>CM068828.1:118385218-120785218 GCA_028554795.2 Sinohyriopsis cumingii
TATAGTGGGGTACCTTAGCGTCAATGGAAATCCCAGTCAAAAAGTGTGTGGGAACGTTTGGCGTCAAGACTTTTCAGACCTTCTGGGACCATTATGTTAATGTTGGCATTACAGTATAAGATGGTAACGCCTCTGTCATAGTTACAAACTTAAGTAACAGAAAAGAAAGAAAACCAAGAAGTTATAAACGAAAGATGTGCAAAGAACTTACATTATTTTTAAGTGAATCCAAACTATCATTAAAAGCTGTATGAAAGTCCTATATGAATGAAAATTTTCTTATAAGTTTCAAGACCGGAAATATTCTGCTTCTCCAAGAACTGCGATGTTGTCAAGATGGCGTTGTCCAGAAAGCCTTCATATAATTTATAACAGTTCCAGAATAATATTATAGTTTTAAAAAAAATGTGTACTATATATTTCCACTGTACAATCCAAACATGGTTTTCCTCTCAAATAATATATAAGTACATCATAAAACACGACCTCAGACTTACAATAGGAACACAATACGCGTGAATGACTCAGAATATCGGATTGAATCTGAATGCTTAATATTCTCCTTTTATGTACCGAATAGTACGACTGTGTCTCGCATTAGATCCCACGTGAAAACATAAACTACCTATTCTGCGTCGAATTGGGCCTATTTTTTTTAGTAACCTCGCACAACCAATGGGAAGTTAGAAAATTATTCCTGGAACATCGAAATCCCATCAATCACTGAGAAATTACGTATTAGGCAACATTTTTAGTCTTTTTATTAAGATTATTAATAGTTGTCAATACATACGTAAACAAATATTTATATATCCTATGCAATTTGCTTTCTGAACAGAGCCAGGTGATGTAGTCAAATTTATAACATAAGGTATTCTAAACACTTTAAAACCATGATTAAAAATGACGAAAATTTTATAAAATCATGTACCAGGAGTTATCAAAAATAAAGACAAACATAACACCCCATCGGTACCTCGCTCTTTGTTGAGTTGCGTTTCTCTCCATCGCCGATGTGCACACTATCTCGGTTCACCGCGACTATTGCTGCAATTAAATGGCTAACCGAATTACTCGAATTTACTTCGTTTTGGTATGGGTACATGTTCGAAGAATTCATGTTTTCAACGAAGGCTACGGAGTTTCTCATCAGGTGAAAAGCAAGTGCCGCCACCCGACACATTATTGAACGCAAAGGTGGCTATTCAGTTAATCGCCATGTTGGAATTAAAACACACATCGGGAAATACCCCGTTACCGTACAAGCACACACTCAGGGATTATGATTAATGATCAATGGATTGAGTGGGCATGAAACCACTCACTCTTCTCATTTTGATGTCTGGAGGTGTCAGAGGAGGACTGGATCTTCAAATGAAGCGATATCTTTCATTACAGGAAATGTCTCTCATCGCTGCTAATCAATTTGGGTCGAAGATGAGACTGAAAGGAAGTCATTTCACCGACTGCATGACATAAAATAAGTGCAGATAAACCAAACTTTAATTTCTCTTTGGTATTCTAACATGTCATTAAAGATGACCAGACGTATTTAACTCAAGTCCGACACCATCCCATTGTCTTCTATAAACACAATGAATTCTCCTTGACTTTCTTGAACACTTTGTAGCACCACACGATACAGTTTTGTGGGTGATCAAACAAATGGGCTCTGTGGTCGATCACACATTTTACTAATTCCATTTTGCCAGTACCGCTCGGAACATAAATCAACATGATAAAGAGATGGGGATGATACAGTGCCTCCTAATTTTGACGATGTACCCTTTCGGCAATCACTTTGAGAGCAGAGTAGGATGATGTCTGTGTAACCGAGGCTCTTGTGTTAAGAATTAGAAGAATAACATTGATGATATAAAATATTTAATACGTTTAATATTTGTTCATAGCCACAAGAAAACCACATATTTACATGTCAATAATTAAAATACCAAAATATCTATTAGACAAATGCACATGTACCTCAATAAAATACAAATTAAGATAAAAAGCTGATTATAAACAAGTCAATGAAGATCATGCTTGATTGAAGTGTATCCGAGGAAATCTAGGTACATACTTTAATAATACAGTATCTACAGCATTCACTGTCTTTAAATTTCCTCCGATTTTCTGTTTCTTTCGTTTCGATGTATACGACCGTAGTGTCGTAAACTTGTAATACTTGTTTCTCTATGTCAGATTCTTCTGACACTGTTTCTAACATGGTGTTCAATACCATGTATACTTCTTGTTCTAGGCAAATTTCTTCAGTTCCACTGATACCAATGTTTGGCATATGTGGCTGGTTGCTGCGTCCAAGCATCAAAACCATAAAGATTCCAGTCACGTACTTTTTCCCAGCGTTCGCGTACCTCGCAAGCTACACATGCTACTTGGTAAGCAGGAAAAAATAAAGAGCAACAAATCTTTTCTTCCAACAGAGGTAGAAAAGTATCGATCAAAAATAGCACAGCTTTGAACAGACTGGGTGTCTCGTGCAGATTTGAAATTATAGGAGTGATCAAGATGTCATTTCATGTACTTAACTAATCTACAATTAATCTGCTAGTAAACGAAGTCCGAGAAACGTAGTCATACACACACAGACACATGTCCCAATTTCAATGGAAACAAATTTGTAACAGGTTTTGGTTGTCCTCCAAGGTCTGAATATTTTCATGGACTTCCTTCCACGAATTCTGTTGCAGCACTACTGATAAAGGTCATGGCATGCTGGCATACGTTTACACCCACGTTTCATTTTGTGTTGATCATCCAGTCTATGAAAATTCACTTCTCGTCTAATCAGGAAATCAGCATAGTTTAAATATAGAGAATTCATTTTGATTTGATTTTCAATTCAGTCTTAAATAACCCTTTGTAAATCCGTTCACGCAGTTCCAAATTCAGTTTCTGAATGTTTTCTTCTAAACTGGTCATTCACGGGAATTTATTTCTTCTGGATGAAATATTCGTACGTTTGCACACAGTATTGGATGGTAAATTATATCGATCATGATCAGTCAGCAAATTACACACAACACGCCGCGAAAAGAAGTCTCTTCTTGAAGCGATGCTTCTTGTAAACGTATTTTGTAATCGGCTAAGTTTGGTGTGGTGTCCTTTAAAAGAATGTGTACCGCTGTAACCTTGTCAGTATAATTAATATAATCCAAATCTTTTGATTCCTAAGTAGTTGTCAAGGTCGTACCTTTTAATATTTTCGAAAGAATGAAAGTTGTTACAACCTGGATGTACCAGAACTTAAGACCTCTTTGATCTGTATCTCGACGAGATCTCTGTAAATCGTTCTGGTAGCTCCAGAGGTAAGCAAAAAATGCTCTTTTTATTGTATCAATGAAGATGATATTATTTTGGTCAGACCAACGGAAGATGGTAACAGTGCAGAGACAATATGGCATGCTTCCGGTGAGCCGTGTCCTTATATTCGGATTCGGGAAGCATGACACCACTACTGAATAGGTCCATCAAAGTATTTAGGCCATTTTGATGAACTGGTGGTATCTAGAGTAGTTTGCATATGCATATGCCCAGCATCACTTTTGATGCTAGTGCAGAAGTGTGCTGCATAGCTTTCACATCCAAATGTAAGTAAATGCACCGCATCATTTGTACCAGTAAAACAGAAAGGTCTTGTTGCCTCGCTCGCGCTATTCGAGTGGTAAGGTACGTGAGTAACATGAGTTTCGATGTTCACAGGAACTGCATCCCTTTCCATGGTAGCAGTAAAGGATTATCCATACTATTTTGAATCGATGATATCGCAGACTAAGGCCTCGATCTGATCGCAAGGCACAGCATCACAGTGATTGCAACTGAAGTGTGTAGTGAGTCCTTAACTCGATTGCTGTAAATAATTTTGTATTTTTCTAGGTTGAAGTTTGTATTCACAATGAATATTGGCCTTGCAAGTCTTCCCCTTTTAATACTTTGCTTTGGGAATCTTCTATTTACACCTGAAGAACTGTACTATCTGTTCTAAGGTACCATTCCTAATATACCTTAGTCTGATTGGTGGAAAGGTCAAATAAAGGTAATGTCAGTGCGAACAACGTCTAGTATGTTCCAGGATAGGTGAATCATTAAAGAAACATAGATCCGTCAAGCCACGACTGAAACACTGTAATTGTATCTCTGTCCCAAGTAGACAAATCCTGTTCTAGCTAAAACGTTGGGTGTGGGTAATCCATTGTGGCATTCCTATCCTTAAGCCTTTTTTAAAACGTGTCAGTGGACAGGCACAATCGCAATAGTCAGGCAAAACACATGAAATTCGCGTTCTTTAAACTTGGAGTCCATAACTGATCCATATCATGATTTGTGTCTCGAAGCCATTATCCATCTTGATGACAGTCGCCTTGGAACCTTTTTGTATCCAGGAGCCCAGCGTGTTTGTATGGTAAAGTATTGTGGTCTGTAAGACGCACTCGTTACCGGACCACTTTAATCCACTTATTGTAAAGGGTGACTGACAATTAGGTGGTTTTGCAGACACTTTTGTGCGGATCCAGTGTGGTCACGCGAAAGGCTTGATCGTCTCTGGACTGTAGGTGTCCAACTGAATACACCAAAAAATACCCCAAGACGCCCCAAGACGGTCCCAAGACACCCAATGAGTGTCCCAAAACACCCTCAGCTACCATGGCATATGTGTATACAATTAAATAAAATTAAACCAAAAACAAACAGTGATCAATTTTGCGTGACTTAATTAGATTTTTCCCTTGTTTGTAATCGCCAACAGAAATATAACTTCCGTTCTTGAAGCAGGCCTGGCAAAAGATATAAGAAATGTAAAGAAAACAGTATCTTTAAAATATAGTATAAATCAAATAGAAGTACGATGTATCTTCACGTCTAATAAATCTGAGATAACTTTATGAAATATGTGAGTTTCGCGGCATTTCCTGTTACATGACAAAGAGGGGTACACTTAGCAAGTCAGAATTACGGTTCGCTGCATTAATAGATAGCGCTTTATAATCTTTAATATGCCAAAGAGCGGTACGCTGACTAACTCAAAACCTAAGGGCGCTATATTTATATTTTTCTTCAATTTTTTCAGAATATATTCAATTTTTTAATAGGACAAAGCGGTACACTAAACAAGTCAGAATCACAGAGAGTAACATCAAATTTTCATTCATTATATATTATTTTTTTTTTTAATTTTGTTTACTATACCTATTATTAATTTAAGGACAGAAACTTATATAATAAGTCTAATTCTCCGTTGCGCTACATTGACACTTCAATATTTCTATTCAAAGTTCACCACTTGAACGATCCAGAGTTCAGTGTCGGTCCTTTGACTTTCCACTTAGAAGAAATCCCGTCCCCGCATCATTATTCGTAATTTTAGGAACGCCGCTTAAGAAACTCAATAGCGTATATGCAGAGTGATCATCCGGCCATACACCTAAACGGTCGCCTTCAGTTTTGGGTGAGGGCAAGGAGGGCAATGTATGTAGATCAAACTGTCGGTGTCAAAGTACGTGACTCAGTCGCCAAAACGTGTTAACTCAATCACCTAAAAGTGTTAAGACTTGGTACAATTTTAGGCGAGTATTGGTTGCTACCTACACTGCAGTGGTAACATTACCAATGGCGTAGGGAGGTGCAAACACTGTCGCTTTTTTAACTGACCACGATCAAATCTTTACGGACAATTTCCACATGTTGCAGAAGTTTTCCTTTTTCGTCAACCACTTGAAAGCAACGACTCAGATCTGAAAATACTCAGTCTTTTGTAAGACAAGACGTCGGGCCAATTTCCCCACAATCAATTTAATAAGACTTGGACACACGATCTTTTACTTCGTTCTTTTCCACGTGTTCCAAAGTCTTCCTTTCGATGAACGGTGCTGTTGTTTGAATTTGCATTGGTGTTTTAAAGTCTGACGTCCAGAGGGATTGCCACCGCTTCTTGTTTTAATCTGAGAAATTCGTTGACATGATATCCCAGGACAAGTCCTTTCCTGGAGTGATCTTTTGGTATAGTTCTCTGCTGGGAAAGTGGCAAATTACTTAGACTTTTAACAAGTGGTATCCTAGAACCATGTTCACAAGCAATTCAACACCGACCCACTTTCCTGTCAAGTGTGTGTGTGTGTGTGTGTGTGTGTGTGTGTGTGTGTTTTGGAATTTTGGCGTAGCTTTAAACATATTTCAGTCATATTGCTAACCTCTTATTGCTGAGCTCCAATCCAAGCAGCTGCTAGTACCATTTTTATGTCTTATATGTGACTCGGTCGGGGTTCGAACCCTTGACCTCCCGCATCCGAGGCGGACACTTTAACCACTAGGCCGTTCTTGTCAAAATGCGTTCTTTCCCTGTGTGGTTGCAATGTTGGTCTTGATTACATGTTTCAGTATACGCATTGCATAAAAGAAGTGTATCAGTTTCTCTTGACAATAATGTCGTAAGACGGTATAGTACAAGTCAAAGGATGCAAGACTTTGCATTTGATCAAGCCTTCGTGTTGACAAATGTTTTCTAAGTCAATTTGGTCCGTCAACACTTCAGGGCGTCCTGTAGGAAATTGACAATATTTGTATACCCAAGGATACAACGAACACACATCGATGTATCTGATTTCTTCTCTTTGAGATTCGCCCACGTCGTACTGCGTGTGTGTGGCATTAATACGGCCTACTATTTTTCCATGGTGAACTCTGAGAACGGAAGTTTCAGTGAGGGAAACACATGGGTTACCTCTGAAATAAGCACCCACTGAATTCTTTATTGTTTGGATCTTCTAAACCCATGTCATCCACTGAAAGACTTCCAATTTTAATTTTACTCCCCCATTGTTAGCTTGTTCGGACCATTTGGCTTCACATTAGCACAAGAAATCCTTCCAAGGTAAGATTTTGATGGATTATAGATTACTAACAGAAAGGCAATGTTCAGGGGATAAGATAGCTTGTTTTCTGTCGGGCATGTATTTCTTGCGGTACATTAATCCAAACGCTTTACCAGAGCATAAACTTCCTTCAAATGATCGATAGCTCCGAGATCCAGAAATATTTTACCATATATTCATGTGATTGGTACCAAATGTAGAATGATTCTCGTCATGTGTGCATGACACTAGCCTTGTAAAGTGAACGTAAAGCTAACGAGTGAGCAACACATATTCATTTGCTTCTTGCATGAGCACCTCGTGTTTATTCGCTTCCGTATTGAAAATGTGTCGAACATAACCTTTAGCCATTTTTGCCTTCCATGTGCATTCTACTCAAAGACAAGGCCAAATAGCTAATGGAATATTTAAACTGTACTTGCCTCATTTTCAGGTAGATGAGCTTGGCTCCGTTCATGGTGACCGAAGGACATTACATGCAATGTTATGAATAATATTTCAGAAGAAATTGTCCGTCGTATCCTGAGAAATTGTGAGCCATCAGTGTAGCATGTCGATGACAGTACTCGTAAAACTCTATGTCCTCTTTGCTCCAAGTATCGTCGATAAGGTCTAAGGTCTATTCGGCAAGAGCACCGGATTCATGAAAGAATTTTCCCCGTCTCCTTGAATCTTACTAAAATTAAGACAATGAAAAAAGGTTTTTTGAATGAACTTCTCGCTGAATTATGCAGAAATAAATTAGAGACGTGAATGTTAGTCTCTTGCATACTTTAGAAATGAAAACGATTTCATCATTTCTTGAATGTAACATTAATGTTCACGATTTGGTCGCGGAAAAAAAAAAAAAAAAAAAAGAAAAAAAATTCTTTCCTGGACAAATGTGTTCATTAGAATTGTAGGTGCAAATGAAATGTCCAGACGCGAAGCACAACCTCAATAACTGACTAGCACTTTTTGTTACTATTGATCTTGGCTATCTTTTGATTCAAAAAGAAAGAAACCCTGCCATGACTTGATTTTGTAAGGCGCATATGAATTCGTAAAACATTTCAATCCATTTCAATCTGCCCGCAGGTTAAAAATTAAATTGTCTTATCCTATTATTTCAACTGTTCTGAGCACTGATCTCGATGTATACAATGTTTGCAATAGTAGACGCATTCATACTCGTGTCAGGGATGCTTTTAAAGCGTCCTGTCTGATATATATTAGATCATAATGGGTCATTACCAGAATCACTGACACAGCCCTATGGAAGAGAAGAATATATATGTAGACGAAAGGCTGTCTGAAGAGTGTCCTTCTATGACAGAAAGTTTAAGGAAGAGAAGAAGACCGTTGAGATGACACTTATGTTAAATCACTTTGGTTGACAAGCTCAACGGCCCTTTTTAGGGTCAGCCTGGTCTGTACAAACGAGAGATACAGGTCATTGCCATATGTGTTTCTGCATGTGTTTGTTTATATTATCCATTCCCGTTTAACCTATAAACACCTTTGACATTATACAACCTTTGACCTCAAAAAATCTTTAGACCCAATAGATTATCGCGCATATTAAACATGTGGAACCCTTAACCATAATAGTTCTCGTATGACCCTATAAAATCTCCCCCATGTTCACTTATGGGCTTTGAAATAATTCCACCTATGACCCAAATATCCTCATATTACTACTTATTTGTATTAGTTAATCTAATACCTGACAGGTATTCTTTATTATCTGCCTCTTGTATCAGATTGATGGAATAACGCTAAATCTGGATTGGTATGCAATGTATGAAATAAAAAGTGGCCAAAGGAAACGAAAAATGTCGTCTGAAAGGCCGTAAGAATATACTAGCAAATGAACTATATTCTATTAACTTTACCATGACGGCTCAAAAAAAAAAACGCGTCAAAAGTACAAGACAAATTTAGAAGAAATGTAAAGTTTACTTCATTTTAATGATAAGTACACACACCTTTTTTCACATTTAAAACATCTGTCTGGCGAGGGGAATTGACATCAAGCAACAGGAACGATTTAGAAGCTATTACGTCGTGACAGGTTAACTTCGATTAGCATTTTGTTCTTGCACATCTAAATCTACAGAGTGAATGCTTATGTACTAATAAAATATAGTGCAAACATATTGTCAACACCTAAAACTATCTGATAAACTTATATGGCTAGAATGAAGTTTTTAAGAAGAAACAATATTACCGCCTCACCAAACAAAATTTGGGTAGAGAATAGGCTGTCCCAAAGAAAGGGACAGCGCTGATGTATTACTTGATCGCAGTTTCATACATGTAAATTTGGCTATGGCACGGGGATGTAAAATGTTAACTTTCACCTTGTTCGACATGTCCAAGTGATATCTTAATTTCAATCTTATGTACGCTCTATAACGTTTTAATGGGTTATACTCCAACTCAGATCGTTTGTACCATTTGCATATGTGCATGTGTGTGATAGTGTCCCTTTCTGTCGCTTTATTCATTTGAATCATTCTTACAAAGGTTTTCTGTCGTAGGAACACGTGTCATATATTTGTGATGCGCGTCTTTCAAATGCGTATGTTTGTTTTAGTACCTGATTTTCACTTCCCCTCTCTGTACACACACACACACACACACACACACACACACACACACACACACACATATATATATATATATATATATATATATATATATATATATATATATATCGATATGAATATGATTTATTTTCTCAAAAATCGTGAGCATAGCATTCGTCATGTCGTCAATCTGCTGACAGACGAGACAAAAGTACGTCGTTGCTGAAATTTGATCTGGATCTGGCCATTTGCATTCCGAGTTAAATGACTAATCAAAATCTCGCAGCCTACATGTCAGTGACATCAGAGGTCATATAGTCACGTGATATCGACAATGAACAAATTTCGTAAATTTTTTTACATAGAATTTGGATTTATTATATGCGTATCTTAATGTTTGTAAATAAATATAATGCACACTTAATTCTCAACATATTTATTCTGAGAACAACGACCGAATCCTGTCAGTATCGCAGCAGGGCGGAGACCATTTTAAAGAAGTTCCGAGCATGTGTCAGTGATGTTTATGTTGGTGTAACATACCTACCACATTGACATGTGCTCTCTGTGTAGCAAATTGGATTTTCTTCAAATTGCTGCAACATTTACAGATTTCCGGTCCTTGTTTTCAAACAAAAATATTTTGACAATTTTTTTTAATATAAAAATTACGTGACTTTCATTTATATGTTCGATTTGTTTACCTACAGCAACACTAGAAATGTTTTATCCTTCATATCATGTGATTGTATGACCTCTGATGTCATAGGTTGCGAGAGTTGTGTAGTCACGTGACTAGGAATGCAAATGGCAAGATTCAGGTCAAATATCAGAAACAATGTACTTTCGTCTCGTCTGTCAGTAGATTAATCACATAACGAATGCTATGGTCGCAATTTCTGAGACGAATTCCAACTTTTCCATAAGGAATGGACCCTGACACCCAACACCCAAACGTAAATGTCTAAATAATAAAAAATGGGATGGCAAGTGTCCGAGGAAACTGTGAATATATATATATATATATATATATATATATATATATATATATATATATATATATATATACTTCCCATTATCTTCTTTTTCAGTTTTATATTGGCGTTATCAGCGTGTGCTTTGACTGATGTGACAACCAAGTGCCCAGCTATCAGCGATGCCTACCGAGGGTCTTTGCTACTGTATCCCACTCCTTACTGTCGTATGGGTACTGATCTTTAATTCCTCGTATTTCAGTTTTGCATGAAATTCTTTATTTAACCTTAAGAATCAGTTTTAACCGTCATTGAGCGTATGACCAAAGATTAGTGCTACCAATAGTAGTAGTATTGCTAGTAGTGGTAACTTTGGTGGTGTTAGTAAATTGTATAAAGTATTTGAACAGTAGAAGCAGCGGTATTATTACTGATTTAAATGGTGATTTAAGTAATAATAGACCATGATATTGGTGACTTCTCTACCAATGGCTGGTACATTTGTTTCGAATTAGATATGCAGAGTTTATGCTTGCGAATCACATAAATGAAAGACCACTTTTCCACAAACATTATATCACAATAATAGCTACACATCCCCACGGCTACCAAGAACAGAAGTAACTACAATTGCTACTACAATTATATAGCAAAATGTAATGATTTCTTTCACACGGTGATCGCTGGTTTGATACCCGGCCAAGTTATCTCTCACCGGCTGCCTCCGTATGTCTTTGGCATCATATGGCCAGCATTGTGCCCAAATTGTCCATATAAAAACAAATATAGTTGTTGTATTGACCGGATTACTAGTTGGATCCCTTCAGTTAGTAAAAGTATGGTAATTAATGTATTAATGTACCCATACCAGTGTTACAACAAGTATCACCGTATACCAAATTCGCATGAAGAGTATATTTTGTTGCAAAAATGGGTGATTATCATGGCAAGGTCACATAGTGCAATTTCCAATATTCTCGTTGTCTCTTGTACCTCTCTACGAACAATATTATTTGAAAATCTTGGCAAAATGTTGGAAAGAAGAAAACTGTTATCCTGGATAGCAATGATATATCAGCTAATAGTTGTATTACTTTGAATCTAAGTTAAATAATAACTGTCTTATTCCGGTGTTCCGTTACCATTTTTTGTCCACTGATACAGCTCATATATTTGTTTTAAATTTTGGTCAGATGTTTAAAAAAAATGTCTTCTGTATCGTCATAAACACTAAACCTTTGAAAACAAAATTGACATGATTATAAGCAAACAATAAAAATCACTGCTCTTTTAACTTCATGAAATCCTGCTCTCACAGTGTCTGTGATAAATTATTAAGGTCTTTTTAAGACTTTCGGATTCAGATTATTTGTAACGCTAATAGGACATTGGTCCTTTAACAGATGGATGTCATTCTAGACATGCAGAACAAGTAAACATCGACTACTCATATTCGGATATAGTCTGCCTTCTCCGTGGCAAGATAAAATTAATTCGTATTGCTTAAGCCCTTGGTAAACTCCCTCTCTCTCTCTCTCTCTCTCTCCGTAAATGTCATTTATTGCCAAAAGGTGATATAGTAATGAAGCTGAAGACTAGATAGACAGTGGCTTGTTTTGATAAAAGGAACACCGACCCTCGATGCCAGTAGAAATGTTATTCCATTTGTTTTAAATGTACAATGATTACAGTTTGAATCGGATCAGTCTAGATTTTACACGTAATATAAGGTAACTATAATATAAAAAAATTACTATGTCATGATAACAGTATTAATAACATTCATACTTCCATGACTACATAACAGTATGTATAACATTCATACTTCCATGACTACATAACAGTATGTATAACATTCATACTTCCATGACTACATAACAGTATGTATAACATTCATACTTCCATGACTACATAACAGTATGTATAACATTCATACTTCCATGACTGCATAATAGTATTAATAACATTCATACTTCCATGACTACATAACAGTATGTATAATATTCATACTTCCATGACTACATAACAGTATTAATAACATTCATACTTCCATGACTACATAACAGTATGTATAACATTCATACTTCCATGACTACATAACAGCATGTATAACATTCATACTGCCTTGACTACATCCTAATTGCAAATTACTTTTAGCTCATAATTGATATATTTAAAACCGTCTGCACCACGCAGACAAAACAAACGCGACACAAAATTATTTAGATCTTCAAGTTTATTATCGATCCTAATTCGACAGATAAACTATTTTCCTGTATTTACCAAACCTGAGAAGTATACAGCTGCATTTACAACTTGGATCGTTAGCTTCTGAACTGTACTCAAATGTTAGATGCATTCGAAATTAGTATATAGCAGTTATTTGTATAACTTTTGTTTCAACAATGGTTATCGATAACGAACTCTGATATAGTTGATTTTATTTTTGGCTTTTGGTTGGGTTTTTTCACAAGACTGTCCAACTTTGCATTATTTCCCAAAACAAAATAGAATGTGATAGCCATAAAGAATGCAAATTTCATAGCTATGACCAACATGCAATAGAAGAGATGCATTATAATATTCGAAATTCAAACGAGGCTAACAAAGAACTCGCCAAACATCAAACATATGCTTCATGGCTAAATTTTGATGAAGAAAAGCCAAATCCAAATCAAATGCTTTTTGTTGTTGGAGAGGAAAAGGGAAATAAAAATGGTTTCACTGTACTCAGTATCAATCGATGCAAAATTTTGTCATGCAAGCAGATTTTGTTGGCAACAATAAACATGTATACAACGTCGCTTCAGAAATGATGTTGCATTTTCAGTTGCAACACTTCCTAATGTACACTACGTTCTCGCCACTACGCCATAATATTTTATCGAATATACACTCACATGTATGTATGTCTTTAAAATACTGGTCCATGCCATATTATTACTATATCTACGAAACAACGTCGTGTCATCATTGGTCTATTGTATAAAATAATATTATTGCTTTAAATGACTTTTAGAAAATTCGGAACAATTCGGAACAAAATACAGTACCAAAAAGAAATTATAATTACTTTTTAGTTCTGGAAATGATTCACCATCGACTGTTATAATACATATGCCCTCTAAATTCGATGAGCTAAAATTACTGCAACATGCTGTGCAAGCTAAAAGTTTAGGAAGTAATGGAAATACAAAAACTAACTTCTTAAGTTCCATCGGTACTATATTGGTTTCAAACCGCAAAATCTTCCGTTGCTGCAGTCAGTTTTCTTTAGAGAGAAATGTTTTTCTTGTGATACTAAAACAATATCGAATCAGTATCCACTCAGCTTTGAGACTGTGTCCATTCCAGAAAGCTTTAGATTAATAGGTCTAGGGCCTACTGACCAGGACAAAGAAATGCCTTTATGTGCGCATGCGCAAGTGAGCTCTATAGAGACATATACTCTTGACAAAATACTTGCAACAGATCTTTAGCGCAAGATTTAGGTTATACTTTCAAGTTCAGTGATTTCGATTGTAAGTAAATTTACTCTAAATAACCTTGAATATCAAAAACATAGTGTTTAGCTTAGTAAGTTTGATTAAAAAATTGTGGAAATTAGTGTGCTGTCAGTGTTTGATGTAAGTAGTAAGGTGGGCCACCCTAGCCTCAATGGGAATTATCATTACAGAGACCCCTGGGCCACTCTAGCCTCAATGGAAAATTAACATAGAGAAAAATCGTGGGCCACTCTAGCCTCAAGGGGAATTTAACATGGGAAATAGTCTTGGGCTACTCTAGCCTCAAGGGGAATTGAACATGGAGAAAAAACCCTGGGCCACTCTAGCCTCAAGGGGAATTGAACATTGTTTAAATTTAAAAAAGGGGTAGGCAATTGAAAAGTCATTCTCTTTTCGAGAAATATGGCTGGCCCTGAAAAGGGCCTTTGGTTTTCTTCTTCTTCTTCTTCTAATTTCTTCTATTTCTCCACCAGCTTCTTATTTTCTGTCCTACACTTTTTCTCTTCTTTTCTTTCTTTCTTTGGGGCCCCGAGTGGCCGAGTGGTCTAAAGCGCTCTTCGTTACGGATCACTGCCATCTCACCTCTGTCTGCGGCGGTTCGAGTCTAAGATTCAGCCAATGTGGGCATGTGAGAAAGCTTGTCAGTAGCTTCTCGTGGGTCGGTGGTTCTTTCCAGGGTTTTCCGGGTTCTTCCTCCACCATTAATACTGGCCGCCATGTATAGCCTATCGTGCTGAAAAATGGCGTTAAACCCCACAACAACAACAACAACTTTCTTTCTTTTCTCCTCCTCTTCTTTCTTCTCCTCCTCTTCTTTCTTCCTCTTCTCATTTTCTTCTTCTTTTTCAATTTTTTCGTTCCATGCTCTCATCCTTATCCTTTCCTCTTCATCCTCCTTCTCCTCCTTTATTTCTTTCAACAGATCACTGATGATTACCTTCATTTCTCGTAAGTTGTTTATCTCCATCTTCACTCGATGGAACTATAAGAATAGTGATCCTCGTTTAGGTTAACCAACATTTGCTCCATCATTCCTAAATTGTCCAGGACGTTTTGCAATTTTTCCATTTTGTCAAGGTGGTTCGAAGCCATCTTCTTTTTTATTCTTTGCAGAATGGTTTGAACGACGAATACTGTGGGTTCTTATACGAAAAGCGCGGACGTGATGGAAAACATCCCCCTAAGACAAAAATTGATCTTACCTAGATCATGATCAAACAACGCGCGGACATGAAGGAAAATATCCCCACTTTTCTCATTTCATATAATAAAACCCAAACTATACTCTCCACATACGCTAAGAAACAATAAACAAATCCATAATTTACTATCCACACAATCGTACGTGAGCGCTTACAATCACAAACACAAACACACAAACACATACCCTCACACTATGAAAAAAAGAGTCAGTGTTTATAATCACACTACTCTACCTACACACACACACACACACACACACACACACACACACACACACACACACATTGGCAAATTGATGGTTATTTCTTTTCTAGAGTATTGGGTAGCCCTTAAAAGGGCTGTTTTTTTAACTCCAGATGCAACTATCTAATGATGGCACCTTCCTGGCCTGGCGCCACACACGCATCTTCTTCCCCAGTCTCCTTTCACCTTTCTTTTGGGGAGCGCAGAGGGAGGATGATTCGCTTCAGCACCCCAATCCTCTGTCTCGGGAATATTTTACGACATCCTCTCTCCTATTTTCTTTTCCTCCTCTTCCCTTTGTCTTCTCTCCTCCTCTTCCTTCTTTATTCTTTCCTCTTCTACTATAGCCTCCGCGGCCAGTTCATTTAACAGGCGCCTGACATATTCCAGATGTATCTGGAGTTCAAGAAGTTTGCTTATTCTGCTATTCATTTTTGGTGTTGATCAATCAACAAGGGTAGTTAGACTGCCGAACGAGTTTCAATTTATAGTGAAAGCCCGGACGTGAAGGAAAACATCCCCCTAAAAACATAAAATTAATCTTACCTAAATCATGACCAAAAAACAATGCGCGGACCTAAAAGAAACACTCACTCACTTTTTTAATGCTACCCATCACTATTTTAAATTTTTTTATAAATCACTTCAAAAGACTATTTACATACGCAAAGCAATCTAACCCCAAATGTACACCTCAAACACCAAAAAAACATGATTTTAATCTACTATCCACACCAACTTACGTGAGCGCTTACAAACACAAACACACAAACTCACAAGCACATACCCTCACATTTTTTAAGAAAGAGTTAGTGTTTATTTTCACACTACTCTACCTACACACATTGGCAAATGGATAGTTATTTCTTTTCTAGAGTATTGGGGTAGCCCTGAAAAGGGCTGGGGTTTTTTTTGCTATGGCAATCTTTTTTTAGTTTCTAAGAATGCGATGTCCGCTGAGGATAGACTTTCTGGCGATAGGTCTGCTTCTTCGGAAAGAGAAGAAGAACTCTTTGGTGTCGATACGACAATCCACAAAGCTTCTGTCAGCTTCAGGTTGCTGCTGCTGCTGTTGTTGTTGTTGCTGCTGTTGCTGCTGTCTCTGAAGTCTGTACTTCTCTGTCCATTCTTCTTTTTCCCTGTTCATTTCTTCTCTGAAGAGCTCTTCTATCAGGTCTTCAGTGACTTTTAACATTCTCACATTCTCTATTTCTTCTGGCTTCGGTATCAGACTGTGTCTGACCCTATGCAAATTCACGTAGGCTTCGTTGAGCTTAGCTAGTTTGGAGCACATCTTCGTAGGAGGATGAGTCGACAATGGATGGTTAGACTGGAAACAACCCCGGTTCTTAAAGTCAAAGCGCGGACGTGAAGGAAAACATCCCCCACACGGTTTTCGAGCCGCAACGTTCAGTGAGTGTCATGAGAGGGATAGTAAGAAATGAAAGAGCATCAATCCAACATTCTTATAGCTAAACAAAAGACAAAGGCATTTTTTTTCAAAACACAACATTTTTTATTCAAAAATCACTTAACACTAAACAACAACTCTAACATTTTTAACAATAATCCAACAATATAACATCAAACAATTTTTTCAAATCACAAACATTTTTTTCTCAATTGACAATCTACTTTAAACAGGGCTGACAACGTTGTGAATGAAATTGTGATTTCCACTGTTGGAAATCATTAGACCATTGATGGACACTACGTTTCCTAGCTTGAGACAAAAGATAAGCATAATGATCACAAAACCATCGATCTACTTTCACATCGTTTCTAGCAGAAGAACGAGGATCAAAATGAGTCACTAAATGTTCTAAGGAATAGCCCAGGCTGCGATGATGCAGAAAATACACACAGTACTGTCCACACAACAAGAAATCTGTGCCTTGTAATTTCACGTTATTGAATCGGGTAGTCTGAGCATTTCTTCTCATAAAGTCGATGATATCGTCTTCCAAAGGGGGCAATCCGTACGAATCGAAATATTCCACACATCCTTCTTGAGGAAAGTAGACGGCTACCCAGTGGGTTCCTGGGAGATGACTGTCGTCCGTGTTGATCACGTAAGCTTGATGGTCTTGAGGTTTGCGATGAGGGAGTTCATCTTTAGCACAGACGACAGGATTCCAAGAAGCCGTATACGAACTGTGGTTCAAAAGGTAATAAAGTTCCCAGGTATCCATGTTTTGTGTGTGCTTTTTTTTCTTCTTCACAGGTAATAATAAGTCGTCAATTCGATCCTGACTTTTTGCTCGAAAATGTCTGACGAATAAACGGTTATTCGTTCTGTTTCCTCACTCTGATTCAGGAGAGCTTCGATACGATGGATCTCTTGAGTGGTTAATGGTGGACAAGAATGTTCACGCAAGTCTTTATACCACTGATGCAACACGTCTTTGTTCGAGACGAGACTCCAAGCTTCGTCCAGATACTCGTCCAATTTTTCTTCTTGACTCAATATCAGGCATTTATCGTGTTGAATTTGACTGGGATGATCGTTTTGACATCCATAGCAATTTTTCTTGATCAATTCCGTCATTTTTTCGACCAAGTGTTTGGCAAAACAGGAGACTAAATGGGCTTCTTGTTCTGGCCATCTCGACTTCATCATGATCACTTCTTCTTCCACAGTTTTCTCACATTTCATGTCCAAAGTTTCTCCACTAGGTAAAGAGGGATAACAGTCTTCCATGGCTTCTAGTAATCTAGAATGACTTCTCTCAAACTGTTGATTTCTATCGTATTATCGAATTCTGCATACAGGAAGACGTTCACCGTTTCATCAGGGTCTCGGTCTTTAAACTGAATTTCCACACGAATCTGGCCGGATTTTATAGGGTGGAAATGTCCCTCGTCGCTGCCTTGGTCTGGAGTGAAATCAAAAGCCCACAAAGCGTAGCCTCCTGCATAATCCTCGTACGTAATACCGTGACTGGTATTGGTTCCTAACTGTCCGGTGGCTTCGTACAGGGACAAGTACGATCTCAAGTAATTCTTCTTGGTAAAGTCAGGTTCAAACGGTCGGGTACACAAGGTTTTGCCATCGCGACTGACTTCGATTTTGGACACGCCAAAGTGTTGAAAGTAGAAAGGATTTTTTTCGGCAGCTCCGTTGAAGGCTGTATTCTCGACGATACCAACGATCAAACGTTTGGGTAACTGTCCTTGGAACAGATGATCTTCGATCATGGAACGCTGTCCCTTGGGAATGGTGAAGGTTTTCACTTACACGCGTCGTATGGGATACTTGGCGGTCGTTCTGCTCAACGTCTGACTGATGTCGTTTCCCACTTTAGGTAACACTTCCACATGGCGTACGTAGAGTCTGGCTTCTTGGATTTTGGTTTTGTAACCGTCACTATCAGCCAATAAATGGAAAGCGGTACTGCTACGATTCAGTCTCAGGCGGACATCCACCCCGTTCAGCAAATACTTTTCTTGCAACCACATGTCCAAATGCAAACGATCCATCAGTTCTAAACTTGTGTCGACTCCCGTGATTCTCTTTCTTCGTTCTAGAAATCCATCATTGTTGTCTTTCTTTTCATCAGTTTCCAATATTTCAAACTTGGTAGGTTCGTCAGCTTCCCATACCACACAGGCATTGAGATGAGTGTTCTTGGCATCTATTCCGTACGTCAAGAGATTTTACAGGTAGGCACGATAAGGGTAAGTATCCATGCTGCTACTGACCAGTTTGTTATTCAAGTACAAGTCCACTCCACTGAACAAGGAATGCATGAAATTGTTGACGGGAGCTACTGCTTCATCGTCTATAGCACCTCCAGTCTTATCTAGAATTTTGACTTTCAGGTACAAGTAACTGCTATTCAGATCGATGTAATCTTCGGGCTGTCCTTTGATTTCAAACTCGATGGGAGCGGAATCCGTCAAAGAGGAGACGGGGTGAAATTCCACCCACTGGGATTCTTGCATGGTCATCATGGTAGGTGGCATGGCAAACAGGTCCAGTTCCGACTTGGAACAAGCGCAAGACTCTCGGTGCATCATTTTTTTGTTCTTTCTCAATAATCGAAAACGTCTAAGTCTCGAACGGTTCTTCTTTTCTTGGCCTTTCTAGCTTGAAGTCTGGTGAAAGGGTGTTTTCTTCGTCGTCTCTTTCTGCCTTGTCCTTGCTGAATGCCTGACTCGGTAGCGTGCAGGGCATTTATAGGTGTGTCTCGTCGGCCTAAAATGTCTTTGCCCGTTTGCAGCAAGACATTTTTGCCTGCCCTCATGAAGGCTTCTTTAGGGTTTTGTTTGTCGATGAGGACATTTTGGAGAAATTCTTTGCCTTGCGTCAGTACCGCATCTTTCAAGGCGTGCAATCCGCGTGTCACCATCGGTTTCAACACCGGGGCCACCGAACGAAAGGCCGATTTTAACATATCTCCTAAACCGTGTCCTCGCTGTCGAGCAACCCCTCGGTACACTGGATACATGACTTACGAATCGTGAGAGAACCGTTTTCGAAAATGGAGTTTCACCGTGACTTTTCCTTTGGTGACTGGAATATTTTGTCCCAAATCTCCTTTTATAGTAATGTTGACCGTGTCCAAATACGACTTACTGACAGGCAAATAGTGAGGATGGACAAATTCGCGGTGAACGTGGTAAGTGTTTCCACCTTCCTCGTCAGCGTTCGTGGCAGAATCCACTTTGAAAGGAATGACACGCAGTAACGGTACAGAGGTGTGTCCCGGCACGTTGTACTCCACCACATCGGAATACACGAACATCAAATTCAGTCCTTGATTCAGTTCTACTGGGGTAGGAAATAACTTGCTAAAAGACTCGTTGTCGTAAACGATGGGTAATTCGTTTTTCTTCATCATGGCCATTCTAATGTTCATGTCTCCGCCCAACATGTCATACAATTCAGGACAAAATAAAATGGACATGATTTTACTTCGTTCAAATTTCATCGAGAAGCGACGAGCTGCTTTGTGGTACTCCATGGTGACACTTTTGTTGACATGCTCCAAAGCTTTCAGAAACACGCCATTAAACCTGGTGGCTATGGTGCTGACCAAATGTTGACCACTAAAATAATAGCCTGGGGGAATGAACAAGTGATAGGTGGTGTACTTTTGATTTTGTTTTTTCTTGTCATATTTGACATTGCTATCCATCCACTGTTGCAATTCTTCGTCATGAACTTCCACATCAAAAAAATTTTGATTGGGAAGGACATTGAGGACTTGGGTCGGGTGAATGATTTCTACTAAAGCCACTTCCCAATGGGCTTCGTGATCTAAGTGGATGGCCTGAGGTAATTTGGCCGTGTAACAGCACAACGTGTTGTGGGGAAACACCTCCATGGAACTGTCACTGGGTAAGGTTAAGTAAAATTGGTTTTGGTGACTCATAATTCCAGAGTTCTGTGGCTGTCCGAGGGGTTACTGGACGTCAGAGGCGTGTCTCCGCCCAAAATGGGGTTCTGGTTGTTGTTGTTGGAATGGTGACTGACACTGGCACTGGACACAAGGTTCCCGTGGTTCCCGTTCGAGGAGAATTTCAGGGAGGAATTGGGAAGCAGGTAACCGATGCAACTGCTCAATAAAATGGTCCACAATTGTTTGTCTCCTTGTTGCAAACTCAAATTGGCAATATCTGCCCCGATGACACAATACACCACGAAGATTTGGCAGAAAAAGACGATTTGCGTTTTAGGCACACGTTCTCCACACCACACCCACAAGGGTTGTTTTTGTAAATCTTCCAGAGAAGAACTGGGTGAAGGAGGAGTGGTCGACGTAGCTGCGTCTGCTGTGTGAAAGGGCATGATGGTCACTTCTTTTTATAGTCGATGACTTGCGAAGGGTCGATCCAAGAATCAAAACTGGGTGGATATCCTTTCCAACGTACTTTGACTTCTTTGACACGTCGTTTGCCCACTTTACGGGTTCTGCGTTCGAGAATGCTTTCGATGTCGTACACGTCGTCTTCTTTTTTGGTGACACGTTGTAACTCGGGCAAATAAAACGTTCCTTTGAGCACTTCTCCATTCATGTCTTCCAATTTATAGACGGCAGGATGCACTCGTCCAGTGATACGAAACAGTTCGGTCGTCCAGTTAGGTAAGTAACCTTTGTCGAAAGTGCGTTTGGTTTTGCCAATGCGCACCCAATCTCCTACGGCCAACTCTCCACCTTTCTTGGGGACGAGCCTCGTCGGGGACGTACCGAACAGGCGCTCAAACACCAACACTTCGTTCTCGGGAGTCACGTCTTGCGGGGCACGTCCGATGCTTCGATGGTAAGATTGGTTGTACGCTTGCACCAGGTGCGGTAAGATGTCGATGTACTTCAAAGTGTGGTGATGCGTAAAATATTTCCACATGGGTTCTTTCAAAGTGCGTTGAAAACGGTCCACGATGCTGGCTTTGGTTTCGGGATTCTCGGTGGTAAAAAAATGAATGTCACGTTTCTTTAATTCTTTTTGGAAAGCTTGGTTCAGAAATTCGGTGCCTTTGTCCGTTTGCCATCGAAGAGGGTGACGACCGCTTTGTTTCAACACCCGTTGCAGGGCTCGCACTAACTCGCTGCTCGATTTGGAAGTCAAGGGCACGACCCAGGCAAATTTGGAAAAGACGTCGATGACACAAAACAAATATTTGTAGCCACGATTGTAGCTGGCCAAATGAGAGACATCGGCTAAATCGGCTTGCCATTGATGATCGATGCCTTCCACTCGGGTGCGACTTCTGGCAAACTTGCGTCGAATGGGTTTGTGTATAGTGTAGGTAGCTTGTTCTTGTAACCATCGTTGCACTTGAGATAAACGGAGACTTTTCAGTCGCGTTTTGGCAGCAAGATACAATTTTTGAACTCCTGCGTAACCTGCAGGATGCGAGGGATCGTAGTAAATGCTGGCTAAGACTTTTTCCATTTTTTTGTGTTTGTGTGTTAATAAGACACCCACTCTTGGAGGATGCTACTCTTTTTCTCTTGGGGTACTTTCTTGGATTGCAATGCTTTGCGTGTGCGACCGGCAATAGGTGTCGAAGAGGAGGATGTCTGAGCGGGGGATATCGGTTCTTGTTTCACTTCTGTCTTCACTTCTGTCTTCACTTTATTTTTCTCTTGTGATGAAGAAGGGGTGGTCATCATCTTTTTAATCCATCCAATTCTGGAGGTAGGTGGTGTTGTTAACTTGCGTACTTTTTCTGGTGGAGTTTGAAACCCTTCTTCTTCTTCTTCTCCTTTTTCTGTCTTGGTCACTGGTACTGGTGGTACTGGTACTGGTGATGGTGCTGGACTTTTCATCAAGGTCTTAAAATCTTTCAGAGTGGGTAGAGCTGTTTCGTCTAAAGCTTTCTGGTGAAAGAGTTGCAGTCGTTGCAAGAGTTGACCGTACTTTTGCGATTTTTCTGTTTCGGACAAATCTTGGCGATCCATCAAGGACTGCAATTCGTGTTGTAACTGGGACATCTCGCTCAAATTGGGATTGGGAGGTAAATGCGGGGTGCGTTGTTCTTGCCACCGATGGTATTCCATCCATCGTTTGTAAGGCACTAAAGCTAGTTTTCGTCCTTCCATGGGGTTGTCAGCGGTCGATTCTGAGATCTTGGGACTTCCGAGGGCCTTTTTATCTTGCTCCCACCAGTCCTCCCAACATGGTTCCCAAGACTCCTTTCAGTATGGGGCCTAACAAGAGAGGTAAAATACCTCCACGTTGCACTAACATCTTCTTTTTTTGACGAATGGGAATTTTCTTTTGAACCATTTGGCGAAGAACGTGACGATGTTTGCCTAAGCATTGTTTCTGGTGTTTGGACAAAGGAATCGTGCCTTTCAAAACGTTCAAACAACATTCGCACACGGTATCGATGACCTCTTTGGAGGCCGTTTGAATGAGTTTTTTTCGTAGGGGTGGAGAAGCCTTGGACAGGACAGATAACATGTCCCCATGTTTGGCTAAACGTGGTGGCAGTCCTTTCCTTTTCTTTCCTTGGGGTTTTCTGGAGGGTGACATCTTTGAGTCTTCAGGAGCACCAAAAAAACACTGATACCCTACTTGGTCACAGGCCTTTTTTTATACTGGAACGCGTCGCCACTGATTGTCTTTACGTCGTATCAGTTTGAGGACAGGCATGACACGTCGTGCAGGGGTACGTAACGGACTAAATCGAACCAGTTCTTGCTTGGACAAATCCAGTAAACTTTGTAACATGCCCGATCTTTCTTGGACTTTGATTTTGGGAGAAGGTACTTTGTGAGCAGCAGCCACTGTCACTAAATTGGAGGGTCCTGCCACTGGGGAAGTTCTTTTGGGGGTCATCAACGGAGAAGTTCTTGGTGTGATCAACGTCTCCAAGTACTCTTCAGTTCTGGGTGTCATTAACGGAGAAGTGGATAAACGTGAGGCTGCCGGAGACGCAGTCACTGCCGTGGCAGATCGTGGTTTGCGAGTGTAAGGTTGCGTCCTGGCCGAAGTGCCTCTCTTGCAACTAGTTTTCTTCTGTGGACTTTTCTTTTTCTGGGGACTTTTTTTCTGTTTCCTTTTATGGGGGCTTCTTTTCTTTTTCCGGGGTGGTGTTGTCTGATCAGAGGAGGGTCCCGCCACTGGAGAAGTTCTTCTTGGGGACCTGGTCTTTTTCTTTTTCTTCTTGGGGCTTCGTTGGACTTTTGTCTTGGGGATAACTTTGGGGGCATTAGGATCAAACTTAAGAGTGAGCGAATGATGACCCCTCCTAGAGTACCGCTCCCTCCAGGTTTCAAAATGATTTGTTTTTTGGTTTGAGTGTCGATGCGGGGATCGGCCAGTTGGACCAAAGCGACTTTGTTTTGATCGAAAAAGCGTTTGGTTTGATGAGGAATCTGAATGATTCCTTGGAGTATTTGACGTGTCGTCACCGTGAACCATCGTAAGACTTCTTTGAGACTAGCTTCTAAGACACGAGCTCGTGTTTGTGGATTTTTTTCTCGACTGATGCCATACAAGGCACGAATCAATTTGACGGGAAGATGCGACTGAAGGGACGTCATGTTCACACTGTGTGAGACAGACGAAAAAGGGTCTGAGGTTTTTATAGATTTTTTTATGGGGAGTGAAATGAAGTCGAGGACGGAGACGTGTACAGGACAGGTCCTCCGTCTTGGCACCAGTGGTGAAACAAGGGGGTACGAAATCGCAAATCCTCGGGAGTCGTAGGTTTCAAATCGACGAGTAAATAGGCGTGTGGTGTTTGAGTGGCATCGTCGTACGCCTGAGTCAGCCAAGGCGTTCCTAACTGTTTGGCTAAGACTTGCACTTGCGATTTATCTCGAGGGCTTTTAAACAAGACCACGTAATGCGCATTGAGACTGATGGTGCGATGGGCTTTACTTTGTTGAAACAAATTTTGGGTGATGTAAACGACACTGGCATTACGGTGATGCCCTTTGCGCGTGAACCACAATTTAATTTCTTCTTCGTCTTCTCCTAACATGTCGTCGAAAATGACCAAATGGGTTTGACGGGAGTCAGAGACGATGCCGTCGTCTTCTTTAGGAATGCCTTCCACAAACACGATGGAATCGCCTTGACTTTCTCGCAAGAGGTTGTACACCGATTGCCACTCTTTGTAACACCACACGATCCGTTGAGGTGGCCGATCGATCAAATGATGTTTATGTTCGATCAAACGTTTGACGAATTCGGTTTTGCCTGAACGGCTAGGCCCAGCAATGAGCATGTTAAAGGGATGGCGAAGATACAAAGCCTCCCAACTGGTACGATCTAAGTGTTCGTCGATGACTTTGACAGTAGAGGAAGAGGGAGCAGAGACAGCAGAGGTAGCCATTGTGTGAGAAATGTCACTTGTGACACGAAAACAAACAAGACAAGAGTTTATATACTTTTTCCAGAACACGTTTATTAAATGTTTTTTTTAAAACATGAATACGAAAGACAAAAATACATAAAAGCCAAAGGCTTAAGTACAAGGATAAAAGGCACATGATAACCATTAACGTGGAATAAAAACAAGTGTCTGTACAACAACAACATGTTTTGGGTAATGTTCTAACCAGTTCTATAGTAGGGGGTAAGGTCACACAAGTGTCCTCCCGAAAGGGTCTTTCAGGTCTGTCCACGACAGTCCTGTCCTGGGTGACGGGTTCTTCTGGCACCGTCACTAACACAGGTTGAAAATTAACTTTTTTCCTTGAACAACTCTCGTGCATACTGGGCCACTTCTTGGGTCCAAGCCTCAAAACCCCATTCTTTCCAGGCACGGACATCTGTCCAATGGGGATGTAAGTCACAAGCTACACACACATCGTCATACACGTCTTGGGTAGCTAAAAGTTGACGAATCTTTTTTCCTGTTGAGGTCGAGAAGTATCCAGATGAAAACGCAAGGCTTTGAGCAAAAGGAGTTTTTCGTGACCATTTAAGGCCATTGAGGTGGTAAGTACTGATCGTAAAGAGTCCACAAAGAATCGGCTGGTAAACGAAATCCCAGAAAACAAGTCACTAAGACACACACCACTTGTCGTCGCAAATTGAATGGATACAGTTCTTGTAATAATCGATGGTAATGATCCACGGTTTGAATATGGTCATTGAGTTCCTTCCACGGAATGTGTTCAATAATATGTGACATAATCCGTGGCATGGCAACTTGATTTTATAGTGTCTTTGTTTCGGAAGCAATAAAGGTAATTTATAACCAAACATGTTCGTTCTCCAGTAGGGAATTTAAATGTTACATACTGTAACTGAAACGTCAGAGTTTGTCTAGATGTTTCGTCTTTTTCTAAACAGATTCCATGTAACAAATGTTGGTAATCCTTTAACTCGTCTTCCTCAATACGTTGCAGTAAGTGAATCTCGAAGTAACCAAAATTACGAACGTCTAGTCCGTCATCATCCCCAAACTGAAAGTGTTCAACAAGGTCTGACCACTGAAAAAATTTCTGACGAATCAGTCCTCTTATACCATTCAGGTACCAGTGGTTAAAGATCTGGTGACGTAACGGATGCAATTGTTCTTTACGTTTCACTTGTATTTTCACCAGCTCTCGGTAAATCCTTTCTCTCAACTCCTCAGGCAAGCCCAAAATGTTCTCTTGTAAAGTATCCATGAATAAGTCAGTCCGTACAATTCACAATCTTCTCATAGAGAGCAAAAGTAATCCACATAGTGAGTAATTTCTGACCACTGCCATTCAGGGTAACGTCCAAGAATGTCACAGAACTCTTTTGATGTAAACGGTCTAAAGCGATATAATAGGATGAATGCACCCTTGACCCAAAGAAAACTAACACACTGGTTGACTTTTTTCACTTTCCTCTTATGAATTTCTCGACACAAAAGTTCTACAATGACCCATTGAGATTTCACTCTGGCAAACCCCTGCCAAACTTCTTTGTAAATCTTCTCTTGCAGTTCTTTAGGTAATGATTCAATATCGTTTTTGAAATGAAGTTTAAATACTGGTCTCGGTGATGTCCAACATTTGACTCCTAACCAATCTGGTTTCTTCTTCGTCAACGACATGGTAAGTTACTTCAATGTCTCGGTCCCACTAAGGGTAAGTAATGACAATTCGGTGACCATCGAGCATGTTCTACGTAGGCCGAATCTTGTGGTTCCCAGTGGTGAAGTGACACACCGCAACTGAAGCACTTGACTTTATCTCCTTCGCCCAAGTAGAAAAATCCGGCTCTGGCTAATTCTTCGGGGGTCGGGCCTCCCAGATACTTAGGCCATTTTCCTTTGAACGATTGAAGACGATTTTCAAAGTCGCAGTATTCCGACAAACGCACAGGAAACGAATATTCGTCTTTCACAGGTTCGTTTCGATGAGGGTTGAGTGACATGGGCAGGAGTTTGCTCAGGGCTGGATGACATCCGTAGGGGGGTAGACGTGAAGGTGAACATTCCCCTTTAAAACGAAGCCCAGTAAAATGTCCAACAGGACTGGCGGCACCACTTTCGCATCCCTCAGGTTTGACACGCACAGCATCCCTTTCCATGATAGGGGTAGTGACACTAAAGTTCCCATGAGGCTTTACGGCATCGCTCAGGTCACAGCGTACAGCATCGTATCCATCGCAAGGCTCACAATCGCATTCCACTTCCGAAGCCTCACACTTGAATTGTGCCTTTCTAAACAACTTGTTCTGTGTTTCTCTGAAAGTATTCATCTTGTTCGCTTGGTCTTGGTAGTCACAATGAACTATCGATCTTGCCTAGGGTTCTTTTTATATACAGACCAATACCGACGTGACCGTACGGCAACGTAAAGTGATTGGGAAGTCTCACTCGCTTCTGGTACACGATTTGATAGACTTTTTCCAAGGGTCGACTGACGATGTGGTGAGTGGGTAAACGTACAACCTTGCTCGGTTGATAGGTGGTCACTTTAAAGTTTCCATCCTCTCCCGATTGCAAGGCTTCTTTCAATACCCCAAAGTTGACCACTTGACTGGTACGATGATTCAGAGTCAGTCCTTTCACTTTGAACATCGTGTGCACTTCTCCTTGTTTGTCACGGTATTCGTAGCCGTAATTTTTGGGACCACCACTGACGAAACTTAGAATCTTGTCGTCGGGATGCTCGTCTGTCCAGGCTCCTAAACGGACTCCTTCGATGTCAGGGTGATGTTGAATCGGGTGATGGATGTAAATGCAACTGTCCGTGTCAAAGTACAGGACGCGTTCCCCTAACAGTTCTAAAGCTTCGTACAATTTTAAGCGAGCATGGGCTGTCACGTAAGCCGCAATGATGACATTTCCAAAAGGGTCGTCTTGTACAAAGTCCAGATCTTCTTCGTAATTGACCAAGATTAAATCCTCGCGAACGACGTCCACGTGTTTCATGTATTTGGTTTTGTCGTGAATCATCTGGAAGTAGCGGGAAGGTTCTGTCAAATATTCCGTCTTGGGTAAACACGGTCTTTGTGCCATTTTACCCCACAAGCAATTTAACATCGCTTTGGCAAACGATCGCCTGCCTTCGTTTTTCTCGATGTGGTCTAAAGAGATGCCTTCTTGTTCATAGTATTTCTCTTTGAATTGTATTTGGTCTTCGGGAGTGTGACACCAGGACGGATAGCCGCTGGCTTCTTGTTTCAGTTTCAAAAAGGCATCCACGTAGTCGGCGAAAATGCCTTTCTGAGTAGGGTCACTCTTGTGGTACTGTTGTGTCTTGGGAAAGTGGCAAATTTCGTACACTTCTAACAGTTCGTATCCCATGTCCAGAGCTTTGAACAATTCTACCCAGACCCAGGTTCCCGTCAACGCACGTTCTTCCTGGGTGTGCTGACAAGGTTGGTCTTGGTTGCACGTTTCGGCACAAGTACGACACAAGGGAAACATCAATTTGCCTTGACAATGGTGAGATAAGACGGGATGGTATAGGTTCGTGGGAGGCAAAACTTTACACTTGATCAAGCCTTCGTATTGTCGAATGTTTTTCAGGTCGATGTGTTCCGTGAACAATTGCGGGTGCCCTACAGGAAAGCGACAATATTTGCACACGTAGGGATACAGCGAACACACGTCCAAGTATTTGATTTCTTCTCCTTTCTCTTCGTCGGCTTGGTACAGCAAACAGGTGGCATTGGTCCTTCCTCCGTACAAACTATACCTCGGATTCAACGAGTCCATGAACTGGTAACTTTCCACGAGGCGTTTAAACTCGGGATCGGTTTTCATTCGGTGATCGTACTCATGTTCCCACATTTCCACCACTTGGTATCCTTGCTGTTCTAACTTTAGGCGTCGCTGACAAGTGTCCTGGTACAAGTCTTCCATGGTTCGTTGTAAAAACTGATTTTTAGTGCTACGATCAGGGTAACAGACGGGACATCCGTGAAATAAGCAACCGTTAAACTCGTACACGATCTTGGGGTTTTCTAAGTCCCAGCCATCGACCGAATACGTTCCGATGGTCTTTTCGCCTCCTCCGTTGCGGGCATGCTGAATCCATTTGTCTTCCTTGTCGCACAAGTAATGTAACCAACGTAGAGCTTTGACCGAGTATTGACGTTTGACATAGTGGGTCGTTTGAGGACTGATGACAGCCACGGTGTTTTCAGGCATGAATCGTTGTCGATACACTAAGGAACACGCTTTGGCAATGGTGCAAGCTTCTTTCAAAGGATCGACCCCTCCGTGTTCCATGAACAGTTCTCGAAATTTTCCACAGCAACGTCGTAAAATGCCCACGTCGGAACGACAATACTTTAGCATTTCTTCCTGAAAGTCGAAAGTGTCCGAGGCGTGAGCCTGGTACCAAGCGTAGAAAGCTTCTCGTTGTTCGGTACGCATGTTGTCGGGGTCGTAATAGTGAGCCTCAGGCAAATGGGGTAGAACGGCGTGTTGATTGGCTTCCGTATTGAAAAAGTGAGGAAAGTACCCTTTAGCCATTTCTGTCATTCCAAACGTTTTGGGCATTCGGCTCAAAGGCATGGCCAAATAGCTCATCGAATCTTTAAACTGTACTTGTCCCACTTGCATGAAAATGATTTTGGCTCCGTTCAAAGTGACTTTAGGACGTTCGGTGCCTTGTTCCGTATAGTATCTCAAAAGAAACTGTCCATCGTATCCGGAGAAATTGTGAGCCATCACTGTGGCATGACGATGACAATCTCCGTAACGTTCGATGTCCTCTTGGCTCCACGTCTTGTCGATGGGATCTAAGACCCATTGGGCAAAATCGGCTAACGTGTTCGTTCCTCGAAAGATTTTTTCACGCCCTCCGGGAATTTTGCTGCAGTGAGGGCAATGACTGAAGATAGGTTCTTGAATGCACTTCTCGCACTCTCGATGAGCCACGCAGAAATTAGGAATGTGAATGCCAGTCTCTTGCATGCATTCGAAATCGAAAAAGATGAAATTGACTTTCCTCTTGTGACCGTCCTCTTTCTCTGGTGGGGGTTGGTATTTTTGCACGTAGCATTGGTGTTCCAAGTCCACGATATGGTGACAAATGTGACATTTTTTCTTTCCTCGACATACGTGTGCCTTGGCATTATTGGTAAGTATGCCTTGTCCACAGGTAGGGCACAATCTCAGGAGTTGACAAGCACATTTCTTCTGTGAACCTTGTGTTTTCAAATGTTGTTGGTAACAGGTAGGGCTGACAAACGTGCGCAGACAAGTCGAACAAGGCACTGATTCTTCGCTCAGACAGGGTGGAGAGGCCAAACATCCTGAGCATTTCCATCCACAATGCTTGTGTTGCTCTCGATTGTTATAACCATAATCACATTTCTCACAGTAATATCTGTATCCCAGGAATCCGGTGATAGTGGTAATGGTATCGAAATGGTCATCGTGATAATAAACATGAATGTATTTTCCGTCCTTAAAGTCTTGGCCTCGAAACAACAGAGGTCCGCGCATTTCTTGAGGGTGCACTTTCAAGGTGTAGCGTGGAGCTAGGGCATCTTGCAATTTCTGCATCTCAGGAATGCCACAGGGTGTGTCTTTGGACAGACCAGCTTGTTGCAACAGGAGTTCTGCTTCGTTTCGTTGTTTGGCTCGGTCCGATTGTCGAATAGTTTTCCAGGCTCTTTTCCATTCTGTCGTGTCGTTCTTGTTGGCATAGGTTCGTCCCACCACGATGGTTCGAGCTAAACACATCTGGTCTTGAGGGTTGTTAATTCGGACCAGACTTGTTTTGGTGTTGCGAAGGTCGTCCACCAATAACATCTTTTTGCGTCCAGTCCCTTGAGGAGGAGAGACATGGGCCATTTTCAGTGTGGCTTTACCATCGGTGATGTCAAACTGGTCATTAGATTGTTGTACGTGTTGAATCTTGTCCATGACTTTGGAAGGGGTTAGTTCTGTGGATCTGCTAAACTCGATCCAAACAGGGCATTTCAAACCGTCGTGATCTATGGATAGTGTCAAGCGATCGTCTTCTTTGGGTTGACATTGTCGCTTGAGTGCGGTGAGCAAAGAATCCCACATCTCGGTGATAAACCCTTCTGCTTTCTCCAATGGTACGTCGGCCTTGAAATCTTTAAACTTCACTGTGTAGGTGTAAGCCGTGGTTCTAAATTTTCTAGAGGAGCGCTTTTCCGTCTCTCGAATGGAATAGTACTTTTCAGGGTTGGCTAAGGGTGGTGAACTTGGTTTAGAGGGTTCGGATTCTGGTTCACTCATGTCCTCTTCAAAATCACTGGCATGAATTTGTGCCAAGATTTCAGCCCTGGTACGAGGCGATAGATCACGTTTCTGCCTCTTACTTTCTTCTTCTTTCTTCTCGAATGAATAGGATCGTTTCATCTTGAGTGCAAAACGTCAAATGACTCAAGTTTAAACACCATAGACTAATTTATAGTCATGGCAAACCAGCGTATATAAAAAGGGTGTGAGTCTTGTCCTTTCACTATTCATTTCACTCTCAAGCCGAGCACAACGATGGAAGAGACTAACCAAATCGAACGTTTCGTCAGAGCTTTGCGAGGGGTCATTAGAAAATTCTCTTCAGACCAGCCCACGGACTACTCTCCTTCCTTTCGAGATAAAAGTCAAGATACTTGCTATATCTGTCAGAAGAAAGGGCATTGGTCTTCAGAGTGTCCAGACCGTCAAAAAAGAACAAAAACAGGGGCTAAAAAAGACAAAAGTCAAGATACCTGTTATTATCGTAAAGAAAAAAGACATTGGTCTCCAGATTACCCAAAAAAGAAACAAGAGGGGTCAGAAGAAAAGAAGGATTCTTCAGAAGAAGAGAGGGATTCTTCGGAAGAAGAGAGGGATTCTTCAGAGGAAGAAAGCAGACAGGTGAAGAAAAAGAAACAGGAGAAGAAAAGAAGAAGGGAAGAAAGTGAAGAGGAAGAAGAGGAAAAGCCTGTGAAATTCAAAAAACAGAGAGACTAAACAAGGAGAAAGAAGAAGTCAATGAACTTTTTATTAAAGTGTTGTGTTGTGAATTGTGAATTGGATTGTAACAATAGAGAAAAGAATAAATTAATGATATAAGGTAAGTGTCTTTGAGTTTTGATTTTAAAATAAGAACGTACACTCACGCACTCATACAAAAAAAACGTACTATAGGGGTAAAATGGGTTGTTTATTTGTTGGTTTTTTTGAGTTATTGGCAAATTGAAAGGCTATCTCTTTTCGAGAGACGTGGGTGGCCCTGAAAAGGGCCTTTTTATTTTGGTGTAGGGGTGAGTTTAAGCAATCAACTTTAACTGCCTTAAGCCTTTGCCACGGCCAAGGCCTACTTCTGGACTGCGTAATGTTGATGATGATTGGGTTGAAATCACTAAGGGTGGTACGGTAGGCTTAGTCACAGGGTTAACGTGTTTAGCTCGGGAAGGTCGTATTCTCTTCGGTCGTAATAAAGAAGTCTGATACATTTGTTTCAGACTTCTTAACTCCGCTAAAATGTCCAACAGTACCGTGACCGTTTGATTTTCAGCCTCTTGTTTCTTTGCTGCTACTTCTTCTTGCTGTTGTTGCTGTTGTTTTTTTTTTCTTACCTCTTCTTCTTGCTGCTGTTGCTGTAGGAGAAAAGCTTGTTCCGCTTCCTTTTGTCGTTGTATAAATTTCTCCAATTCTTCTTTCTGTCTCTGTCTAAAATTCTCCACTTGCGGTAATGAAGAAGGTAACGAAGGTTCCGGAACAAATTCTTGCGAGGAGAGAAAATCCACAAAATCCCAATTCACCTCTTCTGAAAGTAAGTCCGGGTTCCCTTGGACAGTCTCCCCTGCTGGTGCACCCCAATGGATCGTTTTCTGAATTTCCGTCATGTTGAATCACTGTCGCGTAGATTGACTGTACACAAGCACTAGCGAATCTATATAGACCACGTGACGTCACAGACTGCTCTCTTCGGATTGGATGTGGACTGACTGAATTTTGTAACGCGTGTTCCGATTGGTAAATGAACTCAATCCGTTTCACTCCTTCCTCTACCTATAAATAAGCGCAGTTCACTGTATTGATTCACCTGTTCTCGTCGCTTCAAGATGTGGACCACAGTTGAATCATCCACCCTTGTGTCTTCCATGATGTTTAGGACGGATATGCTCATGTATGTCCGGTCCAAGTGGACCGTTGTCCACAGGACAAACACCAGCCTGTGGATACTTAGGATCTACGTTGAAAGACAAGGATGCCTGAAAAGAGTGCTAATTTACGGGCCAACAGTGAGACGCAGCCTAAGGACAAGAAGAAGACCAATGCGGTGCCCTTTATGTTAATGAATACATTAACATAAACCCAAAGGCCCTTTTCAGGGCCAGCCATATTTCTCGAAAAGAGAATGACTTTTCAATTGCCTACCCCTTTTTTAAATTTAAATTTAAATTTTCATGTTCAATTCCCCTTGAGGCTAGAGTGGCCCAGGGTTTTTTCTCCATGTTCAATTCCCCTTGAGGCTAGAGTAGCCCAAGACTATTTCCCATGTTAAATTCCCCTTGAGGCTAGAGTGGCCCACGATTTTTCTCCATGTTAATTTTCCATTGAGGCTAGAGTGGCCCAGGGGTCTCTGTAATGATAATTCCCATTGAGGCTAGGGTGGCCCACCTTACTACTGATGTACGTATAGTTTAGAGGCATGTGCAACCTGCTATTCGCATACCCATTTGTAATTATAAGACTGATTACGGATATCAGTTAAAAAGAGAACCGCGGTTTCTTTTTTCCAGAAGATTCTGGCAATTTTTCAACAAATGAAAGATGAGGTATCCAACGGCAGCCTGTTGGATCAGTTTAATTATGAGATATCCAACGGCAGCCTGTTGGATCAATTGAATCATGAGGTATCCAACGACAGCCTGTTTGATCAACTGAATGATAAGGTATCCAACGGCAGCCTGTTGGATCAGTTGAATGATGAGATATCCACCGGCAGCCTGTTGGATCAATTGAATGATGAGGTATCCAACGGCAGCCTGTTGGATAACAAACCATCCTAAGATTAATAAATCTGCATATTACAACCCAATAGCGTAAAGCCTTGTGAACAACGTTAATTCTGAGTTCTTAAACTTTTTAGCTAAACAAATAATAAGATGAACAGCAAAATAAAATCACTATCGGCAAAATTTACCATGAGACGTTAGTCACATCTTTTAAGAGATCTAAATTTTATTTGTAGAAAGCTATTTAGTGTACAATTGGTCCGCCAACAACACAATGTATACTGAGGAAGTTCCAACAAGTTTTTTTATTAGCAAGTTCAGCATCGGCTAACGGATAGCAGATGGATGTTTATCTAAAATAATTTCTGCTAAAATATTTGTTGTTAGATAAACGTATGAAAATGCAATTAAGTTCGCCCCCATTTGAGTTGTCCTAAAGAGCCAAGACTTGCTGAAAGCTTATAATGTCCATAACAAAAAAGCAGCAACGTTGGTAATATGCTTATCAAACTAAAAAAAAAAATTCTTTGATTAAACAGATCGAGCACAACAGGTTGGAAGAAGGTATATAAACATTTTCAAGTGTTTCTGTATTATGCTTATCGGGAACAGCTTCGATAACGTTTTTCTTATATAAAATTCAAAAGTTCAAATACCGCCGAGAAAGAACTACAATTAAGAATTGATATTGTTTAAATATCCAAACATTCCGCGTGTATCTAATTGATCCGATAATACAGTACATAGGTTTATAAAACCCGAACAATAATGGATTTACTCGACCAAACCGAAGAAACCAAAATCGCACTATTGTTTATTAACAGTGTGTACGATAGTGTGCGCCAGTTAACAACCTTTTCTTTGCGTAATGGCCATTGCAAGCAAATCCAGAGGAGTTTCAATTAACAAATTAAATATCTGCACTAGAGATAAAAACGGCACGTTTACAAATTTTAATGGTATGCCTGTTATATATTTTTTTATGTAAAATGAAGATCCTGTATAGAATGAGTTGAAAACGTCGCTTCGCAACCATGTCGATTCTTCTTTCACGATGGTACGCAAATGTTTTTCTTTATTCAATTATTACAAAAAGCCAGATTTTTTTACAAGCGTTGCACTAGCAAAAATTAAATTGACTTAAGCAATATCCTCATTACCAAAATAGCAAATCAGTATTTACAAAATTTTGAGGTTAATATACATTTTATACAATAGAGGAATTGATACTCAGATATATAAACCGTAGGGAATAACAATTCGAAAGGTATTATCCCATGGGAGGAACAAGCTGACATTTAATTAGAAGCTGTTGAACAGAGTGCTAACGATGAACTAGCAAAATCTTATATCTACATACACATGTTGATGAAGCATCATTTTATATTCATACATGAACTGTTCGGATACAATTTCAGTACTATCTCCACTGCTAAAAAAAGCTTTGCAAGACAGTAAGAGAATATATACAACCGTTTACGTAGAGTATAAATGCCGAAAAAGATGGCTTGGAGAGTCACATAGAAATAAAATTAAACAATCTCTCGAAGACTCCAACACTTTACAATCTTAACTGCAACTGTTATAGGTAGATCTGATGAATTAAATTCAACGGAGCGATAGAAAATATAAAATCTATTGAAGAAAATTTCACAAAAGTTAGCACTTCAGGAAGAAAATAAGGGCTGACTAACAGATTTATAGTTATAGTATCATTTATCCGAGAAAAGTCAAAGGATAGAGGACGTAAAGTTTAAAATGAGTCTGATAAGAAAGCATGATTAGAACTATGAAAAAACTCACAACGATTTATCAATTACATTTTAAGTGATATAATCAAAGAGATAAAAGCAGAAGAATATACATCAATGAGACAAGCAACTCATTCTAACTCATCACTGTGTCATATATACCAGAGGCAGTACTAAACCCGAGCAAACTTTACAAATATCAGTACCAAAGCTAGCTCCCAATATATAAATGAATTTAAAATCTTACACAATTTATCATTGCAATCCTTTCCGCTTTCTTCCCCCACCCCCTCCTGCATAATGTACAAACTGCTCAGAGTTCATTCACTCGGTCAGTACACAGTTGGCTGTAGTAAATCTTAACTCCGTTCAGAGGACGAATACATGTATTTGTATGTGATATAAATGAAATATATGTATAGTATGTACGCTGTATATATGATATACCACTCGTTGTATACATTTTTCATGAAGAGGAAACTCGGCAAGCCTCGTTTCCTTTTAATGAAAACTGTATACATCTCGTGATATATCATTGATACAGCATGCATACTATCTATCTATCACTCTCTCTCTCTCTCTCTCTCTCTCTCTCTCTGTATATATATATATATATATATATATATATATATATATATATATATATATATATATATATATATATATATAGATAGATAGATAGATAGATAGATAGATAGATAGATAGATAGATAGATAAATAGATAGATAGATAGATATTTATTTATTTATTTATTTATTTATTTATATACCGCTCCGGTGGCTTAGTGGTCAGAGCGTCCGTCGTGGGTTCGAACCCGGCAGAGTCATACTAAAGACTTCTAAACATGGTACTAACAGCTACCTCGCTAGGAGCTCAGCATTAAGATGTTAGTGTTAGGACTGGTCAGCCTGGTGTCAGGATAATGTGACTGGGTGGGATATCATGCTACATGTCTGTTACATGATGCCCCAGTGCTAGGCATCACATTAAACTGCCAAACTGCAGACATCGTAGTGATATGAGTGGAAAATTGTTAAAGCTACGTTAAAATTCTGAATCTCATTCATTCATTCATTATATACAATAGTATTTGATGTGTTTTCGTGTTGCTTGATGTGAAGGTAAAGGAGCAGCCAACAATACAGCGGTAAATATTTTGGTTACCGTAAAAACACAGCTTTAGTAGTAGTAGTAGTAGTAGCAGCAGCAGTATTAATACTGAAAATTTGAGAAAGTTGAATTCAGGTGTTGGCAATGCGCATAATGATGGCACATATTCAGTACATCTTGTTTTCTAATTGTATCCGAATGTTGATTCCCGAGTAAGGTCCATTTTAAGCCATTTTCGCGATTTAATCATTTAAATTCAGCATTCTTCACAGAGAGAGAGAGAGAGAGAGAGAGAGAGAGAGAGAGTGTGTGTGTGTCCCAGTCATCATTAATGGCACTTGCAAATTTTCATAGTTCATACAGTAAAAGAAAAGGAAATCCTGTATCTGGTCTATATGTCCTGATTTTTGTCAAAAGAACCCGGTGTTGCTATACATAATTTCAGACCGCTCCGGTGGCCTAGTGGTTAGAGCATCCGCCTCGGATGCGGGAGGTCATGGGTTCGATCCCCGGCTGAGTCATACCAAAGACATACAAAAATGGTACTAACAGCTGTCTCGCTTAGTACTCATCATTAAGAGGTTAGTGTTAGGACTGGTCGGCCTGGTGTCAGGATAATGAGACTGCGTGGGACATCACACTACATGAGGCATGATGCCTCAGTGCTAGACATCACTATAAACTGCCTGACTGCAGATATCGTAGCGATATGACTGAAAAATTGTTAAAGCTACGTTAAACAAAAAAACAAAATCCAAATACATAGTTCCGAGTTGGATAAGGAGTAATCATGCGAGTGTGTCTGCTATGCACGGATGATTTTATTATTTTTGTAGGGTTTTAACGCCATTTATCAACACATGATAGTTTATACATGGCGGCCAGTATAAATGGTGGAGGATGAACCCGGGAAAAACATGGAAAGATCCACCGATCCACGAGAAGCTACTGGCAAGCTTTCCCAGACTCAAACCCACGCAGACAGAGGTGAGATCCGTAAGGGTGAGCTCTTTAGACCACTCGGCCACTCGGGATCCCCTTTGTACGAATGACATTATATTATACACGAGGATGTTTTATGTTTTCATGCGGATGTGTACTTAGTTGAAGGGATGTAGGGGTTGGCGCGCGCAGGCATTACAACGGATGTTATGACTCATAAACCCGGCAGGGGACGAATTAAAAATAAGAGCCATGTGGAACAGCTTTGTTTAAGGTGTACGTCTGACCTTCCTTTATGTAACACTGCAACTTTTGTAAAAGTAGGGACGCACAGTGTGACATGAAATCTCAACCACTGCCACATCAGACATCAATATCCCAAACAAAAGCGTTTACACGGAAAGCCTGTTCTGCATATTTGTAATCCCCTTGATAAACCTCTTCGGAATATGTGTAATCCCCTTGATATACCTCTTCGATACAGTGCACGACAATTCCCTAATTTCACAATGTTCAACTCGGCAAAGAACCCATTCTGAAAAAGATTGGAAGTATTTCTGTAATAATACTAGAAAACGTGTTCAAAATAATATTTTAAGGAGAGGAAAGAGAAGCTTCACCGATCCATTTTCCATTAAAAAAAATAATTATTCACTAAAGTATGGCAAGGAACAAATGGATGAATAGTCATCGATGATATAACGGACAACATAGTCACCAAAGAATTTGTGCTGCAAATATGCTTTTGTATGATACATGTCACATTTTGCACACGACCCTGAATCATTCATTATTATTATTGTTCTGAATAATGAAGGAAATACGTGGAAATAATGGATGGGTATCTCTATAATCAAACATTTACTTCATAGGCAATGTGAAATAAATAATATCTATAGACTGTTCCCTTATTTCAACGTGTATGATGCGCCCATCGCCCCCCCCCCCCCCATCGCGTCACCTCTTGTACAAAATATTGACTTTGAGAAAAAGAAAAGCTATTTCATCTGCTTTTTTCAACTGTCCTTACATCTCACGCGATCGTATCACTGGACTGCGTGCTTGCCTTAAATCAATTAACCATCTCGGTTCATAACGGAACAAAGAAAAATCTACGAGTATTCCCGAGCGAGGTCTTTTCATTGCAACAGTTTGGCTTGGTTCAGTGTCTTCTCATTGGCCTGTTTAAGCTATGAATCGAGCTTTCATCCCTGGATGTTTGTCGGACGCTTTCTCTTCGTTAAGCCCGTTTTGACTATACTTTTACCGACCTTTCTAGCCCATCCGCTTCCATTTTCATCGCGTTAGAGTTATTTCAGTCCTTTTCTTTCTCTTTTCCGAAGCTCATCGGTTTTGATATTATTTTCTTTTGTTTATAAACTTTACGCATTCACTCTTTCTTGTAGACCTCCAGCGTGTCACCGACGCAAGGTGTTCTTGCTAAATGTAATACATGTTGGTGTTCTTGCTAAATGTAATACATGTTGGTGTTCTTGCTAAATGTAATACATGTTGGTGTTCTTGCTAAATGTAATACATGTTGGTGTTCTTGCTAAATGTAATACATGTATAAGTTCTGACAATATCGCTGAGATTTCTTGTCAGTTGATTCACTGCCCAAGTTTTTGTCTTTGCAAGCTCTGTAAAGTAGGAACATTTATTGTATCGATTACTTGTTTTCTTATTGGCTATATTTGCACAAGCATTTATTAGCTTTCAGTCAAATTTGTCATGAGATCTTTTATGGATCACCTCTCTATATATCGACCATTGTTTTGTCTACTTCATCATACCGTGCAAACATTGACTTTCTTCGCCATTCCGACACGATTTAGGCACTCAATATATGTCATTCTTGTATTTTTCTGTTAATTTGTTTATTATTATTATTATTATTATTATTATTATTCACAGATGTGTGCACAGCTCAGTATGGAGACTGTGGAGGAAATTTTCAACGCAACATGCCCCATGAAGCTGTCCAAAGTAAAGCGGGCGATTTTGTAGCCTATAACTATGGGATCCAATACATCTGTGGGTAAGTGCGGCAGAAATATTTTTAAAAAAAATATATTTGTTATCATATTTCTCTCCTGTTTAAATAACTTTTATTAATCTACTAAACACATTAAATATAGCATGCCTTCTGCTGATTGGAGAATTGAAAAATTGTAGCTTGTCTCTTTACTAATAAAATCTGCTTTGCATATGGAAAATTCCATAATTCTATTTCTTGCAACAAGAAAAAATGTATGAAAATTTCCCCCTCGTTTTTTCCCCAGCAAAAATTCAAGATACTATGTTTTCCTCACCAGCATGCATGATAATTACAGGTGTGTATTCTTGCGTCTTCAGCATTTTCATGCACCGTCTTATACCTGCATTTCCATCAAATGCTAATCCTTTTACTGCTCGTTTTCTGACGAAACATTTTACTTAGTAAATCTGAAGCAATTCGATAGTTTCACCAGTTAATCGTATGGTTCCTACTTCCCCTTCCTGACAGATCAGGAAAGGCCAACGTCGAGTGCATGATGAAAGGCATTGCATGTGGAGGATTCCTTTCTCTGATGACCTTCTCCCATATGTTTGGAATCGAGTTGGAGCCTGCAAGCTACCTAGTGAATTACGGATGTAAAGACATAGACAGTAAGCCTTCCTTATTATCATAAAAATGTCTCATATTTAGAAATTCTTCTCCTCTTTTACTCTTTTCCACATTTACTCTTTTACTCTTTTCCTCTTTAATTTTTTCCCTCATTTTGAATATTCTTCAGAGTGGCGATTGCCTCATCGAATACATGCATTTCTTTAAAAAGCCCTAAGTTGGTATTTTGTGTTAAGTTCAAACAAATAAGTTTATGATTATTTAATCTTTAGTCATGGTTAACCATTTTTGAGATTATATGAGGAGCGCTTTGAAAGAAAAGGAGTTTTATTTAATATAGCAACAAATGCTGTACACATTCTAATGTTTTAATCAATAAAAGATGCATGAGTTTTCATCATGGTCCATGACTACAATATGTGCTTTTGAATCAATCCTGTCATATTGTACTCTGATGTATATTTGTGAGTCAAAAGCCAATTAAAACAAAATGGAACAAACACGATCAATTATGATTAAAAGAAATGTGCACCATTTATGTGTATGTATGTATGTATGTATGTATGTGTGTGTGTACGTACGTACGTATGCATGTATGTATGTATGTATGTATGTATGTATGTATGTATGTGCGTGTGTGCGCACGTGCTTGTGTTGCATACTTTACTTTAACAAATGATAAGTTTCTGTCTCAATGACTGTAATGATTTGATGCAGAAATTCAATGATCTCGTAAGATATTATTCTTTGTATGTTATCAAATAACAATGTATAGTTGAGAAGTTTAAATGTTTTGCACTTATATAAACACTCAAGGACAGTCTATGGACCTAATATCACTTAGTAATTCTTGATCATTTACTGATTGGATACTTCATAATTGTCTTCCTCCTCTACTCTGTCATCATGGACTTCATTGATCATTGATCTCGCTATCACATAATGACCACACATCTTCCGGATAGTTTGTGTAAATATTATGGATTATTGCAATGCAAGTTTAGGAAATTTTTTAAGGTAGTTGTGCTAAAAGGAAACTGATATTTTTAAGTTCGTGATTTTATACACGTATATCGATTCTGTCTGATCAATCTGGTTAACATCTTTATATTTGAAATGCCTTTTTGCGCTACAGCCTTGACTTCGAACAGTTCGTGTCTGAATGAACAGTTTGCCTCAGATGCCTTCGTTACCTGCATGAACCAGATGCTGAGTACGGTGACTTATGTTCCAGTGACGCAATACGACGTCGTGTCATGCGAGTGAGTTTACCTGTCTATTAAGATTATAAATTGTAGTATATTCAGTCATCGTCACAGATGAAAGTTATATATAGACTTTATATGATTTTGTCATATTTTCTCTCTTAGTCTGCTTGACTCGTACGTCTTAAAAAACAAATGGGTTTTTTCTTCAATTTCTGAATAAAATACATAAAATGATTTCCTGTACAAACTAAAGCCGGTTAAATAATATTATATGTTCTCATTACAGAATTTACCTGGGGACTTCCAACTGCATGAATAGTATCATCGTAAAACATTGCGGTCGGGAAGTTATTGACTACTTCATGAAATGGTCTCCATCCGTGTTCCGCTTGGCCAGGGGCTGTGGCTCATGGAAAGGTTCCTCCGCAAGTTCCATGGAGAAGATCACAACGCCGATGTTGATTCAACTTTCTATTGCCTTGCATTTCCTTCTCAAGAACTGAACTGAGTATCATTTCTGCGGCTCTTTCGTGTTCATCCGATCAATCATTCTTTACTTTATTACACTGCTGCCAATCGTTTGACCTCACTTTTAATTGATGCTCTATACTTTTGTTCCCCTGACACCCACCCACGCTCCCCACCCTCCCCATATATATATATATATATATATATATATATATATATATATATATATATATACAAATCATGGCATTTTTACAAATCATGGCACTGCACTTGAACAATTCCCACCGATTGTCGTTGTAATATTTACTTTGTTATGCTTTATTCCGTACATTCTATACGGTTTGAATTATATTTGTATATCAATGTATCACTTAATGTTTATGAAACTAGTTTCATGTCATCATATTATACATTTTCGGTAAGTTTACGTGAGCTAATACTCACTGACGAGATGGAACAAGAGAGAGCCACCAGAATTTTAGCATGGAGAGAAAGCCAAGAGACTTTTGTATACAATTAATCAAATAAAAGAACTCGGCCTGAAGAGTATAACAGTTTGGAACTTTAGCTTGAAATTTAGTGTCATCAATTTCAAAGGATTAAAAAGTATATAAAATAAAATATGTTTGGAATTTCTGATAGATAAACAAAAACTCAAATCTCGACCTCTGTCTCTCGAGACCTAATTTCATAAGTATCATAGCTCTGAGACAGGGTTTTCCTGGTTTTATATACTGCCATAAGAACAATTAACGTAGTCTTACGGGAATTACTTCTCAGAAATAATCCATAACTTGCATCAAATTGCAAATCAATAGATGTCGATCTGCCGTTGCCTAATCCTCTGTGTTTACAATGTTCGTTTGCAATCAGAAGGGAAAATGCAATCTTCGACCTTCATGTCTATATTGTGACGGAAGATTTGGGTCTGTGGTGTTATCAACCGAGTTCGTGTTGTAACCAGACAAAAACATGTACAGCATAGTTTTGTCTAATTTTTTGAGCTCCATCGCACTGTTTCAATCGATGTTAATTTTCTTTCCACTGTTGTTTTGTTTATCTGTTTGTTTGTTCTTGTTTTCTATTGTTGTTTGTTAATTTGTTTGCCTGTTTCATAATTTTGAGCCATTGCAACTATCCTGTTGTAGCCATTAATTTTGAATAAGTATGTCTTCAGATGTTTAGAAAATGTAATGAAATATTCGTGTCGATGGCTTTTGTATATGTTTCTGACATACAAGTAAAATAGTTCGAATAACTTGTAAGTCTCTCTCCTTATTACATGTTATGCATGATTTGCTCCTCCGCACTGTCTTATAGGCATCCAACTGTACAGTCACAATAAAAGCAATGTTTTCGTGACCTTTTGAATTCCCAGTCCGCTTATTTGTAGCATACTAGCAGATTAAGCATTGCAAATTCGTGTTAGGGAGTGTTACTGTTTGTAAGGACATGATCCAGATGACATGTGTCACTTCGAGAAATTTTAATGTTAATCTTTTAACCACAAGGTCGATTTTGTTGCCTAACATATATCCAAGTAGGGATGTAGATATGTGATTTTAATCATGTTTCAAACATTACGGTACATCTTGTAGCCTCACGAGTCTGGTAAATGTGTCTATACAAATGATTTTTACCCATCTGTACGACTCATTTCTGTGCTGTTTCTTTCTTATTTTATCCGATAAATATTCCAATCTATACGGCATAAAAAAAGTCGGTCAGCACTATTTGTGCGCATGAAAATAAACGTAAATAATTATTTTAGAGATGGTAGACTGTATTGGTGAAAACGGGAACAATACGATAAATGTTCATATCCTGTGTGAGTTTGAGGCACAGTCTGGCGATTCCTGTGCAGAAGTTCAAGCTTCAACCTGCTCTACCTTCTTATGTTTTTATGTATTTGCCCCAAAACATACGTATATATCAGGGATTCCCAACTAGGGTACCGCCTTTGTTATAGCATATGGCTACCTTTACAAATGCGAATAAGAGCATCGACAAGAAGAAAAAAAAGGTAGGTAGGTGGCTACGTTTGTGCTGTGGTAAAGTGAGCCAGCACAACACATATCAGGTAAAGGAGACTTGGCAATGTAAATGACTTTTGCTACAGGGGTTAAGATTTAAGTTTGTTTAGATTACTTAAATAAATCAGAGCAATATGGCATATCAGACGGTGACAAAGAAACGTTTGGCTCAATTACTACTGCCAAGCTCTACGATTTCCTGATCATTACTACTGCCAAGCTCTACGATTTCCTGATCATTACTGATGCCAAGCTCTACGATTTCCTGATCATTCAAACGTGTTCTTCGGTCTCAGAAGTAAAATCGGCCGGTAAAATCGGTACATCACTCGAACAAAATTGACCAGGGTGCAAAACCAAATAGAATTTTTGACGTCCTTGTATTCACAAAGAAACTGAAAAACTGAGAACAAGAGTGAACTGGAGAGAGAACAAAAGAGACAAAACGGTTATGAAATGTCCTTGTGCCTCTGTAATGTTTCTTAATGTATGTCTACGGAAATATCGAAAATCATTGTAAGTTAATGGTGTTGGTTGGTTGTTTATTTACATTTAAAAATAACTACAACGTACGAATAATTAAAAACCAGGAATCACCTGTGTACAAAATTGGGATTGGTCAAAACTTAAGGATTGTGCATGAAATTTGCAACTAGGATTTTAGCATTCGACAATTTTTCAAAATAAATTAAGCTTTTAAAAGAAATTAGTAGCTTGTAAAACAAAACCGCCATTCAACTTTTAAATTAAACCAAGTTGCTTTAGCTGCATAGGAGATCCATTAATGCCTGAATAAGAACGTTGGAATTATTTCTGAAATTAGTGTTAGTAACCTGGTATCAACAAGAATAACATTTTTGGGTCTTATTCAGACCCCAGACACTGTCCATATATTCATTGTAAATCTGCTTTGCAAAAGGTTCTGCAGTTTATTTAGGTATAAAATGATAATAAATATGCATTGTTAGCAGTCTGCATAAAATTTGTTAAGATCTTAAGGTGGCGCTATACAGTTTCGCATTTTGCATAGGGTTAGGATTTTAAAGAAAAAGAATGTCCCCGGCTTTCCTCACTGGTTATACTGGCTATTTAAAAAAGACCTTGTATATCTTAGGTATAATGCAAAGAACCTTTAATTCCCTTTATTTTGGTGTATGATTGATGGGTGTACTATGGGTTATAGAGTATACAGCTTGGCCTTACTTCAAATGTGCACCTTTCAAAAAAGTGCAAGCTCTACTTGGTCATTTTCACTTCCTGAACTTCAGAGGTAAATTGTATAAAAAAGAGCCGATAACTTCTTTTACATTTTATATATTTGGTAATTCATTCATTGCACTTTCAGAAGCTGGTACTGTCTAGTCTGGCAAAATTCATTTTCCCTATTTTAATAGCTGCTATGTATAGTGTACTTTAGACTAATTCAGACTGATTTTTTAACACAAGGGAGCAGTCATTTTAGTTAGCAGTGTGCTTAAATCATGTAAAATTTCCAAAAGTACAATATCCAAAAGAAATATTATCCACATTACATTAATGTAGCATAGAGGTATGCAAACATTCTCTCCACTGTGCATGTTTTAAATGTGAACTACTTCACCTTACATACGTCACTCTCTCAAAAGTACATATTATCTGGTGAGCGCCACCATAAAGAAGATGTAGGTATTATTTTTGTATGATTTACTTATGTTTATATGGCTGAAACATTTAAGTCGCAAGCATCAAAACAATCCTTATGAATAATTCTTCTGCCTTTTTCCACACAGAACAGTATTTATGAGTGTCAGAGTCTCTAACAAGGCCAGCCTACCCTACCCCCCCCCCCCATGATAAAAGTGAGCTATTTTAAGAATGCACATTACATTTTGTAAACATAGCAACCAATGTTATGCTGAATGACAGGAACATGAAACTAGCCAGAATTATTTCTGAGATATCAACAATGAATTTTACAATTAGAAAAGGGAGGTAACTCATCAGCTTCATAAAGGTCAAAGGTCAAAGTGTAAAATATATGCCTATTGTTTAATATGGAAGAAGCGAATTCACTTTCTCTTCATTTATTTTTTTATTTCATTGCAAATAAATGAAAAGAAACATTTTCACCATATATTTCTGTCACTTATTGCAACAGTTTTAAATTTAAGTTGACTCTATTCCTATATTCTAAGTCTTCTAATTTCCCCATAATTAAGGTCACTACTCACACAAACATACCTCATGGCAAATTATGTAAGCAAGAGAAAAATGATCATAATTAGCTTATTTTCATGCTTAAATGCAATATGAATGTACCATCAATATGAATGTACCATTTTATTCAGAACATCATACATAATTATATGAAAATAAAAAAAAATAATTGCAAACATTTTTTTATTTTCTTTAAGGTGGCTCTATACAGTTTAGCATTTTGCATAGGGTTAGGATTTTAAAGAAAAAGAATTACCCCGGCTTTCCGCACTGGTTATACTGGCTATTTAAAAAAGACCTTGTATATCTTAGGTATAATTCAAAGAACCTTTAATTCCCTTTATTTTGGTGTATGATTGATGGGTGTACTATGGGTTATAGAGTATACAGCTTGGCATTACTTCAAACGTGCACCTTTCAAAAAAGTGCTAGCTCTACTTGGTCATTTTCACTTCCTGAACTTCAGAGGTAAATTGTATAAAAAAGAGCCGATAACTTTTTTTTACATTTCATATATTTGGTAATTCATTCATTGCACTTTCAGAAGCTGGTATTGTCTAGTCTGGCAAAATTCATTTTCCCTATTTTAATAGCTGCTATGTATAGTGTACTTTAGACTAATTCAGACTGATTTTTTAACACAAGGGAGCAGTCATTTTAGTTAGCAGTGTGCTTAAATCATGTAAAATTTCCAAAAGTACAATATCCAAAAGAAATATCATCCACATTACATTAATGTAGCATAGAGGTATGCAAACATTCTCTCCACTGTGCATGTTTTAAATGTGAACTACTTCACCTTACATACGTCACTCTCTCAAAAGTACATATTATCTGGTGAGCGCCACCTAAATAATGATAAATATGCATTATTTTAATACAACATGAAAAAATGAATATGTATTTGACAGCTCTGACAGAACAGTGGTTCATTTTATTTTAACTTCTTTTGTTGATAACTTTTATACTACCATTCTGTATAGTATATACTTTTCCAGTGCTGAGCAGTGCAGAAATACTTTATTTAGCTTTTACATAATATATCAGAATGTGTGTGTGCGTGTGTGTGTGTGGTTTAGAGTTTTAACGTCGATTTAACAACTTTCCAGTCATATCACTACGAGGTATGCAGTGCGACAGTATGTAGTGATGTCTAGCACTGGGACATCATGCCGCAGACAAGACCCCTATACCAGTAAGAAAGAATAAGTGGTTAGAAGTGGTTGTTCATGCTACACTTAAAGATGGCCAGCCGGTCAAACAATTATAGTTCGTGATCACATTATTAATAGAAGAACTATGATCGATCCTCAATGTAACGTGAAAAAATGATCGCGACGGAAAAATAACTGGGAGATGAAATCACAAAGAAAACTGCACTACTCTTGCAATAAACCCATGCGTGAGGGGATGGATGTGCAGAGATTCAGTACTAGTTTACAAAATGATAGAAACTTGATTTTAATAACCGTGTTCCCATAGGAATCGTGTCATTAGCCATACTAAAGTTTCATCACTAAATCATTATCTTTTTTCAAATAAAATTTCAGGGTTGTATCCCTCATCTGATTCCAGGATCTGTGTTACAAAACATTATCCTTTTAAAAAAGAAATAGAAATGTCTATGAAATATTTTTAAACAAACTTCGCGATACCAATGTAAGAATTTTATTGGATTATTCTTACAAATAGATTTTAGTAAACATTATAGTCAAGTTCTGCTAATAAATCTAAGAAAATTTCAAAACGTTACATGTGAAGCTCTTAACTAAAACTTTGTTTTTAATTCAAGAACCGAAAGGCTGAAATAATAAATATACAAGGGAAAAAAAGAAAAATTATCCTTTAAATTGTACAATTATGTAATCAGTTTACAGTTTATCAACTTATAATTAACGGGATAATAAACACCAGCTTGCATGGTCTTGTACAGGTTTTGAGTAATGGTGCGTACAATGATGTGTTTATTTTTTTTGGGGGGGGGATATGTTTTGTTTTTTAAAGCAGGGGTCAAAGTCTTCAAAGTACGAAAAATTAAGTATTTGCCCATTGATACAAACGTCAGGTATGTGAATGATAGCATTAATGATGTGTACAAAGGTTTCATCAAGACTGTGATATTATTTTATTTTTCTTGAGTGTTCAAATCGAAATCAAATTTGTGAACAAAACCTAACAAAAAGACTACAATGTAACAACGAACTTCAAAGGAAATGTACATGTTAACGACATTTAATTTTTTTAAAAAGGACCCATGACCAAATCGCTTTCAAACACTTGCGCTACAATTAAAATTAATTATGCGAGCTTTAAAATCTAAACCAAAAGAGCACTCAAGTTTAAGTCACAGTCGCCTCTATCCATATGCAGCTAGCCCATATTCGACCTGCCGCTCCCTTTGATTGCATTCATCTATGGAGCTGGGAATAATCATAGCAGCCTCGATAAACAACGACGCATGTCTCGTGCAAATTTCATACACTTTTTCTTTCAAGTCAGGACACGTGGACATCATGTGATACGTCATATTGAACATCTAACATGTCAAAAAACAAGCTTTTTAGCCTATCAGTTTTACTTGCTATAGAGTATATAGACAGTGACTTTTCATTTGCACGGTGACAAATGTTCCAAACACAGATTTGGCTAGCTACATGTGACAAAGACGATGTTGAAAAAAGAAAGAAAAAAAGAGGACACAATGACAAATTCTCAACTCATAAGGTTTATACTGTAGCCATTAGCGTTTTATATATGTAGTGTCCGCGTAAATGTCAGCAGCCTGAAATAGACAAGAAAACATGCATTCTAGTGAAAAGCAATCATGGTAAGGTTTTAAAACAGCATGCAATATTTCCCGGAATCGGATACTTTCTTTTTTATCCGTTAGCAATAATTATTATATTCTTTACTGCGATTATTTGTTATTCTTTCTGAAGGCTAAAGGGTATTTTGAAAACCGCCATTCTTCTCCAACCGTAAGCCCACTGTTTTGCAACTGAGGCCGTGACGTATCCTTCTCTGACAATATCACGCTGAAACTCAAACGTTTGGACCGCTTCGGTGGTCTAGTGGTCAGGGTGTCCGCCTGAGATGCGGAACCCGGGCCGAATCATCCCAAAGAGTATTTAAAATGGTACTAACAGTTACCTCGCCTGGCGCTCAGCATTAAGATTTTAGTGTAAGGACTGCTCGGCCTGAGGTCAGGATAATTTTACCAGTGCTAGACATCATTATAAACTGCCACACTGCAGACATGTAGCGATATGACTGAAAAAGTGTTAAAGCTACATTTAAAAAATCCAAATCACACACACACACACACACACACACACACACACACGCTGGTTAATATAATTTCCCACGTTCTGATATAGTATAGAAATCTACCGAGCATCATTTTACATCCCCTCACAGGGCCCTTGTATTTAAAAAACTTATGATTAGTTCATGGTATATATATATATATATATATATATATATATATATATATATATATATATATATATATATATATAATTTGCTTTTCAGACAAACAAATTTAAAGTTTAAAGGAGTAAATGTTAGTGTATTATTCTATCGTAATATAAATTATCTAAATAAATTTAGTCGGATAGTTTGAAACTGATAGGATGATTGTTGGGATGGAGTTCATATATAGACGAAAAATACACCCCCACTCCCACCCAACCCCAACCCACCCAAAAATAACAATTCTTTCGTCAAATGAAATTAAACGTGCATATTTATACGGAATATTGGTAATCACATTTTAACGGATATTGTGTAAGATTGCAAAATGTAATTTGGACCTCTCAGGTGGCTTAGTGCTTAGACAAACCAAAAACATAGTTAAAATATTTTCTACTAACAGCTGCCTCACTTGGCGCTCAACATTAAGAGGTTAGTGTTAGGACTGGTCGGCCTGGTGTCAGGATAATGTGACTGGGTGAGAAATCATGTTACATGTCTGCGGCATGATGCCCCAGTGCTAGACATCACTTTAAACTGCCACAATGCTGACATCGTAGCAATATGACTGACTTTTTTTTAAAGCTACGTTAAAAATCCACATTACACAAGCACACACAAACACACACACGCAGAAAATAAGAACAAATTTTCACTATTAAACCAAGGCAAAATTAAGAAAAGTAATCGACCATTTTAAAAATGTATTGGTCCACCGAAAAAATTATCTCTCAATATTGTTTGGAACAAAATAAATACCATGTTTCATTTGGTAATATATTGGACCCCCTTCCATTAAGTTCAATTGCATCTGCAAACATTTCTTACAATCTGACGCCGACCCATCCAGGGCAGATGAATAGCTCTTGCAGATTTCCTGTTTTTACAACAACATCAACAAAAACAGCAATAATAATAATAATAATAATAATAATTACAGCAGCAACAATGTACGATAAAATAAAACGTACTTTTGAACATGAGATACTGATTACAGTGCCCTTTAGTCGATAATTACTAAGCCCCTATATAAATAATATAAGCAACAAGGAAAATAATCAATTCAAGATAGATTCCACACACACGTGAAACTGCAAATTTATCTGTAAAAATACAAAGCCTGACATAAAAGCATACGAGAAACGATCCGCGAACGAAACCGGCCAATATTTTGGCTCGTTTCCATGTAAAGCCGGCTCACACCTTATATAAAACATTTCTACTTATAATATATGAACGGAATCACAGAAATAAATTCTACAATTGAATATAAATAAAAACCGAATATTTTTCAATAACATAAGGCAATGTCGATTATGGCTGGTAAGATATATTGGAAACTGAGTAGATACAATGTGGTAACCCAACATATTGCATTATTCTGAGCATAGTTATATCCCCTGACTTACTAAGTCTCGTGATCTATCATGCGGCTGCCGAGAACGTGATTTTCTGATGTCGAACGGTTTGTTCTTGTTACCTTGGTTCATCAAGTAGGCGTTCGGTTTATTTGGGTAGAACAGTTAATACACGGGGGAAAAAATGACTTCGCTACACTGGACATACGTTTTCCTTATACTTATAGGTGAGTATAGTCTGTATTATTTTTATATTTTATTTTAACATTAACTGCTTGTGTTCTATGACTTACATTGATAAATGTAATGAACAACTAACTATACAGTACTTTATAAAATGGGTTTAAAAAAAAACAAGTATTTTCACTGGAGGCTTCTTTCTACGAGTGAAGGACATATATATTTCATCGACTGAGTGAAAAACTTTAGTTTTTACTCCTACTCTACACAATATATCTGTTACTCACTTATAGTAAGCAAACGTTTTGTTTTATTTCATGCTCAAACGTATTGGCTAGCAAGCTGTAACAACAGATGTAACAAAGGTGTTATTTGATCTCGCATGATGTCAGCAGTTTTCAGTTTATGTTTTTGCTGTACTTTGTGAATATTCGCAGAAAAATATAAAAACAAAAACATAATTATACTTTTCAATTCAGTGTAAAATAACACATAAAGGATAACTTGCATCCTGCCTGATTCGTACTCAACTCGAAAAAGCCAACCATACTTATCCCGCCACTACGCAAGAGCTAATTCAGAATTTCGAGATTATTATGTTATCCCAGTTTATTTTCAGCCAGTGAAAAAAGTATCATTTGTCATTTAGGAGATTAGTTGTCTCATAAAATCAAGTAATTCACGTCCTAGCATAAAATAATAAGAATTTGTTGAATTGGTTAATAGATGGCAAAATCTGAAATTTTGGTGTGGTTAAACTTTGGTTGTTTATGCCTTAAAAATAATTGTATGTGCTAAATTGACGACCTCTGTGCCGTTGGTCAGTATTGTTTTTAGTTTCTGGTGACTACGTACAAACCGTTAGCTGTGACAAATCTGTTACACAAAAGAGAAAAGAACAAAACACGAAAACGTAATTATTTTTTATAGAACATACATGTTTGTGTTTTGCTCCTAGCGTTTGCGTACTCACCCTTTGTAGCTTTCGACCCTTTATTCCGCATGCATTAAAATTAACATAGCTATTAAAGTGTTGGTATAAAGCAGTTTGATATGCCAATAATGTTGATATATGATTCGCCAATGGAGTGTAAACACGTATCTAATTTTATTGACACCAGTTGTCTATTGCTTGTAAATTCTGTTAATCAGTGATGAAATTCCCCTCATTAACTTATTAATAAAATAAGAAAATTGGGAGAAAAATGTAATGAATTAAAAAAAGTTTCACATTTTTATCTCTCTCTCTCTCTCTCTCTCTCTCTCTCTCTCTCTCTCGTGACGTAAGTTACGACTATCACTTGGAGTGAGAGAGAATAACGAATTTGAGCTGCATGTAAACCTTCAACTTAAACCAAATGACCTAGAGAAACCCGAAACCTTATAATACGTGTACACACTTTCCATGGAATTTTTCTACACTGTTACACGATACCAATGATACAAAGTTACAATAGCCTGTAGAGACGCGAGTCGATCGAACTGGAAATTCCTTGGCAGACACATGCTGTAATCTAATGTATGCTGTATTTTTGTAACCATTAACAAACTTATAAAACATATCACTTTTATATTTTACAATGTCTGAAGGTTTCTAGTTGTTCTACCATTCTTTCTTTTTCGCTCAGTCGGTGTTGGTTGCTCAGTCATTTTACCGTAGTTGATACCCCTCTCTCTCTCTCTCAAGGGCTCGTTACCAAGAAAATTGGTAACGAATAGATGGCTGGGGTGGGTGGACCCAACTTGTAACAATATAACACAAGGAAAGACATATGTTCACGTCCCTTGGCAGTTCCAACCCATCGCCTAGCTACCATTGACCGAAAGGTACAATATTTACTGCGGAATAGTAGTTCTTTGCATGTTACATTTTGGTAAATCCAAGACTATCCGAATGGGGGTACTGGTCTATTCGTCAAAATAGGAGAAGGCTTGTTGAACTTTTTCCAGTATGTCGCAAACTGAACGAAGTTTGTTGAGCTGTTTTGTAAAATTAACTATATTTTAGGAATGGATAATAGCAGAATCAATCCCTTACTAGAATGAGTCAGATAGCGGTGTTTAATAAGTTAAATATCAGTGAATATGTCCACGTGAAATAATCAATAGTACAGTAAGCCTCTGTCATACCCACACTCTCAATGTTGGATGGTTAGCCAGTATGTCAATTTCACCCAATAGTGGTAAAACTGGAAGACAAATGGACCAAAACAGACAGAGGGAGAGACGATATGAGCAATATTATAATCATTATCAAAGGTGCGAAATCAGAAGCAATGCCTCCGGTCAGCTGTAAATAATTTAAACTACTTCTCGCTCTCTCGCTCTCTCTCTCTCTCTCTCTGACAATATATATATATATATCTTTTTTCTACGGTATCACCGGTTCTGTGGTATCGTGGTATTCGAGGTTTTGGGTAGTTTTCTGTATAGCACCATGTATCTTGAGCTTGGATAACTGCTAACTCATGTTCATCTAAAGAGTGTGAGCTCTTTCAGAATCTATATTGCATGAGAAAGTTAGATAAAAGTTGACAATATGGCTGAAATGAAAATATACTACCAACAATAAATAAAAACAAAATAAATAAATAAATAAATACTTGAATGTTTTGGGAGATTTTCATTAGAAAAGAACAAAAATGCTCTCTCAGCAGGATATTATAGATGATGTGGACATTGAGAGAAAGTCTCAAAATAGTTTTGATGTTGCTCAAGACATGTTAGATAATGAAAATGAGGACAACACCAATTCAAGGCCGGATTTAAACTTATCAGAGATGGATGATATGGGGAAACCGAAGGGAAATCTGAGAAACATTGAAAATGTCACTGATGCTGATACCAAAGATGATACCAATGATGATGCTCTATTTGTCTCACAGACATCGCAAGCAGAACAAGATTCAGATGTAGACGAAATTAATGAAGGCATATACATGCAAATCAAAACCAAATTTGGAACTCTTAATAGAAGTGCCTTCAAAAAAAGATTGAAATCAACACTTGATGTCAAAGGTCTCAGGGATTCTAGGCAAGCTCTCTTTGATCTAGCAAAAAGGAAGAGATATGATTGTCCTGATGGTCGATTAGTAGAACGTTTACCTCGAACAAATAGTGCTCCTGTGGAGGATAAGTTATCGGAAGATATTTATATTATATTCCATTTCATTGAAGGAGAAAATAATTACAGTGACATGAAAGCATGTATATCTAAATGGGCATTGAAACATAATTCTGAAACAAGATCATCCCAGCGTATAAACTCAATTCGCAGTGATTGTATATCACAAAGTCCGAAAGCTCCGGTCAATGATAGCGCCTTACAAAGAACTGATGAAGATGCTGATAGAATGAGCACAATATTTGCGCAGATAGCGATAATGAATGATAAGTTTGAAGAAAAATTCTCCAGATTGGAAAACCAGTTGGGTGATATTATCACACGGACAGAAAATGAGATCCTAAACTTAAAGTCAGACTTAGTGGAAACTACGAAGAAACTCAAAGAGGCGAACTCTCATATAGAACAACTGAAATTAAAGGAAGAAAAACTAATCAATGATAATAGAGGAATGTATTTCCAGATGTCATCAATGGCAACCCGGGAAAATGAGATTAAAGAATTATCTTCTCATGTACATCAACATCTAGATGTGATCATGAAAAAGATTAACTGTATTGAGGGAAAGTTAGACACAATTTGTACAAGACACAAACTTTTATTCAATCAGTCTAACAAAGGAAGTGATAGAAACGTAGACTTGCAAATGAAAGAAAATCATGGAAATCATGAACTATCAGCATACAAGGAGAGTAGACATGTTATCTCTCCATCTATTGATCAAGAAAATGTAGTACATGGACAAAAAGAAATACATAAAGAGCCTGCTAGAGCTCTTCCAGTAAATTTGCCTAGCAATGGTCCCGCTATGTTTACATTGAAAGATTTCCCGCCACTTTCACGGAATGATCGGACTAACATAACGGAAAATGTGAATCATAATCAGCGCACAGAAATAACATCTCACAATGCAAGTACATCAACCTACAATCAGCAAAAGAAATTAAGATATGAAGATAGAGCTAACATAAATATAAATGAAAACATAAATAAAGATCAAATAGGGCACAACAAATCACCAAATGATCAAAGAATGATTCCGAATGACGAGGAGAGACAAAAAAAGGAAGATACATCGTATAGACATATTGAGACAATTATTACCAGACCCAATCAAAGGAATATAGAACCGGATGTGTTTGAACCAGTTGTAAGAAACAAAATAAGACGCATTCTGCTATCAAATGTCAAATCGAGAAAAAATATAGATGTAGTAAGGACAGCTATTGCAACTCAGTGCAAGGAGGAAGGTGTGACAGTAACATTCGTCCGCCTCATAAAGGAACGACCCCATTGGGATGGATCAAATATATATACATTTCGACTAAATGTACTGGATAAAGATTTTGAACTGATGATGAATAATGAATCATTTTGGAGTTCTGGAATAAAATGTAGGGAATGGATAACAAACAGAAAATGGAGAGAAGGCTACATACTTGATGAAACGCATGAGAATTACAAAATATATTCCTAATGAGCATAACCATATGACTAGTAATTGCTTCTTAATTATAATTATGATCATTATTTCAACATGGAATGTACGTGGTATAATGTCTAGCACGCAGAAATTAATTGAATTGTTACCAGACACAGATATATTTGTTATCACTGAACATTGGCTTTGTACAAAGAATCTAACGTATTTAGATAAATTACATGATGATTTCAAAGTAGTTGCGCTACCTACTGAAGAGATACAACAATGCTATAGAGGTAGTGGCGGGGTTGCCGTATTTTATAGATCATCACTATGCAAAGCAAGCACCTTACAAAATGAGTTCCCAAATATTATGGCGGTGAAAATCTTAGTGAGAGACTTGGAACCTATAATTTTGATTGCAACCTACTTTCCCTCGACAACTAGAACTGATGATGCATATGACAAATTTTGTGAAAATGTTTTTGATGTGTATGATAGGTATTCTGCTGAAAATATATGCATAATTACGGGCGACATGAATGCAGATCTTGTGTGTAAAAATCCATCAAGAAGAGATCTTGCTCTCAAAAAAAGAATAGAACAGAGAAACATAGTTGCTACGCTGGTGATAAAACCACATGAACATTACATCACGTATAGATCAAAAGACATGTCACGAACGTCCACACTTGATTATATATTAATACCTGAAATAATTAGAGGTGCTGTAAAAAGACACATAGTAAATGACAAAATCGATTTCTCAATATCGGATCACCTACCTATTACAGCGGCACTTGCAAAAGATATACTGAAGGAAAATAAAAAGACATGTGTATCTCCAAGAATGAAATGGAACTTGGCAAATCCATTAGAAATGAGCATGTATAAATCTGATGTTAGTGCATTCTTGAATTTCACCTATGAGTGTAAAAAGGTAGAAGATATAGAGAAGTATAATGAATTGATAACTAAGAGTGTAATAACTGCATCAGACCGATATATTCCAAAGTCCGAATTCAAATCGCACTTGAAACCATATTGGAAGAAAAGTGGGCTTGAAAATTTACATCAGAATATGAGAAAAGCGCGCGGAGAATGGATCAAAGCAGGAATAAATAGAAGCACAGAGTGTAGCATCAAAAGAAGATACAAGGACGCGAAAAGAAAGTTTAGAAAGAAACATAGGCAAGAGAAAAAGGTATATAAAGAGTGTATATTTGAAGAGATAGAAAAGAGTGCAGAAATGGGAATAGACGAATTCTATGCAGTCATACGGGAAAATAGAAAAGATAAATCGGACATTGGTAATATTGCATTTCGAGGAGTAGAATCTAATACTTTGGATGAATGTGTCAATCTATGGAAACTATATTTTTCAGAATTAAGTGGTACAACAGATGAGGAACATAATGATTGTGTCAAAATGAAGAATATGTACGAAGAAAGCAAACTAGAGAATGATAACATAAAATGTAATAATATTACAGAGGAAGAAGTGTTGCAGCATATCAAGTCTCTAAAAACAAAAAAATCACCAGGCATTGATTGCATATCGAATGAACACTTAAAGTATGGTGGAAAATATTTAATCAGACATTTAACTGCCCTTTTTAATTACATGATCCAGTATGAGTATTTGCCTAATGTATATAGATGTGGGATGATTATACCGATATACAAACAAAATGGTAAAGATAAAAAGGATCCAGTGAATTATCGTGGTATAACATTGACATCTTGTCTGGGAAAATTGTTTGAAAAAATATTGATGACTAGAATTCAAAAGTATTTAGACAAAATAAGCTTTCCACATCCTTATCAATTTGGATTTCGTAAGGAGGCTGGATCTATCTCCGCTGCTTTTACTCTTCAAGAATGTTTGATGTACTTTAATAATCATAACTCTAATGTATATGCTGTTTTTCTGGATAACGAAAAGGCATTCGATAGACTGTGGCATTGTGGACTATTAAAAAAACTAAAAATATTAGGAATTAATGCAAAAATATGGAGAATAATCGCCCATTCCTACACACAGTCAAGTGCCTGTGTAGCGTGTAGAGGATGTATATCTAACACATTTCCATTACGGAGAGGCGTTGGTCAAGGGCGTGTAATGTCGGCTTTTTTATTTCTCGTGTACATAAATGACCTATTGAATGAGCTAGTAATGACTAATTGCGGGATAACAGTGAATCAGATGAACATACCTGGCATGCTTTTGGCAGACGACACTACTCTACTAAGCTCTACGCTGAATGGATTGCAAATACTCGTGAATACAGCTTATCAGTATGCACAGAAGTGGAAATTGAAATATAACTCTAACAAGAGTAATTGGATGATATTTAGTAAAAGAAAGGAAGTGTACTCATCAAATGGAATTACTCTGGGATCACAGAATATTCCTAGAGCAAAAAAAGTGAAATATGCAGGAGTTACCTTTTCGCAATCAATGAAAACTAATGATCGTATAATCTATTCCTACGATAAAGCTAAACGTGTAACAAACTCACTATACTCAACTGGATTAAATGCAAATGGAATGAATCCTATAGTCTCTGTGAAAGTCTGGGAAAGAGTTATATTGCCATCTGCTTTGTATGGCTCAGAACTCTGGTTTAATATGTCATATCAGGGCATTGAATCAATGGAGAAAATACAACGATATTTCGCCCGGAGAGTACAAGGTTTCCCTCAAAGATCGCCTACTGGATCTACGACATCGTGCTTGGGGATGATATCAATGGAAGCTCGCATAGATAAGCAAAAACTCGTATTCCTTGGTCGCATGTGTAGAACATCAGCAAATTTAACGGCTAAAAAGGTTTTCCTCTGGGCTGTTGGAAATTTTATTTTTGACCCCCAACATAGCTACAACTCTTTTATATATGATGTAAATACTGTACTAAAAAAGTATGATTTAGAAGACTATCTCAACGACTTTATTTTCACTGGAAAATTTCCAGACAAAATAACATGGAAAAACTTAATTGGGACAAGAATACAGATATTAGAGGAGAGAAAACATGAAATGAGTATCAGAAATCCATCAGAGGGATTTGGTAGATTTTTAAAAATTAATCCAGGATTAAAAATGCATCATCTATGGAAAATAGCTTACACTGACTCAAGCAGAAAAATGGAATATGGGACATTAATTCGTATTGGAGGAATGCAAGCAAGACCTGGACTGTGTCCCCTATGTGGCAAAATGAGTCATGACCGTATTTTGCACATTTCGATGAATTGTGCCTTAACCTCAGACGACAGAAACCACTTGATGGAAAGTCTATTTTCGTATATGCCTCCAGTGATTTACCGTGATTTCTGTGATCAGACCGATGATGTTATACTGATTATACTACTTGGTGGTTTAAATGATATATCAGAACGTTTAGAATTTGAGGCATGGTTAAATATGATCAGACTATCTACCAAGTATTTCATTAAGATAAAGGATATTATATATTCGATTCAATAGAGAACTCACTCAAAATATAAGGAAAGAAATACTTGTACTGGATTGCAAAGAGAGTAGGAAACTATTTTTGTTGTGAGGATACATTTTCAAATGTTTTATCGTATATATATCTCTATCTAGATTAGTAATGATTTTAATTTATTTATTCGTTTGCTATTGGAAATAATTCAATAAGTAACGAATCTACTATTTTTGTGATTCTATGTATTTAAATGCATTTCTTTTTTGTCTTAAAATCTTCAGAAAATGGAGGAATAAAAGAATATCATCATCTCTGACAATATATATATATATATCTTTTTTCTACGGTATCACCGGTTCTGTGGTATCGTGGTATTCGAGGTTTTGGGTAGTTTTCTGTATAGCACCATGTATCTTGAGCTTATATACATTGGATGAGCATGTGTTACCAGTTCTGCATCACCTGTTTTATTTCGGAAAAATTTAGGAACTGCTGGCGAGGCGAGTACACTATTTCAAAAGTGCACCCATGATTTTAACTTTTTTTAAATAAAAAAAAACGGGCATTCCCCCATGTTCTCAGATAAAATCTGTGGCTTCTTAAAATCATTGTAAAGAATCTGTTAGTTTATCGCCTTATAATGTCCAATGACTTTAAGCAAGAGCCAGAGCACATGATTACTATATATGTCAAGAAAGAAGAGCTCGAATCTATGGTAACCAGTAAGAGTCAGAGTATGAAGGGTGTTAATGTTATTTTCGAGTGGCTTTCGCAATTGACAGTTGTTGACCTTAAAACTTCGTTGTACGCGAGTTATTTTCCTAATAGCATCTGGTTTTAGTTAAACAGGCTGTGGTTGACTTGTTCTACATTGATTTAATTTTCTAAGATAAGTTTCTGTTGTTGGAGTGTACAGCTCACAGAATGAGAGCCACTGAAGTAGCATCCAATTTTTAAAAAAATCCTAACATGAGGACAAGTTTATGCCATCGTAAAAATATTTGTTTGATATTTTTGCGATATTAGACTAACGGTACCGTCATGGAAATTAAATGTATGTTAATCAAAGATCAAAGAATAGCGAACACACACACACACACAGATGCATATATATATATATATATATATATATATATATATATATATATATATATATATATATATATATGTGTGTGTGTGTGTGTGTTTTTAGCTACTTATTCGCCGATCTCTATTTTAAGACCTGTAATACCATATTTATGGGTTGGGGTACATATTCCTGTAACGAACGAACTGAATTTACCCATACGAAACCGATATGGAATTTTTTTTTAGCAGAGATACATCGTGAAGAGTTTGTTGGCAAGACCAATAACTTTCCAGTAAATAAGTTCCAAAGTAGCTCAGTCTCTGTACATCAAATTCTCTCCATTTCTATCCAGACTCGACAAAAAGCATTAGCTATAGTTTAAAAATGCGAAAGGTTCCTCAAAACAAAAACGAACCTGCAATAGTTCATTGATGGTTACTTTAAGTCCCATCTATTTATTGTGTAATGCCGCCCTGGAAAGAGAATACTGATGATGCGATGTGCAGGCTCACCACTGCACAAATTTAAAAGTATTTTACAGCGATACCTGAGGTAATTAGGTACGAATTGTGAAGTAGATGAAAAAATAAGCCATCTCACCAAGTTCTTAAATTCGAACAATATGATACGCTTTTTAAACTTAATTAGTAGTTTGGGTACGTGAATTGTTCCACCTAAAACATCAAGAAGTAAATTGACTGCATTTTCACATAGATTTCAGTTGGGTCTTCCTGGAAATAAATAACGACTACGTAGATGTGTGTGGTGGCTAGGGATAGAAGTAACAACCAATCAATACAAGCCTATGACCTACTGAAGATAAATATTTGTACACAGTGTGATTTTAATGAAATGTCACCTGAGTATGGCACCCCTGTTAAAATTTGAGAACTGTTGATTGCGGGATACAGGTTAATTCCCATGTTTTAACATTTAAGGATATTGAAAATGATGACCAAACAATGCTATTTTGTACTCCAGTTCCAAATTCAGCTACTTTCAAGGCATTATTTGATGAAATTAAGGATGATGCTACAAGTCAGACAGCTCGTTATGGTGCTGCAAGTGGAAAGGGACATCCAAGACACTTGCGTCTGATAGATGAATTTTTCCTTGTCTTGAAGCGATTGCGACTATGCTTGTTACTGGAAGATTTAGCAGATCCATTTAACATTGGAACGTCATCTGGAATGACTTTTAATAAATGGATTGATTATTTGTATATACAGTTAGATTTTCTAATCCAATGGCCTTCAAGACGTGCTGTTGATGAACATATGCCACTTTGCTTCAAGGAAAAATATCCACTTTGTAGGGTGATATAATTGACTGTACAAAGTTACGCACAGAAACGCCTAGTTCCTTACAACTGAAATCTTTGATGTACCGTGATTACAAATCACATATGACATGGAAAGGGCTTAATGGAATTAGTCCAGCTGGGGTTATAACATTTGTATAAGATTCGTGGGCAGGGAGTGCAAGTGACAAACTACTAAAGACAGTGCCCTGGTTGACAGGTGTGCACCTGGAGATGCCATTATGGCAGACTTTGAAAGGGCCACGAGTGGCCGAGTGGTCTAAAGCGCTCTCCGTTACGGATCACTGCCATCTCACCTCTGTCTGCGCCCGTTCGAGTCTCGGATTCAGCCAATTTAGGTATGTGAGAAAGCTTGCCATTAGCTTCTCGTGGGTCTGTGGTTCTTTCCGGAGTTTTCCCTGGTTCTTTCTCCACCATTAATACTGGCTGTCATGTATAGCCGATCGTGTGCTGAAAATGGCGTTAAACCCAACAACAACAACAACATGTCAGACAAAGGATTCCTTACAGACATCACAACCCCAAAATGTGTCCATCTGACCATCCCTCCGTTTAACCAAAGAAAAAACACTTCTCCAAAATAGAAGTGCAACAATCACGAACAATTGCAAATCTTCGTATCCATGTTGAGAGACAGCTGGAAAGTTTTAATATTCTTAAAACTGTTATGCCTATAAATATGTCACAAGAGGTAACAAAAATATGGAAGACATGTACACGATTAACAAATTTACAGCCACCACTTTGCAAAGTAAATTAGTATTATAATACTTTAATTTAGATGTATTACAGCAGTCTGTTATGACCATATGCATGACACTAATTTAAAAATAATTTGCCACACAAATTTTGACTTTTAAAAACAGCTGTCTATATAACAACATATATTTAAAACTCATTTAGTAAACATGTCAACTGCAGCTTTAATAAAGAAAACATTAAACTGTTCAGTCCATATTGTGTAACCTTTTATTCAAATCTCATCGAGTTTTTATATTACTTGAAATGTCACCTTATGTCATTAATTTGATAATCACCTCATTTCTCTTTCTCGTTATCACTTTGCTGGCAGAGAAGAACACCTCTAAGCACACGTGTTGTGTACATTTCAGCAATAATTCCTTTCAAATAGAAAGAATTTAGTTTTTCTACAATAATGTTCCATAATTCTAAATTGAATGGAATGCGTTGAATGAGCAAATTCCTACTTATAAAACACCAAACATTTAAAAATATTGGACAGCTTTGTGCTAATTAAATTTGTTATTGCTTCCCTTTTTTATCATGAATCTCCAAAGACAAGGAAAAAAAAACAACAGTCACCCACCACCACCACAAAACTAAAACTGATTTCCAGAGATTTTCTGGTTCATGTTCAGAATAGATACAACAACATACATACATACATACATACATACATACATACATACATACATACATACATGCATGCATGCATGCATGCATGCATGCATACATACATACATTCATACATACATACATACATACATGCATGCATGCATACATACATACATACATACATACATACATACATACATACATACATGCATGCATGCATACATACATACATTCATACATACATACATACATACATACATACATACATACATGCATGCATGCATGCATGCATGCATACATACATACATACATACATACATACATACATGCATGCATACATACCTACATACCTACCTACCTACCTACATACAGACATACATACAAACATACATACATACATTCATTCATTCATTCATACATACAAACATACATACATACATGCATACATTCTTTACGTTTCTTTATATTTTTATATATGTGTATGCATGTATACGTATGTATATGCATGTGTGTTTATATATATCTGTATATATGTGTATGTGTGTATATATGTATATGTGTGCATGTGTGTAAATGTATATATATATATATATATATATATATATATATATATGTGTGTGTGTATGTATATATGTATGAATATATGTATGCATGTATATGTATGTGCATGTGTGTATATATGTATATATGTGTGCATGTATTCATATATATATGTATGTGCATATATGTATGTGCATATATGTATATTTATGTGTATATATATATATATATATATATATATATATATATATATATATATATATATATATATATATATATATATATATATAGTGTACTGTAAGTCCATTAATGTCAAGCTATGCTCCTATCTTTTCTGTATTAACGAATAATTAACTGAATGAAATCTCTTCTGAAGAGGAAATAAAGAAAGTCAGTCAGTCAGTCAGTCAGTCATACATACATACATACATGCATACATCCATACCTACCTACCTACCTACATACATACATGCATGCATACGTACATACACACATGCATATATACACACACATACGTGCATGCATGCATGTTGTTGTTGTTGTTGTTGGGTTTAACGTTATTTTTCAGCGCACGATAGGCTATACATGGCGGCCAGTATTAATGGTGGAGGAAGAACCCGGGAAAACCCCCATAAAGAACCACCGACCCACGAGAAGCTACTGGCAAGCTTTCTCACATACCCACATTGGCTGAATCCGAGACTCGAACCCACGCAGACAGAGGTGAGATGGCAGTGATCCGTAACGGAGAGCGCTTTAGACCACTCGGCCACTCGGGGCCCCCATGCATGCATGAATGCATACATACATACATACATACATACATACATACATACATACATACATACATACATACACAGATACATGCACAGATACATACACATACATACATACATACATACATACATACATACATACATACATACATGCACGCATGCATACATAGATACACACATTCATATATATACACACATATACGTGCATGCATGCATATATACATACATACATAGCTACATACATACATGCATACATACATACATACATACAGCAGCAGGGAAGTTCTACAGACCAGACGTTCCAGACCAATAAGCCTTCCTACGAGAACATTTCCCGTAGAAGCCTCAGATTTCAAAAATAAGCCTTCCTGCGAGAATTAATTTGCGTAAATTCACTCCCGACTGCAATTTTTTGTGTGCAAATTCAATGATTCCAAACAAGTATTTTAGGGGGGGGGGAATTTATTCTGGTGTCGATGAAGTTTGCAAAGTTTGGCTGCGAGTCTCATGAATAAATTTGATCAAGACCGATTCGATATCTACTACGCGGATCATGAAGATTAATCGTGATGAAACCATGCGGTGTTGCCTGGGCGCAGCTGAAGAAATTTTTAAATTTGTTTATGTCCATATCGCCGTTACACCAAGTCTGATGAATATTTCTTAGCGTGTGAGTATCAACGCCATTGAAAACCGACAAAATGTTACAATTGTCCCTAATTACCTTTGGAATTTGCGTATATCGCTGCGTCACGTAAATAACATCGGTGTTCTTGTGTCGGCCACGCGAGAATATCCTAGCCGGATTAGTTTGTTTATCCAGCATAACATCATCGAAAACAACAAGATTATTAACGCCGCCATCTAAATTTTCCACGGATGGAGTTTCATTGATGTCTGTGATGAATTCGATTGTGCCTTCGTCGGTATTGTCGCTAAATTCCTTTAGCACTTGATAACATCGCTGATCATCAACGGATGGCGCAACCAAATACAACTTATCCCATTTTAGCCATCGCATTATCAAATTTAGCAACAACTGCGTCTTTCCAGAACCGGATGGGCCAATGATTATCATTCTTATCGAATTCGGTAACACCGCGTTGTGTTTCGCTTGCTCGCGTTTCTTCGTGGCGGAAAAATCAATTACATTCATGTTACTAGAATATTATGGATCTATATTGTGTTAAGTGTCGCACTCACACAGCTACGATAAATCCAACCGAAATCGTCACACGCAACAACAGGAACGCAATTGCAGGAGAATGCGAAGTTTGTAATACACGCAAATTCAAATTTGTAAAAAAAAAGGTAGAAAAATCGGAGGAGATATTACCGCCTCCTTGAAAAATCTACCCGGGTTGCCCTGGGCGAAATATCCCGGAGAAAAGCATCTGCCAGGATACAATTACTGCGGACCCGGCACAAGGCTCGATATAAGACTCAACGATAATAATCAACCAAATCCCGGCGAAGATCCAGTAAACGCCATCGATAACGCGTGTTACTATCATGATCTTGCGTATCGCAGCGGGGATTTACAACAAAGACATCTCGCTGATATTAGGCTAATTCACGCACTAAACGCGATTCCTGACAAAAGTTTCAAAGAAAAATTGGCAACTTGGTTGATAAAAGGCGCGATGAAAGGTAAATTAGTACTCGGCGCTGGTAAATAATAATGGAGCAAATATATTATTCTCCGCGAGGTTTTTGGCGAGGAAAATCAGCAATAGCCAAACTCGCCAAGGCAGCAAAAGTAAAACAGTCCGTTGCTGAATCGTGGCTATCGAAACAGGCGGTCTGGCAAATTAATCTTCCTCCGCCTAAGAAAATAACGTACGCGAGTTTCTCTGTCAGCGTCCCTAATGAAGTTCATCAGGCTGATTTAATGTTTCTTCCTTACGATACCGTCGACGGAGTTACATACAAGTATGTGTTGACAGTCGTTGATATCGCAAGCAGATACAAGGAAGCGGAACCGTTATCGAATAAAACAGCAACGGAGATCGCTAAGGCGTTTAGCGAAATTTATTCACGATCTCCATTAACATGGCCGAAGCTTCTTCAGGTTGATCCAGGTCGAGAATTTCTTGGCGCGGTTACTTCACTGATGAAAAAGAATAATGTTAAAATCCGTCGCGGTATTGTAGGTGTTCATCACAATCAAGCTATCGTTGAGAGATTCAATAAAACTCTCGCGGAACGATTATTCGGATACCAGTACGCGCGTGAATTTATTCAAGATAATCGATCTCATGATTGGGTATCGAGGTTGCCTCATGTGATTAACGCACTAAATAACGAGACAACGAGAACAATAGCAATGAAACCTGCAATTGCAATTACAAAACCAAATATACCCCTAAAGCGAGATTCCACAATTCCGCCTGTGCTAGGTAGCGTCACGGTCAGGTATTTATATAAAGAAGGCGAGGCCGAAGGAGGAAGAAAAAGAGCAACTGATCCAAATTGGAGCGTTACAACACATAAAATATCCGCCGTAACAAGATCATCGGGAAGACCGGCAATTTATTTCCTAGATTTGCTAGCGCCACAACGCGGATTTACCAAGGAGGAATTACAAATAATACCGAAAGATACTCAACTACCGCCGGCGTCATTAATGTGAAACCGAATTCTACCTAACTGAGATAATTTTCTTACTCTCGACACGGCTAAATAAACTAAATTTGACCAGGAAATTCTATCATCGACAATCCAAACTTGGCCATCCACGGTTAATCCCTGCGATGAATGTATCGTTGTTGCATATCCAAGTTTCCATGGCGATCTTTCTGCGTTTATCGCGTCATTAACAAGATTAATATCAACAAGAATAATATCGTTCAGTACCAAGATCTTTTCCTCTCCGCAGGGTAAAGTAACACTGATATTTTGTTTTCTGGTATCAGCGGGCCTGTAACATAACGGCACCTGCAATGTTGGAAATTTCTCGCAATGAAGCTTGAATAACATATCCTGAATAATATCGCGAACAATTTTCCTACTAGCAACGATCAAATGATCGGGACGCCACAAATTTAGAAAAATATCCATCGGAGTCTCGTCGATTATTCTTCTCATCACATCGCATTGAATTTTATTCGGTTGTAATCGAATTATTTTCTTAAATTCAGTCAGTAAAATATCATCGGATCTATAATCAGCGTCGATTTCCTCATAATAGTCAACAAAGTTCCTGAGCCATTCGTGAGGAGATTCACCATCAATCGGATCAGGTTGGCCATGATCTCCGCACATTATCACGGCTGTACTTTTCTCCTCCAGCCAGGTTAGGAACGATTTTAATACAACTAAATTTACTGTGCAAATTTCATCAAATATTATAATTCTGTTGATATATTTATTTCCCATGCGAGCCGAATCCCATAATCCACCGCTGTATTTGAAATAACTGTGATACGTACCAGAATCAACGCCGCGTTGCCTTATTTCTCGCGCTAATCTGTGAGTTGGAGTCAACACGATCATATCAGATTTCGCAAATAAATTTATCGCTCGCGTTGTTTTACCGCTACCACCAGGACCATTCATGTAAACGAATTTGTTACGTGAAATCGGGTCAAATGCAGATGCAGCCGTCGATATTTCCTCAAATTTATCTTGATGAAATTTATCGCAATCTTCGACATCGGCGTCCTCACAGTAATCTAGGATATCTTCGTTTTTTATCCTCCAAGTGCCCCAAGAACCATCAGCGATTAAATTTTCTAGCCTATACTGATATTTCTTATCGATATAAAACGAGTCCGTTGCGACCCTTACCGCGATATCAGAAAATTTATTTATCATCGACAGTAAATTTATACTCACATAAGCGAGCATCGATGATCTCAAATGCGTATACTGTGCTGATTCTCCGTCAAGGTAACTAATTACGGTACCTAACTTTACTCCGTCAATGATAATATTCTCTCTGTTGCAGAATATTCCTCGCGATACCGTATCGGCAATAATAAAGTCCATTTCGGCGTCGTTGATAAATAACCTAGCGTGTCGGTGTTTATGATCAACGGATCCTCCTTGAGTAAATTTGCCAATTATTTTTCTTCCAATATCTTTCGCGTTTTCACAGTCCGTCGGTAGCCACACCTTAGTTTGTTTCCTGTATGATATAATCGCCTCGCTCACTGTCAACGATACTAACATTGACGAATCTAGCATATATCTCAATAACACTATAGGGACCCATCTGCGTTGAGAGAAATGCCGACCGAACCAAATATAACAAATTTTATGTAAATTTTCAGCAAACTCGAATGAAGTGACACAAGCGAATCCAGTCATGACAAAATCAGGCAACGGCCCGTTAATTGCTACCCTTGTCATCTCGCTGGTGGGATGGCCAAATTTGGCAAAATAACCGGCACAATCGCCATATCCGAGGAAACTTCCAGGATAACACGCGCTCATATCAACGGATATCATATCTTCGAAGTAATATTTGGTATTCCACAATCCGCCATGGCCGTATTCGATACAGCTAAGTTGAATATCAGCGAGAAATTCGTTCCTTGTAGGTTTCCACGAATTTCTCTCTCTGGCGGCGTGAGCAGCAACAGACGGAACCGTAAAACAATTCGTCAGTAACTGATCGGGATTTGACGAATATTTCACCGCGATATTTTTCATAGATTCATGTAATTTTTCATCACGGTAAATATCTCCGCGCGGCAAGATAAACTGATCATACCTTTCTTCACTCGAGAATAACCAAACTGATATTGGATCAGACGCGGCTAATATTTTGATATATCGGAACATGGCATCGGAATTGTCTTTTGCGCCTTCCACAGGATAAAATTTAACAGCGCGATCTCGCGGGAATATCATTACCGACTGCGACCACGCATGTGAATTATGATCAACAATCTCGATTGGTACTCCTCGAGATTTATACGGCGACGAATATAATATTTCTCCTGATAGCGTTTTCACCGTGATAGGAAATTTAAGTTTCTTGCTCAACACAGCAACATCATCAATCGATGCGCCATCAAAAACTGTCTTCGCCCATGAATTAATTTTATCCAGCCTCAACTGGGTCAGACCAGATCCACGACGAGCGTTTTTCATATGCTCGATAACGCGCTCGGCAACGCAATTTATCATCGGTGATTCTTTCATCGCAGGTAGATTTTTCATGTCAGGATTATTATTTAGCCGCTAAATTCCATAAACAACAGCGCTAGATGGATACGCCCTGGCATAATAAGGACCGTCAATTCCCAATAATAATCCTGGCTTCGAATTTTTATCAAGAACGAAGTTTTTCTTACCGCCACGTATTGGATCTCGTTTATCGCGAATAATCCAAGTGTCGTCAGGCATTTGTGCGATGAATTTTATTCCAAAGATAAATCGCTCCTCGGAATGCGAGTTTTTTATATGCTCGATTATCTTCTTGGCCCGTTCCAGATTCATCGTAGCATCAACAGCGTTAGTTTTCCATGTCGACCAAACATGAATCCCCCCATCATCGAAAAATTCTTTTTTGGCGCGATCGACCTCAGGAATGATATATTCTGCCTCATCAAGATCAAATGTATCCATTATTATATTTTAGACAAATATTTAAATTATAATATGCAGTGCAAATGGATACCAATCGGATCAACAAAATCATGCGACAAATCCTGCAGAGGTGATTATTGTGGCGCTCACATATATGCGATTCGACGAGGCAGTAAAGGACCACAACGGTGTTTAGTTTGCCAAGTTGGCACGCGAGGAAAGACTCGATTGTGTTTATCCTGTGGAGGGAAAAATTATCGGGAATTGCTCAGATATTACAAAAAGAAATCTTCCTCGGTGATAACATGCGAAGAGGATTACATTAATCGATTCAAGGCAAATTATGATTTAGACAGATAAATATTATATAATGGAAATGAAATCAACGATTCCTGCAATGAAAATGACATGCGAGTATAAATCTCACCCAACCATCGAGGGATACGAGACGTCATCAGATGGTATTGTCAGAAATGCTAAAACAAAGAAACGTGTTGGTAAAGTTATTAATTCCGGTTATCTCATGTTCACAGTCGGTAAGAATAAAAAACAAAGAAAAACGAATTATTTATGTCATCGGTTTGTATTCGAAGTTTTCAACGGACCAATAAAAATTGGACTTGTTATCGATCATATTGACGGAAATAAACTCAACAATAAACTTTCCAATCTTCGGGTTGTAACTTCGAGCGAAAATTCAAGATCCGGCAATACCGGCAAACATCCGAAATACGCCAAGGCCGTCAAGTCGATAAATCAAGAAACGGGCGAGGATATGATATTCGAATCGATGAGCGCAGCTGCGAAATATTATGAAATTAACTCACGATCGGTGCAATTTGCGGCAGAGGGAATTCAACATGCGACATTTTCATATAATCTCGGCGCGTGGATCAAATTCTCCTATATACCAATAATATTTGATTCGGAGAGCGACGAAGAATAATTAAATATTACAAAATTAATATAACATGAACGAACAAACCATAAGCAACATCATCGAAGCTATCGATGACCTGAGAAATAAAAATATAAATCTTCCCTCGGAGTTGGACGCGAATAAAATCCGATCCGAATTCGAGACAATTGTTCAAGGAAAACTTGAATACAAATACACGCTACCATCCGAATACAAATTAATAAAGAAAATCCAAATCGCGATGTATCAATCACTTTCGACAGTCAGCGATGATCGCGTCGAGGATTTTGTTAAATTATCTACGCTAGTGGAAAAAGCTAGATTGATTTTATCAGACGCATACGAGTCAAAAAAAATTACAAGCTCGCGTGTCAGGCAGCTAAAAAAACTTGTCGATGAAAGTAAGGCCAAGGAAATATCTTCCTGAAGATTTCTGCAACAAAAAAAACAAAAATTAAAAAAATATATTAATTTTGAAAATTTCCCTGGATTTTATTTATTTTTTTGGCCTATTTTACTGAAATTATGCAATTTTCTTTATTTTGACGGGTATTTACCCCACCAAAAAACATAAAATTATATAAATTGCACAATTTGACGGGTATTTACCCCAGTAGATTCACGAAATTATATAAATTACTCGATTTGACGGGTATTTACCCCATAAAAAACATAAAATTACGCAAATTTCTTAATTTTTCTGATTTTTATTAATTTTTTTTTTATTATTTACCAAAATAATTTATTTACTGAAATTATCCAATTTTCTTTATTTTGATGGGGTATTTACCCAGCAGATTCACGAAATTATATAAATTGCACAATTTGACGGGTATTTACCCTAACGGATTTACGAAATTATATAAATTGCACAATTTGACGGGTATTTACCCCCCATCAAAAACATAAAATTATGCAATTTTCTTTACCAAAATAATTTATTTACTGAAATTATGCAATTTTTTACTAATTTTGAAAATTTCCCGGATTTTATTTATTTTTCCCTGGTAGATAGATTTACGATTTGAAAATCTATGATTTCACCAGCAGATTGATACTAACAGTTTCTCCGCGGATATCAAGCAAATTTCCTTTCTGATCCGTCAGTTTGAAATTTATCCTTGACAACAATCGATTATGACATCGCAGATAAAACGGATTCACCGGCTCCTTTATTATCAAATAACCCGGAGATGCGCTAGGTGAAAACGAATACAAGATAAATCCCTGCTGCGCTTGATTTGACTCTGACGAATCAACATTGTAGCTGCCTTCGACAACATCCGCGTGAAGATAAATCGCGATAACTTCCGTTATATTAACGATACCTGGCGAGATATGCCGACCTTGCCCGGCGGGATCGTTATTGTGTTTGAGAATCAATTCCAATTGTACTTTTTTAGTCCACGCGGCATGTAACTTCGGAAATAAATCATCGATGGTATCAGTGACGGATTTTCTCATTTTATCAACATCATAATCGGGAAATTTGAAATTTGGTAGCGTTTCCTCGGTTAAACCAAATACTCTCATGAATTTTTGTTTTTCTCCTGAATTTCTGATCAACTCGAATTTGCTAATAGGAAGAACATAATCGGCAATTGATATATCGTCGACTATCGCCTGAATAAACATACCATGATAATATTCAACATCATTCGCGAGTTGATTTAAAATCTTCACGCGTTTGATAATTTCGCTACATGAGCCTGATTTATTTAAGATGCATTCATGAAAGGATTCCCGCAATAAATTTAATTGTATTGTATGTTCTTGAATAAATTCGTCGAGGGTTCTTCTTACCAAGATACCGTCTATGGGGGCTATTATCCTGTAAATGTGGGTAGCGTCGAAGATTTTCACACCGGGGGGAATTTTAGGAAGAGGCAACCACGAGAGAATTCTTTCGTTAATAAAAGTAAAAGCGAATATTACCAGGTTAATTTTGTGGTTATTCATGAGGTTGATGGCGCTATCGATCAGAGGTTTGTGTTTGATATCTCCATACCATCCTTCGTCGGTGGTAAAATTTTCTTTTTTTGGTTCCGGTAGTTCTGGAGGAGCTTCCTCGTACCAACCTGGAATAATAAAATCTGATTTTTTTGGTTTTGCTAGAGGTGCGATTTCGGGCCAACCTAATATGGTCCTAATCGATGATTGGTAAATATCTACCATGTACGGCGATTTCACCTCTATCATCGATGACAGTGTTGGTTCATGCGCAGATATTTTTATTCCCGGAGTAGCATCGCCGGTTATATTTGATATTCTGGTGGTAAATTCCTTATCCAGCTGATCAATTTCGTAACTGCCTGTTGGTATGCCAACGACGATCCAATCAGGTGTTCCATCGGGTTTGTTTTTGTTGGCAAAAACAAGTGAATTGTTTGATAATAATCTGCCAAATGATTTCGATCTAACATTAGGCCAGCTGTTGTAGACACGCAATTGTGTTAACGCAATTTCTTTGACGCTGATTGGTGTTGGAAAATTAATGCTAAATTCTGGATTAGTTGAGCTTAACGATATTAACGTCGTTGTCGGCGGTGTCGTGTTTGTCACGATCTGGGCTAGTTCGGACATTATTGATATTCATTTGTTCAATCTCCGAGTAAATACCAATCATTACCGAAAATTCTAGATCGGAGATAACGCCGTCATTGAGACTCTCCGAAAGCAACGATGATAATTTCGAATACGCGTCATTGATCTTGGTTAGTTTGTTTTTGTACAACGATAATTTCTCACTCGTGCATGAAGAGATTTTTTTCGCTACGATATTGAGAACACCAGCGATTGTCGTTGTTGACGAGATTATTATCGTTGCAACGATTGGCGCGATTGTTGTTACCGCGGATAAAATTATTCCAGCACCAGCGACTACCGCGGATACCGCGTACACGGCGACGTCAATGATAACTAATCTACGCTGGTATTTTTTTATTTTTATCTGATACTCGTCGAGGAGCTTTTTTAGCGAATCCTGCCATGATCGCGCCTGATTGTAACGGTAATCCGATGCGGTCATTTATTAAATTATTTACCTGACTAATTGGATTCAAGATGATAAATATTCGAATATTGCACGATAATGCGTTGATTCTGTCGTGGTTCTATCTGGTGGTTCTATTGTAAATATTTCCCTGGCATTTTTCTCCATGTAAATAATAAAAAATCCTGGATAATATTCATGAATTTCATGAAATCTGGTTGTTACCTTAAATTTTATCTTGGAAATATATTGTACTCGATATACCCCATCAAACGGCGCGACAAAAGTATCAAGATTTCCAAAGGGCGTCCATTTGGCTCCCTTTGTTTGTACCACAAGTGACATAGAATAACTAGTATCTTCTGTCATTAATTCCACTGGTGTATAAATACGCGCAAATCTTCCAAGATTCGCCGACGATATTTTTGTGTTAATATCGTTAATTTTTGTAGTTGCGTCGAGAAGTTTCGCGTTGATTTCTTGAATTTTTCCGTCGTTCACTGATGTATCGACTTTTTCATTTGCTAATTCTCGTACCACGTTAATTTCATCGTTAATTTTAGCAATATCTTCGCTGATTTTTCTTGTTTTCTCGCTGAGGTCATCGTGTAATGTTTTATCGACTTTTTCATTTGCGATTTGGCGCACCGCGGAGGTTTCCTCGGATATTTTAGTAACATCTTCGCTGATTTTTTTTGTTTTCTCGTGGAGATCATCGTGTGATGTTTTATCGACTTTTTCGTTTACGATTTGGCGTACCGCGTTAATATCATCGTTGATGGATTTTGTTTTCTCGTCGTGTGATGTTTTATCGATTTTTTCGTTTACGATTTGGCGTACCGCGTTAATATCATCGTTAATTTTAGTAATATCCTCGTCGATTTTTCTTGTTTTCTCGCTGAGATCGTTATGTGATGTTCTATCGGTTTTTTGAAATATTAGTGCACGTGCCGATTCAATATCTTTGTTGATTTGGGTGATATCTTCGTTGATTTTTCTTGTTTTCTCGGTAAGATCGTTATGTGATGTTCTATCGGCTTTTTGAAATATTAATGCACGTGCCGATTCAATATCTTTGTTGATTTGGGCAATATCTTCGTTTATTTTCTTTGTTTTCTCGGTAAGATCGCTGTGTGATGTTCTATCGATTTTCTGACCCATCGCGGTATTTATTTTGGTAATTTCCTCGTTGATGGATTTTACTTTCTCGCTGAGATCGTTATGTGATGTTCTATCGGCTTTTTGAAATATTAATGCACGTGCCGATTCAATCTCTCTGTTGATTTGGGCGATATCTTCGTTTATTTTCTTTGTTTTCTCGGTAAGATCGTTATGTGATGTTCTATCGGTTTTTTGAAATATTAATGCACGTGCCGATTCAATCTCTCTGTTGATTTGGGCAATATCTTCGTTTATTTTCTTTATTTTCTCGTTGAGGTCGTTATGTGTAGTTGAAGAGGTATCGATGATTTTTTTTATATCCTCGTCGAGTTTTTTACTGAGATTTTTTGATGTATCATCTAGTTTTTTAAGATCGTTAGTTAGCTTGGTAAATCTTTTTGTCACTCTGTCCTGAAGATCGTCGTGTAATGCTTTATCAGCCTTCAGAAGCAACGTTGCTGATAACTCCTTGTCGGATTTTTCCACATCCGCGATATTGGCCTTTAGTGGTAATACCGCGATAATATCGGTAATATCAGCAATAGATTTTAATACCATCTCCGATTGACGAGTAAACTGACTGATATGATCATTATATTCTTCTCGCTTGATTATATCAGTTATTTTGACATTGCTGGTTTGTAATCTTCCTTCGGTATTTTGAAAAACAGCAACTTCGCCAGGGTCCGCCTCTGACAGCGATAGAAGATTGTTAATATCGCTCTTGGTTGCGAACTTTGATAGATCGACGTCAGTCACTTCTGCCTTTTCCTTCCTGTAGATAAATCTACCGTAAATATCAACCATGATATTTATCTACGGCGTATTCAAATACAATTTTGTGATACGGACCGGATGATTTTGAAATTGCATCAAGAACATTAATTGATTCAGGGCCGCATATCGGTGGATCCGCTAATGTCTGCGTTGGAAGTGTCGAATACCAAACCGGAAGTTTCAGCGAAGACACATAGTTGATAAATTCATTTGGCGGTGCTAATCCGTACGAATCAAAATAAACGACTTCGCGAGAATTAATCGCGTAGGCAACCCAGTGCGTGCCAGGGCCGGTATTTTTATCGAGATTTATTATTCCTGTCTCGGTAGGGTTTGGTTTTTCTGGTAGTTGATCTCGCATAAATACGCCTCTGAAAAATTTTATTTTTTTATTCTTTGCTTCGCTGATCAAATCTAAATTTGAGGCTGGTAGACTCGACTTAGGCCGGATCCGTACGGGGGTCGTCTTAGATAAAGGCCGGATCCTTTTTGTCGTTTTTGCAACATTCTCTCGATTAGCGGAGAGAGGGCGGGAAGTAACCCTCCCTTTTTTTTACCGTATCGTCCTCCCACCACTTTTTCTCCTAATTTGGAACCTATGCCCGAGAGCGCGCCTAATCCTAATGTCTTTCCAATAATCGGAAGGGCCATTTTTATCAGAGGGAGAAAAGGAAGAAATCCGCCTGTTTTGACCATATCTCTGATGGCGCCTATGGAAAGGCTCACATGAACGCCAGAATTTGCTGATTTGGCCTTGGTAAATCGTTCACGTTGACCTCTAGTTAGCGACAGTTTGTTAGGCCCACCGTGAATCTGATCGTTTTTCAGTGTTAATTTCATACCGCATCGCTTTGATATCGCTGATTGGAGCTTTTTTATCTGACCCGGGGTCAGAGTCACACTGACGTGTTCGTATGGCATATTAATAACCGCTTAATCTAAATTTGGAATTTGTCACATGTTCTCGACAGGAGCATCGATGACTCTCATTCTGCCGCTGATGCCTTCCAGTATCATTGTTCTATCGCTGAGGATTACCGCGATGGCTCTTGCAGGTCCGTTTGTGTTAATTCTGGCTTTGAAATGGATATCAACGACGGATTGTTTTACCAAATCGAGATGCTCCAGGGAAAAGTAATAGATAGGATAGCGAGTATTAAAATCTAGCTGTGATATTTGCAATCCTGTATCGATATTTTGATCGCGGCCCATGAAACTTAGCAAGCGATGATACGCGCGGGCCGTCGAAAAATTTTCAAAATCGATGGCTATTTCCTCGGATGGTTCTTGCTGGCCGTTTATTCTCAGTGAAACGTTTGTTGCTGCAAATCTATCGAATATCATATGACTGTGAAGTTGATCGTATCTGTTTGCGTTTTGATGAGCAACAAAGATGTGCCTAGGTGCCGAAACACCTTGTTGTGACGCAATTCGCCAGGTAAATATTCCGTTGATATTAACATCGCAGGAGTCGGTCATTGTTGTCAACCAGGACATGACGGATTTTCCACCTTGATTCATGAATGATAATAATTTTTCTTCCTCGAGCATTGATGGAACTATCGCTGGCATCCACAAGGTAAATTTGTTTAGGATTACCTTGCCTGTGTCACCAGCACCCGCGCCTGCTTCTCGCCAGATAGCCTTGTCACTGCCAGTAGCGTCTCGAACGAAAATTATCGTGTGTTTTGCTCCGTAAATAACTTTTCTGAAATGTCTGCAAAATCCAAAAATGTGAGATAGCGGAATTGCACAGGAAAATCTTAGTTCAGCCCTAGTCAACATAGCTCTTCTCGTGGCAAATCCAAGATTGTAATTGTTATTAGGTTTAATCATCATATCTTCGAAGGGAGTAGGACCAACGGCTTGAGCAACAACAGGAGGATCAGCACGATTATTCGGTTGTCTGATGATATACTGGACATGATCAGCGGTATCAGAATTATCCTTGGCGAACATCATACTAGGACCGGCCGACCTGGTAAAATCATCCGAATATCTCGCTAGGCCTATTATCGTCGTTGCTATATCAACGTTGTCCGTAATTGATTCGATCTCTCTTCCGTCGATCATGTAAGTGGCGCTCTTGAATAAAGCCATGATGCCATTGTTGACAAATCCGACTTTAAAATTATCACCAAAGTTGGTATTATCTGTTTTAATAATTCTCCCAACAACCTCGATATATGCCTCAGATGGAAGAAAATATCTTGTTGTATCGTGGACTTGAATTTCCAAGCGATTATTTGTATTTGGCTCAACTGCATCGTACGAGAAATACTGGAAATCCCGCACGGATGTGTCTCTGCCTACGGGCTCGTCCATGTCGAACACTTCATTTGACACTTGTGCGAACATTTATTATTAAGAATATCATCTAAAACGAAGACCGCTGCCTGAAACGAAGCTTGTATTTGCAATTTCATTTGCTAGATTTGTCTTAGCAACTTCATTTGCGAGATTTGTCTTAGCAACTTCCTGCGCTATATTTGTCTTAGCAACTTCCTGCGCTAGATCGTTTATTTTTTTATTTGCCGCGTCGTTTATGACTTTGCTGATTTCGGGTGGCATTTCTCTGGTGATAGGCAATTTGACGGGTTGTTTTTTACGCATTAAATTTAATATTTTACTTTTGACAACATTGAAGCCTTTACTGGCCAAATTACTGATACCAGAAATGGCAGTCTCGCCGATTTTTCCTATTGCTTTTAACCCGAGCTGTTTGATCACGGGTCCAATTTTAGGTATTATTCGCGTAAAAAGACTTCCAATAATATCGCCGAATCCATTACCGTGTATATATCTATATACGGGCAATCGAGAGTTTACTACGCGGACCTGTCTGGGTCTGCGCTGATATTTGTGAACAATCATATTATTTCAATTGTGTTGTTTTAATCGATGAGCTCATCGACAAGTTCCTTGTAAATGTGAGAGTCGATGACACCACCGCGGAATAATCGCTGACAAATATCCGAGGCTTCGTTGATTACTTCGCGAGAGTTATTTCCAGCTCGTTTTCCTCCGATTAATACCTCGAGGCGAGATACGTCGTTGACAACACTGTCAGGGCAAATGGTATATCCGCTTCCTGTTTTTGGTTTTGGACTACTTTCTATATCCCCCCTTTTTTCTTTTTCCCTTTGTTCTACTTTTTTAATAAATTCATTATATTCAGCATCATATTGGTAGGGAGGCCTTTTACCAGCAAAATATATCCAATGGATCCATTGTTGTTTTTCAAGAGGTTTTCCATGAAACTTTGGATTTAAATATTTGTTCCTATCATCATAATCCGCGGCAATATCTACTAAATTTTCCCTTCTTGCAATTTGTTCATGCGCATCACGGGTAAAAACAATTCCGATAGCTTTATGAAGATTTTCATATTCGGACTTCGCAGTTTCTTTCTCTTGTTGAGTTGATTTTTGCGACCCCCCCGAAGATTTTTTTTCCTCCTTCCTTGCATTTGCGAAGTCCAGAAAATCACTATAAAAATAACTTGTTCTCCTCGCCTCAGATAAATTATATTTAGCTCGGAATAAATTATTATACCAAGAATCCCGCGATTTAATTTTTTTCAATCCCTCCTCCGTTAAAAAAGCCTTTCTATTGTCAAAGGAATCTTCGGCAAATGTAGCAAATACTTGAATATTTTTGCCAAATATGTCAAATTGTTCTTGTAATGTTTTCCAACCACCCTCGGTAAATTTTTCTTTTATTATGTCCCGAGGTTCTTTTTTTTGAACACCCTCCCCCCTTTATTCTTCTTCTTCCTCTTGCGCTTGTTCTTCTTCTTGTGCTTGTTCTTCTTGTGTTTGTTCTTCTTCCTGCGCTTGTGCTTGTGTTTGTTCTTGTGCTTGTGCTTGTGTTTGTGCTTGTGTTTGTGCTTGTGCTTGTGCTTGTGCTCGTGCTCGTGCTTGTGCTTGTGCTTGTGCTCGTATTTGTGTTTGCACTATTCGTTCCGGCAATATTCGAGTGTGTTCTTCGATGTCTCTCGTCATGGGAATAAGCCCGCGCTTCCTAAGTTCCTTTTCTTCTTTTTTGTCACCGTATGCAACTTGCTCGATTGCTCCAGTGACTGGACTCAACAATTTCGATGATATCTCGGTAATTCCATATTGAGAATCTTCGTAATCACGAACTTTTTTCTTAAATAATTGTTTTGCCGGGATGAGTTTCTTTACTGCCGCTAATTCTTCTCGCGCTAATCTGGCAGAATGAGGCTCTCCAACTCTACTAGCTTTCCGACTCATATTATTTTCAACTATATTGTTTTAATGCGAGGTAAAATTAGGATCAGCAGCCAAACTTTGCAAACTTCATCGACACCAGAATAAATTCCCCCCCCCCTAAAATACTTGTTTGGAATCATTGAATTTGCACACAAAAAATTGCAGTCGGGAGTGAATTTACGCAAATTAATTCTCGCAGGAAGGCTTATTTTTGAAATCTGAGGCTTCTACGGGAAATGTTCTCGTAGGAGGCTTATTTGGTCTGGAACGTCTGGTCTGTAGAACTTCCCTGCTGCTTACATACATACATACATACATACATACATACGTACGTACGTACGTACATACGCACGCACGCATGCACGCACCCATCCATCCATCCATCCATCCATCCATATATACATACATACATACATAGACATATGCATACATACATCATAGTCATAGAAATTACTGCAGACAGATAATAGTTATGTCAGACAGTTCGTTCAAAATACCAAAAACTTCCCATCGTTTTAGAGGGACATGCCAAATTGTCTTGTACAGTCTACAGTATCGTAATGCTCTTCTTTAGCATTTTGTTGTAAATGTAACTGAATTGAATTACTTCATTTTTAAGATTTCATTGTCGTTATACATTTATGCATGAAAATTCAAAGTACCAAAAGCATTGCGGCATATGAAGTTTTATAACATGTCTGATATGGGTCAAGGTAATCACGGTAGGCATGTACCCTAATAATCGATTATGTAACAAAAACAGGTGTCTAATAGAGAATTTAATCTAAATGGAAATCCGAAAGTATACTGTACATGACTAATGATAAGCTGTCGTAAGCAACTCATAATATGCGAGGAAAAACGAATTTTAATCCTATTCTTTCAAATATATATATCGGCATTAATGCTCTGATCAATGTGATATCAAAAATTGTTTGCCTTTCATCGCTTTCATCGCTTTCATTGCTTTGTTATTTATTTAGGAACAATGGACGACGCCCAGGCAGTAACGTGTAACCAGGACTACCTAAGTAAAGCTAAGCAGTGCATGTTCCTATTCAACGAAGCTATTTTGACTATAGCCACTTCTGGATTCAGCACACCAATAACGACGAAGTTTTTGTTTATGAAAGTTTTCTGTGCAAGGTAATAAAATCTGTACAGATGTATCAGCAGGTAAGGAATTTACTTCACGTAGAAAGGAAGAATCCTCTCATCCCACCCATATAGCTAGCAAAACTGTATCCTTTAAAATCAATGTGTTTTTTCTTTAAAATACCATGATCATTGTCCTGATAATGTTAAGGGGTGTACTAGAGACGAGATACTTTCAATATATAGTTGATTATCAGGCACATTATTAGCAATTCCATGATAAAATATGACCCAGTTCTCTCTCTCTCTCTCTCTCTCTCTCTCTCCATCTTTCTAATTTATGACATATTCTGACTCGATTTATGAATCTTTTCTTATACGGGAAACCAGACTTTCGTTTTAATACACAAATTTCTTTCTAAAATAGAGACGTGTATGAGTTTGCGAGGAGACCGCTCTGGTTTTTACTAGGCTTTGCCGGAACTAACTACTTTTTACATCTCGTAGTGAGCTCGAAACGACTAAAAATTTAGGAGCGGCTAAAGAGTTACAAACTAAAACTTTATGAAAAAATGTCAAAATAAACCTGTTTCAGTATGTTCGGAACCGGTTTTCTAAGTGTGATATATATATATATATATATATATATATATATATATATATATATATATATATATATATATATATATATATATATATAATCGCAAACTCACATACGTCTCTATTTTGCGCGAATTCAAGAAGTCATTCTCTGGTGATGTAGCACCTGCACAGTTTCATGATGAGGTCTCTATCTTAGAAGATATGAAGCGTGCCGTTATCGTATAAATTTTTCTGTTGCTGAACTGTAAGTAAGACGTGTTTGGGCCCGTATTCTGCCACTTTGGTGATCTTTAATTCCACTTTGATTTCGATGTTCAGAAGACACGCTTTGATGATGCCACTTTCGAGATCCTTGCGGTTTATGTGATAACGTTGGAGACGTATAGGAAGGGTATCGTCTGTAGCTTGTATATACATTAGGACTGCAATAATTTTAACAGTCGTTTAAAGTACTCCGTTTCCATGCAAGAAACGCAATGTCGCCTGATGAGGTCTGCATCGTACTAGATTATGATGATGTCATGATATGATAAGTCATGGCGCTGTTCTCGTGTGAGCAAGATTTGTCTGCGCGCTACTCGCATTGCTTCCGTCGCGTCGAATTCTAAACTTACAGGTACGTTATTTCTGATAACTGTAGCCGCAGTTTCGTCCAGCAACTCCGGGTTGTGCAAGATCATATCTGTAATGAATACGTACCCGGGCATTATTTTATATTCGATTAATATTAAAATAATTATAATATATTTTCATCACCAGTTAAATGACTCTAAAATCTTACAAAAAGTTCTTCTGTCTCAGCTTGTATCTCATCTAAATTCAAACAGTCTTTTTAGCAATGTACAATCTGCATATAGCCCTTGCCACAGTACTGAAACTTCTCTTCTAAAAGTATTTAATGACATTCTCTCTGCGTTGGAAAGCGGAAAGATTACAATCCTCACCCTCCTTGATTTGTCTGCAGCATTTGACACAATATACCATGATATATTACTTTCCCGTCTCCAGCATGTATTTGGCATTCATGATACAGCATTACTGTGGTTCAAGTCCTACTTGGTCAACAGGACACAAATTGTATCTGCAAATGGAATACACTCCAGCCCAGTTGATCTATGTTGTGGTGTTCCACTGGGATCTGTTCTTAGACCTGTTCTCTTCATTCTGTACACTCAGTCGCTCTCAAGTGTCATAGATTATCATCCAGTGTCTAACCAGTTGTACGCTGATGACACCCAAATATACAAATCTAGCCACCCAACTGAAGTGCATTTCTGATGTGAAATCATGGATGACATGTAACAATCTGCAGATGAATGATGATAAAAATGAGGCCATTCTGATCACAACACAAAGAATTTCTCATTCACATCCTTTACCTCAAACAATAAATATCAGCAATGCCAACATTAAATTCACACAATCAGTACGAAACCTAGGTGTTACACTGGACAGTACTCTCACATTGCACCAACACGTCATGAACATATGCAAGGCTGCATATCTTGAGCTGAGACGCATCAGCTCAATTCGCAAATATCTTTCAGTTGACAGTTGATGCCACTAAAACACTTGTGAGTTCATTCGTACTTTCAAGACTGGACTATTGTAATTCAATTCTGTCTGGTTCATCTCAATATCTGCTCCAGAAACTTCAAAAAGTTCCAAAGACAGCTGCTCGAATCATACTTAAGAGTACCACGATCAGAGCACACCTCCCCGCTGCTCTGTACCCTACACTGGCTATCCATTCGATCCAGAATCAAACACAAAATTTGTTCTCTGTGCTACGTTTCACTGTCGGACTCTAGTTCAACATACCTATCCGACCTCACCTATGTGTAGACACCAGCAAGATACTTACGCTCCATTTCTGACAATCGTATACTCATTATTCCCACTATGAAAACAAAGTCATATGGACAGCGTTCTTTTGCATACCAGGGCCAGCAACGTGGAATGAATTGCCCACTGAACTTAGACACAAAGACACAGTGATCACATTCAAGAGGGCTCTCAAAACTCATTTATTTCGACTGCAAGAACAAACTTAAAGGCCTAATAATGTTTCCTACCTTAAATATTCTCATCATGTTTTATTTCTAATGTTTTCTAATTTCATGTTGTTTGTTTTTGTAATCATATCATATATGGTTGTTTTTTTATATCTTATAGGTGTTATTTAATGTTGTAAAGCGCTTAGAGCTTCTAAAGATTAGGCGCTATACAAAGACCTCATTATTATTATTTCACGGTACCTTATCAATCAAAAATCTGTGGAGTGGCATGATTTAATGGAGACAAACATTGGAGGTTTTGAACTGGCTAAGATCATGTGCTGCTGCCCTTTTGTCGATGTCGATGTCGATTCCATTGTGACTAAAACTGTATCCTCTCCCGGTGGTAAAACTGTCTCGATAACGTTGGCGTGTATGTGGGAATCTTTGTTTAAGGCTGCTTTACGACGTGATACGGAATAGTTCGTGGACGATAAGATCGTAGACAATGCTATTTGCATCGACGACGTTATTCCGGTTTTCCGATATTTCGATGGTGGATACATTGTGACAGTCAATAACATTTTATTGCTGAAATTCAGATGCCTAGTTCTGAGAAGCGTAGGGGCCCTGCCTGAGTGTTAGTAACCGCAGATATTATCGGGTTTAGCTGTATCGCCGGTTGCTTCCTAAGACTTACTGATGGATGCGTGTTTACGCAAGTGCTTTTAACTCTATCTTGATTTTACGATAAAAATTTCTATAATCGCGATTTTGGCTGGTACATTGATACCCCCATGACGAGCTGGTAGATTACGGTGACACTGATTATATATATCGTTGTTGAATTTACTCCGCGATGGCCTGGACACGAAAGTGATTTTGTACACTGAAAGGTACCAAAATTTAAGCTACTACCAGATCGATTTGATTTATCTGGATAACAAAATCGTGGATTATATTCCGTTTAAACTCATAGCACTGCAGCTACACCACGTGGACAGTGGAGAGAATTATCGCCGTGTAAGCCACAGGGCCTTGGTGTGTGTTAATGACAAAATACGTTCAATTTAACAAGCCGAAAATGTATAACAATGGACAACTGGCAAGCACGTCCCTTGTTTAGCAAATACGAGGCTAACAAACTAGAAGACATCTGTCATTTGCGGACAATTTTTTTTATTAGCGTTAGGAATCACCAGTGCCAGGTACAGTCGAATTACCGTTCTGAACCAGTGCAGTCACACAAAGCACGGCATCATTATAATGACGCCCACGAATCACGAACTGAAAGGCCTCAAACAGGAAATGACAGACGCATTATTTGGGGAGCGGGTTTGGTAGACATAAGAGATTACAGCTCGTTTGAAAAGCACGTTTGAGAAAGGATACACACCTAACTGGACAGAAGACGCTACCGGTCACATACACGCTTAAAGATGTGGCAGGAGAGCATATTTATGGTTCTTTTTACGAGCAGGAAAAAGGACAAAAAAAAAGAAGAAAGAAAACAGCCAAGGCGTGTTTAGAATCGATAAAATCATTTGTACTAAAGACACGAAGTCTCTCCTAAAATGGTTTTTTTTTAGTGACACAAATTCAACTCGTGGATTCCGCAGATGGCTTTAATGACAACGCTACAGAAATAATTTTATCATATGTCGCTAACACGTTTTAGCCACACACGGGACAGCATTTGGCAGCATGTTCGGGCAGTCCCATCGCCTCAAAGATATACTTGAACACGGAATCGAATTTAAAATTGTTTGTATCCGGTTTAGAAGCGACATGCGGGTGACTATGCTTAGCAACTAACAAAACTCCTTGTGGCGCGGTCAGGTTAAAACGCTTGAGCTTATCTTGGATGTGGTATTGCTGCTTATAATTTTTGGCCGATAATTGTTTTGGCACCGTCTCGGTATTCTTTTTAATACACGTCAAGGTCTTCCTCGGAAACAACGCACTCTGAAATATAATCTCCTTTTAAACTCCATTGTGTATATACACAACGTTTCTTTAGCTGATTGTTTATTATTATTATTATTATTATTATTATTATAAAATGGATCCGACTTTAAACGTGTTAGTGACCGCGCTTTCTTCTGTACTGAATCGTATATTATTATATGCTTGGGTACGAATCGTATCTCATCATGCAAACTTTGGGAAAATTCTCGAAGCACATAATTAAGTGTATCCCTAACAATTGAAAAAATACATGTTTTTCTCGTTATGCAGACCGAGGTTCATGCGCAGTCTTCATTTCATGGCAGTGTCTCTGGAGGATCTCGCCGAAAACACGACACAGTTTCGGCCCACCAGAGAAGAGTACGGAAATGACCGAGTGCATGACTTGTCTAGAATTGTCAACATTGGAGATTATTACGATTTGTATCTGACATCGGACTTGCTATTGCTCACGGACTTTTTCAATGGCATGTGCACCAATTATTACGGGCTAGATCCTTGCTTGTATTACTCATCACCGGGAGTGTTGTGGGACCCAAATTCGTGCCTAATCGCATGCGGCAATCGGTACCTCCTTCACTGAAAAGATCTGAAAAGTTTCTGTGCTTAGACGTCGAGTTAGTGAGAAATAACCGCATGCTTAAGTTTACCCAGCAAAAAATGGCTAGAGAATAACATCATGGTTTAACACCCACCCACCCCAAAGTGTCTTGGCCAAGACCGTTTTCAAAAGGGACTTTTTCAAACTCATGATCAACTCGTACAACCATGGAAAACGTACGAAATCGAGTCAATGATATAGAACGTAGAAATAAATAGGCAAACGATCCCACCTTTGTCAACATTAAACTCTTTGACGAAACTTGGCCGGTCACGGAAAGAAAACCGAGCTGGTCATGATCAAGATCATCTACTGCGGATTTATGGAACCGTCTGAACTGCATATGTACGATTTCCATTACGCATGCGTTAAATCGCGCTACGGATACAAGGCCAAGTTGCTTTTTAGAGACATGGATAGTTTATGTTTCGAAATCATCAACGATGACGTGTACCAGGATATGTTCGAGAACAAACATTTGTTTGGCTTTTCAAAATATCCCAAATACATTCCGTTTAACGACGATTCTAACAAAATGGTCATCAGAAAGTTCAAGGACGAAACGAATTCGGTGTCCATAGTGGAACTTGTCGGAATGCGCAGTGAAATGTACTCGATTGAATTAGCTGACTTCGAAGTAAGAGAAAAAAAAGAATCAAGAGAAACGTTGTTAATAACCTCTCATGCACGACCGTTATCTGGAGGCCCTTGGATCGTTGTTAATAATCTCTCATGTACAACCGTTATCTGGAGGCCCTTGGATTAATCAAATTGTTCTCACAAATGTAAACCAATTGATCGATTTGTCATAACTTATTTCATGATGATAAGGGTTACGTTATGGCTGACGCTATTTGCACTCTTGCACATAGTTATAACGATACTAGACAACATAGTCAACACAGAGTGCTTGATGAACTTGGCAATATGCAAATAGGATAGGTGGGTTGGGGAGACCACTTTAATTTTTACTAGGCTACGCCAAAACTGTAGTGACTTTTTGTGTGGTTTTTTACACCCTGTTGACGAAATACATGAGAAGGAGCTTACTAATTGTCAAAAAATCATATATATATATATATATATATATATATATATATATATATATATATATATATATATATATATAGTTAAGAGTATATGCTCTTAAAATACTTAAAATAGGTAATAGAAAAGAATGAAAACATAAGCTTTCTAACATTTAACACACAATTTATTTCCCTACAATACAAAGTGAAAAATGAGAAAAAAACATTATGATTTGGCCAATTAAATCCAAAAGTAATTCAAGAATTAAAAAGTAGAAGTCCTATTAATAAAAAGTCCTCAATGAAACTGAATTCGAGTCCCGATGAAATCCGAAATTAAAAGCAATGACGTCTTTAATATCCTTCGAAGTTTAGATGTGTCAACAGTCTTTTGTTGAATCACAGAAAATATTATTCCAGTTTTTAATTCAGTATAAATTACAATGAATGTCTTTATCCAAGAATTTTGCAAGATCACTTTATATTTCCAGAGACAAGAATCGCTTGAATTCAATAATTTGAACAAAATAAAATTCAGCCCAAACTGGTCACAACATAATACAACTAAACGCGTCAAGTGCTTTAAGCCCAACTGACAACCCTAATGAAACAATCAGTTAATCGCCTAATTAAGACGGAAAACAGATTCTCGGATGAGGGTCAAAAATTCATTCTTATGGAGAAATAAAATAGAACTTTATTACCAATTGGCACGTGGTAAAATATCACGTAGTCCAGGTATGACCTAGACTCAACTAATGATTCTTACTCTGAGAAGATGAGAAAATGTACAAAAAGTTCGTTACCAAAACTGTGACTGATTTTGGAACAAGGACAGCAACTATATATAATGTTTCATTACCCAGAGCATATAACGAAAAGAAAAATAAAATAGTCAATGAGGAACTGATTTCAGTTCTGGACAAGGTCAAGTCCAGTAAACAATATTACATTAAAGTAGCATGTGATGTGTTACGTATATTTGATGTAATTTATAGTTGATTTAATTTAATTGTTTGTAAGTTTTAAAATCTTTTGTTTTTAATTTCATTACTTGCCAAAGTAATGTAATTTTGTTTACTTGGAATTTGATACTTTCCAGAAAATTCAGTTTGACCTCACCTTTTTAAAAATATTTAATAATAGAAACACAGTTTCTAATTTTAACTTAGTTTCCGACCTTAATTCAGTAATCACTGAGACAAGTAAAAGACTTTCTATTTTTATTTTATTCTTCGAGTAAAATGATTGGTTTTCATCAAGGTCATACTATGAGTACATGATTTTTATACGAAAACAGCCTCTATTTCGCAATTCTGGGGTTTTGGAAATTGTTCAGTAGTTAGTTTTAATAGTGATACTTAGATATTTCTCAGGTTGGGGTTTTATTTTACACTGGAAAGTGTCTGTGACAGTTTATAGTTGTATTTTAAGTTTTATTCAAATTATTTGGATTCTCAAAGATTAATTCTTTTTCCTGGAAATAACTGAGTGCTCATTACTGGACAAAGATATTTCTGTAATAAATTTTATTTGGAAATTCAAACACCTAAATCATATTGTCTGTGTAATAACAAAGAAATATCGTCGCTACAGCACCATACTGACCACAGTATACGTCATCACCTTCTATTTTGGATTTTTCATCGGGAGTGGAACTTGAATTTATTAGAACATTTCATTACTAGGACTTCTAATATCTAATTTGTGGATTATTCTTGGATTATTTTTGGATTTGATTCTTAAAACCGTAAGTTCTTATGTTATCATTTTTATAGTGTTTTTCCATTCCAAAGGGAAATACATTATTTGTTAAACTTTACAAGCTTGTTGTTTTCACTTTTCCTTTTCTTACGGATTATTAGAGCCTAAATATTAACATAAGAATTGGGGCCTCGTCCTTGAATATTTTATTTTTGGCTAAAATATTTTTAAAAAAAAAAAACTTTTTTTTTTGAAATTTGAACTTCTCTAGTTTTTGAAATATTAAATGAAATTGGCAAGCTTTTTCTAAATTGTCATTAAGAGTGGAAACATTTTCTTTCAAGTCCTACTCAGGATCAACTAGATCTTTTCAAAAAAGATGAATTAATTCAACTTGCCAGAAAATATGATCTTTCTGAGGCAAAGGCTACCGAGGCAAAGGCTTCCTCAACGAAGCCAGAAATAATAAAAGATATTGCGGTCCAGTACTAGGTAGAATAGAATGTTTTGGTTTCGATCAATAAATCAGTATCAGACTCTGACATAAAACTAAAGGAACTAGAATTAAAATACAAGACGGAATTAGAGTTAAGGAAGCTGGAACTTCAGAAAGAAGAAAAAGAGAAAGAAAGACAAATGCAGTTACAAGAAAAACAAATGCATGTATACGCGAAAGAAAGAGAGAAAGAAAGACAAATATGGAAAGCTTGGCAGCCAAAGGATTGACCGGAAGTGCCCGGGTTGACTGGAATGGAAAAGCTAATGCTTGTTGCAAACTATCTCAATGCCGTGATCTGATGCGCGTAAAATGCAATATCAGTTTACCTGTCTTAGCTATTTAAAAAAAAATGTTTTCCTCAAAGCAGATTGTACCCGCACATTTTTTAAATGACAATTTTAAATTAATAATTTGTAGTTTTTTTTAAAAAGTTTTACTTCATTACATATTATACACGATACTAAGCTACTCACTTTTGTCAATCAAAGCGTCAAATTTCATTTTTTGAGGTGCAACCCCTCCGGCTGCAAACGTACACGTTTAGCTTATTCACTGTAGGTGAACAAAATATATTTTTCTTTCAGACGACTTTGTTGTAAATTCTACTATCTTTGGCTTTTTTTTGTATATTTTTTCACGATTATCTATAGAAGTTTAAAAGAAATTCAGTAGCCAAACTTCGAATGGAGCAAAATCAGAGCTGCTTGGAGGATGTAGCAAAGTTTGGATGGTGTGCTACTTCACGACAGGTGATTTTTGCTCCACTGCGCTGTCATGGAGCTGACGGATACACCAGGTACCGGTTCGTGGATGGGTCGTTCGGTAGGTTTCCACGTTGTTTGGCAACAATTCGGAGGTACAAAAATGTTCACTGACACATACAGTATCCGGAGGAGGTGCATGAGTGGACTGGCATTTTGCGTTGTAAAATAATGCGTGTCAAACTCGCTTGACGTCGACTGATTTGTGGTCGCTGCTCGTTAAATCCAATCTAAACTTTATTTTTCTTTCTTTATTTGGCTTCAAAAAAGCAAATCCCTATTTCATCACCCCAGTCTGTTTTTGATCAGCCGTCAAAACATCCAGCTTAAACAAATCAGCCGTCAAAACATCCAGCTTAAACAAATCAGCCGTCAAAACATCCAGCTTAATCAATTCTTTTTGACTTTCAAATGATTATTTAATTTTCCTCAGAGTTTGGGAACTTAAAGCATTGGCGGTTAATATATTTGATACGTCAACACTTTAAAATATCAATTTAAGTACAAATAAGCCCACAAAATACTTGTCTGGTATTTTCATCAATGAGTGGCTGCGACCTTAGGAAGTTTTACAGCCAGACATTCTCAAGCCATGTAAGTTTAATGTTACTAATAACCATATGAATATCGGGGAATAAACACTGACTATACACACAAAATAATATAAATAAAAATTAGCCATCAACAGAAAGCAAAACAAATAGCAGAAAAAATAAACACAAAACAATCTCCACACAATACAGATTAGGTATGTCGGAATAAGGTTCATTTATTCCACTTTAAATTCCCCGAATGCCAATAAACTAACGCTTGAACATGAGTAAAATCGCTGAAGGTTCAAGTAATTGAACAGAAAATTAGAACATCTATCAAGCTGTCCAGCATGTACATACCGAGTATACGCAGAGAAATGATTGTCAGTCAATTTTAATGCAGACAATAGACATTGGTACCACTATCTTGTATGCATCTGACAACCTACCCACAGGAAAGGCATGGATTGAATGCTATTATATATTTGTAATAAAACTCACCGTTGTTATGACGAGACAGTGTGTGTGTGTGTATTTTTAACGTAGCTTTAAAAAATTTCAGTCATATCGCTACGATGTCTGTAGTGTGGCAGTTTATAGTGATGTCTAACACTGGGACATAATGCCGCAGACATGTAGCACGATGTCCCACCCAGTCACATTATCCTGACACCAGGCCGACCAGTCCTAACACTAACCTCTTAATGCTGAGCGCCAAGCAAGGCAGCTGTTAGTATCATTTGTGCCATTATGTTCCAAACTTCGTTTTGGGTGTCTTAAAATTTGTGACTAAAAATTGTTATCCTTATTATTGTTACCAAATTAGAATGCATGTAGAATTTTGTCATTGTCTTTATCATAAAATTCTACTTATGTCCAGTAAAAATATCCCTAATTTTGTTTTAGGAACTACTGTCCAGTTTGTTCAGCACTGACAAAAATCCATTTTTTTTTTGCAAACATCATGTGCAACAACAAAAAAAAAATAACAACAGCTTCTGCTCACCTTGTTGTAGTTTTATTCAAACTCCACTTATCCCTGCCTCTAAACTGTGTGTTCAAAACTGTCAGTGACATTTAATTTCACTGCATACAGACTCCATTTTGCTGACACTACATTACATTATTTGTTTTAAAAAAGGCCTAGTTTTTTAATGATAAATTATTCATTCATATATATTGAAATTGTTGGAGGATACTTAATTGATAAAAATTTAAATAGGTATTACCATAATTTTAGCCTAGTGGTTAGGGCGTCTGCCTCGGATGCAGGAGGTCGTGGGTTCGAACCCCAGCCGAGTCACACCAAGACTAATAAAAATGGTACCAGCAGCTGCCTCGCTAGGAGCTCAGCATTAAGAGGTCGGCCTGTTGTCGAAATATATATGACTGGTTGGGACAGCATAATACATGCCTGGGGCATGATGTTCCAATGCTAGACATCACTTAAAACTGTCAAACTGCAGACATCGTTGCGATACGAATGAAGAATTGTTAAAGCTTTATTAAAAATCCTAATCACACACACACACACACACACACACACACACACACACACACACACTTGATTTGAGGAAAGTACCTTCTCTCACATTAGCGGAAATGCATACCGCAACAAAAAAATCTCATCCCTACAAGAAAGTTCAACATATATGCATGCATATAAGGTTTATTTAGCATAAGTTTAGCCCTTTGTTCACCATCGCTATAGCATTTCCCACCAAGCTGTACTGAATTATATACTAGAAAAATAATAATAGAAGAATCTGTTTCTTTTATATATAAAAATTAATTCACATGGAAGATTTCCCCATGACCTCCTTTTTAGATGGTTAGTAGTGAATGGGGATACCCTAGCGACAATGGGAATTAGCATTACAGAGACCCCTGGGACACTCTGGCGACAATGGAAAATTAATATGGAGAAAAATCGTGGGACACTCTGGCGACAAGGGAAATTAACATGGAGAAAAAATTGTGGGACTGTTGAGTGACAAGGGGAAATTAACATGGGAAATAGATTTTGGGACTGTTGAGCGACAAGGGGAATTGAACATGGGAATAAATCGTGGACTGTCTAGCGTCAAGGGAAATTGAATATGGGATTTTTTTTTTTTTTAATTTTTAAAATATAAAATTTTTTTTAATAAAGGGGTAGGTAATTGAAAGTCATTCTCTTTTCGAGAAATATGGGTGGCCCTGAAAAGGGCCTTTGGGTTTATGTTAATGTATCCATTAACATAAAGGGCATCTGCGGCATCTTCTTGTCCTCAAGCTGCGTCTTACTCGAGGGCCATAAATCAGTGTCCTCTTGAGGCAACCTTGTCTTTCTACGTACACTCTTCGTATCCACAGACTGGTGTCTGACTTGTCGACAACGGTCCACTTGGACCGGACATACATGAGCATGTCCGTCCTAAACATCATTGAAGACACAAGGGTGGATGATTCGACTGTGGTCCACATCTTGAAGCGACGAGAACAGGTGAATCAATGCAGTGAACTGCGCTTCTTTTTAGGTAGAGGAAGGATTGAAACGGATTGAGTTCATTCACCAATCCAAACACGCGTTACAAAATTCAGTCAGCCCGCATCTAATCCGAAGACAGCAGTCTGTGACGTCACGTGGTCTATATAGATTCGCTAGCGCTTGTGTACAGTCAATCTATGCGACAGTGATTCAACATGACGGAAACTCAGAAAACGATCCATTGGGGTGCACCAGCAGGGGAGACCGCCCAAGGGAACCCTGACTTACTTTCAGAAGAGGTGAATTGGGATTTTGTGGATTTTCTTACCTCGCAAGAATTTGTTCCGGAACCTTCGTTACCTTCTTCATTACCGCAAGTGGAGAATTTTAGACAGAGACAGAAAGAAGAATTGGAGAAATTTATACAACGACAAAAGGAAGCGGAACAAGCTTTTCTCCTACAGCAACAGCAGCAAGAAGAAGAGGTAAGAAAAAAACAACAGCAAGAAGAAGTAGCAGCAAAGAAACAAGAGGGTGAAAATCAAACGGTCACGGTACTGTTGGACATTTTAGCGGAGTTAAGAAGTCTGAAACAAATGTATCAGACTTCTTTATTACGACCGAAGAGAATACGACCTTCCCGAGCTAAACACGTCAACCCTGTGACTAAGCCTACCGTACCACCCTTAATGATTTCAACCCAATCATCATCATTACGCAGTCCAGAAGTAGGCCTTGGCCGTGGCAAAGGCTTAAGGCATTTAAAGTTGATTGCTCAAACTCACCCCTACACCAAAAAAAGGCCCTTTTCAGGGCCACCCACATTTCTCGAAAAGAGATAGCCTTTCAATTTGCCAATAACTCAAAATAAACCCCAACCCATTTTACCCCTATAGTACGTGTCTTTGTATGAGTGCGTGAGTGTACGTTCTTATTTTTAAAATCATAACTCAAAGACACTTACCTTATATCATTAATTTATTCTTTTATCCATTGTTACAATCCAATTCACAATTCACAGCAGAACACTTTAATTAAAAGTTCATTGACTTCTTCTTTCTCCTTGTTTAGTCTCTTTATTTTTTGAATTTCTTCACCGTCTTTTCCTCTTCTTTCTCCTCATTTTCTTCCCTTCTTCTTTTCTTCTGTTTCTTTGCCTCTTGTAAATAGAATTGTCTTCTTTCTTCCTCTTCTTCCTCTGAAGAATCCCTCTCTTCCTCTCAAGAATCCCTCTCTTCTTCTGAAGAATTCCTCTTTTCTTCCGACTCTTGTTTCTTTTTTGGGCAATCTGGAGACCAATGTCCTTTTTCATGACAGTAATAACAGGTATCTTGAATTCTGTCTTTTTTAGCCCTTTTTTTTTTGACGGTCTGGACACTCTGAAGACCATTGCCCTTTCTTCTGACAGATATAGCAAGTATCTTGACTTTTATCTCGAAAGGAAGGAGAGTAGTCCGTCGGCTGGTCTGAAGAGAATTTTCTAATGACCCCTCGCAAAGCTCTGACGAAACGTTCGATTTGGCTAGTCTCTTCCATCGTTGTGCTCGGATTGAGAGTGAAATGAATAGTGAAAGAACAAGACACACACCCTTTTATATACGCTGGTCTGCCAGGACTATAAATTAGTCCATGGTGTTTAAACTTGAGTCATTTGACGTTTTTCACTCAAGATGAAACGATCCTATTCATTCGAGAAGAAAGAAGAAGAAGAAGGAAGTAAGAGGCAGAAACGTGATCTATCGCCTCGTACCAGGGCTGAAATCTTGGCACAAATTCATGCCAGTGATTTTGAAGAGGACATGAGTGAACCAGAATCCGAACCCTCTAAACCAAGTTCACCACCCTTAGTCAACCCTGAAAAATACTATTCCATTCGAGAGACGGAAAAGCGCTCCTCTAGAAAATTTAGAACCACGGCTTACAAATACACAGTGAAGTTTAAAGATTTCAAGGCTGAAGTGCCGTTAGAGAAAGCAGAAGTGTTTATCACTGGGGTGTGGGATTCTTTGCTCACCGCACTCAAGCGACAATATCAACCCAAAGAAGACGATCGCTTGAGACTTTCCATACAACACGACGGTTTGAAATCCCCTGTTTGGATCGAGTTTAGCACCCCTGCAGAATTGACCGCTTCCAAAGTCATGGACAAAATTCAACACGTACAACAATCTAATGATCAGTTTGACATCACCGATGGTAAAGCCACACTGGACATGAACCACGTCTCTCTTCCTCAAGGGACTGGACGCATAAAGATGTTATTGGTGGACGACCTTCGCAACACCAAAACAAGTCTCGTCCGAATTAACAACCCTCAAGACCAGATGTGTTTAGCCCGTGCCATCGTGGTGGGACGAACCTATGCCAGCAAGAACGACACGGTAGAATGGAAAAGAACCTGCAAAACCATTCAACGATCCGATCGAGCCAAACAACGAAATGAAGCAGAACTCCTGTTACAACAAGCCGGACTGTCCAAAGACACACCCTGTGGCATTCCTGAGATGCAAAAATTGCAAGATGCCCTAGCTCCACGATGCACCTTGAAAGTGCACCCTCAAGAAATGCGCGGACCTCTGTTGTTTCGAGGCCAAGACTTTAAGGACGGAAAATACATTAATGTCTATTATCACAATGAACATTTCGATACCATTACCAGTATCACTGCATTCCTGAGATACGGTTATTACTGTGAGAAATGTGATTATGGTTATAATAATCGAGAGCAACACAAGCATTGTGGATGGAAATGCTCAGGATGTTTGGCCTCTCCACCCTGTCTGAGCGAAGAATCAGTGCCTTGTTCAATTTGTCTGCGCACGTTTGTCAGCCCTGCCTGTTACCAACAACATCTGAAGACGCAAGGTTCACAGCAGAAATGTGCTTGTCAATTCCTGAGATTGTGCCCTACGTGTAGACAAGGCATACGTACCAATAGTACCAAAGAACACGTATGTCGAGGAAAGAAAAAATGTCACATTTGTCACCACATCGTGGACTTGGAACACCAATGCTACGTGCAAAAATACCAACCCCCACCAGAGAAAGAGGACGGTCACAAGAAGAAAGGCAATTTCATCTTTTTCGATTTCGAATGCATGCAAGAGACCGGCATTCACATTCCTAATTTCTGCGTGGCTCATCGAGCGTGCGAGAAGTGCATTCAAGAACCTATTTTCAGTCATTGCCCTCACTGCAGCAAGATTCCCGGAGGGCGTGAAAAAATTTTTCGGGGACCGAACACGTTAGCCGATTTTGCCCAATGGGTCTTAGACCCCATCGACAAGACGTGGAGCCAAGAGGACATCGAACGATATGGAGATTGTCATCGTCATGCCACGGTGATGGCTCACAATTTCTCCGGATACGATGGACAGTTTCTTTTGAGATACTATTCGGAACAAGGCACCGAGCGTCCTAAAGTGACTTTGAACGGAGCCAAAATCATTTCCATGCAAGTGGGACAAGTACAGTTTAAAGATTCGATGTGCTATTTGGCCATGCCTTTGAGCCGAATGCCTAAAACGTTTGGAATGACAGAAATGGCTAAAGGGTACTTTCCACACTTTTTCAATACGGAAGCCAATCAATACGCCGTTCTACCCCATTTACCTGAGGCTCACTATTACGACCCCGACAACATGCGTACCGAACAACGAGAAGCTTTCTACGCTTGGTACCAGGCTCTCTCCTCGGACCCTTTCGACTTTCAGGAAGAAATGCTAAAGTATTGTCGTTCCGACGTGGACATTTTACGGCGTTACTGTGGAAAATTTCGAGAACTGTTCATGGAACACGGAGGGGTCGATCATTTGAAAGAAGCTTGCACCATTACCAAAGCGTGTTCCTTAGTGTATCGACAACGATTCATGCCTGAAAACACCGTAGCTGTCATCAGCCCTCAAACGACCCACTATGTCAAACGTCAATACTCGGTCAAAGCCCTACGTTGGTTACATTACTTGTGCGACAAGGAAGACAAATGGATTCAGCATGCCCGCAACGGAGGGGGTGAAAAGACCATCGGAACGTATTCGGTAGATGGCTGGGACTTAGAAAACCCCAAGATCGTGTACGAGTTTAACGGTTGCTTATTTCACGGATGTCCCGTCTGTTACCCTGATCGTAGCACTAAAAATCAGTTTTTACAACGGACCATGGAAGACTTGTACCAGGATACTTGTCGGCGGCGCCTAAAGTTGGAACAGGAAGGATACCAAGTGGTGTAAATGTGGGAACACGAGTACGATCACCGTATGAAAACCGATCCCGAGTTTAAACACCTCGTGGAAAGTTACCAGTTCATGGACCCGCTGAACCCGAGGGATAGTTTGTACGGAGGAAGGACCAATGCCACCTGTTTGCTGTACCAAGCCGACGAAGAGAAAGAAGAAGAAATCAAATACTTGGACGTGTGTTCGCTGTATCCCTACGTGTGCAAATATTGTCGCTTTCCTGTAGGGCACCCGCAATTGTTCACGGAACACATCGACCTAAAAAACATTCGACAATACGAAGGCTTGATCAAGTGTAAAGTTTTGCCTCCCACGAACCTATACCATCCCGTCTTACCTCACCATTGTCAAGGCAAACTGATGTTTCCCTTGTGCCGTACTTGTGCCGAAACGTGCAACCAAGACCAACCTTGTCAGCACAGCCAGGAAGAACGTGCCTTGACTGGAACCTGGGTCAGCGTAGAATTGTTCAAAGCTCTGGACATGGGATACCAACTGTTAGAAGTGTACGAAATTTGCCACTTTCCCAAGACACAACAATACCACAAGGGTGATCCCAGTCGGAAAGGCATTTTCGCCGACTACGTGGATTCCTTTTTGAAACTGAAGCAAGACGCCAGCGGCTATCCTTCCTGGTGTCACACTCCCGAAGACCAAATACAATTCAAAGAGAAATACTATGAACAAGAAGGCATCTCTTTAGACCACATCGAGAAAAACGAAGGCAGGCGATCGTTTGCCAAAGTGATATTAAATTGCTTGTAGGGTAAAATGGCACAACAACCGTGTTTACCCAAGACGGAGTATTTGACAGAACCTTCCCGCTACTTCCAGATGATTCACGACAAAACCAAATACATGAAACACGTGGACGTCGTTCGCGAGGATTTGATCTTGGTCAATTACGAAGAAGATCTGGACTTTGTACAAGACGACCCCTTTGGAAATGTCATCATTGCGGCTTACGTGACAGCCCATGCTCGCTTAAAATTGTACGAAGCTTTAGAACTGTTAGGGGAACGCGTCCTGTACTTTGCCACGGACAGTTGCATTTACATTCATCACCTGAGTCAACAGCACCCTGACATCGAAGGAGACCGTTTAGGAGCCTGGACAGACGAGCATCCCGACGACAAGATTCTAAGTTTCGTCAGTGGCGGTCCCAAAAATTACGGCTACGAATACCGGGACAAACAAGGAGAAGTGCACACGACGTGCAAAGTGAAAGGACTGACTCTGAATTATCGTACCAGTCGTGTGGTGAACTTTGGGGTATTGAAAGAAGCCTTGCAATCGAGAGAGGATGAACACTTTAAAGTGACCACCTATCAACCGAACAAGATTGTACGTTTAACCACTCACCACATCGTCAGTCGGCCCTTGGAAAAAGTCTATCAAATCGTGTACCAGAAGCGAGTTCGACTTCCCAATCATTTCACCTTACCGTATGGACACGTTGGTATAAAACATTGGTTGTAAGAGGATAGTCACCCGCTAGAAGGATGACTTCGCCGCAGCAAGAATCGAGTGAGAAACCCGATGAGAACTCCAAGTTCAAACCCTACCATTTTCCAGTCTTCTTACCTGACTATTGTGATTGTGCCCGTCGATTGGACACGTTTCAGAAATGGCCTACGGATAGGGAAGGATTACCTTCTTCGCATGTTTTAGCTAGAACAGGATTTGTCTACTTGGGACCTGAGTCAGGATTGGGATACGAGGTACAGTGTTTCGCTTGCGGACTGAAGTTACGAATGGATCTATGTATCTATAAAGATTCAGCTATTCTGGAACATACTCGATGGTCTCCGCACTGCCCTTACCTTTCTATGGCCTCTCCACCCATCACACTACGGTACAATTATGACGGTACCTTAGAGACGGTACCTTCCAAAACAAGACATAAAAAACGTAAAAAAGGAACGATGTACAAGCTTGAGACTGCATTGCGACTAGTATAAAAAGGGGCTATGGTCAAGATTGATAGTTCATTGTGACTACCAAGATCGAGTGAACAAGATGAATACTTTCAGAGAAACACAAAACAAGTTGTTTAGAAAGGCACAATTCAAGTGTGAGGCTTCTGAAGTGCAATACGATTGTGAGCCTTGCGATGGGTACGGTGCTGTACGTTGTGACCTGAGCGATGCCGTAAAGCATCATGGGAACTTTGTTCTCACGACCCCTATCATGGAAAGTGACGCTGTGCGTGTCAAACCTGAGGGATGCGAAAGTGATGCCGCTCGTCCTCTTGGACATTTTACTGGGTTTCGTTTTAAAGGGGAATGTTCACCTTCACGTCTACCCCCCCCCCCCTACGGATGTCATCCAGCCCTGAGCAAACTCCTGCCCATGTCACTCAACCCTGATCGAAACGAACCTGTGAAAGACGAATATTCGTTCCCTGTGCGTTTGTCGGAATACTGCGACTTTGAAAATCGTCTTCAATCGTTCAAAGGAAAATGGCCTAAGTATCTGGGAGGACCGACCCCCGAAGAATTAGCCAGAGCCGGATTTTTCTACTTGGGCGAAGGAGATAAAGTCAAGTGCTTCAGTCACTTCACCACTGGGAACCGCAAGATTCGGCCTACGTAGAACATGCTCGATGGTCACCGAATTGTCATTACATACCCTTAGTGGGACCGAGACATTGAAGTAACTTACCATAATCTGTTCATGGATACTTTACAAGAGAACATTCGTGCTTTGCCTCTGGAGTTGAGAGAACGCATTTACCGAGAGCTGGTCAAAATATAAGTGAAACGTAAAGAACAATTGCATCCGTTACGTCACCGGTGCTTGAACCACTGGTACCTGAAGGCTATACAAGGACTGATTCAATTGAAAGTGTTCCATTGGACGGACATTGATCAACGATCCCCTAGTTTTAAAAAGGATTGGTTTGTTATGGACGATTCTATCTACTACATCATTGTAAACTTACTGCATCGAATTCCAGAGGAAGAGTTAACGAATTACCAACATCTTGTACACAATGTCAACTTAGTGAAAGAGGAAACTTCTGAACGAATTGTAATGTGTAAATTAGTGACTAAACGATTTAAATTCGACACTGAAGTAAAACCATGTCTGTGCAAAGAGTACATTTCTTGTGTCAGACCAAAGAGGATTTAGTATGACTTATTCATGGATACTTTGCTAGAGAACATTCGTGCTTTACCTGTGGAGTTGAGAGAACGCATTTACCGAGAACTGATCAAAATAAAAGTGAAACGCAAACTCAAAGTTATTGAACCGTGTTTAAATTATGCTCTGTTCCAAAGTATAAGACTGATTATGAGTGGATATTACATCAGGCACAAAGGTAAACGAGGCTATTGGCGCCACCACCCAAGGATTCCAAAAACAGTGTATATACTTATGGATACTTTACAAGAGAACATTTTGGGCTTGCCTGAGGAGTTGAGAGAAAGGATTTACCGAGAGCTGTATTGCTTCCGAAACAAAGAGACTATAAAATCAGGCTGCCATGCCACGGATTATGTCACAAGTGATTGAACAGATTCCGTGGAAGGAACTCAATGACCAGATTCAAACCTTGGATCATTACCATCGATTATTAAAAGAACTGTATCCATTCAATTTGGGTCGACAAGTCGTGTGTGTCTTAGTGACTTGTTTTCTGGGATTTCGTTTAGCAGCCGATTCTTTGTGGACTCTTTACGAACAGTACTTACCATACCCCCATGGCCTTAAATGGTCACGAAAAACTCCTTTTGCTCAAAGCCTTGCGGTTTCATCTGGATACTTCTCGACCTCTACGGGAAAAAAAGATTCGTCAACTTTTAGCTACCCAAGACGTGTATGACGATGTGTTTGTAGCTTGTGACTTACATCCCCACTGGACAGATGTCCGTGCCTGGAAAAAGGGGGGTTTTGAGGCTTGGACCCAAGAAGTGGCCCAGTATGCACGAGAGTTGTTCAAGGAAAAAAGTTACTTTTCAACCTGTGTTAGTGACGGTGCCAGAAGAACCCGTCACCCAGGACGGGACTGTCGTGGACAGGCCTGAAAGACCCTTTCGGGAGGACACTTGTGTGACCTTACCCCCTACTATAGAACTGGTTAGAACATTACCCAAAACATGTTGTACAGACACTTGTGTTTATTCCACGTTAATGGTTATCATGTGCCTTTTATCCTTGTACTTAAGCCTTTGGCTTTTATGTATTTTTGTCTTTCGTATTCGTGTTTGAAACATTCAATAAACGTGTTCTGAAAAAAGTATATAAACTCTTGACTTGTTTGTTTTCGTGTCACAAGTGACATTTCTCACACTATGGCTACCTCTGCTGTCTCTGCTCACTCTTCCTCTACTGTCAACGTCATCGACGAACACTTAGATCGTGCCAGTTGGGAGGCTTTGTATCTTCGCCATCCCTTTAACATGCTCATTGCCGGATCTAGCGGTTCAGGCAAAACCGAATTCGTCAAACGTTTGATCGAACATAAACATCATTTGATCGATCGACCACCTCAACGCATCGTGTGGTGTTAAAAAGAGTGGCAATCGGCGTACAGCCTCTTGCAAGAAAGTCAAGGCGATTCCATCGTGTTTGTGGAAGGCATTCCTAAAGAAGACGACGGAATCGTCTCTGACTCCCGTCAAACCCATTTGGTCATTTTTGACGACATGTTAGGAGAAGACGAAGAAGAAATTAAACTGTGGTTCACGCGCAAAGGGCATCACCGTAATGCCAGTGTCGTTTACATCACTCAAAATTTGTTTCAACAAAGTAAAGCCCATCGCACCATCAGTCTCAATGCGCATTACGTGGTCTTGTTTAAAAGCCCTCGAGCTGAATCGCAAGTGCAAGTCTTAGCCAAACAGATAGGAACACCTTGGCTGACTCAGGCGTACGACGATGCCACTCAAACTCCACACGTCATTTTACTCGTCGATTTGAAACCTACAACCCCCGAGGATTTGCGATTTCGTACCCACTTGTTTCACCACTGGTGCCAAGACGGAGGGCCTGTCCTGTACACGTCTCCGTCCTCGACTTAATTTCACTCCACATACAAAATCTATAAAAACCTCAGACCCTTTTTCGTCTGTCTCACACAACGTCAACATGACGTCCCTTCAGTCGCATCTTCCCGTCAAATTGATTTGTGCCTTGTATGGCATCAGTCGAGAAAAAAATCCACAAATACGAGCTCGTGTCTTAGAAGCTAGTCTCAAAGAAGTCTTACGATGGTTCACGGTGACGGCACGTCAAATACTCCAAGGAATCATTCAGATTCCTCATCAAACCAAACGCTTTTTCGATCGAAACAAAGTCGCTTTGGTCCAACTGGCCGATCCCCGCATCGACACTCAAACCAAAAAACAAATCATTTTGAAACCTGGAGGGAGCGGTACTCTAGGAGGGGTCATCATTTGCTCTCTCTTAAGATGGGATCATAATGCCCCCAAAGTTATACCCAAGAAGAAAGTCCAACGAAGCCCCAAGAAGAAAAAGAAAAAGACCAGGTCCCCAAGGAGAACTTCTCCAGTGGCAGGACCCTCCTCTTACCAGACACCACCCCGGAAAAAGAAAAGAAGCCCCCAGAAAAAGAAACAGAGAAAAAGTACCCAGAAAAAGAAAAGTCCACAGAAGAAAACTAGTCGCAAGAGAGGCACTTCAGCCAGTACGCAACTTTACACTCGCAAACCACGACCTGCCACGGCAGTGACTACGTCTCCGGCATCCTCACGTTCATCCACTTCTCCGTTGATGACACCAAGAACTGAAGAGTACTTGGAGACGTTGATCACACCAAGAACTTCTCCGTTATTGACCCCAAAAAGAACTTCCCCAGTGGCAGGACCCTCCAATTTAGCGACAGTGGCTGCTGCTCACAAAGTACCTTCTCCCAAAATCAAAGTCCAAGAAAGATCGGGAATGTTACAAAGTTTACTGGATTTGTCCAAGCAAGAACTGGCTCGATTTAGTCCGTTGCGTACCCCTGCACGACGTGTCATGCCTGTCCTCAAACTAATACGACGTAAAGACAATCAGTGTCGACGCGTTCCAGTATAAAAAAGGTGTGTGACCAAGTAGGGTATCAGTGTTTTTTGGTGCTCCTGAAGACTCAAAGATGTCACCCTCCAGAAAACCCCAAGGAAAGAAAAGGAAAGGACTACCACCACGTTTAGTCAAACATGGGGACATGTTATCTGTCCTGTCCAAAGCTTCTCCACCTCTACGAAAAAAACTCATTCAATCTGCCTCCAAAGAGGTCACCGATACCGTGTGCGAATGTTGTTTGAACGTTTTGAAAGGCACGATCCCTTTGTTCAAACACCAGAAACAATGCTTAAGCAAGCATCGTCACGTTCTTCGCCAAATGGTTCAAAAGAAAATTCCCATTCATCAAAAGAAGAAGATGTTGGTTCAACGTGGAGGCAATTTACCCCTCTTGTTAGGCCCCATACTGAAAGGAGTCTTGGGAACCATGTTGGGAGGACTGGTGGGAGCAAGATAAAAAGGCCTTCGGAAGTCCCAAGATCTCAGAATCGACCCCTGACAACCCCATGGAAGGTCGAAAACTAGCTTTAGTGCCTTACAAACGATGGATGGAATACCATCGGTGGCAAGAACAACGCACCCCGCATTTACCTCCCAATCCCAATTTGAGCGAAATGTCCCAGTTGCAACACGAATTGCAGTCCTTGATGGATCGCCAAGATTTGTCCGAAACAGAAAAATCGCAAAAGTACGGTCAACTCTTGCAACGACTGCAACTCTTTCACCAGAAAGCTTTAGACGAAACAGCTCTACCCAATCTGAAAGATTTTAAGACCTTGATGAAAAGTCCAGCACCATAATCATTACCACCACCACCACCACCACCACTACTACCATCCCCAGGGGTCACCAGAGATGCTACCCCACGAAGGCCTGAGGAAGAAGAGATGCAAGAAGTGTTTCAAACACCGTCAGCAGCTCCTATTTCGAGTAAGATTGCAGCATCCTTGTTGACCCCGTCCCCCACACCCCAACGAGAAGAAATGAAAGCTTGGGTTAAAAAGATGATGTCCACTCCTCCTTCGACAGAAGTGAAAAAGAAAGAAGGGAAACCAGAAGTGAAAAAAGAAAGAAGACCAAAGCCATTCCATTGCCACCTCCACCACCAATACCTTCGACTTCTACTCCCGTAGCCCATCGGACACGTAAATCCGTTTCTAAACCACCCTTTCGACCCACCCAAAGTAGCATCACCGAAGAGTGGGTGACTTATTAACACACCAACCAACACAAAAAAAATGGAAAAAGTCTTAGCCAGCATTTACTACTATCCCTCCCATCCTGCAGGTTACGCAGGAGTTCAAAAATTGTATCGTGCTGCCAAAAGTCGACTGAAAAGTCTCCGTTTACCTCAGGTGAAACGATGGTTACAAGAACAAGCTACCTACACTTTACACAAACCCATTCGACGCAAGTTTGCCAGAAGTCGCACCTGAGTGGAAGGCATCGATCATCAATGGCAAGCCGATTTAGCCGATGTCTCTCATTTGGCCAGCTACAATTGTGGCTACAAATATTTGTTTTGTGTCATCGACGTCTTTTCCAAATTTGCCTGGGTCGTACCCTTGACCCAAATCGAGCAGCGAGTTAGTGCGAGCCCTGCAACGAGTGCTGAAACACCCTCTTCGATGGCAAACGGACAAAGGCACCGAATTTCTGAACCAAGCTTTCCAAAAAGAATTAAAGAAACGTGACATTCATTTTTTTACCACCGAGAATCCCGAAACCAAAGCCAGCATCGTGGAACGTTTTCAACGCACTTTGAAAGAACGCATGTGGAAATATTTTACGCATCACCACACTCTGAAGTACATCGACATCTTACCGCACCTGGTGCAAGCGTACAACCAATCTTACCATCGAAGCATCGGACGTGCCCCGCAAGAAGTGACTCCCGAGAACGAAGTGTTGGTGTTTGAGCGCCTGTTTGGTACGTCCCCGACGAGGGCTGTCCCCAAGAAAAGTGGGGAGTTGACCGTAGGAGATTGGGTGCGCATTGGCAAAACCAAACGCACTTTCGACAAAGGTTACTTACCTAACTGGACGACCGAACTGTTTCGTGTCACTGGACGAGTGCATGGTCGTGATCCTGCCGTCTATAAATTGGAAGACATGAACGGAGAAGTGCTCAAAGGAACGTTTTATTTGCCCGAGTTACAACGTGTCACCAACAAAGAAGACGACGTGTACGACATCGAAAGCATTCTCGAACGCAGAACCCGTAAAGTGGGCAAACGACGTGTCAAAGAAGTCAAAGTACGTTGGAAAGGATATTCACCCAGTTTTGATTCTTGTATCGACGCTTCGCAAGTCATCGACTATAAAAAGAAGTGACCATCATGCCCTTTCACACAGACGCATTTACGTCGACCACTACTCCTTCACCTAATTCTTCTGTGCAAGATTTACAAAAACAACCCTTGTGGGTGTGGTGTGGAGAACGTGTGCCTAAAACACAAATCGTCTTTTTCTGCCAAATCTTCGTGGTGTATTGTGTTATCGGGGCAGCCATCGCCAATTTGAGTTTGCAACAAGGAGACAAACAATTGTGGACCATTTTATTGAGCAGTTGCATCGGTTACCTGCTTCCCAATCCCTCCCTGAAATTCTCTTCCAACGGGAACCACGGGAACCTTGTGTCCAGTGCCAGTGTCAGTGTCAGTCACCACTCCAACAACAACCACAACCACAACCCCATTTTGGGCGGAGACACGCCTCTGACGTCCAGTAACCCCTCGGACAGCTACAGAACTCTGGAATTATGAGTCACCAAAACCAATTTTACTTAACCTTACCCAGTGACAGTTCCAGGGAGGTGTTTCCCAACAACACGTTGTTCTGTTACACGGGCAAATTACCTCAAGCCATCCCGTTAGATCACGAAGCCCATTGGGAAGTGGCTTTAGTGGAAATCATTCACCCGACCCAAGTCTACAATGTCATTGCCAATCAAAATTTTTTTACGGTGGAAGTTCATGACGAGCAAATGCAAAAGTTCTTGAATTCCCCCAATGTCAAATATGACAATAAAACCTATAATGAGAAAACTCAAACGTGGACCTACCAGTTGTTTATTCCCCCAGGCTATTATTTTAGTGGTCAACATTTGGTCAGCACCATAAGCTGCAGGTTTAATGTCGTGTTTCTGAAAGCTTTGGAGTATGCCCCAAAAGCGGTCACCATATGGTACCACAAAGCAGCTCGTCGCTTCTTGATGAAATTTGAGCAGAGTAAAATCGTGTCCATTTTATTTTGTTCTGAATTGTTTGACATGTTGGGCGGAGACATGAACATGAGAATGACCATGATGAAGAAAAACGAATTACCCATCATTTACGAAAACGAGTCTTTTGCCCAGTATTTTCGTTCCCCGGTAGAACTGAACCAAGGACTGAATTTGATGTTTGTGTACTCCGATGTAGTGGAGTACAACGTGGTGGGACACACCTCCGTACCGTTACTGCGTGTCATTCCTTTCAAAGTGGATTCTGCCACGAATGCTGACGAGGAAGGTGGAAACACTTACCACGTCCACCGCGAATTTGTACATCCTCATTATTTGCCTGTCAGCAAGTCTTATTTGGACACGGTCAACATTGCTATAAAAGGAGATTTGGGACAAAATATTTCATTCACCAAAGGAAAAGTCACGGTGAAACTCCATTTTCGAAAACGGTTCTCTCACGACTCGTAAGTCATGTATCCAGTGTATCGAGGGGTTGCACGACAGCGAGGACACGGTTTAGGAGACATGCTGAAATCGGCCTTTCGTTCGGTGGCTCCGGTGTTAAAACCGATGGTGACACGCGGATTGCACGCCTTGAAAGACGCGGCACTGACACAAGGCAAAGAATTTCTCCAAAATGTCATCATCGACAAACAAAACCCTAAAGAAGCCTTCATGAGGGCAGGCAAAAATATCTTGCTGCAAACGGGCAAAGACCTTTTGAGCCGCCGAGACACACCTATAAATGCCCTGCACGCTACCGAGTCAGGCATTCAGCAAGGACAAGGCAGAAAGAGACGACGAAGAAAACACCCTTTCACCAGACTTCAAGCTAGAAAGGCCAAGAAAAGAAGAACCGTTCGAGACTTAGACGTTTTCGATTATTGAGAAAGAGACAAAACAAAATTATGCCCCGAGAGTCATGTGCTTGTTCCAAGTCGGAACTGGATATGTTTGCCATGCCCCCACGATGATGACCATGCAAGAATCCCAATGGGTGGAATTTCATCCCGTCTCCTCTTTGACGGAATCAGCTCCCATCGAGTTTGAAATCAAAGGACAGCCCGAAGATTACATCGATCTAAATAGCAGTTACCTGTATTTGAAAGTCAAAGTGAGCAAAACGGACAACAGCAATCCTGGAGCCAATGATAGGGTAGCTCCTGTTAACAATTTCATGCATTCCTTGTTCAGTGAAGTGGACTTGTACTTGAATAACAAACTGGTCAGCAGCAGCGTGGATACTTACCCATATCGTGCCTATCTGGAAAATCTCTTGACGTACGGAAAAGAAGCCAAGAATACTCATCTGGATGCTTGCGTGGTATGGAAACCTGACACGGCGGATGTATGCACGTTTAACGACACAGCCCTGACAGAAGATGACAATCCTCACAATGTGGGGTTTAACACACGTAGAACTAAAATTCTGCAAGGGCGAAGTTTAGAACTGATGGATCGTTTGCATTTGGACATGTGGCTGCAAGAAAAGTATTTGCTGAACGGAGTAGATGTCCGCCTGAGACTGAATCGTAGCAGTGCCGCTTTCCATTTGATGGCCCATGCCAATGAATACAAAACTATCATCCAAGAAGCCAGACTCTACGTGCGACGCGTGGAAGTGTTACCTAAAGTGGGAAACGACATCAGTCAGACGTTGAGCTGAACCACCGCCAAGTATCCGATCCGACGCGTGGAAGTGAAAACGTTGACCATTCCTGCTGGACAGTGATCCATGATCGAAGATCATCTGTTCCAAGGACAGTTACCCAAACGTTTGATCGTTGGTATCGTCAGAAATTCATCTTTCAATGGACTTCACAGCGAAAATCCTTTTGAGTTTCGACACTTTGGCAAGATGGCAAGACCTTGTGTACCAGACCTTTCGAACCTAACTTTACCTAGAACAATTACTTGAGATCGTACTTGTCCCTGTACGAAGCCACTGGCCAGTTAGGGACCAACACCAGTCACGGTATTACGTACGAAGATTATGCAGGAGGCTACGCTTTGTGGGCTTTCGATTTCACTCCAGACCAAGGCAGCGACGAGGGACATTTTCACCCTATAAAATCTGGCCAGATTCGGGTGGAAATTCAGTTTGCAAACCGAGACCCTGATGTAACGGTGAACGTCCTCCTGTATGCAGAATTCGATAATACCATAGAAACCAACAGTTTGAGAGAAGTCATTCTAGATTATTAGAAGCTATGGAAGACTGTTATCCCTCTTTACCTAGTGGAGAAACTTTGGAGATGGAATGTGAGGAGACCGTGGAAGGAGAATCCCAAGACAAAGACGAAGAAGTTGTCATGATGAAGTCAAGATGGCCAGAACAAGAAGCCCATTTAGTCTGCTGTTTTGCCAAACGCTTGGTCGAAAAAATGACGGAATTGATCAAGAAAGAGTGCTATGGATGTCAAAACGATCATCCCAGTCAAATTCAACACGACAAATGCCTGATGTTGAGTCAAGAAGAAAAATTGGACGTGTATCTGGACGAAGCTTGGAGTCTCATCTCGGACGAAGACGTGTTGCATCAGTGGTATAAAGACTTGCGTGAACATTCTTGTTCACCATTAACCACTCAAGAGATCGATTGTATCGAAGCTCTCCTGAATCAGAGTGAGGAGACGAAACGAAGAAACGGTTATTTGTCAGACATTTTCAAGCAAAAAGTCAGGATCGAATTGATGACGTATTATTACCTGTGAAGAAGAAAAAAAAAAAACACAAAACATGGATACCTGGGAACTTTATTACCTTTTGAACCACAGTTCGTACACGGCTTCTTGGAATCCTGTCGTCTGTGCTAAAGATGAACTTCCTCATCGCAAACCTAAAGACCATCAAGCTTACGTGATCAACACGGACGACAGTCATCTCCCAGGAACCCACTGGGTAGCCGTCTACTTTCCACAAGAAGGATGTGTGGAATATTTCGATTCGTACGGATTGCCCCCTTTGGAAGACGATATCATCGACTTTATGAGAAGAAATGCTCAAACCACCCGATTCAATAATGTGAAATTACAAGGCACAGATTCCTTGGTGTGTGGACAATATTGTGTGTATTTTCTGCATCATCGCAGCCTGGGCTATTCCTTAGAACATTTAGTGACTCATTTTGATCCTCGTTCTTCTTCTAGAAACGATGTGAAAGTAGATCGATGGTTTTGTGATCATTATGCTTATCTTTTGTCTCAAGCTAGGAAACGTAGTGTCCATCAATGGCCTAATGACTTCCAACAGTGGAAATCACAATTTCATTCACAACGTTGTCAGCCCTGTTTAAAGTAGATTGTGAATTGAGAAAAAATGTTTGTGATTAGGAAAAAAAATGTTTGATGTTATAATGTTGGATTATTGTTAAAAAAATGTTAGAGTTGTTGTTGGTTAGTGTTAAGTGATTTTTTTGAATAAAAATGTTGTGTTTTGAAAAAAATGCCTTTGTCGTTTGTTTGGCTATAAGAATGTTTGATTCATGCTCTTTAATTTCTTACTATCCCTCTCATGACACTCATTGAACGTTGCGGCTCGAAAACCGTGGAGGGATGTTTTCCTTCACGTCCGCGCTTTGACTTTAAGAACCGGGGTAGTTTCCAGTCTAACCATCCATTGTCGACTCATCCTCCTACGAAGATGTGCTCCAAACTAGCTAAGCTAAACGAAGCCTACGTGAATTTGCATAGGGTCAGACACAGTCTGATACCGAAGCCAGAAGAGATAGAGAATGTGAGAATGTTAAAAGTCACTGAAGACCTGATAGAAGAGCTCTTCAGAGAAGAAGTGAACAGGGAGAAAGAAGAATGGACAGAGAAGTACAGACTTCAGAGACAGCAGCAACAACAACAACAGCAGCAGCAGCAGCAGCAGCAGCAACCTGAACCCGACAGATGCTTTGTCGATTGTCGTATCGACACCAAAGAGTTCTTCTTCTCTTTCCGAAGAAGGAGACCTATCGCCAGAAAGTCTATCCTCAGAGGACATCGCATTCTTAGAAACTAAAAGATTGCCATAGCAAACAAAAAAAACAGCCCTTTTCAGGGCTACCCCAATACTCTAGAAAAGAAATAACCATCAATTTGCCAATGTGTGTAGGTAGAGTAGTGTGAATATAAACACTAACTCTTTTTTAATAGTGTGAGGGTATGTGTTTGTGTATAGGATTGTGTGTTTGTAAGTGCTCAAGTACGTTGGTATGGATAGTAGATTAAGATAATGTTTTTTGGTGTTTGAGGTGTGGGGAGAGTAGATTTGGGGTTGGATTGGATTGCTTTGCGCATGTGAATAGTCTATTGAAGTGATTAATGAAAAAAAAATTTTAGAATAGGAATGGGAAGTATAAAAAAAGTGAGTGAGTGTTTCTTTTAGGTCCGCGCGTTATTTTTTGGTCATGATCTAGGTAAGATCAATTTTATGTTTTTAGGGGGATGTTTTCCTTCACGTCCGCGCTTTCACTATAAATTGAAACTCGCTGGACAGTCTAGCTACCCTGTTCATTCGTTGACAAAACAATGAATACCAGAATTGTGAAACTGCTAGAACTCCAGATGCACCTGGAATATGCCAGGCGCATACTAAATGAACTGGCCGCGGAGGCCATTGTCGAAGAAGCAAGAATGAAAGAGGAGGAGGAGGAGGAAAGAAGAAGAAGAAAAGAAGAGGAGGAGAGAAGAAACAAAGAAGAGGAGAGAGGAAATTTCAGAATCCCAGAGACAGAAAATTGGGATTCTGAAGCCACATATCCCGCCTCTGCACTCCCAAGAAGAAAGGTGAAAGGAGACTGGGGACGAAGATGCGTGTGTGGCGCCAGGCCAGGAAGGTGCCATCATTAGATAGGTGCATCTGGAGTTCAAAGAAAACCAACAGCCCTTTTCAGGGCTACCCAATACTCTAGAAAAGAAATAACCATCAATTTGCCAATGTGTGTAGGTAGAGTAGTGTGAATATAAACACTAACTCTTTTTTAATAGTGTGAGGGTATGTGTTTGTGTATAGGATTGTGTGTTTGTAAGTGCTCAAGTACGTTGGTATGGATAGTAGATTAAGATAATGTTTTTTGGTGTTTGAGGTGTGGGGAGAGTAGATTTGGGGTTGGATTGGATTGCTTTGCGCATGTGAATAGTCTATTGAAGTGATTAATGAAAAAAAAAATTTAGAATAGGAATGGGAAGTATAAAAAAAGTGAGTGAGTGTTTCTTTTAGGTCCGCGCGTTATTTTTTGGTCATGATCTAGGTAAGATCAATTTTATGTTTTTAGGGGGATGTTTTCCTTCACGTCCGCGCTTTCACTATAAATTGAAACTCGCTGGACAGTCTAGCTACCCTGTTCATTCGTTGACAAAACAATGAATACCAGAATTGTGAAACTGCTAGAACTCCAGATGCACCTGGAATATGCCAGGCGCATACTAAATGAACTGGCCGCGGAGGCCATTGTCGAAGAAGCAAGAATGAAAGAGGAGGAGGAGGAGGAAAGAAGAAGAAGAAAAGAAGAGGAGGAGAGAAGAAACAAAGAAGAGGAGAGAGGAAATTTCAGAATCCCAGAGACAGAAAATTGGGATTCTGAAGCCACATATCCCGCCTCTGCACTCCCAAGAAGAAAGGTGAAAGGAGACTGGGGACGAAGATGCGTGTGTGGCGCCAGGCCAGGAAGGTGCCATCATTAGATAGGTGCATCTGGAGTTCAAAGAAAACCAACAGCCCTTTTCAGGGCTACCCAATACTCTAGAAAAGAAATAACAATCAATTTGCCAATGTGTGAAGGTAGAGTAGTGTGAATATAAACACTGACTCTTTTTAGTGTGAGGGTATGTGTTTGTGTGTTAGTGTTTGTAAGAGCTCAGGTATGTTTGTGTGAATAGTAGATTATGGGTTTCTTAATTGTTTCTTAGCGTATGTGCAGAGTATAGTTCGGGTTTTATTATATGAAATGAGAAAGTAGGTGAATGTTTTCCTTCACGTCCGCGCGTTGTTTGGTCATGATCTAGGTAAGATCAATTTTATGTTTTTAGGGGATGTTTTCCATCACGTCCGCGCTTTCACTATAAGAACCCACCACGTTCGTCGTTCGAACCATTCTACGGAATAACAGATACAAGATGGAAGTGTCGGCGTTGTTTAATGACTTAAGAAATGTTTACTTTTGGATGATGGATGGAGAATATACTATTGAAAGGATAGAAAGAGAATGGAGGTTGAGAAAAAGTCTTGACTATGTCAATGAACTACAATTAGCGAGGAAGATGATAGAGGAGATGATAGAGGAAGAAGTTAAGAGATTGAGAGGATTGATTCAACCAGAGTATGTAAGAGTGGGGACTATAAAAGAGTCTATGGACAAGGTAAAAGGAGTGAGATGTTATTTAGAAGAGCTAGAGAAATGGTCAGAGTGGAAGTTCGTGAAAAGGGGCAGTGAACAACTAAAGAAAGCGGAAGAAAAGATGAAAAAGATAATAGAGGAAGAAGTGCAGAAAATTAAGGACAGGTGGGCAAAAGATAGAAAAGAACAAGAGAATAGAAAGAAAAAAGAAGAATATGAGAGACTGAACAATAACTGGATAAAAATCCAACAGAAGTTCCGATCCATGGGTCACCCGGACTGGATACCGGAAAATGAAAAGAAGAAGAACAAAGGAATTTGGGGAAAAATTAGAGGCTGGATGAAGAAATGGAGAAAATAGAAGAAGGCCAAAGGCCCTTTTCAGGGCCACCCATATTTCTCGAAAAGAGAATGACTTTTAATTGCCTACCCCTTTTTTTAAAAATTTAAAAAAAAAAAAATCCCATATTCAATTTCCCTTGACGCTAGACAGTCCCACGATTTATTCCCATGTTCAATTCCCCTTGTCGCTCAACAGTCCCAAAATCTATTTCCCATGTTAATTTCCCCTTGTCACTCAACAGTCCCACAATTTTTTCTCCATGTTAATTTCCCTTGTCGCCAGAGTGTCCCACGATTTTTCTCCATGTTAATTTTCCATTGTCGCCAGAGTGTCCCAGGGGTCTCTGTAATGCTAATTCCCATTGTCGCTAGGGTATCCCCATTCACTACTATGGTTGTTATGTTTCTCCACATAAATATTCTGCATTCAGTCCAGAATTAGGAAGTCCATTGCACACTTTGTCACTGATAGAGAAAGATGTTCTGCCCCGTTTCACTGGAACCTACCATTTGTTGTCTTGTTCGCATGTGCTTTATTAAATGGTCATGTGTCCCTATTAATTTTCCACTTTATAGAGAACCAACATCTCTATTTTTGTTCTGTGAATCAACATCTCTATTTTTTGTCTGTGCACAACTTTGCTCACTGTAGTGCACCCTTTTGTCTACTACACTGTGGTGTAAAATAAGTCGCATCAGTCTTTACAAATGACAAGAAAATAAGTCAATTATTCCTTGAAAAAAAAATTCTGCTCAGAATATTTACGTCATATGGTGAGAGGAGGTTGTGGAGTTTGTTGAAGTTTTAGAGATACTTTTATATCAAATAAAAAATGTGCAAATTTTTGCGATGAAAAGCGAATTTGAATATGAAAATTATGTATCTTCATGCTATACGAAAGGTGATACATATAAATGCTAATTTTGATAGTTGTTGGTGCCATTAAGTTCTGTTATTGACAATCAGAGCCTCAATAGTTCTAAATAATGCCATTTCATGGATGGAGAAAAGTGGATGAAATATTATTTAAGTTCAGTCACTTCCATTTCTTGAGATATGCAAATTTTCGATTGCAAAGAATCCATTCTCAATATATGGACCAATCTAGCACCATAGGAGGATTTTGTCTTTCATCGTTTTCACCTCCATAGTCATCGTCATCATCATATTGTCGTGGTTATTATTATTGTTATTATTATTATTATTACAGACCGGACTTTCTTCAGGCCCTAATGTGTGTCACCAATGGTATAAAAGTGTGCGGCAGCGCATTTGAAGTTGAGCGATGGATTCATTCGATGTTATCAGAATATGACGAATCTCTCATTAACCAAATGTGTGGATATCTACCTGGTAAATGATAACTTTTAACCACCAGTTTTTATGTCATTGTCTGAAACATATATATATATATATATATATATATATATATATATATATATATATATATATATATATATATATATATATATATATATATATATATATTATTTATTTATTTATTTATTTATTTATATATATGTATGTATGTATGCTTTAATGTGATATAATGAATACAGTCTTAAAACACCGGAATCAAAAATGTAAATGTAAAAGTTAATTATGTACGGATAATTGGATGTCTCCTGAAATGAATCAAGAAGGTATCACTCTTCGTCTTTGAATACTTCTCATGACTGTATTGTAATGATTAGTTAGTTGAACAAGAATCATCACAATGACTTTTAAAAACAAACTCCAAGAAGCAGATTGATTCACGTTAGATCCAGAAAGGTAAACAACAAAAATAAAACAAATTTGGTTTTATTGGTTGTATCAAGTCTTTGTGGAAAACCTGCATGCACAATATGCGATCTGTAATTTACCGGTAGGTTATTACAGACTAATCTGACTGTCTGTGAATCTCATTATCCCCATAACAATCCATATAGGGTTAGTAAGAAATAGTAATGGACCATTTGATGTGGATATTATTCGTTTTACTGTTATAATTTTAAGTATTCTTACCTCCACTGTCATGAATTTGCCGAAACTCGGCATTGGACAGGAAATCCCCAATGGCCATTCAAGTACATATGGATTTTATTTGCGACCTTTGATTTTCTATTTATAGCGCTGGAGGAGAACCTGTCCTGTCTAAATGATTTGGAAAATTCCACCACATTGGCTCAATGTATCAAACCAACTGAGTACGATTTGGAGGTCGATACCGAGCTCTCTTGCAGGTGTGTACAACAGTTACGTATACAATAGATAGTACAGATAGACAGTACAGAAATTGTACATACATTACATAATACAGATAGCACAACAATTGCACATTCATTACATAATACAGATAGACAGCACATCAGTTGTACATACATTACATAATACAAATTGACAGTACAGCAATTGTACATTCATTACATAATACAGATAGTACAACAATTGCACATTCATTACATAATACAGATAGTACAACAATTGTACATACATTGCATAACACAGACAGCACATAAATTGTACATACATTACATATTCCAGATATATATTACAATAATTGTACATACATTACAGATGGGGAGTACAGCAGTTGTACATACATTACATAATACAGATAGACAGTACAACAATTACACATACACTATATAATACAGATAGTACAGCAATTGTACATACCTTACATAGTACAGATAGACAGTACGGCAATTGTTGATACATTACATAATAGATAGACAGAACAACAGTTGTATATACATTACATAAAACAGATAGTACAACAATTAAACATATACTACATAATGCATATAGACAGTACAGCAATTGTACATACACTACATAATACAGATAGACAGTACAACAATTACACATACGCTGCATAATACAGATAGACAGTACAACAAGTACACATACACTACATAATACAGATAGACAGTACAACAATTACACATACACTACATAATACAGATAGACAGTACAACAAGTACACATACATTACATAATACAGATAGCACAACAATTACACATACACTACATAATACAGATAGACAGTACAACAAGTACACATACATTACATAATACAGATAGACAGTACAACAAGTACACATACACTACATAATACAGATATACATTACAATAATTGTACATACATTACATAATACATATATATATTACAATAATTGTACATACACTACAGATAGAGAGTACACCAGTTGTACATACATTACATAATACAGATAGACGGTACAACAATTACAGATACACTACATAATACAGATAGTACAGCAATTGTACATACACTACATAATACAGATAGACAGTACAACAAGTACACATACACTACATAATACAGATAGACAGATCAGCAATTGTATATACATTTCATAATACAGATAGTACATCAATTGCACATACATTACATAATACAGATAGGAAATACATCAATTGCACATACATTACATAATACAGATAGACAGTACATCAATTGTACATACACTACATAATACAGATATACAGTACAGCAATTGTACATGCATTACATAATACAGACAGTACATCAATTGTACATACATCACATAATACAGACAGTACATCAATTGTACATACACTACATAATACAGATATACAGTACATCAATTGTATATACCTTACATAATACAGACGGTACATCAATTGCACATACATTACATAATACAGATAGTACATCAATTGTACATACATTACATAATACAGATAGACAGTGCAGCAATTGTATATACCTTACATAATACAGACGGTACATCAATTGCACATACATTACATAATACAGATAGTACATCAATTGTACATACATTACATAATACAGATAGACAGTGCAGCAATTGTATATACCTTACATAATACAGACGGTACATCAATTGCACATACATTACATAATACAGATAGTACATCAATTGTACATACATTACATAATACAGATATACAGTACAGCAATTGTACATGCATTACATAATACAGACAGTACATCAATTGTACATACATCACATAATACAGACAGTACATCAATTGTACATACACTACATAATACAGATATACAGTACATCAATTGTATATACCTTACATAATACAGATAGTACATCAATTGTACATACATTACATAATACAGACAGTACATCAATTGTACATACATCACATAATACAGATAGACAGTACAGCAATTGTACATACATCACATAATACAGACAGTACATCAATTGTACATACATTACATAATACAGATAGACAGTACAGCAATTGTATATACATTACATAATACAGATAGTACATCAATTGTACATACATTACATAATACAGATAGACAGTACAGCAATTGTATATACATTACATAATACAGATATACAGTACATCAATTGCACATACATTACATAATACAGATAGTACATCAATTGTACATACATTACATAATACAGATAGACAGTGCAGCAATTGTATATACATTACATAATACAGACGGTACATCAATTGCACATACATTACATAATACAGATAGTACATCAATTGTACATACATTACATAATACAGATAGACAGCACAGCAATTGTATATACCTTACATAATACAGATAGTACATCAATTGTACATACATTACATAATACAGATATACAGTACATCAATTGCACATACATTGCATAATACAGATAGTACATCAATTGTACATACATTACATAATACAGATAGACAGTGCAGCAATTGTATATACCTTACATAATACAGACGGTACATCAATTGCACATACATTACATAATACAGATAGTACATCAATTGTACATACATTACATAATACAGATAGACAGTGCAGCAATTGTATATACCTTACATAATACAGACGGTACATCAATTGCACATACATTACATAATACAGATAGTACATCAATTGTACATACATTACATAATACAGATAGACAGTACAGCAATTGCACATACATTACATAATACAGATAGTACATCAATTGTACATACATTACATAATACAGATATACAGTACAGCAATTGTATATACATTACATAATACAGACAGTACATCAATTGCACATACATTACATAATACAGATAGTACATCAATTGTACATACATTACATAATACAGATAGACAGCACAGCAATTGTATATACCTTACATAATACAGATAGTACATCAATTGTACATACATTACATAATACAGATATACAGTACATCAATTGCACATACATTGCATAATACAGATAGTACATCAATTGTACATACATTACATAATACAGATAGACAGTGCAGCAATTGTATATACCTTACATAATACAGACGGTACATCAATTGCACATACATTACATAATACAGATAGTACATCAATTGTACATACATTACATAATACAGATAGACAGTGCAGCAATTGTATATACCTTACATAATACAGACGGTACATCAATTGCACATACATTACATAATACAGATAGTACATCAATTGTACATACATTACATAATACAGATAGACAGTACAGCAATTGCACATACATTACATAATACAGATAGTACATCAATTGTACATACATTACATAATACAGATATACAGTACAGCAATTGTATATACATTACATAATACAGACAGTACATCAATTGCACATGCATTACATAATACAGATAGTACATCAATTGTACATACATTACATAATACAGATAGACAGTACATCAATTGCACATACACTACATAATACAGATATACAGTACAGCAATTGTATATACATTACATAATACAGACAGTACATCAATTGCACATGCATTACATAATACAGATAGTACATCAATTGTATATACATTACATAATACAGATAGTACATCAATTGCACATACATTACATAATACAGATAGACAGTACAGCAAGTACACATACACTACATAATACAGATAGACAGTACAGCAATTGTATATACCTTACATAATACAGACAGTACATCAATTGTACATACACTACATAATACAGATAGACAGTACATCAATTGTACATACACTACATAATACAGATATACAGTACATCAATTGCACATACATTACATAATACAGATAGACAGTACAGCAATTGTATATACCTTACATAATACAGACAGTACATCAATTGTACATACACTACATAATACAAATATACTGTACAGCAATTGTACATGGATCGCATAATACAGATAGACAGTACATCAATTGTACATACACTACATAATACAGATAGACAGTACATCAATTGTACATACACTACATAATACAGATATACAGTACATCAATTGCACATACATTACATAATACAGATAGACAGTACAGCAATTGTATATACCTTACATAATACAGACAGTACATCAATTGTACATACACTACATAATACAAATATACTGTACAGCAATTGTACATGGATCGCATAATACAGATAGACAGTACATCAATTGTACATACACTACATAATACAGATATACAGTACAGCAATTGTACATGCATTGCATAATACAGACAGTACATCAATTGTATATACATTACATAATACAGATAGTACATCAATTGTACATACACTACATAATACAGATATACAGTACATCAATTGCATATACATTACATAATACAGATAGACAGTACAGCAATTGTATATACCTTACATAATACAGACAGTACATCAATTGTACATAAACTACATAATACAAATATACAGTACAGCGATTGTATATACCTTACATAATACAGACAGTACATCAATTGTACATAAACTACATAATACAGATATACAGTACAGCAATTGTATATACATTACATAATACAGACAGTACATCAATTGCACATACACTACATAATACAGATAGACAGTACAGCAATTGTATATACCTTACATAATACAGATAGTACATCAATTGTACATACACTACATAATACAAATATACAGTACAGCAATTGTATATACATTACATAATACAGACAGTACATCAATTGCACATACATTACATAATACAGATAGACAATATATCAATTGCACATACATTACATAATACAGATAGACAGTACATCAATTGCACATACATTACATAATACAGATAGACAGTACAGCAAGTACACATACACTACATAATACAGATAGACAGTACATCAATTGTACATACACTACATAATACAGATATACAGTACATCAATTGCACATACACTACATAATACAGATAGACAGTACAGCAATTGTATATACATTACATAATACAAACAGTACATCAATTGTACATACACTACATAATACAGATAGTACAACAATTGCACATACATTATATAATACAGACTGTACATCAATTGCACATACACTACATAATACAGATAGTACAACAATTGCACATACATTATATAATACAGACAGTACATCAATTGTACATACACTACATAATACAGATAGTACAACAATTGCAGATACATTATATAATACAGACTGTACATCAATTGTACATACATTACATAATACAGATAGTACAACAAGTACACATACACTACATAATACAGATAGACAATACAGCAATTGTACATACATTACATAATACAAACAGTACATCAATTGTACATACACTACATAATACAGATAGTACAACAATTGCACATACATTATATAATACAGACTGTACATCAATTGCACATACATTACATAATACAGATAGTACAACAAGTACACATACACTACATAATACAGATAGACAGTACAGCAATTGTATATACATTACATAATACAGATAGTACAACAAGTACACATACACTACATAATACAGATAGACAGTACAGCAATTGTACATACATTACATGATACAGATAGACAGTACATCAATTGCACATACATTACATAATACAGATAGTACATCAATTGTATATACATTACATAATACAGACAGTACATCAATTGTACATAAACTACATAATACAGATAGACAGTACAGCAGTTGTACATACATTACATAATACAGACAGTACATCAATTGCACATACATTACATAATACAGATAGACAGTACAAGAAGTACACATACACTACATGATACAGACAGACAGTACAACAGTTATATATACATTACATAAAACAGATAGTACAACAGTTACACATACACTACATAATACATATAGACAGTACAGCAATTGTACATGCACTACATAATACAGATAGACAGTACAACAATTACACATACACTACATAATACAGATAGTACAACAAGTACACATACACTACATAATACATATAGACAGTACAACAAATACACATACATTACATAATACAGACAGTACAGCAATTGTATATACATTACATAATACAGATAGTACATCAACTGCACATACATTACATAATAGACAGTACATCAATTGCACATAGACAGAGACCAAAATAAGAACAGATAGGCGACTGAAGGACAGATGATTAATAACAAGATAGCCACAAGATAGATAGATATAGATAGACGAACTAACGGATAGATGGATGGAGGGATTAATGGATGGATGGATGAATGAATAGGAGCATGTAGATCACAAGTCTTTTCTATTCTAAATAGTGTTGTTTTTTAATACGATCGTTTTGCATGGCATAAAGGTCATACTTAAGCTACTTGATTCTCATGTGCACTCAATGTCCGTTGGCAACAGATAAAGCTTTCTTTCTCATCTTGGTAGATGACCGGCAAATAACTGTAATTAATCAAGTACAGTATTGTCGTGACGAAAAAACGCTTATGCAGATTTTCGTAAAATTAGTACCTGATACCGATTTATCTAATTTCTTTTAATACGTCCAACTTTAGGACAATTCTTCTGTCTTTTACCCTTACTTAAGCAAGTCTTACAGTCTTGTGCTTTTCAGTATCCGTCCTTTCTTCAGTATAGCCGACTCAGTAAGACAGTTTATCCGTAGTACACAATATACACCGAAATTCATCTGAATAATACAGTTTCATTAGAAGAAAGAATCGGACAGTTTGAACCATTCCTTTAAAGTTCTAGTAGCAGAATGACCTGGTATAATCACTAATCAAAGAAATAATTGCAACGTCCTTGTCGCATAATCCCCCTGCCCGCTTTCTCTCACTCTGAACATTATACATAGATATGTCCATTTGATCTACACATATTTTCTCCATCGACTCATTTTGTCTTCTTTCATCTAACTACCTTCTTTCTTTTTTTATCTACCCACAGATCTTGATGTTGGATGACATCAGAGATCTTGATGTTGGATGACATCACAGATCTTGATGTTGGATGACATCACCATAAATAAAACTAACCACCCTCTCACTCTATAACGTCCCCGTTATTCCCCTATAGACACAGCTAATACTTACTATCACCCTTAAAATTCATATAACATTACCAGTGAATTGATGATAGAGAAAATGGGTAGTATTTTGAACATACATGCAGAAGCATTTATATTCTATCATGTATGGAGTAAAGTAAGATAAATTGGTAGACTTTAATGGGCAGCACAGAGAGAGCAAACACACCGAACACTTAAGGACAACCAAGATGGGATAACCTATGTTAAAATCCTTATGGAACTCTCTGAGGATAAGATGGACAATCCCGTGTTAACAAAAATGTCCATAGATATAATGTGCAAAGGTAGTTAAAGGTAATGTTAAAACTATATTAACTATCTAACACTTGGTTTAAAGTTAACAAGACCTAGCTAACTACTATACAACGCGCCGTTTGGAATAACCAAAATCCAATTATCAGCTATCAATATACAGTTATCTGCTATCCAACACTACACCCCTACTATCTGATGCGCTGTTTATCGTGACCAATACGTAGTCGTCTACTATCCAGCTACGTTATCTACTGCCTAACATGCCTCTGTAGTGACCAATACCCAGTTATTTACTATCCATCATTCCACACATACTAATCAACACATAGTTGTATACTATCCAAAACCCTGTTACGTGCTATGCATTCCCCAGTTACATCCAGCACCCATTTCCCTAGTTACATCCAGCACCCATTTTATTATTCAGCACGTCGGTTTTTTGGTGACAAATACCCTTTCATCAACTAACCCACGGGTAGTAGTACTCACAAATAGATGTACATTATGTTGCATGGTTTCTGTCAGGAATGACGGGAATGTTACATCACAATGTTTGGTCCTGTATGGGGTCTAATTAAACTTAATATTCAGGGTGAAATGCTTCGCTTTTATGGCATCAGAAATTAATACATGGCTTCAGTAGTAATTAATATTACACTGTAAAATTCATGTTATAATCGCAATAGGGTTAACATCTGGGGTAATTGGTGGGATCAAAACTGGAAGTCCTGTAGTAAAAGATGTTTATATGTCTAAAATATGACGGGCGACTTTTCGATAAAATGGGAAATCCAATTTTACAAATGTCCAAAGGTTTGACATGATGGGTTGTTATGGCAGCCAAGGAAAACATATTTCTTAAATATGTCCATAGGTTTAACACACATCGATTGAATAAGATTCACACAAACTACCGAGCACATTGGATCGAATATAAAATAAGGGGCATGGCAAATAGAAATTAAAAACTAATTTTATAATTTCCAAAGCGTTCCCTATAAATATTCTCTAATATACCCATTTCAACAAAACTATCATGCTAACTACCCTTATAATCATTATATCTCTACCAATGAGAAAGTATATATTAACTTCTTGTATTGTAATCAGTGAATTAAATTTATGAAATATGGTAATAGTATTTTTTTGCGTAAGTAATATTCAGGGTCTATACTATTTAGAATCCCTCGGAGGAAATGTGCGGATAATCCTTCATTAACATTTTCATTACACCCTAAAATACTGTAAATCATGGAATTTGTCTATTACTGAATGTTTACCTCAAACGTAGTAACACATTTGAAGGATTTGATCATTAACTATAAGCATATTGCGTTCAGTAGTAATGTAGATATAATAATAAATATGGTAAGTATTGTTTGCCTTAAATTTCCAACCAGCATGCTTACGAACAAAATCATAGTGTGTATGTTTGTCTAGGCAAATTGGACACTCCGCATGTATGTATAAATAACATTCCTGTTATATTGTTTTTAGATCTACATTTGCGTCTGCTGTTTGTGCTTTGGCTGAGGTGGAAATCAATTGTCCAGTCGTCAGCAGTGCCTACCGAAGTGCTTTGCAACTATCTCCTAGTCGCTTTTGCCGTATAGGTACTGACTTTAATTCTGTGTCTTTTAGTTTTGAATCAAAGTCTTCATTTAACCATAAGGGTACGTTTTGACAGTCTTTGAGCTTAAGACCAAACATTAGGCGTGTCTGTGTATGATTTGGACTTTTAACGTAGCTTTAACAATGTTTCAGTCATATCGCTATGATATCTGTAGTGTGGCAGTGTATGGTGATGTCTAGCACTGGGGCGTGCTGCAGACATGTAGCATGATGTCCCACCCAGTCATATTATCCTGACATCCGGTCGACCAGTCATAATACTAACCTCTTAATGCTGAGCGCCTAGCGAGGCAGCTGTAAGTACCATTTTTTAAAATGAGTTTTGGTATGACTCAGCCAGGTGGACGCTTTAACCACTAGGTTACCGGAGTAGTCACCAAACATTAGGCGTACCACTAATAGTACTAGTAATGGTAATGGTGGTGGTTTTAGTAACTATTAGTATATATTTGAAAAGTGGAAGTAGCGTTAATAGTATTGATATAAATTGTCTTTTCTACCAGTTGTTGGAACAATTGTGTTGAATAGGATATGAGAAAAACAAATCGCATTTGTAACATGGAAACCATAGTCCATTTTGCCACAACAATTTTATCATAACAATAGCTATTCATCCCCAGCTCTGCCAACGATATACAATAATAACAGCAGCTACTATCACTCTTACAATTATATCGACAAATGTAATGAACTGCATTAGACTAGTACTTCAGGGGTCATTGGTTCGATATCCGCCCACGTTATCTCCTGTTGGCTGCCTCCATGTGTTCTTGGGAAGGTATTATACTCGAAATTTCATTGTGTCCAAGGTGTCGATATAAAGATGATATATCTTTGTTCGATTGACCGCGGTACAAGTTTGAGCCCTTCAGCTGTAATGGAAGTTGAGAACGTACCCATATTAGTATTTAGCTGTGTTTACAAAATGAACCGTCTGCTTCGGATAGATGGTTGAATGTAAGGATGCATTTACTATTGGTGTGTAGCAGTTATTAACATATGCTTTGTGCTATCATCAATACCGATACTTTTTGTTATGGCTGAATTTTTGTTCTTCTGTGTATGGTTTATTTCACTGGATTGTTCAACGTTCTGTATGCACATCCAACCCACCAATGGACTCCAATCCAAACAGTGTTTCATCTCTTGAATTAAAACGTAAACATAATATTAGAGATACAGCAAACTGACAATATTAAAAAATCATAACTACAGAGCAATCAAAAAATATCTGAACAAAGTTATACCAGGAGGGGTATGAGCTAACGCTCTAGCATTTACAGGACATAACTTTCTGTTGAAGTTATTTCATCCGTCTGGATTAGATTTAGATGTAATTAGAGGAAATAAACCACAACAAGGGTATCAGGGAAGACAGGAGAGTTTAATTAAATCATATCAAGGCATCTGATTACTTGAATGAAGTTTTGCGAGAACAAGATTTGGTGACTTAGGACATAAACGCATAGGACGATGACATTTCTCTGTATGACTCACGGTGTTGAACTAAGACTTCAAAAAAGGAATCTAAAATTAAATGAGTTTTATGAACCTTCTAATGACTAGGAAAACTGTAAATACATAATCGCTGCACTTGTGGTTGGAGTTTGTGTGCATGTAGCTTACAAATGTTTGCAAAAAGGAAGATAATAACACGTTTGTTTAGCACAATGCCTCATTCCTGCACATCATAAATCAGCGATATACCAACAACATTATCTTGTGAGATTGCAATACCAATGCGAATTCCAAACATATTAGTTGTATATGGAGTTTTTCTCACGTTGCTGCTGTTGTGTATGTGTGTGTGTGTGCTTTCCCATGTTGCTGCGGTGATCATTTAAAGTTAAACAACCACAATTTTCATGCCTTTCACAGATGTTGGGTTACCCATTTCTATCAGAACAAGGTATCGGCGAGAGTTATGTTTCAAGTCAGATTAGTTTTGTAAACTAATTGGGTTATCCACAAAATGTAGCTATACTATTACTGCTATTGTTGTTGTTGTAATAATGACTATACTTGAAAAAGTTAGATCAGGAGTTGGTAATAAGCAAAATGATGGCACTCTTATTTCAACCTATATAAAGCCTCAGCCTTCCCTGTCAGCTCTTTTACCAAATATTGACGTTGAGGAAAGCCGAATATATCCGCAGTTCTGAACTGTCTTTATGCCCCATGTGACTGTGACACTGTGTTGTGTATTTCACTTACAAGAATCAACAATCTTGGTTTATAATAGAACAAAGAGAGTGGACCTTTTTCAACTCTAAATCAAGGATTCATGTGAGGGTGTTTTTTTTTTTGGGACACTCTTTATTAATCCCATTTTTACTATATTTTTACTGACTTTTCTGTGATAATATTGTTTTCTTCCTTTCCACTTATCTAGCCCATTCGTTTCCATTTTCATCTTGTTATAGTTAACCTAATACACTTCCTTCCAGCTCTTTTAAAATCACATCGGTTAAGATATTGCTTTGCTTTATTTATCAGCTTCACGCATTTACTTCATCTTGTAAATCTCCAGACCGTGACCAACTCTGCGTGTTCTTGCTAAATTTTTATGCACTTATAATGTCGGACCTAATTGCTGGGATCTTCTAAAACTTGATTCATTGTCCAGTTTCTTGTTCTCGCACTTTCAGCAGAGTAGAAACTCATTTTGCATGGATTGATTGCTTTCGTATTTGCTACATTTGTACAAGCATTCATTATCTTTATGTCAAATTTGTAATTAGATCTTTTATAGATAAGATCTCTAAGCAGCAACCTTTCTGGTTACAAGCATTCATTATCTTTCAGTCAAATTTGTAATGAGATTTTTTATGGACTTAATATGTGTCACGTTTTTGTATTTTTCTTTTAATTTTAGTATTATTATTATTCATAGATTCGTGCACACTTCAGTATGGTGACTGTGGAGGAAGGTTTCAACATAATATGCCTGATAATGCGATCCCCGTTAGACCAGGGGACTTACTAGCATATACTTATGCGATCCAATACATATGTGGGTAAGTAGTACATTATACCGTGTTGTGTGAGCAATACATTTTAATTCATGAAATTGGAGATTGCTTACTCAACCTTTATTGTCTGTAAATCTGCAATGCGGTTTCTTATTTGTGCTTGGAATTGTCGGTGATTTTCCATTTCCGCCAATAATGCCGCGACTTCGGTTGCGCTAATTACTTTATTCTCGATTGCCAACGAATAAAGTTTACTGATCTTGTTTAGACTTCTTTATGTCAATGCAAAGAAATTCGGAATAGTAAAATACTCTTGAACGCAATCGTATAGAAATTAATTTGTTATCTCTTCCAGAAATACCTGTTACTGTCGATTCGGCTCCGAAAATGTCATGGGCTGTCTTGGTTATTTCATCTCGCACCTGTTCCGCTTGTTTTTTTTATTTTTTTATTTTTACGTCCGTAACAATGAGGGTCCAATATAATTGTTCTATTAATAATACAGTCGTGTAGTACCATTGCATAACTGGCGGCGGACCCTGTCCTGAATCATCACGCCTAAGTGCAAGACGCACACACACTTCTAACAAATTATCCTTTTTACCGGTACAACTGGTATACAATTATAGAAATTAGCACTCTTTTCATTAAAAAAGATATTGATTACGCATAGACATTTTGCATCTAACGATCGTTCTTTGCCTAGTAAATGTTACCCATAGTACAATAGTAAATACCACGTTGCCTTTATAAAAAGGATGCAGGAGTGTTTTGTACAGTCGGTTTTGGGTTTTTTGCCTGTGCGATGATTCTAAAGTGACCTCGATTTGGTTTTGGTACATATGGGTGGTTCCAACGGTCAGTATCATTTTGGTGCTTAACAAGATTATATTTCATTGTATACAAGAGACTTGTAACACCACTCTGATGCAGATATTCGTCGATATGTGGGACAAAATCAACATCAATGTTAGCATCCGCTGCCAGTTAGTCTAACACCCCCTCAGTAAATTCCGCAACCTCATCACCATACATTACTTATACATCATGATAAATCAAATCTTAAACAGAAACGCCAAAGACTGTTAAATAAACCTACTGACAAACGTGAAACGCGAAATGCTTGAAACTGGATTTCATCTTTAGCTCTCAACGACATGGTTGTCCTGTATGTAAACGATTTTTGACGACCTGTGTTGGGTTCAAGCTGCGTATTTATAATTGCTGTTAATTGTCTCCATCCACTATAAAAACAACTGGAGCCGATGCTGCTTACAATGCTGGAATCTGCGCGATAGAATGGAAATATTCCACCAGTCTTTGGCATTAGTTTCACCTCTGACTTGGATAACTGTAGCACCAATGAAGTGTCATTGTGTTTGGCTGCATTAAACTGAGCAAGTTGTGTTTGGGCAACCATATTTCCAGTTAATTTTGCTTAGAGGAAGTTTCAGTGTGATCCCACAATTTTGTATTGCGTTTTCTATTTTCCCTAGCTGATTCTCACTAAGGCAGGCCTTCACTTCGTAAGAGGTCATAATTATTTAAAAATATAAAAAGTGCAATAATATTTTTTCACGTGTGCATCGGCTACCAGCACCCTCCAGTAACTGTCCTTTCAGAGAGCATCACAGCATACAATTGAAACCATCACCATTGTCACCGACACATGCATGAAAATAAATGTTAACAACGGACTGTCTAAACTGCTCCAGGTGTTCCAGTTAAAAGTAATACATTTGGTATAGTGGCATATAAACCACGTTCGGATATTTGCAAACTAACATCATTGTTTTAATTTCAGTCCATATATGGCTAGAGATTGTAATATGCATGTGTATTATGACTGGTGTCGAAGTCAAGCTCCAACGAAGCCTCAGTCACTTATACATTGCCAAATATATTTTTCTATTTATGAGTTTGCTGATTGTCTCGATCAATAGTTGAAACCCTAAGAACACGTTTTGTTAGTTTGAGACTGAGTATTTTGAAATGTAAACTGCCCTTGAACAGTACTTGACTGGTGCGCATATGTGGTATGCACAAGAAATGACAGCGTCGAGGAGGTTCCCGACTGTATAAACAACAACAATCTGTGGTTAATGAAGGAGATATCACAGGTATCCACAATATTAATGTTTCCTGTATAACTTTTCCGTCAGTGCCAGCCACACAAAGCCAAATTGCATTGTTGTGGTTGTTCTTATGGGTGCGTCGAAGCTAACCTTGCGAATCCAAAATTGTGACTGAGAGGCGTTGCTAATAAACTCGTAATGAGCCTCCACGAAGTTGCCCTTACGCTGAGGAAATTCATCATTGAAATTGCCGTTAGCACTTGCAACTACAGGTTGTAAATCTGCATCACTACCCGCGTTGTTGTGTAATTGACGTCGCTAAATTCAATACGGTTGAGAATCCACATTTGCATGCGTATACCAGATAAACATTATAATTGGACCAGCAGTAGTGAATACTTATACCCTAGCGTCAATGGGAATTAGCATTACAGAGACCCCTGGGACACTCTAGCGTCAATGGAAAATTAACATAGAGAAAAATCGTGGGACACTCTAGCGTCAAGGGGAATTTAACATGGGAATAAATCGTGGGACTGTCTAGCGTCAAGGGGAATTGAACATGGAGAAAAATCGTGGGACTGTCTAGCGTCAAGGGAAATTGAATATGGGAATAAATCGTGGGACTGTCTAGCGTCAAGGGGAATTGAACATGGTGGGATTGTCTAGGGACAATGATGGTAGAGGGTCAAACACAACAGAGACAGAAACATACATACACTAGTACAAGCGTGAGATTTATATATAAAGCATTACCAAGACCTGAAATCTTGCTGGGGTGTTCAAAAATTTGCATAATTGTAATGATGCTGTAAATAGCTATAATCAAGGAAATGCTCAACGTCAAAATGGATGTGACTAAAATTAACGCTAAAATGACGAAATTGTCCCAGAATTTAAAGGAAAATAAACATATCCCCGAAAATTAAGTTACAATGGTTTAGACTAAAATGGATAAAATTAGTAACTACTTACAATATCAACTTCTGTGACGATCGTGGATAAATACCTATGTATCTATAATCAGCTGAAATTCCTATGAAATCCCACTATCTATTTATAGCTCCAACTTGTGGGTTATTCCTTTGGAAAATCCCACTATCTTTTTATAGCTTCAGTTGAGTGACGTTCCTGTTTATGAACTCTAGTATATATGTATAGCTACAAAATGTGGAAATCCCCAAGTCCATATTTATAGTCTCAAAATTTCCAGCGTCAGTGACGTCACTGTACTGAACACTAGGGGATAAATGGCAACAGTGTTGCAAGTGGCTGACCTGAATACGCGCTACTGTAGGTAGAGTGTATCTGATAGGGATAAAGTGAGATTTATAGGGACAAACAGAGACCAATACACACACACACACACAACATACGCGCGCAGACACACGCACACACACGCACACACACACACACACACACAGAGGGAAGAGGAAAAAACAAATCCCAAATATACTATCAACACAGAGGGGAGATAATACAAACCCCAAATAAACTATCCACACAAACGTACGCGAACGCATACAAACCCCAAATATACTATCCACACAAGGTCGCTAACGCATACAAACCCCAAATATACTATCCACACTCGGGAGGAAGAAAAAAAACAGCCAAATATACGATCCACACAACGTACGCGAACACACACACACACACACACTATAAAATGGATAAAATTAGTAAATACTTACAATATCAACTTTTGTGACGATCGTGGATAAATACCTAGGTATCTATAATCAGCTGAAATTCCTATGAAATCCCACTATCTATTTATAGCTCCAACTTGTGGGTTATTCCTTTGGAAAATCCCACTATCTTTTTATAGCCTCAGCTTGAGTGACGTTCCTGTTTATGAACTCTAGTATATATGTATAGCTACAAAATGTGGAAATCCCCAAGTCCATATTTATAGTCTCAAAATTTCCAGCGTCAGTGACGTCACTGTACTGAACACTAGGGGATAAATGGCAACAGTGTTGCAAGTGGCTGACCTGAATACGCGCTACCGTAGGTAGGCAGGTAGAGTGTATCTGATAGGGATAAAGTGAGTTTTATAGGGACAGAGACCAATACACACACACACACACACACACACAACATACGCGCGCAGACACACGCACACACACGCATACACACACACACACAGAGAGGGAAGTGGAAAAAACAAACCCCAAATATGCTATCAACACAGAGGGGAGATAATACAAACCCCAAATAAACTATCCACACAAACGTACGCGAACGCATACAAACCCCAAATATACTATCCACACAAGGTCGCTAACGCATACAAACCCCAAATATACTATCCACACTCGGGAGGAAGAAAAAAAAACAGCCAAATATACGATCTACACAACGTACGCGAACACACACACACACAATAAAATGGATAAAATTAGTAACTACTTACAATATCAACTTCTGTGACGATCGTGGATAAATACCTAGGTATCTATAATCAGCTGAAATTCCTATGAAATCCCACTATCTATTTATAGCTCCAACTTGTGGGTTATTCCTTTGGAAAATCCCACTGTCTTTTTATAGCCTCAGCTTGAGTGACGTTCCTGTTTATGAATTCTAGTATATATGTATAGCTACAAAATGTGGAAATCCCCAAGTCCATATTTATAGTCTCAAAATTTCCAGCGTCAGTGACGTCACTGTACTGAACACTAGGGGATAAATGGCAACAGTGTTGCAAGTGGCTGACCTGAATACGCGCTACTGTAGGTAGGCAGGTAGAGTGTATCTGATAGGGATAAAGTGAGTTTTATAGGGACAGAGACCAATACACACACACACACACACACACACACACAACATACGCGCGCAGACACACGCACACACACGCATACACACACACACACACACAGAGGGAAGAGGAAAAAACAAATCCCAAATATACTATCAACACAGAGGGGAGATAATACAAACCCCAAATAAACTATCCACACAAACGTACGCGAACGCATACAAACCCCAAATATACTATCCACACAAGGTCGCTAACGCATACAAACCCCAAATATACTATCCACACTCGGGAGGAAAAAAGAAAAAACAGCCAAATATACGATCTACACAACGTACGCGAACACACACACACACAATAAAATGGATAAAATTAGTAACTACTTACAATATCAACTTCTGTGTCGATCGTGGATAAATACCTAGGTATCTATAATCAGCTGAAATTCCTATGAAATCCCACTATCTATTTATGCTCCAACTTGTGGGTTATTCCTTTGGAAAATCCCACTGTCTTTTTATAGCCTCAGCTTGAGTGACGTTCCTGTTTATGAATTCTAGTATATATGTATAGCTACAAAATGTGGAAATCCCCAAGTCCATATTTATAGTCTCAAAATTTCCAGCGTCAGTGACGTCACTGTACAGAACACTAGGGGATAAATGGCAACAGTGTTGCAAGTGGCTGACCTGAATACGCGCTACTGTAGGTAGGTAGGTAGAGTGTATCTGATAGGGATAAAGTGAGTTTTATAGGGACAAACAGAGACCAATACACACACACACACACAGGGAAGAGGAAAAAACAAAATCCAAATATACTATCAACACAGAAGGGAAATAATACAAACCCCAAATAAACTATCCACACAAACGTACGCGAACGCATACAAACCCCAAATAAACTATCCACACAAACATACGCGAACGCATACAAACACCAAATATACTATCCATACAAACGTACGCGAACGCATACAAACCCCAAATATACTATCCACACTCGGGAGGAAGAAGAAAAAAACAACCAAATATACGATCTACACAACGTACGCTAACACACACACACACACACACACACCACAGAGGGAAGAAGAAAACCATTATACACTATCCACACGGAGTGAAGAAATAACCCTTTATATATATACTATCAACAGAGAGTGAAGAAAATAACCCATTATATTCCATCAACACAGAGTGAAGAAGAAAAAGTTTTTTGAAAGCACCTAAGCCCTCACCTGCAATGACCAACTCTGCCAAACACCTACACCCCACCCCACCCCCACTCCCAACACTACAAAACCCATTTAACCCGTTATTTTATGGCATCAGTGTGTGCTTTAGGAAACATCAAGACACAAAATGATGGATGAATAGACTGACTATTGTTTACGGACTTGCATCCTAAAGAGCGTGCGTGAAGGAAAACATCCTTCCATTTCAATTCTAACTAAAACATGATCCAGAGGGATAGAGAGCTGAAAGAGCACAATTTCATAAAGTGTGAGTAAAAACAAAACACGCCATCCTTATTATACAATGTCAAGACCAAGAGACACTTACGTTTTCTTTATAGTCTATTCTATTTTAGAAGGTAGTATGAAATTTCACATCAGGGCCAACGCATGGGCTCACATTGTCAATTTTTCCATTTCCATGTCTTTACTGGCACAAGTTCATCATCATCTTCAATTTCTTCTTCTTCTTCTGAATCCCTCCTCTCTGTTTCGTCTTGTTTCTGTTTCTTCTCTTTTCTCGTAGGGCACTCTGAATTCCAATGTCCTTTCTCCTGACAACGATCTTAGGTATCTTGACTTTTGTCTCTCTTTCTTAGACGAAGCAGGTATTTTGGAGACAAATACCCATTTACCTTTGCAGATATAGCAAACTTCATTAGCACACACTTTCGTATGACTCTCATCAAATCAACGACCAAAAGAGTAAGTTTTGTTGCCACTTTCGCCTGTGAATTATGCTTTCGTATGACTTTTAGCAAATATTTGACCAGCAGGTCGATCTCTGCTGACTCTTCCATCTTCTTGATCGTTTGAGAGTGGAATGAATACTCTGACGCTAAGACACTCTCCTTATATACATGGACCTGCTGCGTATGAAACCTAGTCAACGTACGCGAACACACACACACAATAAAATGGATAAAATTAGTAACTACTTACAATATCAACTTCTGTGACGATCGTGGATAAATACCTATGTATCTATAATCAGCTGAAATTCCTATGAAATCCCACTATCTATTTATAGCTCCAACTTGTGGGTTATTCCTTTGGAAAATCCCACTGTCTTTTTATAGCCTCAGCTTGAGTGACGTTCCTCTTTAAGAATTCTAGTATATATGTATAGCTACAAAATGTGGAAATCCCCAAGTCCATATTTATAGTCCCAAAATTTCCAGCGTCAGTGACGTCACTGTACAGAACACTAGGGGATAAATGGCAACAGTGTTGCAAGTGGCTGACCTGAATACGCGCTACTGTAGGTAGGTAGGTAGAGCGTATCTGATAGGGATAAAGTGAGTTTTATAGGGACAAACAGAGACCAATACACACACACACACGCACACACAGGGAAGAGGAAAAAACAAAATCCAAATATACTATCAACACAGAAGGGAAATAATACAAACCCCAAATAAACTATCCACACAAACGTACGCGAACGCATACAAACCCCAAATAAACTGTCCACACAAACGTACGCGAACGCATACAAACCCCAAATATACTATCCATACAAACGTACGCGAACGCATACAAACCCCAAATATACTATCCACACTCGAGAGGAAGAAGAAAAAAACAACCAAATATACGATCTACACAACGTACGCTAACACACACACACACACACACACACACACACCACAGAGGGAAGAAGAAAACCATTATACACTATCCACACGGAGTGAAGAAATAACCCTTTATATATATACTATCAACAGAGAGTGAAGAAAATAACCCATTATATTCCATCAACACAGAGTGAAGAAGAAAAAGTTTTTTGAAAGCACCTAAGCCCTCACCTGCAATGACCAACTCTGCCAAACACCTACACCCCACCCCACCCCCCACTCCCAACACTACAAAACCCATTTAACCCGTTATTTTATGGCATCAGTGTGTGCTTTAGGAAACATCAAGACACAAAATGATGGATGAATAGACTGACTATTGTTTACGGACTTGCATGCCTAAAGAGCGTGCGTGAAGGAAAACATCCTTCCATTTCAATTCTAACTAAAACATGATCCAGAGGGATAGAGAGCTGAAAGAGCACAATTTCATAAAGTGTGAGTAAAAACAAAACACGCCATCCTTATTATACAATGTCAAGACCAAGAGACACTTACGTTTTCTTTATAGTCTATTCTATTTTAGAAGGTAGTATGAAATTTCACATCAGGGCCAACGCATGGGCTCACATTGTCAATTTTTCCATTTCCATGTCTTTACTGGCACAAGTTCTTCATCATCTTCAATTTCTTCTTCTTCTTCTGAATCCCTCCTCTCTGTTTCGTCTTGTTTCTGTTTCTTCTCTTTTCTCGTAGGGCACTCTGAATTCCAGTGTCCTTTCTCCTGACAACGATCTTAGGTATCTTGACTTTTGTCTCTCTTTCTTAGACGAAGCAGGTATTTTGGAGACAAATACCCATTTACCTTTGCAGAAATAGCAAACTTCATTAGCACACACTTTCGTATGACTCTCATCAAATCAACGACCAAAAGAGTAAGTTTTGTTGCCACTTTCGCCTGTGAATTATGCTTTCGTATGACTTTTAGCAAATATTTGACCAGCAGGTCGATCTCTGCTGACTCTTCCATCTTCTTGATCGTTTGAGAGTGGAATGAATACTCTGACGCTAAGACACTCTCTTTATATACAGGGACCTGCTGCGTATGAAACCTAGCCAAATGTAATTTTGCAATAAGATGAAACGATTTCATTGAGGAAGTAAAAGGCAATGATGTACCGTATCGCCTCACACAAAACCTGAAGTGTTAGCTCAGATCCGTGTCAGCAATTTCGAAGACGACATAACTGAGCTTTCATCAATGCTCTCCATTTATGCCACAAAACCACGAGTCCTGATTCACGCCAAAAGAAATTTCGTTCGGTCCATAAAAAATAGTGTCATATCTGAGAAACGCAAAAACGAACTTCCAGAAAACTGAGAACGACGGCTTACACCTACAACGTGAAATGTATGAGTTCAAGTAGTGCGTAAAACTTAGTCAAATTAAATTTTTATAGTCAAGACGAAACGATCTCTTTTCGAAGAAGAAAGCAGACACCAAGCGACAATGGCGATCCGTGTCACACAACACTTTTCAAAATGTATATGATCAGAGGTTTGTTCTAGCGATCTGCACGGTTAAATTAATTGTTGATGTATTTTGTAATAAGACGGACACAATTTCCATGGGATCGCCCATGGAACCATTGTTCGTGCATTAGTTTAATTTTTTAAAATATTTTTTTTATATAAATCGCCTATAGGATAGACCCAGTAAAGCATGGCCATTCTCGTCACTGTGTGAATAGCTACTCAAGTCAATTCGAAGTGAACGCGGTAAGAAAATAAGTATAGCCAATGAAATGGCTTACAACGGGTGATGCATTGTTTTGTTCTAGGACTGTGTGGCATAATAATCCCTATGTTCTTGCATTGTTTTCCATTACAGTGCAGACAGACTGAAATGTGAACTTACAAGCCCTCTTTGTGTGTGTTGTACCATTTCTTCTTACCACATCAAAATACTGAGCGTCACAGTATTGGTTCGCGTTTTCAAGCTGACCATTTTTTTTTATATCTCACTTAAACATTTTAACATAAACACTCACACTCACATCGGTAGAGTCAGAACAGATGTGTTACAGTATTGAGGGGCATGTTATCTTTTTTTCTTTTTCAAACTAATAAATTTGGGGTTTGTATGAAGTAAAGAACCGAAAGTACAGTGAAACTCAAGGATGATGACCCAATCTGTCTGTCTATTGATGCATGTATTTACTTAAGAAGAAATATGACCTCTAAAACACAAAGAAATACGGCAAGCATGATTAGAATGAACATAACGATGTTTTCCTTCACGCCCGTGTAATTTAGAGCTTCAATCCTCTTTGAAGACAAACTTGGTCTCCTTTTGTAGGGCTTGAAATAATAAAAAACCTGAAAAAATCTTAAGCACTTTGCTATAGATAATTTCATCAACAGACTAAACAACATAAATACCGTTACAACACTAGAAAGCCTTAAGTCTTCTATCAAAAAGAAATGCATCAAAAAATTAAAGATTAACGATAACTAACCAATGAAACCGAATTTAACAAAGGCAGTGACATGTGAAGAAATGGCTCTCACTTTGGAAAGGTAGGCGAATGTACTCTGTCATGCACCATCAACTTGAAAAAAAGTTATAAACAGAGAGAAACCTGAATTCAAAATTCAGTTGTTTTTTTTCTTCAAAATTGTTTCGTTTCTTTTTTCTTTTTTTGGAACAAATCTAAGCACTAATATAGAGTGGAAAAGGGAAAATGCACATACAAGCTTTGATATTTCTGAAAAAATGAGGGGATATTCCTAACGTTCATAACCACCTATGGACTTGGACTTGTCTGTGACTTATCCACAAAACAAGATGTACATATTTCTGGTCAAGCTGCAAGTGTGTGCGTGTTTTTGAAAATGGTAAAAATTGGATATACAATTTTCTCGTAACACTTATAAAGTGAAGAGTCTTTGCAAGTGTCAAAAGCCAAAGTCATATAAGTTTTGTATTTTGTACGGCTTGTAAAGATTTCCACTTTAGAAAATGTGAAGTATGACAAGTTATTATCACAAACAGAAGTGGAACATAGGGGCTTGCAAGAAAGAAAATAACCCAGACAGTTGGTGTCATCAAAAGTGCTAGAGACGGTACCCGAACTTGCTTGCTTGCTTACTTGAATTAAAGTGATTTTCGCTCTAATGGAGCATATATTACTGGTTTAATAACGCACCGCGTGATTTTTAATTACTCCGGGGGAAGGAAAGAGAGCCTCATCTCCCAGGCTTTTATGTACTCACAGACTACTTTTAAATTTAGCCACTCAGGTGTAGGACTAGCTAGTCCTTAACAACCTGACTGAAAGGCTTTAAACATGAGTGGGAATAGTCTCACCACACACTCATTTTTCTGTCCGAGCGTGGTAAAGGAGGAAAAAAGGTGCTCAAAAAGACAGCCATGGGTGTTAAGTACTCAACAAAACGCTAGCCCGTACTTATTTCAAATCAAGTCGTGTCACCAAAAAAAAACGACGTGTACGACATCAAAGGCATTGTCAAACGCAGAAACCGTAAAGTGGGCAAACGACGTGTCAAAGAAGTCAAAGTACGTTGGAAAGGATATCCACCCAGTTTTCATTCTTGCATCGACGCTTCGCACTATAAAAAGAAGTGACCATCATGCCCTTTCACACAGATTCAGCTACTGCGATCACTCCTTCACCCAATTCTTCTCTGCAAGATTTACAAACACAACCCTTGTGGGTGTGGTATGGAAAACGTGTGCCTAAAACGCAAATCGTCTTTTTCTGCCAAACTTTCGTGGTGTATTGTGTCATCGGTGCAGCCATTGAGAATCTGAGTTTCCAACAAGGAGACAAACACTTGTGGACCATTGTATTGAGCAGTTACATCGCTTACCTGCTTCCTAATCCCTCCCTGAAATTCTCCTCGAACGGGAACAACGGGAACCTTGTGTCCAGTGTCAGTGCCAGTCACCACTCCAACAACAACCCCATTTTGGGCGGAGACACTCCTCTAACTTCCAGTATCGCCTCGGAGAGCCAGAAAACTCTGGAATTATGAGCAATAAGAACCAATTTTACTTAACCTTACCCAGTGACAGTTCCATGGAGGTGTTTCCCAAGAACACGTTGTGCTGTTACACGGTCAAATTACCTCAGACCATCCAGTTAGATCACGAAGCCCATTGGGAAGTGGCTTTAGTGGAAATCATTCACCCAACACAAATCAAAAACATTTCCGAAAAGCAAATCACTTTCGAGGTGGAAATCCTGAATGCCCAATTGGAGGAAGAAATCAGCAAAATCGGGTTTTTAGGGGACACAAGACCAGCCAGCAATCCAGCCTTCATTATCAACACCTTGAAAATTCCTTCAGGTTATTATTTTAGTGGTGAATATTTGGTGGACACTATTGCGGACAGGTTCAACTTAGCCTTTGGCAAAGCGCTGAACAGAGCCAAAAAAGTGTTAAGATTGAGTACCATAAAGTGGCTCATCGTCTCGTGATCAAATTTCAAGATACGGACACATTGTCCCTCAGGTTCAATGGTAGTTTGTTTGAAATTTTGGGTGGACATGCAGAAATGGTCGCAAACAATATGAGCCCCAAGATCAAAAGTAATATGGATTTTTACAGAGCTTTTGGAAACCCGGTAGAACTGAACCAAGGACTTAATTTTATCTTTGTGTATTCCGATGTGGTGGAGTACAACGTGGTGGGACACACCTCTGTTCCGTTACTGCGTGTCATTCCTTTCAAAGTGGATAGTACCACAAACAATGACCAGGAAGGTGCAAACACCTATCACCTACACCGTGAATTTGTACATCCTCACTATTTGCCCCTCAGTAAGTCGTATTTAGACACTGTCAACATTGCTATAAAAGGAGATCTGGGACAAAATATTCCATTCTCCAAAGGGAAAGTTACAGTGAAACTCCATTTTCGAAAACGGTTCTCTAACGAATTGTAAGTCAAGACAGCGAGGAGGGACATTTTCACCCTATACAATCCGGCCAGATGCGTATGGAATTTCAGTTTGCAGAAAATCTACGCGCAGATAATACGGTGAACGTCATCCTGTATGCTGAATTGGACAATACGATATAAACCAACAGTTTGAGAGAAGTCATTCTAGACTATTAGAAGTCATGGAAGACTTTTATCAATGTTTGTATAGTAGGGATTCTTTGGACATGGAATGTGAAGATCCTGAGGAAGGAGAACCCCAAGACAAAGACGAAGAAGTCATCATGATGAAGTCTAGATGGCCAGAACAAGAATCACATTTAGTTTCCCGTTATGCTATAGTCTTGACAGAAAAAAAATTAAGGAATTGATCAAGAAAGATTGCTATGGATGTCATAACGATCATCCCAGTGAAATTCAACACGATAACTGCCTGATACTGAGTCAAGAAGAAAAATTGGACGAATATCTGGACGAAGCTTGCAGTCTCATCTCGGAAGAAGAAGTGTTACAACAGTGGTATAAAGGCTTGCTTGAACATTATTGTCCTCCATTAACAACTCAAGAGATCCATCGCATTGAAGCTCTGTTGGATCAGAGTTGGGAGACAAGGCGAAGATGGTGTTGTGTGGTTTAACGCCATTTTTCAGCACACGATAGGCTATACATGGCGGCCAGTATTAATGGTGGAGGAAGAACCGGGAAAACGCCAGAAAGAACCACCGACCCACGAGAAGCTACTGACAAGCTTTCTCACATACCCACATTGGATGAATCCGAGACTCGAACCCACGCAGACAGAGGTGAGATGGCAATGATCCGTAACGGAGAGCGCTTTAGACCACTCGGCCACTCGGGGCCCCGACAAGGCGAAGAAACGGTTACTTGTCAGACATTTTCAAGCAAAAAGTCAGGATCGAATTGATCATTTATCATTACCTGTGAAGAAGAAAAAAAACAAAAAATGGATACCTGAGAACTTTATTACCTTTTGAACCACAGTTTGTACACTGCTTCTTGGAATCCTGTCGTCTGTGCTAAAGATGAACTCCCTCATTGCACACCTCTAAACCATCAAACTTATGTGATCAACACGGACGACAGTCATCTCCGAGGAACCCACTGGGTAGCCGTCTACTTTCCTCAAGAAGGATGTGTGGAATATTTTGATTCCTATGGACTGCCCCCTTTGGAAGACGATATCATTGACTTTATGAGAAGAAATGCTCAGACCACACGATTCAATAATGTGAAATAACAAGGCACATATTCCTAGGTGTGTGGACAGTACTGTGTGTATTTTCTGCATCATTGCAGCCTGGGCTATTCTTTAGAACATTTAGTGACTCATTTTGATCCTCGTCATTCTTCTAGAAACGATGTGAAAGTACATCGATGGTTTTGTGACCATTATGCTTACCTAAGCGACCGCCATAGCTTCAAGTTCCAAAAAAAAAAAAATTCAGGGCTACCCCATACTCTCGAAAAGAAATAACATTCCATTGCCTATGATATGTTAGTCAGTTAGAAGAAAAAATACAGAAGTGAGTCTATCAGCACATGATTTCTTTATCTTGGTTAGAAAGTGCGACTCTAAGTCCTTCGTTTCCGTCGCTTATCAAAATTTTAAAAATAGTAATGTTCTGTAACAAAGTGAGTGAGTGTTTCTATTAGGTTTGTGCGTTTTTTTTTTTTTTGTTGGTGATAATATTGATAATGTAAGTTCGGGTACAACGAAATTAAAAGAATTAGGCCCAGAACTCGGTGTGGAGGGAAGAAATATACGCAACAGTAGCGGGAGCAAGAAATGCAGACCTAGCCAGTTAGCACTCCACCCACCTCGAGAACACAAATAACATCTAGTCAACAGCCGACTATACCTAACAAACAACCTGCCCCGGAAAGAGTGGTGGCAAAACAAAGGGCCAATTATGTTAGACAAACGGTATGGCAAACTCAAATGTAATTATCGGAGGCACTACGTTCTTTTCTGAGCCCAGAGTGGCCGAGTGGTCTAAAGCGCTCTCCGTTACGGATCACTGTCATCTCACCTTTGTCTGCGTGGGTTCGAGTCTCGGATTCGGCTAATGTGGGTATGTGAGAAAGCTTGCCAGTAGCTTCTCGTGGGTCGGTGGTTCTTTCCAGGTTTTTCCCGGATTCTTCCTCCACCATTAATACTGGCCGCCATGTTTAGCCTATCGCGTGCTGAAAAATGGCGTTAAACCCTACAACAACAACAACGTTCTTTTCTCACTCCGATACTACAGGCAATCTCAGCTGAAAGAACAACCACAACAACAATAACAGCGACAGACACCATAGCAGCGGATTTGAAACTATCTACCTCAACTAAAGAATTAGCATCAGAACCAGAAGAGGAAATTGAGGCGGTTGAGGAGGAGGAGGGGGACGCTGACCCTCGTTGAGAAGTACACTGAAAAGGGACTAGATCAAGCATTGTATGACGTCAACAAAGCAGGGTAGTTTATTAGAGCCATACAATACGTTGCCTACAAATCTCTAGACACCTTTAAACCAAGACCTTCTCAATGGGGATTAGGGTCAGAGTTCTTCCCCAATTCTACAGACAAACCTACACTGGATACCCCCTCAGTCAACTGGTAGAAGCCGCTGCTTACATTGCCGCCCATCATGGCTACGCATTTCCTGATATCAAGAATAATGAGACTAGGAGAGCGGGAAAGAACGTGAAAGCAAAAGAGAGACGTGTTACCTTCTAACAGAAAAAACAGCCTTTTTTAGGGCTCCAAAAGATTGCTTTTTATTAACTAGGGAACCATATTTGGCTTGGTATCCCTCCTTGACTAAACTATTCTCGAAACAAAGTTGACCTATTGGAACACCGCAACAAACTTAACTTTTTAAACCTAACAGTGACCAAACTGGTATATGTCTCTTAGACATAATAATTTAAATAAGATCAGTATGGATATTTTTATGTACACTAAGTACTAATATTAGATAGATATGTTAGGAAGTAGGAAATTTAACAGACTCGTTAGATTTGAACTAATTGCACAAGTGGTTAACACATTATTGGTACTTTTTACTGTCCATTAGCAAAAACGGGACTTGATTTGAAATAAGTACGGGCTAGCGTTTTGTTGAGTACTTAACACCCATGGCTGTCTTTTTGAGCACCTTTTTTCCTCCTTTACCACGCTCGGACAGAAAAATGAGTGTGTGGTGAGACTATTCCCACTCATGTTTAAAGCCTTTCAGTCAGGTTGTTAAGGACTAGCTAGTCCTACACCTGAGTGGCTAAATTTAAAAGTAGTCTGTGAGTACATAAAAGCCTGGGAGATGAGGCTCTCTTTCCTTCCCCCGGAGTAATTAAAAATCACGCGGTGCGTTATTAAACCAGTGATATATGCTCCATTAGAGCGAAAATCACTTTAATTCAAGTAAGCAAGCAAGCAAGTTCGGGTACCGTCTCTAGCACTTTTGATGACACCAACTGTCTGGGTTATTTTCTTTCTTGCAAGCCCCTATGTTCCACTTCTGTTTGTGATAATAACTTGTCATACTTCACATTTTCTAAAGTGGAAATCTTTACAAGCCGTACAAAATACAAAACTTATATGACTTTGGCTTTTGACACTTGCAAAGACTCTTCACTTTATAAGTGTTACGAGAAAATTGTATATCCAATTTTTACCATTTTCAAAAACACGCACACACTTGCAGCTTGACCAGAAATATGTACATCTTGTTTTGTGGATAAGTCACAGACAAGTCCAAGTCCATAGGTGGTTATGAACGTTAGGAATATCCCCTCATTTTTTCAGAAATATCAAAGCTTGTATGTGCATTTTCCCTTTTCCACTCTATATTAGTGCTTAGATTTGTTCCAAAAAAAGAAAAAAGAAACGAAACAATTTTGAAGAAAAAAAACAACTGAATTTTGAATTCAGGTTTCTCTCTGTTTATAACTTTTTTTCAAGTTGATGGTGCATGACAGAGTACATTCGCCTACCTTTCCAAAGTGAGAGCCATTTCTTCACATGTCACTGCCTTTGTTAAATTCGGTTTCATTGGTTAGTTATCGTTAATCTTTAATTTTTTGATGCATTTCTTTTTGATAGAAGACTTAAGGCTTTCTAGTGTTGTAACGGTATTTATGTTGTTTAGTCTGTTGATGAAATTATCTATAGCAAAGTGCTTAAGATTTTTTCAGGTTTTTTATTATTTCAAGCCCTACAAAAGGAGACCAAGTTTGTCTTCAAAGAGGATTGAAGCTCTAAATTACACGGGCGTGAAGGAAAACATCGTTATGTTCATTCTAATCATGCTTGCCGTATTTCTTTGTGTTTTAGAGGTCATATTTCTTCTTAAGTAAATACATGCATCAATAGACAGACAGATTGGGTCATCATCCTTGAGTTTCACTGTACTTTCGGTTCTTTACTTCATACAAACCCCAAATTTATTAGTTTGAAAAAGAAAAAAAGATAACATGCCCCTCAATACTGTAACACATCTGTTCTGACTCTACCGATGTGAGTGTGAGTGTTTATGTTAAAATGTTTAAGTGAGATATAAAAAAAATGGTCAGCTTGAAAACGCGAACCAATACTGTGACGCTCAGTATTTTGATGTGGTAAGAAGAAATGGTACAACACACACAAAGAGGGCTTGTAAGTTCACATTTCAGTCTGTCTGCACTGTAATGGTAACAATGCAAGAACATAGGGATTATTATGCCACACAGTCCTAGAACAAAACAATGCATCACCCGTTGTAAGCCATTTCATTGGCTATACTTATTTTCTTACCGCGTTCACTTCGAATTGACTTGAGTAGCTATTCACACAGTGACGAGAATGGCCATGCTTTACTGGGTCTATCCTATAGGCGATTTATATAAAAAAAATATTTTAAAAAATTAAACTAATGCACGAACAATGGTTCCATGGGCGATCCCATGGAAATTGTGTCCGTCTTATTACAAAATACATCAACAATTAATTTAACCGTGCAGATCGCTAGAACAAACCTCTGATCATATACATTTTGAAAAGTGTTGTGTGACACGGATCGCCATTGTCGCTTGGTGTCTGCTTTCTTCTTCGAAAAGAGATCGTTTCGTCTTGACTATAAAAATTTAATTTGACTAAGTTTTACGCACTACTTGAACTCATACATTTCACGTTGTAGGTGTAAGCCGTCGTTCTCAGTTTTCTGGAAGTTCGTTTTTGCGTTTCTCAGATATGACACTATATTTTATGGACCGAACGAAACTTCTTTTGGCGTGAATCAGGACTCGTGGTTTTGTGGCATAAATGGAGAGCATTGATGAAAGCTCAGTTATGTCGTCTTCGAAATTGCTGACACGGATCTGAGCAAACACTTCAAGTTTTGTGTGAGGCGATACGGTACATCATTGCCTTTTACTTCCTCAATGAAATCGTTTCATCTTATTGCAAAATTACATTTGACTAGGTTTCATACGCAGCAGGTCCATGTATATAAGGAGAGTGTCTTAGCGTCAGAGTATTCATTCCGCTCTCAAACGATCAAGAAGATGGAAGAGTCAGCAGAGATCGACCTGCTGGTCAAATATTTGCTAAAAGTCATACGAAAGCATAATTCACAGGCGAAAGTGACAACAAAACTTACTCTTTTGGTCGTTGATTTGATGAGAGTCATACGAAAGTGTGTGCTAATGAAGTTTGCTATATCTGCAAAGGTAAATGGGTATTTGTCTCCAAAATACCTGCTTCGTCTAAGAAAGAGAGACAAAAGTCAAGATACCTAAGATCGTTGTCAGGAGAAAGGACATTGGAATTCAGAGTGCCCTACGAGAAAAGAGAAGAAACAGAAACAAGACGAAACAGAGAGGAGGGATTCAGAAGAAGAAGAAGAAATTGAAGATGATGAAGAACTTGTGCCAGTAAAGACATGGAAATGGAAAAATTGACAATGTGAGCCCATGCGTTGGCCCTGATGTGAAATTTCATACTACCTTCTAAAATAGAATAGACTATAAAGAAAACGTAAGTATCTCTTGGTCTTGACATTGTATAATAAGGATGGCGTGTTTTGTTTTTACTCACACTTTATGAAATTGTGCTCTTTCACCTCTCTATCCCTCTGGATCATGTTTTAGTTAGAATTGAAATGGAAGGATGTTTTCCTTCACGCACGCTCTTTAGGCATGCAAGTCCGTAAACAATAGTCAGCCTATTCATCCATCATTTTGTGTCTTGATGTTTCCTAAAGCACACACTGATGCCATAAAATAACGGGTTAAATGGGTTTTGTAGTGTTGGGAGTGGGGTGGGGTGGGGTGTAGGTGTTTGGCAGAGTTGGTCATTGCAGGTGAGGGCTTAGGTGCTTTCAAAAAACTTTTTCTTCTTCACTCTGTGTTGATGGAATATAATGGGTTATTTTCTTCACTCTCTGTTGATAGTATATATATAAAGGGTTATTTCTTCACTCCGTGTGGATAGTGTATAATGGTTTTCTTCTTCCCTCTGTGGTGTGCGTGTGTGTGTGTGTGTGTGTGTGTGTGTGTGTGTGTGTGTGTGTGTGTGTGTGTGTGTTAGCGTACGTTGTGTAGATCGTATATTTGGTTGTTTTTTTCTTCTTCCTCCCGAGTGTGGATAGTATATTTGGGGTTTGTATGCGTTCGCGTACGTTTGTATGGATAGTATATTTGGTGTTTGTATGCGTTCGCGTACGTTTGTGTGGATAGTTTATTTGGGGTTTGTATGCGTTCGCGTACGTTTGTATGGATAGTATATTTCGGGTTTGTATGCGTTCGCGTACGTTTGTGTCGATAGTTTATTTGGGGTTTGTATGCGTTCGCGTACGTTTGTGTGGATAGTTTATTTGGGGTTTGTATTATCTCCCTTCTGTGTTGATAGTATATTTGGATTTTGTTTTTTCCTCTTCCCCGTGTGTGTGTGTGTGTGTGTGTGTGTGTATTGGTCTCTGTTTGTCCCTATAAAACTCACTTTATCCCTATCAGATACACTCTACCTACCTACCTACAGTAGCGCGTATTCAGGTCAGCCACTTGCAACACTGTTGCCATTTATCCCCTAGTGTTCAGTACAGTGACGTCACTGACGCTGGAAATTTTGAGACTATAAATATGGACTTGGGGATTTCCACATTTTGTAGCTATACATATATATACTAGAGTTCATAAACAGGAACGTCACTCAAGCTGAGGCTATAGAAAGATAGTGGGATTTTCCAAAGGAATAACCCACAAGTTGGAGCTATAAATAGATAGTGGGATTTCATAGGAATTTCAGCTGATTATAGATACATAGGTATTTATCCACGATCGTCACAGAAGTTGATATTGTAAGTAGTTACTAATTTTATCCATTTTATAGTGTGTGTGTGTGTTTGTGTGTGTGTGTGTGTTCGCGTACGTTGTGTAGATCGTATATTTGGTTGTTTTTTTTTCTTCCTCCCGAGTGTGGATAGTATATTTGGGGTTTGTATGCGTTAGCGACCTTGTGTGGATAGTATATTTGGGGTTTGTATGCGTTCGCGTACGTTTGTGTGGATAGTTTATTTGGGGTTTGTATTATCTCCCCTCTGTGTTGATAGTATATTTGGAGTTTGTTTTTTCCTTTTCCCTCTGTGTGTGTGTGTGTATGCATGTGTGTGTGCGTGTGTCTGCGCGAGTATGTTGTGTGTGTGTGTGTGTGTGTATTGGTCTCTGTCCCTATAAAACTCACTTTATCCCTATCAGATACACTCTACCTGCCTACCTACAGTAGCGCGTATTCAGGTCAGCCACTTGCAACACTGTTGCCATTTATCCCCTAGTGTTCAGTACAGTGACGTCACTGACGCTGGAAATTTTGAGACTATAAATATGGACTTGGGGATTTCCACATTTTGTAGCTATACATATATAGTAGAGTTCACAAACAGGAACGTCACTCAAGCTGAGGCTATAAAAAGATAGTGGGATTTTCCAAAGGAATAACCCACAAGTTGGAGCTATAAATAGATAGTGGGATTTCATAGGAATTTCAGCTGATTGTAGATACATAGGTATTTATCCACGATCGTCACAAAAGTTGATATTGCAAGTAGTTACTAGTTTTATCCATTTTATAGTGTGTGTGTGTGTGTGTGTGTGTGTGTGTGTGTGTGTGTGTGTGTTCGCGTACGTTGTGTAGATCGTATATCTGGTTGTTTTCTTTTTCTTCCTCCCGAGCATGGATAGTATATTTGGGGTTTGTATGCGTTCGCGTACGTTTGTGTGGATAGTTTATTTGGGGTTTGTATTATCTCCCCTCTGTGTTGATAGTATATTTGGGGTTTGTTTTTTCCTCTTCCCTCTGTGTGTGTGTGTGTGTGTATGCGTGTGTGTGCGTGTGTCTGCGCGCGTATGTTGTGTGTGTATGTGTGTGTATTGGTCTCTGTTTGTCCCTATAAAGCTCACTTTATCCCTATCAGATACACTCTACCTACAGTAGCGCGTATTCAGGTCAGCCACTTGCAACACTGTTGCCATTTATCCCCTAGTGTTCAGTACAGTGACGTCACTGACGCTGGAAATTTTGAGACTATAAATATGGACTTGGGTATTTCCACATTTTGTAGCTATACATATATATACTAGAGTTCATAAACAGGAACGTCACTCAAGCTGAGGCTATAGAAAGATAGTGGGATTTCCAAAGGAATAACCCACAAGTTGGAGCTATAAATAGATAGTGGGATTTCATAGGAATTTCAGCTGATTATAGATACATAGGTATTTATCCACGATCGTCACAGAAGTTGATATTGTAAGTAGTTACTAATTTTATCCATTTTAGTCTAAACCATTGTAACTTAATTTTCGGGGATATGTTTATTTTCCTTTAAATTCTGGGACAATTTCGTCATTTTAGCGTTACTTTTAGTCACATCCATTTTGTCGTTGAGCATTTCCTTGATTATAGCTATTTATAGCATCATTACAATTATGCAAATTTTTGAACACCCCAGCAAGATTTCAGGTCTTGGTAATGCTTTATATATAAATCTCACGCTTGTACTAGTGTATGTATGTTTCTGTCTCTGTTGTGTTTGACCCTCTACCATCATTGTCCCTAGACAATCCCACCATGTTCAATTCCCCTTGATGCTAGACAGTCCCACGATTTATTCCTATATTCAATTGCCCTTGACGCTAGACAGTCCCACGATTTTTCTCCATGTTCAATTCCCCTTGACGCTAGACAGTCCCACGATTTATTCCCATGTTAAATTCCCCTTGACGCTAGAGTGTCCCACGATTTTTCTCCATGTTAATTTTCCATTGACGCTAGAGTGTCCCAGGGGTCTCTGTAATGCTAATTCCCATTGACGCTAGGGTATCCCTATTCACTACTACCAGCTGATCTCGCATAATCATCACTGTATCTGGCAAATCTAATAATCGTCGTGGCTAGGTCTATGTTGTCAAAAATTGATTTGATTTCCTTTCCGTCGATGGAGTAGTACGCGCTGTTGAAAAACGGCATGCAGTCGAATCCTACTATGGTATTAGCAGTATCATCGGGACCGCCAGCATCATTCTGTAAAAATTTTCCCTCAGTTTTTAAGAATGCCCAAACTGGAAGAGAAAATCCAGACGTGTCTTGCACCTGTAACTCTACTTTCTGTTGATCAGGCACACAAGGCGGGTATGAGTAATAATATGCATCATACCCACACAATTTATGAAGTAGTACATGGATTTTTGTTTTCTTGGGGTAAATTCTCAACTGTATGTTACATGAGTTGTGAGTGATTGTCTTGTAAGCACCATCGATTTGACAATAGTCACAGACTTTGGTATCAATGGAGGTCTTTACACTTCACCAAAGGAATCATCACATATCCAGCAATTAGTGGCTACTTACAACACACATGTTATTGCAGGTCATAATCATATCAGTGAGTGAATGTATCTGGACACGTGAAAATTGGTCGTGTCCATTCCGATCCTACATTCGTTTATTTCTCCTATGTCTCAAGAATCTTTTCGATTCCTATGACATTTTCAGCGTTGATGGTTCTGGTGTCTTTCTGGTGCAGTATTGTACGAGCATCGCTGAGAAATCCACGGTGAAGTAGTTTTAAATCCATCATTGACATGGTTAAGTGGCATAACCAAATGTGCATTGAAGACAATATGAGTCATTTCCTGATCTGCAGGTATGTAGAATAAATGCCACGGGATTTTCTAATTCACCACCACGCTATGAAATTTAAATTCATGTACTTGTGATCGCTGTGCTCCTACACAAAACTATTCAGCAGCTTCAGTAGCAGATGCAATACGTCAATTATTCCGAAGATGTTTTTTTTTAAAAAAAATCCCGACAATGGGTTTCTTTATTTTCAAACGGACCTAATATTGCAAATATGTCAGTTTTCTTTACGCTTCTTGGCATTCGTATATTAGGATCACGTCCAGAATGTTTCAGTTGTTTTACCATTAATTTATTAGCAATATTTGATGTATGAGCATACGGTTTTGGATTAGCAACCGTTGTATTGGCAACCAGTGGTAAAATAATAACCGGTGGAGCAAGCTGGCCTTGTGTAAATATGTCTCAATAATTCAAGTATGTCAGCTTTTCGCATGCAACGTGTTTGTATTTCATGCTGTTAAGCGATCTGTTTTAACTACTGCACAGTTGGCACGCTTATATAAGGAGAAAGCCTTCTCTAATTAAGATGTCCGTCAATGGTTTGTAATAATTTTTGTATTCTACCAGAATCAGAAACTGCAATTGCTTCAATCCTACCTATTCCTTTGCGTATCTCTGTATCTGTTTCAATTGATGCCTGCGCGCGTAATACTATTCAATTATGGATCCACATGGTCGTGAAAGCTGATTACTTGATTTGAATTCGATGCCACATTAAGACATGAACGATCACCTGGGCCAGCACCTAACACAAACAAATGTGTTATACAATATTCGGAATTACACGTTATGCCGCGGAGTTTACGCTTTCCAGGGCATACACCTTTGCATTCGTTGCGTCCTAATGCCATTGCACTTTAATATATGTAAGGCGTATCTGTTTGGGTGCAAACATGGATTCTCCTGTTTTATCTTGTATTTAGGCCTCCAGTAGTATTTATATAAAACTAGTGGAATCCATTTAGCAGGAACATTAAAATGAAAATCAGCCCTTGTCAAATGATTATTTTGGCCTATTTCATGGTCCTTATTGTAAAATTCTCTCGCAGCACTAGATTAAACGTCTTTCAGAAAGGAATGCGCAAAAAACCTTGAATAATTCATCACTGATTAAAGCGCAAAGGTAAATTTTGTCCATCAACTGTATATACCCAATAATGACAAACGTCTTGTAATTTTTGTCACTATTTTTGGGTTGCTTACGTTCGATAACAGCCGTCTCTGATTTCCTCTTATGCTCCTACTGCTTTGCTTCTGCATTGCCGTATATTATTTTGTAAAACAAACACTGTTGCTTAGTAAGTATAGATGTTATTGTTATATAATACCAAGAAACATATGTTCATTTGATTTGCTGTTAGATATATATTCATCTTTATATCTAGTGTATCATTGATGAAACTCTCCTCGCTCGCTTTAAAGACTACATTCTTTTCATGCACTATATTATATCATTTTTTAAAACTTTTTTTCTGTTGATAAGCTGGGCTATATTGATCCCGCTGTGTTCTAAGATCATTCATAAGTTAATAAAATGATCAGTGTTTTCAGACTATATGTATTAAAACATTCAAGAGGGCCCTCAAAACTCACTTATTTCGACTGCAAGAACAAACTTAAAGACCTAATAATGTTTCCTACCTGAAATATTCTCAGCATGTTTTCTATTTTTTAATGCTTCTCTAATTTCATGGTGTTTGTTTTTGTAATAATATTATTATATGTTTTTTATCTTATAGGTGTTGTCTAATGTTGTAAAGTGCTTAGAACTTCTAAAGATTAGGCGTTATACAAAGTCCTCATTATTATTATTATTATTATTATTATTATTATTATATAACAGCTTTTGAGCTTCTTTGATATATATATATATATATATATATATATATATATATATATATATATATATATATATATATATATATGCTGCGGCAATTCTTTAACACAAAACAAGATCTAGCTGTTTCGAGTATTGTCTGCACCAGTACAAGCTATATAATGTAAATGCACATCAAGTTTGTACTGCTTGAGAATCGCTCAAACCATTGCTGTTGCGCAGTAATAATGCCCTATACACCCTCGAGAATGTGTATGCGTTTGGTATCTTCGTGGATAATAATTCACAGGTTGCAGAACGTGTTTGGCTTGCTTGCTGAAATGGTCACAAGTCATGGCGGATACAGGTTGTAACCTAGAAAAGTAATAATAAGAACAAAACACCTGCAAAATGATATTCTTAGTACATGTAGTATAAACATTTATTTTAAAAAAAATTTTATGTTCTTCTGTTTTAGGAATTGTGTTTAATATAGTAATTACAACGCCTTCTGTAGATTGAAACATTGAAGAAAATGAAGCTTAGCTAGCTGATAAAAGTACATAAGTTGAAATATTTTAAAATAAATCATCCCTTACATGGTAATTAATCGATAATACAAGAAACATTTTTCAAACTTTACTTGACTTTTAGATATTGCCTATTTATTTAATAAAACCGCTTCACATATGAAAATTTCCATTAAAAAAATAGAATATTTCTTGCAACAATTCAAAATGTTAAAAATTCCATGGTGTCTTTCCCACAGCAATTAAAAATAGTAACATTTCTCCACCAACAAACTTGATAATTACAAGTGTCTTCTTGTTTCTGTAGCATTTTCATGCACTGTCTCATAGTTACATTTCCACTGAAAGCCAATCTCTTTTTCTGTTCGTTTTCTGACAAAACATTTAAACTTAGTAAATCTTAATCGGTTTGATATTTAAATTGGTTAATCGTATTTTTCATAATACCAGATCGGGTAAGTCAAACGTTGAGTGCATGTTGAATGGCGTTCACTGTAAAGGCTTTAGTTATCTGATGACCATTCCCCAGATGTTTGGAATCGAGTTGGAACCTGTCAGGTACCTAGTGAAATACGGATGTAAAGACATAAACAGTAAGTTCCTTTTTATCAAGAAATTGTCTCTTAGTAAGAATTCTTTACCGTTTTTACTCTCTTCGTCCATTTATAAAACCTTCAAGGTGGCGCCTTTTTAATCATAATATATCCATCTTTATAGGCTTTCTGTCTGTAGTTTGTGTCATGTTGTAATCTTAGGCATTCAGTAACCATTTTAGCGATGAGTTATGCGAGCGCTTTGTAACAAAAGTACTTTTAGTGAATAGTTCGAAACGAATGCACATGCACGTTCAATTTCAATAACTAAAACATACATGCGTTCTTTTCATGGTGCATGACTTCAAAGAATGTTTTTGAAACAATGCAGTCATTTTGTACTGGGATGTATTTTTGTTAGCAAAAGGTACTTGAAACATCATTTCTGTTTGGTTGTTTTTTAATCATCGAGCAAAGCATAATTTTTCAGGGTTAAAACCATGTGTGTGTGTGTGTGTGTGTGTGTGTGTGTGTGTGTGTGTGTTAAATACCTCAGTTATCATGGTAACCAAAAATTCAAGTATAGATAATAAATCGTTAGTGGAGTAAATCGAACTCTCTTTGAAAATGAAATATGCCGATATCAGAAATATGTCATCAATACATAAATCTGAGTTTCATTCATTCATACATACATACATACATACATACATACATACATACATACATATGCATGCCTGCCTGCATGCATGCATCCCGCCCTCCCTGCCTACCTACCTACTTAGTTACCTATCTACCTACAGACAGAGAGATAGACAGATGCACGCGCGTGCACACACACATAAAGACAGACACGCAGACACGTACCCATCCATCCATCTTTTATCTTTAGGATGAAACAATTAGTTCTCATTTAAATATCTCTTGTATAAAAGAAACCAAGAAAATGGCCTTATCTTAAAGTACAAATGCTCAATCATGAACAAAATTAGCTATTTAATGTTTTTCATTATATAACCATTAAATCGATAATTGTGAATGTTATATAAATAACATAATATAGATGTACGTAACAATGTGTGTATGTATGTAAGTATTCATATGTTTGTATATATGTGTATGTGTGTGTATATATGTAATCATGTGTATATGTATGTTGGTATGTATGTGTGTGTGTTATGCTATATACTTCAGCTTAAGAAATAAGAAGTTTTTTCTCAATGGATATATTGATTTGATGAAGAGCTGCAATGATCTCGTGATATATTCTCAGTAAGTTATCACTTATATCGACACAAAATGACAATCTATTAACCTAGTATCACTTATATAGACACCCAAAGACAATCCATTTCCTAGCATCCCTTATATAGACACCCTAGGACAATCCATTAACCTAGTATCACTTATATAGACACTAAATGACAATCCATTAACCTAGCATCCCTTATATAGACACCCAAGGACAATCCAATAACCTAGTATCACTATATAGACAACCAAGGACAAACTATTAACATAGTATCACTTATATAGACACACAATGACAATCTATTAACATGGTATCACTTATATAGACACACAGGGACAATCCATTAACCTAGTATCACTTATATAGACAACCAAGGACAATATATTAACCTAGTATCACTTATATAGACACCCAAGGACAATCCAGTAACCTAGTATCGCTTATATAAACACCCAAGGATAATCCATTAACCTAGCATCGCTTACATAGACCACCAAAGACAATCTATTAACCTAGTATCACTTATATAGACACCCAAGGAAAATCCATTAAACAACTATCACTTATATAGACACTCAAGGACAATCCATTAACTTAGTATCACTTATATAGACCCCCAAGGACAATCCATTAAACAAGTATCACTTATATAGACAACCAAGGACAATCTATTAGTCTAATATCACATATAGAAACACAATGACAATCCATTAACTTAGTATCACTTATATAGTCACCCAAGGACAATCCATTAAACAAGTATCACTTATATAGACACCCAAGGACAATCCATTAACTTAGTATCACTTTATAGACACCCAAGGAAAATCCATTAAACAACTATCACTTATATAGACACCCAAGGACAATCCATTAACTTAGTATCACTTATATAGTCACCCAAGGACAATCGATTAACCTAGTATCACTTATATATACACACAATGACAATCCATTAACTTTGTATCACTTATATAGACACCCAAGGACAATTCATTAAACAGGTATCACTTATATAGGCACCCAATGACAATCCATTAAACAAATGACACTATTTAAACACACAATGCCAATCAATTAACCTAGTATCACTTATATAGACAACCAAGGACAATTTACTAACCTGGTATCACTTATATAGACACACAATGCCAATCCATTAACCTAGTATCACTTATATAGACACATAATGACAATCTATTAAACAAGTATCACTTATATAGACATCCAAGGACATTCCATTAACCTGGTATCACTTATATAGACACCCAAGGACAATATATTAACCTGGTATCACTATATAGACACCCAAGGACAATCCATTAACCAAGCATCACTGATATAGAGAACCAAAGACAATCCATTAACCAAGTATCACTTATATAGGTAACCAAGGACAATCTTCTAACCTAGTATCACTTATATAGACACACAATGCCAATCCATTAACCTAGTATCAATTATATAGACACCCAAGGACAATACATTGACCTAGTATCACTTATATAGACACACAATGCCAATTTATTAACCTAGTATCACTTATATAGACACCCAAGGACAATCCATTAACCAAGCATCACTGATATAGAGAACCAAAGAAAATCCATTAACCAAGTATCACTTATATAGGTAACCAAGGACAATCTTCTAACCTAGTATCACTTATATAGACACACAATGCCAATCCATTAACCTAGTATCAATTATATAGATACCCAAGGACAATACATTGACCTAGTATCACTTATATAGACAACCAAGGACAATCCATTAACATAATATCACTTATATAGATATCCAAGGACAATCTATTAATCTACTATCACTTATATAGACAACCAAGGACAATATATTAACCTAGTCTCACTTATATAGACACACAAGGCCAATCCATTAGCCTAGTAGCACTTATATAGACACCCAAGGACAATCCATTAAACAAGTATCTCTTATATAGACACCCAAGGACAATCCATTAACCAAGTATCACTTATATAGACAACCAAGGACAATATATTAACCTAGTATCACTTGTATAGACACACAAGGCCAATCCATTAACCTATAATCAATTATATAGACCCCCAAGGACAATCCATTAACTTAGTATCACTCTATAGACACCAAAGCACAATCCATTAACCTAGTATCACTGATATAGACACCCAAGGACAATCCATTAATCTAGTATCACTTATATAGACACCCAAGGACAATCCATTAACCTGGTATCACTTATATAGGCACACAATGACAAACTATTAACCTAGTATCACTTATTAAAATTCTTGACAATTTGCGGATTAGCTTAACCATAATTCTCCTCTTGTCTTTGCCTGCATGGACATTTCATCTCGCGCTATGGCATAATGAACACACAACTGCTGCGTTGTTAGTGTAAATGTTATGGATTATCGCTATGCAAGCTCAACATTTCTAGGTTATCCTTGATTGTTAAAACGTAAAAGGATTCGCCTTTGACGATGGAGAATATATATATTGTGTGTGTATATTTATATATATATATATATATATAGAGAGAGAGAGAGAGAGAGAGAGAGCAATCGATTCTGATTGATTAATTTTGCATGCATATATATATAATGCCTTTTCTCTGCTGCAGCTCTGACTTCAAACAGTTCATGTCTGATTCAACAGTTTCGAACAATTGCCTTCAGGCAATGTTATTTGCAGATGTTATATAGTGTGGGATCAGTTCCTGAGAAGCCATATGAAATCGTGTCATGCGAGTGAGTTTGCCTGTCTGTTACTTTTATTCTATTGTAGTATATTCAGTCTTTGTCACATGAAATTACAGTATAAACTTTATATGATCGCATCATTTATTCTCTTAAAGCCAGCTTGACTCATATGTCTTCAGAAACATATGTTCCTTTCAATTTCTTTATTAACTACATAAAATGATTTCCTGTACAAAATACAGCCGGTTAAATATTATTGTCTGTTCTCATTACAGAATTTTCAAAGGGACTGCTGACTGCATAAATAGCCTCATCCCTATACACTGCGGACAGGAAATCGCTGACTACTTCATCAAATGGTCGCCAGCCGTGTTCCGCTTGGCCGAGGGCTGTGGCTCTTGGAAAGTCTCCTCAGCAAGTTCCATGGAGAAGATCACAACTCTGATGTTGATTCAACTTTCTGTTGCCATGAAATTCCTCCTGAAGAACTGAATATAATGTCTACAGCTTTTTCATGCTTGCCCAACCTTAAAATTTCCTTCGTTTGTTTTACACTGTTAACTAACGTTTGACCTCATTCTTAATTGATGCTCTCTATTTTTATTCTACTCACACAATCACAACCAAACCCATCCTAAATTTCAAGACTACTTTGCTAAATGATGGCTTATGCATTTCTCTGTATTTACTAATCATTTTTCCATTGAATAATTTACTAATTATGGCACTGTACAAGAACCATTTCCTACATTTATCGTTGCAATATTTTAGACATTACTATGTTTTCCCGTTCATTTTCTGATAGGTCTGGTTTAAATTTAAACAAGTATCATAGCATGTAAAACAGGATACTGCAGGTCAAATCCAACTTTCAAACGTTTCCGTAGAAGTTTTCCACTATGCCAACTTGAATTCCTGTGAAGTATTGCTGATTGATGAGGTGGATCAATTCAGCTACCAGAATTTTCACATAGATTAAAGCAAAGAGACTTTTATTTTGAATGAATCAAATAAAAGAACTCTGCCTGAAATTTATAACAATTTTGAAATGTAGCATGAGATTTAGTGTCATCAAATTCAAATTTCAATTTCTCATAGATGGACACAAACTCAAATCTCGACTTCTGTCTCTTGATTCCTGATTTCACAGTTATCTTAGATCTGAGACCGGATTTTCCTGATTTTATACACTGTCCTAAGAACAATTAACTTTGTCTTCAGGGAATTACTTCTGAGAAATAATCCATAACTTGCATCCAATTGTGAACAACATAGATTTAGATTGCAGTGACCTAATCATCTGTTGTATGCTCTAAATCATAAGTAGAACGAAATTCACTGACCGTGATCTTCATGCCCATGATGTGACGGCAGATTTGGGTCAATCATGATATGATCCGAGTGCGTGTTATATGCACTTAGAACCTCTACAAAATGGTTTTGTCCAATTTTGCAGTCTCCATTGTGGTGTTTAAGTATAGGGTAATTTTCTTTTGCGCTGTTCTGTTTTGGTGTTGGTTGGTTTCTTTATTTCTTTCGATCTAGTTTTTTTTTTCTTGTTTGTTGGTGTGCTGTTTTTGGTTTTTCCAGTTGTTTTGTCTCTTTCTCATAATTGTAAGCAGTTTCATGTTTCCTTTCGAAGCGATACCATTTTGAAAAAGTATGTCTACTGTTGATTACAAATTGAATGTCGATGACTTTGTATATATTTTTGACATAGAATAAAATAACAGTTCGATTAACTTGATAGTTGTTTTCCTTTTCCAAAAGCAGTAATGACGAAATTAATACTTTTTATGCTGATTTATACCTTGCTATGTTTTTTAGTAATCCAGCAGTACAGTCTGACTAAAATCTGACCTCCACAGACTGACATCAAGTTAGTTACTTATTTCTTATATACTGAAGTCAATAGAGAGGATCCCTACATAGCCCCAATCGAAACAACAACAGATATTGAGGCACTAAAGGCATTGGCAAAATTTCCCACTTATGCAGATGTCACTAAGGGAGCTATCCTAAGAAAACAAAAATGAAAACTACAGAAAATCCCCAACAATCAAACCCAAGTACCCTCAAAAGCAGCTCAGCTGAACCATATATCAATGGAAGAAATATTGGGTCTCATTGAAGAAGTGTGTCTCAGTTTACTTTTACCAGAGAGAAGATCGGATCGACAGATACCGAATCCTTACCCCACCCCCCCACCCCCCAAGAAATTGAAGGGAAAGGAAAGCAACCACTCAAAGAGAAGAATAAAACCAAAAACACAACAAAGCCATTAGGGAGGAATAATGAAGTAACACCGAACCACAGAGGGAACAAAGGGAACAAAAGCCAGAAAAAGGCTCGAGTCTCAAACAAAACATTAACTCATGGAAAACACCATTTAACAATAACTTTGAGGAAACACAGAAACTAATACCACAGGTAGGAATCCGCCATTTTAATCATAAGTGGAAATCCACGTATTCAGAGTATTAGTGCCACCAGCATAATGTCAGCTCTGACGAAGATACAAGGTATCGAACTAAAAATTATCAGACCCAAATCAAGCTACATCATTAGCTGGTGTAGTACGAGTCGACAAATTAAAACATATATGGAGATAGAATTGAGCCAGTCTCAGTTACAGTAAGCAGACATAACGTAACCACAGAAAGGCGCATTACCACAGACCATAAGAATCAGACGAAAGAAAAATGAGTCATTCAATAATGCAAACCAAACAGGCAAAGTTGACACAAATGCGGACATTCAAGAAAATCCTTAACTTAAAAGGTGTCTACCGGATGATGGACAGCAACCAACTCCAGCAAGATCTTGTTCGCAACGGGGTAAACGCAGCCAAATCTACCGACTACGTAATAATAACATCCAGGAATCAAATGTAGCAATAGTGAAATTTAAAACTATTTCACCTCTACTAGTAAGACTAAGTCCATATGGTTAATCCCATCCCCTGGAAGAGTACAAAGGAATCCCATGCTCTGCAGCGAATGTAAGGGATGGGGATATTTCACAACAAAGGCGGCTTCAAACCAAAATGAAACATATGTGGAGTAAAACATCCAGGAAAATGCAATTATACTGGATAAAATGTTTGTTGAGGCCAACACTATCCAAAGTCTTGGGAATATCCTATAACACGTAGGGAAATGAAAATCGTTTATCTAATGATCACAAATCACATAACGTATAAACAACAAAGGAAACAAAGAAGACGTTACTGCCCAAGGAGGATAAAATCAATTTAGCAAGTATTATTAAGGATCACACAATACCCAATACCCGACCACTTTCAAAATAATAGTTTTAAAGGGTCTACAGGAACGCACAACCGGAGGAAAACAATTCTCTGGAAAGTGTATCCCAATGGATACAACACAAGGAATGAAACCAATAAGAACTCCGTACAAACAGGAGCAACATATATGATACAAGGATGAATCCCAAAAGCGGTAACAACAGAAAAGCTAATTATATAGACGAAAGCAATAGTAACAGGACAAAAAGCAACAGCAAATAGTAACAATACAGGGAGATAGCCTACTTAAGAACAACAATGCAGATCCACAGAGATTATGGGAAACAAAACAGACAAGAAACGGAACCAATCCTGTCCATCATTGGATGCGAAATTGGAAAGTTTCTTCCCGCTAATCAACTTTGCCCTAGACGGTTTAGCAAAGATGATAACAGAAGACAACGTTCCCATCCAACAGACCTGCCGACCATTAAGTCACCAGTTCGATAAGTATATTGTACCGACAAACTAGCGATGTTTGCCCCACCCCACCCCATTTCATTTAAACCCATGTTTAGGAATTTATATGGAACATCGCAAGAAATTTCACATTTGCAGTGAAACTTTTGGGGGCTTGTAACAAATAACCCAGAATTAATCATAACATTTTATAAGAAAATTGAAAAACCCAATATTGTATGCTTACAGGAAACCCATATAACCTCTAACACAAAATTTTTAGCAAAATTCCTAGGTTTTTCAACATTTATCAACAAATACCAGCCCAACTGGGAATGGAAGGGGGAATAGCAATATTCGTTAATGACTTATTGTTTAACGTAGTCGAAGGGAATATCCAATCAGGGATTGATAATCTAGAGAACATGGAATACCAATCATTCAAGGTCATTTTAGGAAATATGGAGATAGAAATTGTTAATGTCTATCACCCAAGTAGTAACAATATCACAACTATGAGCACATATCAATCATTAATTAACAACATAGGATCCAACTTTATTATTTGCGGGGATTGTAATGCACATAGTTACAATTGGAGCGGGACAATCACTGATAAAAAAAATGAAAGATCATTAAAATAATGTGTATTTGAGAACAACTTGGTTATCCTAAATAATGGAGAAATAACAAGACTAAGTCCAGAAAACGAAGCATTATCAGGATTCAGCAACTGACCTTACGATATACGCCCCCAAAATATCAGAAAAGACAAATTAGAAGGTAGATCAGTCCAGCACCTTAGAAAGCTACCATTACTCGATTATTACAACTATAAACTCCAATGGGGCCCCGAGTGGCCGAGTGGTCTAAAGCGCTCACCGTTATGGATCAGTGCCATCTCACCTCTGTCTGCGTGAGTTTGAGTCTCAGGCTCGGCTAATGTGGGTACGTGAGAAAACCTGTCAGTAGCTTCTCGTGGGTTGGTGGTTCTTCCCGGGGTTTTCCAGGGTTCTTCCTCCATTATACTGGCCGCCATGTATAGCCTATCTTGTGCTGAAAAATCGCGTTATACCCTACAACAACAACAACATCAACTCATATAGCCATGATAACATTCAAACCAAATCATCAAAATGGAGATATGATAAAGCCGATTGACAAACCATCTGTAATGAGCTCAGAAAATGACATATGATGAACGAAAACATATATATCTTTAACGATAACATTACTGAAGCCCTGCTCATGGCAGCAACGCATATCATACCGAAAATTGTGGGAAACTACCCAAGCAGCAGTGCGATGGTGGAACGATGTATGTAAGTAAGCAATTATAGGCAAGAAAAAAGCCCTCAATAAGTTTAAACACAGTAAGCTTGCCACGGATTTAACAATCTATTAAAAGAAAAAAGCACACCAAAAAGACCACCTTTGAAGCAAAGATTAAAAATTCAGACTTTTGCTCATTCTTAAACAACAAAAGTAATGCAAAATAGATATGGGAAAAATTAAAACAACTAAAGGAATGCCAATCAACAATATCCAAAATTTCCATGAGGCAAAAACGACCCAAGAAAAAGACAATAAACTAAGAATACACTTTGTAGGAATGAGCTGTAAAAATGACCGTACTACGAAATTTCAGCAACACCGAATAAACATTTAAACTAATTTCACTCACCTATTTATAGACAAATTGGTTCAATTAAATTACCTTAACGATGACTTTATTATCTACGAATGGCATGAAGCCATTAAACCCAAGAAATCAACCGCGCCATGGGACGACTCATTGGGGTACGACATGCACAAAAATATCCCTCCATATACTGAACTGTTGATATTAAAATTTGTCAATGAATATGAAAAAAAAAAGATGAAATCCTTAGCAATTGGAAAAAAGCAATTTTTTATCCCAATATTAAAAACAAGTAAAGATCCAGCAAATCTGAATTATTATAGACCCATATCATTAAGAAACAAGTTATGTAAAGTAAAAGAGATTGTGATTTAGAACAGATTAAAACACCATTTGAATAAAAAAAATCACCTAATATATCCTATTCAAAGTGGCTTTAGCCTCAAAAGATCCACCGTTGATCAACTTATAAGACTAGAATCTCATAAAATTGGCGTTTAATGCAAAACATATATGTGATAAACATCTCTTAGCCGTCTACCCCGACGTCTAATTGCAAAATTAAACCACTATGTAATACATGGTTGCATAAACAAGTGGATAACCAACTCCCTAACCAAACGCAAAATCAAAATCAGAATTGGCAATGATTACTCAGAAATGTATACACTAGAAAACTGAACACCTCAAGGAATTGTAATAAGCGAAAAACTCTTTAATATTATGATAGATGATCTATAACCATCATTTCCCGGAATCAAATTGATCTATCACAGTTTGCAGATGATAGCGGTGCTACCCCTCCAGCGAAACCCTTATCAGCAAATTACAAAAGGGTTAAACACTATAGGTCAGTGGTCTGATAACTGGGGATTCAAGATATTAACTAAAAAAAACATTAGGGGTTCTTTTCTCCCCAAGGCAAAAATTAGAAGACGACCCCCCCCCCCCTTTACCTCAATAACATACCCATACGTTTTGAACGGGTGGCTAAATATCTGGGTATGTTCTTTGATGAGCATCTTACATGCAAACAACACAGAAGACGAATAATTAAACAATACAACTGAGACATAACACTCCTAAATAACATCAAGGATACAAACTGGCGAGCTGACCAGGACACCTTACTTATGCTATACAGATATCTTGTCAGATCCAAACTGGACAACGGCTGTCAGGTCTATGCGTGAGCATGCACAAGCCTCTTAAGGAAACTAGATAGCTTGCAATTTAAGGCGCTAAAAGTCTGTACTAGGACACTGAAAACACATCCTTAGAAGAACTGCAAATCCTAGCAGGCGAGCCACCTCTGCAACTACGTAGAGAGGAGCTGCAATTAAAATACGCGACAGGAATATCCACGCAAGGAATATCGCACCCAACAAGGAAGATCATTGAAAGATGCAAAATTCCTTTCAGTTGGCGTCTAGTGTCTCAATTAATTGGATGAAAAAGGATCCATGACATGATAAAATATTTATATTTGGACAATAGCCAAACAGAAGAAATAGTTTATCATGAACCATGTCAATCCAAAACACACTCAAAAAATGTTAGAGCAACTACATGGGGAGAAAAATCAGAAAAGCCACAGATTTCAAAAATGGAATCATGAAAAAATAGAAGATAAATACTACTGATTTGCAAAAATACTCACAGATGGAGAAAAACCAAAAGAATCCAATAGAACAACGGGAGCAATCTTTATCCAGGAAAAGGACGTAGTAAAGGAAACAGACTACCAAACGACTGCTCAATCTATACTGCTGAATTTTGGGCGAGTATGGAAGCCCTTAAATGAATAGTCGATAAAAGACCAGAAATATCAGTCATACTTAGTGACTTGCTAAGCGTTCTAAAATCACACTGAATCAATTGACTCGCATATCAGAAATAATTTGTATTTGAACTAAACCTGATACTTAGAAAACTTGACAATAATCAGCAAGTAGTATAATTCATGTGGATGCCATCCCATATCGACATTCTAGAAAGAGCAGACCAGGAGGCCAAATTCAAGTTACATGAAATAACACCAACCGATATAAAATACAGTATACATGAAATGTACAGTCATATTAGGAGACAAATATATGCTAAATGGCATTCAGTCGGAAAACCAGCAGAAACGGGAGAACCGTGTACATGATTCAAAATCATGTGACTCATAATATATTTAAATCCGATCTCCTAAACAGTCAGAACATGAGAATCGTCAACCGTTTAAGACAGGAAAGACACTTCAGGAAGGCAGTTTCGGCAGGATTCCTGAAATAAATGCCATGCGGGGAAACGACTGTCCCCACATTTCAAAATTAGAAGACCTAAACCATAAACCGCTCTGGTGGCCTAGTGGTTAGAGCGTCCACCTCGGATGCGGGAGGTCGTGGGTTCGATCCCCAGCCGAGTCATACCAAAGACTTACAAAAATGGTACTAACAGCTGCTTCGCTTGGCGCTCAGCATTAAGAGGTTAGTGTTAGGACTGGTCGGCCCGGTGTCAGGATAATGTAACTGGGTGGGACATCATGCTACATGTCTGCGGCATGATGCCCCAGTGCTAGACATCACTATAAACTGCCACATTGCAGACATCGTAGCGATATGACTGGAAAATTGTTAAAGCTACGTTAAAAATCCAAATCACACACATCACATCACCTAAACCATATCTTCAATGAATGTCTGCACTACGCAACACAAAGGAAAAAGATCTGGGAAAAAACAGACCAAACTAGATGCCGCAAGTACATAATTTTTTTTGTTTCCACCTAAGAAAACCCCAACGTAATCTGATCATAACGTCAAATGTTAACTCTCAGATAAACAAAAGAAGAAAAAAAAATTGAATTTCACCTCCCATTAGTATTTTCCAGTTATAGCGTCCATTGAAGGTAAGTATTCACTCCCCGCCACCTATTAATAAAAAGCATGCGATCATTGGTTGGTCTATCAATAATATTAAGCAATGAAGTAGAAAATAATATACTAGGATAGAACATTATACATCAAATTATGAATGCAGCGCAGGGGCCAGGGGGCAGGACAAATGACTCAAGATTTCTAGGAAAAGCTGGATACCAACAGCATAGGGTGTGGAATAATGCCAGTGCATAAACGGTGGACCCTATACCGATAAAGACAGATGGGCCTGCCCCCTGCGCCACGCTTGGAATACAAGCACTCGACCGAGCAATGTCAATGGTAATAGGCCCCATATCAAATCAGTACCAGTAAATAAGGCAGTAACACACCCACCAACTCAAGCAATGCACTTAGTAACAAACTAGGAGATAGCACATATCCATAAATAATAATATTAATAATATTATGTAATACGGTAGAATAAAAAATAATAGGATAGAACAATACACACCAAGTTCCCAAGAACCTCTGATAGGTATTATAAACATTTAGAAAAAATAAAACTATCCGGAATTGGTATACCGTCTACAACAAGATGGGTTAATCATAAGCACTGTAAATTAACAAATCCCCAACTAAGCAATATAAATCAGTCTCAGCCTAAGTCTGACATGGCCTGCCACACAAGGCGATACCTTAAAATAGCGACAGTAATTACAAAGGGACCCAATTAATAATTATGAGGTGGTCAATTGCCCAAATCATCAGTTCCCCTGGCACAATACGGATTAAACAGGATAGGATAATATCACTTAAGCATGGCAGGATTGCTAAAGCATTAGTAAAACTGATAAAATAAATTAAGAGATAAAAGGCGGTTTAAAACACTAAACCATCAGGCCCTGTAACAACAAATGAATCAAGTTAAAACATCAGCCATGTAAATAACTATGTTCTAGTAAAACCCACTGATGGATCTCACTGTTTGATTCACACAATAATAATGTGCATTGGCACAGAGTCTATATTCAAAATTTCGTCAGGACGACAAACTTTATATTTTGGAATAGTGGATGCAAAATTTAGAATCAATAGATAAACAAGCACCATGTGTGACGCCCATGTATTTCGCCCAAGCACTAGCCTCCCTTTCTAAGCCTGGATGTGGTGGTTGACTTTATTAAAATAAGTATGTGTGCTACGATTCCCATTCATCTAATGTCCCGTGGGGTTTTTATAGCCCCGGAGTGGGACAAAACTAAAAAGCATACGGTGTATGCTTTAAAGCGAACGGGAGTGTGGCACTAATTCCCTCCCGTACGAGAACAATAAATAGCCAGCGGTGCTGGAACTAACTACACGAACGTGTTCGAATGGGCGAAAGCGTCTTTTATTGAATTGAACGAACGAACAAACATTCTGCGTTCAGTCGCATTTAGTGAAGCAGCAAAGCAAACGTCTAAGAGATGAAAGTTCGCAAAATAGAAAACCAAAGTGAGGCGCCATTCATGCTGCCAGCCGTTGACATTATGCCGACTCCAGAACTGCGAGCCATAAGAACTCTAGGAAAAGTATTGGCTATCAGGTGAAGCTTGAGAGCTAGAGTCAAACGCAAAACACCCATATTAGTGTGGAATAAAACTAGTACACAGCAATACAAAACGATACTTCTGGGCGTTGGATGCAGACCAAGTGTAGGAAAAACAAAAAGCAGAGAGGAGGAAGGCAAACCTTACACACTCATCAAGTCACTTTACGACTGCATATGTAATTCCCATACAGGCACCAACTCCGATAGCCCGTTGCCAGCCCGTTGAGAAGATGAGAAACAGTACCCCTAATAAAGTACGGATGGAAACAATACCCACAACGGCAAGTAAAGAAGCCCAGACAATAATTAGTGCTGTACATTTTTTGAGTACTACCGTTACCAATGAAGATAAACATGACGAAACTAATGACGGTCAAGAAGAGGATGCAGAGGTGGGTCAAGAAGAGGTAAAGGAAGAAGAGGAAGGGTACCAAGATAGACGGAGGTTCGGTAACCTTGGACTTCAAGAGACTATAGAAGACCCCAACAAAGCTGGCAACTTATTTAGCGCTGTCAAATAATTGGCGTGGAGGTCTCTTAGGACAAGACAAAGGCCACAACAATGGATATACAGGAGACACGTCGTCTATAATTACTACTATGAGGCATATGAGCAACAACCGATGTAGACCCTGGTGGAAGCTATTGAGTTCTTTAAAAAAAATTACATGAATTTGAGGTATTCCCTACTCAGCGATACGAAGAAACTCGGGCGGCTACATGTTGTGTGAAGAAGAGAACAACCGCAACACATTTAACCTGCCGACTTATAAAGCCGTTTAGGGCAACTATAACGAATTGCTCTAACCAAAGATTTCAACTAGTCATGAAATCTCAATTCGAGAAAAGCTTATCAACGAAATATGACCTTTTCGTCGCCGTTGAAAATGCATAACCTATTACCCTAATATGGTTGTACAACTTTTATCTAAGACCAACATTTTTTTTTAAATTCTGTCACAGAATAAAGCAAGAAATAACTTGGTTTTTGCTTTGAACGATTTGATCATTTTCGTCATATATGCGTACAACGTTACCTAGGGTGGATCATTTTTTTTCTGGGAAAGCGACTGAACTAGCATGTATCTCCTAGATCGCTCGAGGCGAGAGACACTAAAAACACGGTATGCAATGGTATTTTACCCTTACTAATACTCTTTCTCCTATAGATTAAGGGCAAGTTTCTTCTCTAATTGACACGTTGACCTTTTAGATGTTGTCAAGGGGTGTACTTTCTCCATTTTTGATCTACATCCAGATGGGTAAGAGTTACGTTTGCATTTTATTTTATATGTGAAGCATATTCAGTTTTTAATGTCGTAGCGTGAAATGTGTCCTTTACCACTACGCGGATTTGAAATGTTGTGAACTTTTGAATTGTTACACTTTGCTATTAGGAGTTTAATTTAGTAGCATGTATCTATAGATTTTAATTCCGTACCTGTTATTATAACCAGTTTAAATTTATTGTAGCTGTCTGTGCGTATGCATGTGCGGGTATATCAGGCTGTCGGTCTGGCCGTCTCCATGTCTGTATGGGGATGGAAGCTGGTGTGATCATCAAGGCCATACAAAGACGGAACCGCTGATTTGTAAACTTGAGTACATGGTGGATCAGTGAATGGTGTCTGTGGTCAATACAAGTGTGGGCCAATCAAAGGATTAAGGAGAGCTGTGTGGTTTGACAATGGACACGTAAATCAGGTCGAAATGTTTCAATTTGCCAGTATTTACAAGTATTTTTGAGTCATACTTGTTTGTGAATCATACGCACTGTATGAAATGTTGCCTTTACAAATATTTAAGTTCTACTTAAATACACGTAAAGATGTCAAATGTATCAGTATACCTTTACAATATCTTTACATAGGAAAAAGATGAAAGTACATCTTTAGTCGCTGTAAAGACTAACACAGCAGTTGATTTTTCTTTACAAAAATAAAAGACATTGAAAGTGTGGCTTTACAGATATTAAATCCAAACTAAACTGCAAGCTTTTTGCCACATGCTTACAGACTTCAAATAGTTTGTCCACTTTGCTTCATTTAACTTATGGACAGATGGTATAGTTAGGTCTACCAAAGAGATTTGTTTAATGGGACTTTTCCAGTAAAGCTACACTAAATCCAGATAAAAGTGAAAAATGATAACAATAGTAAATGGTCAAGAGTATAAAAATTGTATTGCAATCATTACATCAAAAAGTACAGTTAGCATCAGGATCACAGTATCTTAATCGATATATCTTTATACATGATAATGACCCATATTTCTAAAAGAACAACAAAGGGGTTAAATAGTTACTAAAGAAAAGCAATCATCATTTCGGAAATACATTTCATCAATTCTGATATTTCCAAAAATATCTAACAACTAGTCAATGACACATTAATCAATTCCATCTCTTGAAATCAATGAATTGTGCTCTGTAAGTTCTGAATGAGTCACTTGCTTTGTGAAAACTTCATTGAGAGAATATTTCTGTGATTCTTGGACTTATATTCCAACATAAGCACTGCCTTATCATAACCATTGTGGAATACAAATTATATGAACTTGTATATCTAATAATCTCTTATATAGCTCCATTGTTTAAATATCAATAATGGTCCTTTACTTCTACATCATTTATGCAAATTATACATAAACAGTCGTATTACGTTTTGTGTTTTATCATGTGCATAGTTTCACAAAAGTTTTTTGTTTACCAGCTTCATGTAAGTTATACATGTGCATGGTTTGTACCAGCTTCGTGTAAGTTATACACGTGTATGATTTCACACAAGCTTTGTGTGTACCAGTGTCATTAGTGATGGGAATCGGTGTGAATTTCATAGGTAATCATCAGTTTCACACAAATAATAATCGATTAAATTCAGTTGCCGAGAGCACATTTTCATTTTTGTTCTGTTATACAGCTATTTTTGTTCTCTCTATGTCAAAATATTACTAAATAAACATGAATAATCTCTTTTATCGATATACATACGATTAACCAAATAAAAATGTTACTTATTTATTGCTTTATGTTATTTGTGTTCAACAACTTTGTTTAATGAAAGTAAAAGTATATGGCTGATTGGCTTTATGAAATTGAAATACTGTTGCAACCGCAGAATTAAACAGATTCATTCATTCATTCATTCATTCATTCATTCATTCATTCATTCATATGTGGTTTGTCCATCGCTGAAAGTATATAAGAACATGCTTTGCTTGTTTAGTCAGTTTTTACTAACATTTCACTTGGAATGAAACAAAAAAAAGTTCATTAACTCAACAACAGCAACATGATAAATGCCTGATTTTAGGTTAAGTATCTGATGAAAGATAATGACATGACAATGACAGTTAGAAGAAAAAAATTTGAACTACGGCGACATACATAAAAACATATTCTTTTATTTACTGTTACATAAGATACGTCAGCAAACTAAACACATGATTTCATGAATATTAAACTTAGGATTTAAAGCTCTAGATATTGGAATTTCAAGAAACAATTGTATTATCCGAAACAACAATCACCATCTGAATGCAGTTCTACTATAGTCAGCTTCCAATCTGTACATAATATAATAAAAAAAAGATTAAAAAAAGATTTTAAAAAATACCTCTACTCAGTGTGCATGACATTTAAGATTGAAAGAATTTAGTCAATGTGGTCTTATCTCCCTTTATTTTAATTGCGTTCATATATATATATATATATATATATATATATATATATATATATATATATATATATATATATATATATATATATATATATATAAGTTGTAAGTGATTAATTAATTCTAGACTTGTGGCAGGTAAATATTTTTGGACATAGATGGCCGGGCATGATTCATAATAAACTGGAAACTGACAATAGCACTGGTTTTTTTTTTTTTCTAACCTTTCCACGTGTACTCTTTGTAGCACAATTTACACACAGCTTTAGACAAGTGCAAGTTTTCCTTGGATTCTAGACCACCTTTCACTATTTTCCTGAGCCCAAAATAGGTTCAAAATGCATGACAGGTCATTTTACTAGGATAGGAATGCAGTCGTTTTTCACCTGACCTTTTTTGGCTAGTCAGGCGGACGGAAATTTATTCATATATGCTTTCAAGACAATACATCCTGTCCAAAACAAATTCTTTCAAAAAATTTCTTAAACAAACGAAAGTATATTATCAAAAATCATTGCTTGACATAATACAAATCTACAACTCTTCAGAAAATGTTATCTTATCATAAATGGCGAATGAAGTGAATAACTGGTTTCTATAAAAACTATTTTCTGATTCTTTTTTCATTCTTGTTTCCGATTAACTGAACATTTAGTTTTGAGTTCGAGTGTTTAGTTTGTTAACGTCTTAACCACACCACAACATTTAATTTCGACCACACATCGTTTGAACTAGTCCAAACCGCACTCACACTGGAGCAAAGGTCAGTCCATATTTTCTGCCTATACCGCCCTCCTCCTAGTAGAATAAAACAAGCTGGCTGACTCTCTCTTTTTGGAGCAGTTTCCGAATCTCCTGGACTATGGAAATTGGATAGGTGGCAACCTGATTATTCTTGGAGATTTCAACTTTCACTTTGACTGTCACGGGAACCCAAATACATAAAAGCTCATAGATTCCATTAATGTTTTCAACCTCAAACAGTCAGTTAAATACCCACCCATAAGCATGGTCACATTTTAGACTGGATTCTTCATAGACCTGATGATAACATTCTACGGTCCTCCCTGGTATCCCATGACCTTGCATCAGATCACCTCTGCATTATATGAAATCTTGACGTATCAGTCCCTAACCCTCCTCCTTTATCTGCTACTAGAAGAAACCTCCGTATGATAAATAGAACCAAACTAATGCACGACATCCAAGCTAACCTAACAACTTGCTTACCTCCTACCGCAGAACAACTCGATAACTGCCTTGCGTTCATTGCTTGACAAACATGCCCCAGCTACCATATGCAAAGTATCGATTCAAAAGTGTTCTCTATGGTATATCAGTGTTAGAAACCAGTTTCACACTGCTAAATGAGACCGCCGTAAAGCTGAGAGGCTTTGGCTTTCCACCAGGCTCACAATTCATAAGCAAATCTATGAAGTCGCTAAGAAGAATGTCACAGATATAGTCCATGCAGCGAAATCAGCTCACTATACTACTAAGATCATGGAAAGTTCCAGCTGCAAAGAGCCCTTCGAGATTACTAACAAGCTAATGTCAATGAACAAATATACACCACTTCCAACTACCTTCTCTCCAGTCGTTCTTCCGGACATGTTTGCAAATTTCTTCCGTGACAAAGTACAAACCATTAGAGATAAGCTTGACACTACAATTTCAATTGACTGGTCGTCACCATACAGTTGGGATACAGAATTTGAGCGGCGACCATTAACAGCATTTGAACCTGTCTCTATGGATTTCGTACGTACAATCCTGATGAAGAGTGCACCAAAGTCATGTGAACTTGATCCAATTCCAACATCACTGCTGCTTGAGAGCTTAGATCCAGTATTGCCTTCACAAACTGATGTTATTAATACCTCTCTCTCATCTGGGGAATTCCCATCATTTTTCAAAACTGCCATTGTAAAGCCTCTGCTGAAGAAACCAACACTAGACCATAACGATTTAAAGAGCTACCGCCCAGTTTCTAATATCCCATTCATATCACAAATCTTAGAAAAGGTTGTTCTATCCCAGCATGTATCTCATCTAAATTCAAACAGTCTTTTTAGCAATGTACAATCTGCATATCGCCCTTGTCACAGTACTGAAACTACTCTTCTAAAAGTAGTTAATGACATTCTCTCTGCGTTGGATAGCGGAAAGATTACAATCCTCACTCTCCTTGATTTATCTGAAGTATTTAACACAATAGACCATGATATATTACTTCACCGTCTCCAGCATGTATTTGGCATTCATGATACAGCCTTACTGTGGTTCAAGTCCTACTTGGTCAACAGGACACAAATTGTATCTGCAAATGGAACACACTCCAGCCCAGTTGATCTATGTTGTGGTGTTCCACTGGGGTCTGTTCTTAGACCTGTTCTCTTCATTCTGTACACTCAGTCGCTCTCAAGTGTCCTAGATTATCATCCAGTGTCTAACCAGTTGTACGCTGATGACACCCAAATATACAAATCTAGCCACCCAACTGAAGTGCATTTCTGATGTGAAATCATGGATGACATGTAACAATCTGCAGATGAATGATGATAAAAATGAGGCCATTCTGATCACAACACAAAGAATTTTTCATTCACATCCTTTACCTCAGACAATAAATATCAGCAATGCCAACATTAAATTCACACAATCAGTACGAAACCTAGGTGTTACACTGGACAGTACTCTCACATTGCACCAACACGTCATGAACATATGCAAGGCTGCATATCTTGAGCTGAGACGCATCAGCTCAATTCGCAAATATCTTTCAGTTGACAGTTGATGCCACTAAAACACTTGTGAGTTCATTCGTACTTTCAAGACTGGACTATTGTAATTCAATTCTGTCTGGTTCATCTCAATATCTGCTCCAGAAACTTCAAAAAGTTCTAAAGACAGCTGCTCGAATCATACTTAAGAGTACCACGATCAGAGCACACCTCCCCGCTGCTCTGTACCCTACACTGGCTATCAATTCGATCCAGAATCAAACACAAAATTTGTTCTCTGTGCTACGTTTCACTATCGGACTCTAGTTCAACATACCTGTCCGACCTCACCTATGTGTACACACCAGCAAGATACTTACGCTCCATTTCTGACAATCGTATACTCATTATTCCCACTATGAAAACAAAGTCGTATGGACAGCGTTCTTTTGCATACCAGGGCCAGCAACGTGGAATGAATTTCCCACTGAACTTAGACACAAAGACACAGTGATCACATTCAAAAAGGCTCTCAAAACTCACTTACTTTGACTGCATGAACAAACTTAAAGACCTAATAATGTTTCTTGCCTTAAATATTCTCAGCATGTTTTTTTTAATGTTTTCAAATTTAGTGGTGTTTGGTTTCATAATCATATCATTATATGTTGTTCTTTTTATTATCTTATAGGTGTTGTATAATGTTGTAAAGCGCTTAGATCTTCTAAAGATTAGGCGCTATACAAAGTCCTCATTATTATTATTATTATTATTATTATTACTATTTTATTGCTATCAACTTTTTTGTTGTTGTTTTCGTATTCTTCAAACTAGTGAATTTGGGTTTGCATGATGTAAAGAACCTAAAGTTCAGTGAACCTCAAGGACGAGGATCAAGATGCCTGTCAGTTGATACATGTATTTACATAAGAAGAAATATGACCTCTGAAATACAAAGATACGATCACGATTAGAACGAACACAAAGACGGCAAACTGTACTAAGAAATGTACGTTTTCCTTCACGTCCACGTAACTTAGAGTTTCAATCCCTTTCAAAACAAACATGGTACCTTTTGTAGAGCTTGAAAAAAATGAACAATATTAAGCACTTTGCTATATACTTTTTCTTTCCCAGCTATAGACTAAATAACATAAATACCGTAACAAAAATGGCCTTAAATCTTCTATAAAACGAAATTAATTCTTCTATAAAAAGATGTTCACCAAATAATAGAATTAAAGATTAATATGACTAACCAACAAAAACCGAATTTAACATAGGCAATGATATGAGTAGAAATGTGTGTCACTTTAAGAAGGTATGCGAATGTAATATGCCATGTACCAACAACTTGAAAAATAATGTATATACAGAGAGTAACCTCAATTGAAAATTCTTTTTTCAAAACTGTGTCTTTAGAGAACATACCTAAACACTAATTAAGGGTGGAACAGGGAAAATACACATAAAAGCTTTGATATTTCTATATAAAAAGAGGAGATATTCCTAAAGTTCTTAATCAGCTATATATGCAGGGACGGGTCTGTGGGATGTCCACCAGTAAAGAAGTACAGATTATGGTCACGCTGCCAGTGAGTGCGTGTTTTGGAAAATGAAAAAAATTGGATAGATATTTTTTCGTGACACTTGTAAAGTGCGACAAGAACGAGATAGCCTATTCCAAATCAAAGACCAAATATCACCCGAAAAGTATCACCACATGCGAGAGACGGAAAACGCTCCTCTAGAAAATTAAGAACTATGGCCTACACATACACGGTGAAGTTTCAAGATTTCAAGTCAGACGTACCACTGAGAAAAGCAGAAGGGTTCATCACCGGACTCTTGTTTACCCGCACTGAAACGACGATGCCAATGCAAACAAGGTTAGGTCTTGAGAATTTCCGTTTATCACGACAGTTTGAAATCCCTGTTTGGATCGAGTTTAGTAGCCCAGCAGAATTAACAACTTCCAAAGTCATCGACAAGATTCAACACGTGCAACAATCCAACAAGTTTCACATCACCGATGGAAAAGCGACACTGTTCATGACCCACGTTTATCTTCCCAACCGGTCCGGACGAAAAAAGATGTTATTGGTAGATAACCTTCGTAGCATCAAGAGTAGCCTCGTCTAAATTAACAATCCTCAAGACCAGATGTGTTTAGCTCGAGCCATCATGGTGGGACTAAAGTATGCCGACAAGAACACGGTAGAATGAAAAAGAGCCTGGAAAACTATTCGACAATCGGACCGAGCCAAGCAACGAAAGAAGCGGAACTCATGTTACAGGAAGCGAGGCTATCCAAGGACACCTTGTGGCATTCCTGAAATGCAAACTTTTCTAGACGCCTTGGCTCCATGCTACACTTTGAAAGTGCATCCTCAAGAAGGGCGCGGACCTCTGTTGTTTCGAGGCAAACCTTTTAAGGATAGAAAATACATTAACGTCTATCATCACAATGAGCATTTCGATGCCATTACCAGTATCGCCGGATTACTGGGATACAGTTATTACTGTGAGAAATTTGACTATGGCTATAACAATCGAGAGCAACACAAGCATTGAAGATCGAAATATTGAGGGATGTTTGGCCTCTAAACCCTGTCCTGACAATGGACAAGAACGTGTGCATTGCCCTGCTTGTCAGCGAACTTTTGTCAACCCTGCATATTACCAACATCTAAAGACATAAGGTTCACAAAAGAAAAGTGTTTGTCAACTGTTAAGATTGGACCTTACTTGTGAACAAGGCATAGGTACCAACAGTGCCAAGGCACACGTATGTTCAGGAAATAAACGATGTCACATTTGGTCACCAAAACGTGGACTTGGAACACGAATACGACATTCAAGAATGCCAAGCCCACCAGGAAGAATATGACCACAAGAAGAAAGGGAGTTTCATCTTTTTCGATTTCGAATGCATGCAAAAGACCGGCATAGACATTCCTAATTTCTGTGTGGCTCATCGAGCGTGCGAGAAGTGCATCCAAGAGCCTAACTTTGCCCTCACTGCAGCAAGATTTCTGGAGGACGTGAGAAATCTTGCGGAGACCGAACACGCTAGTCGATTTCACCCAATGGATCTTATACCCTATCGAAGAGACCTAGAGCCAAAAGGACATCGAACGTTACGGATATTGTCATCTCCGCGCCACGGTAATGAATTATAATTTCTCGGGATACGATTGCATTTTCTTTTGAGATACTATACGGAACAAAGTACCGAGCGTCCAAAAGTGACTTTGAAAGGAGCCAAACGCATCTACATGCAAGTGGAACAAGTGCAGTTTAAAGATTCGATGAGTTACTTGGCCATGCCTTTGAGTGGAATGCCTAAAACGTATGGAATGACAGAGATAGCCAAAGGCTATTTTCCACACCTTGTCAATACTGAAGCCAATCAACACGCCGTTCTACCCCATTTATCTGAGGCTCACTACTACGTCCCCGACAACATGCGTACCGAACAACGAGAAGCTTTCTACATTTGGTACCAGACTCACGTCTTGGACCCCTTCGACTTTCAGGAAGAAATGTTAAAGTATTGTCGTTCCGACGTGGACATTCTACGGAGTTGTTGTGGAAAATTTAGAGAATTGTTCATGGAACACCGAGGGATCTATCCATTGCCAAAGCGTGTTCCTTAGTGTACCGCCAATGATTCATGCCCGAAAACACCCTGGCTCTCATCTGCCCTCAAACGACGAACTTTGTCAAACGTCAATACTTGGTCAAAGCCCTACGCTTTCTACATTACTTGTGCGACAGTGAAGACAAATGGATTGAACATGCCCGAAACGTAACAGGCAAAAAGACCATCGAAGCATATTCGGAGGATGGTTTGGACTTACGAAACCCAGACCTGCCAACACAGACGAGTCCGTCTCAGTAAGGCAGTTGCTTTCTTTCCGTAAGATTGACTAGTTTTCAGTAAGGTGTAACAAAATATCAATAACTGCTATTGTAAAGCTGGAAAATGTAATTAAACGTTTGACGCATCGACAATAAACATTATGTTCAACTGAAAAGTGTGTAAAGTACGTGTCGACAGTTGCACAAATTCTAGTTTCAGACAGTGACAGTATGCAGCTCAATGGCTTGTTGCTAGCTCTCAACGTGACATAACCCTTGGAAATTCGTGTCCATTTCACATGACGACGACAATCATATCTCCCGCCACGAGACATGCTCAATTTGGCACATGATGTCTAATAAACGTAATTTTGTCCTTCCCAGCTTTTAGTCACAAGAATCTGAATACTCCGTTTTATTCTTCTGTGTTGATTATTAACACCTTTCTAAAAGCTTATTTTGTCTTTCGTCTTAAACATCCATCACTTTCTGGATGTCATTTTCAAAAAATAATTATATAAACAACAGTTTGCTCATGCAGACGCTTCGCATGAACAAATAGGTGCAGTTTAAAGCGTCTGCGGTGCTGCCGTAAAGTTAGTCTGGTTCCCTGACTAGTTTCGCTCATTCTAAGATGAAACCTGGATCCAAATAAGGGGGCGCTCACCAGTTAATATGTACTTTTGAGAGAGTGACGTATGTAAGGTGCAGTAGTTCGCATTTAAAACATGCACAGTGGAGAGAATGTTGGCATACCTCTATGCTACATTAATGTAAAGTGGATGATATTTCTTTGGATATTGTACTTTTGGAAATTTTACATGATTTAATCACGCTGCTATCTAAAATGACTGCTCCCTTGTGTTAAAAAATCAGCCTGAGTTAGTCTAAGGTACACTATACATAGCAGCTATTAAAATAGAGAAAATGAATTTTGCCAGAATAGACAACACCAGCTTCTGAAAGTGCAATGAATGAATTACCAAATATATAAAATGTAAAAAAAAAAAGTTATCGGTTTTTTTTTATACAATTTACCTCTGAAGTGCAGGAAGTGAAAATGACCAAGTAGATCTAGCACTTTTTTGAAAGGTGCACATCTGAAGTAAGGCCAAGCTATATACTCTATAACCCATAGTACACCCATCAATCATCGTAAGAGATGGCAGGTCGGCAGAAACCCTAAGATGGTGTACGAATTTAACGGATGCTTATCTCACGGATGTCCCATCTGCTACCCTCAACGTGTCACTAAAAATCAGTTTTTACAAAGTACTATGAAAGTCTTGTAATTGTCCACTTGTCAGCGGCGCTTGAAGTTAGAACAGCAAGAATACCGACTGGTGGAAATGTGGGAGCACGAGTACGATCACCGTTTGAAAACTGATCCCGAGTTAAAACGCATCGTGGAAAGTTACAAGTTGGTGGACCCTTTGAACCCGAGGACCAGTTTGTACGGAGAATGGACAAATGGTCACCTGTTTACTGTACCAAGCCAACGAAGAGTAAGGAGAAGAAATCAAACACTTGGACGTGTGTTCGCTTTATCCTTACGCGTGCACTTATCGTCACTATACCGCAGGGCACGCGCAATTGCTGACGAAACACATCGACCTGGACAATATTCGACAATACGAAGGATTGATCAAGTGCAAATTCTTGCCTCCCACTGGTTTGTACCACCCCGTTTTACCTCACCATTGCCAAGGAAAATTGATGTTTCCCTTGTGCAGTACTTGTGCCGAAACGTGCAACCAAGACCGACATGGTCAGCACACCCAAGAAGAACGCGCCTTGACGGGAAAGTGAGTCAGCGTGGAATTGTTGAAAGCTCTGGACCTGGGATACCAACTGGTAGAAGCGTACGAAATTTACCACTTCCCCAAGACAGAACAGTGCCACAAGGGTGACGAGATTCAAAAATGCATGTTCGCAGACTGCGTGGATGCCCTTTTGAAACTGAAACAAGAATTCAGCGGCAATCTTTCCTGGTGCCACCCTCCGGAAGACCAAAAGAAATTCAAAGAGAAATACTGGGAACAGGAAGGCATAACATTAGACCAGGTGGAGCGAAACGAAGGAAGGCGATTGTTTGCCAAGGGATGTTAAATTGATTGTGGGAAAATGGCACAGCGACCGTGCTTACCCAAGACGGAGTATTTGACAGAACCTTCACGCTACTTCCAGATGATATCTTTTATCATAGAAGTCTACGTGAGACTATAAATCTTGAGGCTAAGTGCAAACGACCAAATTTAAGAGAAATGACTATCTGACGCTAGTTCGCCCCCATATACTACTGCTATTCCTTGAGACATTAGCGATTCAGCACGACATCATGGAAACTTCATTATGACTACTATTACACCTATCATAGAAGTCATGCTGTGCGTGTCAAACACTATAAATGCGAAGCGAGGCCACTCGTTATCGTGGACTCTTTATTGGTTTTCATACTCTACATGAACCCGTGCAGCTAATAAATCTGCGGAGTTCATCCATGCCTGATCAAACTACTTCATATATCACCGCCACCTCATTTAAATGAACCTGTCTGAGAAGAATACTCGCTGCATGTGCGCATGTCTGGATACTGTCACTTTAGAAGTCGATTCCAAACCTTCCAAGAAAACTGGATTAAATATCTGGGTGGATTGCCTAAGGAGTTGAGAGAATGCATTTACCGAGAGTTGGTCAAAATAAAATGGAAAAGCAAACAACAATTGCATCCTTTACCTCACCGATGTTGGAACCACTGGTACCTGAATGATATAAGAGGACTGATTTATTTCAGAGTCTTCCAATGGTCAGACATTGATGAATCATGCGAGATTCAGAAAGCTTTGGATGCTACTCGTTTTACTTACAAGGTGACCATAAATTGCCGAATTCCAAAGGAAGACTTAGACGATTACCCAAATCTTTTACAAGAGCAAATCTTGGATCTTGGTTCAAGAGGAAGCTCCTGTGCCACGTGTAGTGTGTGGGAGATATAGTGATTATATTATTTCGGTTTGGCATTGAAGTACAAGCGATTGGGTGAAAAAGGTGCATCTATTACCTCCAAAAGAAAGACATTGCTGTGAATGTCAAGTTTAGAACAGTACATTTGGAATCTACCTCTGGAACGCATTTATAAAGGGTTTGTAAAGATACAAATGAAACACAAGCTCAAAGTTATTTTTCCATTTTTAAACTATGATCTTTTCCAAAGCAAATGAAGACTGATTATGGGAGGACACTACTTCAGTTACAAATATAAACCAGGACATTGGCCAAGATCCAATGATGACAAGTTTGCTTGCCATGAAAACAGACTGGCTATGAGTCAAATGTTGGCTGCATAGGAGTCAAGTATTTCAACCTCATTTGAAAAGTAATATTCAAGGATTGCCAAGCAAATTGCAAGAGAAGATCTAGAATGAAGCTTGGCAGGGACTTGCTAGAGCAAAATCTCAATTGGTGACTGTAGAACATTTGTGACGAGAAATTCACATGAGGAAAGTAACAAGTCAAAAGGTTCATTCAATTTCTCTGGATTAAGGCTTTGTTCTTCAGACTGTGTATGTATAGACCATTTACATCACGAAATTTTATTACCATTTTTGACCATTGCCTTGAATGGAAACGGGCCGAAATTGCTCTCTACCTCAATCAAATCATCTCTCAGACACGTTTTTGAAAAACTAACCACATTCAGAAGTGGCCCAACGTGGATATAAAAACGAGCTGACATGTCACCACTTTTATCAGAATGATACAACAGATAGCGTAAAAAGAAATCAATGACCATTTTCAGACTTTGGAGGATCAAGAAACCTTTTATAAAAAACTGATTCTGTTGAGTTTTGGACACCATGTGGTGTGTGTGAGTGACTACTTTTCTAGCATTTCGTTTTCCAGCAGATTCCTTTTGGACTATTTACCAGGACCTACAAATACATTATGGTGGCTCCTTTAAATGTGCACGAGATACTCATTCTGTTAAAAGCTTTGATATTTCATCTCGACACATCTCACTCTCTAATTTATGACGAAAATATTCGTAAAACATTAGTGACTTTGGATGCTTAAGACGATGTGTGTTGCTTGTTGGTTAAACGAACGCTGAAAAGACATGATATAAACATCTACGTTGGAACACAAGTGGTAGTTGACCTGATTTTAAACAACGTGTGACGGATAAAGAGATGAACATTAATTTTGTTGTATTTGGGGGGTTGGGGTTGTGGTTTATTTTAATATTTTCTTAAAAATGAACAATTAATGTAGCTAACAAGAAAATGGCATTCTTTTATGAAATGTAAATGTAAATGTTGTATATGAAGTGATTTTTTTTCCTAAGGTATGAATGGTAATTTTTAAAAGTACTGTTGAAGGACCAAGAACTGGGTTTTTAAAATAAATATGGGATATATCTGAGTGTGAGTTTTTAGGCTTGTTTTGGTCATTGCCTGGTTAGCTTCCTTGGAATTAACATGGACTGAATTGGAGTGAAAGTTCCATTACGGGATAGGAATGTAACTAGTGATATCAAAAGCTTACCAATGGAAATACAAGATCATATCTACGAGTTTCATTATAAGTCAAGGGGAGAGAAGTCCAAGATATTCAATAAAGATAGTCTTGGCCAAGAGTTGCATAGCAGAAAGGTAGATCAAGTGAACAAGGATGTTCGATTCATATATGTTAGAACTTTCTTTTGGAGATTATACTTGTCAAGAAAGATTTGACAGCTCAACGACAGCATGATATACTCTTCAGGAATCCTATTGAATTTACTGGAGAAGTTTGTAGATATATTCTGTTCTTTGAGGATTACTTCAACGTGCGCGTAATAAAGTAGAAGCGGAATGAGGCTGAGTATTTGTTGTGTGAAGAACATGAGGAAGTAAAAGTTTGAATTTGAGGTTAATTCAGTAACTGTATTAGAGTTTAGCATTACAGTTGGTGATGTGATGAACCTCTACTTGAAGGATTTCGACTCCAACGACTCTTGAAAGTTTCTATACTTGGCTGTAACTTCAACTCTTTAAAGCATTTTCACATGGAACTTTCTTTGAGAATTGTATCACTAGTGGTATTATCGACGCTCAATAGAAGTCCTGACTAATTTCATTAATAGGAATCAGCGAAACATCTCGCAGAATACGGATACCGAGTATGAATTACACGTTGCATTCGGATCCTTTTGATCCATAATTTGTACAAACTCAACCCTTCTTAGAGGATTTTGAATTCTACCATTGCTTCACAGTTCCTAATTAGTTATCTGTTCCAGCAAGTGCTAAAGCTAATAGACATTTGTCGAGGAATTTCGAAATATTAGGTTCAATGGCGGAATAAATCTTGCATATACGCATAGGCCTTAACATCCAATCTTTAAATTGTATTGAGTTGGACCATTCTTTAAGATTTTCTGTCTATGGATATGTTTGACCCCTAAGGAAGGAATACTTTAAAGTCAGTAATAGTGCCGCTTTCGGCAAGCCGATCCCTGTGGTCCTTGTTCGTATCGAATACGAGGACAGACTCTATCACCTGGAAGCCGTTCGCGTGCAACAACGTTACTCTCCATTCAACAAAATCCCGCCTCAGTATAAACCGTTCGATCTGCACACACAGGCTGTTCTCGACCTCGCACAGCTGTTGGTGTATGACTTGTATTAGGTCTCACTGGATAGTTTCGTATTTTCACACACACACACACACACACACACACACACACGCACACACTAATTTTTAAGGTAGATGGCTTGAACCTAATCATCACAATCCTAGCATTTATAAATTCACACATAAGCGAAATCTGTAATATGGTTTACATTTATTTTGAGCTAGGCTTGAAAGTGGGTTGGCTTGCTGGTGACTGCCTGTCACAGTTAGACGAGCATTGGAGATCAAATGTGTAACTTACGCTGCGTATTTACGTGTGTTTGCTACAGAAGTAAATATCTAAAAATCTAGTTGGTTGAGGGGTGATGAAAAGTATGCTAATTTGTTATAGTACTAGTGAACTTTATTCATGCATAAGGCACATACTGATTCTTTTAGCTGCCTTGTCACGGGATAATATTCAAAATAGCTCTTTCCTGTCAAAAATGAACGCAAAAAAGAGTGGTTGGTGGTAGTGTTGGTTCAGTATAAAAGCCACCAGTTGCATAAGGAATTAACCTTTATACCTCAGTCAGAAACTTACAAGCATCCTTTAAACAAAAATCATTTGTTTTTATTTGTATCTTTATTGTAATATTATTATCATTTTTCTGCAATATGTCATCACAGGGGGAAAATATGCCCAAAAAACTGTCCAGTGAGACTTTACAACAAGGTCAATGGTCACTACATGTAAAATGCCTGCCTCCTGTATACCAACACCGACAACCTATTGATATCCTTGGAAACGCAGGATCTGTAATGGAACATGGCAAATGATGTAGGACAAGATCCACTACCAAGACGGACCCCCACCCACCTTCGCACCGGCACCAACAAGAAGGTCTTCACAGCGTTCAAGGATGAATGTAACGCCCAATTCGGTTAGGCTTTTTTAAACTCTTACTCTTCCAGAAAACCGCCATTTGGCACAAATGGGCCGTTATTATGGCGCAAAATTTATTTGCATAGGCACGTAAGAATGGATTCAAAATGGCGATACTTGGGACCCATTCCGGCTTGGAATTGTCAAAGTCTTATTCTTCATTAAACCCGCCATTTTGGGCATAATCGGGCCGTTAAGCTATATACTTTCTCATGTAAGCACCTGTCCTAAAGGGCAATATTTGGGGGACAATCCGGATCGGATTTGGCACCCTCTTATCCTTCATGAAAACCACCGCTTATTATAACCGGGCCGTGATTGTGGCCGAAAAGGTATGTTTTGACATGTAATCATAGATACTAAAGGAAAACATATGTGGCCAATTCCGCCTCGGATTTTTGGCAATCTCTTATTTTTCATGAAAGCCGCCATATGGGCATAATCGGGTCTTAATGAGGCCTAACCTTCCCGCCTTTAAAGCGTTTTACATGGATCCTTCTTTGCGAATTTTATCCCTAGTCGTATTGTCAACCCTCAGTAGAAATCTGGGCGATGTACACTATGGAAACATCTCGCAGTATACGGATACAGAGTATGAAAAACACGTTGAATTTGGATCATTTTAATCGAAATCAAACCCCTACTTAGAGGACTTTGACATCAATCCCTATTTCACAGCACCAAGTTAAGGATCCGTTCCAACAGATGCCAATCTGTCGAGCCATTTCAAAGCAATATGTTGCGAAAAATGAGGTTGAATGGCGTGCAACAAAGGTCACATGAATGAATAAAACTTCTTTGAGACATGTACCCTAATATCCCCTGTTTAAACTGTTTTGAGTTGGACCCTTCTTTGAGATTTTATATCTAGGGATATTTTCGACCCCCAAAAGAATGAATTCTTCAGACTCTGGTAAAATGGAGAGACTCTGGAAGCTGGTCCTTGTGGTCCTTCTTCTGCTCAAATACAACAGCGATACTCTCCATAAAACGAAGTTCCGCCTCAACTTTTGATCTACGCTGTTCTCGACCTTTCAACGCTGTTTGTGTATGACTTATATCACAGCCAGGTAAACGGTCACACCGTGTAAAAGGCCAGAGTCTTGCACATCAACACCGACGGCCTTTTGACATCCTGTAAAACGGAGGATCTGTACCGGAAGATGGCAAATGGCCCGATTCGGCCAAAATGACGATTTTACTAAGTTCGAGACTATAGGCACATCAACACATTCAGTGCTGCAACTTATTTGGAACACCTCTGGACTTCAATTGAAACTTTTAGGACTATTAAGGATTTAATTCACAATGCTGTAGGTTTCTTTTAAAATTTCACTTTTTATGCCATGGAAATACATTATTTATTGAATTTTACCAAACTCATCTGTTTTCGCTCTGTTTGTTACTTAGTTTAAGACCATAGAATCGTATATATATATATATATATATATATATATATATATATATATATATATATACGAAAAATTTGTAAAACGTGTTCTTAAGATAAAAATAATTCTGGTTTAAAAGAGTAAATATGGGTGTATTATTCTATCGAAATATAAATAATCTTAAGACGCAGCCCAAATACATAAAATCTGATAGTTTGAAAACGATAGAATGGTTGCTATGCGTGACTTCTTCAACAGATGAAAAGCAAAAGCATACAACCACCCAGAAAAAGAAAAAGAAAGCAATGGGCCATTTAAACATGTAATGGTTCACCGAGAAAATTTTATTGATCGAGTATCTCTCAATATTTATTGGGAACAAAACAAATTCTATGTTTCAATTGGTAATTTTGGTCTTAAGCTAACTAACAGAACGGAGCAAAAGCAGACAAGTTTTGTAAAATTTCTGCAAATAATGTATTTCCCCTATAAAATGAATTAAGTTTAACTACATCTGATACACTTTTCTTGCAAAATGATGCCACCCATTCTAGGGACGTGAATCGTCCTTACAGATTTCCTGTTTTCCAACAACAACAACAACAACAACAATAATAATAATAATAATAATAATAATAACAATAATAATAACAACAACAACAACAATGATACTACTACTACTACTACTACTACTACTACTAATAATAATAATAATAGCAACAACAACAATCAGCAATAAAATAAACCGTCCTTTTGAACATTAGAAACGGGTTTCAAGTGCCTTATTTTAGTTTTAAAAAATTGACAAAATGCTATTAGAACATTGTAGAAATACTAGATAGAGCAAGGGGAGAAAAAAAATTCAAAATAAGTTACACACGTGAAACTGCAATTTTTTCCGTAAAAAATAATTTGAAAATAGCTTATACACACACGTGAAACTGCAAATTTATATGTACAAATATAAAGCCTGACATAAAAATAAACAAGAAACGATCAACAATCGAAATCGAGATAATATTTAGGCTCGTTTGTATCTAAATCCGGATTACGCCTTACGTACAACGTTTCTAACTATAATATAGGAACGGAATCACAGAGACAAATTCTACAATTGAATATAAAGAAAAATGGAATATTTGTTTCAATAACAAAAGGAAATGTCGATTATCCCTGTTAACATATATTGGAAAACGGAGTTGATACAATGTGATACCACTATGCATTATTCTGAGCATAGTTATATCCCCTGACTTACTAAGTCTCGTGATCTATCATGCGGCTCCCGAGAGCGTGAATTTGTAATGTCGAAAGGTTTGTTCTTGTTACCTTGGCTCATCCAGTTGGCGTTTAGTTTTCTTTGGGTAGAATATTTAATACAAGAAAAATAATGACTTCGCTACACTGGGCGTACGTTTTCCTGATACTTCTGGGTGAGTAAAGTCTGTATCGTTTGCTAGTTTATTTTAATAATAATCTTGCCGTACATCAAATACTTTTGTGTGGTATGAATCCTTGGTACAAGTGAATAGGCTGACATATATTTCATCAAATGGGTATAAAAGAAAAATTGACATATTTTTACTGGAGGCTTCTTGATTTATTCCTTAAAATAATTTTGTGTGCACATAGTTGTGTGCATTGGTAAATTGACGACCTCTGTCCTGTTGTTAGTCAATAGTGTTTTTTAAATCTGTCAAATTCACTTGGGTTTTAACGTATTGGTATGAAGTAGATTGATTTACCAATACCTTTGATACGACAAATTATGATCCACCCATGGTGTATAAATACGCATTTAATTATGTTGTCAACAGTAAAGTATTGCTTTTATACACTTTTGATCAGATAAGAATTTCTGCTCATTAATGAAATAATCAAATTTATCAAATATCCCGTCCGCTCTCTCTCTCTCTCTCTCTCACACACACACACACACACACACACACGCACACACACACACACATCGCCTACGAAACAACTAGACGTTGAAATCTGGGGAGTGATAGCATAAAGAATTTGAGCTGTATGTAAACCTTAAACTTGAACTATGTGACCTAGAAAGAAAAAGAAAGAAGAAAAAAACCACAACAGAATCCTTATAATGGTATGTGCACACACTATCAATGGGATTTTACACTGTTGCACGTTACCAATGATACAACGTTACAATAGTCTGTGGAGACTAGTAGATCGAACAGTAAATGTTTTGGCATAAACCTACTATAATCTCAGTCGGAAGATCCTCGGCCTTTTCCCTCAAGCCGAACAAGAAATAAACGAATTGACCTATGTTGTGTGTGTGTGTGTGTGTGTGTGTGTGTGTGCGCGCGCGCGCGGGCGCGCGCGCGGAGGGTGTGGTGCGCATTTATGTAACTACTGAAAATGTCAATGATAAACCAATATAGAAAAAACAAATAGCATCGCTATATCCTGAAGAATTGGTAAGGCAACACAATCCTTGTCCAGTAAATTTGTACCGAAGCAACTCAGTTTATGTGCAGATTTTTCTAATCCTTGTGTTAGAAATATTTTTTCCAGAAACCAGCAAAAAACAAGCCTCACACTTTAATTGAAAAGAAAAGAAATGATGTGACAGTAGAAGCACAAGATAGTAAGATGCAAAAGATACACAACACATATCAGGAAATATGTAGAGAGAGGATGTAGAGAGAATGGTTGCCACTGATATAAAATCAGAGATATGGGATAAGTGTCTAGTCAGTGAGTGAAAAAACAGAAGCACATAAACTAGAAAGAGAGAGAGATAATGAAATGGTTGATACAACTCCTTCACTAGTAGTGTGGAACCTCAACTTACCGTGGAGAACCTATTCTTTTAAGGTAGATGGCAACAAGATTCAAAGACTGCACGCTTAAATTAATTTGTAAAATAAGACTAAGTTAACTGGGTATGATTCCTTTTGTATATCAGAACTAGATGTGTAAGATTGTTTTTCTTGCTGATGCCCACTACATAATTGTGAATTTTAATTTTGAGACCTCATGTCACCAGTCCATTACAAATTAAGTTTTGTTCTGGTCATTTGAATTGTAGTAGTAAAGTGCTACTTCGATATGAAAGTTTGTGAACTTTAAAAGTTATTTTAAGATTTCGAGAGAAAGAGGCCATTACATTTTAATTTTATCTTACCAGGAAATGTTGACGTTGTTTGGAATCGTTTAAAAGGATGCAATGATCGGTCCCAGTAATAAAAAAAGAAAGACAACTCTTAAGGCACTCCGCTGGTGAGACCCAAAATAATTAGCATCCACCATCGTACAATATCCTCGTACCTATTTTCACACAATACACTGTACTCATTAGTCTGATTATCATGTTCGTATTCCATCCGCTAAACGTCACACTATACGACTTGGCAGCCACATATTTCAATAGTTATCGGCCAATAATATTGGGTTGCCAATTTTATATCAATTCTTCCATCAAGACGTGTAAGAAAGTAATGAAACGAGAATAGCCTCTCATGTGAGTTTGATTCGGACTTTAGCTATCGGTTTAGTTCGATAAATCAACCCCACAAATCTGTGTTGATAGTGATGGACGATGTTTTGGGTCTGATGTCAATTGTTCATTAAAAAATGCAATTTTTGCTGCATGCAAATTATTCCGGAACAACCCACGTACACTTTAGACACATACTGGTAATTCGTAACAGCCACAGGTGCTCGACGCGAGGATGACGTTGAAAAGAAGAAAAAAAAACAATAATTTGAAGGGAAAAATCTTACAGAGTGACAAAAATACCTTACATTACCCCCATGACCCGTTCTGACATATGACCCTCTCTATCATAATGTGTAAGAGAGAAGGTACGGAACTTCCAAATACATCATTCCACCGATGACCCTCGATTTCCTTCTATTTCCGTCTTTAAAGATACACGACCATACTATATCATATGGCTTGCATTCCAAATCTAATTGAGAGCAGATTTTTTAAGTACGTCATGCTAAACAGAGGTTGTATTTCCTGCTTCATGTGACATTTGTCTGCATATAAAATAAATGCTGTTTATTACTGAATTGTTCAAGAATGTCTAGGATTGACCTGACGAAAATTTCAAACAAACTCAATAATAATCTTAAGCGAGACAAAGGTTAATTGGATGTGACCAATCAGAAAGCTTGGTTTTAAATATGTGACCAGTCAGAAAGCTTGGTTTTAAATATGTGACCAATCAGAAAGCTTGGTTTTAAATAAGGAAACTGGGTTGCATTGGATTTGGTGAAGGTACACCACAAATACATGAATGAGATGTCTATTTTTTAAAAAAGTTCAAATTAATAATGAACGAATCTCCGACATCATAGTTCGCACACTCACTTTCAGCTCTCAAAAACTAGTCACTAACAACAGACAACTCTACACTACGCATGATCACAACTGCCAAAAGCGAAAGAAACAAAATGGTATTGTTCTGAACTGATACGATCAAAGCAAGGAATTTCCGTAAATAATCACAAACAGGCGGGTGGGATTTTTAACGTAGCTTTAACAATTTCAGTCATATCTCTAAGATTGCTGCAGCGTGACAGATTAGAGTGATGTCTAGCACTGGGGCATCATGCCGCAGACATGTGGCATCATGTCCTACCCAGTAACATTACATTATCCTGACACCAGGCTGACCAGTCATAATACTAACTTCCTAATACTGAGCGCCAAGCGAGGTAGCTGTTAGTACCATTTATCGTATTTGGTATGACTCTGCCGGGGTTCGAACCCGTGTCCTCCCGCATCAGAGGCGTACGCTGTAACCACTGGGGCCACAGGAGCGGTCCAATATAACAATCAAAATATGGAATAATCAGAAGATGCGATCTACGTATTGAATTCTCAATATATATCAGTAATCTATTTTTTTACCAAAAGGTTTGTTGGTGCAATATGTAATAGATCGTCGTGCATATAATTACATCCACACACACACACACACACATACTGATGTTATCTCGTCGTGGCAACCAGTTCATTAGTGCGCCGCTCCGCTCTGCCTGCCGTTGTTGCAGAACGTTTGTCAGCTCACACTGAGTTAGCTACTATCGACTCTTGAGGCAACATCGTCATTGACTGCACTATCTGGGTTGCACAATTAAATACAGATTAGCGACTCCCTTTAAAAAATAAACCTAACATAACCGTTCACTATATATATATATATATATATATATATATATATATATATATATATATATATATATATATATATATATGTGTGTGTGTGTGTGTGTGTGTGTGTGTGTGTGTGAATTTATTTCTTTGATAATATCGATATTGTGGGATTACACTTATAAGAACCACAGTCGTACATGAATCTGTTTCCGGCAAGAAAAATCGCATCGGGTTATAATAAATCAAATAGTTCACATCATTTATTGCATCCAGCTTATAATCGAATCAAATTCGTCTTTTCAAATATTAAGTGTATAATTGAACAACCTATATTATTCCTGATAGGATAACGTTCGGATGATGCAGAAAGAATGAACTTCATAAGTACTGTTATCATGGTCAAATCCAAGATCAGAGAACTTGAAGGAAAGGTATTTTCCCACTGTCGGCACTTTGTAAGTGAAATAGAAATATTCAAGGTTAAAACTATACACAGTTTTGTATCAATGTAAGTGGCAACGAAACCTATCTACATTTTCGTTAACAGATAATACAAAAGAAGCTTCGTATGTACACTTCCGCTACACACTGCACAGTCTTGCAGTGATACTTTTAATTAGAAATGAACTGGTACAGTTATATGTAACAATGAGATTAAAGCATGTATAATGCAACAAAAGTAAGCTGATGTAAACAAAATATACATGAATTGAGACGAGTCTGAAGAAATCTTCAGAAAAATTAGCAAAATTATTTTATAAGCAAACAAAAACAAAACAAAAGAATAAATCAGGTACAACATTCGATATAGTACGTGTTCCATTTAAGGTAACGTTTTAAACTTTGAAGGTGGTTTTGATGCTCTCAGTGGCGTCGCTAGTGGGGTGCGGACCGCACCGGGTGACACCATCTCAGAGGGGTGACACCAAATTGAAAAATTGCAAATTTTATAGAGCACACACTGCTTGGTCTAGTTGGATTTCATAAGCGGATAATCGATCATAGTTAAATACATGACTAGCAGGCACAGCAGTGGCGTCGCTAGGGGGATGCGGGGGGTGCGGACTGCACCGGGTGACACCATCAGAGGGGTTGACACCAAAATGACATTACTAAGGATTCTGTATGGTCTGTTACGGAAGGAGGACCATGGGTGACACCAACCCAAGTGACGCCACTGGATGCTCTGTGGTTTAGACTTGTTGCATGCTATGCGATATGCCAAGTTTAACCTTTCTGACCCAGGAGAGGAAAGACAGTTATTTCATTTGTCAAGCACTGCAACAACAAAAGTGAACCAATTGGTTAAATGTCTGAAAGCGACCGAGAAATGCGAGGAAATGAACCAGTAATTCAGGGAGGTTAACTTCATCATTGAGGTTAATTTTCTTGAACACATTGCATATAGCAAGATTTTTAATAATATCACATGACTTTTTTCCCTGTGAGGTTTATTGTGAGAAACTAATCCGTTGATGATCTCTTTTTTTAAAAAACAATTGTGTTAAAAGAACAGACGTATCGGAAACAAAGACACTAGTTCATAGCTGTGCATTAAGCATTTCTTCTGTGCATTAGATTTGCTAATTTTTCAAAGTTTTTATCTGTTTTCTCTTACCATTTGATTCTTGATGTTATCAAAGTTGCAATAAATGCAAACGGCGGTAATCCTAACTCGGCTAACAAAATACTAGAAAAGTATTTGATACCATTCATGTCACTTGCTCATCTTTCAGTTGATTTTGTAAAATGTTTAAGCTTTGAACAGAATTAAATTTGCAGATTATAAATTAAAACATCTGACATTCTTTCGCAAATTTCAGTAGATCTAGCAAACAGATATTTAGTTGTCTTACGTTCCTTCCCATCCATTTTTTTAGCAGTTTTGTTTTTTAAAGGCTGCATTTACAATAGCCATTTTTAGTTGTGTGATTGCTATATTTGCTCTCGATATATTCCTTTTCTAATTAGGTGTACCTTTGCAACACGTTGTTTTCGACTCGACTTTCATCCATTCTTAGCTACTAAAATAACCGAAAAGTGCCGTTCAGCCTTGCCGCAAAACGAAACCAGGACATTATTGACGCGTTTAACGCTAAATAAATGCCAGAAGGTGGGAAGTTGTTAACAAGAATGAATTTGAAAACCTTTCCTTCTCAGGTTTAAAATATAGGAGCCTCTTGAATTCATTGAGCTGAAATACAATATGAGAAAAACAACCTCAAAGTACAAATCAAAGTGGCTTTTGTGACAAATCTTATAGTTACTTATTTCAAATTACAAGGAAATGTATTGTCCAATCAGTGTTTGCCCCCTGCACTATGGAAAGCCAGAATACAAAGTAATTGCTTTTTATACTAGACTGGAAAAAGTCATGGTGATAAATAATTGCTATCTATGAAGGAGGCTATATATACATTTTTGTTTTATTGGTTTTAACGGATATTCATTAGAAGCTACTCTTGTACAAAGACAACCAACAAAAATATTTGCGAAAATAAAATTAAAAAGAATGCACACAAATGACAATTAGACGAACATGTCGTAATTAACAGAGCCTTTAATGCACGCTTTCCAGAGACGAATTATAAGTTAAGAGAATCCACCTGCAGTAAAAGTGTTGAAAGAATTAGGTGTTGTTAAGAACTTAAAATAGATGCTCTAGAATCGGATCCTAAATACACGAAAAAAGTTACATAGCTATAAATGGATATTAGCAAGAGAAAGACCGAAACAAACAAAAATTGCATTGCGAAAACAGTTAAAAAGCGTTCAAAGCGAAAGCAAAAAGCAACATTAAGCGTACATCGAACAAAGTTGAGACAAATAATCAGACAAAGGGACATTGGAAAATCAATTTAAACGTTTTTTTTTTTTAAAAGTTATCAAGGGCATAACAACTGTTTAATGAAATGAATGTTATTTTGGCTACTGTTGCCATGGCAACAGGTATCACAGTCTCAACTATTGCACAATATGTAAATAGCATGAGGTAATGAAGTAGCTTTATCCGGAAGCAAAGATGATATCTCCTTGACAAAATTAGAAGTGTCTTAATTTCTATGTTTAATGACTTTTCTGTTTTAGCCGATGTGGCAAAAGCAATACTGGATTTATTAGCAGTGTAAAATTATGTCCTATCCACACAGCTGGACAGGATGCTTTCATCTGGTTCGCTATTTGTCTTCTTTGTACACCAAAGCATCTAGCGAAATTAGACGTTCACAAACTATTTAAAAAGTAGAGTAGCTAATAGTATCGATATAAATAGTTGTTTATATAATTTAAAATGTGTTCGAGTTCGAGTTGTAGCATTGCTCTACTAAACGAATTACTACATTAACATATTAACAGTGTCGTAAACTGTTAAATCAGACTATGCATTACATGGTATATTTTCTTTTTATCTATCTAAAACACAATAACATTAGATTTATTGATTTTGTAACCATCCGTCCGATCGTTGCCTTCTTGTAGAAATTGCGATCATTAGCTTCATCTACCAAATTGTTCTTTTAAAAAAACTATGCTGATTTAACCTTCAAATGCCATCCTTGATTTTCTTTTACTCAAGTTATTTAAACTTTTATTTGTTTTCCACCATGTATAATGATTGCTACTTCCATTCGTGGAGGTCCAGTTATCATGTGAACCATCTTCCTTTCTATTCCAAGCCAAAATATCTGGTATTTTTGCAAACATCCTTCTTTTTTTTGTAAACACGAAACCTGTACACGTATTTAAGTAACTCTGGAAACATTTGGTATGTTAAATGTTAGAAAGAAAGTCCGACAGCCTTATTCCCCCCCCCCACACACACACACACACACTGCCCACTTTAGCTGATTCTGCCAAAATCCCATGACACACTGGCCATTTTGTTTGTCTATACCATAGTTTGAAGTGTAGCTGTAAACATTTTGAATGGTTAAAACGTCAAACTCTTGGTTTCAGTTTAGTTTTAACTTCTGTCTGCTTCAGTATTTGAACAATGCCGCTTTCAGCTTAGCAATCAACCGAGTTCCTGGAAAAGTGTAATGTGCTGTGTTGGTCATTTGTGTGCAAAATCTAACGCCCATTAAGTATTTTTTTCTAAAAACTTAATTTTTTCTTTGATTTGCAGATACATTGAGAATTAATTTACTGTTTTCCACACCAGTGTATCACTCTTTATTGATTTCCCTACCTAATCGATTTTCTTCTCAATTTGTAATACTATTTTACTCTTCTTGTTTCTACACCTAGTTTAGTTATCTGTTATGTTGAAGTTCGTTTTCTCCTTTCCTCCTTCGATTTAGCTCTGTTGTTACTGTTTGACGACTGGGAATATTCATCCTTCGATTTAGCTCCGTTGTTACTGTATGACGACTGCGAATATTCCTCCTTCGATTTAGCTCTGTTGCTACTGTATGGCGACTGCGAATATTCCTCCTTCGATTTAGCTCTGTTGCTACTGTATGACGACTGCGAATATTCCTCCTTCGATTTAGCTCTGTTGCTACTGTATGACGACTGCGAATATCATTCCAAAGGCTTAATATTGCACATGAATAAATGAATCTCCAAACTCTTTTATTAACACGCTGTCAAAGAAATGTGTACGATATTTTATTTTAAGCCGAGTGGTGCCAACCCCACCCCACCCAATATAATTTCCCTTTCGTTAATGTTGTGGTAATTCAGGTTGTGTCAAGGTTAAATTGTATATAGTAAACATTATCCAGGAAAATATTCCTGGCTGGCGTATGTAATCTGTTTATCTTCTTGTATTAGATGGAGAGGAGCTTTTGTGTCCTTGTGATAAAATCAATATTAATGTGAGTTTAGTCACAATTTATTTTGCTCAAAATCATTTAGATTTGCATGTACTTATTCACGTCGTATTTGTTTTAATGTATTTTTTCAAAAAAGATATTGAATCGAGCAACTTAAAATATTTCGTCATTTTTATAAAACGATATTATATATTACCCTTCTGAATACTTACTACATCATAGTCGCCTTATCAACTTTCCGTGTGTTCAGTTGTTGTCTTTTATGCTTTGAATGTTGTTTAAAACTTTCCTCTTCTGTTTGAGAAATCTGACATTTTCTTATTAGTTCATGCTTTAATGTACAATTTTTTATAACTGTCACGCTCTAGAAGCTGAAAATTTTGAAACATTCGATGTTTCCATGCTTCTTGCCACTGCAGTTTTTATATGGTGTTTCTTCCGATCTGTGTAATTTTGATTAATGATATCCCATCTATAAATCATTCCTTATCCTTGCCATTTAACAAGTGCACATAGATGACCATCCGTCCATTTTTTTTTCTTTAAATGTTTTCATCTTTTACATGTCATCTTGTTGGTTGTATCGAGGTAACGTTGCTTCGTAAAACACAATATGTATAGCCTCGTCTTTCCAGTCTTCCAGTTAAATAGTTCATCTCCTAAAACAACTTGCCAGTTTTTAAATATTTTTATTAGCCAAGTTAGGAAAGTAGCCCTTTTCCAAAAAAAAATTACATTGAAATTCTGATTACTTCACGTGCTTTGAAGGCATAATTTCCATATGCTGAATTGTAAGGCAAAAGACTGATCCATATTTTTGATCTGCTTTCTTCTTTGCCATCTTGGACAAGGGTCATATCTATTGATCTCTGTTGAACGTAGCATATCATTCCGTCAGCTTTGGTAAACCGTTGAGCATTTCTGCTTTCCTTCAAAGTGATATCCTTCCATTTTCTTGTATTTTGGATTCTATAAGCCGTTCAATTACATACGCCTTTTCTGTTTCATTAGACTGATAAGCATATACCGTTTTTCTTTTCGTGAAAGTCCTTAACATACTGTTCTAAACAAACTTTTATCAAATTTACAAAATTGTGTCTTTACATGATTTAGCTCCTTTGTGATTTCTCAGAAGGAATCACGTATGCCAACTTGTTTTCACCTTCTGAACCAAATTGTATTTTGAGGTAGTATTTTACATATGTTATTATTTCAACAATGTATCCATGTCACTGATCTTATATAAACCACTGGTGCTAAGGATACATGCAAAATAAATTTAATATATGACGGAAACAACCATTCTCATTATTTTCCAAATTATCGTCTCTAAACGTTCATTATCTAAGCTATTTATATTAACTTTCCATGTGGATATATTTAATAAAAAGAAAAATAGTTTACTTGAGAAAACGATTGGAGAACTTTTGATCTAATGGGATTTCCAACAAGAGCCCGTATAATATCACTTCGAATTCTTTATCCTGTCATTTTTCGTGTTAAATCTCAAACAAAAACAGAAAAAACACTTACTAGGAAAATGGTTTCTAATTGCTGCTGAGAAAAGAGAAATGTTTGCTCTATTTTGTCACGTCCCTTGTAGCTCTGCAGGTCTCTTTTTAACTTTTGATTCAATAATTTTTTTTCAATACGTGAATAAACTCTGAACATGGTAGAATAGCGTAAGAGTAATACACAAGATATCAGAGCTTTCCGTTTCTTAAACTATATGTAATTTACATTTGATAGGCAACTAAGCTACCTGTAATTTCATTTGATAGGTAATACAACTTTATATAAGCTACATGTAATTTCATTTGATAGGTAATTAAACTATATGCAGTTCCATTTGATAGGCAACTAAGCTACCTGTAATTCCATTTGATAGACAATACAGCTTTATATAATTCCTTTTGATTTCAAGGCTGTTATAAGTTCATTTATTAAAATCATGAAAATTCTAAGTACGGATTGCGGCATATAACGTTTAATAACATCTTTTATGTGGATCATGGTAATCACAGTAAGCTCTATCATAGGCGTATATCCCATTAGTCGATTATGTAACAAAATCTGGTTTAATTGAGACTTTGATCTGTGTGGAAATCCAAACGTATACTGTAAATGACAAAAGGAAAACAGTCGTAAGAAACTGATACAGAGCGATGAACAAAGAGTTCTACTCTTATTCTATCAAAACTATTTGGCCTAATTAATGCGCTAATCAATGTGACATTAAATATTGCTCGTCTTTCTTTGTTTTTTTTTATATTTATTTAGGAACTATAGGTGAAGCTCAGTCGCAAACATGTACCCAGGAATACCTACAAAGAGCTAACCAGTGCATGTTGTCATTCACGGAAGTTGTCGCGAGTACGGAGAATGACACCACCTCGTCTGGGTTCAACACAGTAATAACTTCACAGTTTTTGCTTATGAAAATATTCTGTGAAAGGTAAACAAATTCATACAGCAGGGTCAACAGGTAAGGAATTTACTTCACGCAGAAAGGAAGAATTCCCTACCACACACACATAGACACACACACACACACACACACACACACACACACACACACGCTCGCGCGCGCGCGCACGCACTTTATCTTTGAAATATTCGTGCTTCTCCTTTAAAATATCATGACCATTTGCCGATAAGTTTAAGGTTTGTACTGGAGACGGGGCAAGTTCAACATACATACATACATACATACATACATATTAAATGTTATTAAAAAGTCTCGTATTCATATACTCTATTTATACTGATACTTTAATTGTCTCCTAAATAGGTTATGAATTCCTAATTATGTGTGTGTGTGTGTGTGTACACCTCTGATTGAACGTCAGCTCATTATGCTGACACTGACGTCAGGCAATACTGTGTCTTGCTTTGCTAACAGTGTGAACTGACAGCGTAAAGTTTATGCTTTGTTTATCTCTATCATCCAATTACTCAATAATACCTTTACCACCAGAGCCTGTTCTCTCAGGCAGCATACCGGCATTTAGTCTTTTATCATGTATTCGTTCACAAGCACTTGAGTATCCTTGATAACCTTTTACTAAACGTTTTACCAAATTTTGTAGAAACGGTAAGCATTATTGTATCTGGTAAGAGACTGGTGTCAAGTGTTATGCCTTATACGTAGGTTTCAGCCGTATAATATATAACAGTATATTCTTTCTCACTTTTGAATTTGATTTTTCAACATTGTCTTTTCCTTTACGCTCTAGAGCAGTGACAGTTCCACATATGTGTGCTTTTATACTTTCAACATTTTCCGAATATCCATGTATTAAATCTGTGTGTGTGTGTGTGTGTGTGTGTGTGTGTGTGTGTGTTTCGTTGGTAGTCTTTTATTCTTTTTCCTGCATTGTCACAATTTCAATGTAAAGTTTTATAGACAATATTTTTTAATGCGCAACTTCCACAGCATTTGAGTAACCATTTAATTCCGTTTCATCTTGTGCATTAATATTCTTTTTCACCTTAATTGGTACTTCTCAACTTCTATTTTCTTCCCAGTAGTATTCTTCAGTTATATTCTATGCTTCTAATACATGGTTATCAAATGATTTGTTTTTTGCGAATTGTTTGCATTTCTGTTGAGGAGGCAATTTGCATAATCTGTCTTTATATAACTATGGATTATATTGGATATTTAGGCTGTATTTCTTTGTTCTGCTATATAAAAATACATCTTCCTCCTATGTAGGGTTCTCAAATGTACATTTTTCTTTAGCATTTTTTTATATCCAGTATTTCCAGTTTTTGACGAGCCAAAAGGTCTAAAAAGTGTGTTCCATCTATTTTCATAGCTTAACAATTGGATCCTTCCAGCAGTCTAAAAACATTTTGACGACAAACTAGATTCCTTAAAATATTGTTGGATTTCGAAGAAACTGTTTACAAGGTTTCCACCGAAAAGGGTGTCCATTCCGCAATAGACAGCATTGAATACGGCAGAAAAACTGTCACTCCAATTGTTGGATATTTGTACGAGGGGACAGTTGATGGATGCAGTAATTATAGTAATCGTTGAGGTGTTGTTGAGAATGTATGAAATAAAAAGGTGATACTTTGTGTTCATATGACTCTCGTGATTCCTAAATTGATCGTGTCTGTGACGGGATATTTGCTTTTCTCTGCATAGACTAAGTATGTTCGTACTGAACGGCTCATCAAAAACAGACTCTGGTTGAAATCTCTAAACTGCTACTAGCAGAATATAAAAAGAGTGACCAAAGAGGTTGTAAAGAGATTATCACAGGTAATGAAATAGGGATTTTGATTTTTTGAACCCGAATACAGAGACAACAATAAAGTTTACACTGGAGAAAACGAGCAGAGACCACAAAGCAGTCGATGTTGAAGGAGTTTGACGTGCATTTTTTTTACACGCTAAACACCAGGCCACACAGGCACATGCTCCTGACACTGTATGTGTCAGTAAGCATTGTTGTACCTCCAATTTATTGCCAACTACTAAACGGACCCGTCCACGAGCCGGTATCCGGTGTATCCGCCTGCTCCATGACCACGCAGTGGCACAAAAATCACCCCGTCGTGAATTAATACAGCATCCAAACTTTGTCACATCCTCCAAACAGATCTGAATTTGCTCCATTTGAAGTTTGACAGCTGATTTTCTTGTAATCATCTTTAGATAAATGTCAAGTACACGCAGAAAAGCCAAGGAGAGAGTAGAATATACAACACATTCGTCAGAAAAAAATATTCGATGTTGCTACAGTCAATGAGCGAAGCATTTACATCTTGATTTGTCTAGACACAGATGAAATATGGCTGACATCAGCTTAAGATGGTATTCTCTTAGACAAATTCTAAAATAAAAATACAAGTAATTTGTAGGCATTGGCGATTCGACTGCCTGTGGCACTACATAGCAGCAATATATATATATATATATATATATATATATATATATATATATATATATATATATATATATATATATATATAAGAAATTACAGTTGTTGTCGTTCTTACTGTATATTGCGAAGTAATTTCCGAAACATTCATGACATACATACTTGGAAATGACTATTCGTTTGTTTACATTTCGCTTCTTTCCACCTCTTATTTCACCGCAAGTAGTTATGTAAATAGTATTATTATTATTATTATTATTATTAGTTCTTGGTTCCTCGTGGTTAGAGCGTCCGCCTCGGATGCGGGAGGTCGCGGATTCGAACCCCGTTTGAGAAATACTAAAGACTTTTAAAATGGTACTAACAGCTGCCTGGCTAGGCGCTCAGCATTAAGAGGTTAGTGTTAGGACTTGGATCCTAATAGGGTTTAATGATAAAGGATAGTACTTGACGCTAGCCAATTGCCATAAATAAAGCTTGTATGTATGCATACATGAGATATATGCTTAACTTGCTTGTTAGCATGAGAACTATTACTATAGCGATATATGTTTTCGCTTTTATCTGAAAAGACATTTTCCTCAAAGCAAGAGTTTGGTTTAAATTAATACAAAAACACATTTTTAAAGAAAAATTACAGACTAAAAAGGTGAGCAGTTGCATACTTTCGAAGAAGGTACTTGGTTCGGTTCTGTTGGATGTTACAATTGTCACTAATTTTAAATGATAAACTAAGTATACTGCAACATGCTTAGTTTCGATCAATCTGACATGTATAAACGTATATGTTCATGTACTTTTCTACATTGGATTATACGGTGTGTCGTATAGATAACATGTAGGGACAGAGTTGATAATTTTTGTACAATTAGTTATACAAATAACAATCGGGAATTTATTTACATTTTTCTGTAGCAATAGCTCTCATGCTTACAAGCAAATTAAACGTGTGTGTGTGTATGTGTGTGTGTGTGTGTGTGTGTATGTGTGTGTGTGATTTGGATTTTTAACGTTGCTTTAACAATTTTTCAGTCATATCGCTACGATGTCTACGGTGTGACAGTTTATAGTGATGCACAGCACTGGGGCATCATGAGTAGTGCAGGGGGATACTCTACGGACAATGGGAATTAGCATTACAGAACCCCTTGGGACACTCTACGGACAATGGAAATTTAACATGGCGAAAAATCGTGGGACACTCTACGGACAAGGGGAATTAACATGGGAATAAATCGTGGGACACTCTACGGACAAGGGGAATTTAACATGGGAATAAATCGTGGGACAATCTACGGACAAGGGGAATTTAACATGGGATTTTTTTTTTTTTTAAATTTTTTAAAAAAAGGGTAGGCAATGGAAAGGCTATCTCTTTTCGAGAAATATGGGGGCCCTGAAAAGGGCCTTTGGGTTTTCCTCTTCTAATTTCTTCTTTTTCTCCACCAAGTTCTTATTTTATCTCCTACACTCTTCTTCCCTTTCTTTTTTTTCTTCTCCTCCTCTTCTTTCTTCCTCTTCTCATTTTCTTCTTCTTTTTCAATTTTTTCGTTCCATTTTGTGACGATCGTGGATAAATACCTATGTATCTATAATCAGCTGAAATTCCTATGAAATCCCACTATCTATTTATAGCTCCAACTTGTGGGTTTTTCCTTTGGAAAATCCCACTATCTTTTTATAGCCTCAGCAGTAGTGAAAGGGGTCACCCTACGGACAATGGGAATTAGCATTACAGGGACCCCTGGGTCACTCTACGGACAATGGAAATTTAACATGGAGAAAAATCGTGGGTCACTCTACGGACAAGGGGAATTAACATGGAGAAAATCGTGGGTCACTCTACGGACAAGGGGAATTTAACATGGCAATAAATCGTGGGTCACTCTACGGACAAGGGGAATTTAACATGGGATTTTTTTTTTAAAAATTTTTTTAAAAAAGGGGTAGGCAATTCAAAGACTATCTCTTTTCGAGAAATATGGCTGGCCCTGAAAAGGGCCTTTGGGTTTTTTCTTCTTCTTCTTTTAACTTCTTAACTTCTTCCACCATCCTCTTATTTTGTCCATCATTCCTTTCTTCTTTTTCTTTTCTGTTTCCGGCAACCAGTCCGGGTGGCCCATGGCCCGGAACTTCTCTTGGATTTTCATCCAGTTTGTGTTCAGTTTTTCTAATTCATCCCTTTTTTTTCTATTTTCTTCTTCTTGTCTTTCCTTTAACCACTTTTCTTTGATCTTCTTGACCTCTTCGGTCAGCACATTCCTCATTAGTTCTTCAGCTTTCTTAAGTTTTTCTAACCCCCACTTCGCGAAACACCAATCTGTCCATTCTACAATGTCTTCTAGAAAGCACCTTGCACTCGTCACATGATCTATCGCTTCTTTTAACTTACCCACTTTGACATACGGTGGGTTAATTAAACCTCTGATTCTCTTCTCCTCATCCTGTATCATTTCTTTTACAATATTTACGGATAAGTGGAGGCTGGTTACTTGTCTTGAGACGAAGTCTTTTGTCACTCCATACCTCCATTCCTGTTCAACCCTTTCTACTACACTCAATCCATCTACCATCCAATACCAACTTCCCATAAGATTGTTATATAAAGCTGAAGCTGCTGGTATCTTCTTGTTTGCTTATTCCGTAGAATGGGTTCCAATGGCCAACACTGTTAGTTTTATACTCAAAGCGCGAACGTGAAGGAAAACATCCCCTAAAAACATAAAATTGATCTTACCTAGATCATGACCCAACAACGCGTACGTGAAGGAAAACATCCCCCCCTACTTTCTCATTTCATATAATAAAACCCTAACTTTACTCTTCACATACGTTAGAAACCCATAATCTACTATTCACACAAACATACCTGAGCTCTTACAAACACTAACACACAAACTCATACCCTCACACTATCTTAAAAAAGAGTTAGTGTTTATATACACACTACTCTACCTACACACATTGGCAAATTGATCGTTATTTCTTTTCTAGAGTATTGGGTAGCCCTTAAAAAGGCTGTTTTGTTTGGAACTTCATGGGCACCTGGTTAATGGTGGCACCTTCCAGGCCTGGCGCCACATACGCATCTTATCCCCCAGTTACTTTTTACCTTTTGGGGGGAGAGAGCAGAGGCAGGATATGTTGCTTCAGAATCCCAATTTTCGCTCTCCGGGATTTTGAAATTTCTTCTCTCCTTTTCCTCCTCCTCTTCTTTGTTTCTTCTTTCCTCTTTATATCTTCTTTCTTCTTCTTCTTCTTTGTTTCTTCTTTCCTCCTCTCTTATCCTTCCCTCCTCGACAATGGCTTCCGCGGCCAGTTCATTTAATATGCGCCTGGCATATTCCAGATGCACATGAAGCTCCAACAGTTTCTCAAGTCTCGTGTTCATTTTTTTTGGTGTTGATCAATCAACAAGGGTAGCTGGACTGCCTAACGACTTTCAATTTATACTGAAAGCGCGGACGTGAAGGAAAACATCCCCTAATAACATAAAATTGATCTTACCTAGATCATGACCAAAAAAACAACAACAACGCGCCGACCTAAAAGAAACACTCGCTCACTTTTTTATGCTACCCATCACTTCAATAAACTATCCACATACGCAAAGCAATCCAATCTAACCCCAAATATACACCTCAAACAGCCCAAAAAACTAACATCATTTTAATCTACTATCCACACCAACCTACTTTATCACTTACAAACACAAACACACCAACACATACCCTCAAAATTTTTAAGAAAGAGTTAGTGTTTATTTTCACACTACTCTACCTACTCACATTGGCAAATTAATAGTTATTTCTTTTCTAGAGTATTGGGTAGCCCTTAAAAGGGCTGTTTTTTTTTTGCTATGGCATTCTTTTTAGTTTCTAAGAATGCGATGTCCTCTGAGGATAGACTTTCTGGCGATAGGTCTGCTTCTTCGGAAAGAGAAGAAGAATTCTTTGGTGTCGATACGACAATCGACAAAGCCTCTGTCAGCTTCAGGTTGCTGCTGCTGTTGCTGCTGTTGCTGCTGTCTCTGAAGTCTGTACTTCTCTGTCCATTCTTCTTTCTCCCTGTTCATTTCTTCTCTGAAGAGCTCTTCTATCAGGTCTTCAGTGATTTTTAACATTCTCACATTCTCTATTTCTTCTGGTTTCGGTATCAGACTGTGTCTGACCCTATGCAGATTCACGTAGGCTTCGTTGAGCTTAGCTAGTTTGGAGCACATCTTCTTAGGAGGATGAGTCGACAATGGATGGCTAGACTGGGAACAACCCGGTTCTTAAAGTGAAAGCGCGGACGTGAAGGAAAACATCCCCCACACGGTTTTCGAGCCGCAACGTTCATGAGAGGGATAGTAAGAAATGAAAGAGCATCAATTCAACATTCTTATAGCTAAACAAACCACAAAGGCATTTTTTTTTAACACAACATTTTTTATTCAAAAAATCACTTAACACTAAACATCAACATTTTTAACAATAATCCAACATAATAACATCAAACAATTTTTTTCAAATTACAAACACTTTTTTTCTCAATGGACGATCTACTTTAAACAGGGCTGACAACGTTGTGAATGAAATTGTGATTTCCACTGTTGGAAATCATTAGGCCATTGATGGACACTACGTTTCCTAGCTTGAGACAAAAGATAAGCATAATGGTCACAAAACCATCGATCTACTTTCACATCGTTTCTAGCAGAAGAACGAGGATCAAAATGAGTCACTAAATGTTCTAAGGAATAGCCCAGGCTGCGATGATGCAGAAAATACACACAGTACTGTCCACACACCAAGGAATCTGTGCCTTGTAATTTCACGTTATTGAATCGGGTGGTTTGAGCATTTCTTCTCATAAAGTCGATGATATCGTCTTCCAAAGGGGGCAATCCGTACGAATCAAAATATTCCACACATCCTTCTTGAGGAAAGTAGACGGCTACCCAGTGGGTTCCTGGGAGATGACTTTCGTCCGTGTTGATCACGTAAGCTTGATGGTCTTTAGGTTTGCGATGAGGGAGTTCATCTTTAGCACAGACGACAGGATTCCAAGAAGCCGTATACGAACTATGGTTCAAAAGGTAATAAAGTTCCCAGGTATCCATTGTTTTGTGTTTTCTTCTTCACAGGTAATAATAAGTGGTCAATTCGATTCTGACTTTTTGCTTGAAAATGTCTGACGAATAAACGGTTATTCGTTCTGTTTCCTCACTCTGATTCAGGAGAGCTTCGATACGATGGATCTCTTGAGTGGTTAATGGTGGACAAGAATGTTCACGCAAGTCTTTATACCACTGGTGCAACACGTCTTTGTTCGAGATGAGACTCCAAGCTTCGTCCAGATACTCGTCCAATTTTTCTTCTTGACTTAACATCAGGCATTTATCGTGTTGAATTTGACTGGGATGATCGTTTTGACATCCATAGCAATTTTTCTTGATCAATTCCGTCATTTTGTCGACCAAGTGTTTGGCAAAACAGGAGACTAAATGGGCTTCTTGTTCTGGCCATCTCGACTTCATCATGACAATTTCTTCGTCTTGGGATTCTCCTTCCACGGTCTCCTCACATTTCATGTCCAAAGTTTCTTCACTTTGTAAAGAGGGATAACAGTCTTCCATGGCTTCTAATAATCTAGAATGACTTCTCTCAAACTGTTGATTTCTATCGTATTGTCAAATTCTGCATACAGGATGACGTTCACCGTGTTTTCTGCGCGTAAAGCTTCTGCAAACTGAATTTCCACACGAATCTGGCCAGATTTTATAGGGTGGAAATGTCCCTCGTCGCTGCCTTGGTCTGGAGTGAAATCGAAAGCCCACAAAGCATAGCCTCCGTCATAATCGTCGTACTTAATACTGTGACTGGTGTTGGTTCCTAACTGTCCGGTAGCTTCGTACAGGGACAAGTACGATCTTAAATAATTCTTCTGGGCAAAGTTAGGCTCGAAAGGTCGGGTACACAAGGTCTTGCCATCGCGACTGACTTCTATCTTGGACACATTGTAATGTTGAAACTCAAAAGGATTTTCGTGGTAGGCTCCGTTGAAGGCTGAATTCTTGACGATACCAACAATCAAACGTTTGGGTAACTGTCCTTGGAACAGATGATCTTGGATCATGGATCGTTGTCCAGCAGGAATGGTGAAGGTTTTCACTTCCACACGTCGGATCGGATACTTGGCGGTCGTTCTGCTCAACGTCTGACTGATGTCGTTACCTACTTTAGGCAACACTTCTACGCGACGCACGTAGAGTCTGGCTTCTTGGATGATGGTTTTGTAAGTGGCATCACGAGCAGCCATCAAATGGAAAGCGGCACTGCTGCGATTCAGTCTCAGGCGGACATCCACCCCGTTCAGCAAATACTTTTCTTGTAACCACATGTCCAAATGCAAGCGATCCATCAGTTCTAAACTACGACTTAGTGCAATTTTTGCTCGTCGATCTACAAATCCCTTTGAATGTGAAGCATCCGCAGCAAGTACAATAGCGTTGAACTTAGTCGCTGGGTCAGGTTTCCATACCACGCAAGCATCCAGATGACTGTCCTTGGCATTTATTCCGTACGTCAAGAGATTTTCCAGGTAGGCACGGTAAGGGTATGTATCCATGCTGCTGCTGACTAGTTTGTTATTCAAGTACAAGTCCACTTCGCTAAACAAGGAATGCATGAAATTGTTGACGGGAGCTACTGCATCATCATTGTCTATGGCACCGTTGTTCGCTTCGGTTACTTTGACTTTCAAGTACAGGTAACTGCTATTCAGATCGATGTAATCTTCGGGTTGTCCTTTGATTTCGAACTCGATGGGAGCTGATTCCGTCAATGAGGAGACGGGATGAAATTCCACCCACTGGGATTCTTGCATGGTCATCATGGTGGGGGGCATGGCAAACAGATCCAGTTCCGTCTTGGAACAAGCGCAAGACTCTCGGTGCATCATTTTTCTCTGTGTCTCAATAATCGAAAACGTCTAAGTCTCGAACGGTTTTTCTTTTCTTGGCCTTTCTAGCTTGAAGTCTGGTGAAAGGGTGTTTTCTTCGTCTTCGTCTCTTTCTACCTTGTCCTTGCTGAATGCCTGATTCGGTAGCGTGCAGGGCATTTATAGGTGTGTCTCGTCGGCCTAAAATGTCTTTGCCTGTTTGCAGCAAGACATTTTTGCCTGCCCTCATGAAGGCTTCTTTAGGGTTTTGTTTGTCGATGATGACATTTTGGAGAAATTCTTTGCCTTGCGTCAGTGCCGCATCTTTCAAGGCGTGCAATCCGCGTGTCACCATCGGTTTCAACACCGGGGCCACCGAACGAAAGGCCGATTTTAACATGTCTCCTAAACCGTGTCCTCGCTGTCGAGCCACCCCTTGGTACACTGGATACATGACTTACTTACGAATCGTGAGAAAACCGTTTTCGAAAATGGAGTTTCACCGTGACTTTTCCTTTGGTGAATGGAATATTTTGTCCCAAATCTCCTTTTATAGCAATGTTGACCGTGTCCAAATACGACTTGCTGACGGGTAAATAATGAGGATGGACAAATTCGCGGTGGACGTGGTAAGTGTTTCCACCTTCCTGGTCACTGGTCGTGGTACTATCCACTTTGAAAGGAATGACACGCAGTAATGGCACAGAGGTGTGTCCCACTACGTTGTATTCCACCACATCGGAGTACACAAACATCAAATTCAGTCCTTGGTTCAGTTCTACCGGTTTTCCAAAAGCTCTGTAAAAATCCATATTATTGTTGATCTTGGGGCTCCAATTGTTTGCGACCATTGTTGGATGTCCACCTAAAATTTCAAACAAACTACCATTGAACCTGAAGGACAACAGTTGAGTATCCTGAAATTTCATCAGTAAGCGACGAGCCACTTTATGGTACTCCATGGTGACACTTTTTTTGACTCTGTTCAGGGCTTTGCCAAAGGCGAACTCGAACCTGTCCGCAATAGTGTCCACCAAATGTTGGCCACTAAAATAAAACTCTGCCGGAATTTTCACGGTGTAGATAATGAAGGGTGGTTTGCTGGCTGGTTTTGTGTCCCCTGAAAACCCGATGTCATTCATGTAGTTTTGTAATTGTTCGTTCAGGATTTCCACCTCAAAATAGTTTTGCTTTTCGGTGATGTTTTGGATTTGTGTAGGGTGAATCATTTCTACTAAAGCCACTTCCCAATGGGCTTCGTGATCTAAGGGGATGGCTTGAGGTAATTTGGCCGTGTAACAGCACAACGTGTTGTTGGGAAACACCTCCATGGAACTGTCACTGGGTAAGGTTAAGTAAAATTGGTTTTCGTGACTCATAATTCCAGAGTTCTGTGGCTGTCCGAGGGGTTAGTGGATGTCAGAGGCGTGTCTCCGCCCAAAATGGGGTTCTGGTTGTGGTTGTTGGAGTGGTGACTGGCACTGGCACTGGACACAACGTTCCCGTTCGAGGAGAATTTCAGGGAGGGATTGGGAAGCAGGTAACCGATGCAACTGCTCAATAAAATGGTCCACAATTGTTTGTCTCCTTGTTGCAAACTCAAATTGGCGATGGCTGCCCCGATGACACAATACACCACGAAGATTTGACAGAAAAAGACGATTTGCGTTTTAGGCACACGTTCTCCACACCACACCCACAAGGGTTGTTTTTGTAAATCTTGCACAGAAGAACTAGGGGAAGAAGGAGTGGTCGACGTAGCTGCGTCTGCTGCTGTGTGAAAGGGCATGATGGTCACTTCTTCTTTTTATAGTCGATGACTTGCGAAGCGTCGATCCAAGAATCGAAACTGGGTGGATATCCTTTCCAACGTACTTTGACTTCTTTGACACGTCGTTTGCCCACTTTACGGGTTCTGCGTTCGAGAATGCTTTCGATGTCGTACACGTCGTCTTCTTTTTTGGTGACACGTTGTAACTCGGGCAAATAAAACGTTCCTTTGAGTACTTCTCCGTTCATGTCTTCCAATTTATAGACGGCAGGATGACGGCCATGTACTCGTCCAGTGACGCGAAACAATTCGGTCGTCCAGTTAGGTAAGTAACCTTTGTCGAAAGTGCGTTTGGTTTTGCCAATGCGCACCCAATCTCCTACGGTCAACTCTCCACTTTTCTTGGGGACAGCCCTCGTCGGGGACGTACCGAACAGGCGCTCAAACACCAGCACTTCGTTGTCGGGAGTCACGTCTTGCGGGGCACGTCCGATGCTTCGATGGTAAGATTGGTTGTACGCTTGCACCAGGTGTGGTAAGATGTCGATGTACTTCAGAGTGTGGTGATGCGTAAAATATTTCCACATGCGTTCTTTCAAAGTGCGTTGAAAACGTTCCACGATGCTGGCTTTGGTTTCGGGATTCTCGGTGGTAAAAAAATGAATGTCACGTTTCTTTAATTCTTTTTGGAAAGCTTGGTTCAGAAATTCGGTGCCTTTGTCCGTTTGCCATCGAAGAGGGCGACGACCGCTTTGTTTCAACACCCGTTGCAGGGCTCGCACTAACTCGCTGCTGGATTTGGAAGTCAAGGGCACGACCCAGGCAAATTTGGAAAAGACGTCGATGACACAAAACAAATATTTGTAACCACGATTGTAGCTGGCCAAATGAGAGACATCGGCTAAATCGGCTTGCCATTGATGATCGATGCCTTCCACTCGGGTGCGACTTCTGGCAAACTTGCGTCGAATGGGTTTGTGCAAAGTGTAGGTAGCTTGTTCTTGTAACCATCGTTGCACTTGAGGTAAACGGAGACTTTTCAGTCGCGTTTTGGCAGCACGATACAATTTTTGAACTCCTGCGTAACCTGCAGGATGCGAGGGATCGTAGTAAATGCTGGCTAAGACTTTTTCCATTTTTGTGTTAATAAGTCACCCACTCTTCGGTGATGCTACTTTGGGTGGGTCGAAAGGGTGGTTTGGAAACGGATTTACGTGTCCGATGGGCTACGGGAGTAGAAGTCGAAGGTAGTGGTGGTGGTGGAGGTGGCAATGGAATGGCTTTGGTTTTCTTTTCTTTTTTCGCTTCTGGTTTCTCTTCTTTCTTTTTCACTTCTGTCGAAGAAGGCGTGGACATCATCTTTTTAACCCAAGCTTTCATTTCTTCTCGTTGGGGTGTGGGGGACGGGGTCAACAAGGATCCTGCAATCTTACTCGAAATGGGAGCTGCTGACGGTGTTTGAAACACTTCGCGCGTCTCTTCTTCCTCAGGTCTTTGTGGGGTAGCATCTCTGGTGACGGTTGGGGATGACAGTAGTGGTGGTGGTGGTGGTAATGATGGTGCTGGACTTTTCATCAAGGTCTTAAAATCTTTTAGAGTGGGTAGAGTTGTTTCGTCTAAAGCTTTCTGGTGAAAGAGTTGCAGTCTTTGCAAGAGTTGACCATACTTTTGCGATTTTTCTGTTTCGGACAAATCTTGACGATCCATCAAGGACTGCAATTCGTGTTGTAACTGGGACATTTCGCTCAAATTGGGATTGGGAGGTAAATGCGGGGTGCGTTGTTCTTGCCACCGATGGTATTCCATCCATCGTTTGTAAGGCACTAAAGCTAGTTTTCGTCCTTCCATGGGGTTGTCAGGGGTGAATTCTGAGATCTTGGGACTTCCGAAGGCCTTTTTATCTTGCTCCCATCAGTCCTCCCAACATGGTTCCCAAGACTCCTTTTAGTATGGGGCCTAACAAGAGAGGTAAAATGCCTCCACGTTGGACCAACATCTTCTTTTTTTGACGAATGGGAATTTTCTTTTGAACCATTTTCCGAAGAACGTGACGATGTTTGCCTAAGCATTGTTTCTGGTGTTTGGACAAAGGGATCGTGCCTTTCAAAACGTTCAAACAACATTCGCACACGGTATCGATGACCTCTTTGGAGGCTGTTTGAATGAGTTTTTTTCGTAGGGGTGGAGAAGCTTTGGACAGGACAGATAACATGTCCCCATGTTTGGCTAAACGTGGTGGCAGTCCTTTCCTTTTTTTTCCTTGGGGTTTTCTGGAGGGTGACATTTTTTGCTTGTGGGTTCCGGGACATTCACCGAACAGACACTAACGTCGATGACTTAACGCACACCCTTTTATCTTTTTTTGGGACTATCGCTTTGTCATAAAGGTGACAATGTTTTTCCGAAAATCGCCAAGGAATCCTCCCCTTTGTTGGCGCCTCTTTTTCTTGGAACGACTGTGTCTTTTTTTAGGGTAACGTCGATGCTTGGCTAAGCGCTTTGTCGGATGACGCGTCTGCCTTTGTCTCTTTCTTTTGTGGCTTTTTGGAGGTGACATCTTTTACAAGTTCACTGATACCCCGACTTGGTCACAGGTCTTTTTATACTGGAACGCGTCGCCACTGATTGTCTTTACGTTTTATCAGTTTGAGGACAGGCATGACACGTCGTGCAGGGGTACGTAACGGACTAAATCGAGCCAGTTCTTGCTTGGACAAATCCAGTAAACTTTGTAACATGCCCGATCTTTCTTGGACTTTGATTTTGGGAGAAGGTACTTTGTGAGCAGCAGCCACTGCCGCTAAATTGGAAGGTCCTGCCACTGGGGAAGTTCTTTTGGGGGTCATCAACGGAGAAGTTCTTGGTGTAATCAACGTCTCCAAGTACTCTTCAGTTCCTGGTGACATCAACGGAGAAGTGGACAAACGTGAGGCTGCCGGAGACGCTGTGGCAGGTCGTGGCTTGCGAGTGTAAGGTTGCGTCCTGGCCGAAGTGCCTCTCTTGCGACTAGTTTTCTTCTTCTTCTGTGGACTTTTCTTTTTCTGGGGACTTTTTCTCTGTTTCTTTTTCTGGGGGCTTCTTTTCTTTTTCCGGGGTGATGGTGGTGGTGTCTGGTAAGAGGAGGGTCCTGCCACTGGAGAAGTTCTTCTTGGGGACTTGGTCTTTTTCTTCTTGGGGCTTCGTTGAACTTTTGTCTTAGGGATAACTTTGGGGGCATTAGGATCCCATCTTAAGAGTGAGCGAATGATGACCCCTCCTAGAGTACCGCTCCCTCCAGGTTTCAAAATGATTTGTTTTTTGGTTTGAGTGTCGATGCGGGGATCGGCCAGTTGGACCAAAGCGACTTTGTTTCTATCGAAAAAGCGTTGGGTTTGATGAGGAATCTGAATGATTCCTTGGAGTAATTGACGTGCCGTCACCGTGAACCATCGTAAGACTTCTTTGAGACTAGCTTCTAAGACACGAGCTCGTGTTTGTGGATCTTTTTCTCGGCTGATGCCATACAAGGCACGAATCAATTTGACGGGAAGATGCGACTGAAGGGACGTCATGTTCGCACTGTGTGAGACAGACGAAAAAGGGTCTGAGGTTTTTATAGATTTTTTTCATGGGAGGAGTGAAATGAAGTCGAGGACGGAGACGTGTACAGGACAGGCCCTCCGTCTTGGCACCAGTGGTGAAACAAGTGGGTACGAAATCGCAAATCCTCGGGGGTCGTAGGTTTCAAATCGACGAGTAAATAGGCGTGTGGAGTTTGAGTGGCATCGTCGTACGCCTGAGTCAGCCAAGGCGTTCCTAACTGTTTGGCTAAGACTTGCACTTGCGATTTATCTCGAGGGCTTTTAAACAAGACCACGTAATGCGCATTGAGACTGATGGTGCGATGGGCTTTACTTTGTTGAAACAAATTTTGGGTGATGTAAACGACACTGGCATTACGGTGATGCCCTTTGCGCGTGAACCACAATTTAATTTCTTCTTCGTCTTCTCCTAACATGTCGTCGAAAATGACCAAATGGGTTAGACGGGAGTCAGAGACGATGCCATCGTCTTCTTTAGGAATGCCTTCCACAAACACGATGGAATCGCCTTGACTTTCTCGCAAGAGGTTGTACGCCGATTGCCACTCTTTGTAACACCACACGATCCGTTGAGGGGGCCGATCGATCAAATGATGTTTATGTTCGATCAAACGTTTGACGAATTCGGTTTTGCCAGAACCGCTAGGTCCAGCAATGAGCATGTTAAAGGGATGGCGAAGATACAAAGCCTCCCAACTGGCACGATCTAAGTGTTCGTCGATGACTTTGACAGTAGAGGAAGAGGGAGCAGAGACAGCAGAGGTAGCCATGGTATGAGAAATGTCACTTGTGACACGAAAAACAAACAAGACAAGAGTTTATATACTTTTTCAGAACACGTTTATTGAATGTTTCAAATATGAACACGAAAGACAAAAATACATACAACCCAAATAGTGATGTACAGGAATATAAAACACAGCAAAGCGATCAAAGTGGAATATAAACAAGTGTCTGTACAACATGTTTTGGTTAACCAAGATGTCCTAGGGACAGTGTGTAATGTTCTTACAGTCTCTACATGAGGTATTGTCACACAAGTGTCCTCCCGGAATGACCTTTCAGGCATGTCCATGACAGTCCTGTCCTGAAGCGAGTGGTTGTTCTCGGTGACGGGTTCTTCTGGCACCGTCACTAACACGGGTTGAAAAGTAACTTTTTTCCTTGAACAACTCTTGTGCATACTGGGCCACTTCTTGGGTCCAAACCTCAAAACCCCCCTTTTTCCAATCACGAACATCTGTCCAATGAGGGTGTAAGTCACAAGCTACACACACATCGTCATACACGTCTTGGGTCGCTAAAAGTTGACGAATCTTTTTTTCCTGTTGAGGTCGAGAAGTATCCAGATGAAAACGCAAGGCTTTGAACAAAAGGAGTTTTTCGTGACCATTTAAGGCCATGGAGGTGGTAAGTACTGATCGTAAAGAGTCCACAAAGAATCGGCTGGTAAACGAAATCCCAGAAAACAAGTCACTAAGACACACACCACTTGTCGTCCAAAATTGAATGGATATAGTTCTTGTAATAATTGATGGTAATGATCCACGGTTTGAATATGGTCATTGAGTTCCTTCCACGGAATCTGTTGGATGACATGTGACATAAACCGTGGCATGGCAGCCTCTTTTTATATTCTCTTTTTTTCGGATGCAATAGACGTACTTTCTAGCCAGAGATCTTCGTTCTCCAGTAGGGAATCTAAATCTTGCATACTGTAACCGAAACGTCAGAGTTCGTTTAGGTGTTTCCTCTTCCTCTAAGTAGATTCCACGTAAAATATGTTTGTAATCCTTTAACTTGTCTTCCTCAATGCATTGCACTAGGTGAATCTCGAAGTAACCATAATTATGAACATGTCGATCATTAGCGACCTCAAAGTGTTGAACAATGTCTGACCATTGAAAGAATTTCTGACGAATCAGTTCTCTTATACCATTCAGGTACCAGTGGTTAAAGATCTGGTGACGTAACGGATGCAATTGTTCTTTACGTTTCACTTGTATTTTCACCAGCTCTCGGTAAATGCGTTCTCTCAACTCCACAGGCAAAGCACGAATGTTCTCTAGCAAAGTATCCATGAATAGGTCATACTAAATCCTCTTTGGTCTGACACAAGAAATGTACTCTTTGCACAAACATGGTTTCACTTCAGTGTCGAATTTAAATCGTTGAGTCACTAATCTACACATTACAATTCGTTCAGAAGTTTCCTCTTTCACCAAGTTGACATTGTGTTCAAGATGTTGGTAATTCGTTAACTCTTCCTCTGGAATTCGATGCAGTACGTTTACAATGTAGTAGATAGAACCGTCAATACCAAACCATTCCTTTTTATAACCAGGAGGTCGTTGATCAATGTCTGTCCAATGGAACACTTTCAATTGAATCAGTCCTTGTATAGCCTTCAGGTACCAGTGGTTCAAACACCGGTGACGTAACGGATGCAATTGTTCTTTACGTTTCACTTGTATTTTGACCAGCTCTCGATAAATGCGTTCTCTCAACTCCACAGGCAAAGCACGAATGTTCTCTTGTAAAGTATCCATGAACAGATGATTATGGTAAAAAGTTTCTTCAATGTCTCGGTCCCACTAAGGGTAAGTAATGACAATTCGGTGACCATCGAGCATGTTCAACGTAGGCCGAATCTTGCGGTTCCCAGTGGTGAAGTGACACACCGCAACTGAAGCACTTGACTTTATCTCCTTCGCCCAAGTAGAAAAATCCGGCTCTGGCTAATTCTTCGGGGGTCGGTCCTCCCAGATACTTTGGCCATTTTCCTTTGAACGATTGAAGACGATTTTCAAAGTCGCAGTATTCCGACAAACGCACAGGAAACGAATATTCGTCTTTCACAGGTTCGTTTCGATAAGGGTTGGGTGACATGAACAGGAGTTTGCTCAGGGCTGGATGACATCCGTAGGGGGGTAGACGTGAAGGTGAACATTCCCCTTTAAACCCGGTAAAATGTCTAAGAGGACGAGCGGCATCGCTTTCGCATCCCTCAGGTTTGACACGCACAGCATCACTTTCCATGACAGGGGCAGTGAAAACAAAGTTCCCATGATGCTTTACGGCATCACTCAGGTCACAACGTGCAGCATCGGTCCCATCGCAAGGCTCACAATCGCACTCGTCTGCAAACTCCGTTACGCAATTACAATGGTAACCACATGGACAATCGCAGTTTCCTTCCGGACATTTTCCGTCGCAATGCATGGGTCTTATCCATCCAGTATTAGTCACACTAGAGGAAGATACAACTTTTTTACAATCCCCAAACTGGAACGATGTCTTTTTCAAAGTATTCATCTTGTTCGCTCGGTCTTGGTAGTCACAATGAACTATCGATCTTGCCTAGGGTTCCTTTTTTATATACAGACCAATACCGACGTGACCGTACGGTAAGGTGAAATGATTGGGAAGTCGAACTCGCTTCTGGTACACGATTTGATAGACTTTTTCCAAGGGCCGACTGACGATGTGATGAGTGGGTAAACGTACAATCTTGTTCGGTTGGTGAGTGGTCACTTTAAAGTTTCCATCCTCTCCCGATTGCAAGGCTTCTTTCATTACCCCAAAGTTGACCACTCGACTGGTACGATAATTCAGAGTCAGTCCTTTCACTTTGCACGTCGTGTGCACTTCTCCTTGTTTGTCCCGGTATTCGTAGCCGTAATTTTTGGGACCGCCACTGACAAAACTTAGAATCTTGTCGTCGGGATGCTCGTCTGTCCAGGCTCCTAAACGGTCTCCTTCGATGCTAGGGTGATGTTGAATCGGGTAATGGATGTAGATGCAACTGTCCGTGTCAAAGTACAGGACGCGTTCTTCTAACAGTTCTAAAGCTTCGTACAATTTTAAGCGAGCATGGGCTGTCACGTAAGCCGCAATGATGACATTTCCAAAAGGGTCGTCTTGTACAAAGTCCAGATCTTCTTCGTAATTGACCAAGATCAAATTCTCTCGAACGACGTCCACGTGTTTCATGTATTTGGTTTTGTCGTGAATCATCTGGAAGTAGCGGGAAGGTTCTGTCAAATATTCCGTCTTGGGTAAACACGGTCGTTGTGCCATTTTACCCCACAAGCAATTTAACATCACTTTGGCAAACGATCGCCTGCCTTCGTTTTTCTCGATGTGGTCTAAAGTGATACCTTCTTGTTCGTAATATTTCTCTTTGAATTGTATTTGGTCTTCGGGAGTGTGACACCAGGAAGGATAGCCGCTAGCTTCTTGCTTCAGTTTCAAAAAGGCATCCACGTAGTCTGCGAAAATGCCTTTCTGCGTGGGGTCACCCTTGCGATACTGTTGTGTCTTGGGAAAGTGGCAAATTTCGTACACTTCTAACAGTTGGTATCCCATGTCCAGAGCTTTGAACAATTCCACGCTGACCCAGGTTCCCGTCAAGGCCCGTTCTTCCTGGCTGTGCTGACAAGGCTGGTCTTGGTTGCACGTTTCGGCACAAGTACGGCACAAGGGAAACATCAGTTTGCCTTGACAATGGTGAGGTAAGACGGGATGGTATAGGTTCGTGGGAGGCAAAACTTTGCACTTGATCAAGCCTTCGTATTGTCGAATGTTGACCAGGTCGATGTGTTCCGTCAACAATTGCGGGTGCCCTACAGGAAAGCGACAATATTTGCACACGTAGGGATACAGCGAACACACGTCCAAGTATTTGATTTCTTCTCCTTTCTCTTCGTCGGCTTGGTACAGCAAACAGGTGGCATTGGTCCTTCCTCCGTACAAACTATCCCTCGGGTTCAGCGGGTCCATCAGCTTGTAACTTTCCACGAGACGTTTAAACTCGGGATCGGTTTTCATACGGTGATCGTACTCGTGTTCCCACATTTCCACCACTTGGTATCCTTCCTGTTCTAACTTTAGGCGTCGCTGACAAGTGTCCTGGTACAAGTCTTCCATGGTTCGTTGCAAAAACTGATTTTTAGTACCACGGTCAGGGTAACAGACGGGACATCCGTGAAATAAGCAACCGTTAAACTCGTACACGATCTTGGGGTTTTCTAAGTCCCAGCCATCGACCGAATACGTTCCGATGGTCTTTTCGCCCCCTCCGTTGCGGGCATGCTGAATCCACTTGTCTTCCTTGTCGCACAAGTAATGTAACCAACGTAGGGCTTTGACCGAGTATTGACGTTTGACAAAGTGGGTCGTTTGAGGACTGATGACAGCCACGGTGTTTTCAGGCATGAATCGTTGTCGATACACTAAGGAACACGCTTTGGCAATGGTGCAAGCTTCTTTCAAAGGATCGACCCCTCCGTGTTCCATGAACAGTTCTCGAAATTTTCCACAGCAACGCCGTAAAATGTCCACGTCGGAACGACAATACTTTAGCATTTCTTCCTGAAAGTCGAAAGGGTCCGAGGCGTGAGCCTGGTACCAAGCGTAGAAAGCTTCTCGTTGTTCGGTACGCATGTTGTCGGGGTCGTAATAGTGAGCCTCAGGTAAATGGGGTAGAACGGCGTGTTGATTGGCTTCCGTATTGAAAAAGTGTGGAAAGTACCCTTTAGCCATTTCTGTCATTCCAAACGTTTTAGGCATTCGACTCAAAGGCATGGCCAAATAGCTCATCGAATCTTTAAACTGTACTTGTCCCACTTGCATGAAAATGATTTTGGCCCCGTTCAAAGTCACTTTAGGACGTTCGGTGCCTTGTTCCGTATAGTACCTCAAAAGAAACTGTCCATCGTATCCGGAAAAATTGTGAGCCATCACCGTGGCATGACGATGACAATCTCCGTAACGTTCGATGTCCTCTTGGCTCCACGTCTTGTCGACGGGGTCTAAGACCCATTGGGCAAAATCGGCTAACGTATTTGGTCCCCGAAAGATTTTTTCACGCCCTCCAGGAATCTTGCTGCAGTGAGGGCAATGACTGAAGATAGGTTCTTGAATGCACTTCTCGCACGCTCGATGAGCCACGCAGAAATTAGGGATGTGAATGCCAGTCTCTTGCATGCATTCGAAATCGAAAAAGATGAAATTGCCTTTCTTCTTGTGACCGTCCTCTTTCTCTGGTGGGGGTTGGTATTTTTGCACGTAACATTGGTGTTCCAAGTCCACGATGTGGTGACAAATGTGACATTTTTTCTTTCCTGAACATACGTGTGCCTTGGTATTATTGGTACGTATGACTTGTTCACACGTAGAGCACAATCTCAGCAGTTGACAAGCACATTTCTTCTGTGAACCTTGCGTCTTCAAATGTTGTTGGTAACATTTAGGGCTGACAAACGTGCGCAGACAAGTGGAACAAGGCACTGGTTCTTCGCTCAGACAGGGTGGAGAGGCCAAACATCCTGAGCATTTCCATCCACAATGTTTGTGTTGCTCTCGATTATTATAACCATAGTCACATTTCTCACAATAATAAACATATCTCAGGAATCCAGTGATACTGGTAATGGTATCGAAATGGTCATCGTGATGATAAAGGTGAATGTATTTTCCGTCCTTAAAGTCTTGGCCTCGAAACAACAGAGGTCCGCGCACTTCTTGAGGGTGCACTTTCAAGGTGTATCGTGGAGCTAGGGCATCTTGCAATTTTTGCATCTCTGGAATGCCACAGGGTGTGTCTTTGGGCAATCCGGCTTGTTGTAACAGGAGTTCTGCTTCATTTCGTTGTTTGGCTCGGTCGGAACGTTGAATAGTGTCCCAGGTTCTTTTCCATTCTACCGTGTCGTTCTTGTTGGCATAGGTTCGTCCCACCACGATGGCACGGGCTAAACACATCTGGTCATGAGGGTTGTTAATTCGGACGAGACTCGTTTTGGTGTTGCGAAGGTCGTCCACCAATAACATCTTTTTGCGTCCTGTCCCTTGAGGAGGAGAGACGTGGGTCATGTCCAGTGTGGCTTTACCATCGGTGATGTCAAACTGATCATTAGATTGTTGTACGTGTTGTATCTTGTCCATGACTTTGGAAGCAGTCAATTCTGCAGGGGTGCTAAACTCGATCCAAACAGGGGATTTCAAACCGTCGTGTTGTATGGAAAGTCTCAAGCGATCGTCTTCTTTGGGTTGACATTGCTGCTTGAGTGAAGTGAGCAAAGAATCCCACACCTCGGTGATGAACACTTCTGCTTTCTCTAACGGCACTTCAGCCTTGAAATCTTTAAACTTCACCGTGTATTTGTAAGCCGTGGTTCTAAATTTTCTAGAGGAGCGCTTTTCCGTCTCTCGAATGGAATAGTACTTTTCAGGGTTGACAAAGGGTGGTGAACTTGGTTTAGAGGTTTCAAATTCTGGTTCACTCATGTCCTCTTCAAAATCACTGGCATGAATTTGTGCCAAGATTTCAGCCCTGGTACGAGGCGATAGATCACGTTTCTGCCTCTTACTTTCTTCTTCTTTCTTCTCGAATGAATGGGATCGTTTCATCTTGAAAGCAAAAAGTCAAATGACTCAAGTTCAAACACCATAAACTACTTTATAGTCATAGCAGACCAGCGTATATAAAAGGGTGTGTGTCTTGTCCTTTCACTATTCATTTCACTCTCAAGCCGAACACAACGATGGAAGAGACTGACCAGATGGAACGTTTCGTCAGAGCTTTGCGAGGGGTCATTAGAAAATTCTCTTCAGACCAGCCTACGGACTACTCTCCTTCCTTTAGAGATAAAAGTCAAGATACTTGCTATATCTGTCAGAAGAAAGGGCATTGGTCTTCAGAGTGTCCAGACCGTCAAAAAAGAAAAAAAACAGGGGATAAAAAAGACAAAAGTCAAGATACCTGTTATTATTGTAAAGAAAAAGGACATTGGTCTCCAGATTGCCCAAAAAAGAAACAAGAGGAGTCAGAAGAAAAGAGGAATTCTTCAGAAGAAGAGAGGGATTCTTCAGAGGAAGAGAGGGATTCTTCTGAGGAAGAAAGAAGACAGGTGAAGAAAAAGAAACAGGAGAAAAAAAGAAGAAGGGAAGAAAGTGAGGAGGAAGAAGAGGAAAAGAGTGTGACGGTGAAGAAATTCAAAAAACAGAGAGACTAAACAAGGAGAAAAGAAGAAATCAATGAACTTTTCATTAAAGTGTTGTGTTGTGAATTGTGAATTGGATTGTAAAAAATGGAGAAAAGAATAAATGAATGATATAAGGTAAGTGTCTTTGAGTTGTGATTTTAAAATAAGAAGCTACACTCACGCACTCATAGACAGACACGTACAATAAGGGTAAAATGGGTGGGGTTTATTTTTTTTTTTTTGAGTTATTGGCAAATTGAAATTGTATTTCTTTTCGAGAAATGTGGGTGGCCCTGAAAAGGGCCTTTTTCTTCATGGTGAAAGGGTGAGTTTAAGCAATCAACTTTAACTGCCTTATGCCTTTGCCACGGCCAAGGCCTACTTCTGGACTGCGTAATGTTGATGATGATGATAATGATTGGGTTGAAATCACTAAGGGTGGTACGGTAGGCTTAGTCACAGGGTTGACGTGTTTAGCTCGGGAAGGTCGTATTCTCTTCGGTCGTGATAAAGAAGTCTGATACATTTGTTTCAGACTTCTTAACTCCGCTAAAATGTCCAACAGTACCGTGACCGTTTGATTTTCACCCTCTTGTTTCTTTGCTGCTACTTCTTCTTGCTGTTGTTTTTTTCTTACCTCTTCTTCTTGTTGCTGTTGCTGTAGGAGAAAAGCCTGTTCCGCTTCCTTTTGTCGTTGTATAAATTTCTCCAATTCTTCTTTCTGTCTCTGTCTAAAATTCTCCACTTGCGGTAATGAAGAAGGTAACGAAGGTTCCGGAACAAATTCTTGCGAGGAGAGAAAATCCACAAAATCCCAATTCACCTCTTCTGAAAGTAAGTCCGAGTTCCCTTGGGCAGTCTCCCCTGCTGGTGCACCCCAATGGATCGTTTTCTGAGTTTCCGTCATGTTGAATCACTGTCGCATAGATTGACTGCACACAAGCGCTAGCGAATCTAAATAGACTATGTGACGTCACAGACTGCTCTCTTCGGATTGGATGCGAGCTGACTGAATTCTGTAACGCGTGTTCGGATTGGTAAATGAACTCAATCCGTTTCAATCCTTCCTCCGCCTATAAATAAGCGCCGTTCAATGCATTGATTCACCTGTTCTCGTCGCTTCAAGATGTGGACTACAGTTGAGTCATCCACCCTTGTGTCTTCCATGATGTTTCGGACAGACTTGCTCATGTATGTCCGATCGAAGTGGACCGTTGTCCACAGGACCAACACCAGCCTGTGGATACGTAGGATCTACGTCGAAAGACAAGGATGCCTGAAAAGAGTGCTGATGTACGGACCAACAGTAAGACGCAGCCTAAGGACAAGAAGAAGACCAATGCGGTGCCATTTATGTTAATGAATACATTAACATAAAAATCAAAGGCCCTTTTCAGGGCCAGCCATATTTCTCGAAAAGAGATAGTCTTTGAATTGCCTACCCCTTTTTTAAAAAAATTTTAAAAAAAAAAATCCCATGTTAAATTCCCCTTGTCCGTAGAGTGACCCACGATTTATTGCCATGTTAAATTCCCCTTGTCCGTAGAGTGACCCACGATTTTCTCCATGTTAATTCCCCTTGTCCGTAGAGTGACCCACGATTTTTCTCCATGTTAAATTTCCATTGTCCGTAGAGTGACCCAGGGGTCCCTGTAATGCTAATTCCCATTGTCCGTAGGGTGACCCCTTTCACTACTCTCAGCTTGAGTGACGTTCCTGTTTATGAATTCTAGTATATATGTATAGCTACAAAATGTGGAAATCCCCAAGTCGATATTTATAGTCTCGAAATTTCCAGCGTCAGTGACGTCACTGTACTGAACACTAGGGATAAATATCAACAGTGTTGCAAGTGGCTGACCTGAATACGCGCTACTGTAGGTAGGTAGGTAGAGTGTATCTGATAGGGATAAAGTGAGTTTTATACGGACAAACAGAGACCAATAGACACACACAACGTACGCGCGCAGACACACACACACACACACACACAAACACACAAACACACACACAACGTACGCGCGCCGACATACTCACACACACACACACACTCACACACACACACACACAGAAACACACAACGTACGCGCGCAGACATACTCACACACACACATAAACACACACACTATAAAATAGATAAAATTAGTAACTACTTACAATATCAACTTCTGTGACGATCGTGGATAAATACCTATGTATCTATAATCAGCTGAAATTCCTATGAAATCCCACTATCTATTTATAGCTCCAACTTGTGGGTTTTTCCTTTGGAAAATCCCACTATCTTTTTATAGCCTCAGCTTGAGTGACGTTCCTGTTTATGAATTCTAGTATATATGTATAGCTACAAAATGTGGAAATCCCCAAGTCGATATTTATAGTCTCGAAATTTCCAGCGTCAGTGACGTCACTGTACTGAACACTAGGGATAAATATCAACAGTGTTGCAAGTGGCTGACCTGAATACGCGCTACTGTAGGTAGGTAGGTAGAGTGTATCTGATAGGGATAAAGTGAGTTTTATACGGACAAACAGAGACCAATAGACACACACAACGTACGCGCGCAGACACACACACACACACACACAAACACACAAACACACACACAACGTACGCGCGCCGACATACTCACACACACACACACACACACACATACTCACACACACACACACACACAGAAACACACAACGTACGCGCGCAGACATACTCACACACACACATAAACACACACACTATAAAATAGATAAAATTAGTAACTACTTACAATATCAACTTCTGTGACGATCGTGTATAAATACCTATGTATCTCTAATCAGCTGAAATTCCTATGAAATCCCACTATCTATTTATAGCTCCAACTTGTGGGTTTTTCCTTTGGAAAATCCCACTATCTTTTTATAGCCTCAGCTTGAGTGACGTTCCTGTTTATGAATTCTAGTATATATGTATAGCTACAAAATGTGGAAATCCCCAAGTCGATATTTATAGTCTCGAAATTTCTAGCGTCAGTGACGTCACTGTACTGAACACTAGGGATAAATATCAACAGTGTTGCAAGTGGCTGACCTGAATGCACGCTACTGCAGGTAGGTAGGTAGAGTGTATCTGATAGGGATAAAGTGAGTTTTATACGGACAAACAGAGACCAATACACACACCCACACAACGTACGCGTGCAGACATACACACACACACACACACACACACACATACACATACAGAGGGAAGAGGAAAAAACAAACCCCAAATATACTATCAACACAGAAGGGAGATGATACAAACCCCAAATAAACTATCCACACAAACGTACGCGAACGCATACAAACCCCAAATATACTATCAACACAGAAGGGAGATGATACAAACCCCAAATAAACTATCCACACAAACGTACGCGAACGCATACAAACTCCAAATATACTATCAACACAGAGTGAAGAAGTAAAAGTTTTTTGAAAGCACCTAAGCCCTCACCTGCAATGACCAACTCTGCCAAACACCTACCCACCACCCACCCCCACTCCCAACACTACAAAACCCATTTAACCCGTTATTTTATGGCATCAGTGTGTGATTTAGGAAACATCAAGACACAAAATAATGGAGGAATAGACTGACTATTGTTTACCGACTTGCATGCCTAAAGAGCGTGCGTGAAGGAAAACATCCTTCCATTTCAATTCTAACTTAAACTTGATCCAGAGGGATAGAGATAGGTGAAAGGGCACAGTTTCATAAAGTGTGAGTAGAAAACAAAACACGCCATCCTTATTATACAATGTCAAGACCAAGAGACACTTACGTGTTCTTTCTGGTCTATTCTCTTTTAGAAGGTAGTATGAAATTTCACATCAGGGCCAACGCATGGGCTCACATTGTCAATTTTTCCATTTCCATGTCTTTACTGGCACAAGTTCTTCATCATCTTCAATTTCTTCTTCTTCTGAATCCCTCTTCTCTGTTTCGTCTTGTTTTTGTTTATTCTCTTTTCTCGTAGGGCACTCTGAATTCCAGTGTCCTTTCTCCTGACAACGATATTAGGTATCTTGACTTTTGTCTCTCTTTCTTAGACGAAGCAGGTATTCTGGAGACAAATACCCATTTACCTTTGCAGATATAGCAAACTTCATTAGCACTTACACACTTTCGTATGACTCTCATCAAATCAACGACCAAAAGAGTAAGTTTTGTTGCCACTTTCGCATGTGAATTATGCTTTCGTATGACTTTTAGCAAATATTTGACCAGCAGGTCGATCTGTGCTGACTCTTCCATCTTTGATCGTTTGAGAGCGAAATTAATACTCTGACGCTAAGACACTCTCCTTATATACAGAGACCTGCTGCGTATGAAACCTAGTCAAATGTAATTTTGCAATAAGATGAAACGATTTCATTGAGGAAGTAAAAGGCAATGATGTACCGCATCGCCTCACACAAAACCTGAAGTGTTAGTTCAAATCCGTGTCAGCGATTTCGAAGACGACATAACTGGGCTTTAATCAATGCTCTCCATTTCTGCCACAAAACCACGAGTCCTGATTCACGCCAAAAGAAATTTCGTTCGGTCCATAAAAAATAGTATCACATCCGAGAAACGCAAAAACGAACTTCCAGAAAACTGAGAACGACGGCTTACACCTACAACGTGAAATGTATGAGTTCAAGTAGTGCGTAAAACTTAGTCAAATTAAATTTTTATAGTCAAGACGAAACGATCTCTTTTTGAAGAAGAAAGCACACACCAAGCGACAATATCGATCCGTGTCACACAACACTTTTCAAAATGTATATGATCAGAGGTTTGTTCTAGCGATCTGCACGGTTAAATTAAATGTTGATGTATTTTGCAATAAGACGGACAATGGTCGCCCATGGAACCATTGTTCGTGCATTAGTTTAATTTTTTAAAATATTTTTTTTATATAAATCGCCTATAGGATAGACCCAGTAAAGCATGGCCATTCTCGTCACTGTGTGAATAGCTGCTCAAGTCAATTCGAAGTGAACGCGGTAAGAAAATAAGTATAGCCAATGAAATGGCTTACAACGGGTGATGCATTGTTTTGTTCTAGGACTGTGTGGCATAATAATCCCTATGTTCTTGCGTTGTTACCATTACAGTGCAGACAGACTGAAATGTGAACTTACAAGCCCTCTTTGTGTGTGTGTGTTGTACCATTTCTTCTTACCACATCAAAAGACTAGTCGAGCGTCACAGTATTGGTTCGCGTTTTCAAGCTGACCATTTTTTTTAAATCTCACTTAAACATTTTAACATAAACACTCACACTCACATCGGTAGAGTCAGAACAGACGTGTTACAGTACTGAGGGGCTTGTTATCTTTTTTTTTCAAACTAATAAATTTGGGGTTTGTATGAAGTAAAGAACCGAAAGTACAGTGAAACTCAAGGATGATGACCCAACCTGTCTGTCTATTGATGCGTGTATTTACTTAAGAAGAAATATGACCTCTAAAACACAAAGAGATACGGCAAGCATGATTAGAATGAACATAACGATGTTTTCCTTCACGTCCGTGTAATTTAGAGTTTCAATCCTCTTTGAAAACAAACTTGGTCTCCTTTTGTAGGGCTTGAAATAATAAAAAACCTGAAAAAATCTTAAGCACTTTGCTATAGATAATTTCATCAACAGACTAAACAACATAAATGCCGTTACAACACTAGAAAGCCTTAAATCTTCTATCAAAAAGAAATGTATCAAAAAATTAAAGATTAACGATAACTAACCAATGAAACCGAATTTAACAAAGGCAGTGACATGTGAAGAAATGTCTCTCACTTTGGAAAGGTAGGCGAATGTACTCTGTCATGCACCATCAACTTGAAAAAAAATTATAAACAGAGAGAAACCTGAATTCAAAATTCAGTTGTTTTTTTTCTTCAAAATTGTTTCGTTTCTTTTTTCTTTTTTTGGAACAAATCTAAGCACTAATATAGAGTGGAAAAGGGAAAATGCACATACAAGCTTTGATATTTCTGAAAAAATGAGGGGATATTCCTAACGTTCATAACCACCTATGGACTTGGACTTGTCTGTGACTTATCCACAAAACAAGATGTACATATTTCTGGTCAAGCTGCAAGTGTGTGCGTGTTTTTGAAAATGGTAAAAATGGGATATACAATTTTCTCGTGATACTTATAAAGTGAAGAGTCTGTGCAAGTGTCAAAAGCCAAAGTCATATAAGTTTTGTATTTTGTACGGCTTGTAAAGATTTCCACTTTAGAAAATGTGAAGTATCACAAGTTATTATCACAAACAGAAGTGGAACATAGGGGCTTGCAAGAAAGAAAATAACCCAGACAGTTGGTGTCATCAAGAGTGCTAGAGACGGTACCCGAACTTGCTTGCTTGCTTACTTGAATTAAAGTGATTTTCGCCCTAATGGAGCATATATCACTGGTTTAATAACGCACCGCGTGATTTTTAATTACTCCTAGGGAAGGAAAGAGAGCCTCATCTCCCAGGCTTTTATGTACTCACAGACTACTTTTAAATTTAGCCACTCAGGTGTAGGACTAACTAGTCCTTAACAACCTGACTGAAAGGCTTTAAACATGAGTGGGAATAGTCTCACCACACACTCATATTTCTGTCCGAGCGTGGTAAAGGAGGAAAAAGGTGCTCAAAAAGACAGCCATGGGTGTTAAGTACTCAACAAAACGCTAGCCCGTACTTATTTCAAATCAAGTCCCGTTTTTGCTAATGGACAGTAAAAAGTACCAATAATGTGTTAACCACTTGTGCAATTAGTTCAAATCTAACGAGTCTGTTAAATTTCCTACTTCCTAACATATCTATCTAATATTAGTACTTAGTGTACATAAAAATAGCCATACTGATCTTATTTAAATTATTATGTCTAAGAGACATATACCAGTTTGGTCACTGTTAGGTTTAAAAAGTTAAATTTGTTGCGGTGTTCCAATGGGTCAAGTTTGTTTCGAGAATAGTTTAGTCAAGGAGGGATACCAAGCCAAATATGGTTCCCTATTTAATAAAAAGCAATCTTTTGGAGCCCTAAAACAGTTTGTTTTTTCTATTAGAAGGTAACACGTCTCTCTTTTGCTTTCACGTTCTTTCCTGCACTCCTAGTCTCATGATTCTTGATATCAGGAAATGCGTAGCCATGATGGGCGGCAATGTAAGCAGCGGCTTCTACCAGTTGACTGAGGGGGTATCCAGTGTAGGTTTGTCTGTAGAATTGGGGAAGAACTCTGACCCTAATCCCCATTGAGAAGGTCTTGGTTTAAAGGTGTCTAGAGATTTGTAGGCAACGTATTGTATGGCTCTAATAAACTGCCCTGATTTGTTGACGTCATACAATGCTTGATCTAGTCCCATTTCGGTGTACTTCTCAACGAGGGTCAGCGTCCCCCTCTTCCTCCTCAACCGCCTCAATTTCCTCTTCTGGTTCTGATACTAATTCTTTAGTTGAGGTAGATAGTTTTAAATCCGCTGCTATGGCGTCTGTCGCTGTTATTGTTGTTGTGGTTGTTCTTTCAGCTGAGATTGCCTGTAGTATCGGAGTGAGAAAAGAACGTTGTTGTTGTAGGGTTTAACGCCATTTTTCAGCACGCGATAGGCTATACATGGCGGCCAGCATTAATGGTGGAGGAAGAACCCGGGAAAAACCCGGAAAGAACCACCGACCCACGAGAAGCTACTGGCAAGTTTTCTCACATACCCACATTAGCCGAATCCGAGACTCGAACCCACGCAGACAAAGGTGAGATGACAGTGATCCGTAACGGAGAGCGCTTTAGACCACTCGGCCACTCTGGGCCCCAGAAAAGAACGTAGTGCCTCCGATAATTACATTTGAGTTTGCCATACCGTTTGTCTAACATAATTGGCCCTTTGTTTTGCCACCACTCTTTCCGGGTCAGGTTGTTTGTTAGGTATAGTCGGCTGTTGACTAGATGTTATTTGTGTTCTCGAGGTGGGTGGAGTGCTAACTGGCTAGGTCTGCATTTCTTGCTCCCGCTACTGTTGCGTATATTTCTTCCCTCCACACCGAGTTCTGGGCCTAATTCTTTTAATTTCGTTGTACCCTAACTTACATTATCCATATTATCACCAACAAAAAAAACAAAAACGCACAAACCTAAAAGAAACACTCACTCACTTTTTTACAGAACATTACTATTTTTAAAATTTTGATAAGCGACGGAAACGAAGGACTTAGAGTCGCACTTTCTAACCAAGATAAAGAAATCATGTGCTGATAGACTCACTTCTGTATTTTTTCTTCTAACTGACTAACATATCATAGGCAATGGAATGTTATTTCTTTTCGAGAGTATGGGGTAGCCCTGAAATTTTTTTTTTGGAACTTGAAGCTATGGCGATCGCTTAGGTTATAAGATGGCGGCCTCCTCTGATGAGAGGCTTTCTCATAGGATAAGGTCTGCTTCTTCGGAAAAGAGAAGAAGAACTCTTTGGTGTCGATACAACTGTTGACAAAGCCTCTGTCAGGTTCATGCTGCTGCTGTTGCTGCTCTCTCTGCTGTTCATGAAGTCTGTACTTCTCCATCCATTCTTCTTTCTCCTTCTTGAATTCCTCCTTGAAGAGCTCTTCTTTCAGGTCTTCAGTGACTTTTAGCATTCTCACATTTTCTATCTCTTCTGGCTTCGGTATCAGACTGTGTCTGACCCTATGTAAATTCACGTAGGCTTCGTTTAGCTTAGCTAGTTTGGAGCACATCTTCGTAGGAGGATGAGTTAACAATGGATGTTTAGACTGGAAACTTCCCCGGTTCTTAAAGTCAAAGCGCGGACGTGAAGGAAAACATTACTACACGGTTTTCTAGCCGGAACGTTCAAATAGTGTTATGGGAGGGATAGAGAGAAGTCAAAGAGCATGAATCAAGATTCCTATAGCCAAATAAACCACAAAGGCATTTTTTTCTTCAAAACACAACATTTTTTATTCATACTAACAAACAACTCTAACATTTTTTTAACAATAATCCAACACTATAACATCAAACATTTTTTTCAAATACCAAACATTTTTTTTCAATTCACACTCTACTTTAAACAGGGCTGACAACGTTGTGAATGAAATTGTGATTTCCACTGTCGGAAGTCATTAGGCCATTGATGGACACTACGTTTTCTAGTTAGAGACAAAAGATAAGCATACTGGTCACAAAACCATCGATGTACTTTCACATCGTTTCTAGAAGAATGACGAGCATCAAAATGAGTCACTAAATGTTCTAAAGAATAGCCCAGGCTGCAATCATGCAGAAAAAACACACACAGTACTGTCCACACACCAAGGAATATGTGCCTTGTTATTTCACATTATTGAATCGTGTGGTCTATGCATTTCTTCTCATAAAGTCAATGATATCGTCTTCCAAAGGGGGCAGTCCATAGGAATCAAAGTATTCCACACATCCTTCTTGAGGAAAGTAGACGGCTACCCAGTGGGTTCCTGGGAGATGACTGTCGTCCGTGTTGATCACATAAGCTTGATGGTTTTGAGGTGTGCAATGAGGGAGTTCATCTTTAGCACAGACGACAGCATTCCAAGAAGCAGTGTACAAACTGTGGTTCAAAAGGTAATAAAGTTCTCAGGTATCCATTTTTTTTTTTTTTTTTCTTCTTCACAGGTAATGATAAGTGGTCAATTCGATCCTGACTTTTTGCTTGAAAATGTCTGACGAATAAACGGTTATTCGTTCTGTTTCCTCACTCTGATTCAGGAGAGCTTCGATACGATGGATCTCTTGTGTGGTTAATGGTGGACAAGAATGTTCACGCAAGTCTTTATACCACTGGTGCAACACGTCTTTGTTCGAGATGAGACTCCAAGCTTCGTCCAGATACTCGTCCAATTTTTCTTCTTGACTTAACATCAGGCATTTATCGTGTTGAATTTGACTGGGATGATCGTTTTGACATCCATAACAATTTTTCTTGATCAATTCCTTAATTTTTTTCTGTCAAGACTATAGCATAACAGGAAACTAAATGTGGTTCTTGTTCTGGCCATCTAGACTTCATCATGATGACTTCTTCGTCTTTGTCTTGGGATTCTCCTTCCTCAGGGATCTTCACATTCCATGTCCAAAGAATCCCTACTATACAAACATTGATAAAAATCCTCCATGACTTCTAATAGTCTAGAATGACTTCTCTCAAACTGTTGGTTTATATCGTATTGTCCAATTCAGCATACAGGATGACGTTCACCGTATTATCTGCGCGTAGATTTTCTGCAAACTGAAATTCCACACGCATCTGGCCGGATTTTATAGGGTGGAAATGTCCCTCCTCGCTGTCTTGACTTACAATTCGTTAGAGAACCGTTTTCGAAAATGGAGTTTCACTGTAACTTTCCCTTTGGAGAATGGAATATTTTGTCCCAGATCTCTTTTTATAGCAATGTTGACAGTGTCTAAATACGACTTACTGACGGGCAAATAGTGAGGATGTACAAATTCACGGTGTACGTGATAGGTGTTTGCACCTTCCTGGTCATTGTTTGTGGTACTATCCACTTTGAAAGGAATGACACGCAGTAACGGAACAGAGGTGTGTCCCACCACGTTGTACTCCACCACATCGGAATACACAAAGATCAAATTAAGTCCTTGGTTCAGTTCTACCGGGTTTCCAAAAGCTCTGTAAAAATCCATATTACTTTTGATCTTGGGGCTCATATTGTTTGCGACCATTTCTGCATGTCCGCCCAAAATTTCAAACAAACTACCATTGAACCTGAGGGACAATGTGTCCGTATCTTGAAATTTGATCACGAGACGATGAGCCACTTTGTTGTACTCAATCTTCACACTTTTTTTGGCTCTGTTCAGTGCTTTGCCAAAGGCTAAGTTGAACCTGTCCGCAATAGTGTCCACCAAATGTTCACCACTAAAATAATAACCTGAAGGAATTTTCAAGGTGTAGATAATGAAGGCTGGATTGCTGGCTGGTCTTGTGTCCCCTAAAAACCCTATTTTGTTGATTTCTTCCTCCAATTGGGCATTCAGGATTTCCACCTCGAAAGTGTCTTGCTTTTCGGTGATGTTTTTGATTTGTGTTGGGTGAATGATTTCCACTAAAGCCACTTCCCAATGGGCTTCGTGATCTAACTGGATGGTCTGAGGTAATTTGACCGTGTAACAGCATAACGTGTCCTTGGGAAACACCTCCATGGAACTGTCACTGGGTAAGGTTAAGTAAAATTGGTTCTTATTGCTCATAATTCCAGAGTTTTGTGGCTCTCCGGGGCGATACTGGAAGTTAGAGGAGTGTCTCCGCCCAAAATGGGGTTGTTGTTGGAGTGGTGACTGGCACTGACACTGGACACAAGGTTCCCGTGGTTCCCGTTCAAGGAGAATTTCAGGGAGGGATTAGGAAGCAGGTAACCGATGTAACTGCTCAATACAATGGTCCATAAGTGTTTGTCTCCTTGTTGCAAACTCAAATTGGCAATGGCTGCTCCGATGACACAATACACCACGAAGGTTTGGCAGAAAAAGACGATTTGCGTTTTAGGCACACGTTTTCCATACCACACCCACAAGGGTTGTGTTTGTAAATCTTGCAGAGAAGAATTGGGTGAAGGAGTGATCGCAGTAGCTGAATCTGTGTGAAAGGGCATGATGGTCACTTCTTTTTATAGTGCGAAGCGTCGATGCAAGAATGAAAACTGGGTGGATATCCTTTCCAACGTACTTTGACTTCTTTGACACGTCGTTTGCCCACTTTACGGTTTCTGCGTTTGACAATGCCTTTGATGTCGTACACGTCGTCTTTTTTGGTGACACGACTTGATTTGAAATAAGTACGGGCTAGCGTTTTGTTGAGTACTTAACACCCATGGCTGTCTTTTTGAGCACCTTTTTCCTCCTTTACCACGCTCGGACAGAAATATGAGTGTGTGGTGAGACTATTCCCACTCATGTTTAAAGCCTTTCAGTCAGGTTGTTAAGGACTAGTTAGTCCTACACCTGAGTGGCTAAATTTAAAAGTAGTCTGTGAGTACATAAAAGCCTGGGAGATGAGGCTCTCTTTCCTTCCCTAGGAGTAATTAAAAATCACGCGGTGCGTTATTAAACCAGTGATATATGCTCCATTAGGGCGAAAATCACTTTAATTCAAGTAAGCAAGCAAGCAAGTTCGGGTACCGTCTCTAGCACTCTTGATGACACCAACTGTCTGGGTTATTTTCTTTCTTGCAAGCCCCTATGTTCCACTTCTGTTTGTGATAATAACTTGTGATACTTCACATTTTCTAAAGTGGAAATCTTTACAAGCCGTACAAAATACAAAACTTATATGACTTTGGCTTTTGACACTTGCACAGACTCTTCACTTTATAAGTATCACGAGAAAATTGTATATCCCATTTTTACCATTTTCAAAAACACGCACACACTTGCAGCTTGACCAGAAATATGTACATCTTGTTTTGTGGATAAGTCACAGACAAGTCCAAGTCCATAGGTGGTTATGAACGTTAGGAATATCCCCTCATTTTTTCAGAAATATCAAAGCTTGTATGTGCATTTTCCCTTTTCCACTCTATATTAGTGCTTAGATTTGTTCCAAAAAAAGAAAAAAGAAACGAAACAATTTTGAAGAAAAAAAACAACTGAATTTTGAATTCAGGTTTCTCTCTGTTTATAATTTTTTTTCAAGTTGATGGTGCATGACAGAGTACATTCGCCTACCTTTCCAAAGTGAGAGACATTTCTTCACATGACACTGCCTTTGTTAAATTCGGTTTCATTGGTTAGTTATCGTTAATCTTTAATTTTTTGATACATTTCTTTTTGATAGAAGATTTAAGGCTTTCTAGTGTTGTAACGGCATTTATGTTGTTTAGTCTGTTGATGAAATTATCTATAGCAAAGTGCTTAAGATTTTTTCAGGTTTTTTATTATTTCAAGCCCTACAAAAGGAGACCAAGTTTGTTTTCAAAGAGGATTGAAACTCTAAATTACACGGACGTGAAGGAAAACATCGTTATGTTCATTCTAATCATGCTTGCCGTATCTCTTTGTGTTTTAGAGGTCATATTTCTTCTTAAGTAAATACACGCATCAATAGACAGACAGGTTGGGTCATCATCCTTGAGTTTCACTGTACTTTCGGTTCTTTACTTCATACAAACCCCAAATTTATTAGTTTGAAAAAAAAAGATAACAAGCCCCTCAGTACTGTAACACGTCTGTTCTGACTCTACCGATGTGAGTGTGAGTGTTTATGTTAAAATGTTTAAGTGAGATTTTAAAAAAATGGTCAGCTTGAAAACGCGAACCAATACTGTGACGCTCGACTAGTCTTTTGATGTGGTAAGAAGAAATGGTACAACACACACACACAAAGAGGGCTTGTAAGTTCACATTTCAGTCTGTCTGCACTGTAATGGTAACAACGCAAGAACATAGGGATTATTATGCCACACAGTCCTAGAACAAAACAATGCATCACCCGTTGTAAGCCATTTCATTGGCTATACTTATTTTCTTACCGCGTTCACTTCGAATTGACTTGAGCAGCTATTCACACAGTGACGAGAATGGCCATGCTTTACTGGGTCTATCCTATAGGCGATTTATATAAAAAAAATATTTTAAAAAATTAAACTAATGCACGAACAATGGTTCCATGGGCGACCATTGTCCGTCTTATTGCAAAATACATCAACATTTAATTTAACCGTGCAGATCGCTAGAACAAACCTCTGATCATATACATTTTGAAAAGTGTTGTGTGACACGGATCGATATTGTCGCTTGGTGTCTACTTTCTTCTTCGAAAAGAGATCGTTTCGTCTTGACTATAAAAATTTAATTTGACTAAGTTTTACGCACTACTTGAACTCATACATTTCACGTTGTAGGTGTAAGCCGTCGTTCTCAGTTTTCTGGAAGTTCGTTTTTGCGTTTCTCGGATGTGATACTATTTTTTATGGACCGAACGAAATTTCTTTTGGCGTGAATCAGGACTCGTGGTTTTGTGGCAGAAATGGAGAGCATTGATTAAAGCCCAGTTATGTCGTCTTCGAAATCGCTGACACGGATTTGAACTAACACTTCAGGTTTTGTGTGAGGCGATACGGTACATCATTGCCTTTTACTTCCTCAATGAAATCGTTTCATCTTATTGCAAAATTACATTTGACTAGGTTTCATACGCAGCAGGTCTCTGTATATAAGGAGAGTGTCTTAGCGTCAGAGTATTAATTTCGCTCTCAAACGATCAAAAATGGAAGAGTCAGCACAGATCGACCTGCTGGTCAAATATTTGCTAAAAGTCATACGAAAGCATAATTCACATGCGAAAGTGGCAACAAAACTTACTCTTTTGGTCGTTGATTTGATGAGAGTCATACGAAAGTGTGTAAGTGCTAATGAAGTTTGCTATATCTGCAAAGGTAAATGGGTATTTGTCTCCAGAATACCTGCTTCGTCTAAGAAAGAGAGACAAAAGTCAAGATACCTAATATCGTTGTCAGGAGAAAGGACACTGGAATTCAGAGTGCCCTACGAGAAAAGAGAATAAACAAAAACAAGACGAAACAGAGAAGAGGGATTCAGAAGAAGAAGAAATTGAAGATGATGAAGAACTTGTGCCAGTAAAGACATGGAAATGGAAAAATTGACAATGTGAGCCCATGCGTTGGCCCTGATGTGAAATTTCATACTACCTTCTAAAAGAGAATAGACCAGAAAGAACACGTAAGTGTCTCTTGGTCTTGACATTGTATAATAAGGATGGCGTGTTTTGTTTTCTACTCACACTTTATGAAATTGTGCCCTTTCACCTATCTCTATCCCTCTGGATCATGTTTTAGTTAGAATTGAAATGGAAGGATGTTTTCCTTCACGCACGCTCTTTAGGCATGCAAGTCGGTAAACAATAGTCAGTCTATTCCTCCATTATTTTGTGTCTTGATGTTTCCTAAATCACACACTGATGCCATAAAATAACGGGTTAAATGGGTTTTGTAGTGTTGGGAGTGGGGGTGGGTGGGGTGTAGGTGTTTGGCAGAGTTGGTCATTGCAGGTGAGGGCTTAGGTGCTTTCAAAAAACTTTTACTTCTTCACTCTGTGTTGATAGTATATTTGGAGTTTGTATGCGTTCGCGTACGTTTGTGTGGATAGTTTATTTGGGGTTTGTATCATCTCCCTTCTGTGTTGATAGTATATTTGGGGTTTGTATGCGTTCGCGTACGTTTGTGTGGATAGTTTATTTGGGGTTTGTATCATCTCCCTTCTGTGTTGATAGTATATTTGGGGTTTGTTTTTTCCTCTTCCCTCTGTATGTTTATGTGTGTATGTGTGTGTGTGTGCGTGTGTGTGTGTGTGTGTGTGTGTGTGTGTGCGTATGTCTGCACGCGTACGTTGTGTGGGTGTGTGTATTGGTCTCTGTTTGTCCGTATAAAACTCACTTTATCCCTATCAGATACACTCTACCTACCTACCTGCAGTAGCGTGCATTCAGGTCAGCCACTTGCAACACTGTTGATATTTATCCCTAGTGTTCAGTACAGTGACGTCACTGACGCTAGAAATTTCGAGACTATAAATATCGACTTGGGGATTTCCACATTTTGTAGCTATACATATATACTAGAATTCATAAACAGGAACGTCACTCAAGCTGAGGCTATAAAAAGATAGTGGGATTTTCCAAAGGAAAAACCCACAAGTTGGAGCTATAAATAGATAGTGGGATTTCATAGGAATTTCAGCTGATTATAGATACATAGGTATTTATACACGATCGTCACAGAAGTTGATATTGTAAGTAGTTACTAATTTTATCTATTTTATAGTGTGTGTGTTTATGTGTGTGTGTGAGTATGTCTGCGCGCGTACGTTGTGTGTTTCTGTGTGTGTGTGTGTGTGTGAGTATGTGTGTGTGTGTGTGTGTGTGTGTGTGTGAGTATGTCGGCGCGCGTACGTTGTGTGTGTGTTTGTGTGTTTGTGTGTGTGTGTGTGTGTGTGTGTCTGCGCGCGTACGTTGTGTGTGTCTATTGGTCTCTGTTTGTCCGTATAAACCTCTCTTTATCCCTATCAGATACACTCTACCTACCTACAGTAGCGCGTATTCAGGTCAGCCACTTGCAACACTGTTGATATTTATCCCTAGTGTTCAGTACAGTGACGTCACTGACGCTGGAAATTTCGAGACTATAAATATCGACTTGGGGATTTCCACATTTTGTAGCTATACATATATACTAGAATTCATAAACAGGAACGTCACTGAAGCTGAGGCTATAAAAAGATAGTGGGATTTTCCAAAGGAAAAACCCACAAGTTGGAGCTATAAATAGATAGTGGGATTTCATAGGAATTTCAGCTGATTATAGATACATAGGTATTTATCCACGATCGTCACAAAATGGAACGAAAAAATTGAAAAAGAAGAAGAAAATGAGAAGAGGAAGAAAGAAGAGGAGGAGAAGAAAAAAAGAAAGGGAAGAAGAGTGTAGGAGATAAAATAAGAACTTGGTGGAGAAAAAGAAGAAATTAGAAGAAGAAGAAAACCCAAAGGCCCTTTTCAGGGCCCCCATATTTCTCGAAAAGAGATAGCCTTTCCATTGCCTACCCTTTTTTTAAAAAATTTAAAAAAAAAAAAATCCCATGTTAAACTCCCCTTGTCCGTAGATTGTCCCACGATTTATTCCCATGTTAAATTCCCCTTGTCCGTAGAGTGTCCCACGATTTATTCCCATGTTAATTCCCCTTGTCCGTAGAGTGTCCCACGATTTTTCGCCATGTTAAATTTCCATTGTCCGTAGAGTGTCCCAAGGGGTTCTGTAATGCTAATTCCCATTGTCCGTAGAGTATCCCCCTTCACTACTATCATGCCGCAGACATGTAGCATGATGTCCCACCCAGTCACGTTATCCTGACAACAGGCCGACCTGTTCTAACGCTAACATCTTAATGATGAGCGGCCAAGCGAGGCATCTGTTAAGTACCATTTTTGTAAGTCTTTGGTATGACTGGGCCGGGGATAGAACCCACGACCTCCCGCCACTAGGCCAACATATCTCTTATAGTTCTTGATAATATTGTTTTGTGTGTGACATTTGAACGCTAGGTAAATTAGGATTTTTGTTGTTGTTTGTTTTATTTTGGGTTTTTTGTGTGTTGTTGTGCGATGCAAAGACATGTGATACATTAGTAATCAAGATACAAGGGGCTGGTGTTCTACATAAAGGGGAAATCCTAGACCAAAATATTTTGCCTTTTAATCCATTCCATGGATAAGAAGAAAGTGGTTAGAGATTTAAACTGAAGACTCCTTAATTATTAAAATATAGAAAACATTTACCAATTGTGGAAGAATACATATATTGATAGATGCATTCGTGTACAGAAAGATGTGTGAGCAGATTGTATGTCAACATGATCCAGACTTCACTTTGGGGAATAGTCATAATGTGTGGACTAAAAATGATATTATCATTATCATTCTTACCAAATACATTTAGAATTTTGTCATTATCTTCATCCTAAGATACTGCTTGTAGAGGCCTCCCTACCTTTCTTTAGGAACTACTGTCCAGTTGTTCATTTTCACTGCGTACACACCCCATATTGACTGGCACTGCCTCACATTCTGTGAACAAAAAGGTATAGGTTTTTTTAATGATAAGTTAGTCATTCACAGTCATTGCTAATGTCAGAGGATACTAACAAATCGAAAGAAATGGGTAATAAGTCTTACCATAATTTTAGCCATTTGTTCAAAATCACTGATCCATCTCCCACCCACCTGTACTAAATTATGCATTACCAATAGCCCTTAGCCGTCCGATCTTCTGAATGTCTCCTATTTTTAATCAACTTGAATAATAAAAATCTGAAAGTTTGTTTCTGCTCCTTTTGTACAAAATAAATAAATTCACTATGCAACATGAAAGATTTCCATTTGACCTCTGGTCTAGATTGGTAATGTGTTTGTGAATTGGAATTTGTATTCGATCCAGAATTAATATGACCATGGCTTGTGTACACTATGTCACATTTTGAAAACCTATGGCTTGGGCACACTATATCATATTTGAAGGACTATGGCCTGTGTACACTATGTCACATTTGAAAGCATATAGCTTGGACAGACTATGTCATATTTGAAGGACTATGGCATGCGTACACTATGTCACATTTGAAGGCATATAGCTTGGACAGACTATGTCATATTTGAAGGCCTGTCGCCTGTTGACACTGTGTCACATTTGAAAGCATATGGCCTGGACACACTGTGTCACATTTGATGGCCTATAGCCTGTGTACACTAAGTCACATTTGAAGGCCTATGGCTTGTGCACACTATGTCCCATTTGAAGGACTATAACTGAGGCATACTCTTTCACATTTTGAAAGCTAATGTCTTGTGTACGTTTTGTCACTGATAACCTACTATTCGTTATTTTGGTATGCATGTACTTTTTATCACGTTTACCTAAAATTTTCCACTTGATATAGAACGAACACGTCTACTTCTGTTCTGTGCACATCCTTGTCTACCGTAATGCACTATGTTGTTAACTACATTTTGGTGTAAAACAAGTCATATCAATAATTGCAAGTGAAAAGAAAAAAACTCAGAAAGATTAATTACTGCTAAGAGTGTTAACTTCATTTCGTGGTGAGAAGCCGTTGTGGAGTTTGTGGCAGTTTTTGATATGCTTTTCTATGAAATCAAACACTAGCCACTTTTCGCCAGAAACAAAAGCGAATTCAAATGTGAAATTTATATTTCTCTATATTAGGCAAAAGCTGACACGTATAACGTCAATTTTGATAGGCTTTGTTACTGATAATCAGAGCATCCATAGGTCTAAACTATATCATTGCATGGATGGAGAAAAGTTAATGTAATATTATTTTAGTTCAGTCGCTTCCTTCTTTGACAGATATCTTTGAGATATATATGCAAACTTTCTGTGTTAAGAAATTCCCTCTAGATTCAAATACATCTACGATTTTGCCTTTCATTGTTTTCACCATCATTGTCAAAGTCATTATCACAATTGTCTTCATTATTAATACTACTTTTAATACTATTATTATTATTATTACAGCCAAGAACACCTTGACGCTTTCATCTGTGTTGTCGATGGAATAAAACTGTGCGGCGACGCATTTGATGTTCATCGAGCGATCCGGTTGGCGTTGTTAAAATATAACGAATCTCTCATAAACGAAATGTGTGGATACGTACCTGGTAAATTTTTAACCAAAAGTTATTATATAAATGCCTGATAATTTCAAAATATTTGTAATAATTATTTCATGACAACAAATCTCAATATATATATATATATATATATATATATATATATATATATATATATATATATATATATATATATATATATATATATATATATAATTTATTTATTTATTTGCTCAGCCCCAGTTCGTATGTCGTTTATAAACTAAGGTATTATTACAAGCCATGGTTTGATGTCTAAAACTTTCCACAGGCTACATTTAATCTCTTACGCAAGGTTACCGTGACCAGAGAGAAGATCCGGCATATTGAATCGGCACAGTTCTTGGATCGCGCAACTTCACACCCATGTGTTACAGCTTAGTCCTAAGATCAGAGGGACACTTGAGGGAATGGGTCGTGTTCTAAATCCGTCCCCACATGAACAGACACCGAGAAGGACATTGTCCGCTAAGTTGGATTGAAATGGATCAAAGCGAAATCCAATCGAAATTGAGATAGAGGGTGTGATAACGATTTCGATCCGAATTATAACTCCTAACTAGGAAGCGAAAATTTAGCCTCGCCTAGGAAGATTGCTGAGCAATATTGGATTACTCCGAGAAAGCCACTGGTAATTTGGCGGTAAAACTTAGAGAGGAGATTCCATTGAAAGACAATGTTTCGTAAAGGTCAGTAAGTTATTTGCTCGATTTTTGCAGAATATTACGCTATTGTAATTGTAATTATCTGTAGTATGTGTACTTAATTAATGGGATCGTTTAGAACGTAGAATTAAATCTGTGGAGTTCATTTATAGGCATAGTTGGGTATTATGTAGAGAAAGATGTAGATTGTTAGCTTGTTGCCAGATTTAATTTTGTAATTCGCTATTAGATAACTTCGTACGAAACTGGTGCATGTATTCATGTGATATGTTAGAATTTACACATGCATACAAATTGTGAACATGAAAAATGGTTGTAGTGTGTAAGATTAGTTAATGTGGATGTATGGATATATCAGAGCATGGATATTTGAATATATGTGTACTTTGTATGAGTTGTAATGTAAAGAAATGCATATGATTGTTGTAATATGGTTTAGTATAATGGGATTAGGCATATGTTCTGAGGTGACGCAATTTATTGATGCAGGTATGAGAAGTAATTGGTACCGTATTTTTTTACGACGTTGTTTTACCATACAAGAACGTCTGAGTATTTCGAAGTGAATGAATGCGTTGCCGATGAAATTTAACAGCCGTTATCTCATGATAGACTGGTTGTAGTATGAGATGATAGGGTTTAGGAAAATATTTTAACGTCCTTGTGTTTTCACAGGAAGCCTTTGGGGGGACAGAACTTCCGGTTCAGTTCAGTCCCGAGTCTCTAAGAGGGTAGACGGAAGTGATATACAAGCAGAGCAGTCGGAATAGACAAGTCCGGTCGGTGGAGAGAGTCGAGGAAGAGGAGGAAAGGAGTCGAGGAGGATAAAGTGGAGAAGGAGGAGGAGGAGAAGGAGTTGGAGGAATAGGAGAGAATACACAAATGAGTAGAATACAAAGACAGGTGGAAAGTTATTTCACACTACTAATCAAATGATGCGATAGGCTGTCACAGGGTCGAGCGGAAGGAGAGTACTTGGGAAATATGAAGGACTTGACTATTGAAATATTATTAAATTGTTATTCGTTGAATTTCACTTTTTTGTATATTCAGTCATTTAATAGTCGGCATCGCTGACTGGGGACTCGGAGCTTTACATCTGTGTTTCACTAATTTAACCTCCAACCTAAATCGAGCCTGGGACTTCTATAATAATTTAAATAGAATCTACCACAGTGGCGGCATAACAATCCGTCACGCTACACACACACACACACACACACACACACACACACACATATATATATATATATATATATATATATATATATATATATATATATATATATATATATACGTTTTATCATTGATATACCACGAGATGTGTTGATTTTTATTTAAAAGGCAACGAGGCCTGTCGAGTTTCCTTTTAATGAAAATTTATATAACTAGTGGTATATCAGAGATACAGCATACATAATATACATACAACGAGTGGTATATCAAAGATAGAGCTTACATACTATACATATATTTTATTTATATCAGTTACGCATACTTGCATTTCAAACGCAGTTAAGGCTGACTGCCAGCAACTGTGTATTGGCAGAATGGATGGATTACATGAACTCTGCACAACCCTTACAGTGTGTCCGCCACAAAACGTATTTCTGTACCTAAGTAAAAATGAGGAACCAACAAAAGGCAATACAATCATTTCAATGTATTACATTTGATCCAAGTCATTATTATGATCAGATTGACATTAATACCAAACATACTGTTATTTATATCCCCCATTTCTGTATTTACCTTTTCTGTTGATTTGCGTGACTATATTTTATCGTCATTCACAGGTCTATAGACATTATCGCACGACAGGCGAAAATCCGCCACGCTCGTTTTTTTCGAGAATTTTTACTGGCATCCTTTTACTCTGTGTGTGTGTGTGTGTGTGTGTGAGAGAGAGAGAGAGAGAGAGAGAGAGAGAGAAAGATGGGAGACTGAACCATGAAGGCATTTATTCATAGTCCATCACTATGTTTATCGTTCAGTTAGTCTGCTGCCTTCCGATCTCAGAGAGAGAGAAAAGTTGGGGTGGGGTACAGCGGCCTTCTGACATTGTAATATTAAATAATTTGTTTTCAGAGAAGTACTGATTGGTTTTATAAAATAAGAAGACAGAAATAAAAATAAACAAAACATTAGAGAGATTACAGCACGATCTTCCTCATAACCAAAAAATGTACCTTATAATCTTGACAGGTTTTAGCAACTTTGTATCATTCGTATTGCAAACACTGTATTAAAATTCCTTATTATGGTGTACACCAAACCGTTACGATCCCAGGTTCTTGTAAGTTACTTGATGCAAGTTTGGTTTCTTTTTCTCTTTCACTCCACAGACTTTCCCGTATTCTCTCTCACTTTTGCTGGTATTTCAGATTGCTTTTTACGACACTTCAAATACCACATTATTGTGGTTTTTTATTTTGTTTCATAGTAATATAATGAAAACAAGCGAAGCACCAGAAATAGAATGTAAAGGTTAACGTAAATGATAGTTGGAGATGTCTAATTATGTCTCCCGAAACGAATCAAGAAAGTGTTACACTAAATCTTGGAATATTTCTCATATCTGTATTGGAATGAATAATCGAGCTAGAATCATCAAAATGGTTTATAAAAACAAAATCGAACATTATATCGCTTTAGATCCATATGTGAAAATTAAGAAAATATTCCAAATTTGGTTTCATTGGTTGCATACATTCGGTAAGCAGTTTGTATTTACATAATATATTTATGAATTAGGTTACTACAGAACAATGTGAATCTTACCGTCTCCATAAGATCTCGTACAGGGTTGTTAACAAGCTACAGGACTTATAGAAATGGACTATTTGATAAAGATTACGATAGTTTTACTGTCATTGGTTGTATAAATTCGGTATAGTTTTACTGTCTTAATTTTTAGTTATATTACCTCCTCTGACATGTTTTCGATGAAACTCGGCATATGGTATGAACTCCACCTCTTTATTGTTAAACATTCTTGAATCCTCGTTGGACATTTAGAATACATCTGGATTTTAACTTTTGACATGTTATTTCATGTTCTTAGTCTTGGAGCAGAACCTATCCTGCCTCAATGAGCTGGAAAATTCCACCACATTCTCTCTATGTCTCACACCAGCCTACTACGGTTCTCAGGGCGGAATGGAGTCATCCTGCAGGTATGTACAACAGTTTCACATACATTATATCGTATCATCGTAGTAAAGACTGAATGACAGACAGACAGACAGACAGACAGGTAGATAGATAGTAGATAGATAGATAGATTGATAGTTTCCATGATCTGGGGATCAATTCCTATCTAATTTTGCAGTTACTATGGGAAGCAGTTATTAACTAGACATAGCATCTAAAACTACTATATCATACATCTCCCCTCTTTTGAAATCAAACCAGAATCACATTTTGCTTATGCCTAGATAGAGAAGAAGAAGAAGAAAAAACGAATCAATTCTACCAACATAAAAAATATAAAAGGATTAAGTAAAAATTTACTGTCCTTGAGTCTTCATTAGCCAATGAAGAATCTGACGGAACTGAACTCTCTACAAAACAACTTTAAAGTCCCATTCTAATGATCTAATTCCAAAATAGTTCTAAACTATCTAAGCATTAGCATATTTACGAAAGTCGATATTTAAGACAAAATCACTGAATCTAGTGGTTTTCGGATCATTCTCTGTCACGTTTGCTCAGCCCCAGTTCGTTAGTAAGGTATTATTACAAGCCATGTTTTTGAAGTCCAAACATATCCGCATGCTACAGTTAATCTCTTACGCAAGGTTACTGTGACCCGAGAGACGACCCGGTATCTTGAATCGGCACAGGCGTAAGATCGAGCGAATTCCCGCCTTTGTGTTACAGTGGTTAGAGGAACAGCGAGGGAGAAACGGGGTGTTCTAATTCCGTCCCAACGTGGACAGCGAGCGAGAAGAACATTGTCCATAAAGTTTGATTAGATCGAGTCAAAGCGACATCCAATCGGAATTGAAACTGAGGGTGTTATAACAATTTCGATCCGAATTAGAACTTCTAATAGCAAGCGAAAATTTAGTCCCGCCTAAGAAGATTGCTGAGCAGTATAGGGTTACTGCGAGAGAGCCACTATTAATTTGGCGATAAAACTTAGAGAGGAAATTCCAAGGAAAGACAAAGCTTCGTAAAGGTCAGTAAGTTATTTACTCTATTTTTGCAGAATGTTAGGAATTGTAATTTTAATTATATGTAGTATGTATACTTAATTACTAGGATCGTTTAGTAGATAGAATTAGCTTTGTAGCGCTTAATTTACATGCGTATTTGAGAAATGAGTTTGAGATTTATGTAGAGAACTATGTAGATTGTTAGCTTTAGGTCAGAATTAATTGTGTAATTCACTATTAAGTTACTTTGTAGTAAACTAGTGCATGTATACATGTGATACGTTAGATTTTACACATGCTTGAATTATGAATTTGGAAAATGGTTGAAGTGTGTAAGATTACATAATATGGATGTATGAATATGTCAGAGCATGGATATTTGAATATTTGCGTACTTTGTTTGAGTTGTAATGTAAAGAAATGCGTCTGATAGTTGTGATATTGTTCAGTATAATGGGATTAGGAATATGTACTAATGTGATGCAATTTATTGATGTATGTATGAGAAGTAATTGATACCGTGCATTTATTACAACATTATTTTACCACACAAGAACGTATGAGTATTTCGATATGTATGAATGCGTGACCGAAGAAATTTAATAGCCGTTATTTCATGATAGGCTGGGTGTAGTGTGAGATGAGAAGGTTAAGAAGATATTGTACCGTCCTTGTGTTTTCACAGGAAGCTTTTCGGGGGACAGAACTTCCGGTTCAGTTAAGTCCCGAGTCTCTTAGAGGGGAGACGGAACTGAGACTAGCAGAGGAGTCGAAATTGACAAGTCTAGTCGGTGGAGAGAGTCGAGGAGGAGGGGGAAAGGATTCGATGAGGAGAAAGTTGAGAAGGAGGAGGATTATAGAGAAGCTGAGGAAAAGAAGGAATTGGGAAAGAAGTCGGGATGAATATGAGAAGGAATTGGAGGAATAGGAGAGAAGAACAATCATCAGAGTAGAATAATAGGGCAGGTGGGAAGCTATCTCGCACTCCCAATCAAATGATGCAATAGGCTATCACAGGGTCGAGCGGAAGGAGAGTAATTGTGAAATTTTAATCATTTAACTATTGAATTGTCATTAAATTGTTATTCGTTGAATTTCACTTTTTGTATATTCAATTGTTTAACCGTCGGCATTGCTGACTGGTGGCTCAGAGTTTTACGTCTATTTTACACTAATTTAACTTCCAGCCAAAACTAAGCCTGGGTGGGACTTCAATAATATTTTTTTTTTAAAATAGGAATCACCCCACCCCACACCTACTACAATGACGGCATAACAAACCGTCACGCCACACTCTCCAACTCAAAGTCCGCACTGGAGTGTTGGATCCAATGGGTAAAGCTGATTTGCTGGGGTCGGGCTGCATAAGACCAATGCTTGATGATTGTATCCTCATGTAGCAGTTGTGAGACATTGTGCAGGACTCTGAATAGGTCCTGACGGGACAGTGTGGAGATTTTGTGTCTGTAGATGATTTTGTATTAAGTGAAAGTGAAAGTGGATTCTTAGGGCTTTTCATCTGCTATACATGGATGCGATTACGCCTGTAGATTCCTTGGGAAGCTTTTGCCAAGTAACTTCTACGGTCTTCGTCGGCTTGAATAAATCTGCCGGGTGTTGACCACTTCTTATCATCGCCATGCTGTTTGATTCTGATACCGTATCGCTCAGTAATATCTTGTAAATTATGTGCAGAATGGCAACTGATGTAATAGAATTCATATTTCCGTTTTTTCTTAATGACTCTTTGCCTCACAAGTTTGAGGTTTGGCCACTTGGGATTTAGTTTCCTTGAATAGTGGGCAAGGTGGTCCTCGTCGGTCGTCCCATCGTCGATTGAACTGGACTGGCCCCTGTCGCGGCTGTTGCTGTGGCCCTATAAGCCACCAGATATCTTTCTTGTTTGATTTCACAAATATCGATAGCAATTTTCTGACAGGGTCTGTCTGGTAGAGAGATTGTCTTCAGTGGTTCTTGCCTCTGCGCTGGATTACTAATTTGACAGAACTCACATGTCTCTATTTTGTCTTGATTTGGCTTGTAATTCTCGGCCACCGGTTCTTTCACAGAACTGGGCTAATCCCGGATTACTCTCGTGGATGTTATCGAGAATTTCTTACCATAAGACTGTAGGTGTGATAACTCTGTTGCTGAAGAGAAACATGTTCTTCTGAACGAGGAGTTCACTGCATACAGTAAAGTATGGACGTACATCTAGGGGACAACCATTTATCTTATCTGGCAATCCATTTCTGACGAACATATTGCAGTTTGCAGACTGTAGTTACTCTTGTAACCTTCTTTTATTTGTTCTAACTTCCTATGGGAAATTATTCTGCATGCCTCCATCGACTCTATAAAGACTTCAACTTCCTATTCGCACGTGTATTCATGACCTTGTAGAGGGCCCTATGAAAGAGTGTCTGGACCCACCAAGAGCTTCCCAGCTACGTACTCTGCCTTTGCATTGAAGCGTCTCAAGCGCATTAGCAGTAATTGACACATCAAAGGAGCTTTTTTAAATCATATGTTTTGATCAATGGCACTAAAGTTTTGTGGTCGGTATGCAATTTGAGCAAGTTCAGTCCAGTAAGATATTGTGAAAACTTTTCACAGGCACACATACACGTAAAACACTCTTTCTGTCTGTGCATATCTAACCACATCAGATGTTAGTGTTCTCGAACAAATGACAGTCGGTTTGCGCTTCTCTCCGTATTGCTGTAATAATGCACTACAAATACCATAAAGGCTGGGACCAGTTCTAACTGTTAACTTTCCATGGTCATAGAATGCTAGAACTGGCATAGATGTCAGCATTTCCTCGATTTTAGTGAAGGCAGACTCTTGGTCTGGGCCCCAGCACCATGCAATATCTGATTTCAACAGGTCCAAAATTGGTCGCATTAGTGTACACAAATCTTGGAGAAATCTACCAAGGTAGTTAATAATAAGCATGCCCATGGTGCGATGCAGCTTGCTGATATTTCATGGAGCAAGAGGCTCTTTCATTGCGAACCTTTGCTGGACTGGGGTGTATGCCATATAAGCTGATCATGTGACCAAAGAATTCCAGTTTGCTCTTCCTAAATTCACATGTTTCTTTGTTGAGTTTGAGACCACTCCTGTTGAGTACCAAATTAAGGCGTTGGTCATCCTCCTCCATCTTATTGCCATATATGTGTATATCATCCATAATGGCTTCTACCCCTTTATAGTCAGTCAGCGGCTCTGTCATTTTTCTTTGGAAAATCTCTGGTGCTGATGTGATACCAAATATGACTCGTTTGAAGCAGAAGCGACCTTGCAACGTTATAAAGGTAACCTGCTTTGCACTTTCTGAATGTATGGGTATTTGAAAAAATCCGCTTTCTGCATCAAGTTTGGGGAAGACGGGCAGCCTGCCAGCTTTGATGGTATATCATCTAGAGTGGAACCAAAATCTTTCCATATTTGACAGCCTTGTTAATCTTCTTTAAGTAAACACAAATTCTGACTTTGCCTTTCTCTTTGGGACTGGTACCATTGGTGCACACCATTCCTCAATAATGCCTTCCTGCTGTGTATGGAGTGATTCTTCTTTCACCTTGGACAGCAAAGGGATTGGTACGCGCCTGGGCGCAGCTATACTATATGGACTCACGTTATCCTTGAGTACGATTATTACTGGCTCACACTTCAACAGGCCAAAGTGCCCAAAAGGCTGTTTTGTTGATCTCTTCAACTCTATTCACATGACCCATTGCATGAGCAAATGTACGTCCAAGGAGATTGTTGGCACGTGGTCCCTTGATGACAAATGCCATAAGCTGGTATGATACTTCCTGAAATGTACATGTAGTATGTGCCGTAAACTCTCCTCTTAAATCCAGAATCCCTCCACGGCTACGCAAAGTGGATTCCGACTTTCTCAGCTTTGGTTTTGTTGGAATAGAGCTTTAGGTTGCTTCTGACATTACTGTTTCGTCTGCTTCAGTGTCTATCTTGAAGTGAACTGCTGCTTCTCAAATGTTCAACAGCATACGCCTAACTGTCATCGCTGCACATAGTTACTGAGCTAAGGAAGAATGCTCTTTGGTGTTCTACATAATCTCTAGCAGCTGATTCACTGATTGTAACCTCGTTTACCTTTTCTGCGGGACAGATAATTGCAGAGTGGTACAGTCTGTTACAATTTCCTTTAGCGGGTCATGTTTGACCTCTTCCCTGCCTCCTATTGCATTTGCGGCGTTTTTGTTGTAATGTTACTTGATCTTTAGTGAATTATGTTGCTCTTGGGGACGAAGTACTCATCAACTTTTGGTAAAACTGGGGCGAACTTGTTTGTGACTTCATCATCAACAAACTCAAAAGATTTAAATATTTGCTCTGCTTCTTTCCCCATTGCATATATAAGTGACCTTACACAAACTGCCTCATCTTCCTTATCTAGTTTGGTGGCGATCCTAACGCGTGCAAAACGATGATTCCAATCCAGCAACTCCACTGGCACCCCAAAGGTATGGCTCTCGGGTGCCTGGAATTTTGCCATTTTCAATGACAACAAAACGTTTTTATTATCTTTTAGAGTCACTTCTGACACCATGTTATGAAAATGAGAGAGTCTCAAGCTGTTAAACTAACAGTATTTGTTCACACACGTTCTGAGTACACATCAACTTTATTCCATGATGGATCGCAGTGTCCCCTGTATGTGGAGGAGTTCCTATCTAGTATTGCAGTTACTATGGGGAGCAGTTATTAACTAGAAATATCGTCTAAAACTAACATACCACACAGAGAGACATACAGAAAGACAGACAGACATACAGATGGATAGATAGATTGTGTAGTTGTCGTTATCATGGAGATGATTGGCCACGGTGTTATTGCCCGGATCGAGTAAACTAAATAAAATATGAGATTAATGGATGGAATAACATAGATTTTAGCAGAGATATAGAATAGACTAACTCAAGCATCTTATGCAAAATACAAAAGTTTAGTCAAACAAAATAAAATCGAACATGACATTTGAATGACTCACTTTCTCTCAGAAATATAGAAATCAGGCGAAATTCAATTTTATTACACTGATAGAACAAATTTCATCATATGATTGAGTGACTGATCGAGTTCATATTACCGGGAGACAACATTATCTGCTGCTTAAGGTCTTTCCCAAATCTCCGCTGGTGACCGATCAGCGTTACGGTATCGTTTCTCTCTCTCTCTCTCTCTTAAACTTCGGTTCATCTCCATCTTATAAGTCTCGGGTCATCAATCTCTTGATTGCAGACTGTGTTCTTTTCCCGCTGTACAATGCATGTTTATATAACTATTTTCTTTAATTCAGAACAAAATTATAGTACCCGACCTAAATACATGTCACGTCTGTGCGTCTCCTTGGATCAACAAATATTCCCACTCTCTTGCGTCAGATATCGTCTTTGCAACTCAAAAGAACTAGTTAATTTTGCACGTAATACACACCCACTATCCTATTATCATAAATCAATGTCATGTTAGCGGGCTACCGGATTTGAAATGGCCGTGACATAATTAGACCTATTTAGATAAAACTTCACACTCCGCTGTGGATATAAACTTACCGGCATTAGGCCGGTCGACTCACAACACTCGATTTCCTGCTGAAGAGAATTCCCAAATTAATTACACACGAATTAATGGACTTGACTACCTGTCTTAATACGTTACTTGTGCTAATTTTTGCTATTCGTTGACATACGTTTACAGACATATCAATTATCTGTATACGTTATACAAAGCATGACATATATATGATACAAATCATTTCAAGATAATTTGCATCTCACAATTTGTCAAAGAAGGAATACATGCAATCTTACACTAAATGATTTATGTTGCATACAATACAACTGAATCGGAACGCATTCATATAACAAAATATTACATGATATTCGTACAATACATGCATCATAAAACATGCACGATTATTTCTGAGCTCAACGAAAAATTGAAGTACGAATTTAGAACGAATACATTCAACAATAATTAAAGACTTACATCAATGAATATACATTGCATGCACTCGAGACTAACATTATGCTTTATTCGAGATTATCTCTTACTATGCAGCTGAATCCTTCTCCTTTTCGTATTCCTCGTTTTCAGACACGCATCAGTTAGACACTTTTTTAACGAGAAAAGGTACTTGTTATTATTCTTCAGTAAAATTCTTGACTTCCCACAGATATTTAGACTGCTTAATTTTACGATGGGAACTATTTGAAAACCCTGAATTCCGTCTGGGAACAAACACACACACACGCACGCACACACACACACACACACACACACACACACGTTTAGCTTAGCCAATCGGGATTACTACTTTGCCCACCGAAATGCTTATCATTCCCATAGAAGTCAGAATAATCCTCTCTAGTTCACCTTTATTAATAATAATTCTGGAAAAAAATGGTTTCATGACACTTGTTTCAAATCCTCCCCCCCCCCCTCCCCCGCGACATCTCTGGTTCTTACGAAACTCTGGTCATTTTACCGCTAGGACCTTGCGTTACCATTACACTCTATTTCTAAAGGTTAATTTAGCGAGTCCTAATTAAAATTCAATTAATTGCCCAAGCCAAAGATGTTAATTATCGCTAGCTACCAAGTCTATCGGCAGGCTAAACCATACGTCAATCTTAATGTGTACGGTACGTGACACGCTGACCAAAACGGAAAGCAGTGTAAAGTTATACTACAGAAATTATTCGAAACAATTTTGCACCATTGCCTGAGGATATCGCCGGAAATAAACAGAGAATTAAGTCACAATTTTAAGTACGCTGGCACTAAAGAAGCATTATTACGGACAGCATTATGACACCTTTACGGAATGATTCATATATGTTCAGTCAAAGAATGTTCTCTAGTAAATTCATACTTTAAAGACCAAAACTGTGAATGTTTTAGCCCAATCATCTCAGTCGAGACGCCGTAATGAATTGATTGGTGTGATGTTTGCATGACTTAGTTTGGTATGCAATGTTTATACAAGTCTAAATATTGAATGCAGAATAGCATTTCGTATGTGATTTTCAGATCACTTGAACAAAGACCTGATTGCATTAAGTTTTGTGTTCAAGTATTTATAAGTCAGGTATAGAGAATATATTAACACCCGAACCAGGATGAGATCCCGGGTTCTAGTTATCTTAGGTGCAGTACAAGTCAGTGTTGTACATTTTATGTAATGTGAGACATTTCCAGCGAATGATAACTATACTCGCTTCTAAAGATTTGATGTGCTTAGAATAAAAGGTGTAAGAATAGCTATGTCGTATTTCCAAGGAATTTATAGATATGGAACGTGTACAAGGCGTTAAAAACTATTTATATTTTCAGTCGAAATTTGCAAAATGAATAAAATAATAATACAGGGTCAAAAGTTACACTTAATGGGAATGTAACATTCAGCCGCCCTATCGGAAGTACAACATTCTAATGGGAATTCCAGTTTAAAAAAAAATAAACTGGTTAACATTAGGATGACCCAATAGCATCTGATGTGAAATATAATATTTAAACTACACCTACATCAATTTATATACTGGCCGGACAAGGTAGGATGTAAAAGATGGGGTACACAATAACACTGGACAACAAATTTTGACAAAAGTCATGTTACTGAAATAAAATTAGTCAATTCTTATCAATTTTTATGTGCTGAACACGAATATGACAGTCAAATTGCAAAATTGGCTCTAGTTTTTTTGTAATCTGCAAGAAATTAATGTTTACATAACGAAATGCATTCCAATAGTAAAAGGTCAACTGTAATAGCCTACCTATAAAAAATCAAGTCATTGACTACATCTTAGATTTCTTCGCCTGTCTCTTGTACAGCTGTTCGGGAGCATCTCTGAGGAGTGTCCAGCAGTAGTCAGCCAGCATTGTAGTGGACCATTTTCCCTGGTATCTTTGTTCCATTGTTGCGATATCTTGATGAAAACGTTCGCCGTGTTCATCACTAACAATACCACAGTTGCTAGGAAAGAAATCCAAATGGGAATGAAGGAAGTGAATCTTTAGAGACATATTGCAGCCAAGTTTCTTATACTTCATCAACATGTCTTCTACTAGTTCCTTATAGTTTTCTGCCCTAACATTTCCGAGGAAGTTTGTAGAAACTAGGCGAAAAGCATTCCATGCTTGTTTCGCGTCACCTTCCAGCAAGTTGTTGAACCGGTCATCTTTGAAAAGCTCTCGAATCGGAGGACCCACAAAAACTCCCTCTTTAATCTTTGCTTCGCTGAGTCGAGGGAATTTTTCATGCAGGTATCGGAATGCTGGCAAAGTCCGGTCAATGGCTTTCACGAAGTTCTTCATCAAACCTAGTTTGATGTGAAGGGGTGGTAGCAAGATTTTCTGAGCCTCAACCAGAGCTGGGTGTTGGATATTCTTCTCTCCAATGGCTACATTCTGCCTGTGAGTCCATTCCTTCCTCATGTAGTGCATTTCCCTTGCTCGGCTATCCCACTCGCATAAGAAACACATGTATTTTGTATATCCTTGCTGCAGTCCCATTAAAAGGGCAACTACCTTCAAATCACCACAGAGGTGCCAGCTGTACTTGTTATACTCAATGGAATTCAGTAGCTGCCTTAAGTTATCGTATGTCTCTTTCATGTGGACAGCATACGCTACTGGAATAGATGGAAGAATGTTTCCATTGTGCAAAAGCACAGCCTTGAGACTCAGTTTCGAAGAGTCCACAAATAGTCTCCATTCTTGTGGGTCATGAGTGATTTTTAAAGCATTCATGAGGCCCTCAATATCGGAACAGAATATCAGATTACTTTCCTTTCTGAAGAAAGGCTCCAATTGCTGGTGGCGCTTTCGATATGCAGTAATTGTGACATCTTCTTCTAGAAGATTCCATTGTTGGAGTCTTGATCCTAGCAATTCTGCCTTGTTCTTTGATAAGTCCAAATCACGAATCAGGTCATTTAGTTCTTCCTGTGTTATTCTGTGTGGGGTTGATGATGCACCACAGTGAAAATCTGGATCACTGCATGCTGATGGACCAGGAGAAGAACAGGTCGACTCACCTTTGTCTTCGTCAGATGAATCAAGAGAATATTCTGCTGGAGGTTCTGGAATAGGAAGTCCCTCACCATGTGGAACTGGTCTCAATGCAGACGGAATGTTTGGGTAGACTATTCTCGACTTCTTTCGCTTCGTTATTCCGCCGGAAAGAGGAGGAACCAAGCAGAAGTAACAGTCATTTAGGTGGTTGCTTGGCTCTCTCCACACCATTGGGACTGCAAACGGCATTGATGACCTTTTGCAATTCAACCACTGTGAAAGCTGTGTTGTACATGTAGCACAGCATATATGCGGAGCCCAAGGCTTGTCTTGGTCACCAACCTTGCATCCGAAGTAAAGATGATATGCCTTCTTCACTTGAGAATTGATACTTTTCTTCTGGTTGGCAAATGTCACTTCCCCACAAATATAGCAAAAATTGTCCGCGGTATTAACACACTTTCGAGGCATTACTGTTCTTTATTGTACGTAAATGGATAAAATAATAAGTTTTATGTAACAGTAGCTTGAACTGTCTCGCACAACGTCTAAAATATTTTAAATGCTGAACCTATCTGATTGGGCTTTATATAGTACACTGCTTACGTCAGCTTCAGCAGCCGCCTGGCATTAGTATAATAGGCCTACACATGTATAGTACACTGCTGACGTCAACTTACTTCAGCAGCCGCATGGCATTAGTATTGCATTGCATCAGAAAATGATGCAATCAACTGTGGATGATGTGAGCATGATGGTATTATGCAATGTTACATCATTATTCCGGATGTTGCTGCAGTCCTACTGGAGAAATTTACACAGTGAAACATAGAAAATGAGGTATATGAATATCTTCAAAACGAGAGCCAATACAAATTTTTCACGGTTATATTCGTGTTCGGCACACCAAAATACTACAGATTAGGGCCTTTTCAAGTCAGTAATGATTTCACTGTTGACCAGTGTAATCCAAATAATCTTTATATCACCCATAAATAAAACTAACTATCCTAACACCCTACAATTATGCCCTTTATTCCATTAAGACACAACTAATGCATGCTAACATCCTTAAAATCACTATAACCCTACCAGTGAAGTGATAGTAGGGAACAAAAGGGTATGAATATGCATTCACGTTCAGAAACATATTTATATAATATCATTAATGCAGTGAAATAATATAAAAGATTGGACTTATGTAGACATTTAAAATAATGGAGAGGAGAACAAAAACACGAACTTAAGGGCAGTCAAGATGAGATATCCTATTATTATAATTGGATGGTCATAAACTAAGCAACATAAAGAAGCAAAACAACAAGTTTTGTAAAACTTAACAAACAATTTAATTATGAAAGTTATAAACGAAAATACGAGAGGCGTTTACAGTGAATCTAAAACAATCCTGAAAAAGTTATATTAAAAACAAAAAAGAATGAAAAGTTCCGAACAAACTTCAGATCCGGAAATGTACTGGTCCACCAAGAAGCGTGACGTTGTAAGAATGCCATTGTCTAGAAGTCCTTTGTAGACTTCACAATAGTTTCAGAATAATAATATAGCCCAAAAAATCTGCACTTTCTTTTTCCACTGACCAGTCCAAAAAGGATGTTTTTCCGCTCAAAAAATATCTAAGTACAACATAACACACGTTTGCAGAACTCGTGTTACAGGAGGAACACAACAAATAAGAATGATTCCCTAAAATAGGAAAGAAATTGGATTGCTCAGTTCTCTCCTTATATGCACTTACTATTACGACAATATTTCACGTCATATCCCCAAGTGGCAGTTGATACTGCTCAATCCAATGTTTCAAAATACCTATTCATGTGACCTAAATCATGCAATAAGAATTCACCTAATAAGGGTAACCTGTACAATTTACAGCCATGAATAAATGTTTTTTAAAAAATGAGATAAAAATCATGTACCAGGAGTTACACACAACAATATAGATACACATATCTCTATGCTAAAAATTTCATAGAATTTAATATTACGGAACTCTTTGAAGAAAAGTTGAGAATCTTAGGTTATAAAAAAGTACAATAATGTAACATGCGTCGGTCGTTACGGTTCAAAATGAGAAAAGTAATGTTAAAACTTCATTTTTATTTGAAAATGATTGATCCAATTCATCATCAGGAGCATTTAAACACATCACCGTGTGAGCTAAAGCGAACGAACCACCGTTATCGCATCGTAGACAAATGCTTTCCGCACAGTATGCTCTCAAATTAAAATCAAACCCTCTGAATCCTGCTTTTTCGGCTGTTTTTCAACCCAAATACAAAACCTTGTACGAAATTAAACCAAACGCCATACCTTTCGCATTAGAATATCATCCAGCCTTGACAGTACAAAAATAGATCTTTCTAAAATTCAGAAAACGTCCATCTCCGAAACTCCACCCTGGCTACTTAAACAACCAAAAGTACTTTTTACGTTACATGATGGAAAAAAATCCGAGACAAGTCCTTCTGTCTTCCACAGCTCTTACCACGAACTCCTCACCGACTTTAAAAACTACACAAGAATTTACACGGATGGATCATATGATGAGGAAAAAGCTGATGCAGCCTTCGTTTGTGGAAATCACACAACGCAAGCTCGCTTACCAAATGGAACATCAATTTTTTCAGCCGAAATCAGAGCAATAGACCTTGCTCTGCAACATATAGAAAACTAACGTATTTTAAACAGCATCATCTTCTCGGACTCACTATCAGTACTTCAGTCACTACACAGCAGAAAACTGGAGAATCCAGTATTGAAAAACATACTCGTCAAAAATACCGAGCTAAGTGTCTCCCACAATATAATATACTGTTGGTTATCTAGCCATATTGGTATTAAAGATAACGAAAAAGCGGTTCACGCTGCTAAAATGGCCCTTACTCAAGAACCATCAGATTTTAAAATACCATATACTGATTTTAAACCTAGTGTCAGAAAGTCCTTACGTCAGAAGTGGCAGGCATCATGGAATGATGCATTGAATAACAAACTTCATGCAATCAAGCCAACTCTTGAAGAATGGACTCCTTCGTACAGAACCATGCGTAGAGAGGAGGTAGTTATTGCAAGAATCCGAATTGGTCATACTTATATCACCCACTCCCACATACTAAAAGGTTAAGACCCACCAGAGTGAGTTTCTTGCAATGAACCATTCACTGTCAAGCACTTTATGATAGAGTGTTTCGACCTGCAACCTACGCGCGATCAGTATTACAATGTGCATGACATGAAGGAACTTTCTGATACTATAAACATCACTCGTATTAAAAAGTTCCTGAAAGCAGTGAATATTTACTCTAAGCTCTGACTTCTTGCTATCACCTTGTGCAGTTTTATGCAATATATATACCGTCCCTTTTTAATACCTTTTCATCATTTTTCATTAACATACAACATTTACATCAGCCGTTGATCGGGAAGCTTTATTTTGCACCGTTACCATCTTACCGTTTTAATTTGAACTATTCGTTTTTTATATCGCTGGTCGATATGAGACTTTTCATAATATTAAAAGATTATACATATAACATTTTGTTTGGCGCTAAATAGCCTAACAGTGCTGATGCGCCGTTAAAACTAAATCAATCAATCAATCAAAACTACATTTACTATCCCACATTTGGTTTTAAGTTACCAAAACTCGGCTATCTACTGTCCAACATGCTGCTTGCTGCTACCATCATCTGTCCAACATCCAGTCAAACCTACTATCAACGCATTGTTTGACATGACCAGTACATGCTTATCTACTATCCAGTACCCAATTATATGCAATCTAGCATGCCTCTGCGGTGACAAATACGCAGTTGTCTACTATCCATCACCCTACACCTATTATCCAACACGTCATTTGTAGTAGCCAATACCTAGCTATATATATTCCAACACCCTATTAGACATTTTTGGGCGCAATCGATTGTTCTTTTTCAGCATAATGTTTCTTCACAAACTCTGCCTGGCGATAAGGAATAATCACAAAATTACAGGAACGATTTTGAAACTGTGTTCAGTAATTACAACCCCGAACGTGGAATTTTATCGAAGTGATTTCTTTTGTACGATTGAAGAGAGGGCAACTGTATTATCAATACCTCGAAATATCTGATAGAATTATTTAAACATATAGCTGATATGTATTATTTTATCATGAAATAAAATGTCCGCCTCACCCGAACGTTTTGGTACGGAATAGGCCTACCAAAAGAAGGGACGGCGGTGAGGTGATACTTGGATGCAGTTTCATGCATATAAGTTTGCTTAACGTATCCCAATGTAAAAATTATAAATTTCCCCTAGTTCAGTTTGTGAAATTTCTCACATAATTTGCATGGCTGATCTCTTATGTAATATTTTTTATGGATCTTACTCTCACTTAGTGTATGTATACTATTTGCATGTGTGTGTGTGCTCTTTCTGTCTGTTTTCACACATGAATAATTCTTGCTTAGGTTTGTCTTTCGTAGGAACACGTACGATGTTTTTGTTGTACGCCTTTTTCGTACGTGTGCGTTTTTGTTTTGTTTTGTTTTGGTTTGGGGATTTTTTGCGCCTGTTTTCCTCCTACCACAGCCCACCATCACCCCCGTCCAAAAGAAGAGATTGTCGCCGCTCCGTTATCAACTTTCATTTTTCTGTGTCTGCATGTATGTATAAATAACCTCCCTGTTATATTCTGTTACAGATTTGAATTTGCATCTGCAGCTTGTTCTTTGAATGAGGTGGAAACCATGTGCCCAGCGGTCATCAATGCCTACCGAGGCGCTTTGCAAATATATCCTGATCCATACTGTCATATAGGTACTTAGTCTAATTCTTTGTCGTTCAGTTCATTTAACCGTAACAGTCAGATTTAACCGTCATTGACCAAGGATTAATTGTACTAATAATAATACTTGTAGTGGTAATGGTGGTGGTGGTAGTAAATCGTATGATGTGTTTGAATAGTAGAAGTAGTGGTAATAGTACTGATATAAATTGTCTTTTCTTCCATTTGCTGGTCAAGTACTGTTGATTTAGATATGCGAACTTTATACTTGCGAATCGAATTCGCCACAAAAATTATATAACAAAGACAGCTACACATCCCTACGACTATCAACAACAACGGCAATAACAACAACTACAAGTACTGCTATAGTTATAAAAAAACAAATTTAAAAAAAATTTGCGTCGGATTCGTAATTTAAGGGTTACTAATTTTGATACCAGCTCATGTTATCTCGTGTCGATTGTTGTCTTTGGCAAAGGCATTTAACTCCATGCTTCCTTGGCAATATAGCCAGTAATGTGTCCAAAGTGTCAGTTAAATAGCCAATAGCTTTGTTCCTCGGACCGTTGTATGGTTTAAGCCACTTTCATTTTGCCCCGGGGTGGCTTTACCGATCATTGTCATCTCACTAACCACATGAGTGGAGTCTCAGGCTCGGCCAACATGGGCATGTTAGAAGACTTGCCAGTAGCCCATCATGGGACAATGGTTCTTACAGGGGGTTTTCCGGGTTCTTCCTCTACTATTTATACTAACCGCCATGTATGTCCTATCTTGTTCAGAAACAGCGTTAAACCCAAAACATCAACAACTACATGCAGTGTCATTTTGGTTTATATACCTAGTTGCTGTAGATTTACTATAGTTTCAATATCCAAGTTTACATAGATCTGTTAAGTGTATATTTTGCATGCAAAATCTTCTGATTCGCAAACTTCATAACAGCAAATAATTGATTATCTATTTTAAATTAATATTTTAACAGCATTTCCTTTGAAATATCAGAAAAGAGTTATTAGAAATATACCTTTTCTTTTTTTTTAAAAAAAAAAACTGATAATATCCATCATCACTGTCAAATTAAAATAGTTTCCTTAGGTTAATATTTTTACCTAAACCTTGTCTTGCCTGATTTAGCTAAGACGAGAGAGGGCCAAAAGTCATTCCAACAGGTGCAACTGAGGCACCAAAGAATGTCCAGTTTTTTGGGTGGTATCTAGTTAATAAATCTATGAGGGATAGCTACAACATTTACTCCATAGAATCAGTAAGAATTTCCACCTTCTGTTCAAACATTATCATAGTTTCTTATTCGTGAACAGTACTATTTCAAAATCGTTATAAAGTTTTGAATAGAAGACTTTTATCCTGGAAGGCATTGCTCTCAAGCAGTTATGGAATTGATTTCATAACATTTTGAGAAATGAAGTGTTCATCATACTTGTACTAATGTTACTGAGTCTAAATTTGCTGACTTAGAATATAAAAAGAAACGCGTTATTGAATGTTATGGGATTTTACAATTCCCAAATAAAAACCAATTCAAGCTATAGTTGTAATAAATGGACCTTCATCCTGGATGCAGTTCTTCCCTAGCAGTAGTTGTAATAAATGGACGTTCATCCTGGATGCAGTTCTTCTCTAGCAGTAGTTGTAATAAATGGACATTCATCCTGGATGCAGTTCTTCTCTAGCAGTAGTTGTAATAAATGGACGTTCATCCTGGATGCAGTTCTTCCCTAGCAGTAGTTGTAATAAATGGACGTTCATCCTGGATGCAGTTCTTCTCTAGCAGTAGTTGTAATAAATGGACGTTCATCCTGGATGCAGTTCTTCTCTAGCAGTAGTTGTAATAAATGGACGTTCATCCTGGATGCAGTTCTTCCCTAGCAGTAGTTGTAATAAATGGACGTTCATCCTGGATGCAGTTCTTCTCTAGCAGTAGTTGTAATAAATGGACATTCATCCTGGATGCAGTTCTTCTCCAGCAGTAGTTGTAATAAATGGACATTCATCCTGGATGCAGTTCTTCTCTAGCAGTAGTTGTAATAAATGGACATTCATCCTGGATGCAGTTCTTCTCTAGCAGTAGTTGTAATAAATGGACATTCATCCTGGATGCAGTTCTTCTTTAGCAGTAGTTGTAATAAATGGACCTTCATCCTGGATGCAGTTCTTCCCTAGCAGTAGTTGTAATAAATGGACGTTCATCCTGGATGCAGTTCTTCTCTAGCAGTAGTTGTAATAAATGGACCTTCATCCTGGATGCAGTTCTTCTCTAGCAGTAGTTGTAATAAATGGACATTCATCCTGGATGCAGTTCTTCTCTAGCAGTAGTTGTAATAAATGGACATTCATCCTGGATGCAGTTCTTCTCCAGCAGTAGTTGTAATAAATGGACATTCATCCTGGATGCAGTTCTTCTCTAGCAGTAGTTGTAATAAATGGACATTCATCCTGGATGCAGTTCTTCTCTAGCAGTAGTTGTAATAAATGGACCTTCATCCTGGATGCAGTTCTTCCCTAGCAGTAGTTGTAATAAATGGACCTTCATCCTGGATGCAGTTCTTCTCTAGCAGTAGTTGTAATAAATGGACCTTCATCCTGGATGCAGTTCTTCTCTAGCAGTAGTTGTAATAAATGGACATTCATCCTGGATGCAGTTCTTCTCTAGCAGTAGTTGTAATAAATGGACATTCATCCTGGATGCAGTTCTTCTCTAGCAGTAGTTGTAATAAATGGACCTTCATCCTGGATGCAGTTCTTCTCTAGCAGTAGTTGTAATAAATGGACCTTCATCCTGGATGCAGTTCTTCCCTAGCAGTAGTTGTAATAAATGGACATTCATCCTGGATGCAGTTCTTCTCTAGCAGTAGTTGTAATAAATGGACCTTCATCCTGGATGCAGTTCTTCTCTAGCAGTAGTTGTAATAAATGGACATTCATCCTGGATGCAGTTCTTTTCAAGCTATAGTTGTAATACTTGGAATCTAAGTTAAGTAAAAATTGTCTTTCTCCATTCTTCACTTTTTTCACTGATATTTTGTTTTTAATTTTGGTCATATTTTTAAAAAAATATCTTCTGTATGGTTTCAAGCTGTTATACCCTAATGTTTTGAAATCAACGCTGACATACTTACAATCATCTTTTCTCTCCGTGGTCTCCAGCTCTCACACAGTCCATGAGAAATGATTATGGTCATTTTAAAGTCTTGAAGATTAAGAATGTTTTAAAATGCTAATAAGCAATTTGTCATATAACCGTTGACTGTCATTTTAGACATATAGCACTTGTATAGATCGACCAGTCATAATCACGTATACTAATTCTACTTCTTTCCTATGACAGAGTAAAAGTCATTCGTATTGTTCTCTCTCTCTCTCTCTCTCGGACCCATGTTGACGTCACTTGGAAATGTTATTCCAGCTTTTAAGATGTTTATTTAAAATGTACAATGGTAACAGTTTGCATCTGATTACTGAGTCTAGATTTTATACCGCTATAAGCTACATCTAAAAAATTATTTTGTTAGGAAATTATTATTTATAACACTCATACTTCAGTGACTACATCCTAATTGCAAATTACCATTAGCACATAACTACGACATTTAAAACCATTCAGACAAATCAGGCGATACACATTTTGTCAGAATTATTTTTAGTTCATTAACTATCCTAATTCGACTGGTAAACTGTTTTACTATATTAAAACAACCTGAAAAATATTAAGTTGTATTTACAACTTGCATGGCCTGCTTCGGAAAAATATTTGAACACAAGATATACGCTCTATTTAAAAGCATCTCCACGGAGTAACATTGCGTCATTATTTGGTCAATTACATAAAATAATCCTACAGATTTAGATGACATGTATGCGTTCCGAATAATTTATATAACCAAAATAATAATAACATTTTACGTCTAGAAACAATTCACCATGCTTACATCCACTAAATATCCAGGTGCCAAATTGATCGCAGCTTGCTGAGTCAACGAAGATTTAAGAAGGATGTAATGAAAATACAATAAATGAACACCAGATCCATCCGCGAAATCTTCCGTTGATGCTAACAGTTTTCTTTACGAAGGAATGCTATTCTTGTGACGCTAGAACAATATCAACTACAGACTGCAGCTTTGAGAGTGTGACGATTCCAGAAAGCTTCAGATTAATAATTGCAAAAAATCCTGAACGCGAGATTTTATTTATACTCTAAATTCACTATTTTCGATTTTAAGTAAATTTAGTCCAAATAACATTGACTAGCAAAAACATAGTGTTTAGGTGAGTAGGCTTGATTTAAAACTTTTAGAAATTATTGTTCTGTCGGTGTTTTCTGTATGTATAGTTTAAAATAGCGTGTACAAGCAGCTATTCGCATACCATCTTTAATTTAAGAACGAATTCAGATATCAGTTGAAAAGAGGACCGCTGCTCCATTTTTCAAGATACTGATAATTGTCAACAATAGAATGATGAGATATGCAACAGCAGCCTGCTGGATAACGAACCATTCTCATATTTAAAATTTACCGATTCGAGAGTTAAACATCCTCACAAATGTATAGCCATTATTGTATTGGTAGCGAATATCGATGTTCATATATTGAATATGCTTGGTCTATTTACAGTACTGTAAATACGAAGAATTTCCTTGTTTAGCCTTCATCAGATCGCACTGTTGTGGTCGTCGGTGGCAGCTGCATCAATACTAAATTAAGTTTTTCGTGTGACCTTATAACTCTAGCACTATTTTGTGTTATATACGTGTTAATTACCTTGGAGTCTATATAGGGAATATGCGGTGCCAAAGGCCAGCACATATTTTCTGATGACTCAAAGCTATATTGTGATAGATTCAATAGTTTTCAAATAGTTGGTTAAATATTTCGTGAGCTTAAACTAGATGCATTAATTTAAGTATCGTGAGATAACGTGCATTTATTTGCACGTTTTGGGTAATACCAGGGTCAAAATAACATGCAGGAGAATACAATGTTGATTCATTTATTTCAAACATCAAAAGATGTATTCCATTGTTTTAGAGGACACGAGGATTTAAAGAGTCTGTTCAGTTATGATAACATCCAAACATAAATCATAAAGCGTGACAGCGAGAATATTAGAACAGTGCGGTACGACAATGGGATAAATTACGTATTTGATGAGGGTGAAGACACCAATTTGTGCTCAGCTACAACACATTTCAAAGATCTCGTAAATGCACAAGGTCGTTAAACATATATTCGACAAATACAGATACTGAATTTATGGAAAACAATGTTCCATTTTTTTTTTAAACAGCACATAAATGGTGACTCGATATCTGAAGTCTGTGCTTCAAAACGAACCATGGAATGGCAGAATTTGACATAACTCTGAAATGTTTAAAAGGTATTGAAGAAACGTTGCAAACTGCTGAAAATAATAGTTGTTGATTTGTGTCCTGTTTAGCTTTTCGTGACATCTAAATTCAGTTTATAAAACGCAAATCATTCTATGCGACGTTTTCTTCTGTGTTAAATAGCTCACAACAAGCACTTTTTAAGATATCTTGACACTAATGCTGACAGTAGGGTTATTTAAACAAATGTCAACTATCATGGCAACGAAAGACAAAATGAAATGAACATACGATATATTGACAGAATAAATTATTTCACTACAGAAAGGTATGTTTGAGTCAATTGGATGACCAGGCACAGCTTGATATTTCTGAGATACACCCTGACAGTGGTAAGCCTCTTCTAAATATACTCTTTGAGAAAGTAAAATCAAACTTTTTTATGACATAAACATTGCTATCAGAGAAATATTCAAAGATCGAAAGCCAAAAAAGGTATAAATTCACGAGAGAAACTTCTTACAGCTGACCAAATACATAAGGAACACATTCAGTACTTTTCAACCTAGTCAGGCACACTCGTACTTGCAATGAAACATTTCAACCTAGTCAGGCACAATCGCACCTGTAATGAAACATTTCAACCTAGTCAGACACAATCGCACCAGTAATGAAACATGTCAACCTTAGTCTGATAATATAAACCCGTTTGTTTTGTACACCCCTACCGATTTAAATAACGGAAATCTTTAATGTGATAAAAAGTGCAAGGAACTTAGTCAATTCATTCATTGATTTATAGTTTCTAACCTGACTCTGAGTAGAGTGGCCCAAACACCGTCATCTTATGCGCGTTTCATGCTTAACGGAAGTTTTCAGTCCAATAGACGGACATGCTCGGATCCATTTCCAGTTTCTGGACAAGTCCATTTTTAGCAATAGGGTGTATCACGACTACATATGTACATACATAAGTCGTCTGCTTCCGATATTTACAACGTCGAATCAAGCTAAGAAAATGACAACTACGCTTTTCGTGTGGATTTAAAAAGCGGTTTAATTTATATGTTCATGTACGCAAAGGGTTATAATTCCAAATTCTCCACGTTTTGTAATTTACGCAGTTATTCAGCATTTGCCGAATAGGATGAACTACGTCATTATGTTGTCTGATGGAAATAAACTTGCACATAATGTACGCAATATGGCGTCGTGTTTGCATGGAAAGTCCGTTAAGCATGAAGTGGTGCAGGGGAGGCCAGCATTAGTGTCATTTTAGTCAAGTCAGGTTCGAAATTATAAATCAGTGATTCAACTGACTTAGTTCTGTGCACTTTTTATCACATTAAACCATCTCGTTTTTGAAATCGGTAGGGGGTACAACAAACGGGGATGTAGAGTCAGACTATAGTCAGGCACAATCGCACCTGTAATGAAACATTTCAACCTAGTCAGGCACAATCGCACCTGTAATGAAGCATTTCAACCTAGTCAGGCACAATCGCACCTATAATGAAACATTGTAAGTCCTTGTGACTAAACATGGATCACTTTATCTCTAAATGCAATCATAAAATGAGTCGACTTTCTGCCCAAATTAATTTATGATAAAATGATACTTAGAATCAACAAACTTGACTACAGTTGATGAGAGAGAGGAAAATAAGTATATCAGTAGGATGGATAGAGCTATTCATTTATTTGGCAACTGATAAATTTGGAGATCCTGGAATGAGAATCTATGAAATAGTCCGAATTTCAAAATACTAAACAGTATGTTCATTTGGGGTATCTTCCTAACTTTACAGAGATGATGTTCACAATCATGCAAGTAATCTGAGATGATCCGGGAGTTTGTAAACATGAAATTTCCAAGACAGAAGAACTTACATTTCGTATTAAATGAAACGAAGCTACTCGCATAAATGACACAGTCATATTGTCATATTCAGTGGATATTGATGCTGAAGAAACAATAGTAGTTGTTAAATGCAACAAAATAATTGAGGAAATAGGAAAACGAATACAAAATAACAGAGATGCATATAATGTGTAATGGAAACCATATTAATCTGATATTACAGTCGAGAACGTGAATAGATATGGAGTAAATTCAACACGGAATTACATGAAAATGCGGAAACCAGTAAATATACGAGGTTCCTTTTGATAACTGTGTCAGGTAAAACTGGACAGTGGTGAAGAGTTGTGTTTTTTTTTTATCGAAATGTCAAGGTTTGAAACAAAAACTGCGTTCGTATTATTAGAATCGTAAAAGAATGAAAACTTTTCCAAACCCTGTTAATAATGGTGATTAGATAAACCTGAGTTCAATCTGAATAAGTTAACATTTGCGGGGTGTTTCTCATGCGATGTTTCGTGTTTAATAAATGTATTACACCGCAAAAGAAGGCAGTCTAACCTTTTGCGCGAGGCGAAAGGTTTTGAGTCCGGGGTAAGGCCAAAAAATTTCCGAGGAACATTTAGTTGATACATAACTGGGCATGTAAGGAGACCGTACTGCTAAGGAAATAAAGAGCAAATCTCAAAGCGAGGTAATGTGTCTTGATTTGATAAATAATTTTACTTGATATGAGTATTTGGATAATTGTGTTCATGAACTTGTCTTCAATTATATAGGAATCATTAATGTAAAGACTTGATTATTATTAGGATTGCTGACGCTTTATGACAATGAATTGTTAATAAGCATTAGGAAGTATAAGATTAGACATGAAATTTTGTTTTATCTACTTTTTTTTTAATTACGATGAAAATTAGTTATCCTATGAATTGGATTGAATTAACTTTTCAGCTGCATGGTGGATTAGACATGAATTTTTATTACATCTATTTCATTAACTATGATGTTAATTGTTCAAATATGAACTGGATTGTTTGAGCAGTGTGGTGGGATATACGGTCATCTATTGAAAAGCCGTATATTTGCATGTGTCCGACATTTAGTCAAGATAGTGATTAGCAGGGACTTAATTAGTAATCAAGTTGGAGCATGCTATGCTGTCGATCAGTTAGTAATGCTTATTAGCACTGTTGGAGGAATAAATTACTTATCCTGTACGTGGTTAACTGTCTATGGAAAGAGAGAAACCGCGTGTATAAATGCGGAACTATTGTATCGAATGGAAGGTTATGACATGAGGCCAACTAGAAGTAGATTTCTGTTGTGGGTCGGAAAGGGAATGTAAACTCCGTTTCAGGATGTGAGCTATGATCAAAGGATTATGCCGCACTGTTTATTTTAAAAAGGAAAATAGCTTCCACGGTCGAACGCAGGGTGAACGAAATGTTTAATAGTCCGGACGACCGCGAGAGAGGGAGAGGGGGCAGTGAGTGGACCACTAAAGGATGTCGGTGACGCAAGAGTGGGACAGAGGGAACAATGTTAATGTGCAAATCGACACCAACCAGCAAGCTATATTGATCCTGGACAGTGACCAACAACTAGTCATTATGTTATGCAGATATGCCGGACAATTTAAGATCGAAATGCTCACTCAATTCTTGTATCAAATTTTGCCGTATCTTTGTAAATGGAACTGCTTATTGCATTTTTAAACCTTGTGTTAATTTATTTTTCTGGTAGGTGTGCATCCTAAAATTTGTCTTGTACAATTTTATTGGGTTTAGTTAATTAAATTATTATATTCCGTATACGGGGGCTCGTGTCTTTTTGTATTCGTTATCTCTTCTCCAGAGGTTATTGAAATAGGTTAACGCCATTTACGAGCGCATGAAGGCGGCTATATGGCTAATATAACTGGTGGAGGAAGAACCAGGGGAAAAAAATCCGGTAAGAACCACCGATCCACGGTAAGCTACTGGACAGTTTTCTCACATTGGCCCGGCCTGAAATTCGAACTCACGCGGACAGATGCTAGATGGCAGTGAGCGGTAAATGTCAGGACTTTACACTAATCGGCCTCCCGGCGCCCCTCCTAGAGAAGAAACGCAAAGTGCTAATACATGTGTTCCAGTGTATATTGGGCAATAACTGAGGAAGGTTATATATTTGTTATCTCCGCATAATATGTCACTTCATTTTATATTACAATTTGTGTGTTTGAGTGTGCGCGTGCGTGTGTGTGTGTGTGAACACAATTTTAAATATATGCATATTATGCTGAATCGTTTCCTCATCTATCGTTTGTTTGTTTTTTTTTTCTTTCTTTTTTCACAAATGATACAGAAGGAATTGTTTTGGTATAGCGCATGCATATACAGACGTGTCTCACATAACCCTGGCATTTCGGCACATGTGGGCCATGATGGTACTTTCGTTTGGCCGGCTATGTAAAATTTTGCCCTCATGTGAAGCAATGCCATTGCAATGATCTGAAATGGCAATATATTATGCCTTGTTCAGATGTATGGAGACGCATGTTATATCTTAGGCAGTGACGTCTGCTGCACCACTATTATGCGTAGAAGGCAGCAAAGTGACAAAGTTATCTTTCCAATGGTATTATTCTTGCATTGCTATTGTCAAGTTATTACTATCAGTAATGTCATACTCGTCGTTATCAATAGCCTCATTATCACTATTTTCATGTTTATTATCAAATCATATTATTATTATTATTATTATTATTAACAGTATTATTGTTGTTGTTGTTGTTACTGTTACTATTCATTTTTCATTTGTTTTTTATTGATACTTAAGCTCGTTTAATGTATGTCATTGATACTTTGTAATATACTTAATTTTTTAACTGCTATGTTTAGAACTAAGCTAATGAATACCATTATTTCGCCAGTTTCCAGGCGGTATATGAGTTTCTTGTTGAATCATATTAGAGGTTTTAAAAATTTGCATCGTTGCTTCTTTTCCCATTTTATATTTGTGTCTTCACCTAGTGGGTGTATTTATCCGCTACATTTGCTCTTTTCATTTCTTTTTTTTTTTTTTTTTTTTTGTTCTAGGGTTTAACGCCATTTTTCAGCACAAGATAGGCTATACATGGCGGCCAGTATAACTGGTGGAGGAAGAACCCTGGAAAACCCAGGGAAGAACCACCGACCCACGAGAAGCTACTGGCAGGCTTTCCCACGTACCCGCGCTAGCCGAGCCTTGGACTCGAACCCACGCAGACAGAGGTGAGATGGCAGTGATCCGGAACGGTGAGCGCTTTAGACCACTCGGCCACTCGAGACCCCTTTCATTTCTTATAAGAGCCACCTGGAACTCTCATGTCCTCCTTTAGGCATCAGTGCAGAAGTCTTGTTGAATTCGGTTGATCGAAACGCACCGTGTCACAAGAAATCCAAACTGCAGTCAGATCAGACATCAGTACCATCAACCAGCAAGCATATTCGTGTTTGTATAAGACTGGAGGGCTTACACTGCACGTTTGTTATGAATATATAAGTATTACCCTTTAGTGCTAAACCTCCTCTGTACATTGCACGAACATTCCAAAATTTCATAATGTTCAACTCAGAAAAGAACCCACACTGAAAAGGATTAGAAAGATTTTTGTAATATTTTTAATGAGCGGAAAGAGAACCATCACCCATCCATTTTCCATGAAAATTACTAACTTCGAACATTTTTTTTGAAAATGAGCATAGGTATGACAGGGAAAATATGGGCGGATGGTCACTCATACTATAGCCGACAATGTAATCAACAAGCATTTGTCGCAAAAATGATTTTGTCTGATACATGTCATCTTGTGCATACAGTCATATATCAATCATTCTTAATATCGTTATGAATAACAAAAGAGATAAGAAGATAAAGAGTGGGTATCTCTATAATAAAAAAATTTACTTCTTAGACTGTGTAAAGAAAATATAGAAAGCTCCCTTAGTTCATTCATATAATGCTCCCAGTGGACCCCTCCTCCATCAGTCGGGTCACCTCTTGCACAATATATTGGCGTTGAAGAAAAGCTATTTTATCTGCTGTTCCTAACTATGTTTACACACCATTCGATCATGCCGCTGGCTTGTGCATGTGACTTATAAAATATTAACCATCTCTAAAAAAAATTTTGGGAACAAAGAAAGTCTACCTGTGTCCCCTGGCGAGGCCTTTTCTTTGAAACAGATTGGCCTGTTTTTCAGTGTCTCATTTGCCTGTTTCATTTCTGAATCGATGAGTGTATTTGTAGGATGCTTATGGCGGCTTTTACCGAGTTCTCTACGATATATTGTTTTCTTCCTTTCTCCTTGTCTGCACATCTTGTTTCATTTTCGTCTAGGTAGAGTTATTCCATTCATTTTCTTTCCATGTCTTTTCCTAAGCTCAACGATTGTGATATCGTTTTTGTATATTTCCAGAGTGCCACCGACGCTAAGTGTTCTTGCCAAAGTTTATATATGTATTAGCTCTGACCGTATTGCTAAGAGCTGTTATCAGCTGGTCCACTGGCTAAGTTCTTGTTCTCACACTTCCAGAAAAGTAGAAACACATTTTTATATGGTTTACTTGCTTTTATATTGGCTATATTTGTACAAGCAATCGTTATCTTTCAGTTAAATTAGTAATGAGATATGTTATATGTACCCACTTGTGTTTTGTCGACCCCAGTATACTTTCCAAGCATTGACCTTCCTCGATATTCGGATAAGCTTTCATGACTGAATATGTGGCATTATTTGTATTTTTTACAGAGTTGTGCTTACTTGAGTACGGTAACTGTGGAGGAAAGTTTCGTCGTGACATGCCCATGGAAGCGATCCAGAGTAAAGGGGCCGATTTTGTTGCCTATAGCCATGGAATCCAATACATTTGTGGGTACGCACGGTATAAACATATTTTTTAAAATGTATTTTTTATCAAATGTCTCTTCTGTTTAATGAAGTTGGTTAATATAGTAATACATTATGTCTTCTGCCGATTGCAGCCTTGAAGAAAGTATAGCTAGCTATGTGCAAACAATGTACATATGGTCAAATCTTTTAAATAATTGTGAAGTTTGTATCATATCGTACACGAGTTATTATTCTGTAGTAGAAAAAGAAACTGAAAAACAAACAAAATGGAACCTTCGTTACTGAATATTTAACCAAGATTATGTATATCCAAAAAGAAAACTGAGAGAACTTAGGGAAAAGAATAAAAAAAAAGATTTTATTTTGAACAAGTTGAAATTAGACAAATACTCAGACTGGGTGGGATAGCATGAGTCAGCGATGTACCGTCTCATACCGGCAATTCCATCAAAAGCTAATTACTCTACTGTTCTTTTTGTGACGAAACATTTTACTTAGTCACCAGTTAATCGTAATTTTTATATTAACCCCGCCGGATCAGATTAGGAAAGCCCAACGTCGAGTGCATGATGAATGGCAGCTCCTGTGCAGGCTTCATTTCTCTGATGACCTTTCCCGATATGTTTGGAATCCAGTTGGAGCATGCAAGCTACCTAATGAATTACGGATGTAAAGACATAGACTGTAAGTCTTCGTTATGAAAAGCCTTAAAACTGGCGCCTGTTTCTTGAATTGTATGGGCTCTGTGTTTATTGTGTATCATGTTCAGACAAATACTTTGCTGATGGTGTAGGCCTTCATGAATCGCCTTAGAGATTATTGAGTTAGCCCTTTGTAAGAAAGGGAATTGCATTGAATAATGTAAAAAGAGTGCAATAAACATAAAACTTAATTTTTAAAAAGGTACAGACGGGTTTTTTAACGAAAGTAAAGAAATCTGTGCTTTTTAAATCATCCAATCATATTTTACTGTGATAGTGGGAGGTATTTTGTTAGCCCGAAGCCACATGAAATAAAGTTGAACAAACACGATACTATCTGCTTAAAAGAAATGTGCACCATTTGTGTTTAGACTTCTTAATAGTGTGTGTGTGTGTTTAGTGTTTTATAAATATCAGGTATCATAGTAACCAAACGTTCCAAGTATAGATGTTTCAACGATAGCTGAGTAAATTGAACTCTCATTGAAAATAAATATTTCCTTGTCCAAATATATTCCTTCTATTAAATATATTATAAAAAGCCTAAGTATATCGGAAACATGTGATCAGTATATATATATATACGTATCGGTTCTCTCTGATTCTTATCTACTACAGCTCTGACTTCGAACATTTGGTGTCTGAATGATCAGTTTACATCAAGTATCTTCCAGACATGCATTGACCATGTGTTTGCTAAGTCGAGTTCAGTTCCTGAGACGCCATATGACGTCATGTCATGCGGGTGAGTTTACCTCTCTTACTGTTATAACATTGTAGTAAATTTAGTCATTGTCGCTGATAAAATTTTTGTATAAACTTGATATGATCACCTCATTTATACTCTCTTATAGTACAAGTCACATGGGTCTTGTATTTGCATTTACTCATCTTAAATTAAATATAAATTGTTCTTTGAAAATTTAACACTGATTTTCTTTAACCAAAGTCTAATCAGTCGTGACTATTGAATGCTCTGTACCTTAACTGTCACCAAGAAACTTCGAAATGAAACGTATATGTCGCTGTGGACTTTCACAGTGGTGGTCATGTACTAAACTCGGGTCAAAATAAGAGCGCGTCGAGTGCAATTGTCACAATCGAGGGTAGTACGAATTTGTTTTACAATATGCGTAGCTTTCATTGTGACATTCAATCCGGATTGTACTGGATCACACCTTTGGTTTCATTTTGTCCAAAATTGTCTGCGTGCTTTAACGTTAATTTTGCTGTATGCGCCTCTCGAGGCGTCTAAATGACGACCTTCCACTGAAGTATGGATGCATACGAATCCAAATGAAGTGAATACTTGCCACTTAAAGGAGTGTAGAAACAAATTCTAGAAATTGACACACATTACTGAAATAGTCGGTGTTGAATGCCTACATGACCCGTGTGACTTGTAATATAGCTGGCTTGAGTCATATACCATCAAAAAAGGATTTTATATCTTCAATTTCTAAATAAATACATACAATTATTTACTTTACAAACTGCAGCCGGTTAAATAGTAATATCTGTTCTCATTACAGAACGTACCATGAGACTGCCAACTGCATAAATAGTATCATCGCAAAAAAATGCGGGCAGGAAGTTGTTGACTACTACATTAAGTGGTCTCCAGCGGTGTTCCGGTTGGCCCAGGGATGTGGTTCATGGAAAGTCTCTTCCGCAATTCCCGTCAAAAAGAACACGACGCTAATGTTCATTCAGCTTTCTGTTGCCTTGCTTTTCCTTCTCAAGAACTGAGCACCATGTCAGTGGCTCTTTCGTGTTCACCCGATCAACTATTGTTTTACTTACTCTATTTCATTTACATTATTATTTATCTGTTTACTTCACTCTTTGTTGTTGGATATGCTCTATATTTTACTTTCCTGATATCCCGGATATATAAATATCACGAGTTTTTTTAGTTATGCTGCACAACATTTGGAGTACAGTAATAGTTAAAAAACGAGTTCATATTTCCCATACAAATGCAGTAACCTTATTATTATACACTCATTTCATTTTCCTACCTACGGTTTAATACTAAAATAATACACTAAAAGAAACAGAGTAATTGAATGTATGCTGTATTTCAAAATAAATACACAACCGTATATTCATTAATATACAGTAACAATATTGATGTGCACATAGCAACGCCAAAATCCCTTGAACTTCGTCGCGCTCTTCATATTAGTTTTACAAAATACTTGTATTGCTCTACTTAAAATTGACAGTTAGAGCCATATTTTGAATGAATGTTCATTAAAACAACTTTTCCATTTGGAATATATGGATTTTGTATTTCTGTTGATCCAACTTAATTTCTCTTTTCTTTTGGTGATGGACTGGATTTATTAGCTGAGTCATTTCCATACTATGTACATGTGATTTGAGCAGTGAACTGTCATTGAATCAATCGCACCTCTGTTTCTTCATTGATTGCTTGGAATCATAATGTACAAACAATATTAATTTTTTTATTGAAATTATCAAAAGACCGTGTGGAATATCACATTTATTTCTTTTTGAGTGCAGAAGTGAGGATGTGATTTTTGTTGGAAGTGTAGTTTAAATTACAGTAAAACTTTCCTGTGTGCATCAAGTTTTGGAACCTTGACAAGGAACATCAGCATTCGGATTTGCAGATCCAAGAAAATACATTCTGGGGAAATTCAAGATGCAAACATGTAAATATATTTTATTGCCATTCTTATTACTAGCTGAAGAAGACATATGTTTATGCTGTTTCACTTGGATGCTCTCTGTAGAAGGGCCCCAGTCATGTACATGAAATGTATGACTATATCGCTACTCTAATTCCAAACATTGTATCACTACACTTAAACAGGTAAATGTGCAAAGCAGCTACTGTGTAACACCTACCAGAAATAAAACTTACTCCTCGTCTTGGGTTTTTGACTACTGTGTGGCAGCTACCAAAAATAAGACTTACTCCTCATCTTGGCGTTTTGACTACTGTGTGGCAGCTACCAGAAATAAGACTTAGTCATCATCTTGGATTTTTGACTACTGTGTGGCAGCTACCAGAAATAAGACTTACTCCTTATCTTGGCTTTTTGACTACTGTGTGGCAGCTACCAGAAATAAGACTTACTCCTCTTCTTGGCTTTTTCACTATGAGGCTCTTACATTTCTACTAGAACCTTACAGTTCATATTTTCTCCAATTCAGTATGTGATAGCCCATGGCCTCAATATGCGTTCCTAAGTTATCTTTTTTAAGACATTAGAGAGCTCTGATCATAGTCTGAGCCATTCTGTGTGCGAAACGTTACAAACATTTCTTCCAAATAAATCTTTAAATGATCAGAATGGTAGTTTCAATGCTGCGTCTCTCACTTTTATTGTGGATATTGCGAACATCACGTTCATTTGTTTGCTTGTTTGAAAGTTTCATTTTTGACTCGGCTAACTTATTCACGTCGTTAACTTTAACGTATCTAATTTCAAATGGACGAAAGAACTTCTTACTTCATACACAAACAAATATAATAAACCAAAAGCTAAACCTCGGCTACAAGAGCGTACATTGTTTACAACTAAAGACGTTCATAATACACGATCCATTTTCAGACACGTTTTGTGCTATATGAAGCCTTTCAGTATGGAAAATACTGCACAATTCTGATGATGTAAAGTGAAAAGAGAAAAAAGCATGCATACATACGTACGTACGAATGTGCGTGCGTGCGTACATACATACATACATAGATACATACATAGTATGTAGCATACATACATACATACCAGCATACATACATACATACATACATACATACACACACACACACATATACATACATACATACATACATACATACATACATACATACATTTCATGAGAAATTAATATCCAGTTTCTGCACATTGTACTTCAGAATCGAAATTAACATTTTGCTTCTTTGTAAGAGAAGCCTTGAAGGCTATTATCATCAAAGTTCGATAATCACCATCAAGCCCTTATTACATTTCAAGACTCCTTTGATAAAGTATGGCTTATTTAGTTCATTATATTGACTAATCATGGCACTGAACATGAACCATTTCCATCGTTTATCGTTGCCATATTTTCGACATTAATATCTCATACTTTTGCCGTTCTGTCTTTATGATCTGAATTATATCTGTATAAAAATAATTTATTTAATATTCGTGAAACTACTTTCATATCCTCATGGTAAAAAAATTCGGTTAATTCCTGTGAGTTAGTGATGCTGACTAATGAGATGGAGCAAGAGAGAGCCACCAGAATTTTAGCATGGAGAGAAAGCCAAGAGACCTTTGTATAAAATGAATCAAATAAAAGAACTCGGCATGAAGAGTGTAACAATTTTGAAGCTTAGTTTGAGATCATCTAGTCACCAAATTTAAAGGAGAAAATAGTATGTGTAAAGAAATATATTTGGATTGTTTGCTTTGTTTTTGTTTTGTTTTGTTCTTAGTTTGTGTGTTGTTTTGTCATTTTTTTCCTAATTTTGGCTCCTTATTGTAATTGTGAGCTATTACGTCCTTTCGTAACCACATCACTTGGAATAAATATGTTTATTGCTGTATAAATAAAAAAAATCATGTCCATTATTTTTGTACTACATTCTTTTGACATGCAATTAAAATATTAGTTCGATTAGCTTTATGTCTCATTCCTTTTTGCCAAAGCCGAATATCACATATATTACTCGTTCTGCTCGATTTATTTCTTCGCACAGTTGTTCTAGCCATCCTGACACGATACAGTTTCAAGTTTTGATGACAGTTGGAATCCCCCATCCACTTAGTTCTAGTAGCCTAACAGATAACGCATTGCAAATTCCCGTTAGAGTGAGTTATCGTTAGTAACAATATGTACTGAATGACGTGTGTCACTTTGCGAAATTTGACAGTTGTAACGAACTACAACGTCGACAAATCCTTGTCTCTTTTTGGTGTGTATCACATGTCCATCAAATCTCCACAGAGGAATGTGGATATGTGATTTAATCTTATTTTTAACTGTACATCTAGTAGCCTCGTTCAAGCAGACTGTCGCATGAAATATTCAAAATAAGGCGTCTTGGTGATGTTTTACGAAAAAGGTATCTCTATACATAAAACAAGATGACGTATACAAAGTTGAAAATATTTTGAAACTGATAAGAATCAACAATAAAAGGTAGTTAATTGTTAAACAGTCCAACAGATGGAACCATCAGAAAACATTATTTTGGCATATATATATATATATATATATATATATATAAAGAAAAAGACACAGAGAGTGAATTTTGAGCTTTTCAGAGATTTAACTCTCTAGAGAAAAGCATATGTTGAAAACATACAGAATTTTAAACATTTAGGAGATAACATTTGCACGTCCTTCGGGTTTGCATTGATCACCAAAACCAGATGAGAAAATATTAAATAACAAAATATCGCAGTTGAATTAAAAAAATTGTACACATGAAAATGTGATAATTTGATTGCAATAAACAATGTCATACCATGGTAGTAAATTACACGACAGAAGAAACAAATAATAGAACACTCAAATATATGAAGCTGATTCCAACTCAAAAGAGTTTAGAAACAAAAACAGAGTTTAAAAGACTGCATCGGGTGTACGAGATTTTGAACAATACGAAAGTGAAAATCACATAGATATCAGTGCAATCTTGAAGACATTTGACCTTTCAAATTTCATTCAACGAATATTTAGCAGCAGTTCCAGCGAATGTTTAATTGAATTGTGGATTTTTCCTGGACAAAATTTGTATGTGTACAAATATATATATAATGGTTTGGGTATTGTATTATAAAAAATATGATTCTGTAGTTTAGATACTTTAATTTAAAATACTTTTGGCATTTTATTTGTCATGGATGCAATCACTTTTCACGTACACAAATAAGGTCTATTCCTTGAAACTTTAATCTGAATTGTCTTTCAGCGAACAATGCAAATGCAATTTCTTTTTTTCTTTTAAATTTGATTATTTTTTCAGTGTTCTCGTTTTCTCTACTAAATAGTCATACATAGTAATAATTCTGATAAAATTTCAATTCTTATAAAAAGAAATTAAATCTTTAGTCCAATGAGCGATTTCGGAGAGCCATAACAATTTGTGAAACGTTGGGTGTCAACATCACAATGAACACATATTATTTTAACTGTGATGCATCCTTTTTCCTGCAGATTAGGGCGTAGGTGCACGATACTAGGTTGACCGTTTGACCTCTGTCACTATCGATGTTCAGATCTAAGATTTATTTTAATTGTTTCAAGGTTAAATAAGGTAAATCCTCAAGGTTATAATATTCATATTCTGACGTTTTGACTGTTTATAATTCTCCCAGCAGTGAGCGCCTCGTTTTGAATCCAAAAAATAACTTCTTCATCCATATAAGTCACAAGGAAAGCCGTTTTGTTTAAGTACACGAGTTCAACATGATAGTGTATCTCTGTTCATTGTTATTTTGCAGATACGTCTTTATTTCATTATAAATGCCTTAATACAATAATTACTGCCCTGGAGGGACCAAGGGTGATCAAGTTACTCGCTTTACAGTTCACTGACATATCACCTCTATCTGTGAGTTTTGGTTTTAGTCCCGGGCTCGACCAATGAGGTTTTGTGAGAAATCTTGTCAGTAGCTTCCGGTTGTTCAGTGGTTCTTCCAAGGATTTTCCTGGGTTCTTCCCCCTTCCAGATATACTACTCGCCATGATTATCCAATCGTATGCTGAAAACAAAAAGTGCCCAGTTACGTCGGATATAATTAATCATGCTATTTTAAGTTTTTGATAAGGACCTTTTATAAAATAGTGGTGTACCTATTCTATGTTTTCTTACGCATAGAAAGCTATCTTTTCGAGGTTGTCAATTCCCTCGTGAGTCACTAGAGTATGGTACGGTTCCATTCATAGATGCTTTCTCTCCAATGTCTGAAGCTGTAGGCCTATAAACTGTCTCATCTTGAACATGAAACCAAATGACTAGTCTCTTGGGATTAATGGGTCTGCAGACTGAATCTAAAGGAAATATGGCATTGTTTGGTGCTTGCGTTTTGTCTTGCCTATTACCTGCGAGTGGTCTCTCTGACTCGTTGGGTGGTGTCTGTGACACGTGAGGTGGTCATTCTAACTCATTGTGAGTGTGTCTCGAGTTCACGTGCGGTTGGTTTGTTTGTAAAACCAATGAATTTTAGTCATGCATTTGTTATCAGATTTTGTTGGTCCAATAACATTCCACGATATACCAGGTAGCACTCTTCTTTATGAATCAGGTATTTCTTGGAGATTATCAACTAGTTTATCTGTAGCTCATTTCATGCAGACTTCGGTGAACTTCGTAATTTGCTCGGAATTTTGATCACGTGGCGGGTGGTCAGCTTAATTAATTTTATTTCTGAAATATTTCTAAACAACAATGGACGCCATTTTGTTATGTGCATGTACCCACCAGCGTTGGATTGGCTGGAGTATAAAGTAACTCGGGAGGTTATTCGGATAATTACGGAGCAACTCGGTTAAATTCGGTATGAAATGAGCCCATTTCATGCAGACTTCGGTGAACTTCGTAATTTGCTCGGAATTTTGATCACGTGGCGGGTGGTCAGCTGACCGTAATAGGTGGTGGGCAAAATATGGCTAACGCTTCAGCATCAGCATCAACTTCTGTAATTACTTCAACATCGTTTATCGAGTTGAAAAATGCATATTCAACAACGATGCTGCCGCAGCTATTGACGAAATTTAATATTGGAACCATCCTGTCTTATTTTCTGGAAACCAGGGCGGTTTTCAAACCCATACGAGAGAGTAGCTTAGCAGCAGAGGAGGCGAACAGACCACTTAAGGGAAGGGTCACCCTTGTTATACAAAAAAAATAGTGACCCTTCATAGAGGTCAAATACCATGTCTACAATTGTTTGTCCCCAAAATAATTGTAGACGAGCCTCCTCTGCTGCTATGTTATTCTGAATCTTCGGAATCCTGGGATTTTGTTTTATGTTTCGAGTAATATTCAAGTTCTGATGGTGGTTTTTCTATTTTTGGATTTATGTTTTTTCTTTTTCTGTAATATATCATCAAACTTCTGAATCGATCTCCACCGCAATTTTTGCAAATCTGATATAATCCTCTAACGCCGTTGTTACATCCAACACATCTTCGTGGACCGGCATGAGGGGTTTTCTTTACAAGATAATTATGTTTTTTGCAATATTCTCCACGACATTTTTTATCACATTTGTTAGTGGTTCCTTGACGCAGCCACGTACAATTGTTCATTATATTAATGATATCAGTTTAATTTTATCATCACCCCTTCTGCTGTTATAATAATTAAATCATTATGTTATAATAAAATGGTACATCCGGAATCTCATACTGCAAGGATAGCTCGAGAACGATTAGAAGCAATTAAAAAATTTCTTCCTGTTAGAGATTCATTTAGAAAAAAATCTACAAGCGCAGCAAGAAGCACAAGTTGAGTACGAAGAAGAAACTAAAAAACTGTTTAAGCCCGTCACTGCAGCTACTGAACAGGTTGCAACAGTCATCAAAGAAGATCTTCTTCCGGTATCAGAAAAAATAGCAAGAAGAACTAAAAAAATAGCAAGAAGAACTAAACAGGCAAAGAAGATTTTACAAGACCTTCCACCTGGCATAGCCAGGGAAATAGCTGCAGCTCAACCTCCATATGTCGGTGAAGAAATACTTGAAGGTATTGGAAAACTTCGTACTGAGATAGGTGATATGAAAGATCGTGAATTAATAAAACCAGAAGAAGAGGTACACGATGAAAGGGAAATGATTATGCTGAATAATAAATTTACCAGTTCGGGTGTCAGATTCATAAGAGAAATTAGGGATGTTGATGCGTTATCAAAACTTGCAGCAGAAAGTAAGGATAAAAAAGAACAACTTTTAAAGCCTGAATATAGTTCCGCTCGTATTAGTAATCCCGAAATCTGGTATAAATGGATATATCGTATATATTTTAATAAAGATAAAGTTTATTCCAATGATGAAGTATATAATGATTATCGCAGAAACATAGACATGTATCTTGCACAAAAAGAATCAAAAGTATCATCACAATCTCTCAAAACAATAAGTGAGAAAGAAGAAGAAGTATCACCCTCAAGATTATTTAAGAAAAAATCTCCCTTAAGACTATTTAAGAAAACAACAGAAGAAGGAGCAACGGGCAGTGGTCTGGGAGATGATTTTGTTTGTCCTGATAATATCATCAATGACGTGTCACGGTTAGAAGTTCTCATAGGAGGAAAACGAGCCGGAAATAATTCACCAGAATTAATTAATGAAGCATCTGATATTTGCCGGCGACTATTTCAAGGTGGTATCATGGATATCGGCGTTTACCGAGAACTTATTGATGAGCTCGTTGATGATTAGTCACCGCGATTAGATAAATGGTAAATAAAATAAGATGATCGTACACAATAATCATCGTAAACCCGTATCGGTCAGAGCGGTAAACTCACGATTACCAATCTATAGGGTTATTTACGGAGATGGACTTGGTGATGTCATTCGGGGATTATTCACAAGGATAGCTCCAAAAGCAGCACCTATTGTAAAACAATTAGGTATGAAGGCTATCGATATTGTTCGTGAAAAAGCTCCTGGAGCAATTGTCAATGTTGCTGGTAAGGTGTTCTCGGCGATCAAAGACAGACTATCACGATTATTGCGACGAAAACGACAACCACCAGTGAAACTGGCAAGTACTGATATTATGCCCGCAGACGTAAGTAAAATAATAAATCAAGCTGCAAATCAAAAACTAGCAGCGTTAGCAGATCAGGGACTCGGTGAATCGGGAAATAATGTCTCAAGTTTGATATCCAGAAGTGGAACTTCCCGAAGTTGAATTTTCCGAACGCGGTAATCAACGTGTTAGACGAAATAATTATAATAAAATGTTCAAGCGCGTATCCGACACAGCATTTGACATGGAAGCACCTGTCCTTAAGGATGAATCGGTACGTGATTATCAGTTTTATTCTTATGAAGCACGAGTACCAGATCAACGTGGAAGAATTGAACTACAAGCTCATGACACAAGTAGATACTTTTTACCCGCTGAGGCGTTTACTGAGGTAGAAGGTACAATTATAAAAACGGATGATACTAATTACGCAGGTGCAGTAAAAGTTGGTTTTGTCAACAACGGGATCATGGCATTATTTGATAGTGCCACGTATATGATTGATGGAAAAAATATTGAATCGATTGAGAAAGATGTAGACGTTGCTACAACAATAATTGGTCTAGCAAGATATTCTGATGATTATACAAGATCAGCAGGTCCCACAATGATGTTTGTGAAAGATAACTCCAATAACCCTGAAAGCGATCCGTATAATATAAGACGACCAAGAAACGAAACCAATACCGCTGATGCTCCTGTGTGGCCGGTGGTTCATGGTGCTAATGAAAATTTCAACTTGGGATTTGCAACGCGTAGAAATATGTTATCAGGAGACAACAGAAGTTTTTCATGTACAATTCCACTATCGCACATTTTTGGATTTTGTAGGAATGTTAAAAGGGCTATTTTTGGAGCTAGACACACGGTTGCTCTTGTAAGAAAAATTAATGATGACGACGCTCTGTGGAGACCTGGTGATGCTGGTAAAGTAATATTATCGAAACTTTCACTGTGGATGCCGGTAATGACTCCAACGATCGCAGAAGAACAAAAATTGATTTCTTTCATGGACACAGGTGGTAAATCCTTGTTGTCATGGTTGATAACAAGCACAGATAGTATGCAAACTAACGTTAACGGTCAGTTTACATGGCATATAGCATCACAACAAGGTGTTTCTGCACCACGGCATATTTTTATTGCGTTTCAGAACCATGATCGATTAAACTCACAAACTCACTCTCATATGATATTTAACCAACTAGGTCTCACAAATATTTCCTTACGGATAAACGGACAACAAGAACCAACAGAGAATATACAACTAAATTATGCACAAAATTATGTAGGACGTGTATATCATCGTTTGATGTCATTTATGGGACATGATCAAAATGTAGATACTGGGTTGCAAATATCACAATATGATTTCAGAACCTTGTATCCGATTTATTATTTCTCACTGGAGCATCTTGATCTATCAAAACAATCTGTCGTTGATATACATCTTAAAGCAACATTAGATACAGGTAATGTTAATTATAGAGCAATCGCGGTTATACTTAGCGATAAAGCCATGTTACTTGAAGGTGGTAGTGGTCGAATGAGAGTCGTTGATGCACCAGTGGAAAATCTTTAATCGTGTTATTTAAAAACACGAGTATTATCATAAAATGCCATATCAACACGTTAGTGTCAGTCTGACTCACGGTCAGATTAAAAACCTTCAATCAAATTCAGCAAAAAACTGCGGAATGAAAATATCACTAAAGCGAGATCAGATCACGGGTGGTCAAAATAAGCTATCATTATCAGAACGCCAGCTTAAACATTTCAACGACGCTAAACAATCAAAAACAGGCGTCAAACTCAATCTCTCTGCGGGTGCGGTTAAAGACTCAATTAAAACAGGCGGTATATTTCCACTTCTTGCGGCTATTCCAGCGTTAATAGCTGCTGCCGCGCCAGCCGTAGCAAAGGCAGCCGCGTTAGGTGCTGTTGGAACAGCTGCTGGCATGGCTCTAAAGAAAGCAACAGGGCAAGGATACAAAAAAAAGGGACGCGGCTTAAGATTGCCAGGATCTCGTTGGGGAAGAGGCCTAAGGCTTCCACGTTAGACGTTCCAGCATCAAATTTTGATTTACTTGATGCCGCTAAACGATTAAAAATATCTACCTTTAGAGGTGTTTTCATGCGAGATCAATTACCAAAACAACCAAACAAACTCGAAACAGGTATTATTAATCTCGACGAACGTTCCGGACCTGGTACTCATTGGGTATCATACGCGGTTGATCCACGTGGAATCGTTTATTTTGATTCATACGGGTTAGCTCCGCCTGTTGAATTTATCAAGTATGTTGCACCACTTCACGCAACAACCAAAGTTTGGTATTCAACGCTACCCACACAAACAATGACAGATCCGCCAATATGCGGCCGTGAAGTAATTAATGTACTCGATGCTATATCAAAATCATCCAGGCCGCCACATAAAGTCGTGCATGATTATACAAGCAACCGATTCGTTTTAAACAACAGGTCTTATTATAATGGTTGATATTTACGGAAGATCTTCCTCACGTGTTAAGAAAAAGCCCGGCGACGTTGATCTATCGAAGTCCGCGACTAAGGATGACCTCGCTGATATTATGAACCTGGCTGGAGTTGACCCAGATGAGGTTGTTATTTTTCAGGATCGACATGGTAAACTAAAAAGCAGCAATATCAAATGGAATGATATAGTTCGACGAGTATTTGGTGCAGTTACGGATAATATACCCGTGTTTACTGACAGCGGCAAAATCAGGGATTCAAGTATTTCGTTTACAACCATTAGAAATGAAATTGGAAGAAGCGTTGCTAATCGCGTAAAAAACACCGGTGACACAATGACGGGTGAACTTAGCATGAACGGAAACAAAATAGTAGTTTTAAGAGATCCAACGTCCGACGAAGATGCTGCAACGAAAAGGTATGTTGACACCATAGATGGTAAATTATCCACGCTGAGAGCCGAGTATGATGTTCACGTAGGCGCTTTTGGAAGATTTCGAAGAAATTTTCAAAAAACCGACGAATCCATAGATAAATTCTTCGGTACTCCGCACGCCGTTGACATAAATCTCGTTGATATCAAAACTAACCTAGACACGATCAAACGAACACAGCAAGACATCGTAGCTGGAATTCCTGAAATCGTTAATAAAACCAGTCTGATTAAAATCCCAGCCGGAATAACTTCCGGGCATATTACCAACATCGTATGCACGGTATCATCGGGATTTGCAACATGGTCGCAGCAAAATAATACTATCAAATATACTGCAACAGTCACTGGCGTGTACAGGCTGTCTGTGTTTAGTGCTGCAAAATTTGAAATATTTACAACGTTTCCATGGCGTCATTCCACCGACAGGTTTTCCGGGGTTGTATCTGTTATATTAAATAGCGGAACCGAAGAAATATTTATTCTGGAAGCAGCTGATAAGAAATTAACCGCAACATCCTTCTGGTGGTGTTTGGAATTTGTAGCTGGAACACCTCAATTGGTTACGGCATAAAATATAATGAGTGCTATCGACGTTCAAGGATTTAGGTACAATCAAGCGCGTGAATGGCAGGCAGCGTTGAAAGATCGAGTCGAACAATATACAGTAAAAATAAAAAAATATCAACGACGATTAGTTATCATCGACGTTGTTGTTTATTCGGTATCCGCTGTTGTTGCTGGAAGCGGAATAATATTATCCGCGGTAACAATGATGGCACCAGTAGCTGTGACTATTTGTGTTTGTGCAACTACGACAATTGCAGGTGTGCTTAATATCGTTGCAAAAAAAATATGTACTTGCACGAACGAAAAATTATCCGATTACAAGATAAAATTACACATAGCAACTGTCGCATACACAAGGTTATCCTCGTTGTTATCAGCGAGTCTCAATGATGGAATTATATCCGATTTTGAGTTTTCAATGATGATCAGCGTATACAATTGCGCTGGTATTAAAGGTACGAGTATCAATAATGACGAAATTACTGCAGCAGATCGTGACAAACACAACTCCGCACAAAACCACGATGATCTCGCTAAGTTCGATTAATCCTGAATTTAACATCAATTTTCCAACAGCAATTCGCGCGAATGAAATTGCACTAGCACAATTACGAGTATATTACAGCTGGCCAAACATCAGATCGAGATCATTTAATGGTACACCAGCAAATAATTCGCTTGTATTTGCTGATAAAAACAAACCCGATGGAACACCTGACTGGGTTGTTGTTGGAATACCAACTGGTAGTTATGAGGTCGAACAAATCAATGATGAATTTGCTCGTAGAATAAAATCAATAACAGGAAAAGAAGCAAAAATATCAATTAATGTTCATGAGCCGACGCTGTCCTCGACGATTGAAATAAACTCGCCTGATTATGCCGTTGATATTTATCAATCCACGATAAGATCCGTGCTAGGCTGGCCTGATATTGTGTCAGTGCATGAAGGACCACCAGAACCAAAATTAATTGATTTTATCGCTGGCAGTGCCGGGTTTATAACAACTCCAGAATACCGAAATTTGTATCCATGGACTGGTAGGGATTTTCGTATTATTAATGATGGAAAATATTATCCTATGACACCGTTTTCTATCATTGATTTTGATGCAAAAACATCAACTAATATTGTTTATGAAAGAGAATTCAGATCAAGGGCTAGCGAAATTAGAACTGAATACACAACTACATTAACGACACTAGCACAGTTGTTTAAAAACTATATCCTGGAATATCCTAATGACGATCTAAGACATCAGATCATTGCAACGATGCAACATTTAAATCAAATTGTATTAGATCTTAAATATTTTAATCAGACCATTATTGAGGTAATAAATGCTAATAATTATATAGATTCAGGAAGAAAAAGTATCAAACAAGCATACATTGATCATTATAAAATAACTGAAGCAGATTTATTAAATTTTACACTACCAGGATTTGAAACTGGCGAATTGATAAGATCACTCAATGATCTTGTCGCGTAAAACTTTTCTGAAATACTAGCTGTGTGGACAAAAATAACCCCACCAGCAACTGTTCTCAGACATAATAATGATCCACTCGGCGGCGGGAGACACATATCACCGGGAATCGTTAATATAACATCGACGATCGCGGTTAACCTAGTTTGTGACGTAATCGAAGGCAGTTATCAAATAGATCTTGGAAAATCAAATCAGGCTCAACAAGGATACATCCTATACACGTTCACACCACAAGTCCCCCCTGGCGATTTGATCGTGCAAGTACCAACCAACCCTGTCTATCTACGCACACATAATCAGTATTTGTCACGAATAAATTTCAAACTCACGGACCACCTTAATCGCTTAATTGACCTACGTGGAGAAGAGCTTGTAATAAATCTGTATGTAAAGTCGTAGAAAGATCCAGCACGTGAGGGTTTTTATACACCTGAAAACGCGCGTTTTCACAAAACATAGAACAATTTAGCCACGGAAACGAGGATTTCTTATTAACACAAGAACAGTTAGATGAACTCCGGCGCACTCCTGCATCAAAGTCGAATAAATATATCTGATGAGGTAATTCATCTTTTTTAAAATGTTTTATTTTTTTCTGAAAATTTGATCATTTTCACATAAATAAGAATCTTCGATTCTAAGTACCAACTCACCCCATCAGAGTTATAAATTGCATAAATAAGAATCTTCGATTCTAAGTACCAACTCACCCATCAGAGTTATAAATAAATAATAATTCAGAAATAAAATAATAATTCAGAAATAAATAATTTGTAAAATTAAGAAATTTGTACAATTTTATGTTTTTGATGGGGCAAATGGTACTCAAATTAAGAAATTTGTACAATTTTATGTTTTTGATGGGGTAAATGGTAGTCAAAATTAAGAAATTTGTACAATTTTATGTTTTTGATGGGGTAAATGGTAGTCAAAATTAAGAAATTTGTACAATTTTATGTTTTTGATGGGGTAAATGGTACTCAAATTAAGAAATTTGTACAATTTTGTTAAATTTCAGTAAAAAAAAAAACAAATTAATTCAGTAAATAAATAAGTTAATTCAGAAATAAATAAATTAATTCAGAAATAAATAATTTGTAAAATTAAGAAATTTGTACAATTTTGTAAATTTGATGGGGTAAATGGTAGTCAAAATTAAGAAATTTGTACAATTTTATGTTTTTGATGGGGTAAATGGTACTCAAATTAAGAAATTTGTACAATTTTGTAAATTTGATGGGGTAAATGGTAGTCAAAATTAAGAAATTTGTACAATTTTGTTAAATTTCAGTAAAAAAACAAATTAATTCAGAAATAAATAATAAATAAGAATCTTTGATTCTAAGTACCAACTAGCCAATTAGAGTTATAAATTGCATAAATAAGAATCTTCGATTCTAAGTACCAACTAACCCATCAAATTCAGAAATAATATTTCTGATCAAAGATCTCAGTCATCTTCATCGGAATTACTACTCTGGATCGTTTCACCAGTAACGAAGTTACTCTCTAACATAATTTTTCTTAATAGTCTTATGCGAGCACTAATCGTTTTCTTTGCCTCATACTCGTGGGATAATAACGATTTAATTCTTTCTACGGCGGCAGAGAGAGGAACGAACTCCTTCACATGATCATCTTCTACGGTAGCTAGCGACTGAAACATTGCCGCCTGAATCCGTTTCATGAGCCTGTATTCAGATGATAGTGTGTGTGTCCCCTGGGTTTTACGTTCTTGTAAAATCTCAAAGTCAGAAACTATTTTTTCAGGATTTAGTTCATCAGATATATTAATTCCATCTTTTTCAATTTTTTAATAGCAACAATTACATCATTGATATTTTCATGGTTCATTATATAATATATAAATCTTTAAAATAAAAAAAAATATCCCTAGAACACCTATCGAGTGTTTGGCGAGTTCGTCGGGATGTTTCAGGGACAGCACAACATATACAATGAATGAAGAGCTCCTATCGAGTGTATTAGCGAGCTCAGATTATGAATGAAGAGCCCCTATCGAGTGTATTAGCGAGCTCAGATTATGCTTGGACGGCACAAACATATAACTTAACTAAGGAAATGTATATATACAATGAAATGGATATATACAATGAAATGGTTATATACAATGAAATGGATATATACAATGAAATGGTTATATACAATGAATGAAGAGCCCCTATCGAGTGTATTAGCGAGCTCAGATTATGCATTGGACGGCACAAACATATAACTAACTAAGGAAATGGATATATACAATGAAATGGATATATACAATGAAATGGTTATATACAATGAAATGGATATATACAATGAAATGGTTATATACAATGAAATGGATATATACAATGAAATGGTTATATACAATGAAATGGATATATACAATGAAATGGATATATACAATGAATGAAGAGCCCCTATCGAGTGTATTAGCGAGCTCAGATTATGCATTGGACGGCACAAACATATAACTAACTAAGGACAGTACAAACATACACGCTCAGCAAAATCCCACCCACAATAATTAATCCAGTGGGTGATACGAAAATATGTATCACCCACAAGTCAATATTGTGGGTGGGAATTTTGCTGAGCGGGGGGATTTTTGCGGTTCCCCCCACTATTATAAAAATCGCAATTATGCGTACACCACCGACAAATTGTCAGCCATGGGGGTTTGATCCTGGACCGCGAGCGTCACAGTCCAATACCATACTGATTGAGCTATCAAACCTTGTTACGAACATATGTTTTGGAAGTTAATATATAGTTAGCTATATAGCTAAGGAACCAATATTTACACTAAAACAGCGGTTTCTGAATAATAACAGTTTCTGTATTTAACAACAGTTTCTGAATAATAACAGTTTCTGAATAATAACAGTTTCTGTATTTATAACAGCAGTTTCTGAATATAAAACAGCATTTTTCCTAAGCAGACTGCGAATCAATAATAACAGTGGCATGAACACACCTGCAGATCGATTACCATGACAACGGTTTCTGTTCTACACACAGCTTCCTGCGGATCAATAACATTATCATGATTTCTCGTAATGTTGTATAATGGGAAATATTTAAAAACCATAAATAATACTTCTACGAGTAATTAATTACGATGTAATTAGTTAAACTGACTAATTATGATCATAAAAAATAAAAAATCTACGAAGAAAACTATATATTACAAAGTAATCTCCCCCTTATATAATCAAAAATTCAGTAGTGTATGGAGGACCTACTGTGACACAAATTAAAAAAATTAATTCAATGTGGTGATGATAGTTAATAATGTGGTGATGATAATTATTGATACTGAAAGATGATTTTCACACAGATGGTGCATCTCATGTCTGGTCAACGTTCAAGATTATACGCAACGGCGCCATTAACGCTATGATGAACGACAAACGAGCAGCAATTATCATTAACTACCTCTTTGATATTCATCAAGGTAATCGCAAGTATCTTTTCAAAATAAAATTTGTCGTGTTGACAAAAACAAATGATTGGATTATCCGTGACAAATATGATCCTGTCCACGGTAATAAAAAAACTGTCGTACTAAGTAAAGATTCCAAACCAGGTCTATTGACAGGTATTGACAAACCGTATTATGAACGAGCATATCCTGTGACCGCGGTTATTTATGGAATCTATGTGATAAATGAAAAACCTAGCGTTGATAAACTAGCGCCGATGAAATTTTCAAAAATAAATTGTGTAGCTGAACGAGTAACAGAACATTTTACCGTTTTGACTCGTGGAAACGGTCTAATGGATAAGAGACGTAAAATAATAAACACGTGGGGAGAATGGGTTAAAGATACTGGTGCGTCTATGAAAGATGTCGCTGAGTTAGGAAAAAGATTAAAATTTCCAATAACCGTAGCGACGATAACTGGAGAAATTTTGTATGAATCAAAATATAGATCAAAAGGAGCTTCGATCGAAATTATTGATCATAACTCACACGCGTGGACTAACGCAGTAACAATATTTCCACGAGATTGAACTGTTAAATGTTATCCCATAGATAATTCTGATGGAGGCATGTTTGATTTTATTAACGAAATAAGTAAAAACGATCCTGTGTCAGTATGGTTATTTCATTCTTGCGTGGAAGAAAATAATCAATTTGATCAGTTTGTACGACCAAATGGTGTTATTTATCGAACAAATCATCTTCACGAGAAAATGAAAAATCTTGCACTGCAATACACTGATGACACTGATGAATTATTGACCAACTGCTTTACTGTTCCATCCGTTGCGGCTCATTTTGCTAGAAAGAAAAATTCGTGGAAACCAGCTCGGTTTGATTTTCTCAATGACATAGTATCCAGTTGTGTCGAATATGGACACGGCGGACTATGGAATACTAAATACGATCATAGAGATGTTATTTCAGTTGATATGGTTGCGTGTTATCCGGGAAGTTTTCTTGGATACGGAGATTGTTCTGTGTATTTTGAGCGATTCGGTCATCCCACGCACGAAATGACGCGAGTATCGATAAATGGACCATTACCGGATTTTGATCTGACTGGATTTGCTCGTATCGAGTCATTCGAAATGTCTAAAGGACTCCATGCAATTTGTTATGTTTGGTTTGGAAAACATTTTTCGGAAAAAATGTGGACACCAATAGTACTATTACGGTATATGCTTGATTGCACGATGTTAATATCGCTGACGATCAGCGAAGCAATTATATCATATCGAAAACAAACCGAAGTTTGGTTACCACATTCGGATGAAACCGATTCGAAGGATCTTGGTAGAAAAATAATTGGCAAATTTACCCAAGGAGCAGCGTATGATCACAGACAACATTGTACAAGATTGATCATGGACGACGCTGAGTTAGATTTTATAATCGCTGATACAACGAACAAGAACACGTTTGTAAGTCGAGAAACAGCTTTCTTGTCAAATGGAAATAAACTAGGTACAATTGTGAACTACATGGACGGTGAGTCGCCTCAGTATACTCATTTAAGATCATCGATGCTCGCGTATGTTTCAATAAATCTATTATCGATGATAAATAAAGTTTCTACGCATGCCGTCAGAGTTGCTACCGATTCGTTTTATATAAGCAAAAAACATTCAATGCTGTTAGAAGGATTAAATATAGACACTTATGCATCGTGGGGTTCGTGGAGAATAAAAAATGAATATATGCTCGATTATTCCGAATCCGCTGATGTTGCGGTTAAAGATATTTACTGTAAAAAATATCAAACGTTGACAAATTCGTTGTTACCATCGGTATACGATCCAATAACTAGACACAAAACGGTTTATCTAAACGGACCTGGCGGCAGTGGTAAAACCACTCGAGCTATCGAACTATTTCAGAACTCGGATATGATCGTGCTAACACCCACACATAGACTCGCGCGAGAGATGAAACAACGCGGTGTTAATTCCTGTACTTATCACAGCTTTTTTCGATGGAAGGGTGATACATGGACATCTTCAAGGATGGGCGAGAAATACATTCCAAGGATTATAATATGGGATGAAATATGCACTGTACCGCAAGAAACATTAAAAACATTTCTTGATTGGTTGTTAACAAGAAATACTGCTGTGATAATGTGCGGCGATCACGGTCAACCACCACCTGTAGCTGGACCATCTCCACATGATTGGCTAAAGAACTTTGTCGACCACTACGAAGAAATAACTGATGATCATAGAGCACTTGATGCAGCGTTGAAGGAATTTAAAAAATTAATCAGACTGCAACCGAATAAAATACAGTGTGAAATAATGCGCGAGATAATTTCAGAAACACCCATGAAAGACTTTATGCAAACGTGGCGACCAAACGATTTGATAGTTGCAAGTAGAAAGATAGTTCGTGATACACTTCAGCGGGAGTTGTTTCAGTTGCAACGAGAAAAGTTTCCAACGTTGTCAGTTCCACTATGTTATCGACCAGCAGATACGCGACGGCAAAATATCGACGTTGATATACCAGGAGAGTCAAAGAGGAAACAGAATCTTGTATTGAATGATATTGTTGCCGTCGACGTTGATGTTGTTGAAGATGCTCTACGTGCTGATAAATCCCCGTGGACGCTCGGATACGCGATGACGATTCATTCATCTCAGGGATTAACTATTACTGATACAGTTGTTTGGATCGTTGATGATCACATCGAATGGTCGAACTTGGTTTATCTCGCAGTGTCTCGAGTTAGAAAAATATCTCAATTGAGACGAATCGTCATGGACTCGTCAGTGATCAATGATGATGTTGACGGTGATATAATAAGAAAAAAATTATCTGGTTATAAACAGTGTGATAAAAAAAATAAACGCAAGTTTGATCTTGATGTTGATTTTATTGATGCGCTAAAACAACAACAGAATAATCATTGTGCAAGTTGTAATTGTATAATGTTATGGCGGTATCTGAAAAATGATCCAAGACAATTTACCGTAGATAGAAAAAATAACAATCTTGGTCATACACGAGAAAATATCATGTTGACCTGTCTTGAATGTAATCGACGCCGAGGCGCCAGCGCCTTGGGTGCTAGTTAAGTGATTTTGCTGGTAATTGTGTATCTGTAGGGATTACTTGTAATTGTTCACGCACAAATCCGCGTTGAGGAGCAGCCGAATCTAGTCTGTAGATTGCGGGTCTACCTGGCGATCTTGTCACGGTGGATATCTTATGCGTGGTAACACTCCAAATAGGATCAGTCGCTCTTTTTTACCGCCTTCAAGTTCGCCGGGCTCATATAAATATCTAACTGTAACATCACCCAATATTTTTCGTTTTTCAATATCTTTTCGTTGTGTTGGTATATTTGTTTTGGTAATTGCATTAATGGGTTTCATGTTGGTTGTTCGTGTAATCTCATTATTTAATGCAGCTATCACGATTGGTAATCTTGCCACCCATTCACGAGATCTTTTATCCTGAATCAATTCCTTCGCGTATTGATATCCAAATAACCGCTCAGCGAGTGTTCGATTAAATCGCTCGACAATCGCCTGATCACGATGAATTGCAGTATGCCCTCGTCGTATTTTGGTATTATGTTGTTTCATCAACGATGATACTGGACCAAGAAATTCCTTGCCAGGATCAACCTGTAGCAGCTGTGGCCATCGCAGACCACCTCGTTGATAAATTCGTTTAAATGCGTCGGCTACTTCAGCAGCTGTTTTAGTCGTCAACATATCTGCTTCTTTATATCTGCTTGCAACGTCAATGACAGTTAGCGCGTATTTGTACGTTTTTCTACGTACAGTATCATATGGTAAAAATAAAATATCAGCTTGATGAACTTCATTAGGAACACTGACACTGAAATACGCGTACTGAATTTGTTTAGGACGTGGTAGATAAATTTGCCATATTGCCTGCCTGGACAACCACGCGCTAGCGGCAGAATGTTTAACCGCTGCTGCATCAGCGAGTTTACTAATTGCTGATTTACCCTTCCAGTATCCAATTGGTGAATAATAAATCGATTCCATTATATATTACCAGCCCCTAGCGCTAATTTACTTTTCATCGCGGATCTTACTAACCAATTAGCTAATGATTCTCTGATATTTTTATTTTTTATGGAATTTAATGAATGAATTAATTTCACATCTGCAATATGCCTATCTTGTAGATTTTTACTCTTATAAGCTACATCATGAACATGACAAGCTCGATCAATGGCGTTTACTGGTTCCTCGCCTGGTTTTGGTTGATCCTGATTATCAAGCCTGATATCGAGTCGAGTACCAGGACCGCAATAATTATATCCTGGTAGATGTTTTTCTCTGCTGTATTTAGCCCATGGAGAACCTGGAAACTTTGACATCAAATTAGCAATATCACCACCGCGCCTATTAGGTAAAAACGAAAATTTCTTTCTACCGCATACAGAACATTTTCCACCATACGCTATTTTTTTATTTTTTGTTATAACCGTAGCTAAATCAGTGGTTGGAGTTTTAACTTTACAGCGTAAACAATATAAATTCATGTTATAATATATATGGATATAATTGATTTCTCAGCAACTCGGCAGCGAGAGCCAGTTAAACACCATCCTGCACTAGCGAATTCCATCAGAATGATTATCATGGGACCATCTGGATCGGGTAAGACGCAATTATTACTTAATCTGATAATGAGATGGTTGAAATGGGATAAGTGGTATTTCTTAGCACCATCCGCTGATGATCAACGATGTTATGAAGTACTTAAAGATTTTAACGAAAACGCGCGATTGCTGGACGAAAATAATGATGTTATAGAGTTTATAACAGATATTGATGAAGCACCGTCCGTTGATGTTTTAAACGGATTTATTAATAATTTAGTTGTATACGACGATGTGATGCTAGATAAACAGTCAAATCCAGCTAGGATTTTTTCCCGTGGTAGACATAAAAATACCGATGTTATTTATGTTACTCAACGATACACACAAATACCAAAAGTGATCAGAGATAACTGTAACATTTTAGTTGTGTTTAATGTCGTAGACACACACACGTTGCGAAATATTCATCAAACCTGGTGCAGCGGTGACATGGATATAATTAAATTCAGAAACTTCTTTTCACGAGCGCAAACTACTCCGCACGGGTTTATAACAATAAATTTGCACGATCCTAGAACAAGATATCGTATTGGACTTGATAAAATATTTGGATAACGGGGGGTGATGATAAAATTAAACTGATATCATTAATATAATGAACAATTGTACGTGGCTGCGTCAAGGAACCACTAACAAATGTGATAAAAAATGTCGTGGAGAATATTGCAAAAAACATAATTATCTTGTAAAGAAAAACCCTCATGCCGGTCCACGAAGATGTGTTGGATGTAACAACGGCGTTAGAGGATTATATCAGATTTGCAAAAATTGAGGTGGAGATCGATACAGAAGTTTGATGATATATTACAGAAAAAGAAAAAACATAAATCCAAAAATAGAAAAACCACCATCAGAACTTGAATATTACTCGAAACATAAAACAAAATCCCAGGATTCCGAAGATTCAGAATAACATAGCAGCAGAGGAGGCTCGTCTACAATTATTTTGGGGACAAACAACTGTAGACATGGTATTTGACCTCTATGAAGGGTCACTATTTTTTTTGTATAACAAGGGTGACCCTTCCCTTAAGTGGTCTGTTCGCCTCCTCTGCTGCTAGCTTTGAGCTGTTTACATCTGGACATGTACATGTGAGTAAGGAAACGGTGTCGAAGTAAACAAATGTAATCCTGGCAATCAAAGAGCAAGTTGTTCAAACTATTTCTGTGCATCCGAAACGTAACTATAATAAAATACATTTCATATGAGTTTATCAGATTTGTTTTTGAAAGTCTGTGGATAATTTACATAAAAATTTCAATCATTTAATTAATTTTATTTCTGAAACATTTCTAAACAACAATGGACGCCATTTTGTTATGTACATGTACCCACCAGCGTTGGATTGGCTGGAGTATAAAGTAACTCGGGAGGTTATTCGGATAATTACGGAGCAACTCGGTTAAATTCGGTATGAAATGGGCTACAGCATATATAAATGATCCAAACTGGAAACACTTTGCCTTAAATTCCAAATTTGTTTTCATTTCCTTGGCAAAAATTTCACTCACATATTGAAGGTGACGAGCGTGCTTTTCTTGAATTGTCTATGTTTTCATACTCCTGCGTCATGGTACCACCAGATTTCTCGTAAACAGTCTAAAGACTTTCATGTGGTATATTCCAGTTGCTGATTTCTAGGGGTTATTATTTACATTCCGAGTGTAGAGAATTTAAGATTTTCTACGCTTTATGTGCGCAACAATATAGATATGATCAAGTACGCGAATGGCAGTCAGAGTTGAAAACCATTATTGACGAGTATACGCTGAAAGTAAAAAAATACAAGCGGCTTGCGATCATGATGGATGCAATAGTATACTCGGTATCCGCGTTAATTGCATCCACCGGAGTAGTATTATCAGCGCTAACGCCAGTAACAACTGCAATCGCAGTAACATTATGCGTCTCTTCATCAGCGGCAATCGCGGGCTTTTTAAAATAATCGCAAACAAAATATCCTTATGCACGAGCACAAAATTGCACGATTATGTCACGCGGCTAAACACAGCAACAGCAGCATACTGAAAATTATCGTCGCTGATATCATCAAGCCTCAACGACAAAACAATATCAGATTCCGAATTCACGAGCATGGTAAAGATATACGAAGACTACAAACAAATCCACGTTTCGAAGGAAACGAAAAACAATAATGACAGAATTACTTCAAGAGATAACCGAAAATACAAGTCCCAAAAGAACTTCGATGATAACAGTAAGCTCGACTAAACCAGAATTCGGTATTAATTTTCCAACTGCGATTCCGGTGAAAGAAATCGCGCTGGCACAGTTGCGAATATATCACAGTTGGCCCAATATCAGATCAAAATCATTTGGTGGATTACCAGCGAATAATTTGTTTGTGTTTGCAAATAAAAACCGACCAGATGGTACACCGGACTGGAACGTTGTTGGAATACCAACCGGGTCTTATCAAATCGAAGAAATCAATGAGAAATTACAATGTCGAATAAAAAAAATATCACAGGAAAAGAATCTAAAATAGCGATAACAGTTCATGAACCAACGCTGTCTTCTGCAAGTGAGATAAACTCTCCGGACTACGCCGTGGATATTGTAATAGACTCAGGATTAACCAGTTCTGCACCATAATGGGGTTGGGGTGGATTTTACTACTGTATGTGAATTCTCCATATGTTATTAGAGATGTTTCTTTTAAGATATTAGTGATGCATGTTTAGCTCATTGGACCTAGGGCAGTGCAGGAGCATGTAGTTGTGGCAAATTAGTTGCTTTGTGGTTACATGAATTTTTTCGTATAACTGCTCCCTATTTTCGATAATGCGCCACTTCATAGGCATGTTCTCAGACTTCCTGCGGTCCATGGAGTCAGATTATACTGAATTACTAGTTAGGTAATCCCATATTTATTATGTAGGTTGGAAATCTCTGTCAATACGTTTTAGCTATTACCATGTTGATCATTATATTACACTTCGCTTGTCAAGGTTTGACATTTTACATTCAGCACCGTTTCTTGCACAAATTACATGCTTGTGTTACCTCATTTAATACCAAATGTGTTTTTCCATCATGTGGTTGCTTGATGTGAACATCACGACACGTGTAGTAAATATGAAGTTTCAGGTTGTTCGTGTTTCGCGGTAAACGAACTTTTCGACGATCGAGTCAAGTTCTTATGGACGCCATCTTTGTTCGTTTGTGACCCATGACCTCGATGGTTAGATATTACAGGTATGTGATTCACATACATTTACACTTAGATGAAGTCACAGTAAACTTATTGCCGAAAGTAATATCTTAAATATACCGACTTTATATAAAAACTGTTAGATTTATTGAGTAATGTAATTTGTGTTGTGCATAGTAGCAACCTCCCCAGCAACCGCAATTCTTTTAGTATCATTATACCCTGTCATTGGTTTGCCACAGTTTATCCATTCGAGAACTGTTGTTTTACTACTGAAAACTATATAGAAATATTAGGATACAGTGTTTTTGTCTCAGAGTTTTGTACAGAATAAGATATAAGATATGAGAATATTTTATATGTTGGAATATATTGAACCTTATTCATATGTGATCGATATCGCAAGATTTGCGATAGGCTGAGGTTTGCCAGTTTGCCACATCTGATTCGTTGGCGGATTCGGTCTGCCATTTCTGATTGGTTCAGTACTGTCACGTGGTATAAAACCGAAGGTTATATATTGGAGTGGAAGACTACTTGTCAGATAACTGCAGAGCGCGGTAAACTTCAAAACGATAATAACATCTGTGAAGTCCAATACTCCTTTTAGGTAATGACATATATACATTGCTAAATAATAATAATAATAATAATAGTATAGGACTGACAAAGTAATAATAATACTCTGAATTATCTGGACATTAATTAGGTTAAAAGCTAGTAAAATAAGCAATACCTGGAATATTTAAACGTCCATGTTTTTAACAATATGCAGAGACAAGCATTCTGGAAAATTACGTAGAAATGTTGAGTAAGTAAATTAATCTTCAGAATTATCGTGCAGTTATCTCCCACCACATTGGTAACCTGGGTTAAACGAATACAAAGCAAATCTTCAACTCTCGTCTGTTAGGGTCACTCTATGATTTCCAATTATTATTTAATTTATTTAACATTGAAACGGACTATTATGTGCTGAGACATTTTATTGAAAAGATCCTGGAACAAGACATCGGAAATTAATGTCAGTATCAAATTTGTTACAATACAAGAGTGCAAGCAACGAGTGTTTCAGGAGTATATTTGTCTTATTCCAAATGAATATTGTGTACTGGTAACAGTTTTCCAGTTTCTTAGCTATGTTACTTTCATTAAACATTTTTGGTTGACTTTACTGTTGAGTGGAATTTCTTCAATTAACCCTCCCTAGCAGACAGGAATTAGAGGTCGCTTACAAATTGGTGTCAAGAAGTGGGATGCTCTATTTTTAACAGCATCCAGTGATTCGGACCCAACCTAGCTTCGATTTGTGGTGGAACTGTTCTTGTGAATTTAGTTGAACCAGTTTATATTGGTTGTGTTGTTGCACTTTGAATTTGTTATATCTGAAATTTTCGAGCAGAGTTGTATTATGATCTGTAGTTGATAAAGGATAATGGCTTCTTCCCCTGACCCTGAGATCAGCTTTAATGGTGTACAAGAACAAGAACTGAATGAGTCTGGACAAGATGATGCCGTCCATGACAGCCAAATAGATGATGAATTCACTGATACGGCTGAGAAAGAGGAATTCACTCCAGATGAGAGAGATGATTTTCATGACGCTGAAGAATATGATGATATGTTGAGAGGGCGCAAAGGACGGGATGGGCCACATTCAGAAAGACCAATGGTTATGATTGGTGGATATCCTGGTCCAGTGCCGGGACGATTTTATATGAAACCTGATCATTTCAGTGGAGATGAAGATTGGGATGAATATATATCACATTTTGAAAGTTGTGCAAAACTCGGTCGATGGAGTCTTGAAGAAAAAGTCCTTACACTGGCTGCTTGTTTAATTATTCCCAATACCTTTTGAGCACAAAGATGACCAGCAGTTGGAATGTCATGGAAGTATTTGAGAACATCACATTTGAGTGCCTCTGGCACTATCAGCTGCAGCTTGGAACAAACTTTGGTGTCATCAAACCATCTTCTGTATAGCATTCTACCATGCAACTCAAGTCGATCCCATTGTCGCCATAAGGTTTTCAGTGAGGAAGAATTTTCAGATATACGTTGCCATTCCGGACGAGCGCACCCTTCATCCACGACTACCATTATCGGTGAAATATTTGGGTCCTCTAGCTGCCGATTTTTAACCTCTGATGGTTCCCATCCACAGAGCAATTCCTGGTTTGCGGAGAAAGTAGACTCTTTATCAGCAGTTTGATTTCTTGTAATAGCTCTGGATATAACTTGCTCTGTTGTGTCTGAACAACCCACTTTCTTATCAGTTTCTTCCTCACACTGTGTTGACACTGGTTTAAATTCAATCACTTTGTGCTCACTGTCTTCATCTGAATCAACGTCTCTTTGAACTTCCTCTTGCCTCCTACAGGTGACACATGGATTTCTCGACATTGCATCAGCGTTGGAATGTTTCTCTCCAGGGCGATGTGATACACTGATATCGTATGTGCCCAGTTCCTGAAGCCACCTTGCAACTTGTCCAGTAGGGTTACGCAAGTTCTTAATCCAGCTAATAGCTGCATTATCCGTTCTCAAGAATATTTCTTGTCCATATAAATATGAATGAAAGTTTCTCAGAGCCGTAATAACAGCAAGTAATTCTTTCCTTGTCACACAGTATGACCTCTCATGAACGTTCATAGTCTTACTCATATAAGCTATGACTCTTTCTGTTTGATCATACTCCTGTGACAGGACTGCACCAACAGCAGTGTTGCTTGCATCAGTGTCCAGAATGAAACGTTTGTTTGCACAGGGATATGCTAGGACAGGAGCAGTCGTCGGAACCTGCTTCAACCTTTCAAAGGCTTCTTGACACTCTTCGTTCCAGAGAAAGGGTACTCGTTTCTCACACAGCCTGTGCAAGGGGCGTGCAATTTTTCCAAAGTCTTTGACAAAGCGTCTGTAGTATGAGCACAGTCCCAAAAAGCTTCGAACATGTTTAACATTTCTTGGGATGGGCCAGTTACAAACTGCATCAATTTTGTCAGGGTCCGTTTGAACTCCTTCCTCAGACACGATGTGTCCTAGAAACTTTACTTTCCTTTTAAAGAAAACACATTTGGAAGGTTTTAACTTGAGATTCGCTTCTTGCAGTCGTTGAAAAACGTGTTCTAGCCTTTCTAGGCATTGCCTGATGGTTGATGCAGGGGTTATTATATCATCCATGTAAAGAAGGCATTCACTCCACTGTAATCCTCTCAAAACACTTTCCATCAAACGTTCAAATGTAGATGGCGCATTGGATAACCCGAAGGGCATAACCAGGAACTGATAAAGGCCAAAACTTGTAGCAAACGCTGTCTTTTCTCTATCCTCAGGAGTCATGCCTATCTGCCAATACCCAGAATTTAAATCCATACTACAGAACCATTTTGAACCAGACAATGAGTCTAAACAGTCATCAACCCTAGGAAGAGGGTAGGCGTCCTTCACAGTTAGGTGATTAAGTTTCCTATAGTCGACACAGAATCTAGTACTTCCATCCTTCTTGGTGACGAGGACGATGGGCGAGGCCCAAGCACTGTTTGATGGTTCAATGATACCTAGCTGCAACATCTTTTCCAGTTCAGATTTCTCTGCTTCACGTTTGCCAGTTGGTTGTCTCCTAGGAGGTTGTCGTACCGGCAGAGCTTGTCCTGTATTTATCCGATGTTGTACTCGGTCCGTCTTGCCAAGATCTTCAGGAGTCTTCGAAAATATATTTTGATATTTCAGCAACAGTTTTGCAAAGGCCTCTTTTTCATCTGGTTCAAGTTCAGTAGAACTTCTCTCAAACATATCTTTTAGATGGTCTGGCAGCTGATCTACTGCAGGGATGCCAGGTTTATTTGTTATGCTGGCACATCTATGAATAGGTTGATTCTGTTCATAATAGGACACACAGATGCCTATATCAGTGTTCACATTTAAGATAGTTTCAGAGTCACCAAAGTTAATTACTTGAATGTATTTGTCATCAGCTCTTGTATTGATGATTCCACTGAGCAGACATACTCTCTGCGTCTCACTAACCCTGTGTGACACTTCTAAAATGCCATCTTCAGCTAGGAATTCTGACTTTAGGACATGAATTGGAACCCACGTAACGGTGTTTGCTTGCAGTTGTGTCGTCCTTCTTACGGTGACTCGACTTATCATTTCAGCTTCTCCACCAATCCAACAACTTATGTCACCATTCCCAGTCATGAGTCTAAGACCTTTATAGTCAATTTTATCAACAAAGTTTAGGAGAAAGTCTTGGCCTATGATACCTTCTTCAGTAACATCACAGATAAGAAACTGATGGTTGAATGTCTTTTCATCCATTTTAATGTCTACATCTATTAAACCATACACGTGTAAACGATTACCATTGATGTCTCGTACAGTTATTGCTTGTTCCTTCAACTGAGGTCTGTTATCTGCTTCTATTTTCTTAAAGACTCTGTATGACAACAGTGTAGATGTAGAACCACTATCACTAAGAAACTGAGTTTGAGTTCCACAGATATGTCCAACTGCATAAAGACCATTGTCCCATTTATTTAATTTGTCACCTACTTGACCAATTCTGACATCAACTGTACTCAAATCCTTGGCTTTGTTTTGACTAGGCCCATCAAGATCCGTCAACTGTTGGCCTAGACAGCTAACGGAGAATCGTTTCCCTGCTTTTGTTGGTTGAACTTATTATCATTTGGCACGACATCTCGGTTTCTTTGATCACGTCTATAACCACCATTTTCAGCCTTGTTTTTGTTGTATAGGGGACACTTCCGGATTAAATGGTCCGGAGACTTGCACAAGAAGCAAGCTTTGTTTCCTTGCTGATGGTTTGAGAAAGATCTGCCAGGGCCAGATGGATTCAATCCCTTCTTTTCTAGACGGTCAAGACGTTCAACAACTTGTTGAAGAGTTTCCTGGATACTGCCTATGTTTTTAGAATCAGAGCTAGAACTTCCATTGGTCAACCGAACACTGGATTTCTTTTTAGTGACTTCATCACCTAGCAGAGATTCATACCTCTGCACAACTTCGACTGCTTCAGCTACAGTCTTACACTCCTTATCAATGCAACGGCATTTCATCTCGTATGGAAGTATTCTGAAAAGCTGATTCATTGCAAGCATTTCTTGAGACATAGCGTCTAAGTTTGAATATGCCTTCTGGGCCAGCTGTCTTAGATCACCACCCAATGCTACAATGGACTCGTCGCTCTTGCGCGCTCTTGATTCCAGAAGTGCCAACCATTTACTCTGAGGTTGGGAATTTCCAAAGCATTGCTGAAGCTTTCTTATGAGCGTTGAATAAGAACTCTTCTCCGTTGTGGTGAGACTGACGTAAAATGTTCTTGCAACACCGCGGAGACAAGCAGCCAGTGTAAGGACTTTTTCTTCAAGGTTCCAGCCGTAACTCTACATTTGCCTTTTCTATTATTGATAGGATATAGTCCAAACTCTTATCTCTGCATTTGGCACTTTCTTCTAGAATATCCAGAAACCTGGAACAGTCAGCTGTGTTCTGCCCTACAGCAATGATACGGAGAACTTCGTAGTTGTAGTACCGGCACTTCCGGAACGGGTGGCTGGTAAGAAAAAAACTTGTCCCTGGAAGCACAAGTGGATTGTAGCGGTCTATGAGATCCCCCCGGTCTATATCAGGGATGTGGCCTGGAGTCAAACTTGCTTCCAAGGTCATGGCAGCATACTCAACACTGAGCAACTTCCTGTCGGCAGACATCTTCTTCCATGACCTAGGTGGCCAACGAATTGACACTGGGCCAGCAGTAAATTCTACTACCTCTTCTTTATCCCAATCTCTCCTTGCTGGTGGAAACAGGGGCATGCACCCAGTCTTCAGTAATTTCCTCGCCCTATTTTGATTTTTGGACATTGGAGACTTCTTTGGAGAAGATGTAACAACTTTAGAAGATAAAGTTGACAGATCTAGTGGAGTCTCTGCAGTTATCTTAGGGACCAATGGCTGACTTTTGATGTTCAGACTGGAGAGGGTCACACTTGGAGATCCGGTGGCTTGGTCTGGTAACTCCATCATCATGCCCGGTGGAATATTTTCTGGTTCTATATTATGGTTTGGTGGACCTCGTGAAGGCAACTGTACACATCTAGACAGGCTCTGGTCATATGTGCACCCTGATAGTCTAGCTTCAGATATTTGCGACAAGACTCGCATTGACTTCTCTGATGTCAGGGGAGTTGAAGGTTGATCTTCAGTGGAGTAATTGTTTGATTCAGGCATGGTGGGTTGAGTGTTCATGACTGCATCTGCTGCTGGAGCTGGGCAAGGATAATCTGGTACAGTTTCTGAAGCAGATATGGTTTTCCTGTAGAGACTAGTTACAAAGCTGGAAGGAATCCCTAATTTCTGGCATAGTTTTTCCCTAATGGACTCGTCCTTCACCTCAAACCCTCCAGAGCTGGGCCTGTTGCGATTAGGGTCCAGTGGCACCATGATCTTCCTTGACAGACTCTCGAAGTAACGCCTTTCTTTTAATATGTTTTCAGAGAGGTTAACCTCGTACCAGGTTGAAAATCCCTGACCTTCAGTAAAGAAATATGTCCTAGTATTGCCATTCCCCAGTTGCACCGAGTCAAACTGAGCATCTTCATCTCCAACAGCTGGTGTGGTAGGTGAATAGGGCTCTGGTTCTTCCAACCGAGGCCTCTTCTGAGGGTTATCGTGCCGACTTGCATCCATTGTGCAAGACACCCATCCATCAATCCATTCATTCCTTGAACGGCTGGGGCGCCTGCACCTGTTCAACCAATTCGAAATCGCCCAACGTGCCATTTTAGCAGGCTGACTATGATAATCTGATGGTCGTACAATCCACACATAGTCCTTTGGATGGAGTGCTAGATAAAACCCATTTGGTTCACCAAAATAATCCTCAGGCAGCCCTTTAATGTCCAGTCTATGCTGCCTACAGGCATGCTTCTTCAGATCGTTTATTTTCTTAAAACACTTTTCCTCCAGATGACACCATGGGCATATGACACGCATACGATCGTGTGGCGGTCCAGCTAAGTGGGTCTTGAGATCTCTCTTGTTGGAAAATTCAGCTGTACATAGCCAGCACTTCATTCTGGAAGGACAATAGAAGGAATCATTGTAAACAGCCCTGTCTTGCTATACGTTTGCGGGTGTGACGTATCTCTCACCACACGGTGTTGCCTACCATACTGGAATTAATTTTTTTTTTTTTTTTTTTTTTTTTAATTACTTTTTCTTTTTTTTACTTTTTAAAAGTAACTACTGCAAGAGTGTTCCCCTTTATAGAGTAATCATAGATGTTTTAGAGAGTTCGCAGGAGAAATCCACCAAATCATGAGAATAATCTTATTCCCAATCCCAGGAAGCTCAACTCTGGTTGATCAGGCCAGAGCTTTAAACAACCCATATGACTCGCGGTAGCTACCTATTAAAACAGACACTGGCGTGCCGGCGTCGCCTGTCCCATGTGGCCTGCCTCCCCTCTCACAGTATGGAAATCTTTCATCCACTACGTCATCCTCAGAAACCCTATAAAACTGAACACTACCTCAGGGTAGGTGATCAAGAAAATAAAAAGGAAGGAAGAATACAACTGAACAGAAACTTTCTACAACTCTTTCAGTCTCTTGTCCCAATTGGAAATCCATCGTGGTAGGTGCTGTCCTCGATACAGCATCAGCCTATCAATATGGTATGCTTTAGCTGGTTGTTTTTGAAATTTCTTCACCATATAAGTTATGTCATCAATTTTCTTAATGATAAGGTAAGGACCCTTCCAGGGTGATGTCATCTTTTGGCATACACCTACTTTACGCACAGGATCATGAAGCCAAACAGGTTGGCCCACCTTAAATGACCTTTCTTTTGCCTTTATATCATAATGTCTTTTCTGGTAAATAGCATTTTGTTTTAGGTCTTTCCACAAGGCCATTTGCTTGAGGTCTTAGTGGTGTTGTTCTTGTTTTATTGATGGATAAGAAGTCACACACGCCGCGAAAAATCTTTGATTCGAAGCATCTACCCTGATCTGAATGGAGCTGGAGTGGAGTGCCAAACCTGCAGACAAATTCGTTGACAAAGGCTTTGGTTACTGTTAGTGCTTCTTGATCTGGTAGAGGTATGGCCTCTGTCCATTTTGTGAAACAGTCACAAAGTGTCATTATGTACTTGTTACCATTCTTTGTACAGGGAAGTGGTCCTAAGATATCAAGGGCAACCTTTTCCATAGGTTCACCAACTAGATATTGTCCCAAGGGTGCACGATTCCGCTTATTGGAAGGTTTACGTGCGGCACACTTGTCACACCTCTTACAGTAATCTTCAACATACTTTTTCATTGCAGGCCAGTAGAAGTGCTGTTTAATTATTCCCAATACCTTTTGAGCACAAAGATGACCAGCAGTTGGAATGTCATGGAAGTATTTGAGAACATCACATTTGAGTGCCTCTGGCACTATCAGCTGCAGCTTGGAACAAACTTTGGTGTCATCAAACCATCTTCTGTATAGCATTCTACCATGCAACTCAAGTCGATCCCATTGTCGCCATAAGGTTTTCAGTGAGGAAGAATTTTCAGATATACGTTGCCATTCCGGACGAGCGCACCCTTCATCCACGACTACCATTATCGGTGAAATATTTGGGTCCTCTAGCTGCCGATTTTTAACCTCTGATGGTTCCCATCCACAGAGCAATTCCTGGTTTGCGGAGAAAGTAGACTCTTTATCAGCAGTTTGATTTCTTGTAATAGCTCTGGATATAACTTGCTCTGTTGTGTCTGAACAACCCACTTTCTTATCAGTTTCTTCCTCACACTGTGTTGACACTGGTTTAAATTCAATCACTTTAGATTTATTGAGTAATGTAATTTGTGTTGTGCATAGTAGCAACCTCCCCAGCAACCGCAATTCTTTTAGTATCATTATACCCTGTCATTGGTTTGCCACAGTTTATCCATTCGAGAACTGTTGTTTTACTACTGAAAACTATATAGAAATATTAGGATACAGTGTTTTTGTCTCAGAGTTTTGTACAGAATAAGATATAAGATATGAGAATATTTTATATGTTGGAATATATTGAACCTTATTCATATGTGATCGATATCGCAAGATTTGCGATAGGCTGAGGTTTGCCAGTTTGCCACATCTGATTCGTTGGCGGATTCGGTCTGCCATTTCTGATTGGTTCAGTACTGTCACGTGGTATAAAACCGAAGGTTATATATTGGAGTGGAAGACAGTACTTGTCAGATAACTGCAGAGCGCGGTAAACTTCAAAACGATAATAACATCTGTGAAGTCCAATACTCCTTTTAGGTAATGACATATATACATTGCTAAATAATAATAATAATAATAATAATAGTATAGGACTGACAAAGTAATAATAATACTCTGAATTATCTGGACATTAATTAGGTAAAAAGCTAGTAAAATAAGCAATACCTGGAATATTTAAACGTCCATGTTTTTAACAATATGCAGAGACAAGCATTCTGGAAAATTACGTAGAAATGTTGAGTAAGTAAATTAATCTTCAGAATTATCGTGCAGTTATCTCCCACCACATTGGTAACCTGGGTTAAACGAATACAAAGCAAATCTTCAACTCTCGTCTGTTAGGGTCACTCTATGATTTCCAATTATTATTTAATTTATTTAACATTGAAACGGACTATTATGTGCTGAGACATTTTATTGAAAAGATCCTGGAACAAGACATCGGAAATTAATGTCAGTATCAAATTGTTACAATACAAGAGTGCAAGCAACGAGTGTTTCAGGAGTATATTTGTCTTATTCCAAATGAATATTGTGTACTGGTAACAGTTTTCCAGTTTCTTAGCTATGTTACTTTCATTAAACATTTTTGGTTGACTTTACTGTTGAGTGGAATTTCTTCAATTAACCCTCCCTAGCAGACAGGAATTAGAGGTCGCTTACAATATATATCAGAGTTTGATCAGAACAGTGTTAGGATGGCCTGAAATTCAACCACCTACACGTCCACCGTTACCAGAGCCCAAAAATGTCTGATTATATCACGGACAATAAATCATACCACGGAATTTTACCATTACACGAGGATAATTTACTTCAACTAAAAAGCGCAACGTTGGGTAGTATATTTGAATTTCACAGTAAGGATAATATCAAATGGTTCTTCGCTTATGAACGAGATCTCCAAAGAGGAACAGCTAAATGCATGACTATACGCCTAGATGAGATCAATAATTATTTCAAATTCATTGATCAAAAGCATAAAAGACAACTACGGCGACTACGGCAACTTTTCCAAGAACATCTTTTTGATGTAACTTTACGTAACAAAATTATTAAACAAATGGAGATATTAAATCAGCTCGCATACGATATGGAATATTTTAACTAGCGATTAATTCAGGCGATAATCGATCATGTTGACAGCGGAACCAAATATAAGCAACAATTTTTAGACTTCTTTAGATTACCAGAGGCGAATCTACCGAATTTTAAACTTCCTTGGTATAACGCAACCGAGCTAAGAAAATCAGTCAATGATATCATTGATGAGTTCTTTCCTGACATACTCGCTGAATGGAAAAAACACTAACACCGGCAACTATTCTCCGGCACAACAATGACACCGAAGGGTCAGGGCGACATGTATACCCGGAAATCGAAAATATAACCCCTGTGGTCGCGGTCAATCTTGTGTGTGATGTCATTGATGGCAGCTACAGCACGGACACGACAGTATCAAATCAAGCCCAGCAAGGATTTGTTCTTTATTCATTCACACCAAAAGAACCACCTGGATTTCTGATTGTGCAAGAGCCAATCAATCCAGTCTATCAACGATGTCATAATCCACTGTAATCAAGAATAAATTTCAAACTAACAGACCAATCAGGCCACCTTCTGGATTTGAGAGATGAAATAGTTAATATTAATTTCCTTGTGAAATCCTAAGGATGTCGTTTCAAGACTTTTATCCTAAGGATCTACGATTAGATTTTCTCAGGTGGATGTTACATTTTGCACGATTCGGAAGGTAATTACTAGTCAAAATCGTGTAAAAATAATAATAAAAAAAAAGAAATCTCCAAGAAATTTATTTTTTACTGACAGACCCTGATTTTTAATTAATCAAGCGAGTATCATATAATGTACCAACACGCGAAGGTTTTCATGCACGACAAACAAGTACTTGAAAACTACATTAAAAAAAATATTTAGACAGTTTCTAGTCGGCCCAGTTGATCTGGTTATTGATGTGTACGGTAACGAGGATTTTTTATTGACACAATCGCAGCTGGATAAACTACAGCGAGAACGTATTTCTATGGTCACGTGTGATAAAGATCAGATTCTAAATTACGCGCACTCTTGCATTAAATCTGATGGACTAAGGGAAATATTATCTAACTCATCAGATTGATGCAGGTAAGATTGATATAAGTGAAAAAAAATATTATCTAACTCATCAGATTGATGCAGGTAAAAAATATTTTTTACTTTCGATTTCATTTCCACGTACTTGACTTCATTTCCAAGTACCCTTGATTTCATCACCTTGATTTCATCAAGGGGTCTAACTTTCGTTTTCGATCGTTTCACAATCTGACATATTTTTTTCTCAATTGTCTTACACGAGTATTAATTGCCTTCATGGCTTCGTATTCTTGAGACAATGCTGATCTAATTTTTTCGATTACACGGCAGAGAGAGACAAATTCATTCAGTCGCTGTTCTTCTACTGCAGCCATTGATTTATATAACTCCGTCTGGATTTTCTTTATAAATCTATACTGAGCCGGCAGTGTGTATGGTCCGTACTCTTTTCTTTGTTGTAGTGTTTCAAAATCAGTAACAATTTTTTCAAGATTTAATTCATCAGATATATTAGTTCCGTTTTCTTCTAAATTTTTAATAGCAGAAATTACATCATTGATATTTTCGTTATTCATTAATTAAATATTTAAAAGAAAAATATTTTACACCATTATGTGAACTTCTAGGTTGTCATATAACATCCTAGCAAGTCAAGAATGGTGTTTTTGTTACACACTAAAGACAAATACATCACTATTTACCGTACCCGCTCTAGATTGTCTTATGGCATTCTAGTAGGTTTGACGGGTAGCGTAAGGACAGATAACTTATACTAAGGATAGCACAGACAGATACGGGGCTATATACTACGCTCAACAGGTTTGCACACCTCCCACAAAATCAATCCCGCGAGGTGCAAAATGTCACCGCGTCGTGGTGATAACGCGGAAGGTGTGCAACTTTGTTGGGTTTACAAACCCCAGTATATAATTCGGACGCTATAGTTTATAAACTGACTGATACTTGGAAATTCAAAAATAGATCACGCGATGGGCATCGCTTAGTTTGCTGTTTTTGTATTTCTCTTTTCTTAAATATAATCGCAGAAAAAATGCAGGTGAACCAAGAAACCAAACGAATTTAATAAAAGAAGTATATTGTCTGTGAAAAAAATATTATTTATTGTAAATAAACGATTACGCCTGCCCGTGTTGACAGTCTTTGATAAAATCCTTGATAAAATCAAGGGGAAATAATTGGAGATATTTTACTTCCGCATATTACAGAATTATGTCCCTTGTTTCAGGTCAAAAAGAAGTAGTATGTTAATAGAATTTTCTGACCAAAAAAAATTAGTGAATACTACATGTTAGCTCACCAAAAAACTTGAATTTAGTTCTACCTTTTCTGGATAATATATCACCTGTAAAGGTAATGACGTGGGTTGCGCAGGGAGAGAAATCCATAATTGACTTTTACACAATCGTTGCAGAGGTATCTCCGTTATCTGCATCTACATAGTAAAACGAAATCCAGCTATTAAACTTGTATGAAAAAGTTGATTTGATTATTTCATTTCAACACGTTGGACTGAACATTGGTGAATACCAAAGTGTCTGCCAGCCGTGCTCACTGACTGAAAAATTCACTCTTCGCCGGTCGCTATATTTAAAGATTGAACCGCTCTCTTTCCAATTCTCTTAAACCGACCAGCCATTCCACGTGCAACATTCTCGCGTTGTGTGATAGCTTGTAGGTTAGATAAATTATTGTTAAGTTTTTGTCCGTCAATATGATCGATCACAAGGCCGGTTTTATCTCTCCAAAGAAACATTCGAATACAAACCTGTGATTGTAAGATATTCTTTTAGTCCTAACGTTGAACATAAGATAACCAGAACTATTAACTATACCAGCTGGTTTCTTCAGCCTACAGTGCCTAACTACGCCATTACGATTTGCATCATAATCCTTGATGATGGGATGTCTGACAAATTCTTGGTTCATTTTATATAATAATGTATTTGTCTAATTTATAAATTGTCTGAAAACTTATTTAAATAATCCTCTTCACACGCTATAACTCCACCCCTGACTTTGTCAGGGACAGAGTCAGGGTCATTATTTTTTTTTATCATAATATCTTTTAAGTTCACGATATCTTTTTACGCCACAACTTGCACACAGCTGTGTTTTACCCCTGACTGCAACACCACATCGCAGACATTAGTCCTAAACACGCCCTTCGAATACTTTGTGAATGTTCCCCGCAGAATTCTTTTCTGCAGGATTTGTTACAAGGGGTTACAGATCCCACTTTAAGCCACTTGCACTGATAGGTTTGAGGTATTATATATCTAAAAAATTTTTTATTTAAATGTTTGTCTTAAATATAATATGGAGGAGTTTGAGAGATTATCCGCAATCAAGCCCTGGAAAACTTCCAGATTCGATCTTGACAGACTAACCGCTGACTCGCGGAGGCGAGCCCTGACTGATTTGATTGATATTATCAGAGATGCCAAAAATGAATTTCGTGATGATGGAGCATCTCATGTATGGTCTACATTCAAAATTATACGCGACACTGACGATGTCAGCGTTGACTCTGTCAAGGACGTACAATGAGCAATACACGAGCGAAAACAATTATCGATTACCTCCCTCTTGATGAACATCAAGGTGATGAATATCAAGGTGATCAAAAATATTTTTTCAGAGTAAAATTTATCGTGCTAGCTGAAGCAGGTAATTGGATTATCCGCGACAAACGTGATCCTGTCCTTGCTAATGGAAAAACTGTCATACTGAGTAAAAATTCCAAACCAGGAGCGCTGACTGGGATTGATAAACCATATTATGAGCGAGCGTATCCTGTAACAGCGATCATTTATGGAATTTATCCGATAAAAAATAAACCAACATTAATGATCTTGCCCCAATGAGATTTTCATCACTGAATTGTGTAGCTGAACGAGTAACAGAACATTTTACAAATGCGATGCGCGGAAACGGTCTAACGGCGTTACAACGTGAAAAAATAAACAAATGGGCTGCACGGGTCAAGGATACCGGAGCTACAATAAACGATGTTGCCGAGTTAGAAAAAAACACTAAGATTCCCAATAACCGTAGCAATGATAACAGGGGAAGTATTATACGAATCGAAATATAAATCGCAAGAAGCTCCAATAAATATCATTGATCATAACGCTCATGCTTGGACCAGTGCAGTCACAATATTCCCACGAGATCGAACTGTAAGATTTTACCCCCCTCCCCCCGGAGTTTTCCGTGGAGAACTCTGGGAGAAACATGTTTGATTTTATTAATGAGATAGGTAAAAACGATCCTGTGTCAGTGTGGTTATTTTCGAGTTCAGATAATGAAAAATATGATCAATTTGTACGCGTTGACGGTGATATATACCGTAAAGAATCTCTTCATGAAACAATGAGAAAACTTGCACAGATATACTCAAAAGATACTGACTGATTACTAACTAATTGTTTCACTGTTCCATCAGTTCCAGCCCACGCTGCCAGAGAAAAAAAATTCCTGGAAGTCAACCCGAAGTGAGTTTCTCGAAGATGTACAATTAAGTTGTTGTGAATACGGACACGGCGGATTGTGGAATACCAAGTATAATTACAAGGAAATGATATCAGTTGATATGGTTGCGTGTTATCCAGGAAGTTTTCTCGAGATGTGAGAATGCTCTGGATACTTTAAAAGATTTGGACACCCCACGAACTCGATGACGCGAGTGGCCATTAATGGACCATTACCCGATTTTGACCTAACAGGATTCGCTCGTATAGTGTCATTTGAATTCGCTAAGGGTCTTCATGTTATTTGTTATATTTGGTTTGGTCGGCATTTCAGTAAAAAACGCTGGGCACCAATAGTGTTGTTACGATATATGCTTGATTGTAAAATACTGATATCGCTGACGGTCAGTGAGGCAATTATATTATATCGGGCACAGATTGAAGTTTGGTTGCCAACACCTCAACTGGTTGATTGAGAAAGTGATGATTACGATACATTAATCGCCAACCTCGAAGAGAAAAGAAACGCGAAGGATCTTGGTAGAAGAATAATTGGCAAGTTTACTCAAGGCGGTGCATATATCATAAACGACATCACGCAAGACTGATTATGGATCCCGCCGAGTATAAATTTGTGGTCGCTGATGCAATAGAAAAAGATATACTTGGTGATCGGCAAGATGTTTTCTTATCCGACGGAAAAAAGTTAGGCATAATTGTTAGTTATACTAATGGCGAGTCACCTCAGCATACTCATTTAAGATCTTCAATGCTAGCTTATGTTTCATCAATTTGCTATCGATGATAAATAGATTCCTTGACACTGCAGTTAGAGTTGCAACGGATTCGTTTTACATCAACAAGAAATACCTGAATTCGGTAACTCGTTTTACAACTGATGATGAATCATGGGGTTCGTGGGGAATAAAAGAAGAAATGGTATATGATTATTGTGAGTCCGCAGATGTTGAGATCAAAGACAGTTATTATAAATCAGAATCATCAGAAATGTCGAGTGCGCCATCTGTGTACGATTCAGTATCCAGACACAAGACTGTTTATCTCAATCGGCCGGGATGGTCTGGTAAGACGACTCGAGCAATTGAATTATTTCGGAATTCAGATATGATCGTGTTAACACCTACACACAGACTAGCGCGCGAGATGAAACAACGAGGGATTAACTCATGCACTTATCACAGCTTTTTCAGATACAAGGGCGACGCATGAACTCCGGATCGAATGGGAGAGAAATATATTCCAAGGATTATAATTTGGGATGAAATATGTACGGTACCGTTAGAAACATTAAAAACATTTCTCGATTGGTTATTAACAAAAAATACAGCTGTGATAATGTGTGGCGATCATGGCCAGCCACCACCTTTTGTTGGACCATCTCCACATTTGTGGTTAAAAGATTTTGTTGATTATTATGAAGAAATAACTGATGATTATAGGGCGCTAGATACAGAATTAAACGAGTTTAAGAAATTAATCAGACTACAACCGAATAAAATTCAATGTGAAATAATGCGTAAAATAATTTCAGAGACTTCAATGAGTGACTTTCTGCAAACGTGGAGACCAAGCGACTTGATAGTGGCAAGTAGAAAGATAGAGATGCATTTCAACAGCGGTTGTTTCATTTACAATAGAAGTTTCCGACGCTGCCAGTGCCGTTGTGTTATCGACCAGCTGATACGCGAGGGCAAAATATTGAAGTTGATATACCAGAACAGACCGAGAAACAAAATCTCGTATTAAATGATATTGTCACAGTTGATATCAATGTTGTTGAAGATGCACTGCTCGCGGATAAATCCCCGTGGACGCTAGGATACGCAATGACGATTCATTCATCTCAAGGACTAACTATCTCTGCTACAGTTGTTTGGATCATTGATGATCGTATCGAGTGGTCAAACTTAGTTTACTTGGCTGAAGAATATCTCAACTGCGAAGGATTGTTTTGGATGAGTCAGTGGCTGATGAAATTAATAATGAAAACAGCAATGATATAATAAGAAAAAAATTAGCTGGTTACAAACAGAGTGACAAAAACAAATGATCGCGATTTTGACCTTGACGTTGAATTTATCATGACACTGAAACAACAGCAGAATAATGACTGTGCAAGCTGTAATTGTATAATGTTGTGGCAGTATCTGAGTAATAATCCAAGACAATTCACCGTAGATAGAAAGGATAATCGTCTTGGTCATACACGAGAAAATGTGATGCTGATCTGTCTTGAATGTAATCGACGTCGGGGTGCTGGCACCCTTGGCGCTAGTTAAGTCATCTGGGCGGTAATTGTGTGTCTTCGGGAATTACTTGTAGTTGTTAACGTGCAAACCCACGTTGAGGAGCAGTTGAATCCAGTCCGTAGATTGCTGGTCTACCAGTAGATCTAGTTACATGTATACCAAATATCTTGTGTGTAGTGATGCTCCAGATAGGATCAGTCGCTCTTGGTTTACCCTTTTCAAGTTCACCTGGTTCATATAAATATCTCACGGTGACATTGCCCAGTATTGGTTGTGCTGAAAAATCACGTCGTTGTACGGGTATATTTTTTTTGGTAATTGCGTTGACGGATTTCATGTTGGTTGTTCGAGTTATTTCATTATTTAATGCAGCCATCACACCTGGTAATCTTGTAACCCATTCACGAGATCTCTTGTCTTGAATGAATTCCTTCGAGTATTGATATCCAAATAACCGCTCAGCAACAGTTCGATTAAATCGCTCAACAAGTGCCTGATCACGATGAATTGCAGTATGTCCTCATCTGATGGTGACATTATGTTGCTTCATCAACGATGATACTGGACCCTGAAATTCTTTGCCAGGATCAACCTGTAGCAGCTGTGGCCATCGTAGACCACCTCGTTGATAAATTCGTTCAAACGCAGAAACAACCTCAGATGCTGTTTTAGTTGTTAACGGTTTACAACATCAACTACAGTTAGCGCATATTTGTATGTAATTTGACGTCTTTGGATTTTAACGGTATCATGAGGTAAAAATAATATATCAGCCTGATGAACTTCATTAGGATCACTGACATCAAAATGTGCAAAGTGAATTTGTTTAGGCGGTGGTTGGTAAATTTGCCATATTGCCCGTTTGGATAACCACTTTTTAGCAGTAACGCGCGTAACTTTTGCTGCTTCAACGAGTTTACTAATTGCTGCGCTACCCCTCCAGTATCCTCTTGGGGAATAATAAATCGGTTCCATTTATAATTAATTACCAGCACTTAGCGCTAATTTACCTTTCATTGCGGATCTAACCAGCCAACTAGCTAACCTCTCCTTGAAAGATTTATCAGTGATGGAATTTAACGCGTGAATTAATTTCACATCTGCGAGATGCCTATCTTGTAGATTTTTATTTTTATAAGCTACATTATGAGCATGACACGCCTTATCAATAGCATTTATCGTATGATCACCTGGTTTTGGTTGATCCTGGTCATCAAGTCTGATATCAAGTCTGGTTCCAGGACCGCAGTAATTATATCCTGAGAGGTGTTTTTCTCCTGGGTATTTAGCCCACGGAATCCCAGGTAGTTTTGTTAATTTTGCTGCGATGTCACCTCCGTGTTGCTTTTTGTTTTTTTACCTGACTTTGGCTTTGGTTTTGGTTTTGGCTTTTGCTTTGGTTTTTCACCTGACTGCGTGGAGATAAATTTAAATTTCTTTGTACCGCATCGTTCACACTTGCCCGTAACCGCAAATCTGTTATTTTTTGTTGTAATGGTTGTTAGATCACTTGTTGGCGTGCGCGCCCTGCATTTCACACAATATAAATCCGTATTTATTTTATATTATTCTAATGGAGATCACTGACTTTTCTGCTACAAGGAAACGAAAACCAGTTAAGCATCATGCTGCATTGCCAAATTATGTTCTTATGATTATTATAGGTCCATCTGGGAGTGGTAAAACACAATTACTGTTGAATTTAATAATGAAGTGGATGAAGTGGGACAAGTTGTATTTGGTAGCCCCGTCAGTTGGTGATCAACGATGCTACGAAATGTTAAAAGATTTTAATGAAAGTGCAAAATCATTAAATGAGAGCGGAGATGATGTTGTTGAATTTATAACTAACATTAACGAAGCGCCAATTATTGATGATATTGATGGATTTATTAATAATTTAGTTGTTTACGATGATATAATGCTGGATAAACAATCAAATCCAGCTAGGATATTTTCCAGAGGTAGACACAAAAACACAGATGTGGTTTATGTCACCCAGCGATATACACAAATTCCTAAAGTGATCAGGGATAACTGTAATCTTTTGGCTGTGTTTAACGGAGTTGATACTTACACGTTACGAAATGTTCATCAGACCTGGTGCAGCGGTGATATGGACATGAATAAATTAAAAAATTTCTTTTTACGAGCGCAAGTTACCCCGCACGGATTTGTAACAATAAACTTACATGATCCTAGAACACGGTATCGAATCGGGTTAGATAAAAAAAAAATTAATTCATAGCAGCAGGGAGGGCGACGATAACGAATTGGTTCATTTTTTGTAATCGAAGCGCCATTAATAGGTTCTCAACCAGAAACCACATTTGGACTAACTCAGGAGGACCTACCAAAGAGGCTTATCTCTCCGAGTGTTCCTCTTGAAACGTAGTCGACGTTATTTCTAGTTGAAACCCCTCCTTGTGGAGACCTTATTTCGACATTTGGAACCTTCTGAAAGTTGTATGGTTCGCCCTCCCTGCTGCTCGTATATAAAGGTGTGATTGGAGTTTGTTTCAGAGGAACTATTTATTTATACTATTGGAATTAGAAAGTGCTCGTATTACTTTTATACATATACATATGCTATAAACTGACAACGAACAAAGTAAAACTAATCAGCCTAAGTGCTTTCGACTCTTAATGAGTCTTTTTCAAAGGCAAATACAAAACATAGACGAAACAAACAAATGAAAGACAAAAGACGCTATGTTTGCAAAACCTTACATGGCTGTTTCTACAGGAATTCAACCTTTAAATGTTTTATGTTTCAATTAGATTGATTCAACTTGTTGCGGATGCTGGAAAATATTTTTATTGACCTGGAAATCGATGAGTCATAATGACATCTGTTGTTTTATGTAAATTTATGTAACCACGAATTATATCCCGGATATTTCATTGTTACAGTAGTACCTATATAGGGTATTAAACAAATTTATAGAATTATTTAACAGAAAATGTGTCGGCTACAAAGATAATTTTATTTGTGAATAACTGTCTTTTTCTAGTCTTCTTAGTTTAAACCGCTTTGTTTCAATGTTCTAAGGCGGCGTATCCAGTCAGATTCCTTTTCTTTCCTGGTTTCGGAACTCCAGTTGGGGTTGTGAACAATTGCAATAAGTGTTATATCACTGAAAGTGTTGCCAGAGGTAGGAGAAGGCTTATGTACAGCTTCCTTGTCATCCAGTCAGATATATGAAGGTTGATCCTTTTAGCTAAATTTTCAGTTTCTCCGACATACCGAAGGCTACAAATTTTACATGTGATTACGTAAATTACATACTCTGTTTGCACATTTTGTTTGGACCATGTATGTTTAGTGTTTCTCTAGTCACTGTGTTATAAAATGTCCTGGTCTCTATTATATGTTGACAGGTTTTGCACCTTTTATCGCCACAGTCACATCGAGACCACCCTGGCCAACCTGGCCCTGCATAATCTGGTTGCTTGCCTCTCTCTCTCTCTCTCTCTCTCTCTCTCTCTGGTCATGCACCGTAATTTTTGTCTCCCCTTTGCCCTTTCGGGCTGGTGCGTATATGGAACTATTTCTCTTTTAAAATAAATAAAAAAGCAATCTTAATATTTGTCAGGCTTTTACTTCTGAGATAGAACATTACCCTGTCTCGTTAGGTCAAAATATAGTAATGCAGAAGCGTAGTTTCAACAGAAACTTAGGCTATTATGAGTCAGTTCTCAGCCGGACAGCTGATACACAGACAATTTTAAAGTTGAACGCATTGAGCAATTAAAGTCTTATCGCAGTTAAGCCAGAAAAGTCTTTGTGAAAGGGTCACTTCGACCTTTCTGCATTCATCTCCCTCATGTCAGTGTAAACTTCAAAGAGACAGCATTCCAACCCAGTGAAATTGACCGCGGTATCTTAACACGGTCCTTAGAAAGTAAACATTTGAGCTACCAACACTAACCGCTTGTTAGGAACCTATGTCCACTTATCATATTTTCAAAAGGGAAATTGTCACGCACTGTCGTACACAGATTCTGTGCTGTCTAAACCTGACGAAAGGAATTATTTCTTTGGGAACGATTAGGGACCACCGCCTACGATTGGGTGGAATAAATCAGGCAGTACACTTTAGAGCAATCTGACTTTAAAGACGAGACAGTCCGAAGACAGGAGTACGGGAAAAAGAGAGAAAGAAGGACGAGGTCAGAATAAAGGACCAGGAAGTCCATGAAGGGGCAGAACATAAAGTTTAGGAAGGATGAACTAGAAGAAGTTGATATACGGTCAAAGTGAATGAAGATGATGCAATCCATTGTGGACATTACGCTCTTTTCACCTCTCGTTTTGATGATGTAATAAATCCAAATTGGACACACCTGTTAACTTCTACTTGTATAATCTAACTTGAATTGGAATTGCCGTTATCATATTGTTCTGATTAAATTTGTTATTTTCTTGTAAAAAGGGGGCTCGTATGGTTTATTTCTTCCCAGTATTCTCGCTGAGTTCTCTGTTCAAATTCCATTCTTCTTTCACTCCCGCCGGGCTATAATATCGAGGGAGTTCATCCTCTGGATAACGCCAGACAAACCCAATTAACCACCCCTCTTTCTAAGAGGGCGACGTTACAAACTCATATCAAGGAACAAACTGCATGAGACTGAAACAAGTAAGTCGTGTTTTCTACATTCGCTCGCTTCTAACATAGTGGAATTTATGTGTCTTTAAGATTCAGAGTCTTTCAATTTCCTTGGACAATTTTAACGAGAAAGTACTTCCTACTAATCTCGGAGTCACTGCCTTCCTCTTCGGCATATAAATTTGGACTGACTAACTTTGCGAGAGAGCATACATGAAACACTGAATTTTAACATGGAACCACACAATCCTTATTTAACTTAGCCAATCAGGGTTAAAGTTATATCGTCACCGAAAATTAACACTCGTTTATCCAGGTTTGAATAACGCCTCATATTTCCGCGCTTTCTTAATAAATCGCTTTCTTAATAAATCCCTTTCTGGAACGTCTCATCTTACACTTGTACAAAAATTGTCTCTGCATCATTTCAACTCTATAATTTTTTCCGATACGTAGCAGGAATTCACGCTGCCTCTTCCATCTATCTGACCGTTACCAAACGGACCCTAATTAAAAATATATGACGTCCCAAACATGGATACTACAACCACATTAGTCTAGCGATGCTTGCTGGATTTCTTGGTTTTATATATCAGTAGGGTTCCTCTATCAATGAGTCTAGCTTTTTCAACAGCTTCCTCAATGTAGTTCTTTTAGTTCGCCGTGTCTCTTTTCAAAGCTAGCAGGATAATAGTAAATGCGTTTGGTACGGACGGATTAAAAAAACACTCAAGGTTCCTATTGAGATGGGGTTACTAGAAACAAAAATACGCTCAAAATCCAAAATATACCAAAATACACATTTTTACCATAATATTAATGAATATGAATGTATTATGATTTATATGTATTTGAATAACGATAAAAAAACGAAAAAGAATTGATTGAAGTGATTTGTATACGAATTATACATTACATTTTTCTATATTTAGTTCAGTTCATGCAATGAAGTAATTCGGTCAAAATTGTCGGGAGAGCTATAAAAAAGGCAAATCGTACTAAATAAAAAGAGTGAAAGCGTAAAGTATGAGAGTACTTAAATTATTATTCGCCAACATTATCTTGTATATTTATATTAACTTTTAATAATACAGATTCTTAATTTGTTTTAAAAATATTACTTAGCATACCATCTCCGCTACCCATTTTGACTGTTCACAAAAAATAATATCACTCTTATATTTTAACTTTGACAGATTCTCAATTTTTTATACCTGTACAATTGAGTAAAGTCAAAGTTCGACTGAGTGACGGCATTACATGAAATGTACTAGAAGATAGATTAATAATAATAATTCGCATCAAAATTGCTTAAATTTAAATCAAAGTTTTTTTATTATTACTATTATTATTATTATTATTATTATTATCAAAACAATTACAAATCATAATATTCTAGTGCACATTGATGTATACACCCAAAGCATGTATTGCGGTTTTGAGCGTATTTCGCTGTTTCTATTTATCTTTTGAGATTTATTAACTCGGTAATTCATTATATTTTTACCATCTGCCATGGTGGATGAATGGATTAGATTAGTCAAAGATAGTATAACTGTCATCCAAAGAATTTGCAAAATCTGTATTCGAAACCAACTGCCCACGTTGAAAATTGGTTGTTGTTGTTGTTGTTGGGTTTAACGCCATTTTTCAGCACACGATAGGCTATGCATGGCGGCCAGTATTAATGGTGGAGGAAGAACCCTGGAAAACCCAGGGAAGAACCACCGACCCACGAGAAGCTACTGGCAAGCTTTCTCACATACCCACATTGGCCGGTTCCTAGACTCGAACCCACGCAGACAGAGGTGAGATGGCAGTGATCCGGAAAATTGGTTGTAAGCATGTTTGTATATCATATAGCTATATACGATTATGGGCATTTTTTCTCAAATGTTTGTACGTTTTTGTATGCAGTAATATAATTTCAAAGGTCTGTGTTAACAAGAATAACACTTAAATTGATCTGTAAACATCTCATATATGGCTTGTACTCACTGTACTCCCGTCATACTATCAATATAACTCAAAACTGTCCATGTGTCATATTCGAAATAAGATGAGAAAGGGTTGAAGCAAATAATTAACTGGATGATGGGGAAAGCGAATAATCGCAGCAGAAATAAGGGTCCCCTATTATGGTAGTCAGATGGATATTGTTTGAAATCCGCTTTTTTATACCTGATGAAAAATATGAATCTGTGCGGAGAGATATGAATTCGCCACACATTGTTAGAATCAGAGATCATTCAAAAGTTTCAAAACGTTTCTGTGAATGGTAGCGAAGGGGAATTTTTGGTTCGTGTGTAAGTAACAATGACTTGTTTTCATTCAATATTCGACCGCACCGGTGGCCTAAATGGTTGGAGATCAAAATGTCAAACATGTGCAACATTTTACCATAACTTCATCACTTTATTAAACATGGATACTTTATCTTTATTGTAAATCATTAGATAATTCGCAAACATTATCAGTTTTGCTAAACTTGAGCAAATTCCTCTCTTGTTCACAATAATTGTCTCCATGTCTTACATCTAATTGTGGCGTTGTATAAAACTTGTTATGTCTAGTCATTAAGAAACCAAGGATGTAACTCACGGTCATTGATAACAGTATTATGAACATTCTTTTGTTCAAGATGGTGTGATGTCATCGTGTAATATCCAGGTATCGCCCAGAGGTACATGTCAACAATAAATATATCGGATTGTAAACCTGACCACATCTTTGCGAAAGTATTGAATGATAGCCAACAGAGTATTAGCACACTATAATTAATATGTGATTTTGCTATCATCATCATTTGTATCGACATAAACATAATAATAATAATAATAATAATAATAATAATAATAATAATAATAATAATAAAAATAATAATAATGTTGTTGAAGCAACATATCAGTAACGTAAGAAGCATACTGTGTACTTTCTGAGGGCTCTATGTTTATGAGAAAAACAACGTGACCCTTTTGTTTTGATTGATTTTTTTATTTTGAAATTAAGCAAGGAAACGATATTTTCGTCTGAACATGAAAACCCCGGCACCAACTATTGACAGCAGGTCATAATTGATGGAAGTTACCAACATAAAGAAAATCAAATAGAAACAATATAAATATCATTCATTTCAACATACCAGAAAGACTGCTGATTTCGAAAGTGTTGTTTTCAGATTTGTCAGTTCCGTTGGTTTGAAAACTGTCAGCTGGGTTAACGGGTCAAGGATCGAGGCAGGTGATTCAAACAAAGGACGCTGGGATTGGACAATAAATTCAGAACTGAACTGGCATATGGCAACAATTTAATTGCCCAATAAATCGAAATAATCGTCAGGAAATGTATTTAATGCCCATTCTCAGAATGTAGTTGTTGTGGGGTTTAACGCCATTTTGCAGCACACGATAGGCTATATATGGCGGCCAGTATAACTGGTGGAGGAAGAACCCAAGAAAACCCCGGAAAGAACCACCGACCCACGAGAAGCTACTGGCAAGCTTTCCCACATACCCACACTGGCTGATTCTTAGACTCGACCCGCCGCAGACAGACATGAGATGGTAGTGATCCGTAACGAAGAGCGCTTTAGACCACTCGGCCACTTTCTCAGAATGTCTGCTGCAGATAACATCGTGCAACTCTTGACATGACATCTGCACACGTTGGTACGACCATACCTGTCCAGGCATATTTCTCTCTTTTATCAATATATGCTTAATATTAAAAACCGAACACTCTCTGATCGTCTGCATTTGTTCTATTTATTGCACAAGATTGTAGCTTTTGTGTATTATAATGGATAATGGATAAAAACAGCTTCTCAAATGAGATTGATCAGATTATACCTCTGGTGAAGATCCAAATATATACATGTGACAGTATAGCCATCTTTTCCTAATGTGACCATAGGAAGATTATTGCATCACTGTGACGTATATTTGATTTAATTTATGTTTGATTTAATTTAATTGTTTGTAAGTTTTAAAATCTTTTTATTTTTAATTTCATTATTGTCAAAATCATGTAGTGTTGTTTACTAAGAACGCGACACTTTTCCAGAAAATAGTTTGACCTTGACTGTTCATTAGTAAACACGTGAAGCTGACCTAGTTCCCGACCATGATTTAAAAATCAGAGAGAAGTAAACAACTTTTTATTTTTATCTTATTCTTGGAGTAAAATGATTGGTTTTTATCAAGGTCATAATGGGACTACGTGATTTTATACGTAAAAACTTCTCGAAGATTCTGGAAAGTTGACCCTCATCCGGGAATTTGTTTTGCGTTTCAAGTTACTGTACAGTGTTTGTGTATGGAGATTTTTCTCAGTTTGGGCTTAAAACACTTGATGTCGAGGTGTTCGTTTGTTTATGACCAGCTGGGGCAATTACATTTTAATGTTTATTCGAATTATTTGAATTTTAAAGGATAATTCCTTTTCTTGAAAAAAAAACTTTGTGCTCATACAGAATTCTAGGTCAAATACATTTCATTAATTCAAATACCGGATTATTGTTTGTGAATAACAAAGAAGTGTGGACATTCCAACACCACAAAGGATACAGTATACTTCATCGCCTTCCATCTTGGATTCTTCGTTGGTATTCGAACTTGAATTCATTAGAACATTCATTATTAGGACTTCTAAAATTTAGTTCATGGATTATTCTTGGATTATTTTTGGATTTGATTCTTAAAACAGTAAGTTCTTATATTTTTCATTTTTACAATATTTTTCCAGGGAAATAAATTATTTGTTAAATTTGTCGGCGCTTGTTGTTTTCACTCTTTCTTGTGTTACTGTTTATTCGAGCCTAAACACATAACAATCATAATCATCAAAAGCCATCAACTATATTTGTGTTCGCGCAACTACATCTGAGGTTATTTCTTGACAAAAAATGCTACGATGTTCTGATTGTCTTCCACCCAGATGTTCTGAATGAGCAGTCATGTGACCATTTTGCCTAATTTAGATTTCATTCCTTTTTTCTCCATTTCTTATTAAATTTTACTGATAAAATTTGCTACAAAAATCATTTATGAAACCCCTAAAATTTAGCATTTTGTAAGTGTTTGCAATACATATCAGAGATAAATTTGGAGATATTAAAAGTCAGTGAGTAAAGTGAATGTGCAATTAGTTCCAAACCAGGGAGTGAAGTACGCAATTATTCAGTTCTTAACTAGAAATCTGTATCTCTATGTACTCACACAGACAGATAGGTAGGTAGGTAGGTAGGTAGGTAGGTAGGTAGGTGGGTAGGTAGGTAGGTAGGTAGATATAGATAGACAGACAGACAGAGATAGATAGATAGAGATAGATAGACAGACAGACAGACAGACAGAGATAGATAGATAGATAGATAGATAGATAGATAGATAGATAAAAGTGCTCAAAGAAAAACAATTGACCCATGCCTTCAGCTGGTGACTAAATACCTCACAAGCCTGACTTAAATCCCATTAGTTCGGAATCCAATTAACGTATGTTCAAAATTAGCACTGTTTAATATTATTTGTCACAAAACGTTGCAATTGTTGCACAACAAATATGAAAAGATAAAATCAAAATTGCATTAAATTGACTTGCATGTTTATTTGGAACCCAAAACATTCATGAAAAGTAATCTTTTCATCCAGGTCCCGACGTCAGCCTTTATCTAATTGCTCTGCTAATGTCCTTCTTACTCTGTAGATCAACAGTGTTTATGGACATAAGCATCTGATGTTTGTTCCGGTGTATGCAGCTGCTGTTTACACTTTTGATGTAGTTCATAGGTGCCGCAAAATATGTTGCACCAGTGTTTTATTAATTTAGTGTAAGCGTAAGCAAGGGGATAGCTGAATCATTATTATTCATTAAACGTAAACACATTTGCACTTAAACAAGACCATTAAAAATAAATCAAAGAACTCAAGTTCTTTTTGCTGAAATCATTTTAGCCAGGCTTTCGTTTTTATCTCAACTCCAACAAAAGATGGACGATTATTAATCAAAGACTCAAAAGCCAACAAGACCACATCTGAACCTCTTATTACTTACAATGCCTAAAAAAAAACCATCCTGCATTTGTCCTAAACTCTCCAGATAACAGCAATAAAGTGTTATGTATATCTATATTTTTCTAACTCCTGGTGCATGATTTTATCTCATTTTTATTCATGGCTGTAAATTAGAGCAACTTCCCTTTAATTATATTATGTTGCCTATGTGACTAGTGTCTGTTTTAGAAATATTAAGAGCATAAAATTACATAGGATCTATAAATAGATGCTTATCTATGCGCTGACAATTACTAATAATAGTCTTAATAATAAGACTGGTTGATGACTTTGTGTTAATTTCTCATCCACTGGTGGAGTTTGGATGGTTCTAGAAGAATTAAGTTATTTCCCATGGTTGGACTAAGTAACATGAATAGACATTTCAAAATAAATTTAGTAGTATGATATGTCACATGGGGGTATGTTGTGATATACAGTTGTAATAGAAGGTGTATATAAGGAGATAACTGTCCAATCAGATTCATTCCAATACAGGAGTCATTCTTATTTCTTGTGTTCCTACCAGAACTCTGCAACCATGTTTTATGTTGTGCTTAAATATTATTTGCGATTTGAAATATATGTCTGGACTGTTCAGTGGAAATAGAAACTAATATTATTCTGGAACTATTGTGACTTATTCAAAGGAGACAATGTCATGATTCTTTGTGGACCAGTACATTTCTGATCTTGAAATTTAAATGGAACATTTCATTCTTTAGGACTTTCATAGAACTTTATCAGGATTATTTTGGATTCGCTTCATAATACTGTAAGTTCCTCTCATATTTTCATTTATAACGTTGACAATTAAATTATTTGTCAAGTTTTACAATACTTGTCAGCATTCTGTTTGTGACCATAATGTCATAACAAAAGTAATCAATTAACAGGTTATCATGTATACACGATAGCATTAATCCCATTATGCAACTATGCATCATTGCACCAGTGTCAGTAATTGCTGGAACAGTTCCAGTACCCACCAGACTGGTTCTGGTTAGTTTCTGTACTGCACATGAATGTTCAAAATGGTATTTTTGAATTACATATATGTTAAAGCCAAAGTTTAAATTTTTCAATAGAAGTATGAAAAGTAGAGTGTCTGCATAATAATGGGCATACATAGGGATAAATATTAATAACTCAATAAAGGGCATACATAGGGATACATATTAATAACTCAATAAAGGGCATACATAGGGATACATATTAATAACTCAATAAAGGGCATACATAGGGATACATATTAATAACTCGATAAAGGGCATACATAGGGATAAATATTAACAACTCAATAATCTTTTAGCATCTTGAAAATACATTTCCACATTTCATCAGCACAAAGTTTTCTCAAGCAAATCAGATTTTTTTCACCAAGTCTAAAGGGCAACTCACTTTGAGTACAGGTGTTGGATTTTCTGAGCACTCTGTGTGTGTGTGTGTCAATATATATATATATATATATATATATATATATATATATATATATATATATATATATATATATATATATATATATATATATATATATATATATCCTTTACTGTAGTCTGTGTCACATAAAACAACTGATGTTTCCAAAACTGTCTTGCTTAATTAACAAACAAAAGACAAGATTTACACAAGACCAACATTTAATGTGACTCAAAGTTTAAAATCCAGATCTAAATACAGGCTATAATATGGAATATATGCATATAAAAAATGAAAATTGATATACATTCAAACACAAATGATATTTCTAAATAGCATATTGAAACTTCTATATAAAAAAAGCAACCAACATGCATACACACACTATCAGAAAACAAATAAAACAGATGAATCAAACAGGTTTCCAAAACTATCACATACTAATCTACATAGCCAATAATGCTGACTATGTACTTGTTGAACTTGAAAGAGGACATAATCATGACTAATGTCTGAGTTATGTACATAACCTGAGCAGTCATGAGGTACTTATTTACCAATGTGCATAAGCCAACCAACTGTGAACACCATCATGAGGTACTTATTTATGAAATGTGTGTTAGATACAACCGTGAACACCATCATGAGGTACTTATTTACCAGCATGCATAAAACAGCTGTGAACACCATCACGAGGTACTTATTTACCAGTGTGCATAAGACAACCAACTGTGAACACCATCATGAGGTGCTTATTTACCAGCGTGCATAAGACAAACAACTGTTAACATCATCATGAGGTACTTATTTATGCAATGTGTGTTAGATACAACCAACTGTGAACACCATCATAAAGTACTTATTTATGCAATGTGTGTTAGATACAACCAACTGTGAACACCATCATGAGGTACTTATTTATGCAATGTGTTAGATACAACTAACTGTGAACACCATCATGAGGTACTTATTTATGCAATGTGTTAGATACAACTAACTGTGAACACCATCGTGAGGTACTTATTTATGCAATGTGTGTTAGATACAACCAACTGTGAACACCATCATGAAGTACTTATTTATGCAATGTGTGTTAGATACAACCAACTGTGAACACCATCATGAGGTACTTATTTATGCAATGTGTGTTAGATACAACCAACTGTGAACACCATCATAAGGTACTTATTTATGCAATGTGTGTAACAGACAACCAACTGTGAATGCCATCATGAGGTACTTATTTATGCAATGTGTGCTAGATACAACCAGCTGTGAACACCATCATGAGGTACTTATTTATGCAATGTGTGTTAGATTCAATCAGCTGTGAACACCATCATGAAGTACTTATTTATACAATGTGTGTTAGATACAATCAGCTCTGAACACCATCACAAGGTACTTATTTATGCAATGAGTGTAATAGACAACCAGCTGTGAACACAATCATGAGGTATGTATTCATACGATCTTTGTAAGAGACCAGCTGTGAACACCATCATGAGGTAATTTATATACACATGCAAAAGACAACCAGCTGTGAACACCATCATGAGGTATTTTATACACACATGCAGGAGACAACCAGCTGCTAACAACATCAAGATGTACTTATTTATATGTGCATAGATTTTATTCATTTAGTATCTCCACAATTTTGTGTTCAGTTTCAAGATTTGGAAAAGGCTTGAAAATCAAAACACTTCCTGAGCTCGATCCTGGAAATAAATGTTTGTTTTGATGAAACACAAACAACATCAAGTTTTGAAAGGCCATTTCTGATTGGCTGTCAGTGGCTACTGAATAATGCAATGACTACTACTGTACTACTTTCATACTGAATGTAAAGTCAGACTGTAGTTGAACATTTCCTTTACTAATTTCATACTGAATGTAAAGTCAGACTGTAGTTGAACATTTCCATGTACTAATTTCATATTGAATGTAAAATCAGACCATAGTTGAACATTTCCATGTACTAATTTCATACTGAATGTAAAGTCAGACTGTAACTGAACATTTCCATGTACTAATTTCATACTGAATGTAAAGTCAGACTGTAACTGAACATTTCCATGTACTAATTTCATACTGAACATTTCCATGTACCACTTTCATACTGAATGTAAAGTCTGACTGTAACTTAACATTTCTATGTACTAATTTCATACTGAATGTAAAGTCTGACTGTAACAGAACATTTTCATGTACTACTTTCATAATGAATGTAAAGTCAGATTGTAGCTGAACATTTTCATGTACTACTTTCATACTGAATATAAAGATTGCAGTTAACTTTTCCACTTTCCACTGTCATAGTAAATGTAGATAAATTCAGATTAAAGTTTAGCTTTGCCAAATACTACTGTCATAGTGAATGTAAATGTTTAGTATACATTCAGACTCTGTGTGTGTGTGTGTGTGCATGTGATTTAGATGTTTAAGATAGCTTTAACCATTTTTCGGTCATACCAGACTGTAGCTGAGCCTTTCCATATATTGCTGTCAGAATGTAGTTGAACATTTCCAAGTATTGCCATCATACTGAATGTAAAGTCAGATTGTAGCGACTTTTCCACTTTCCATTGTCATATTAAATGTAGATGAATTCAGTTTATAATTTAGCTTTGTCAAATACCACTGTCATACTGAATACAGATAAAACTGGCCTGTATCTAAATATTTCCAGATACTGCTGTCATATTTAATATAAATTCAGACTGTAGCTGAACATTTCCATATCTAGCTGTAATACTGAATGTAGATAAAGTCAAAGTGTAGCTAACTTTTCCACTTTCCACTGTCATGTTAAATGTAGATGAAGTCATATTATCTTTGAACTTTGCTATATATCATTGTCATTTTGAATGTAGATGAAGTCATATTATCTTTGAACTTTGCTATATATCACTGTCATTTTGAATGTAGATAAAAGTCAGCCTGCTTTAAAAAAATTCCACATACCACTGCCATATATAATATAAAGTCAAACTGTAGTTGAATGTTTCCACATACCAGACATATTTAATATAAAGTCAGATTAAACTCTGACATATCCCACTGTCAACCATGTGCCATATGAAGACATTATTTTTTAGAGAAAACATGGCAGCTGTATATATACTGATAGCAAGGTAAACAAAATTGTAATTTTCTAGATTTCCGAATGAGATCCCAGTGTAGGCAGCATAGTCTGAGCTGTAGAGAAAACTTGAGTTATTAATCATGAATGGCATATTATACGACTGTCCTGTGTTTAATAAATCTCTATGCAGATAACTGAAATTATTTTCAGAAACCATTTTTATTTTTTGAGTGGAATCCATCAACAAAGTTTGTTTAGTGTGCATGAAGAACACAAGATATTGATAGGATTTTCCTCAGCCTAAGTTCAAGCTATCTTCAAAATCCGGTAACTATAGATGAAGAAAGAGTTAATGTGCGGATAGCATTTTTTTCTTCTGTCAGCCATTATTGACAGAGTATTTTCTTATTCCATGTGCAAGCCTTCCACAAAGTTTGGTTACTGTAGATGGTGCACAACTTGCATTACTGTGTGGATACCAAAGTGTAGATGGTGCACAACTTGCATTACTGTGTGGATACCAAAGTGTAGATGGTGCACAACTTGCATTACTGTGTGGATACCAAAGTGTAGATGGTGCACAACTTGCATTACAGTGTGGATACCAAAGTGTAGATGGTGCACAACTTGCATTACTGTGTGGATACCAAAGTGTAGATGGTGCACAACTTGCATTACTGTGTGGATACCAAAGTGTAGATGGTGCACAACTTGCATTACTGTGTGGATACCAAAGTGTAGATGGTGCACAACTTGCATTACTGTGTGGATACCAAAGTGTAGATGGTGCACAACTTGCATTACTGTGTGGATACCAAAGTGTAGATGGTGCACAACTTGCATTACTGTGATGACCTTATAGCAGGCATATAATAAGCAGGTAAACTGCACCTTGAAAGCACAAAGATATATTTATAGTCTAGAGTTGGTTTTATACCAAAATCTTCATATCTGCTGCTTCAAAGAAAAAGAATCATCTGGTAATGACAATACTTGATTATTTATAGAAATTCAGATGTTTCATCGACAAGACTAGAAACAGCACTAGTATATATGGAATGCCTTTAAAAATCAGCAATGGTACTGATATTATATGATTCTGCTAACAAAAATTATGAATGTGATTCACTGGCAGGCTGACTTGTAAGATTATTTGCCAGTGTTAGAGTAATTCATCCACATGAATGGGATTCATTCACAGGCTGACTCACAATGTTATTGGCCAGTGTGAGAATAATTCATCCACATGAATGGGATTCATTCACAGGCTGACTCACAATGTTATTGGCCAGTGTGAGAATAATTCATCCACATGAATGGGATTCACTGGCAAACTGACTTACAAGGCTATTTGTCTGTGTGAGAATAAAGCATCCACATGAATGGAATTTACTGGCGGGCTGACTCACAAGTTTATTGGCCAGTGCGAAAATATGTCATCCATATGAATGGGGTTCATTTGTAGGCTGACTCACATGGTTACTGGCCAGTGTGAGAATAATCCATCCACATGAATGGATTCACTGGTAGACTGACTTGCAAGGTTATTGGCCAGTGTGAGAATTGATTCTTATGAATGGGAATCACTGGTAGGATGACAAGCAAGTGTACTGATCAGTATGAGAACAATTTATTGGTGGGCTGACTTTGCAAGCTTACTGGCCAGTGTGAGAACAATTTATTGGTGGGCTGACTTTGCAAGCTTACTAGCCAGTGTGAGAACAATTTATTGGTGGGCTGACTTTGCAAGCTTACTGGCCAGTGTGAGAACAATTTATGTGTGGGCTGACTTTGCAAACTTACTAGCTAATGTGAGACCAATTTATTAGTGGGCTGACTTTGCAAGCTTACTGGCGAATGTTAGAACACTTTTTAGTGGTGGGCTGACTTTGCAAGCTTACTGGTGAATAATTTATTTGTGGGCTGACTTTGCAAGCTTATGGGTGAATGTGAGAACAATTTATTTGTGGGCTGACTTTGCAAACTTACTGGCTAATGTGAGACCAATTTATTTGTGGGCTGACTTTGCAAGCTTACTGGCTAATGTGAGAACAATTTATTGGTGGGTTGACTTTGCAAACTTACTGGCGAATGTGAGAACAATTCAACCACATGTATATTTATTTCTGTATTAATTTACTAACCCACACCAATCTGCAAATAGCTAATAGCCAGTAATTTTGTAACAAAAATCTAATTCTTCAATAACAGAAATACACTGCCTTGGTAAGTAACTGTCCTTTCTGTTTACAATTTACGGGCTTCAGACATACTGACCCTTGCACGAAAATATATGTAATCGTCTTTTCTGTAATGGACATGATGGCCATCGCCATAAGCAAGTCAAACCTTACATCTCTGTTAGACATTCATGCAATTAAAACATGCAGAATATTAAGACTTGTTGTTTTTTAACACTGTGTTTCTCATTTTGCAACAGAAATAGTATGTGTAAGATAATGAGATACCATAAATATACGCTTATGAAATCATTCAAACTGCAAACTGCTCAAACCCAGGTCTGCCATCACTTAATGCATTAGGAGATCTGGGTCTATTCAGTTTATTAGCAGAAGTCAGTAGAACATAAAACAGACCCTGATCTGTCAGTGCATTATGGGATAGCAGATCAGTCTCCATACTGTCTGCAATTGGACTTGTAGGAGTACATGCGGTATATTATTAACAATGAGAGAAAAAAATGCATCACACGTATGGTATATATAGCTGACAACAATAAGAAACTTATCACTAGTTAAAACTGTACATTAGGTTCATTTTTTGTTCGTGTTTTTTGTTCCTCTCAATTCAATGAAATATTTAAAAGTGAAAGCATAAAATCTGAACTCATTTTAAACTGATAAAAAGTAAATTTGCCATTTTAATCTTATGCTGGAGTTCAAAATATCTGTTCAACTGTTTACATCACTGTACCAAGATCTATTCATTTCCTATGAAAATAAATCCTTGTATGAAACAGTTATGTATTAATTAATTCATTAATTTTGCTCATTCACTTGACAAAGTATTCTTTGGAACAATGACCCCTAAAACGCAAAATACTGGTTTCATGTCCTCTAATGCAAGGAGTATTCAGGGAAGATTACAATATGACAGTCTCCACTGGTACTGGTTAACTACAATTTACAAAAAGGCTACTACATCAAGGACATGAGTGACATATCAGAAAGCCCTATAATATAAAAACAGTTGCAAAAAGGACAAACATGAGGAAAAGGGAAGAGAGAACCATGGGAGCACCTGCTATAGTGCAATCTTCATTGGTCCTGAAGATGATGCTGGACCACTTAGCCAGATAATCTGCCACACCATGGTCACAATTTTCACCAACGTTGTCATGTAAGCAGGTCTTCATGGCATTATAAAGGCTGAAAGGAATAACAAAAGATGCATTGATGGGGTATAAATAATTAATAATTAAAAATCAAGATATATCTATAGGTAAGAACAAACACAGTTCAGCAATTTACCACAAATACTTGCATATAAGTTGGGTCTGACTGCAAAAATGCATGGATATAGATCTGCTTATAAGTGAATATACATGGTTTCCATGGCAACAACTGCAAAACTCTTGAACCAGATCTGCACCATTTATTTAAAATCATTAGCAAAAAGATAAAAATTTTAGTAGCTAGAAGGCCGGTGCACAAATAATTTGATGGCAGACCTATGTGATGACAGCACTATGTGATGGCTGATTTAAATGATGGCAGATCTATGTGATGAGAGATCTATGTAATGATAGCACCATGTGATAGCATATCTATCTGATGGCAGCACTATATGATGACATATCTATGTGATGGCAGCACTATATGATGACATATCTATGTGATGGCAGATCTGTGTGATGACAGATTTATGTGATGGCAAATCTATGTGATGGCAAATCTGTATGATGACAGCATTATGTGATGGCAGATCTATGTGATGGTAGCATTATGTGATGACAGATCTATATGATGGCAAATCTATATGATGGCAGATCTATGTGACAACAGCATTATGTGATGGCAGCATTATGTGATGGCAAAGCTATGTGATGACAGCACTATGTGATGGCAGATCTATGCAATGACAGATCTATGTGATGACAGATCTATGTCATGAAAGCATTATGTGATGGCAGAGCTTAATGATAGCAGCACTGTGTGATGACAGCACTATGTGATGGCAGATCTATGTGATGGCAGATCTATGTAACAACTGCAATGTGAGATGACAGATCTATGTAATAAAAGGACTATGTTATGGCAAATCAAGGCTAAACTGGAGTCCTATTATATATTGTGTAGTTCCCCCAAATTATCAAAGGTTGATTTCAGGAACACTGTGAGAACAAGAATTTTGAACTGGAGCAACAAGTGATGGGTCCATTCACAAAATGTCCTGGTCATTACAATTTGCTCCTATGAGGATTACTGTGTCTGTGATGGGAAGCAAAAGCAAGTAGAAATTTGGCACTCACAGACAATGTATATATGCCAACCATGAGAGAGGTGTAAGCCTTAGTTTTGCTAATGTAAGTGGTAAAAAAGAGTGTAATCAGAGCTTAAAGTGTGTAATCTATATATTACAAACCATAATTACAGTACACTGTATGAAAAATGTTTGTCTACTTTTGCTACTAACCTGGATCTGCAGCAGGCAACAATAGGCAAAATGCATATGGATTAGAACCAGAATACAACAAACACAAACCATACTGACAATGCTCCAGATCTGTGAATTTTTCATCCAATCAAGTTGTCGAAATTTAAATACTGTTACTCCATGATCATACCAAGAGGTACACAGCTGGAATTGACTCAAAATTAAGTGATTTTCCACTGCCCATCTGTGTTTGCACATATACATCCTTTACCTCAAATAAACCTGTAATGGTTTTTCCCTGGTTACATTTTTTTTTTAAACCTCACTTTAAGTCAATTACCTCAGTTATTTTCAGATAATGTACAATGCAGCATTGTTACATGCTATTGGTTAGTTGGCATTATACTCTACAGGATGAATCTCTTGAAACACAATAGATGTCACTAGTGTAAAGAACCCAAATATCTGATCGATCTGCCAAGGTGTTGATAAGCTAATATAACACAACCTTGGCTTGTGAAAATAAGGCAAAGACTGTTCATGCCAAACTGCATCAGACTACGTTTAACAGTTCTTGAGCTGTGCTTGTTACAGTGAAGATAATAAAGTTCACAACCAGTAGCCATAACCAATGTGACAATAAAGTTAACTGTCAGGGGCTATAAATGATGTGACATTTAGGCTAACTGTCAAAGGCTATAACTCATGTGACATTTAGGCTAACTGTCAAGGGCTATAACTCATGTGACATTTAGGCTAACTGTCAAGGGCTATAACTCATGTGACATTTAGGCTAACTGTCAATGACCATAGGTTTAGAGCTAACATGGACACTACATTTTCCCATTCAAATATTTGTAGAATATTAAATTCTACAAAATACCTTTTTCCTTTCTTTTTTGGGGGGTCTAACTTGGTATTTATTTAGAAAAAACTCCACCCTGCCCCTATCTTCTGCTACACTACATTGAAAACACTCTTAACATGATCACCAAAATTTAACCAAACAAAATTTTAGGAGTCCTGAGTAAGTTGATCTTATATATTCAGCAATATGATCAAATTAATGCAGATTCCATTTTTCCCATTTATTTTTTAATACCATATGACCGAAATTTTTATTTTGGTGCTAAAGATAATCGACTAGACTCTCGCATGACTCTGTGTGATCTTCATTGCACAAGGGTCTGATAAAAAACCAAGTTTGTTTTGGAATGCCAGTAGGATGGCTATTTATATTCTTTCAAAGTTTTGATAGAATTTAACATGAGTGACTGCAGAAAATACACACAGAGAAATGTTTGAAATAAGGATAGGCTACTTTCAATTCCATTTAGCTGCAAGGGTTGGTCTTAATATATTCAAATTCAAAGTAAACAATAATTACCAATCAGAATTAAAAGTAGACAATTCGATGCCTGACATATCTGGATCAATGTAGATAGGATGTGAAGTACCAGAGTAACTTCATGCAAAGTGTGCAGTAAATTATCAGCAAAATACTTAAATTGTACAGACTGAAAAAGGCAGGAATATCTCCTCTACGTTGATTTAATCAGTGAGTTGCTGAGTTTGGATTCGAACTAAGCAAGTTGCCAGCTTAGGTTAGGATGATGTGGAGTGGGTGTTACATATAATTTTTCCATTTGTTACCAACTGAAAAGGAGTGTCTGTCATCAGCAGTGTTACATATAATTTTTCCATTTGGTACCAACTGAAAGGAGTGTCTGTCATCAGCATGACTGACTGCTTAGTCTGGTTTTACATATCACTACCTACTAGCTAATGACATAAAGGCATACCTGTCATCAGCATGACTGATGGCTAAGTCTGGTTTTAGGTATCACTATCCACTAGCTATTGACAGAAAGGAGTGCCTATCATCAGCATGACTGATGGCTAAGTCTGGGTTTAGATATCACTATCCACTAAGTTAACAAAGAATATTCAAATACTTATTTTCTATTCAAATATTAACAATTATTCTAATATACCAGTCTGGTTGTTCATTTCAGTCCAACAATATGTCTATCAAAAAATGAAGCTGAGGACACAAAATTATAAAAGCTAGGTCTAGGTCTATGCAATGTTTGTGCCAAATTGCATTTGAATGCTTCTTGAAACTAATGGCCAGTGTCAAGATAAAGTTAACTTTCAAGGACCATAAACCATGTGAAGATAAGTTAACTGTCAAGGGCCATAAACCATGTGAAGATAAGTTAACTGTCAAGGGCCATAAACCATGTGAAGATAAGTTAACTGTCAAGGGCCATACACCATGTGAAGATAAGTTACCTGTCAAGGGCCATAAACCATGTGAAGATAAGTTAACTGTAAAGGGCCATAAACCATGTGAAGATAAAGTTAACTGTCAAGAGCCATAACCCATGTGAAGATAAGTTAACTGTCAAGGGTCATAAACCATGTGAAGATAAGTTAACTGTCGAGGGCCATAAACCATCTCAAGATAAAGTTAACTGTCAAGGGCCATAACCCATGTGAAGATAAGTTAACTGTCAAGGGCCATAAACCATGTGAAGATAAGTTAACTGTCAAGGGCCATAAACCATGTGAAGATAAGTTAACTGTCAAGGGCCATAAACCATGTCAAGATAAAGTTAACTGTCAAGGGCCATAACCTTCTTTTTTCAAGTTGACAAGGAAGTTGTACAAAGCAAGAACCCACACTTAAATGAACATGGAACTCAACTGAGACACTAAATATCTATGCCTCTGAACAAACCCCCAGTTTAATTAATATGGGACTTGACTGAAAACAACAAACATGTATGACCACTGAACAAGAACAGATAAATGAATATGCAACTCCACGGAGACACTAAACATGTCTGAGCCAGTCAAATTAATATGGGGCATTCTTGTAACATTAAAAATGTCTGAACCAGTCAAGTGAATATGGGACTCTACTGAGACACTAAATATATCTGAACCAGTCAAGTGAATATGGGACCCTACCAAAACACTAAATATATCTGAACCAGTCCAGTGAATATGGGACATTACTGCTGTGACACTAAACATATCTGAGCCAGTCAAATGAAAATGGAACATTCTTGTGACATTAAGAATGTCTGAACCAGTCAAGTGAATATGGGACTCTACGGAGACACTAAATATATCTGAACGAGTCAAGAGAATATTACTAAAACACTAAACATGTCTGAACCAGTCAAATGAATATGAACATTACTGGGACACTAAACATGCCTGAACCAGTCAAATGACTATGGGATTTTACTGAGACTCTAAATATGTCTGCACTCTCTTCCTAAGATATACATAGACACTGCTCTGTTATTGTCTCAAAATATAGGTTCACAGTTTTACTATCTCATCTTGTGCATAAAATATTTTAATTCCCCAAATAATAGCACTGTGGTCTTTGGAAAATCACATTGCCATCTGCATCCTCTGCTCCTGAGCACTTACTTGCATGAAATTGGCTCAGATGGAGAATTGGGTCCTGGGTAGGTCTTTGAGGCATTTTCTACACACTTCTGAAACTGTGTGGACTCGAACTGCTCATACATGCACTGTGAATGTTTTCCGAGTTCTGAAAAAAGATAAGATATTGTATTTGATTACAAGTCATTTTTTTCCATACAATGCAACTAAAGAAATTTGACTACACTGGTCCGGCCCATGAATGGCTTCCCTGACCAGCGGCCACCCACTTTTTACAGCCAGAATCCCATGGCACCGATGACATTGTGTTAAAAAATACATTTAAACAAAGGCCACCCCTCTAACGTGACCAGCGGCCAACATATTAGTGCAAAAATGTAAAATTAACCCTCACCAGTGGCCACATTTTATTATTAATATGTGACAAGAGCCGATATTTAATTCATATGGTAAGGTAAGTAATCTGGTTATCTTTCCCAATGTCAGGTTTTTGTTACTGAAAGTAGTGTTGGCCAAAGTACATCTAACCCTAAGGTTAGAATTATATCATTAATGCTGACAAAATGAGGAAATCAAGCAATGTTTTGATATAGTTTTGGGCTTCACACAGCGGTTGAGTTTTTTCTTTCATGATTACGACTAGATGCAATTGTCAAGATCATAACATGGTCAGCAAAGGCTAAATATCAATTTTGTACATTAAAACACACAGAGAAATTAACTTTGATTAAAACATTGTACCAGACAAAGACCAAAAATCACATGACAGTACATGTATCACTTCCTTTATAAACAAGGCATTTAATTGCTGCAAAGGTTTTGTTTGCATAATTAAATTCCAGTACTGTACAATTAGCAACAAAGAAATAAATCATTTTAAAACTTCAATATGCCATCACATAAATGAAGAATTAACACACTTTAAAAGAAAAAGTAAAAGTTATTTGACTTGACAGCAATGGGGGAGAGTTCAAGATTTCTTGCCAAAAAAGTTTTAGGTTGGAAGACTCAAATAAACAACATCGTAACAGTTAAGAAGACTATTCTGCAGCAGTGGGAAAATGGTGTAAATGGAAAGAGAATTATTTTAAATACAAAGCAATGTCTGTACCAAGATTTTGCAATCTGCAGGCCAACAATTCCCCACTCACATTTCACGGCTAAGAATAAGAACTATTAATTAATGTTACCTATAAATAAATTTGTTTTTAAGAAAAGAAGTACTTTTAATAAAAACTGCTTCTTTTAAATGAAGATATTAAAAGCTTTAAGTTATGTGTAACTTTCTTACTATATACAAATACATATACATACTTCTCACAAATATAGCCCCCCTCTAGAAAGGGCACCTGTCTTAAACCTTGTGCAGTTTTATGCAATATACATACCGTTCCATTTTAATACCTATTCATCTTTTTTACATCTCCCGTTGATCGGGAAGCTTTATTTTGCACCGTTACCATCTTACCGTTTTTAATTTCAACCATTTGTTCTTTTATATCGCTGGTCGATATAGAACCTTTTATAAGTTTTAAAAGATTATACAAGTAACACTTTGTTTGGCGCTAAATAGCCTAAAAGTGCTGATGCGCCGTTTAAAAAACAAACAATCAATCAATCAATCAACCGTAAATATTTACTCTAAACTCTGACTTTTATGCTATCACCTTGTGCAGTTTTATGCAATATATATACCGTCCCATTTTAATACCTATTCACCTTTTTTACATCTCCCGTTGATCGGGAAGCTTTATTTTGCACCGTTACCATCTTACCGTTTTTAATTTCAACCATTTGTTCTTTTATATCGCTGGTCGATATAGAACCTTTTATAAGTTTTAAAAGATTATACAAGTAACACTTTGTTTGGCGCTAAATAGCCTAAAAGTGCTGATGCGCCGTTTAAAAAACAAACAATCAATCAATCAATCAACCGTAAATATTTACTCTAAACTCTGACTTTTATGCTATCACCTTGTGCAGTTTTATGCAATATACATACCGTTCCATTTTAATACCTATTCATCTTTTTTACATCTCCCGTTGATCGGGAAGCTTTATTTTGCACCGTTACCATCTTACCGTTTTTAATTTCAACCATTTGTTCTTTTATATCGCTGGTCGATATAGGACCTTTTATAAGTTTTAAAAGATTATACAAATTACACTTTGTTTGGCGCTAAATAGCCTAAAAGTGCTGATGCGCCGTTAAAAAACAATCAATCAATCAATCAATCATGTCTTAAACGGCCACTTTCCCTGTGCAGAAAGGGTGGCTGTACAAGAGGGAGACCACTGTATTGATCAAGTTGGTGGCCAGGTTGGATAACACATTTAATTTTATTTGGATCCTAATGAATGAAGCTCATCACTGCTGTCATGAATTTCACTAAACCTTTGATACCCTAAGGAACCTCATGAGGGGATGGTGCATAGGTCACATGACCAGTCAGTATTCAGGACCACAGTGATGGTCAGCTTGTGTTTTTAGCTACTAATGAAGTTTGTGAACTTGTCTTTCTTTTCAGGATTTTACTCATGTTTCCAGACTCCTGTAAAAGACAGTCAGACTTGGATTAGTAAATATTTCCTTTATACTGGAAAGAATCTACACCGATTCCTTCCTGTACTAATTTTTGGCAAACTGGAGTAGGGTTGTAACTATAATAGCGGATGATGTGCTACCTGTGAATAAAACTAAAAACAGCCTCACACTGCAAGTGGACTTTTGCATGAAACTTTTGTCCAAATGTTCACAGTTACAAATGACCAATGGGATTTCATCTTGTAGGTCACACACCAAAGCCATATCTAGCACTGACATGGTTGGTAATGCAAAGGCTGAGCATGTTGGTACTCATGGGGATGCAGAACTGTCGTTTTGATGAATGGCTGCTGGGCTAGAGTCGCCTTCTTCACCTCAAGAAATGCCATCAGAGAGTCACATGACAAAAACATGGTCAGATGTGGAACAGATAAATAATCAGTGTGCAGCACAAGAACAGTTGTGGCAGTAAAGAGCTGATCTCTAAGAAAAACAGTCTAGTAATATGGCATCACTTAAAAGCCAAATGTTGGCAGTAACATCAAAAACTAAGAGAAAAAAAATAGACCTAAAAACACAAACTTCACTTGACAAAATTTATTTCATTGGTGTAATTTTTTTAAAAGTGCTGCCACCAGCAGGCATTAGTGACATTTTCAATGATCAAAACTTCATCCAATATTGTAATTTTACAGTGTACTCAGAATCTTCTAGTAAAGAAAATGTAAACAAATATAGGACTTGATGTTAATTGAAATTTCCAGACACTATCTGCTGATAAAATAAGTCTGGGTTCCATTTATCAATTTTGATTGTACTTTTCTTCACTTTCAAGAAAGTGTCAATTCTTTTGGCATTTTCTTGGGAACAAAATGGGCTCCATGCCATCCTGTGCATTATAAGAGGGTTCGTGAATCTTCTGGGCATTAGTTATCAAGGGAGCATTGTATTCTGTATACAATAATAAAATGAGTGTTTGGCCATTAAGCAGCACTGTGATACATACATCTGGTTTTTCTGGTTTTTTTGTCCAGCAAATATGGCATCCCATTTGAATGTTTTTTTGAGACCATACCTTCACTTATAGTGTGGTCTACGTTTCTGGGCCAAAGATTATGTGCAATTTATTGTGGGAGAGATGTACATACAGTTTCACTTACCATTAATATTCTTACATCCAGTCATAACCAGGTCTTTCAACGGTTTTGGCTGGAATGTTGTGGTCAAACCAGCTCGGTCGGAGTTCATCTTGAATTTAGGACATTTCTCATAGCCTTCAAGGAAGCATGTCACGTCTGTTTTGGCAGATCTACAAATGGAAATTAAAGTCAAATGTTTGCAAGTACTACACATTAAACACTCAATCCCAAAATTATTCATGGATATAGGGTTTATTTGCATTGGGATTTACCACTGTCCTGCTCCTCTCCCCCTTCATACCTGCCATATTTCTGTGTATGTGTGTGTGTGTCCCCCAAAAAATTGACATTTGTCCAATTCAGAATAAGCTAATATATCTTGCATATAGAAAATTATAGGAAATTCAAATCTAACTTAAAGAAAATAACATATTTTTTTAAGTATTTAATGTACTCACAAACAAAAATTGTTCGAAGACTTAGCATTGTCAAATATTATCACCACACACATATGTACATACACTCACATCATGAAATGGCCACCTTATTTAGATTATCATATAATGGTTTTTCTGAAGGCAGGTGACAAACTTTCTTGAAGGCATAGTCATACACCATCACTTGTAATTAGATTTATCAATCAGGACAAAGAATTTGTTATTTTGGTAAAACTGTGTGCATGTGTGTGATTTGGAATTTTAATGTAGCTTTAAAAAAAATTCAGTCATATCGCTACGATGTCTGCAGTGTGGCAGTTTATAGTGATGTCTAGCACTTGGGCATCATGCCGCAGACATGTAACATGATGTCCCACAAGTCACATTATCCTGACACCAGGGTGACCAGTCCTAACACTAACCATTTTAATGCTGGGTGCCAAGCAAGGCAGCTGTTAGTACCATTTGTATAAGTCTTTGGTATGACTTAACCAGGGATTGAACCCACAACCTCCCGCATCCGAGGTGGATGCTCTAACCACTAGGCCACCAGAGCGGTCTGGCATTACTAAGTTACTTGTATGTCCAACATTGGTACAAATAGACATCAACGTTTTTGTCTGTTTGCACTTGGGAACAGTTCCTTACACAGGTCTGTAATTGGATTTCTTGGCAATGTCATAATCTGGGAACAGTTCCTTACACAGGTCTGAAGAATGAGCTGTACCTGAAAATGGCAGATTGTGTTCTGCAACAAACTGCACTTTAGCGTCTGTTAATAATTGTTAATACACATCAGTTACTTTAGCAGTCAGTCTATTTTTATGCATTGTATTGATGCTGGGAGATGTTGCAATGTTGATGTATTTGTACTCTGCAGAATGATTAAAGTCAATACAGCATTTGCAAATTTAGTTTTCCTGTGCTTTGCTTGCTTCATTCTTCCCTGAATCATAGCTGCAATTTGACATCTTGCCACAGAAATCTGACATCCTGCCACTGCAATTTGACATCTTGCTTCAAAATTAAATCACACTTTCATACTATTTTGACTGCTGAAACAATCATGTTTTGTGATTTTATATAGTAAAATCCTACTTCAAAGAAATGTTGCTGCTGATCATAATCTTGTCAGATATCTGTAATAAATATTGCTTAAACATTCTCGTTCAGGGCAATAATGTGTAGTAACTTTTTGTTCTTCAACACACATCTCTTAAGACTTATATAAGTTCAAGTAGTGTATTTAAACTATGCAAATTAGCCTAACTGACTCTCCCACAGCAGTTTTGAAAGGACTTAACATCACCCTAGCTATTTTCAGTCAGTTAAGTAATATGTGAAATGGTGGTTGTTTATCTCTGACTGTTTTAACTGCTTACTGACAAACAGTTGCCAAAGATAGTATTACATCAACTCTAAGCAGACTGATAGCTGCCAATAGATTTTCACTCTGACTGATAGCAGCCAATAGATTTTCACTCTGACTGATAGCAGCCAATAGATTTTCACTCTGACTGATAGCTGCCAATAGATTTTCACTCTGACTGATAGCAGCCAATAGATTTTCACTCTGATAGCAGCCAATAGATTTTCACTCTGACTGATAGCAGCCAATAGATTTTCACTCTGACTGATAGCAGCCAATAGATTTTCACTCTGACTGATAGCAACCAATAGATTTACTGTTAATGCTTACTACAGGTTAAAGGCAAAGATCATGGTAAATCTCTCTCTCTCGCTCTGTTTTTTTTGTGTGCTGTTGCTAAGATTACTGACAAGTTGGGTGTGTGTGAAAACACATGCTTTTTGCATGACAAAATGTTTTTGGGGAAACTTACCCACAGATATAATCCAAGACTCTAGCCAGATTTTTCATTCCCATACTATCTTCATTGCTTCTTGAGATCTGGGAAAGACCCAACAAAACCGAAGTCCCACACTGCGTGTATCTATCTGTATCAGTCCTAGAGCACTGCCCATCCATTCCACCATCGGTATCAGAAGTATCAACTGAAAAGATAGTATGAGAGTGTGTGTATATGTAGTATATATATATATACACACACACACACACACACACACACGCAAAACCAATATAATCAAATATAATCGAACAGATTAGTGATTTCTAATAACAACAGCACCTAACATCTAGACTTCATGCACCAGCACCCTAACCCACTCATCACTAAATACAGATGTAACAATGTCACAGGTAAGGGTTTGAGGTTCATAAGAACTAAGTAAGCAAGCTGTCTGAATGTCCATTAAGAAATTTAAACTACATGAAATTTTGATTGACAATGATACACCAAACACAAAGAAAATGCTTATCCCTGAATCTCGATAATTGGATAACTGATTATGATAAAGAAATTTTGGTTATGGCACTTGTACTTAAATCTACCTTGTGCTAAAAATAGACCATAACATCATTGTGCCCGGCTGCTGCCATACTGTTTTCGGACAAAGCACCGAGAGACACTTAGTAACACGTAGTAAATGACGACATATATGCAATTTTTTATTTTTTTGGGACTTCCCTCACTATGTAATGTTTTCATATATTAAACTATAATATGTGAGCATGTACAGTAATAATTTGGTACATTTCATTTCTTTGTCATCTGTTTATAGGTTTCCAATCTTTGTTTAGTAAAACTCTCCTATGTGCATATTATATATGTATTTTTGTGTGTGTGTGTGTGACTTAGATTTTTTAAAGTAGCTCTAAAACAAATTCAGTCATATCGCTACGATGTCTGCAGTGTGGCAGTTTATAGTGATGCCTAGCACTAGGGCATCATGCCGCAGACATGTAGCATGATGTCCCACCCTGTCACATTATCCTGACACTGGGGCCGACCAGTCCTAACACTAACCTCTTAATGCTGAGTGCCTGTTAGTACCATTTTTATAAGTCTTTTGTATGACTTGGCCAGGGATTGAACTCACAATCTGAAACGGACGCTCTAACCACTAGGCCACCTGAGCGCACGCGCATGCGTACGTGCGTGTGTGTGTGTCCCAAATGAATGTGTTGAAACTAATAATATTTATTTATATCTACTTTGTTTTCTTTTCAGTTAGTGTTTGTGTGTAAAATATGTATTATTTTAAGGTTGGCTGGTGTCATTAAGGACAGCAGTTTTTGTGTTGTTGTTTCCATGAATACATGCAGAAAATTATACCTCCCGACAAAATTTAATTATATACATCTTTTAATTATGGAAATGTATTACCCACGTAGTATAAATATAATCAACCAGTCCTGCTCTTTTCTACACCATAACTCTGACGAACATAATGCATTCTTATTTGTTTAAACTGTCATTCAAAATTACGATTTGTTTGTAAAACAGTTAAAATAAATTTACTCTCTTCTTTTCTTAACTTTGTTACAGATTAACACATCAGAATCAGAAAAGGTCAATAAAATCACTAATGCATAATACCAACAAAACAAACAAACAAACAAATAATACCACAAAACACACATCGATGCATTGTTTTTAAATATATGGAATATCTATGCAACATTTCTAGATTATACAAGCATATCACATCAAATAAGCAGAGTGTAATTTTATGCGCTAAACAAAATGTAAGAAATGGTCACTTACTATGTACACCCCTCTCCATTTCAAACATGAATCACATATAAGGATACTTCACTGACATTATTTAATGAAGGAGGGGCTGGCAGTTCTCATGGAAAATGTAATTGTATATATCCTTTAATTAAGGAAATGTATTATTCACATAGTATAAATATAATCAACCAGTACTGTTCCCTTCAACAACGTAACTCTAATGAACATAATCCATTCTTATATGTTCTAAACTATCATTCAAAATTAGGATTTGTTTGTGAAACGGACATTGAAATAAACATATAAATTTTCTCTCTTCTTGTCTTAGCTTTGTTACTGGTTAACACATCGGAATCAGAAAAGGTTAATAAAATCACTAATGCATAATACAACACACACACCCCGAAAACATCGATACATTGCTTTTAAACTTATGGAATACACATTAAACATTTCTAGATTCTACATGCATAATATCACATCAACTAAGCAGAGTGTAATTTTGTGCGCTAAACAAAATATAAGAAATAGCCACTTTCCTACATACATCCCTCTCTGTGTGTATGTTAAAACATGAATCAAATATAAGAATACTTCATCGGCTTTATTTAATGGGGTCGGGGGGTGGCAGTTCCCTTGGAATTTTCATCTCAAAATATTCAGGGTGTATCTATCAGTGATGAAATGTAAGCAATTTGTGTATTACAGTGTTCTATAAAGATTCATCAAATTTGATTATATGATTTATACAGTCTGCAGGCATAAGCACCACTGTAACAAAATATTGGAATGCACATCTGTATTCAGATGTACAAATTTAACATCTGGTACATGGTTTTCAGTAAGAATAATAATACGAACAATATCATGGAAAAGAACACCGGTTCGCCTTGTCCGAAAGGCTATTTTTAGAAACTGACATCACTGCGTGTGACATTTCACAAAGGTAAAAAGTACAAGCGCCATTGCAATCCCCCTCACATGGGACCTAGGGGAGCCTGCCAAAGGCAATAACCCCTTCTGTCATTGTAATCCTCCTTCCACGGAGCCTGAAGTTGAAAGTTTCAGCAAAACCATTTTTTCTGGGTACATTTTAAAAACAAATGGAATTAGCCAACAATTGTAGCAATTATTTTTCCTGCCTTCAGAAGTTGGACAATTGATCTCCAGGTTATTTTTCTTTTTGTTTTCCTGGTGGTGGAGTGTTGCTGCCTTCCACGCATTCATCATAATTTTTTTTGTTGTTGTAAAAAGGCCAATAGGCATTGAATACACGTGTTCTATTCTGACAGTGATTACTACAGAAATCATGGGCGTTCCGAAGGATTTAATTCATTGCATGAAAAGAAGAGGAATTTTATCTACCATCCAAACACAGAGGTCATTCAAAATAAATATATTAATTACTAGTGAGTGTGGCCCATAATCTGACACTATTTTGTCCCAAAGATCCATTATGAGATAGTGCCTTGATCTACGTTACCAGGAATGTTTAAAGAATTACTTTTTTGTTTTTAAATTCCAAGATCTCAGAGCAAACAGTATCCAGGCCAGATGTTAGAATAAGCAGATTATGATAAAACAATGCACTGTTATTAGCTGGTTTGTCAATATGAACAGAGAATTTGTTTATTGAAAAATAGACAAATTCCAGTGCATTTAATATCCAGTTTGCAGTTTCCTTTCATGATGCATCTAAATTTCTTCACTTCAAACCCAAGATGGTATGTACAAGTTTAAACAGTCAATAATGTTGGGGAAAAAATCACCAGATGGTATACATACATGCCAAACCCCTGAAATGCATAACATAATTACTGATATTATAAGTAGCAAAAAAACATAATTTGGGTATAAAAAGCATAATCAACACATTACAACTTGGAATTACAATTTACAGCACGTATGAATAAGACACATTCTTATGACTAGCAGTGGGTACAATTTTTTTGTCACAAACCGCAAAATCCATTTGAATTAGAACCAAAATACAACCAAAAAAATACACTGAAAAGTTATTTACATTCAGCACTCACTTTAACTATTATACATGTGCAACTTAAACTGAATGATTGCGATCTGAAATACTGTAATGATAATAGTCAGGTACTGTAATGATAATAGGTACTGTAATGATAATAGGTACTGTAATTATCATAGTCAGGTACTATAATTATCATAGTCAGGTACTGTAATTATCATAGTCAGGTACTGTAATTATGATAGTCAGGTACTGTAATTATCATAGTCAGGTACTGTAATTACCATAGTCAGGTACTGTAATGATAATAGTCAGGTACTGTAATGATAATAGTCAGGTACTGTAATTATCATAGTCAGGTACTGTAATTATCATAGTCAGGTACTGTAATGATAATAGTCAGGTACTATAATGATAATAGTCAGGTACTGTAATTATCATAGTCAGGTACTGTAATTATCATAGTCAGGTACTGTAATGATAATAGTTAGGTACTGTAATGATGATAGTCAGGTACTGTAATTATCATAGTCAGGTACTCAGAGTGCTGTAACACATTACTCTCATATTCTTCTTTTAAAGTTTTTAAAGCAGTGTTGATTTGTCCTTTTATCTTATCTGACGTGTTGAAGTTTGAAAAGATGCATCTGCTCTATCATTTTCTGTCATATAATATCCACAACTCACACCATAAAGTGTTTCGTTTAACATCTGGTGCCATTTCCTTTAAAAGTACAGACTGGTTCACTACCTAACTAGCTTGTTTTTAAAATGAATTTGTGAGGCAAAGTAGAAATGGGTCATATAAAGCTGCTATAAATAGCAAATAAGGAAAGTACTCTTATGCTATTCTTATGCAGCAGTCACATTTTTAAAAATATTCTCAAACTTATATGAGAGGAATTAAAGAGATGATAATAAAAATGACAAAAACATTTCATTATTTCATTTTTATTATTTTATTTTTATTGTACAAAAAAGCATAACCCATATACAGTCTAGCATAAGACAAAATTTGGTGAGAAAAAAAATATAATGATTATGCCAAAAGTGTAATAGTTGGTATTTATGGGTATATTTTGCTGCCAGAAAGGAACATAAATTGCAGTTTGCGATATTGGTGAAGCTCAGCATGATCCCTGAATAAACATTTTACATGTTATTTTTCACACTTTTAAGAAGAAAAAACTTTTATCAAGTACAAGAAAAATACATGTATATGAAATTGCAGGAGGCACAACAATCCTCTTATATAAGAATTCATACACAAACTCTCTTCCCCAAAAAGATAATAAACTTTTTTACACATTACATTTGGACATTTAAGAAAAAAAAACATTTTGTGTAGGAGAAAAGTAAATGTATATGAAATTTCAAAGCAATAACAACAATCATGAAATTTCAGACACTCATTTCCTATGAAAATATCCATTAAAATTCCATAACCTATCCATGCTATCAGCATTGAGCCTATGCTAATGTGATGGGAACAATTAACATGGACAATAAAATATATACATGCTGACACATATTCTGAGTGTGGAAATAGAATGGAAATCACATGGAGACATGCAGCATGAGAGTATCATCATGTACATCACATGGAAATCACATGGAGACTTGCAGCATCATTATGTAAATTAGATGGAAATAGCATGGAAAAATTGGACTTAGAAAAAAATACAGCCAGTGAGCTCACTCTCTACACCTGAAAACCATGTTCTTTAATGAATCCACACATGCTGAAAGTGGTCTTGATGAATCTGGACTAAACACAAATAAACTTTACAGAAGAAAACTTATAATTCGTAATCCCTTGCCTATTTTTTAAAAATCTAATATTGTCTGAAAATGAACTTGATGTTGATAATTAACAAAAATAATCATAAACTCATTTAAGAAAGGTGATGTGCTTTTCTTCATTTTATTCTTCACATATCTCTACAGAATATTTGCTTCCTTGGTAAACCAAATATTTCCAGAAATATAATATGACAGGACAAGCAGTGTCTTGTCTCTTATGTACAGCGAGTCCAATCTGACAACAATACATTTGATATGGCATATCCCTGAATTTCTAGATCTGACGTTTCTTCCCATCTGAGCTTTATTCTGGAGTTAAGCCAACCAAAGTGGAGAAGCTATGGGTACATGTAATATCAATAAAGGACACACCAGAAAAGACAAGGATTTTGTCAGGATTTGGTGACAGTATGGTGGAATCCCAGTGAAATTCAAGAAATATTCCAATGTGATTCCATTATGTATCATTGTAGATCCATTTCTGTGGCTGAATCATTGATGGTAACAAAATCGAAGAAAAATGTAACTTTAAATTTAAATCTCCCATCTAATTCCATCATTTTTTGTGTGTGTGTCAAGATGAATCAATATAGATAAAATCAGTCTCTTTATTTATTACCAATATTCTGCATACTTTGATGCTTCTGTCATTCTGCATGTCTTCCTGATTGCATGATTGGAAAGAAACACTTTAGTATGCTTCATTTTAAACGAATATTTTCCACAATGCAAATGTAACCTCAATAAAATATTTAAAAGTACATTTCTTTTTATTTTTCTTTCCTTTTTCTCTTTTTTTAAAATGTTTCTTTTTCCCTCTTTCTTAAAATCATGTACTGAAAAAAATTAGTAGGTTATTTGAAAAATGTTTCAGATTTGTGAAGTTACCTCAACTTTTTTACTATGGAGAAATGACTTGAATATCTAGAGACAACCAAAAATAACAACAACAACAACAACAACAATAATAATAATAATAACACACAGCAGTATATCACTAACATTACTAACATAGTATCATTATTTTTCTGTTAGGTTTCAGGCGTTTCTTATAATCTCCATGTTCTGTATCTATTTTACAAGTTCCAATTAACTGTAATGACCACACAAAGTTCTATGCAGGGATGATCAACATACTCTCTGTAATTCACGTCCTGTATAATTGTCCCTATATTGTTTCAGGCTCTCCATATTTCTTTCTAGGATTACATAACATGTCCAAAATCTACATGCTTTCTCCATAAACGTGTCCCAATACTCAGTGTTTTTCTATGAACACAAACCAACCATAACATGATATGTCACAGTCAAAGCACAATTGTTTTATTCCCAAACCCCCTGACACATTTTGTATTTAAAAAAACATGATTTTCAGCTATCTTCCAAATAAATAAAAAAGCAATCAAACAACAACAACAACAAAAACTCAACCTCTGTGTATGCCCATATCAAGCAGCATGTATAAACATCAAACAGTCTTAGCTCATGTAAAATTTAGCTCGAGTCAGTTTATTACAGCTAATTGTTGTAGAGGCAATTAAAGGCAAGCAGGTTTGGTACTTACAACCTCCATGCCACATACTACTTAAATGGCTGACAACAGCCATGGTGATGTGTTAAGACTTTTTAAGACTTATAGGGCAGCCCATTATGCTAATTTACATAGGTAAAATTTGCTAAGTGGAACAACCCAATTCATTTTATATTACTGGTAAATCAAAAAAAAGCTAAAAGAAGAAATGGCCTTGCAGTTGAATCACCTTGAATGAAAATAAGAAAGCCATCCGTATTAAAAATTACTGGCAATTTTGTGAACAGCATCAATTTAAGTTGGATTTTCCTCCATGTACAAGATGAAAACCATGACAATTTGGGTCGTCAGAATACTGTTTAAGTGTGATTCATTTGAAGGTGGTTCAAGAATAAAATAAATTAGTGTTGAAATTCTCCATAAACACATAAAATGTCGAAATTCTTCATCGACACATAAAGTATCAAAATTCTTCATACACACATAAAGTTTGTAATGTCTCCATAAAAACATGAAGTGTCTAAAATTGCCATGAACACATAAAGTGTCATTTACCCCATGCTTTTTCTATGAATGCACAAATGTGTAAAATGCCCCATGCTTTCTCTATCAACAAATACAAATCTATGAACAAATAAAAAAATGTTCAAATAACCCATGTGTTTTCTACAGTGCACAGACCTTCTCCAGATCATGTCGAAATTTTGGAAGTCCTAGCAATCTGAACCATGGACTTTGCTCTATAGTCTAATTAGGGATATTGGCTGGTTGACCTAGGTAATACCTGACACACTGACAGGTGAAATTTGGCACATGCACTAAACACCTATCAGTTTCAGCAGCTGTTGAGAAAGGGCTTTTAGAATAGCATAAAATTTCATGAACTGCACAATCAACCAATAGATTTTCACTCTGACTGATAGCAGCCAATAGATTTTCACTCTGACTGATAGCAGCCAATAGATTTTCACTCTGACTGATAGCAGCCAATAGATTTTCACTCTGACTGATAGCAGCCAATAGATTTTCACTTTAAGTGATAGTAGCAAATAAATTTTCACTTTGATAGCAGCCAACAGATTTTCACTTTGACTGATAGTGGCAGATAATAAGGCTTCATATGCTTTTCAAATTGCAGTTCATGTGTTACATATGTAGTACACAGTATGAGGTACCTATACCCTGTCTAACTCACCCATCATTCGGTTTAAACTTGGTCATTCAGCAGTTTGGCAAGATTAACATGCATTGAGAGGGGTAGTATCACATTTCTCCAACATGAAGGAAACAAGTAGCTCAATGGGACTGAGACTCAAAAGTCTGAAAAGGATTTCCAGGACTCCAGGATAAAATCATTTCTTCTTTCTAACTGTTGAAACCATCTATGACAGTCTTGAAAAGTAAAGATTTTTCAAATTAGCCATTTTGGCAGCCACAATGGTGTCATATTTATTAATGGCAAACTAAACACTATTAGAAGATTTTTGATGAAAAGCCCACATTGATATCACCATCCAATCTGAAAAAATGGTGACAAGATTTTCAATATGCTCTATGTGACAGCCATATCTGACGTCAGATTGTCACCATGTTCATTCAGGGCCAAAAAGATATCAGAATTAGTCTTCTGGTGAAACTCCATGCCAATATGCCATTCCATTTAAGAGGAGTAGCAATAACAAGATCTTCAAGATGGCTGCCATAGTGGCCATACTGAATGGCAGACCGGCACATTTTCCTTTAGTATGAACTAGACATCATAAGAAGACTTCTGGTGAAAACCCAGCGTAGATATCATTCTACATCTAGGTTTTGGTTTTGTGGGGTTTAACACCATTTTTCAGAAAATGACAGACTACGTGTGGCAGCCAGAATATCTGGTAGAGGAAAATCCTGGGAAGACCCTGGTAAGAACCACCAACCTATGGGAAACTTCAGTCAAGTCATCTCACATTCCCACAATGGATGAGCTGAGACTTGAACTCATGCTGACCAAGGTGAGATGAGTGAGAAATCTGTGAAGGCAAGTGCCTGAGACCACTTGTCCACCAGTAGCCCCTTCTTATTCCAGGAGGAGTGGTGATAAGATTTTCAAGATGGTCATTGTGGTGCCCATGATGGATATCAGGTTGCCATAATTTTTATTTAAGACCTACAAGACAATATAAGAATGACTTTTTACATTCAGCATGACTAGCAATAAGATGATTTGCAAGAAGGTTGCAGTGGTGACCATACTGGGACAATTTTCCTTTAGGATCAAGTATAAGTCTTCTAGTGAAACTCCATGGGGATTTGGGCATCAATTCTGGAGAAGTAATGATAACAAGATTTTCAAGATGTCCATTACAGTTGACATATTTGATGTCTAACTGGAATCATTTTCCTTTAGGACCAACTAGACATTATAGGAAGTCATCGAGCACTCTGTGTCTGTATGACTTTCCATTAAGAACAAGTACCTATAACAAGATTTTCAAGATGGCTGCCATGGTGGTCATATTGGATGTCAGATCTGCACCATTTCATTTCGGACCAGCTAGACATTGTAAGAAATCTTTAACAGAACCCCCATATTGATATGAGCATTCATTCAGGAATAGCGATAACAAAATTTAAAGATGCTCTGGTGACCATATTGGTTGTCCATGCAGAACCATTTTGACTTATTACAAACTAGTCCCCACAAGTCTTCTGGCGGAAATCCCATGTTGATATGACTCTCAATTTCACAAGTCTTCTGGTGGAAATCCCATGTTGATATGACTCTCAATTTCACAAGTCTTCTGGTGGAAATCCCATGTTGATATGACTCTCAATTTCACAAGTCTTCTGGTGGAAATCCCATGTTGATATGACTCTCAATTTCACAAGTCTTCTGGTGGAAATCCCATGTTGATATGACTCTCAATTTCACAAGTCTTCTGGTGGAAATCCCATGTTGATATGACTCTCAATTTATGAGGAGTTAATATAACAAGATTTGAAAGCTGGCTGCTGCATTAATCATATTGGATGTCAGATCAGCACCATTTTCATTTAGTTTCAACAATACATCATCGTATGTTTTTAGCAGACACCCCCTCCCCTGTTCATATGGCAATCTATTCAAAAGAGTAGCACTAATATGATTTTCAAAATGGCCTCTGAAGTCAAAGTGAAACCATTTTCATTTAGGACAAATTAGATACCATAAGTCTTATGGTGAAAACCTCGTGTCTATAGGACTTCCTGTTCAGAAAAAAAAGCTATAATGATTTTCAAGCTAGCTGCCATGATGTTTTTTTTGGACATCAAATTAGCACCATTTTCATTTATGATCAACTAGTTATCACAAAAATTCTTTTAGTGAAACCTCCATGTTGAAATGACTACTTAGGGATAACAATATTGTCAAGATGGCTGCTATGGCGGTCATGCTGGATATCTAAGTAACACCATTTTCATTTAGAACCAACAAGACCTTGGAATAAATTCATGGCAATCCTACAAGTAGTTTTTGATGATAGTGATTACAAACTTGTGGCCACAGTTAACAAAGAAAAATAGACCATACCATAATCTCTATTGGTCTAAACACTTCATGAATATAATCTGACAACTGAGATATATAGAGACAGATGTTATGTTCTGACTTCTAAATCTTGCCTTATTTAACTTACATTTTATTTTACGATGGTTGCTCTCTCGTCAATACTTTCCCCATGTTCTAAATCATGGAATCTATGGTGAGGCCATTGGGTACCAGTATCTCGTATTCCATGGATAATCATAGGAGCAGTAGAAAATGTTTGGTGACATATCTTGGCAGATGATGAAACATTTAAACTAGATAATTAAAACAGACAAGATGCCAGTAAAGAGGCACATAAGGGAAACATGTGACCCAAGTGAAAAAAAAGATGGAAAATCACAATCATGCAATAAATCAGTTCACCAATATTCTCTTATGATACCAGTGACATCATAGGGTGGGCAACTCAAAGGGTGTTGGAAGAGAAAACTTGGGTGCTAAGTGCCTTTGATAGCTCTACCAATACCTTTTTGGTCATCACACCCTACAATATCTCTGGTATCCCAATCACACAAATAGTGTAACAATTTATAGTCCAACAAAATTAAGAGACAACCTACCATCTGGGCATGTGGGAGGCTTGGAAAACTTCAGGCTGTAGTTGTATGCAGCAGCAATTGAAGGACACTCCTCCTTCAACATCCGTACAGAGCAGATGGCAGTAACTCTGTACATTCTGGAGATACAAGACAATATTTGCATCTGAATCCGAAACATAGAGAATTAACTCTCAAGTTCTATACAATGTCAGAAAAGACAGTGAATTAACTCTCAAGTTCTATACAATGTCACAAAAGACAGTGAATTATGTCTCAAGTTCTATACAATGTCACAAAAGACAGTGAATTAATTCTCAAGTTCTATACAATGTCACAAAAGACAGTGAATTGTGTCTCAACTTCTATACAATGTCACAAAAGACAGTGAATTGTGTCTCAACTTCTATACAATGTCACAAAAGACAGTGAATTATGTCTCAACTTCTATACAATGTCACAAAAGACAGTGAATTATGTCTCAAGTTCTATACAATGTCACAAAAAGGAATTCACTATAGTTTGCTACAGTGTCACAAAAATTACTTCTCTGTTAAATACAATGTCACAAACCCTGGGAATTGACTCTACTTTGATATAGTATCACAAAACACATGTAATTCACTGTTTGCTCTAGCTGAATACAATGTCACAAAACATGGGGGGGGGTGGATACTCAAAAAAGTGTTTTGAGGTCCCAAAGGGGTGTCAGTGTGCATTACCAATTGAGAATAAGCTATCTTTTTATAGAAAATGATTAGAAACTCAGATCTGTATAAAAATAATCAACATACAAATAATTAACTTGTCTGTTTAAAGAAAAGTTCTGGGGCCCCAGGTAGTTGAGTGCCTTTACAGATCACCAACATCTCACCTCTGTCCACATGGGTTCAAGTCTTGGGCTTGGCCAATGTAGGTATGTGAGAAAGCTTGCTAGTAACTTCCTGTGGGCCAATTTTTCTTCCCAGGATTTTTCCGGATTCCTCCTTCAATAGATATACTGGTCACCATGTATAACCTATCATATGCTGAAAAATGGTGTTACGCCCAAAACAACAATAATAACAATAAGATGTTCCCATAAAGTTATTTCAAACACGATAATTTATGAATTTTCATTGACTCATAAAGACCGATATCATTCAAAATATGTCTGTTAAATATACAGATATATATAAATTCTGAATGTTAAAAAACCCAAATAAAATAGCTTAACATGCCATCCTCTTCATAATCCCAATAACATCTCTGTGAAATCTGACTGAGAGGATCTTTCAGTGATATTTAAAGAGATAAAAACTAAAGTATATGTAATAAGAAGTTTTATATTTGATTTACATTTTTTAAAAACATAATTCCACTTTTTGAAGCAAACAGTACAAAACCTTCAGTTTTAGTGTTTTCCAATATAGTGACTGCTCTAATAGAATATATTAATAACTGGAATAAGCCCATCCTATGAATGGATTAGGGAGATTGCACAATAACAGCACTGAGATAACCCTTAACCTCATACAGCATTGTGACAAAGTGCAGCGCGCTATAAATAGAACACCTGTTACCTAGTTGACAGCATACACATAGGCCTGCCTGTGAACTGTTAAGCAATGTAAAGTATGTTACGTTTAACAGCAAATTTAACCATTTTACATTTTTGGAACACATCTATTATATGTGGAAAAATTTAAGAGTAAAGTCCGATTGTTATAGTTGTGTAATTATTTTTCACGGAAGAATTTTTAATGTGCTTTAAAATCTTGAGAGATCTCATTCACCGTCATGTCAGTGAGGCCGCGTGACCAACCGTAGCTGCCATTTCCCATACTCGAAATTTACATGTTTTTCATCTGTGTCTACATCACTGAATTTGATAATTTATAAAAACCAATTGCTGCCTACATCATATCAGAGCCTTTACCGAAGTTATTGAATCTTTCATAGTTGTGATTCTAATCATGAAAACTTTGTAAGTACTGAATGAAATCTGTGACCACCATTTTGGAAAGTGGAGACTACAACACAGTTACTTTAAATAGCAGATATTGACCAGTGCACAAACAGCAACCACATGATCTGATGTAATTGTCATTCACAGAAATGAATGCAGTATCTAATAGGGGGTTTTCCCCGAAGGTGGCACTACGAAAACCAGCTCAAAATGCTGATGTTTACAGCAGGCGTCAAAAGGCGCTTCCATGTGAATGGAGTAGAGGCGTCAAAAGGCGCTTGCATGAGGTAATGGGCTAAGTAATTTTGAAATGCAGGACTTGTCCAACTAGATGTACATGGTTGAATTTGATTCTGACACAGTGAGGACTGGTCTGGGTCGGAAGATGGTGTAGAGAGAATCAAGATGGAATCAGGTATGAGGAAAATTTACAAATGCATCACATGCAATAAATTTGTCAGTAATATGACGATTTTTAAGAAGCACTCAACCACTTACTTTCACATTACATTTTTCAAGAACAGATAAAAACTGCATATTGTGCATTTTGTCATTTTAAGTATGGATAAATATCCGCATGGGAATTAGCATTAAAGATTCAATGTTTAAATGTGTAAATGGCAAATAAGTAATTGTGTAAATGAACATAGGTATGGATGTCAGTACCAAAGGAATTACCCCTATCATTTCAATCAAATTTTACCACATTTCTGCTTAAAAAAACAGTTTAGTATGATATTTCTTTTAATTTGGTTGTAATGACATTACACGTCAGGTTGATTTACTGACCTTGTTGACAAATAACACTATTTGTCTTTGAAAAATATTTTCTTTGAAAGAACCTTTGATGACATTTTGAAGAAAAACCATTTCAAGCTTATAACCCAATGCAGTTTCTCATGGACCAACCATTTGATTCGGAGGGGCTCAGATTATATTTTTTAAGATAAAGTATCGTACCCCAAATTGCTTGAAAAAAATATTCTTGCACTGAATCATCTAAAATTAATACTATTTATATCAATTATAATATCTGACAAAATTTTAGTTTCTTTAGGAAAAAAATTCCTGGTTCAATAAAAATCCCAGGACCCCTCCCCCATACAAAATCAAATTGCTGGTCCCTTAGTAATTGCAGACCCTTAAAAAAGCCATCCTATGCATTTTGTCCACACAATATGCCTGTTATATTATAAATATTTTTATTATCATATACAAATATGTACCAGTATGAAACAACATCAGACAATCCTAAGAATGTTTACTGATATTGACAGATATATTCATCAATGACACATCTTAAAATCTTAATCCTGTTATATTATGAGATAGAAAAGAAATACCGTAAATAAAACTAGTTTTAACTATGTCAGGGGTTTACAAAGTAATGGCCATCAGTTGTAAGCCTAACATGCGATGAAAGGATGAATTTTTCATCATTTTGTTTAAGCAGTTTGGTTACTGTATACCATGTACAAGTTTAAAATTTTTAAATATGCTGCAGCCTTTTTTTGGCACGTTCTTAAATATGTAGAATCAAAACCAACACAAAATCTCATGTCTATTCAATTGGAAGGAAACAATGGAACACACAATAATTGTGATTTGTGTTGGCACTACCAAGCCAAGCCTTTTCATGTTATTAAGCTAGAAACATATTGTTCAGCTGATGTTATTCAAATGTGTTGTGTTTATTACTAAAAAGTTATTCAAATGTGTTGTGTTTATTACTAAAAAGTTATTCAAATGTGTTGTGTTTATTACTAAAAAGTTATTCAAATGTGTTGTGTTTATTACTAAAAAGTTATTCAAATGTGTTGTGTTTATTACTAAAAAGTTATTCAAATGTGTTGTGTTTATTACTAAAAAGTTCATATATGTAATTATCACACATGAATGCTAGTATCAGATTTTTTGTAACCATGTTGAGTTTGGTAAACCTGTCCTGTTTGGTGTATTTACAATGGTCCAAATTTCAATAAATTTCAGTAATGTGTAAGACTAGTCCATACACCAAATATGGTGAAATCTGTTTAAAAAAACTTGTTGTTGTTGTTGTGGGGTTTAATGCCATTTCTCAGCACACGATAGGCTATGCATGGCGGCCAGTATTAATGATGGAGGAAGAACCAGGGAAAACCCCGGGAAGAAACACCGACCCACAAGAAGCTACTGGCAAGCTTTCTCACATACCCACATTGGCCGAATCATAGACTTGAACCCATGCAGACAGAGGTGAGATGGCAGTGATCCATAACGGAGAGCGCTTTAGACCTATTGGCCACTCGGGGCCCCAAAATAACTTGTAATATTATTTTTATTTGAAACTCTACTCTAGGATGTCATTGAATCTTCCTCTCATGTCATGCAGTATCAAGCTGAAGACAATATGGAGTACTTTTTGTTCCCTTCATGCATAATTGCCAACCCCTCTGACAGTATTTACAGTGGGGAAAGGTAGGGGTCAGAGGTTCAAAAGGTGGAGTCTGAGATCCCAAGGGAGGTGACAAGTCAAAATGCAGCATCATACAACTGAGACAAAATAATTATTTCTTAAAAGAATTTAATTTTTCAAAAACATTGGTTGTTATACATTTGGCTTCTTCAGGTTCATGTATATATGTTTTTAGCTGATGGATTTGAAAATATATCCATGTATATGTCTGCCACATGTACCAGCACTAAGCCAGCAGTTGACAGCTGTGTTTGGGTTAAAGTCCTCAAACTCTGGTCCATTTGCAGAAATGTTCATTAGCATTTGTAAACTCTCTTGGTTTAAGGAATTCCTTAAAGAAGTATTGATTAAGTTCATTGAACTAAATCCTTGTTCACACTCAGCAGTGGATGGGCTTATTACAAACATGATTTCTAATAGTTTGCATAACTGACTGAGGCTAGGTGGAGTATTTACTAAGAGTGTGCCAGTTTTGGATATTGTTTGCAGTAAATGCAAAACATCTTTCCTTCCGAGTCAATATATTCAAGCCAGGGATGACAATCAACCCAATGCGGCTGAAAATTTCTCTGTCTCTTAGTAGTGTCATATTTTACATTTTTTCCATCACAGATTGTTGCTTATGTCTCTTTGGAGAAATAGCTACCGCACACTGAGTATCCGTCTTACGTTTTATCCCTACATTTTCAATCAAATTTACCTTCTCTGAATTGCTGTTATTACCTTCCTTGTGAAAATAATTTAGCAAACTCATTTTATCCACAGAGTAACTATCAGCTTGCTTGACAACTACTTCTAAAGTGATCCTAACATCAATTTTCTCTTTTTAAATAAGAAATGAAACAGCTCATTAATTAGCGTAATTGTTTCTCTTCCAACACAATATCGCACGTGGAAGTTAATCATCTGTATAATCAATTATAAATTAAAGAATCATTACTGTCATTTAATCAGTTCATAAAGGAAACCAACACTGATGTCGGTAAAGCACCTTTCATTAACTTAATTACACTGACTCGCTGGATTAAAATCATAGAGAGCTGCTCGTTATGATCTAGATTGAGTAAAATCATTGCAACAAAACCGCTTACAACACTGCTAATTGATCATACTGGTTTTCTTTTGTTTGACGTGTTTCGATTTGCCAATAATTTGGTCGCTTAGCCCAATATGCAGTCAAGCTGTAACAGGATGTAAATGTATACACAAAGAGGGGTAGAATCAAGTATTCAGTACGCCCAGAGGGCATGATTGGCCAAATAAAGATAGATATAGTGATTAAAGCACGAAATAAGGACTAGCCCGACTTTGTTAAAAAGCACTTGTCCCGGACTAGCGACTTGGAAAATTTTACTTGCCCGACTTCAAAAATGACTAGTCTGGGACATTGGGCTATGGGATTTGCTCAGCCCTGACACTACCCTTAGCAAAACGTATACGTATTATGTAGAATATTATCTGTTAGGTTAGCATAAAACAATGTATATAAATATTTTAATTAGAACAAGCAAGATATGTCAGTTTGTGTTTTCTCTCATAAATATGTACGTTATGAAGTATGATTATTTTCTTTCAAAGAATATCAAAATAGTTTGTTTAAATTTAGTTTTCTATCCCTAAAACCTATCTTACGTAGCATCTACTTTTTTGTTGAAGAAAAAGAATGTACAAACTATTGTTAAGTTTGGCCAAATTGTATTTCGAGTTGGCCGAATTGTCTTTGGGCCAAATTCACTATAATCCGGCATAAATGATACAACTTTCCCACCCCTCCCCTATTCAATCCCACAGATTAAATACACTTTTTTCTGGTAAACATGGTTTTGCGGAAAAAGAAGGAACGCTTATTCCCCATCATCACTCTTTTGGTTACATCCGTATGCAACACGGCGCATCATATTTGCTGTACAATAGCACGATCGTATACTATATCACATAGAAATTTATGTGGGGAAATTAAGCACTTGAATGGCTAGGTTGAATAGAAGGGATAAATGTACGTCATATCCGGTTTTGGCACACGGAAACTACTGATTTTTTACGGAGATTGCTGAATAATTTTTTCATTTTATAAAGCAGATTTTAAGTCTAATTAAACATTTTTATGGTGTGCATACATAACCAATGCGTTTTGTTTACAACTATAATAATATCACACGTTTGTACAATATAGGTGGCCTTTAAGTTAATTTAATAATCAAATCAGTAAGACCTACATGATTTCATGAAATTAGCAGGATTTATTTGACTTTATGTATAATTATAGAAGAAAAAGCTAAAAATTTATTCAATGATTTACAATTATTTTACATTTTAAAACGCTGAATTATATTTTTGTACCACAAGCACCAGACAAGAACATTAATATGCAAATCTAGGCTACAATTGCTGATTATTTACTGTTCTCTATTATAAAATAATATGAAAAGCAAAGGAATGGACTAGATATGCCATGTATTTTAACTAATTTATGATTGACAATTTGAAGTAAACATCAAATAAGCACTATCCTCATTAATTACTAAAAATTTAACCCCACCACAAAAAATCTCCCATACATCAGTTTCAAACTTGCCTAAATAGCTTCTAGTGTGACGTTGTAATTATTATATAAAGCAAAGTATAGGTATCAAATATCGTATTGATATATGCACATCTGTTCTGAATAATAATGTAAATTATGACAAGATTACAAAGAGAAAATATTCAATATGTTAACAAAGCACCATACCACTCTCAAAACTTCCGCATACAGAGTTGTAATTTAAAACCATTTTTCAGCACATGATAGGCTATACATAGCAGCCAGTATAACTGGTGGAATATGAACCCAGTAAGAACTACCAACGAACAGGAGGCAGCTGGCAAACTTTCTCCTATGCCCAAATTGGTCAAGACTGAGACTCGAGCCAACGTGAACAGAGTTGAGATGGCAGGGATTGGTAATGGTGAGTGATTTAGACTACTCAGCCACCCATGGTCCCTTCACATGTAGAAAACAAAATAATGAAGTGAGTAACAGGAAGAATAATACATTCTAGAAATTTAATTTAATTCTGTTAGGTACAAATTTCAAGTAAAACCATTTTTTGACTAAAACCAAAAGTCACATAAAATGACAAGCCAATGAACATTTAGTATACAAGCAATGTGTCCCATTCAGCCATTGGTAGTGAAAGTGACAGCCATACTAAATGTGGACTTAGTATGCAGATGTGTGTATGCTTATCCCAAATTTTCTAAACTCTGACCCTAGTATAAACTTGTACTGGGCATACACTTCTTTTGAGATGGAGTAAGCTTTAAAAGTTATCTCCCTTAGCCTGATTATCAGGTGTAGCACAGAGACCATGTTTTTAAATGTTGACATATGCCAGTAATTATGGTTATAAAGTTAATTTTAATTGTGTAAACTGGAAATAACTGCCCAGCTCAATATTTATAACAACCTGAATTGTCAATGTTAATATTGTATTACATGAAAAAATTTTTAAAGTATTTCTTTTAAAGGTTGATAAAAGCATATTCTAATGATGTTACTAGGAAAGGAGTGTCTTCAACTTTAAATAATGTGCCTAAATTGATTAACCAAAACACTGATGTATTTCTATTCACTGTCAGTGAATGCTTGGTTCATGTGCACCAAGACAGGACTAAAAGGTACAGTACTAATTCAGTTCCAATGTAAACCAACACAAACAAAATGATATTAGAAATTCATTAACTTAAAATTCTGAGTGCTCATGAACACTCCTAAATTTATTAGTATAGATGCATCCTGGATGACAGCTTCTGTGTAGAGAAAACCGTATGACCCACATCACCTTTTGGATCTACATGCATTTAAAACATTCAATATCACTTCAAAAAGTCAGTTTCTGATTTCAAGTAATGAGTCTTTAAAACGAGTTTGTAAAGGGAGTGATATTCTATCAGTAAAACAATGTCACTATATTTTTCTCAATTATAACAAGAATAAGCTCTCAAAACATTATTTTTCTTAAAATCTTACTTTCATTATTAAACAATACTGGCCTGCTAAACCCATAGAGTCTTAATTTTATCTTCACCCAGTTCTAGACTGGTTTCCATTTTTCCATATCATTAGTAACATAAGTCCTATATTGTCCTACTTTCCTGTACCTGGGCAGACTAAAGGTGTTTTTCAAAACTGAAGAGTAGCAATAAATAATTAATCATATTAACCAATACTATATGAGCTACACATTTCTGAGAGAACAGAGAAACAATCACCAAGAACTTTTAGGCAAGTGTTGGGAATATACTCCTAAATTTACTGAACAATGTGTTTTGTGGTAACCACTGAAGTATGGGCCAAGTCATGCTCTCATCACTACTCTGAATACCATATATACTTGCTTATAAGTCGAGTCAAACTGCAATCATCAACAATCCTGATCTATATGTGTTCTGCTCATTACTCCGTGCAAACTACAAAGACAAAGATCTGCCAGCACATCATCTAAGTTGTGCAGTTTGCAGTTGCAAGTGACTTATAAGTGAGTATTTACAGTATTTGCACCCAATTAGCTTGTATTACAGTTGCAATTGACTTATAAGTGAGTATATACAGTTTTTACACCCAATTATCTTGTATTACAGTTGCAATTGACTTATAAGTGAGTATATACAGTATTTGCACCCAATTAGCTTGTATTACAGTTGCAATTGACTTATAAGTGAGTATATACAGTTTTTACACCCAATTATCTTATATTACAGTTGCAATTGACTTATAAGTGAGTATATACAGTATCTGCACCCAATTAGCTTGTATTACACTTGCTTTTATTGTTAGAATGGGTAAATGCAGCTCATTTCGAAATCAAAATATTCTGTGGAAGCCAGCATGATAACTATATCATTATATATGTTTTTTATGTTATAGGTGTTATCTAATGTTGTAAAGTGCTTAGAGCTTCTAAAGATTAGGTGCTATACAAAGTCCTCATTAATATTATTATTATTATTAATATTATTATTATTATTATTATCACAGTTTCTGTCCTGCAATTTGATTTGTTCACCTAATATCTGTCTATTCTACATGTCTATCTTAAACACTAGTATCCTGTAAGTTCTTGTAAGTTTAAGTTAATACCAGTACATGCATACTCACTCGCATGGATCTTGTGTTGACGTGTCCCCATTGGAAGATATACATGCGATGTATCTAGTGGAATTAAGGGCACTTGTTATGCATACCTCCTGAGCAGGTAAGTCTGAAAATGTCAGATTTTATTACAATTACACTATGTACCGTGAGTAACTAATATGCCACACAATCTTATAATAATTAAACTATATACTGTGGGTAACTAATATGCCACACAATCTTATAATAATTAGACTATGTACTGAAACTAATATGCCACACAATCTTATAATAATTAGACTATGTACTGAAACTAATATACCACACAATCATATAATAATTACACTATGTACTGTGGGTAACTAATATACCACACAATCTTATAATAATTACACTATGTACTGTGAGTAAATGATATGCCATGCAATCTTATAATAATTACACTATGTACTGAAACTAATATGCCACACAATCTTATAATAATTACACTATGTACTGTGAGTAAAACTATATGCCACAAAATCATATAATTACATTATATACTGTGAGCAAACAATATGCCACACATTTTATAATAATTACACTATGCACTGTAACTAATATGCTATACAATCTTATAGTAATTACACTATGTACTGTAACTAATATGCTGTACAATCTTATAATAATTACACTATGTACTGTAACAAATATGCTGTACAATCTTATAATAATTACATATAATAATTACACTATGTACTGTGAGTAAATGATATGCCATGATTTTATGATAATAACACTACGTACTGTGTCTATTAGCTGATACGGCATGAACTAATGATAATTACACTATGTACTGTGTTATGTATTACAAAAAGTTGATTGGCTTGCATGCAATATACTTATATTTGCAGTAAATGCCAGTGACAAAACTTATGTGCATTCCTAATTCAGTTTAAACAATGTAGACCAAGAATTCTGCATAATTATCTACAAGTTCACAGTCACTTCTCAGAATTTTAATTTTTATTCAATGAAATTGGAACAAACTTGCATACAGACTTCTGCATAGGCACATGTGTCTTCCCTTGAACATACTGTTATAAAGGAAAATTAATCCTCTGCCATATGGACATGACCTAATGATGAGTTAGGATGCCTCTCTTGCTTACTTACAATAAGCACATTTTCTGCCCATTATGATGTTTGAAGAGTACTGTGCATCCCTAATGATGATATTTCATCACTTTAAATATAGGTTTGGGGGTAGAATTTGCAAATAAAGATGGGGCATTCATTCTTATTTTTTCTTACTGGTTTGATAGAAAATAGAGTATTGTAATTATTCATTATGAAATTTGAAACTTATGGGAATTTTAAGCACTATAAATAGTATATTACAACCTGGAAACCAATGCGTGCAACTTTTTTTCCACAAAATGGTGATCTATGTTTCTGATTTTGATAGTGATGTGAAGAGCAAAAGATTGTGGGAAGCATACAAATCTAAAGCATGATCTCTGACCTTGCTGCAAGGTCATGGAAGGGCTCGTTATCAAGTGTGTGGGAGATATTGCCAAGATACATTCAAATAAAGGTCACGACATTCGTTCTACCACTGAACCCGTGGTTGCACAATCCAGATTACTGGATGTGTTTCAAACATGCGTACAATGTACTCGCATACAAAGTTTGGGTAATATTTGCATTTGCATTTGGGTAGCCTCTGTGGCTATACACCAAGTCCATATTATTTATTTCTACATTACTGGTGTCCTTCAGGCTTGTGTTTGTTACCTATCATGGCACTGCACATCGAATCCAAACTATTCATGTCCATGTTGACAATACCCGGGATGGAATTCAGATTTGGGGCAAGCTCTGGGCACACCTTCAATGCCTCAAATATACAAACCATAGCTACCTTCACCTCCTGCCTGTAAAATCAAAAGAGAAATTGTCACATTCAGGCCCTAGGCTGTTTTCTCTCACCCACCCACCTCAAAAATTAAAAACAGAAAGGGGAGAAAGCTTAGTTCATTGGTTTCTAAAATGCTCATGAACTTTGGAACAGGAATAACTGGGACAGCCTTGCACATATTTTGGTCTGCAAAGTATTAACTCATTATCCTTGAAAGCAGCAATTTGATGTTGAGAGGGAATACCCCTGTTCTCGGTGCTGTGAGATCATAACAATTCAGGATAGACTGAAATAAGTGGTATTAGAGGAAGAAAAGGAAAGATGTAGTTTTAAATGATACAAAGTATTGTACACTTCCTACTCAGGCAAGGAAATACAATTTTTGAGACCAAAACCTATATTACACAAAAAAGTGTCAAGTCCAGAACCAGAGCTTTTTTTCTTAATTTCTAAACCTAAAGTAGATGAACCTAAATGGCAGATACACGGAAAAACTAATGCAAAAAGGTAGGGTGAGTTTGAGAGGGGTCCAATAAGAAAAAATAAAAAAGGCAAATCTTCACCCTCTGTTCATATAAAGGTGAAATAGCCAATTGAAAACCACTTCATATACATAATGAAATATCTGGCCATGTAAAAGTCTGAAACATCTGGCCATGTAAAAGTCTGAAACATCTGGCCATGTAAAAGTCTGAAACATCTGGCCATGTAAAAGTCTGAAACATCTGGCCATGTAAAAGTCATGTAAAAGTCTGAAACATCTGGCCATGTAAAAGTCTGAAACATCTGGCCATGTAAAAGTCTGAAACATCTGGCCATGTAAAAGTCTGAATCGGACGTGATGGGTTCAATGAGAAGCAACAACAAAATCTTTGCCTGTTGCCTGCATTAGTTTCAGTTGAACATGGAGATGATCTCCCTGGTAAAATGACTTAACAATTTCAAACTGTTCCCCACACAGTATACAGTACAATACTTACTGATAAAACCATGTACCACATTAAAAAGGTTCTGATGCAGAACTCTATTTCTACACGTATTATAGACTTTAATGTTGTTTTCTTCTTCAATTTGATGGCAATCAATGACACATTTTAGTTAGAGCAGTCTGTACTTCAGGGTTGCACAACCTTTGTCAGTCAAGGGCCAGGTTGCATTTTCTAAGACCAATCGAGGACCGCAAACACTAATTTCTTTAATATAATTACTGTTCACAGGCCAGATTTCTGTGTTGTTTTAACTTGCTCTGAGGGCCAGACAGAACACGTTTGTGGGCCAGATCTGGCCTGCAGGCCGGGGGTTGTGTACCCCTGCTATACTTGCAAGTGTATGTAATTATGACAATGTGATGATCACACACTAAAAGGATATTCAAGCAATACATACCCAGTACTTGATGAACAAGCAAGAAAAGTTGTGAAAATAAACTGTCCAATAAAATCATATACACACTCATAAGATGAGTCCAACTGCAAATGGCACAGGCCCAGATCTGCCAGCACATCATGATGGGTCTGTGCAGTGTGCTAGGAGTAATCAGTAGAATAAACAACACAGACCCTGATCTGCCAGCACATCAGGATGGGTCTGTGCAGTGTGCTAGGAGTAATCAGTAGAATAAACAACACAGACCCTGACCTGCAGGCACATTATGCAATGGTAGATCATGATCTTCGTTGTTTGCAGTCTGACATGACTTTCAAGTGAATATATACAATATTCCCTAAGCTGGTACATTTAAATGGTAAGCTGACTGCATATTTATGAAACTGTCCCATCTTTACCAGACTGTCCCATATTTACCCGACTTAGCCATATTTACCAAACTGTCCATATTCACCAACCTGTCTAATCTTTACCAGACTGTCCCATATTTACCAAGCTGTCCCATATTCACCAAACTGTCTCATCTTTACCAGACTGTCCCATATTTACCATACTTACCCATATTTACCAAACTGTCTCATATTCACCAAACTGTCCCATCTTTACCAGACTTCCCATATTTACCAGACTGTCCCATATTTACCAAACTGTCCCATATTCACCAAATTGTAGATCTTTACCAGACTGTCCCATATTTACCAAACTGTCCCATATTCACCAAACTGTCTCATCTTTACCAGACTGTCCCATATTTACCAGACTGTCCCATATTTACCAAACTGTCCCTGATATAACATTACCATAATCAACCTCCAAATGAACAAAGCATCAAGGCTGGTCATATCATTCAAATATAGACACTGCGAACATTTTCTTGATTCTAACCTCAACCTAAAAAAGTTATATGGACCACAAAAATGTTTGACAAATCATATATGTGGCACTTAATATTCTAGTCTTGAAGAATAGTATATGTTCTTTACTATATCTTTGCTTGCATAGCAGCTATATATTTGTTTTCTACTTTATGGGTTTCTGTCAGCTGCAGTGACACATCTAATGAGCTTGTGTGACTGTGAGCAACAGTGTTGAAGAAAATTACTTAAATGTAAATCCTAATTATAAATCATAAAATACAAGTCACAATGACTTGCTTTCAGATTACCATAATATACTCTGCATGGTGTAATCACATACCCATTTATGTTACTCTTCAGACAACAGCAGCTGCAAACAGTCAGCTAAATGCAATGAGGTTAACCCAAATCATTAAACCAGTCAGCTAAATGCAAAGAGGTTAACCCAAATCATTAAACCAGTCAGCTAAATGCAAAGAGGTTAACCCAAATCATTAAACCAGTCAGCTAAATGCAAAGAGGTTAAACCAAATCATTAAACCATGAAGTAAAAGTCACATAATCTTTTCACTTAGAGGTGAAGGACTTCACATCACTTGCATGAATATATGTTCAACTGAATCTGACAAAATTACCTAAATGCAAACCCTATCCATGATACAATGAGCTCTAGTCTAAAGTAAGCATAAATAAATCAAAGTGGCCTAGTTTTCACTGATGGATGTAGTCTACCTCATAACATAAATATGTACCAAATTATGTTAATGGATGAAAAAATAAACAAAAGGCGAGGTTAACCAAAATCATTATACCATGCAATATAGGTCACAGTGACATCATTTTCACAGCAATTTGCAGCACTTCACATGCCATGTCTAAATATCAACTTATGAGACTCAATGAACAAAAGTATCTAAGAAAATTCCCTAAATGTAAACCATAACTCAAGTGTGACTCCTGTTATTATTACATTTCCATAGTCTTAAACAAAGTAACAGAAAAGAGTGAAAGCCAACAAGTTTAGTAAAATTCAACAAATAATTTATTTCCCCAGAATACAAAGAGAAAAATATAGAAGTATTGCAAATTTAATCCCAAATAATCCAAGAATTTCTAACACTAGTCCTATGATTTAACTTCCAAAATGCTATTCCAAAGCAAAGCCATTGCTGGAAGTGTTGATGTGCCTGTGATGGCCTGTATCATATTGATGTGCCAATAACCTTTTGTTGAATCACAATAATACAATCCAAGAATATATCCTTATCTATATTTCACTATAAATCCAAGTCTCTATTTCCAAGAATGTTATTTTTGAGCACTTTGTATTTCCAGAGAAGAATATCTTCATTTAAGTAGTTTAAATCAATGAATTCAACCCCAAATGAAATACTGGACAGAACAATATTGCAACTGATTCTGCTCAGATCTTATGGCATGAATGAATAGTTTCTAGGTAAACAAGATTATAAGTCCTCTACGGGACCTCAGGACAAAATTAGCATATCTAATGGAAAATTTTATTCTAGAAACTTCCAAATGTTTACAAAATAAAATCTTAGTTATAATTAGAAGGTCTGTTACTAAAATTATAATATCAAATGTGGTAAACAACAGGAAGACACTACACTTCATTGGAAATTTCCAATATTCTGGACTCAGATTGAGATAAACATGATGTATACAAAACCAAAATCAATGATTCAGGTCAGGTAGAAAATGAACTTGATTTTGAATACAGTCAAGCCCAAAATACAATTATCCGTAGCACATAACAACAAAATAACTAACAAACAATGCCAATTAAAGATACATAACATAATGCATATCTATATTAATCACTTAACTTTTCTCCATGACTGTAGATTATACCTTTAAATAATGATCATCTATAAAGAACATGCTGACATAGTTATTTGAACTTAGAATATTCTTTAAGAACTTGTTGACCATTTGATGGATTTTTCCACTAAAAATGGTCCACATCTAGATAATTGTAGGGCACTCTGTTGCATCATAAATCAGGTGACAGTTTGTATATAAATAGAAGTTTTGTAAATGAAGTATTCATTCCTGTTTCATAACAGCCTCTGGGAATCAGTGATGAGTTTATAGTTGTATTCAGATATAATTCCAGAGTAATTATCGTTCACTGGAATTACTATAGTGCTCATTGACTGGATTAACACATTATTTTGGGATTTTCGTGAACTAATTCAAAGACATTCTGGATTACATCATTGTGATATATCAACACATTCAAGATTATTGATACATCAGCACATTCAAGATTATTGATACATCAGCACATTCATAACTCCTGAAATGCATACAGAATGATCTCAGCTTTTAGACTTTGATAGGTTATTTATGATTATTTGGAATTTAATTCACAATATGGTACTGTAAGTGTTTTCTTAATTTTCACTTTGTATTAAAGGGAAATAAACTGTTGGTTGCATTTTACACAAACTTGTTTGTTTAGCTTCCTTTTGCTACAAAGTTTAACACTATAAAATCATAACACTGCCTGATGGATTGGATAAACACTAATTGTTATGCAGGAATTAGAAATATTTTTTAATCCAACCACATTGGGATAAAAAAGCAGCGAAAGGTAAATATGTACGTATGCTGTATCAATGATATACCACAAGCTGTATAAATTTTTCATTAATAGGAAATGAGGCTTGCTGAGGTTCCATTTAATGAAACATTTATACGAGTGGTATATCACTGATACAGCATACATACTGTACATATATTTTATTTATATCACATACAAATATATATATATATATATATATATATATATATATATATATATATATATATATATATATTTGCCCTTTGAATGGGGTTAAGATTTACTATGGGCAGCTGTGCATGGACCTAGTGAATGAACTCCTCATATCCCTAAGTCTGTCCACTACAAAATGTAGTTCTATGCCTTTTGTGTCTGTTCACAATCACCTTTGCATATTGATAAGTTGATTGTTTTCTTTTTTTAGTTTCTACTTTTCTTCACATTGATGAAATCAATATAATACACACTTATGATTTAAACATGAAAGATGGTTTTAATGATAAAAGTGGAGCACTACACTTGGTTAGCTATGCCATTAACTTAAATGCTAAGCCATTCACCTACTGGCTCATGGAAATTAATGTGGAATAGAAACTAAGCAAAATGACACCAACAAGAAGTAATTAAAATATTTTAATATATTTTACAGTAGATCTAAGTCATTATTCTGCTTAGTAACAGCACCAATGGTTTGACTTTAGACTTTAAATCTCTCTCTCTCTCTCTCTCTCTCTCTCTCTCTCGTAGGCTTGATTTTAAACTCTCTCTCTCACATCCTTTGGTCAGTGTGACTTCACTTTTACCATCATTTGGAAGTCCAGATATTGTGGGATAACATAAACTAAATTCCCCTATGTTCGTCATTTCATAGATTTTAGCCCGTATCTTGCTACAATGGAAGAGAGAGAGAGGCCTTCGGACATTTTCATATTTAATTAATGATAATTGATATTTAGAATATTAGAGTATGTTTAAGAAACAACAACAAAACAAAACATTAAATACATCACAGTCTGTGTACCGTGTAACCGTGTAATTACTGTATAATGTCGAAGTGGTTAGAGACTTTGTATCATTGATAAACACTGTAGATAAATCCCAAGGAAAGTGCACATGTATCATTATGATGAACCATATTCTTGTTGGTTACTTGGTGTAATTTCTATTTCAACATTTAAATCCAGCCCAAATTCCTTTTCTCTCTCACTCCTCATTTCTGCGTAGTTTGTCTGTTATCATTGAGGGGGGACAGAAATCAGAAAGGATTGTGATGAAAATGTGTACCATATTAAATTCATTTAGAAAATGAGGATTATTAACACTTTTTATCATTATTTTCATACGTTACTAATGATTAATGTGTAAAAATTCATCATTGATCAATAATCAACTGCAGACATTCGTGAGAATGTTTATATATGCATATTATTGCATCATGAGCAGAGTACAATTTGATATACCAATAGTATTCATATATCAAATTGGTTTATACCAACACTTTAAATGCCATGTTATTTTAATGCATGTGGTATAAATATATATAATTCATAAGCATGGTACAACACATTTTTTCAACTTATTTAAAATCTAGTCAAAACATTTTTATAGAAATGTTCATCAAGTTCCACAAGCAGAACCTTATCTATCACATATTCTAAACGAGGCCTGGATATTAGTGTAGTTCTAGGTTTGATTCCCAGTTTGTGGTACCTTAACCATCACTGGTTTCCTCCAGGTTCTCCAGTTTTCTCTACCACTTGAAACCAAACTTTTTTTCCATCAAGGGATCATGGTAAAATTCTTGCGTTTATTGTAAATAACATCTGAACTTGTTAAATTAATATACACCAATACACACTTGCAAAATACAGTCAGGATGCTCATACTGGATGATTGCCCACTACTTTGCCCCATGGAACTAATCTCATTCATTAAGACCATCAAACAGGGTTGGACAGATGCTTGCACAGAATCTGTGCATTGCTGAGAATCAACACAAAGGATGAAGATTCCTGAAATGACAAAATTTCAAAATTAAATCAGAGCTGAACAGAATCATGAAAGCTTTCATTCACACTGCAAATTAGAACCTGTTACTGTAGGGACTGCACACTGATTTATAGTATATGGCTGCCAAACAAGAGGTCCCAGTAGGACTGATTTATAGTAGATGACTGCCAAACAAGAAGTCATGGTAGGACTGATTTTGCTCAAATGATATGCTACCAAGTAACTGCAAATTCATACTGGTATTGAAATTTTGGAATGGAAAGAAACGTTTGGAACACTTAGTTGCCACTCTGCTCATTAATCTGAGGGGTCACCTAACTTCATGACAAGATCAGATGCATTGATGATTAAAATATGGTTTTTTAAAATAAATAATTATTTTTGGGGGTGTTTTTATGTCAAGCATCAGAAAAGTATACTCTCTTAGCATGAAATGGCAGATTTTGGCCCCTGGGTGTCCCCACCTATCTCATGGTATATATCATTATTATTCTTGGTTGGAATCTTGTGGTTTTCCATGTACAGACCCTACTTGACTCAAAAATCCATATGGATTGAACAAAGTTTACTCTCCTTTTGGTGCCAAGTAAGTGTGTGAGTGTTTATATATACATCTATACATGTATATACACACACTCACACAACACCTACCAGCTGTGCACTCCCCTTGTCTTGATTATGTAGGAACAGTGTTCAAATTTGAACAACTTGATTTTTATTGGATGCGGTAGCCTGCTGCCACATAGTACTGAAATATCTGATTGATCCGCCAAGGTATAGATAAGGTTAACACATTGGTTGTTGCTGTTGTTGTTGTAGGGTTTAACACCGTTTATCAGCACAAGATAGGCTATACATGGCAGCAAGTATTAATGGTGGAGGAAGAACCTGGAAAAACCCTGTAAAGAACCACCAACCTACGAGACGCTACTGGAAAGCTTTCTCACATACCCACATTGGACGAACCCGAGATTCAAACCCAAGCAGACAGAGGTGAAATGGCAGTTATCCGTAACAGTGAGCGCTTTAGACCACTCGGCCACTTGGGGCCCCCTTAACACACTGGAACCTTGGCTAGCGAAGATGAAGTTTCCGTGTTGAAAAGGCAGGTCAGCATCATTTGCTTACAAGCCATAAATACCAAAATACTTTCTAATTTATAAAACCCAAATAACAACAACCTGACATTTTTGGTTCACATTAGGGCTGCTAAATAGACTTAAATCAAATACAGAAATACAAGAGCATCAGTGCCATGCTGGGATTACTTACATCCGGTTGAAACAAATCCCAGCAGACAATATTATTCAAGAGATCAAACAAATTAGTGGATATACCTGCTGAAAAATATAGCTGCAAGTACAGCTGTCTAAAAATCTAGTACAGCTGTCTGAAAATCTAGTGCAGCTGGTCTGAAAATCTAGTACAGCTGTCTGAAAATCTAGTACAGCTGTCTGAAAATCTTGTTATTGCTACATAACTTAGAGGAATGGTAATATCATTATGGGCATTTCGCCAAAAGAGATTTTACGATGTCTAGTTGTAGTGTGTCCAAACGTAATTGGTTTGATATTGGCTGTCAGATCTCGGCAGCATTGTCATTTAAGACCAACCATTTGCAAGTTCGAGATCAATCCTACGAATCGTATCTCGAATGTGTGTTGATAGTTACCATTTAGGCTACTATGGCTATTAAGAAACAAGGATTAAGGAGGAATTTACAAATGATAGAATTGGAAATAAAACAATCAAACAAATCACACATTATATCCACATGATACTGTAGATTATTGGTATTATTCAAAAGTACATTCATTGCTTGGACACATTTACAAGTAATAGTCTCTGTAGCACGTCAAAACAGCCCTCTGTTGTTAAAAATGATCCTGAATAATTTAACTGATCTACAATGTCAAGAAACACATCTTCGTACGTACATAAAAGGTCTAGCCTTCTAAGATCATAGCCTTTGTTCTATCAATATTTCCAATTAATATTGCATCTTTTGCAGCATTCATGAGACTTATCTAAGGATGAATGTAGACCATCTATCTCTGAAAATCTCAACGTGTTATCAGCATACAATAAAATACATAAAAACATTTCTTCTAAAATGATACCCGCTACTATATTCAATTACAGTGCAATTTCCAGATGATTAGAAAACAGAAACAGAGAGGCTCTAGCCATGAAAAACCCAAGTGAACAATCGAAATAGAGTGCGAGTTTAACAGCTTCAAGTTTTGTCCCTAAGCCTAATATTTCTGCAGTGACATTAACGCTACTAAATTTGAAGAAACAGGAGAGATTTGTGTATGATAACTACACAAGCAGCAACGGTAAGCTCTTATTTATTATAAAAATTTAAATCCTGAAGGTGTGCAGGCATTAGGCTATTGTGGCACATTGTTATTATTCAGATTTTTCAAATTCTGAACAAGCGTATTCCCAAAAGTTTGGATGATTTAATATATTTTAAACACAATAAATACAATTTTAGATATTCATACATATTAAATGTCCCAAGAATTAAAACCTCAACAATTGGCACACACAAAAAAAACTTTTTTACAAGCAGCTACCATTCCATGGAATGAACTACCAAATCACTATAGAGAACAATCAAATTTTAATTTGTTTAGATCAGTACTTCTAGCCTGAAGTGGTAAAGACTGTAGAGGTAATACCTGCAAATACCCCCCCCCCTTCCGCCCCTGCCATAATGACGACAGCTAATGTTTGTGTTGTCGTTTTTTGTTTATCTGTCCTTGTCTTTTGAACTCTCTCAAATGCCTTACTGTTAGCTCCGTTGTTTTAAAGGAAGACTTAAGGTGCATTACAGCACGCTTCTAGTTCTAATTTGGAGCGTCTGCATTTAACTGAAATTTCGAGGTTATCAATGATTATTTTTGTTTGTTGAAATTTGCCTAAACTGCGACTTTAATTGACCCAGACACTAAACTCACTTTTAATCACTGCCTTATAAATGCTTTGCTTGCTCATGTTTGAAATCATGCGCTGTGTTTTGCCCCATTGTGCCTACGTATTATGCTGTGTTTGTCCAATTGTGCCTATGTATTATGCTACATTTTGTCCAATTGTGCCTAGGTATTATGCTGTGTTTTGTCAAATTGTGCCTAGGTATTATGCTGTGTTTTGTCCAGTTGTGCCTACGAATTATGCTGTGTTTTGTCCAATTGTGCCTAGGTATTATGCTGTGTTTTGTCCAATTGTACCTATGTACTATGCTGTGTTTTGTCCAATTGTGCCTATGGATTATGCTGTGTTTTGTCCAATTGTGCCAATGTATTATGCTGCGTTTTGTCCAATTGTGCCTATGTATTATGCTGTGTTTTGTCCAATTATGCATATGTATGATGCTGTGTTTTGTCCAATTGTACCTATGTATAATGCTGTTTTGTCCAATTGTGCCTACGTATTATGCTGTGTTTTATCCAGTTATGCGTATGTATTATGCTGTGTTTTGCCCAATTGTGCCTACCGATTATTATGTTTTGTTCAATTGTGCCAATGTATTATGCTGTGTTTTGTCCCAATTATGCCTATCTATTATGCTGTGTTTTGTCCAATTGTGCCTATGTATTATGCTGTGTTTTGTCCAATTATGCCTATGTATTATGTGTTTTGTCCAACTGTGCCTATGTATTATGCTGTGTTTTGTCCAATTGTACCTACGTATTATGCTGTGTTTTGTCCAATTTTGCCTACGTATTATGCTGTGTTTTGTCCAATTGTGCCAACGTATTATGATGTGTTTTGTCCAATTGTGCCTATGTATTATGATGTGTTTTGTCCCATTGTACCTACGTATTATGTTGTGTTTTGTCCAATTGTGCCTACGTATTACGCTGTTTTGTCCAATTGTGCCTACGGATTATGCTGTGTTTTGTCCAATTGTACCTATGTATTATGGTGTGTTTTGTCCAATTGTGTCTACGTATTATGCTGTGTTTGTCCAATTGTGCCAACGTAATATGCTGTGTTTTGTCCAATTGTGCCTACGTAATATGCTGTGTTTTGTCCAATTGTGCCTACGTATTATGCTGTGTTTTGTCCAATTGTGCCTACGTATTATGATGTGTTTTGTCCAATTGTGCCTACGGATTATGCTGTGTTTTGTTCAATTGTGCCTACGTATTATGCTGTGTTTTGTCCAATTGTGCCTACGTATTATGCTGTGTTTTGTCCAATTGTGCCTACGCATTATGCTGTGTTTTTGTCCAATTGTGCCAACGTATTATGCTGTGTTTTGTCCAATTGTGCCTACGTATGATGCTGTATTCTGTCCAATTGTACCTACATATTATGCTGTGTTTTATCCAATTGTGCCTATGTATTATGCTGTGTTTTTGTACGTTTGCAAAACATTCTTGTTGTAATGACTCTATTGTTGTATGTCATTTGAGCTTATGTTGAGTTGTTGTTTGAAATTGTGCTGACCTGCCTTTCTTACACGACTGCACTGATCTGTAAATAGATCGTATTATCGTTAACATTTTTTCCAGGCCACTTCGCATGTTACGACTGTTTACAATAGACTTGTTCTTTCTATATAACCATTTTTTTAATCAAGAAAGGCAATACAAAGACCGTTTCTTTTCATCGAGGAGCTTTCGGATAAAACAAAATGGACTGTAAATATGGCATTTACTGTACTTTTATTCTTCCTAAAACCAAATTGTGCGTCAGTAATACTGTCATGTAATGGATAAAGTGTCTTTGATTTAATTGATTTAATAAACTTGTGAAAACTTTTTTCTTTTCAACTAAGCAACGTTATCCCTCTATAATTATGTGCCTCGGATGGATCGCCTTCGCCACAAGACGTCTTTTGGTGAAAACCCCAGTCTGATATGCCTTTCCGTTCAGGGGTAGAAATAACAAGATTTTCAAGATGGCCACTATGGTGGATATATTGATAATACAAACGACACAATTTTAATATAGGACCAACTAAGTCTTGCGATGAAGGTACGTTTCAAGTCTAATAGCAGCTCTCAGAATAGTTACGATTACAAACGTGTACGAGCAGACGAACAGACGACGGAAAACTGGTTGTCCCATAGGCTCTTCAGTAGAGGCAACAAGGGAAAATATAAAAGAAAACAATGCAAATATAACCTACCGCAATGTCAATCTCATCCAAAGTCGAATGAAAATTGTACATCAAAAAGATGGTCATTCCAGCTATGTCGAACATTTCAATGTTTTAAAATAAAGTTTTTTGTTTATAAAAAAGGAATCAATAATAAACACAGAAGGGATAAGACCGCTGCAAAACAACCTTAATGCAGAGGGTTAGGAAACGTAACATTCGGGGAGGGGGATAAGATGAGTTTAGGTTGAAAGTGGCTCAAACTATAGTATAGGCGACATTAGAAGGCATACTTTCACTTGAAAACGCATTCATTACTTTAAGAGTCAAATTTTAATTGCTATAAAAGTCCATGTTAATTCAAAGAGATTGAAACAATCCTTTTATCAGAACCTATCGGAAGAATCTGCGTCTCCGTTAATATATATTCAAATTTCAGTTGGAAAATGTCTATATAAATGTAGCGTAAATATCCTGCTCTTGTGTGATAACAACCACATTCTGTCCACGCGGATTTGAGTGACACATTATGTATTTATACATTCTTTTGATTTGTGTGGCATTCTTACTAAATCTGTGTGAAAAGCATATTTATCTCTCCCATTTTATATTTCCTGCGTACTATTTCCTCTCCTGTAGTCTCGCTATTGCCTTAAAGCCTTGGACTGAGTCATCTCCAGAGTATATTCCCGTATCTCCCCATTAGTAACAGAGACTCAAGTTTGCAAGTAAACTACATAATGTAAGTCAACATCAAGCTGACAGCCTAGACAAAATTGCCAGCTTTCGGAGACTTACCGTTTCTATGCCCGTAAGTTGTAACTGTAATAATCAATCTCAGAAATAGACAAAATACATCTATACCAGGGGTGGGCAAACTACGGCCCAATAAGGGCTTTCATGCGGCCTAGGAACAAGTCATCATTCGCACTGACTCTGTTTATGTTACTCTGTTTATCAAATAAATGTGCTTCTTTTGAACTTTAAGTTTTCAAATATTAACAACATATTAACAACTGAAAATTAATTAGATGTTATTTAGAAAAACCTTTTGTTTTTGCTATTTCAAATATTAATTAGTTTACTTAATGAACTATGCGGCCCGCCACAAGGTGTAAATTTCTGATGCGGCACTTGCACTGGAAAGTTTGCCCACCTCTGATCTATATACTGTGTGAAACAGCTTGCAGAAAGGTATGAATACATTAACGAGCTCCGTACGAGTTACATCCGAATTTTTTAAAAAAAATACATGTATAATTAGAAATATCGCAGTTAGGTCCGTACGAGTTACATAATAATAACAATAATAATGAGGACTTTGATAGCGCCTAATCTTTAGAAGCTCTAAGCGCTTTACATCATTAGACAACACCTATAAGATATATAAAAAAAAACATAATAATATTAACACCATGAAATTAGATAAACATTAAAAAATAAAAAACATGCTGAGAATATTTCAGGTAGGAAACATTATTAGGTCCTTAAGTTTGTTCTTGCAGTCGAAATAAGTGAGTTTTGAGAGCCCTCTTGAATGTAATCACTGTGTCTTTGTGTCTAAGTTCATCCGAAACAATTTTAAATACATGTATATTAGAAATATCGCAGTTAGAAATCCGAACATATTCCGACAGACGGAAAACAAAATATAGCTAAATATATATTAAAAAGTTGCCTAGCAAAAGAAAACAACGGATAATTGAACATGACTGTCTTTTTGGAGGGTTTGTTTGGGGTTTTTGTTTTGTTGTTGCTGTTTTTAACGCCATTTTCAGCATAGCCTATACATGACAGCCTGCGTGTCAGGTGGAGGAAGAATTCCGGAAGAATGTAAGAAAAAATATAACATAAGGTCACCAGTGTGCTATCAAGCATGTTTCCGGCAATATTTAATCCCTTTTCATCGAGCTTCCTTCTTAGTATATATATAGTAACAAACATGTACATTTAGTAGAATTTAAAGTGAATTTTTAAATTAGTTTTCTGCAAAGTCTGCAGATCGTTATATTATAGGTGCATTATGATGACACCGATGCCACCTTTTAAATATAAATACATAGTTTACATATTTTATAAGTATGACGTTTTTTTTTTACCTCTTCACTTAACATATATATCTACCCATAATGAACTGTACAACACCGCCCGACCCCATCCAGCTGTGTGAGTGCAAATGATTAATTGTAATTTCCAATAATACCATCATTTAAATTCAGCCAAAATCACGTCATTTCCTTTATATATGTCGATTATTTTACTTGATACGTCAGACGTATACTTCGCTTTCAATGAAGAAGGGACACCGCAAAAACACACCGCGCTACACTGAAGGAAATTGTTTTGCACATCTGCGTTAAACAGATTCGAACAAAATGTTTCAATCATGAAAGTGGTGTGGGAGGAGAAGTGATGACAAAATTCAAATTCCGAAATGCCCCTTTTTGAATTTTTTTTGGAAATTTGACGAAAATGGGCTGGAGGATAAAAGTAAAAAATAATTGTGCATCTGCCACGAACACATATCCTGCCTACGAAGTTTCAATACAACTGTACAAGCACTGTATGAGAAGGAACTCCAGTTTTACTCATTTCTGACACATCTTTCAAGAAATGTCGCAACATCGGCTAAAACAAATACACATTAACACCTTATTGCGTATCTACATCAATCACATATTAAGCGTCGTAACAACGTTTCAACAAAAACTTCCCCAAACAGTGGTGGGGAACAGGGATGACGAATTAAATTATCGTAATATCCCATAATTACAAATTATCAAAGGAGGTTAAATGAAGATTGCGCATCTAAATCAATCACATATACAGTTTCGATAAAATCCTCCATGTAGCATAATAAGAGAAGCGAGGACAAACTTGATTCCTGAAATATCCCCATCAAATTATTTTTCAAGACATCTCTCCCTACATGGAGCCTGGGAAAAGCGTAAACCATTAATGTGCATCATCACCTACCACAAAAGCAACCTATTTAGTTATAACACACACACACACACACACACACACACACACACACCAGACGGTGTAGGAGGAACGATAAAGAAATGAATTTCCATAATACTTTTTTCGGATAGTTTTCTCTTTCTTAATATTTCCCCCCAAAATGACCCAGTGGAAATAAAAAGTAAAACCATACAGCCGTACGGACCATTCTAACTTGCATAGTTTCACTAAACTTGCCAAGCGGAGTGGGTAGTGAAACGATAGCAATCTGTCACGGACGTACAAACGGACGGGTAGAGGGACTGAGAGACACGCGAAAGCACAGACAATACTCCCGCTCCACGCTTAAGTGCAGGGATAGCAATGCATTATACACTACAGAATGATTATCAATATTCATTCACATGTACAGTAACAGTACGTGATGCAAACCTATATACAGACATCCACTCACGGACCATTTAGATACGTCGTTCACATTTGGTCATTTTCTTTACCTGGATGATGCACCGCGCCCATTAAAATTCTTTCAAAATGTTCCAGTATATATTCCCTAACAAGTGATTCCAAATGACGTCAGTTAAGTAAGAACTGAAACAAATGAAATTTTCCAAATTTATTACAGCAATAAAAACACGTGAAATATTTTTCAGATATTAAGTATAGCTACACTGGCACTGTAACGCTGCAGTACAATGCATCTGGAGCATAGCTACCGTACAGAAGGACTATGCAAAGCATAGGGGCCCAATAACTATTTTGCACACTGTAGATCAGACAGACTGTAAGCTTTGCATAGGGGCCAAAACATCCTAGCTACGCCACTGTAATATCTGCAGTTGCATATTTCGCTGCATGGCTGTGCATTGATATAACATGATGCACGCCCATTGGTGTGTGTGTGTGTGTGTGTGTGTGTGTGTGTGTGTGTGTGTGCGCGCGCGTGCGCGCTAATGTATGTCATATTTAGGCCTATCTCATTTTCAAATGGGTATTTAAGAATGACGGTAGTGCTGACGCTTGATTATAACGTACACTCTTTTTCTCTTATATTTCAAAAGAATAACTTGGTTAGTGCATACAGTAGAACAACATTATCAGAGACAGAGATGTCTCCGACTTTATTAGTGAACTGGTGTTAAAAATTACCAAGTTCAGAAATATATGTCACATGGAACCAAGCCAGATCATGAATTATACTGTATGTTGCTCTTCACAAGATAAGTTGAACTCTTCCTAACTCTTCTGCATCTAACGGAGGTAATAGAACCAACAGCTTTTAATATTATAAAACACGCTAATTATATAGCAAGTTTGCCAAACTATATATTCTGTCCAATTCAGTACAAATACAGGCCGTGTTCAGGCCTCTTCTTTTCGAAACACAAATGTCATCCAAAAAGCAAATCCAATCAATTTGACAAAGTTCCTGTATTAATTTTTTTCCCAATCTTTCATCTTGGTATAGTTGGAATCCTAATTTATTTATCAGCACCATTTAGTCAGGAATGCGCTGACAAGCTGCTCTAAGCAGTGGGTTTATTGCATTTGCGCATGCGCATGCAATATTTTTATCATTGAAATTGGACTGAGACTAGAACTTGCAAAGATAATGATGTGCCACTGTAAACTGATTGCCGTCGAGGCACAAAAAAATAAACAAAAAAGAATAATATGGGAATAAACAGCACAAAATTAACGTATTTCGCGTACAGTGCGCTGTTGCATTTTTTTTAATTTGGTGTAGCGCTTTATATAGAATAAGTAACGCAAGCATTTTTTTAGTACACGGCAAAACTTGTCACGGTCAGGCCAAATGCAAAACAATGAGCATATTGCAACAATGTGATGTCCCTTGGGTTTACCCTGGAATCAGAATTAACTGCATAACCTGTGCCATTCAACTCAAGAAGTCAACGTTGAATATCCAAACAGGCTACATATATACATACACAACTAGCTGAAACCGGTACTGACAATGAAAAAAAATTCCATATTTCCTGCATTTATCTTTCAGAATATCATATAAGTGTTCCGTTTTTATATCTACACTTTAAAGGAATGGGCAAGGATTAGGCAAAGAAACAGCGCACAGCGCAAAAAAAAACGGGGAATGCTAATAAATAAGTAAATAAATAAATAAACAACATCGTACAGCAGTGCCATTGTTGATTAATACGAAAATATGCAATCAATTCACGATATTTCGATTCAAGAAATGTCGTCCAATACAACACTTGGTTGACTAAAGTCATTAACGAAATTCTAAAAAAATTGCGGTTTCTAAAGAAGACAAAAGCAAAAATAAGTGACGGGAAATATGTCTACATCAGGCGATCTTTCAGCAATAAATTGTATGGCTCGCGCCCGTGTGCATGCGTGCGTGCGTGCACGTGTGTGTGTGTGTGTGTGTGTGTGTGTGTGAATCATTCAGTCTAGAAATGGCAAGTCCTTTAACATTTAGGAGATTTCTCATTCCCATTTAAATTAGAAGTGTATCGTACCTAAAGAGTTACAGGAATTCACATACTTCTAATATTTATATATATAGTCTTTTTTTTTTATTGTGAACCACTAACTATGTCACTTGTCTGGTCGTCTATCTTTCTATAAAACGTCCGCTAACATGTGTATATACTCTGTATTTGTTCCGTCGTATTTGCTATCTTGTTAATTTTGTATAATAAATCAATCCCACTGATCCAAACAAACACCTGTAGGTACTACACTTTTATTGGAAAATATAAACTTCGTCCCGACCATGATCATTTTGTCTCAATAAACAAATCTCGGATAATACGAAGTATTTATTTTTCTTATGGGATTTGTTGTTGTTGTTTTGTTGTGGGGTTTAAAGCCATTTTTCAGCACATGATAGGCTATGCATGGCGGCCAGTATTATTGGTGGAGGAAGAACCCAGGAAAACCCCGGGAAGAACCACCAACCCACGAGAAACTACTGGCAAGCTTTCTCACGTACCCACATTAGCCGAATCCTAGACTCGAACCCACGCAGACATAGGTGAGATGGCAGTGATCCGTAACAAAGAGCGCTTTAGACCACTCGGACACTCGGGGCTCTTTCTCAAGAGATACCTGTTTATGAGTCGATCGCGTATCACTGACAGCAATACCATTATGAAATAACAGAAAGCAACAGAACATAATTTGGTTGATTTTTTGTATGCAAAAGAGCACACTGTCAATATAATATACAAGTCATATAGCACACTGTCAATATAATATACAAGTCATATAGCACACTGTCAATATAATATACAAGTCATATAGCACACTGTCAATATAATATACAAGTCATATAGCACACTGTCAATATAATATACAAGTCATATAGCACACTGTCAATATAATATACAAGTCATATAGCACACTGTCAATATAATATACAAGTCATAAACTTCAATGAGCTGTTGTATAAATGAATGAATAATGAAAATAAAAATCTGCGTTTCATAAATCCTCGAAGAGAGAAAGATACAGGCCAAAAAGACCGAGAGAAAAAATAATCTAAGTTGGAATGCATTATACACATATTTGCCTATGTATATTTGGGCAATAAAATCATTTTTGAGTAATTGGATTAGTTTGTACATGCTTGATTTCTGCCGATAATAAAGATTAATAAAATAATTTCAAAGTGAGATCTATAAAGGACAGATGAAGACAAAATGACATGTATGGGGCGCTTTAGGGGACAAAATCTGGTTCAATGAGAAAGTTACAGTTGAAATATATATGTCGTACGTTGAGAAAATCAATTCCACATGCCGAGTCAAATTATTGGTGTTTAAAGTTCCTTCATATTTCGAGCTTTGCAACTTCGTACATTGAATTACATAGCAGTGGTTGAGAGTTCCATTTTCTGTGTCGATATTTTACATTTGATCCGCTGAAATACACAGTGGCTGTTGTAATTTCAATGTTATATGTTGAACATTCTGGTTCACACGTGGAGTCAAAGTCTTTGTATTGAAAGTTCAATTTCATATGTTGCGTTTTTAAACGGTATTTGTTGAATTGCACAGCGGTGGTAGAAAATCTCATTTTGTATGTGGAACTTTTAGTTTTTGAATTACACAGAGGTGGTTGAAATTTCAATGTTGCATGCCGAGAATTCCAATTTCATACTTTGAATCAAATTGTTTGTGTTGAGAGTTCATTTAATATGACGAGTTTTTTTGCCGTGGTTGAAAGTTATATTTCCTATGTGAAGAAATTCCCACAAGTAGGTAAGACATTGTTTTATGAGTACTCGTGTATTTATTCTTGCACCTTGTTTATTCTGTGTGATGTTGAATACATGTATTTAAGAGTTTGGCGTTGTGTTTTTTTTCTGCGTTTATCATGGTATACACTGTCAGTTGCCGACTCACACAGCAAATAACGCCCAAAGGGCGTTTTCTAAGCTATGTGAGTCGGCAACTGACAGTTTATACCACAATAAACTCAGAAAAAACAATGTTAAACTCTAATAATTGAAATTTCAATTATTCGTTATGTTATTTTGTTTGCATGGTTATAAAAAAACAGAAATCTGAATTGAGCGTAGTAATAAATGTTTAGAGTTTTCTGTTACGTAGCTATTTAGCTGCTGGATCGTAATATATTTTTCACAAGTTTCGACAAAGAAAGAATCCTTTTATTCATAAAAGATGAGAAATATCGGTTGCTTTAGTCTTTCAGATTAAATTTATTCCATTTTTTAATCCAAAAATTGTTAGAATGTTCTTTTCCTTTAATGCTTACTTCCTGTTTGCCTTCACTGGCAGTGTTTATCTTATGCTGAACACGTGACTCTATTTATATAAAATTATTAGAAAAGTAGTTCTCCTTACAGTTCATACAGAAATAAACGCAATTCATTTCGATCACGTGGTAACATTCTGACCAATGGAAATGTTACGTTCCTTTACCCGCTACTGTCATTGCAATTATTTGTTGATATGCACGCTTGCCCATTGGACTTGGTGTCATGGTCGCAATCAGGCCCAATCAGAGCGGCCAATATGGCCCATGCCACAACCCGTTAGAGGTCTCGAATGTTATGTTATTTTTTAGATCTCTTAAATAGTATCGCTGTGTACTCAGTTGTCTTTTAAATCTCTATATAGTAAATTATATGGGCTTGTTTGGTATTCGATTCATTTCGAAATTTCAAAATAACACGGGCCTAGAGGCCTCGAGCTCTCGAAGTGGCCCCGGCCTGTCAACCTCTGAAGGGGCCCAGTCACAACCATAGAAACTTTTCGTTACGGCTGTTTTGTTTAAGCTGTATTTTTTCTTTCTTTCTTTCTTTCTTTTTTTTTTTTTTTTTTTTTTTTTTTTTCTTTTTTTTGCTTGTATTTAAGGATCCAATGGATGAGTCTTCTTCACACTTGGGGTGATTCTCGCTCATTTGATCTTTCGGTCTCAGTCATACATAAAATTACAATAATTTTAGTTTTGACGTTTTATTTGATTTTCATTTACGCAACCCCTCCTTACCCACCCATAGGCCCAGCCAATTTAGAAATGCGTCGCTGTCGGCTTTTCTCTTCCAGTTTCTTTCCTTGTGTTGGGCGATTTTTCTCAACGATTTGGCCTTTGTTCAGTTGCAAATTGCCCCTTTCATTTTTCACAAACGTAAACGTGAATTTTCTTTGCAAATAATGAACATATGAAACATGGGATTATTCGAATTTTACGAATCAACTACTCCCGTTGAATTTTTTAAATAATAATAATAATAATAATAATAATAATAATAACCAAAAAAACCTACAATTCAGAGGCGAATGGAGTGGGGAGCCAGCAGTTCCCCACTCCACCCCACCCTCCGAAAACATATAAACGCGAAGCGACCGAAACGTTTCCAATAGCACAATACAGTTAGATGACTAAATTATGACAAGAAAACATTTAAAATGCAGAAGCTCGCAATAAAAAAAAAATAATTCGATCCGCTCTTTCAATTCAGGACAAAATGAGCTACCTTTTTCATCATCAGATACACGTTTAAAGTGCCCATTTTGGAAGATAATTACCATGCCCTTATCAATTTCGGGGGGGGGGGGAATACTTTTGCAGCAGACGAGCTATTCTCACTACAATTGTGTGACAAAGTAAAAATATTTGCCGCACAAATGCCAGAAAATTCCCTCGATCCCTTTTAACAACACATTATGCTACGATTAACACACAATCATGTAGCCCTTTAATTTTAGCAGAATAAAAATGAAACTTATTCAATAATTAAATCAAAACCAACATTTTTATAAAAAATCGGTTCTTAATATTTTGGTGACAAAAATTAACACTGCAAGGACATAAGAAAGGAAACGTAAATATCTGGCAGGCTGAAAGTGTAAACATTAACAAAACGAATGGAAGAAATTTATTTGCTTGAATACCCAAGAAAGATGGCAATAATTAAGTGTGCTTACCTCTTACAATATGTACTTTTGTAAGTTGTGTTCTCTGATAAGCAATATCTGGAATATCACAATTTCTAAAATACATGTAGTTATTGTTTCATCTTCATAATTATGGACATAAGAATTCATGTCCTTAAACAACATATCTATTTTAAATCAATTAATTAATCATTATATAATAAAGAAAAGGAAACAATCACCAAAATAAAGTGGTTTAATTTATGTTAATTCTAGAAGAATACACCAGCCTACGCAAATACACCACAAATAAAAATACAACGGTGCGTTCACAAGGACACAGGACTGCGAAACTGGTAGTATGTTGAACAGTATAATGTAATGCAATATGTATAGGTTACTACATTTGTATGAAAATGAATGAGATTTTATTTAGCGCGAGACTGCAAGACGTTATTCGTGCCATACAGCTCTGAATACAAGAGTACCTCGATAGGACAGACGCTCTATTGGACGAAAAGAATTTCCAGGAATTTAACTTTTTACTGCTACTACCGTCTCTGATATTCTTCAGCAATAGCACTAGTTTTAAGTTCGCTACTGTGGTAGCCAAATTGGATGCCAGACTGGCACCAGCTTCATTTTGGGCCAACAAGACATAAGCCTTTTAGTGAAAATCTCACTTTAATTCACACATCCATTCAGAAGGAGTAGCGATAACAAAATGCTCAAGATTGACGCTGTGCAGCGGCCATATTGGCTGTCACGTCTGCACCTTTTAAGATCAACTGGACATGAAAAGAAGTCTTTTGATGCAAGTCCCACGTCAATATGTCTTTCTTTTCAGGAGGAGTTGTGATAATAAGAATTTCAAAATGGCTGCAGTGGTGGCCATGATTTTCAATTAGCATCAAGCAGACGTCAAAGTCTTTACTGTAAAGCCCATATTCATATAACCAGCATTCAGCAGGAGTAGAGAAAACAAAGATTTACAAGGTGATCGGTGTGGCAGCCACATCAGATATCCGAAAGACACCATTTTTTTAATTTAGGACCAAGTAGACCATGGGATGAATGTGTGTATAAAGTTGGATGGCAATCCTATGTGGTGTAAGAGGAGTAACAATACTAATCTTGTGTTAACGGATGAAGGATAAAAAACCAACACATAAACACTTTTGGTCGATGACCAGTAATACTCAAAACCAAAGAAAGATGATGCAAATAGCTGGGAGTTGCATCGACTACTTATCTCAGTTAGTTATCCTGATAAAATTGTTTGCACATACAAAAAACGGTGTCTGTTATTTTCTGTACAGAACGTTTCCGTTGAGAACATTCGTTTGCCAAATTATAAAGTTTCAATTGTGGGAGCTAAAGGAAGTGTGCTTAACATGTGATCTGTCAGATCCAAGCATTTTACAGTAAAAAAAATAACGTGTTTTTTTTCTCTCTCTCTACTTCAGCGCTTGAACAATACTTGTTGTTAAATGTATGACTCAAATAAAGCGTAATTTAAACGACTGAAATTATGCAATGAATTTCCTTGTCGAGTCACTCGTAGTCTCATATGAAAACTGCGCAGCACGCTCATATATACAATTCATAGACTGATTCACAAATAGTTAACCTCTTCAGGATAACCTGCCCCAATATGCAGTGTATAGAAATTAATGACTAATGTGGAAGGTTTACGCTTTAATAAACATGCATCTTTAACCATCGACCAGGTTTAGGCAATACATTAACATCAATATCAGCAAAGTATATTAGAAACAGGACGCGTTGCGACATTGTAGAGATCATGAAATAACCTCTGCAATAGCTGTAGGAATACACAACAATTCGATATGTTTGGTTATTCACCTCTGCCGGAGTACAACGCATGTACCAACATAACAAATAAATGATGTTCCGATTGCTCGTTCCGCCGCCATACTATTCCATTTGAACGAAAGTAGTTCAGGATTTACGGTACTAATTCAAATCACATAGCAAACCTATGCAAACAACATATTACAAATTCATTAACTTAACATTTATGGGTGTTCGTGATCGAACTTGTGTTTATCAGTATAGACATATCATTGATGACAACTTCTTTGTAGAGAGTCATCTTTGTAGAGAAAAAAAACATATGACCCAAGGCATTTTCAGGCTCAACATGCGTTTGAAACATGTTCTTTCAATACCACACCAAAGAGTTAGGTGATGATTTCAGTAACGAGTTTTTCAAACTCGAGTCCATAAAGGGACAGAAATTATATCAATAAACCAATGTCACTGTGTTTCTTTTCTCTGTTATAACTAGGATAAGCTCTCAAAAATTATTTTTCTTAAAATCTTACTTTCATTATCAACCAATATATACTCTTCCCATTTCTAAATTAGTTCCCATATTTCCATTTTATTAGTACCGCAAGCCTTTCAGAACATAGTTCTCAATGACTAATTACATCCAAGTTTTCTTTCTCTACTTGTCGCAAAAGGCCACGCATGTTCCAATTTGGCGAGGACTCTATGTCCCTGACTGACGGTACTGTCCGTCAGCAGGGATAGTCGTTCCGCTTGTTTAATTTATACAAAAGAGATTTCTGCCACAGCCACTGGTGGACGTCTCAGCTTTAATTAACGTCAAAATTACGTCATTAAACAGGGGAAATGGTTTTTGCTTAATTTCTGGTTAAAGCGGAGCCATTTTTTGGTTATTTCCTTTTATTACTGGAAAAAGGGCTGCATATTGGAGAGGGTAATCAAACGGCTAAAACTGTCTAATTATCCAAAGTAAACCCCACCCCACCACCACTAAATCTGTCAGATACTGTGGCTGCATTTGCCACACATCTCAATGCCATCTGCTTTTCTGGCAATTATAAGACTGAATAGTTTACTTTCAACTTCACTGGTCAGAGATTGCCTTCTGTGTGGGCAAGGATGTACATATGCATATAGAACGGAAGAATATATGCGGTCATGACCTAAACACAAATCATACACCAGAGGTCACAGTGACCTTCTCTGGTTGTAAGTGTGTATTACTAACAGAAATGAGTGTAATTATCAAGATTTATGATTCAAAGACAACCACCAGAAAATGAATGTTAACCACACAATTTAAACAAGCTTCTGAAGCATAACATATTGGTCACATGCAACTCTTTTGCAACAAATGTGTAGTACTTATCGTAAGTAATCCCCTACCAATATTCATTATTCTAGGAAGGGTAAATATGTATATAGCGTGTCAAACGCTCGTGTGGTTACGATCTAACCGCAAAACCAGTCTTCTTGGCATCCGTCCGTCTACGGGAGACGATGGCATAGCTCCAAAGTACGCTTTTGCTTATCCTTTTTCTAACTCTCTTTTCAGCTTGTTTTATTCTTCTCTCTTCCTCTGCGTTTTGAACTCCCTGCCTGACAGCTAGACGCCAGCTGGAACGGTTGTTTGCACAGCTCTCCCAGTCGTTGACATTGATGTTTGCCGTCTTCATATCCTTCTTGCAAACATCTTTGTAGCGCAGATGTGGTCTTCCAGTTGGTCGTGCACCTTCTGCTAACTCCCAATATAACAGGCCCTTGGGAATGTGACCTGGGTCCATTCTCTTGACATGGCCAAGCCAGTGAAGGCGCCTCTCGCTGAGCATGGAGAACATGCTGTTCATGTTGGCGCGTTCTAGAACCTCTGTGTTGGGTACTTTGTCCTGCCACTGGATGTACAGAATGCGCCGCAGACATCTCAGGTGGAAGCTGTTGAGTTTCCTCTCGTGTCTTGCATAGGTGGTCCATGTTTCGCTGCTGTAGAGAAGTGAGCTGAGTACGCAGGCTTGGTAGACACGCAGTTTGGTCTTCTCTGTGAGGTTGGGATTGTGCCAGACTCTCTGGTTAAGTCTGGCCATCACTGCTGCTGCCTTGGCAATCCTGCCGTTCACCTCAGAATCAAGGGAGAGTGAGCTGGAGATGTTAGACCCGAGGTATGTGAAGTTCTCGATAACTTCCAAGTTGTACCCATCGATGGTGACAGAGGGAGGGGAGTTTGCGTCCTGCGCCATGACGTTCGTTTTCTTCAAACTGATGGTCAGTCCAAATTCCTTACAAGCACGGGAGAGGCGGCATACCAGCTGCTGCAGTCCATCTTCCGTGTGTGATGTCAAGGCTGCATCATCGGCGAAGAGCAATTCACGGATGAGTACCTCTGTGACTTTAGTCTTAGCACGGAGACGGGCGATGTTAAACAGCTTGCCGTCAGCCCTGGTATGGATGTACACTCCCTCGCTGCAGTCCTTGAATGCGAACTGGAGATGCATGGAGAAAAAGATGGCAAAGAGAGTCGGCGCAAGGACACAGCCTTGTTTGACTCCGCTGATGACTGGGAATGCTTCAGATGTTGCGCCATTGAAGCACACTGTGCTGTGCATGTTCTCGTGGAACGACACAATGACAGCAAGCAGACGTGGGGGGCAGCCGATCTTCTGCAGGAGTCTGAAGAGTCCACTCCGACTAACCAGGTCAAACGCTTTCGTCAGGTCTATGTAGGCAATGTAGAGGGGCATCTGCTGCTCACGACACTTCTCCTGCAGCTGACGCAGTGAGAAGATCATGTCTACAGTTGACCGGCCGGCTCGAAATCCACACTGGGACTCTGGGTAGACGCTGGAGGCTAGGATCTGCAAGCGCGCCAAGGCAACACGGGCGAAAGCCTTTCCGACGATGCTGAGGAGGGAGATGCCCCGATAGTTGTTGCAGTCGCTACGGTTTTTGTACAAAGTGACGATGTTGGTGTCACGCATGTCCTGTGGGATGTATCCCTGTTCCCAGCAAAGGCAGAGGAGTGTGTGTAGGGGCTGGAGCAGTGCTGGTTTTCCACTCTTGAGGACTTCAGGCGGAATGCCGTCGCTTCCAGGAGCCTTCCCACAGGCAAGGCAATCGATGGCTTTTCCGAGCTCTTCCAGGGTGGGCTGTGTGTCTAGCTCCTCCATGACAGGCAGGTCTGGAATGGCGTCCAGGGCAGTTCCAGTGACATTGTTTTGGGTTGCATATAGCTCGAGATAGTGCTCAACCCATCGCTGCAGTTGTTTTCCCTGGTCTGTGATGACTTCGCCCGTCTTGGACTTGAGGGGGGCGGTCTTGTAGCTGGGGGGCCTGTCGCCTTTTTGATACCCTCATACATTCCTCTTGTATCCCCGGTGTCAGCAACTGTCTGTTTACTGTTGCAAAGGTTCAGCCAGTAGGTGTTGGCACAGCGGCGGGCGGTCTTCTGGACGTAGTTCCTTGCAATCCTGAGGGCTTGGCGTGTTCTGGGGTTACGAACTAACCGCAAAACCAGTAACAGACGAAATACCGTATATAATCGCTTAAACGTCAAGTCCAACTGTAAAATGCACAGTCCCAGATCTGAGTCTGTGCAGTTTTGGTAGGATCAATTAGTTGAACAAGCAACATATACCCTGGTCTGCGGACTAATTATGCTATCTTTGTTGTTTTCATTTTGGATCGTCTTATAAGCGAGTACATACGGTAATAGTCACACGCTTCTTTTGCTGTAAGGATCTGGTACTAACATATATGCATATCGACACGTGCTTAAGTATTCTAACACATCACACTCGAAATGTAACCCACGTCAATGACCTAATGACATGTGAGAGCAGAGCTTTATCAAAATGCTCACCAAGTTTCAACATTCCTGGTATATAAGTATGTATGCAGGCGGCAAAAATACAAACAAGGCTTGCATGGTCTTGAACAAAAAGCAAAAAGTAACCAAATATAATGTGAATTTTTTTATTACCGTGACCTTTTGTTACATATGTATGGTAATAAGAGAGATGCTCTGTAATCAGATAATTGCAGATTGAGATTTCAATCAACTAATGTGAAGAAATGAGACACCAAATCCTTTCCATTTCTTCGTGACATCTTCCAGTCAGAACTACAAGGTTTCATGTGCAAACGCCTTGTGATGATCCATTAATTGTAACTGGACAATTACGAGCACCACGTTTGCTTTTGTTTAAATCGGAGCCACACAAAATAGGCATCTGCCCTGATGTAAACTAATCAATCAAGATATGCTGGAGACTGTACATTGACAATTCATGTCAACGTGTGAAAAACAATACTTTAGTGCAAATACTCTTTTCCCAATAAATTAATTTAAAGAAAGAAAAATCAAAAATTAAATAAAAATAACGCTCGCCTGTATAAAAAAAATCACTCCCTCGTTTTTCATCTATAGGTCGCTAATTAATGCCTTAACTAGGACATTTGGCGCACGGGGCAGGATCTCATTAAAGCAACTCCACTGCCACCCCAGACAATGAACATAGACGATACTTTGATCAACCCTCTCGAGTCGGCACAAAGGACTGTTGCCCCGTCCCCCACCCCCACCGGTCGCTTACCAAGCGTTACGAAGCCATTAACCAAAACCTTGGAGAAGAAAACCTCGACATGGAAAGTATTATTGGTGGATTGGGACGGAATATGACTGCATCTTGCACTCATTTGTCGGACATTGCGATGTTATAAAACCATTTAAATTTTTTTATATCACTTTATGAAGACATAAACAGATGTTAATAATGACCAGTTCAACATTATGGAATAAGAGCATGTATTAAGTCCGGTCGCAACCTCCGACTGACCAACAGAGTTTAACTGGTCTCCAATATACTGACATTATGAAGCTCGTACTCGAGACATATTAGATAAAAGCTTAATTTCATGCATGATAAAAAGATTATTTTATGAGGAAACGATACATGAAATTCACTGTCCAAGGTCTATTATTAATTGCTGATATATGTCCAGTGCATTTTTAATGAACATCTAATTATGGACTCTTTCTTTATCAAAATCTACACAAGACTGGAATAATACAGAATTTCCATGTCATTTAAAATGAGTTTGTTTTATGTCTTACCAAATGTAGTGTCTTTTCACCCTACAAAATTACAAGTTACTCCTAGGTGACCCAAAGCCTAAGCAATCTTGTGTCAAGAAGGCCTTATTGTTCATGTGTTATTTACGCAATCTTGTGTTAAGGAGGCCTTATTGTTCATGTGTGTTATTTACGCAATCTTGTGTCAAGGAGGCCTTATTGTTCAGGTGTGTTTACGCAATCTTGTGTCAAGGAGGCCTTATTGTTCAGGTGTGTTATTTACGCAATCTTGTGTCAAGGAGGCCTTATTGTTCAGGTGTGTTATTTACGCAATCTTGTGTCAAGGAGGCCTTATTGTTCGGGTGTGTTATTTACGCAATCTTGTGTCAAGGAGGCCTTACTGTTCATGTCTGTTATTTAAGCAATCTTGTGCCAAGGATGCCTTATTGTTCAGGTGTGTTATTTACGCAATCTTGTGTCAAGGAGGCCTTATTGTTCAGGTGTGTTATTTATGCAATCTTGTGTCAAGGAGGCCTTATTGTTCATGTATGTTATTCCCTATGCTATCAGTTACTAACCAGTTATATTCGTCATATTCCTTTATTTGCTATTGCATGGCTATGTATCTAACAATGAATCAATATACTTGTATCTTCTACATACAAACTGATGGTAATCTCAGCTGTATTGCTTTATTCCATCTCTACCTCCCCCCCCCCCCGCGGGGTTTTGTGAAAATGTCGTCTCGTCTCGGATTTATGACCCTTGAGCTTCACAATTGGTTTTGTCTGGGACACTTGACCCTTTTTTTTTTTTTTTTTTTACAAGAGCAAGCTAAGAGCTAAATGCAGATGCAGATCTTTCACAATTCTGAATGACTGGTACGCATAACATTTAATTATACCACACAAAGACTGTCTCTAGTGATAACACTTAAAATGTGAGTAATCATGTGCCGTTCCGTTAGCCTTTTTGTGGCCATGAACTATTCCGATGATTTAATGTTTTAAAAATAATAAATAGAACTTAAAATATTCAAATAATTTAGATGTCCCATGAATTAAAACCTCACGAAATCATTTAGATATGCGGCTGACATTATATGTAATGAGCTACCAAATTACTTCAGAGAGCAACTAAATTTTTTAATTCATTTAGATCTTTAATTCTATCCTGGAATGGTAAAGACTTAAACTGTAATATCAGACTCTAAATAACACTTCACCCATCAGCCCCCAGGACGAGTACGGCAAATGCTTGTGTTAGCTTTTTTGTTTGTTTATCTGTCCTTGTTTTATATGCTATCAAGTGCCCTATTGTTGTCTTCTTATTTAAGTACGATGATAGCTGCATCTCAACGTGTCTTTAGTTCTAATTTGGCGCTTAATTTAATTTCAACTTAAATTTTTCCCAATAATGTTTTTTTTTTTTTTTTTGTAATCCTAGTTTGTTATTTTAGCTTATCCAAATACTAAGACATATATGGGAAACGCATAGAGTATAAAGAAGAAAAATGAGCAGTATAAACGTTGTTTGTTTCAATCAGGAAAAGTGACATTTATGCAAATAAATTTGTAGCGTGTTCAACAAAGTAAAGACAAACAAGATAGCCGTGAGCAGCACCTCATGTGCAAGCCTCATGTTTGATAGCATCCTATGTAGGAACTCCTATGACTGACTCTAAAGATTACTGACCAACGCTTCTCAATGAGCTTGACCTGTGGCCAAGGTACTGGGTTTTAAACTATATTTAATATGCCAAAAAAAACATTAATAGATTTTCCATAAGTGTCCTCTTACCTCTAAATCCCAGAAACTACAGGTTTCTTTATTAAGATAAATGCAAGCCATCCACAAATTCTAGCTAAAGAACATACTCTAGAACAACTTTATTTTAAAAACCCACTTTTACCTGAGCCACAAAGACTTTGACCTTTGACCTCCTGACAACAAAATCAATTGGTCTCTTTCATACTTAAAATGCATGCACACCACAAACTTTGACCAAGGAACGTGATGCAGAACTAAAGTTATTAAGGAAAAAATATTTTTTTCTTTCTTCAGTAACAGTGATCTTAACCTATGACCTTACTACCCCAAATCGAGAGGCTTTTTTCTTACCCAAAGTCATCGACAAATTTTGGGGAACATGAATAGTCGAGAACAGAAATTATACAGAAACCGTTTCTGTTCAATCAGCTGCAGCGAAACTTAATATGGTCTTCTTCCTTACCCGAAGTGCAAGACATACCAAACGATTGGTAATTGTAAAACTCGGAAAACGAGTTATTTGTGAGGAAAACACTTTTCTTCTCAGTCACAAACTAAATTGTTGCCAGAGAGATGGAAGGACAAACTTACAATATGTGCTATGCTTATGAAGGGAGTATAATGAATATGCGGAATTTTTATCGTTCGATATTAACTTGTGCTAAATAAACAAATAAAAAAGGAAATTTAAACTACTGTTTTCTATCTGGAATTACAAGTTACTGAAGTCACTGTGTGCACTGAACGATGTATATAACAACAGAAAATCAATGAGAATCACTCTTCATTGAAAATTCGCTATGCCAATTGATTAGAGACACTCTGAACGTTTAAACAAAGCCGTCCAATGAACTTTGTAAATACTGAAAAGCCTATTTTTTGGAAAATTAAATAACAAAAATAATATAGAAATGATATCGGAAACGATTGGTAAACACTAGATTTTCTCTACTATATTTCTGCAAAGTAAAATAAGAATGAAATATCTTGTTTCTATCGCTTTTCTAATTTGGCTTATCTTCTTTACTATGTATTGATATTCTGATGTTTCCAATCATATTTGGGTTTGCCAGGGGAAGAAAATGCAAGCGAGCTCGTAAATGTTAGTCACTTGGTCCATTACAATAAATCCACTCGGACTTTTAAATCGGCATTATCACCTTCTTTCCAAGGATACCCCAAAACTACGCTTTAATTCCCAAACTACTAACATTTTTCATTCACATTAGACTACTTTCCTTTCTTTATTTCTTGTCATTTCGAGTACCTCTCTGGTAAATGAGCAATCAATACGTGCATCTAGCAAGAATGCGTGTGAAGACTGTAAGCCTAGTTGTAAACGTGATGGAGAGTGTGCAGGCTGTATCAATACATGAAGACCGGAATAAGTATATGTCTCTAGTGAAGATATACACGTCATCCATAGAACAGATACATTTGATGTAGATTCAGACAGACACATTATTTGCAAATACAGCAGTTAATTGAAGATGGAGGTATTGGGTAAAGAGTATGTCCAATAAGTTCATTTGTGTACGATATCCAAACGGGATTCGGTTGATTAAGTCTGCTCTTCGACTGTAAGGTATCTGTGAAATTCACAAACAGAAAACAGTACATGAACAGGGGACAAGACGATTTTGAGAAGCTGAGACAAGAAGAGCTCAACACAACAAAATAAGACAATTCAAACATGAAATGAAAAACCGAGAGCTTGATACCTTTTGCTATTGTTGCCTTACCTCTTTTAAGAATGCTTAAAGTTTGATATACTAATGTCACTTAAGATGGCACATCGGTGAAATGAAAATAATGTACTTAAACCTATGATGCACCATGTCGTTATTATTCATCAGGGTTTACCATACAATATGCTCGAAGTTTCCTTTTTATGTTTAAGATACATAAACCTATGATGCACCATGTCGTTATTATTCATCTGGGTTTACCATACAATATGCTCGAAGTTTCCTTTTTATGTTTAAGATACATAAACATATGATGCACCATGTCGTTATTATTCATCAGGGTTTACCATACAATATGCTCGAAGTTTTCTTTCTATGTTTAAGATACATAAACCTATGATGCACCATGTCGTTATTATTCATCAGGGTTTACCATACAATATGCTCGAAATTTCCTTTCTATGTTTAAGATCGTAGAATAAGATCTACATTTTCTTTACAGGGTAGATAAATAATTAGTAACGAGCATGTGAATAAGAGAAAAAAGAAATGTGCATAAACAAATAAGTCGCTATGATAGTATTATTCGTCATTGTTTACATCAAAAGAATCATGCCGGGATACCTTTCTAAGCTTTAGTGCAAATAATAAAATTTAACATGCTGAGTTCCATGAACGTTTGTTTCTATTTACAGTGCAGATAAAAACGTATCCTCTGAATGGTTTACAAAAAGACTTTTAGGTAAATACGGCTTATGTAGCTGCTCAAAAGCTCTACAATCGCAAGCAAAATGGCATCAACTTTCACAAATGAGACAAATTCTTTCGTGGTATGTAGTTTGATCTATCCCTACTGACACCATCCATATTTCAAAATAAGCTAACAGACAATGAGTGGGAAATATTATCTAGAGATGGTTCTCGGCTAAGTACATCGTCCCTCGCCGAGCCTCCAATCGCACATAATGCGTCGAGGAGAAAGCTCCACTAATGAATGCGATGGTGTTCCATAACACACCACATTCCTTCATCTGTTTTTCTGCAGTCAGCACTCATGTGTCTTTTGTCCGACCCTTTCTTCTCCCATCCAGGGTAAAGCGAAGGGCTATCTTAAGCTGCGTGTCCAGCAACATTCGGTATATATTCTACAGCCACTGCCATCTTCGTCCCAATCTGGACAAGAGATGTTGATTCTTTCTTTTGACATATAGATATAAGATGCCAGGAACCCTCCTTAGACACTTGTTTTGGAATATTTCATACCCTGTGATATTCCTGAAGTTAGCTTCCAGAAGCACTCAGATGAAACTGCTTTGAGATATCTTCAGCTTGGTCTCGAGTAAAACGCTCATGTGTATTTCATCATCACAAACGCTTGATTTGCTTTTTTAATTCTCGTTGCTGTTTCTCTCTCCGAGACTCCCTCTGTGGTCGCTTTGCTTCCAAATTATGCGAATTCATCTATCTCCTATTGGATAGTTATTCAGTGATTGGATCGTTGTTTTACGGTTTGTTCTCATCAATTTGGGTTTTCTTGCTGTTCTCTTCCAGTTCTATATATATGACTGTCTCGCTGAGATTATCAGTTCTCGATTAAAGTATAACTTAATTAACTTAATTAGTTTCAGTTCTCGACTAAAGTCCAACTTAATTAGTTTGTAGACAATAGATGTATCTTTGCAAAAGCAATTTCTTAATTATTTGTTCATTTCATACACCTTGATTGTACCAAACCTCTCCAACCCATATGAAATGAGTATATATTTGATTTCATTTCATACACCTTGATTGTATCAAACCTCTCCAACCCATATGAAATGAGTATATATTTGATTTCATGAGCCAAACTCTTGCAACAAAAAGCTTGTGAGTAGCTCATTTGGGTCTGTGTTTCTTCCCGGGTTTTTATCCATCAGATATTCTGGGTGCCATGTAGATATCATGTGATGAAAAATGGCGCTAAACTCACAAATCGAACAAACATATTTATAATAGTTTGCACGTAACCTCTCAACATCAAACACATAACTAAAGCTCACAATTTCAGCGCCAAAGAATAGAACAAGCAGTATTTCAGTACAACATTTTATATATTATCTCTAATTGATAATTTTCGAAACATAAGCAACTTCACTTAAACCGAGAATAATACTCTAGATGTTTGTTCAGATAGAACCTTTTTGAATTTATACCAAACAGAGCGTGAAGAGAATACAAGCCTCAGTTATTTATATTATGAATCCATTTTTGATCTGCGATTCCCAAAATAACAATATTCATGTTTCCGTAGTACCCTTCTTTGTCGAAAACCACGCCATTTCTGTTGTCCAAATTAATCTCTAGTTCCCATTAACCACAATAAGATTCAAGTCAACAAAGTAAGCGCTGCATCTCAAGTGGTGTTTCAGAATCATCGGCACAGCACAACAGTTTTTTTTTATATGCCATTAATATCTACACTATAGTTGTCATTAGACAATGTACTCTGAAGGTCATACAAACACAGAGAAAAAAGTAATGGTGACGTAACACAACCCTGAAGTACCCCTAATGGGCAATCGAAGGCATCTTCCCATCCTTACGTGGCCCTAAGACAAGACACACACACACACACACACACACACACATATATATATATATATATATATATATATATATATATATATATATATATATATATATATTGCTTCAACATTTTACTCCACATTTCCAACTTGCAAGTGTATGTCACAAAGCTTCTTTATTTATTTTATCAATACCTTCTAAAAGTCTTTGAATATACAATAAAATCTGTCAATGCATTTTCAAAAATAGTTCCATATGAATGTATGTACAACAAATATATTATCAAATTAAATTAAAGTGATGTCAGAATAATGTCCCTTGGATAACCTGGAATCTACATGGCGCCTGTTTATCATCTTTCTCACAATCAGGTGGCAGGGTCCAGTTTCGTAAATTGGCCCCTGGCAAATTTCTTAACTTAAGGCTATGGTGTGACTTATTCAGCTATTATTGTTTACTATTTATAGATATGAATATATTTGTGAACTAGGTGTTTCGGGCTTGTGTTGTTCTTGAAACTGACGTCAGGCATGTACACTTTCCATAGTTGCTCTGCACTATGTTGATAGTGAAATACCAATAGTCGGCTAGGACGAAGAGCTAGCCTCCCATAGCAGTAGACACGTGGGTTCAAGGCAAGTAGATTATCTCAAAAACGGCTTGGATGACAACTATTCTGAATTGCATCAAACTATTTAGCAGACAATGTTTTTCAAAATTTTCATCCAGGGAAAGAGCTTGCGTTTGCACTGTGAGCACCACATGCTGTCAAAAATGGCCTTTGGATGTGAAAAATGCATGTATAAAATAGGGGTTGGGGTGCATAAACTTCTTCTGCTATGAACTGCCATTGACTTCTCTGGTCAAATGAATACTATTCTTATGCTTTATTTTAATATAGGTATCTAAAAATATGGACCTTTTTGACCTCACTTGTGTATTTGATTTTTTATGATTTTTTTATACTAGGTCGCTGATTGCGGTATTAATTTTGTACATAAAAACTGGCTCCTGCCCCCTCATCTGATTTAAACTGGAAATTAGATGTATGTTAATATTGAACAAGGAACACGAAATGGACATAATATCTTTAAGTTCATTGTTTTTATTTACTTATTCGCCGATCGCTAAGTTTATGACACGCGATACCATATCACTAGAATATATATATATATATATATATATATATATATATATATATATATATATATATATATATATATATGAAAGCCAAGATACCTGACAATTACAGACTTCTTGTTTACTTGTATACTAAGTGAGGTAAAGTAAGACAGGTACCATTTGCTTTACTTTCTTTCAATATTATCTGTAAAATGTTTAACGTAATTGTCTCTTAGTTTAACCATGAAAATGCCAAGTGAAATGGTGTCAATGGAATTTAAATCAACATATTCACGAAAACTCTACCGAGCTCTGAAACGTGATAATGTTCCACATATGTTAGCGGTTGGATTCAGGGAGCTGGGGGAATGGGGATGAACAAGTGCGCCCCTCCCCCTCCAAAAAAAAAAATATGTAAACACAGTAGTAGTAAAATTCTACAAAGCCCCTGCCCAGCGGTTTCACACACAGACACACGCACAATTTCCTTTATCACTCCCCCAATTATTTTTCAACAATTTATTAGAGAAAGCAATACAGTGGCAATAATGTATCAACCAATTCAATATTTGTTTCTCGTGACCTGATGTAAATGGTTGTGGATTTGAGCCTATCGAATACGAGATAACAACATCAGACATTAATCTACATCATTCAACCATGGAACTCTTTCTGATGCAGTATCGCTGGGCAAGCGATATCAGTTGTGGACAAAATTTAGGTTAGAAACAAATGTACCCTTGGACACGTATTAGCCTCACAAATCCAAATCTTTTGATTATATAATTTTGGGCGGAAATGCATTTCCTTTCCATAGCTTTGATGAATTTAATGTGATTGCTAATTAGAAATCACGCTGATCGTTCTAGTCAGTTTTGGTCTGGAAATATCGACCAATCACGTATGCATACTGATTTATTCTCTTGTACAAATATGATGTATATACGGAGCCGCTGTGATGGACTCAGATTTGGGTATTGATTACTACATTCTTTGTTCAAGACATCGTATGACTACGTCCATTGAATATAATAAGAAAGTCTGGATAGCTGGCTAATGTTCTATGCTACAGTCAATACCTCGTTTTCAAAAAACCAACCATTACATTACAACGAAAACTAGCCTGTAGAAAATTCCATTCATGATTGAAAGATTTGGTTCTGGTCTTAAATACTATTACTCTGACCAAATCACAACGCCTGTCAGAAAGTAATGCCCGTATATAGATTAAGTAAAGAGGCGATGTTCTTTTTCTCCCCCTGACAAATTGATATTGTTGTTTTGCATACAACGTGTTCATATTTTGGTCTGATAAAACACATCCATGCGTGAATGTGTGGCCGAATGCAGAATGACGAAAACGGATTTATCGTGCAAAGTAGCCCTCCCCCCCCAAAAAAAAAAAATATATGTCGCCATATAGTTACTTGTAATTAACGACCTGTACTCGTGTCAAATATTTCAAGGTATTGTTTCCCAGTGTAGGCACACATTTAAAATATTTTAAGGAAATAAGTTATTAAAGACTCAATTTTTTGCAACAGAATAATTATTTTTTAAACTTTCCAAATAGTTGTACCGGTGGTGGGAGTTTTACAGTTTGTTTTGTTTTTCTGGGTTTTACGAAAGGTGGACACCCAGCATGTAACCATCCTGCTATCTACCTGTATTTTCTACTATTTTGATGCTGAGATGATGCACAACATACAGCCGTCCTCTTATATCACATGTCTTGCTTATTATTGTACGTAGGGTTGATACACACACAGCACGTAATCATCCTGTTATCTACTTGTATTATGCTGTGTCTATACACATCATACAAGCGTCCAGTTATATACCAATATTGCTTATTATTGTACGTACGGTTGATACATAATATTTGATCGTTCTGTTATCTACCTAATTTGCATACTATCGCTCGTAGGGCTGATGCGACAGAGTTGATAATGTCCACAAATGTACGAAGGATTTGATCAAGACAATCTATACAAGAATATGATTAAGAAAGGCTAAATTTATGTATAAAGTTTCTAATGGTTCTACGACCAACCATATAAATGATATGTATAGTAAAAGGACAAGTAATATGCATACAGTGTCTAGTCTATCAATGCTACACTCATTGTCATCAAACATCTTTCGTCTTCCTAAGTCCATAACTGAATTGCAAAAAATTAAAAAATTAGTAAAATAAACAGCTTGGCTTTCTCGGGTCTATTCATTCGGAACTCTCTAGCTAAAGATGTTAAGAAGCATGAGAAGTGCTTCCTTTCACCAAAGATGTTTGACCGCTCCGGTGGCTTAGTGGTTAGATCGTCCGCCTCGGATACGGTAGGTCGTGGGTTTGATCCCCAGCCGAGTCATACCAAAGACTTATAAAAATGGTACTTACAGCTGCCTCGCTTGGCGCTCAACATTAAGAGGTTAGTGTTAGGACTGGTCGGCCTGGTATCAGGATAATGCGACTGGGTGGGACATAATGCTACATGTCTGCGGCATGATGCCCCAATGTTAGACATCACTATAAACTGCCACACTGTAGACATCGTAGCGATAGGACTGGATCTTTGTTAAAGCTACCTTAAAAATTAAAATCACACACACGAACGAGTTTTGCTCTTGTTACTTGCAAAGATCGATACTTGTTTCACACACACACACACCTATACTGCTCATACACGTAGAGGCGTTTCACAGCTTGTCAGGTGTTCGTTGCTATGAACGGTAAACAGAGGTCTCGGAAACGCTTAATTACGCGTATTTGGACGCCAGTTTTTGATCTGAGACGCAGAAATTCACTGAGGCGGGAGTCCTCCGTATGCATTTAATAGGTGTGCGGCAAAATTCAAAAATTTGCGAGTCCTGCTTCAGCCACCTGCTTTGTGGGGGAAAATGTGTTGATCAATTAGCTGTGCTGATATTTACAAATCACAGAATTCAGCGACTGAAAGACTCCTTGATGTACATACATGTTGCCATTATAAGAGTACATCAAAACGAACATGATACAATGGCTGGGCGGCAAGTTCAAATGCGTTGACTGGCGGCCTTGTGAGACAATGTACTGATATTTACAATGATTGAATTCTGAGGCAGAAAGACCCAGAGATGTACATGTGGTCATTTATAAAAGTATATCAAATAAACAACCTTAGCTTTCGTTATTGTGTTCATTTCCGAATGTAGCGGAAAAAGCAGCGCACGTGACCTCAGAATCAAGACATGTTGAGACTTAGATAAAATGCCATTCCTAAATTTGGATCAGTATTTTGGGGGTTAAAGGGCAAACTTACGAAGATTATAACGAGATTCAGAAGAGTGCTAAAGATGCTAGTATTGATAGTTCGGATGGGACAGTAGCTAAGTGTAAGAAAGTAGGTGATGCTTAGCTTAGTGTTTTGGAATAAGTCGTTACTTGGATTAACAAAATTCAGTCTCACTCTGATGGACGAATAAGAGCTATGTCTGTGTTATAAAGAATGTAGAAATTAAATTCAATGGCAACCAATAGTTCTTCTAATTTTCAGTTTTTTTGGGGGGAGAACCAGAGGTCACTCTACCAGGCGAAGTAGGTGACTAAGTCGCATAAAAATGTCAACTTCGCCTTCTTCTGTTAGGAAGCGAAAACGACTTCGCCCTGTGATTATTTAAGAAGTACATTGACTGACCATCCATTCTTTTTAAATGCCCCTCGCCTTAGCCCGGTTAGTTCTAGTGTTGCAGCGAAATGTATTCATTAAGACATCAGTTGCTAGGCCTAGTTTGGATATCAATTTATGTTGATAAACAAACTCTTGCCCATTCACAATTATATGTTTTGATAGCTGATTGGCCGTTAACCCTTTTCCGACTAAGGTAACAACTATCAATTTCTTGCATGTTATCTTTTGATGATAAAAACATACATACTTGTGTTTTAAGATCAAAATCGGTGATCTGGATATATATTAACTGCCTCTTGTACACTATTTCATCATAAAATTAGTTTGAAACTCTAAGTGAACCAGTAGGCCTAACGGGAAATAATGGCAGACTTGGCTAAATCAGGGATGTACCAGTTTATTAGATTGTCTGTTTTCGTAAATCATCGGGCAAATATATTCAGAAAAATATACAAATCACTGAAAGCAAAGCCTAGGTATTAGTTTATTAGATTTAACTTTAAAATACAAATTATGTAGGTCAGAAACGTATGGGACAATGCCATGGTGTGGAATTCGCCAGATGCGCTTTAAGGTCTAAGCTGTTTTCTGACTTGACACGTATTTGCGAAAATACGGAGAGAAATAAACGGCAAATCAAATACTATTTAACTATTGCCTAAAATTACTACAAGTTCGTAGACAAATAAATAAACCATAAATTTGCAATCCTGTCAATGGACTATTGTAATGAACTATATTAAAGTGAGTGATTACATTATGAAAACCTCCCCATCTTAAAACAGATGCACTCACGTTTGTGTTGATTCTGTAGAAAAGAAGGGACTGCAACTTTTGATGGTGGGACTCCTATTTTTACCAAAATGGGAGTCCTGGACTTTAAATCCTAGCGAGACCTCTGAGTAAAACATGGCGATACGTCTTGAATCTGTAAAGATATATCTTATCAAGTGTTTTATACTTTCATAAAATTAGATTTCCACTCAAGATTTCCATCCTAAAATATGATAAAGGCAGCTCAATAATGCCTGCAGGCCAGACGCGTTTGTTTCCATGGCAATCATGATCAGATATACAAGGAACAACCGATCATCACGTAGCGTCTGTGATTACGGGTCTCTTTGAGGTAAATGGTCTTTATTATGAGTCATCGATAATATTATAATGTTTCATACGTAAAGTCTATGCAAATAACTGTCAAACTACTCGCGGTATAACACGAATCGGTCAACAAAACTCATTAGCCTAAAATGATTCGGCTTCTGGTAAGCTATACATGAGTCAAAACACATATTTCTATCTATATCGCATACTTCAAGAAATTGATTTGGGTAACCCCTTTGAGACTCTAGAATCAGACGTGTGTCGGTTGAGATTCCTAAACAACATTGTGCATAACGTGTATAGCAAAGCAATACAAAATATGCATATTCAGTGCCTTACGGTTGTTACTGTAGAGCAAAAACACATCCTGTATGTGTAAGTAAACGTAGTGGCGAGCGTACACATGTGTGTATACATGGTGGTGAGCGTACATACATGTGTAAATATTGGCAAGTGCATAGATTGATACGTAGACATGGGGACGAGCGTACAAAACTATGGGAGTATGCGTTTTTACGTATGTATACATGGAAGTGAGCGTACATATATGGTAGGGATGGGCATACATTATGTGGATCTACTCTATCTTCTCCAGTGGAGCTGGCTTCTGGAACTTGCCAGTAAGTGCCCACGCTGCAATTACTGACATTACTATGAATGCAAGCAAGAAAATGAAAACTTAAGATCATATTTTTTAACATGTACAATGCTTTGATGGGCACTGTGGTTTGGTCCAGATAATGAAGACATCCATAAGAAAGAACGCATACTAAATAAATCACCAAAGTCAAGTGAAGTACATACGAGAATGTCTCGTGAAAGAAATCTGCTAATAATAGTCTGCACTCTACAAGAATGTGCCTTTGGGATAGCAACTCATGGTAAACATGAATAACTAATTAGAACAGCATCAGAACGGTAATTTGAGTAAATCCCATTTCTGTGTGGAGTGGACATTAGTAAAAGTGTATGTACATGTCAATGTGACCTAATTCAATCGACGAAACCCGTGTTTATCAAGTTCCTATTAAAAAGTGGCTTATTATTACTTACTATTTTCCGTCCTTTTTAACTGCAAGACTGAAGTAGTACACAATATTCCCTGTTGTGTGTAACTGTGTGCTAATATATGTAAATATGCAAATAGACGGTTACAACACAGATCTATGTAATTAACTGTGTCGCTTTCTTTAATCTGCATTATCAAGGCAAACCACCATTTATGGACGTAACCGTAAATTATAACTTCGCTGATTCGTGAAAATGCGAAAGTTAACGACTACCCATGTAATGCCAATTGTGACCTACTTAAGTCAATGAGGATTATCTCACCTTAAGCCGCATAGATGGATTAATAATAATAATAATAATAGTAATAATAATAATAATAATACGAGTCAAATTTGAAAGCCGAAAACACATATTAGAAAATAATCTTAAACTAAGAGATTTGTCTGATACTTTTATTCATATTTTAACATTGTCCTGGTACGACCACTGACCCCTGTTGCGTATATTTATGTACCCCACATACATATCCCAGGTGAAATAAAAATGTATTTATCCCGTCCCCCCCCCCCCACTCCCACACCGGCACGGCTCAGTGAGGACTGTGATCTTTCCACAGACCAAACCACAAAGAAGGTTATTATCGTTAACTACTCCCAGAAGGACAGTTTGTGCACTATGACATATGCTGGCCGCTAACAGAAAATATCAATGGATGCTGTTAATATTATTAATTCACATTGTGAATTTCCCAATAGCACGTAACGCAAAAGAGTGACTCAAACATGAAAGAGTATGCGAATCAATACTACCGATACCTTATAGGCTCGCCACCTGCATCTTATCGTGAGTGCTACCGATATTAGTGATATCCTGCCAGCATTAGTAAAACTATTTAAAATACGTACATTCAGGAAAATATACGCGTATAATTCCGAAACGTACAAAAACATGACTTCCTTTACCATTACTCTTTAGCATGCAGAAGAACGCCGTGGTCATACACGAACACGCTGATAAAAAAAAAAGTGGACTAAGGCACAATTAGCACAACGTAACAAGGAAAGACAGTATCTCTTTTGCGTCCAAAGATTGTATCCATACATACTGAAATATTTCACCAATATCATCTTCATATTGCTAAAACATATTACTGTCTCTCTTGCTCTCACTGCAGTTTGTTGGAAAGTCGACTGCAGATATTTGTGTCACATTCTGTCCGGGGCCCCGAGTGGCCGAGTGGTCTAAAGCGCTCTCCGTTACGGATCACTGCTATCTCACCTATGTCTGCGGCTGTTAAAGTCTCGGATTCAGCCAATGTGGGTATGTGGGAAAGCTTGCCAGTAGCTTCTCGTGGGTCGTTGGTTCTTTCCGGGTTTTCCAGGGTCCTTCTTCCACCATTAATACTGGCCGCCATGTATAGCCTATCGTGTGCTGAAAATGGCGTTAAACCCTACGACAACAACAACAACACATTCTGTCCTGAATATCCCATATTACTGGCTACATCATGCCCAGGTTATGGGAACTAAGTGCCTCGAACAAGGACACGCCGAGGCAGCCGACCTGTGCTGGACTGGGCGGTACTGAATCTGTGACTCTTTAATACGAATCCGGGGCTCGACCTGGTGAGCTACCGCGGCTCACTCAAGTACGATTTGCCTTCATGCATATTTCTTGAATGTGAAGGTTCTGTTTCAGATCGCTAGTACTTGTGACGCTGAAATATTTGGATGAGATTTGAAAATAAGTCCCTTCCGAGGAATATGGCATACTAATTTTATGATTTGTACGTCTTTTTAGTTACATAATACTGCACGTTTGGAGTAAATATCGCATACTCCATATTCATTTCCATTAAAAAAATCAGACCTCTTTTATAAACAAGAGTAAATGAGAAAAATGAGATTAAAACTGGAAAATGAAACTAATAAAAAAGAATCAGTTTCTTCGTACGTAAAAACTCGTTGACTGTAGTATACTGATCAACAAAAGCAACAGGTAAAATCAAAACATGGCTACAGAAATTCAGTTTTTCGAGCAGACGTTTTCTCCAATCGTGAAAAATGCAAGTACTAAAAAAACGTTTTAATGTGGAGCTTTGAAGCCATCCCAAAAGTTCGGTCCATGAACGTGATGCAAAATTAATGTTATTGTGTGGAAAGAACTTTTATTCTCTCAATCACAGCTGACATTACCATTTACCCTCAGACACCACAATGGGATTTTACTGCAAGCTACCGAAGAAACCTTGGTAAGTGTAAATTGCAGAGAAAAATTACATGTCCTGTGCAAACCATTTGTCTTCTTTTGCATCAAACTGACATTGAACTTTGACCTTACACCTTTTGACCTCTAGATTGTTATGGTTCTTGCTTTCTCCAAGTACAAGTCATCAACACAAGTCTGGACACTGTAGACGGTGGATCACTCGAGACCAAAATTTCTTCTTTCAGTCAGTGACCTTGACATTTAACCCTTTGGCTCCAAAATCAATAGGATTCTTCTTTATCATAAGTACATGATATCCACTAAGTCTGGCAACTGTAGATTGCTGGCAACTCGAGTCACTCACAGGAACAGACAAGCGTACGGTCTGACGCCATACTATTTTGGCGGGCTTATTATTTTTTTAAAAGTGCTTTCTAGTCAGATAAATTTTCCAGATACACTTGATTTCAAAACAGTGACAGGAGTTTCACAAGTGCGTGCTATGTAACAGAAGTACTTCATGATTCTTTCAATGAAGGGAAGAAGAAAAAAAAATTTCGAAATTAAGCCTGCATCGAAACAAACCGTCCCATTCATATAACAGTTCAGTGGTTAGCGTAAAATGATCGTGACTGTTAGGGCACAAGTTTGAATTCAACCAAGGGTCACCTTAAACATGTTATCGGGTTGTCCTTGGGGTAGGAACTCTATTTTTTTATTGCGAAACGCGATCCTCGTCTGCAGTAATGATAATAAGTCACTCTTTATACTGTTTTCTCTTTCACGATATATAAGACATTGTTATCCAAGACAGACCCGGTCTACTCTACTGGAGAGAGAGAGAGAGAGAGAGAGAGAGAGAGATATTACTTAGAGTGCAAAATTACTTAGAAAACAATCTGCGGTCCTCTACTTCCCTTAGAATATTTTCCCCACGGTAATATTCTGCGATGCTTCCCCACGGTAATATTCTGCGATGCTTCCCCACGGTAAAATTCTGCGATGCTTCCCCACGGTAATATTCTGCGATGCTTCCCCACGGTAATATTCTGCGATGCTTCCACCACGATTCTATCAGTTATACTATAACCTTGTGCCTTATAATTGTGGTGACGATTATTTTTAAAATAATTATCATTTAGAGTGAAATTACGTATCTCTTGATTTTTTTACTAATGTCATAGGTAAAAGGTATGCACAAAGAAAAGGACGAAAAAATAAGACACGTGCACTTAAATGGGTAGATGAAAGTGTAGACATAAGAATGAACGAATGCATGACTGAAGGCAGGAATGAACGAACGAACGAAAGAAAGATGGAAGGGAAGTAATAAACGAACCATCGACAAAAAAGACAAACAGTAACATATATAATAATTACAAGAGAATAAAAAAGATGATAAATAAATATCCAACACGTGTAAGAGTATAAGATTCAACAGAAAACTAAAGCGTTTCAGAAAATAGGACTTCATTTTACAAATGGATATTTTAATTTGAAGGAATCAAACATGTGAAAAACAGTGCAAGAATGAACGGATATTACCTGTGAATGAGGGCTTTTATTTAGGGATTTCTTTATTTGTTGTTTTGCTTTTGTAACAGTGATAAGTATACAATCCACTATTTTTATACAATCCACCATTTTACCTGGTAGCCTTCGGGCTCAAACAATATGTACATCCATTTGACCCGATGGCGGAGCGGATTACAAGCGCATTGTCTCCGACTCGACGAAGCATGACCTCCCTTAGGCTGCATGTTGGAAGGGATTGTCTTCCTTAAGTGATACAGGTATCATTTGAGTACTCCGGATGGATTTGATCAACATAAAGTGATGTCATTTGGCATGAAAACGTATCTGTCAACATTCCAACGTTTAATGAGCATGATAACATCTGATCTAGATAACATCGATAACGTCATCATCTACAATAATATGTGGATGGATAATTTGTAATCCATTCGGCAATTCTTTGATTGACTCTTTGATGCAAGTCTAACCGTTACTCAAGGTAAAGCGAGTTTTGCCGTGCTTGTGTACATGTTTGGGGCATACTGTGGGTCAAGGTCAAGTCAAACCTGAAAAATTAACGCTATCTCTGAATTCTTAGTACCTGTAAGATGGATAATATTGTAAATTTTGCTCAAATAGTTCCATGATTGCTGAACCCTGACCATTTTATTAAGAAATGCAAGTTTCAGTAGTCTGACAAGTGTCTGGAATCTTCTGACATGCTAAAAGCCATACTTAGGAGTGCACCATTTCTTTCAGCTCCAAATTTCAGTCAATCATTTATAATATGTGTTGATGTAACTAATGTAGGGGTTGATAGAGCATTGATTCAAGATGATAAGTATGGTGTGAATCATCCAGTGTTATTTTTCTAACCAAACTAAACACTTTCTCGGAAAAAAATTGGAATAGATATCGACTTTGCAATTCTTTGAAGGGTATATTAGTTCTGCTTCTTCTCCAGTTATTGTATTTAGTGACCACAACACCCCTACATTCATTAACAAAACAAAGTCACCATCTCGTTCGCTTAAGGGAGACTCAGTTCTTACTTCCTTGTTCAAACAAAATAGTTGGACACCTGTGTTAATTCGCCTAGAGAAAGTTTTAAGATTTTGATACTGTTTTCCTTTCATGCAAGAGAATAACGGCCTTCTTCTACAGTTGTCGCTTATCCCCCAATTGCTGTAACCCCTACTGATCTTAAAAAATGTAAAAACAAATAACCATTTCCTTATAATTCCGCACATTTTCGTAACTTGGTGCGTTACATCATTCTGAACACAGGTAAATAAGAGTTACACGCCTTGCCCAGCTAATGTTCAATTATTATGAGAAATATTAAAGGAAGACATTGCAGACAACAGCCTTTACCTTCATTGTATCACTGAAATAGACTTTTTCAGAAACTGGAAAGGACAGCAACATGCTCGTTGTCTACCTTGAAAACGTCCCTTTGGTAGTGTTAATGACCCACTGGCGTCAATTAGATTAGAAATTACAAATTAATGAATGATTACCACGTTGTGTGCCTTTTTTATACATATCCTTGATGCCTTCTAAAACCGGTTGGGTAAGTACAAACAAACAAGAAAGGTAGGCGAATACTAAAAATACAAACATTCTTTACTTGCATAACAAGGTAAATCAATGATGATGCTGGTAGCTTCAAGCTACACTGTATTTATTCAATCGCTTTACATTTCTGGAGCAGATTACCTTCCTGAATTTGAACTTAAACTTTCGTTGGCATTACATAGCCACTTTGTGACGAGGTGCCGTAAAACAGTATTACTATATACATCTATTTTCAATTTAACTGTCCTCATTACAACTGTCGCACACGGTACTAATTATATGATAAAAGGGCACCAGCCTGGAAATGGGTGAACATAAAACAGAGTATATATGGGTTAGGCTGGCCAGGATTGGTTAATAATGAAAGTTATGTTTTAGGAAAAATATTCTTTATTGAGAGCTTATCCTAGTTGTAAGTGAAAAAAGATAGAGACATTGTTTTATTGACATAATTTCAGTCATTTAACAGTCTTGAGTTTGGAACACTCATTACTAAAATTAGCACCTGACTCTTTGGTGCGGAATTGAAAGCACATGTTTCAAATGCATGCAGGTCGAGAAAATGCCGTTGCTCATATCCTTTTTCTACACAAAAGCTAACATCCAGGTTTCATCTATACTGATAAATATAGGTTTGATCATGAGCACTCAGAAATTTTAAGACACTGAATTTTTAATATCATGGTGTTGGCATAGGTTTACTATGGGAACTGAATTAGTACCCTGCGTCATATATGTCTCAACTAACACTAGCATATTACCGATATATATCCGACAGGGGCATATCAACCGCCCAAACTGCAGAAGAACCTAAGCCAAGTGAGTGCCAAATTCCCATCAAATAATTATTGGGTGGCCCATAACCAAGATTTACGTTGCTGGGGGTGGGGGTAGGGGAGACACTTTTGCTACGTTACTGATATATGCATGCTGTATACTGTTATATTTTAGACTGATCGCATGTTTCTGGTCTACATCGTTTCATTCTCTCTCTCTCTCTCTCTCTCTCTCTCTCTTATTTGTTTATGTCGCGTCACTAAATGAGATGGTCAGAATTACCGTTTTATGTTACCGATGTTAGATAACAATTCTTGCATCTTGTACTGAAACATTAATACTGAAAGCAAACTGGTATGATGACCACAGTCTTTTATTTGAAGGAGTAACGGACGCTCAGTGCTTAACGTGCTAGACTCTTGACTGAATGGGTGCGAGTTCGAAACCTACCACCGCATCGGCCTGGTTCAGTTACCGTGTTTGGGCAAGGTACTTTACTCTAAATGCTGTCCCGTAAAAAACTAAATCAAACCGATCTTTATTTAAAGGTAGATATATCGTATGTTACCAGGTCTAGTTTCTAAATAAATTCAAAAGCATTCAGGTCTAAAGTATAATGTTGTTATAATTTTTTGTATGGCATTTGTTCGGATTCATTTGCAACTTAAAAACATAAATACATGATAGATGGTTACAGTAAGCGTATATGCTTACAGTTAACTTGTGTGCTAGCCGTAACCTGATGGCACAACCCCTGAAACTGGTCAGTCTACTTCATACCATGCAATTAAACCGTTAATAGAAATACACATGCTTTTGCAACTACACTCTTTACGCATAACCCTTGTTGGATGTGCAGTGTTAACCAAAGATGCACATTCTAGATGAACATAATGTGATTTTTTTTCTTTTTCTTTTGTTACACACACTCAACCACGTGATCCTTTCACCTGCCCGAAAAACCGGCATAATTAACCTAACTTTGCAAGAAATAGATCTTATAATGCCACGTCTGTGATCATACAAAAGCACAAGTGTATAGGAAATAGACTTACCAGCTAACACGAGAAGTTCTAAATACAGTACTTTACGGTCCATGGTCTTACTCTGCAGTATCCACTCGCGCGCACCACGCTTAAACAACTGGTTTTTTTTTCTTTCTCCTACAGCCTGTTATGGTTGACCTATTCAGTGTACCAGGCTAATGCATACAGTACGGTGAATGTATTTTTGCGCAGAGTATTTTCGTCGCAAGTGATGATCTCTTTTAATAATATAAATATCAATTTTTTTCAAATTTTCTTTGTGGATTGTTGTAGTAGTGACAAGAGTATGTACGTACGTACGTACGTACGTACGCGCACACGCAAGCATGCATGCATGCATGTATGTATGTATGTATGTATGTATGTATGTATGTATGTATTGCTATGCATATTTAATTTAATTGTTTGTTCGTTAGTTTAAATTTTTTTAATTTCATTACTGCTATTGTAATATCACATTGTATGCTGGACATCGCCTTGTCCAAAATTGAGTTCATTATCTACTTCACTCCAGCTGACTTCGTTTTATTTTATTCATTATAAACAATTAATACATAGCTAAATTATTATCTCTGTGTATGGGCTTAATATAAGGATCGTTAATAATCGAAGAGGTAAATTTGTTTATTTGGGTCAAAGATTTATCGTTTCCGGAGTGAATTATACATAATGCAGGTTATTGTTTTGTAAACATCAGGATCATTCAATTAGGTCATTTTTTGAAAATTGCTAATTGTGACATGAGTTCAAGTAGAGAAATATATGATCTTGTAATTATTAAGACTTGGTCATTCGTGCTTTAATATCTAGCACTTTCAAGTTGTATATTATATATTGTAACCTGTAGTTTTGGGCTGAAATCTCTTTTTTAAATTAAATTTCTCCAGAAATACAAAAGTGCTCTGATACAATTCTTTAATAAAGACATTCACTGGAATCTAAACTGAATTCAAACCTGGAATTATATTACTGTGATTCAATGTAAGACTGCTGACACATCAGTACTCTATAAGCTATAACAGAAATGTCATCGCCTTATTTTGGGATTTCTTCGGGACTTGTGCTGACTTTTATTCAGGACTTTATATTTTTAGGACTTGGGTCTGTATTTCTTTGATTATTTTGGTATTTAATTCGTAAGACCGTAAGTTCTTTTTTTCTCATTTTCACTTTTTATTCTCGGGAAACAAATAAATTATTAGTTAAATTTTACAAAGCTTGTTGTCTTTCACTCTTTTCTGTTACTTGTTTCAAGAGCATAAACTCGTAACAGCTTGTATGTATGTATGTATGTATGTATGTATGTATATGTGTGTGTGCGTGCGTGCGTGTGTGCGTATGTATGTATGTGTGTGTGTGCGTACGTGCGTATGTATGTATGTATGTATGTATGTATGTATGTATGTATGTATGTATGTATGTATGTATGTATGTATGTATTACTTTGTAAGAGAAATATTTAGTTTAATTTGGAAGTGTTATTTACTTGAACATTCCAAAGCAAATTTTACATGTAAAGTTTGACTACCCTTTTAATATTTTTGCATTTTGTATTGAAGGACTGTATATTTAATTTGTTTGAGGGAGTGTGTATATACTTTTTGCAGGACTGTACATGTACTTTTTGAAAGGCTTATTTACTGATTGACAAAACATTTATGCAAAAAGGCATTTGCTTAATCCACTCTGCAATTTCAACAGCCCTCACGTGATAATGGTCTAAACTAGAACAAAATTTGCTATATTAATTTGAGTTTTATACACTTTCATCCAGGAAATTCAACATTTAGAAAACTTTAGGGACTTAGCGCCATCGAAAATGACAGAAAATAAAAGCCACCTGCCTTGATTTCATTTGGCCGTGTCAATCCAGTGCCTCAATCTTTAATGAACTGCAAAAAGCGGCCAACATTTGGTCGACGTTAGTTCTAGGCTCCATGAGGAAGCACAATCAAAGTTTGATATCAGAGGCTTTGTTTAAATTATTTGTATGGGACAAATTTAGATGCGTTCCAATAGCATCACAGTGGTCCAGAATACATAGAGAAAACGCATTTCAGCAAATCGGAAGTGAGGTTCCTGGCTACACAATCTCTTGTGAAAGATATGCACTATGGAAGTGATACAACATTCATCCTCAATCGGCTTGACAGACACCGGGACAAAACCGTTTAAGCAAACGTACTAGCCACCCCATCCCCCCACACCTACTATGGTAAAAGTCATAGAGGACATGTAGTCGTTCAACACAGATTATTCCAGCAATGGGTGTTACTTTTTAGAATTTGATTATACATACCTTTAAATTACAATTATTCACTTTATTTGGATCATCATACATCCATATTCCTTTGGAAGGTCATTATTTACACTTCCCGAGAAGTACATAAGGCAAAAACAGGGATATTAGTGCGTGGACATTTTTAGACAAGATGCATGTAAAGGTGTGTTCCAGTACAATCCAGATTGAATGTCGCCCGCTGTAATATCACAATAAAAGCTACGCATGTTGACAAACAATTTCGTACTACATTACATCTTTATATTGCGACGATTAAACCCTACTACTCGTATCTTGATCCAGTTTAGTTCCGGGACACCAATGTTTAAATCCATAGCGACCCATGATTTTCGTCTGTAAGATTCTTAATGACAATTAAGGTGCAGAACATTCCATAATCATGATTGAATACACTTTACTTAAATAAAATTAATAATAAATTTTAAAACAATAATTTATATTTATTTTAAGCTGATTATGTATGCGTACATTAGTCAGATAAATCAACCCCACAAATCTGTGCTGATACTGATGGACGATGTTGTGGGTCTGATGTCATCTGTTCATTAAAATGTGCAATTCTGATGCAATATCATCACGGGTGAAGGGCGGATTTATCGGCCTACGTCTACATGACCTCTATGCCTTTTACAACAATATGTTTTCCACAATTTCTAACTACACTCGTATTTTGAACTACACAGCCGGTTACTAACAAATAGTTTTCAAATAACTCGGCGAAATCGAAAAGTGGAAGGCACTCGTCTCAGGAAGCTGGCCGGTATGTCGTTGTTACATCTCTAACTCGTTTCCACTGATAGCAACGACACCTGCTACATCCAACTCCCAACTTATACGAGTCTTATGCAGATTGTGTACGCGCCCGAGCACCTGTTTCGACTAACGTACAGAAGTGCACTTGACTAATCTATTCTACCAATAGAATTGGAGCATGCAACAACACGACATTGAGGACGCACAAGAGAACACACCTGAAATAAAATGACTGTTCCCTTTCTAATTTAAAGAGGTCGTAGTAATTGGAACTTCTGAGTTAATGCGTATTTGACAAGATAAAGACCACCTCGGAAACGCCGAGACGGAATCTTTAGCTGGTATCAAGGTACATTTTGGTCGAGAAATCGGAGTCGAAGCTAATGTCAAAAATATAATTGTAGATATTGGAAATGATGTTAGGAAAATCCGTGCAGAAATAATAATAATAATAATAATAATAATAATAATAATAACAACAATAATAATAATGATAATAATGACTTTAGTTTTGAAGATAACATATTTAGTATTATAACCATATCCCATATGATCCTCATAAAAATGTACACAAATTATATCCATATATAATGATGCATCAGTTAAAACAAGTAATTCCAACTAAAACACTGACAAAAAGGGCATGAAAGTAACATAAAATAATATCATTAGCTTAAAAGAATTAAATAAGAGGATGCATCTTTACACAATAAAACGGGAATATATGTATGCATATCACCAGGAATGAGTAGAAAGGTAATTACTATACAATGACTTTAATTGGAATATACATATGGATGTCATCAGTAATTACTAACGACTTGAACTGACAGAAGTTAGCTTTCTAATTTCACTAAGAACGGTATTTCGTACTTTTTTTACCTACACAGGGAGAGAATTATCGAAATAGTAAGATCAAGATCATGGTACAAGATTATTTTTTTTTAAAGAACGTAAGTCACGTGATTACATTAAGTAGGTTGGTCAGATAATATGGATAATCAGATAAAATGCTATTGTTCGTTGTGTTTTTTTCTGGGATTATTTTGTTGTATCAATCAACCTTTTTACAATGCAACACATTCATAAATAATAAATAAATATAAACATTTCAAACGATGTGAAAATAGTATTTTTGTGTCATTCGGGCAGCTCGTTTTACTTGCTGTTTATTGATCATACCAGTATGAGCACTATTGCAGTTGTCTCAAATGGTACACACATAATCTAAGATTTGTAAAATATAGATATTGGAATACAGTTTAAAGATATTGTTACACGCACACGGGTATTTACTTGACCGAGCGGTTGTCAAACCCTGGCGCGATTCTCGCTAGAAGTCATAAGTTTCCCCGACTTTCCAAAGACTTCCATACAACCTCAGTTGTAAATCAGAAAGCCCGACGTGTCCATTCTATACCTAAATTTTCCTCTAATTAATGCAAGACCACAGATAAACCAAACTGTCAACTATCCATCAACCGTACATCTGCGTGTTTTGGCTTCATTATGTTTCCGTACCACCAACCGTTCACGCCTTAGAACATATACGAGTACTCCCTAACAATGGGAACTATTTTAACTCCGCCACCTTAGGCCAGTCAATGTATGCTTTCCAGGCACATTTCGCCGATATAACTGCACCATATTCGCCCGCATGGCGACATAAACGGTCTCTGCCAAGTCCCTTTTTATTTATGCCCTTGTGTAATTTACCGGTTTAATACCGTAAGTGCTGTCCTTGCAGTCACGCTACCAATGTATACCACTAGATTTTAATATGTACTATTTTACGACAGGGACAGTCATTCGGTTCTGGTCGGAATTCACTACTAGTGAACCAGGACATCATGGAAACACACTAACACTTCACTCCGTGACGTTTGCTCCTATTGATTAGCTCATTAGTTCGGGCCAGGAATATTTCCATGGCGCCAAATTCCAATAATCAAACAAGTAATCACACAAATCTAAGAATTGCTTAAAACGGGGCACTACAACCACGTGCACATACTCTAAATTTACTACAATATTTTCAGAAACATCATTTGAAAAAGTGCAGTTGATTTTCTCAATACATGACCGATGAGACTTAACTTTGGTAACGCAAGGACAATTGTTATTAATGGGGATACACGTAGCATTAGGACACTTGTTTATAGGTTTTTAATCCGGTCTCGGATCTTTTTATCAATCTGTCACATTCTGACTTCCGGTTTGCTTTCGAAACTTTAACATTTTATTCCGACATCACAGAACTGACATACTTTGAATGAGGATTCAACAAAAACGTTCAAGCACTTTTATCGGCGAATTTCATTTCACCCATTTGGCAAATTAATTAAACCCATTTGTCAGTCTGCTTTTGTACCAGAGGATGTACGGAATTTCATATGTGATATTAAAACAAAAGCTAGCCTGGCGTTTTATGAATAATTCAAATCGCCGATAATAAAGACAGCAGATAAGGTAAATGCCGCTGTTGTCATTGACCGAGATCAGTATGTTTTAGGAAGCTGCGCTACAATTAAATGATTTGGAATACCATCAACCTTTTTCCATCCAGTTCATCATGATACTGTATTGGCCTTGTGACGTAAACAAGGAAAATTATGTGAAGGGGTGGTGTGTGACAGTTATCTTCTGAAAATTTCAAAAGATGTGGAAAACTGGACTATACCGAAAGGAAATCTGACAGATGAACACATTGTTTCAGATTGTTCAAGTGGGACTGAGCGTATTGCTGAATGGATCGATTTTGATTTAAATCATTTGGGTTAGAATTAGTTTTCATATATTAAAGATACAAAAATGATGTCTTTAGGGAAAATTAGAGTAAACTTAACCCCCTTAAACAGTATTACGGCTATAGTAAATATTAGTAGAGTGTGTCGGGGGCTGAGGTGATTGATGGATATGGTGGGGTTGGGAGTGGGGATCCTATGTTTAAACAAGGTAAAACGATTCTCGATTTTATAGCCAAACAGGAAATTGTCATTTGGGCGGCATTTTTGTGGACACCATTTCAGTGGCATTATGGCGACACGAGTAAATTAATATTAGACTACCCTTTTTGTCATTATAGAGACACGGGGAAATGAACATTAGGCCACATTTTTTTACATCATAGAAAAACCGGGAAATTAAAATTATACATCCATTGTTAACATTATAGGGACACGCTGAATTTAACATTAAGCCACCATTTTTTACATTATAGGGAACGAGGAAATTCAATGTGATTAAAATCAGACTTTCACTGTTATACACAAAGATCTGACAGCAAACGCTTAAGAGTCATGTTCTGGTAACCCATATATTCGCGTTTGGAGACTGAGCAGTGTGGATGAAGAGCATCATCGTGTACCAAACGATCTGATTCACGTTTAGATATTTGAAAGCTGCATTTCCATATATTAATTCAGAAGTCACCAGAACATGACTTTAGCGGTCGTCATTTTATCATTTTATTTTTTACCAGTATCAGCTTCGTATGGAAAAAGTTGTAGAAGGCATTAAATGCATTATTTGCATAGGGATGAGTGAACAAGAGATGCTTGAAAATCTTACTTATATCTCCGATTAAGCAGTTTCTTGGCCGCAAAAATTTCTCCTTTGCTTTCTTGAATTTGAGGCGGCCTTCTCTCTCTCTCTCTCTCTCTCTCTCTGTTACTGAAGAAGAAAAACGGCTTCAATCCCAGAATCTTTTTACTTCGGGACTATATTTCCTTCTAAGCACGATACAGATCATAATGTTGGCGAATCTCTAAAGAAACTAATATAAAACACAACATAGACCCAGCCAATGATCAATATCACAACATATACTAATATGCCGATTCAAAACACAAATTTACATGCACATATTGACTGAGTAAAGTAGATCTAATAAAATTCCAACTCCAACACAATGACGCAGTCAAAACTGTAAAACCACACTATCTCACCTGTTCGACTTTGAATAAGATTACTATGTACCTCATTATTACTTCAGGTATTTGAATCAATAATTACTATACACGTGGTCAATGTATTTGATTTTCTTTACTAAATATGGTAACACATACCTACTGAATTCATGTGTAATCAGATGTCCCGAAAGCCTTACCGTTAATTCGTAAACCTTGATTGTCTGATATATGCATCAAGGTGTGAATGCCGAACAAGGCCAACATAATACCAAGTGGAATTTTGCATGTGATTACAGTTTGCGGAATGCTCGTGTTTTACACACACACACACACACACACACACACACACATACACACATACATACATACATACATGCATACATACATACATACACCTGCAGGTAGGTAGATATATAGATTATACATATTTGTGGGTAGGTTTTTCATATTTTCACAAAATGTTCATCGACATTCTTCCATCGATATACACATTATCTAGTCCTGATCATGCTACAAGCATTGACAAATACTTTTTCGAAAAATGACAATGAAACCGATCCAGTGTTTATTATATATTACGGTGATAAATGATTTGATTGTTGCTAGTTATCATAACAAGCAATTATACCAAATAATAACCATTATCCTGCCACAGTCCTTAAATATCTACAGCTTAAATATGATAGTATACAAGTCATAATGTCACAGGATAAAAATCTTATGTCCACATGACAAGCAGTGTTTAATTATTGATGTGATCTTTGCCATTTCTGTTAGATTTTAAAGTTGATCTTTGCCATTTCTGTTAGATTATAAAGTATAAAGTTGATCTTTGCCATTTCTGTTAGATTATAAAGTTGATCTTTGCCATTTCTGTTAGATTATAAAGTTGATATTTGCCATTTCTCATACATAAAGAAAGCTCAGCGACACACTCAGTAGACATAACATTTGATTTAAAAAATGTAATCAGCTGGTTGCATGTAACATTTGATGAAAATCAAAAATTTAGTGTCTTATGAGATCAGAAGCTAAGATCCGCTTTCTAGATAAATCAAGAAAAATCGCATATAAATAGAGATTTTCGTGAGATTCGATTGGCTGTCAATGATGTGTTTTTGTGCTATTCCTATATGCATTTAATGGATTTAAATCGTATTTGCAGACAATATTTCTATATGCATTAATCGCCCTATAACGTGTTTGTATATAGTATTCCTATGTGCATTTAATTGACTTATAACGTGTTTGTATATATTATTCCCATGTGCATTAAATTGACTTATAACGTGTTTGTATATACTATTCCTATGTCCATCTAATAGACTTATAATGTGTTTGTATATACTATTCCCATGTGCATCTAACAGACTTATAATGTGTTTGGACATACTATTCCTATATGCATTTAACCGACTTATAACGAGCTTGTACATACTATACCCATATGCATTTAATAGACCTATTACGTGTTTGTATATTCTGTTCCCATATGCATTTAATAGACTTATAACGTGCTTGTACATACTATTCCTATATGCATTTAATAGACTTATAACGTGCTTGTACATACTATTCCCATATGCATTTAATAGACTTATAATATGTTTGAACATACTATTCCTACATGCATTTAATAGACTTATAACGTGTTTGGACATACTATTCATGTTTCCATTTACTTGACTTATAACGTGTTTGGACATACTATTCCCATATGCATTTAAAAGACTTATTACGTGTTTGTATATACTATTCCTATGTTCATTTAATAAACTTATAACGTGCTTGTACATACTATTCCCATATGCATTTAATAGACTTATTACGTGTTTGTACATACTATTCTCATATACATTTAATAGACTTATAACGTGTTTCTATATAATATTCCCACATGCATTGTGGCGTTTGGTAGGGTTGGGGAGGGGTGATCCCAATATATTATTTAAAATACCATAGAAGTCCCACCCCTGGCTCGATTTTGTAGGGAGTGAAATTAATGATAGAGAGAGAGGTAAAGGTCCGAGCCCCTAGTCAGCAATGCCAACAGTTAAATTATTGAGAGCACAAAAGGTGAAATTCAAAAGAATACCAATTTAATACAATTCAATATTCAAATGATAATAATTTCCCAATCACTCTTCGTCCACTCGACCAAGTGATAGCATATTGCATCCTTTGATTTATAGTGTGAGATCGCTTGTCCACTTGTCTTTGTTTTCTACTCATCTGTATATCTCCTATCCCGCCAATTTCTTCTCTCCTTCCAACTTCCCTCTTAACTCCTACTCCAAGACTGTTCCTTCTCCAATTCCTCCTCCTCGACTCTTTTTCCTCCTCCTCTTTGACTCTTCTCTCCGACTAGCCTTTGATTCACAATCGACGTCACCACTAGTCTCTATTCCGTCTCTCGCCTAGTGACTCGGGACTAAACCACACCGGAATCCGTCCCCATAAAATTTCCTGTGAAAACACAAGGACGTTAGCATGTTTCCTTAGCCATCTCGTCTCACACTAAACCAACAATCAATCATCAGATAAAGGCTATTACATGTTTCGGTCACGCATTCGTGCACATCGAAATACCCATACGCTCTTGTATGGTAAACAACTTCGTAACAAAAGCACGGTATCAACTACTTATCATATAGACATCAATAAATTGCGTCACGTCAGTATATATATATTCTTAATCTCATGAAACTGAACAATAGCACAGCAATCAGACGCATTTCAGTACACAATACTCCCACAAGTATACACACATATTCAAATATCCATATTAACTAATTTTACACACTGCAACCATTTTCCAAAGTTACAATCCAATTAACAGTTGCAAAATCTAGAATATCACATGAATAAATGCACTAGTTTACTACGAAGTAACCAAATAGCGAAATACAATATTAATTCTAACTACGAGCTAGCAATCTTCATAATTCTTTATATAATCATAGCTCATTTCTCAAATATGCATGTAAATTAAACACTACAAAGGTAATTATACTTTCTTACGATTCTAGTAATGAAGTATACACACTGCACATAATTACAATTACAATGCCGTAATATTCTGGAACAATTGAGCAAATACCTCACTGACCTTTACGAAGCTTTGTCTTTCCTTAGAATTTCCTATGTTTTCCCTCCAATTTACGAGTGGCTTTCCCAGAGCTATTACTTTAACTTTCCAGTACTACGTTTCACAATTACTGAAGTTTCTAGTCTAAATTACTCAATTAAATTCGGATTGAAATGGTGACCACACCCTCTCTCAATTCCAACTGGATATCGATTCTACCCTGTTCTATTCAACTTAGCAGATAATGCTCCGACCGTCTGTCAACGTAGTGAGATTTACGACGCCAATTAGGGTCCTTTGTTCTTGAACAAAGCTTTCAACGTCCACATGTGATTTTTGACACCCAACAATGCTGGCTCTTGTAACAATTAAGAACAGGACCACTACAGCCGCGGGGTCTAACATATATACCTGGCTTCTAACCAATTCTTTTGTTCTTGACTTATGTAATCGCGGGTTGGCAACGTGACATGCATTTAACAGACTTCTTGGTAGTAAAATAAAAAACTATTATACTTGCCCACCCGTTGTCAACATTCTTAGGCCCGGTCAACATCTCCAGTATGTACTCCCCAACCCTCTGTTCCACCCACGAGGAGAAAGACAAGTTCTATGAGGCTCTGGATCAGGCAATATCCCCACCACTGAAGGCGTCTACTTACTAGGAGACTTCAATGCTAGAGTGGGAACTGACCATGAGGCATGGTCCACGTGTCTTTGCTTTTACGGAAGGGGCAAGATCAAAGAGAATGGACAGCGACTGCTGAAGATGTGCTGCTCCCACAGCTTATGTGTGACCAACACTTTCTTCCAATGCAAGGAGATCCAGTAGGTGTCATGGAGACAGCCATGTTCACGCCACTGGCATCAGCTACACCTCGTCATCGCCAGGTATGCGGAACTGGCCAGTGTCCTCCTCATCCGCAGCTACCACAGTGCCGACTGCGACACGGACCATTCCCTCGTGGCCAGCAAGATGCGAATAATACCCAGGAAGCTGAACCACGCCGAGAAGAAGGGTCGCCCACGCATCAACACCTGCTGTGCAAGCAACCCAGAGAAAACCCAGCAGTTTATCAGCAAACTGCAGGAAGCTGACTAAAGCGAAACCTGATGACACCATCGACTCCAAGTGGTCCCACCTCCGTGACTCTGTGTACAATCAAGCCATCACTGCTTACGGGAAGAAGAAGCGCAAAAAATGCAGACTGGTCTGAGGCTAACCGGGAGGTGACGGAGTCCGTGACTGAGGCAAAGAGGAAAGCCCTCCTGGCATACAAGGCTTCACATAGCCCCAGAACACTACAAGCCATCAGGACTGCCAGGAATAACGCCCAGAAGACCGACTGCCGCTGTGCCAACACCTACTGGCTGAACCTCTGCACCAGTATACTGACAGCTGCTGACACCGGGGCTGCAAGAGGAATGTATGAGGGTATCAAGAAGGCGACAGCCCCCCTCCAAAACCGCCACCCCCCTCAAGTCCAAGACGGGCCAAGTCATCACAGACCAGGGGAAACAACTGCAGCGATGAGTCGAGCAATATCTCGAGGTGTATGCAACCCAAATCATCGTCACCGACACCGCCCTGGAACCCATCCCAGACCTGCCTGTCATGGAGGAACTAAAAATACCGTCCACCCTGGAAGAGCTCGGAAAAGCCATCGATTGCCTTGCCTATGGGAAGGCTCCTGGAAGCGACGGCATTCCGCCTGAAATACTCAAGAACGAGAAATCAGCACTGATCCAGTCCCTACACATACTCCTCTGCCTCTGCTGAGAACAGAGCCACATCCCAAAGGACATGCGTGACACCAACATTGTCACTTTGTACAAGAACAAAGGAGACCGTAGCGACTGCAACAATTACCGGGGCATCTCTCTCCTTAGCATAGTCGGAAAGGCTTTCGCCCGTGTTGCCATGGCGTGCTTGCAGATCTTAGCCTCACGCGTCTACCCAGAGTCCCAGTGTGGCTTTCGAGCAGGGAGGTCAACTGTAGACATGATCTTCTCACTAGTTGCAGGAGAAGTGTCGCGAGCAGCACATGCCCCTCCACGATGCCTTCATAGACCTGACGAAGGCGTTTGACCTGGTCAGTCGGAGTGGACTTTTAAGACTTCTGCTTGCGTCAACGCTCTTCGCCATCTTCTTTTCCATGCGTCAATCTTTCATTGCCAAAGGGAAGATGTGGACATCTTACTGGAAAATACATGACAATATACCAATATGGCTTCCCATTTAACATACCTACCTTGAAGAATGTTTGGCATGCTAATTTTGCTCAGCATAATATAAATGATGCTGAACTGGTCAGATGCAACATTAGATGATTTAAGTGTAGCCCCTGACATGCTAATACAATCAATTTTGTCCCTATATATTTAATGATTGCCAAAAAATTATTTCATTTCCTTGATAATTTCACCAAACATTATATATTTGTAAAAATGATACAAGAAGACCGTCTATGAATTAACTGCATAATTAATAAACTATAACAAACAAGTATCCTATATATAAAAAAAATCTTCCATTTCAAACAATTATCCCTCTTAAAACAATGTTCCCTTACAAACAAATATCATTTTTTTAAAAAATATCTTCCTTTTCAATGTCCAGTTTTATTTACAAACCACTTATTAATGTGCGATACTATAATTATGTCACTTACATATTTAAAAACGTGTTCAGTTGGTAAAATGAAATAAACTGACTTGACACATGACTGCAACTACTAACTCTTATGCATGTGTTTCTTTAACATTTTTGTATTCAACCCCATTACTTGATTTGATTCTAAAGACTAATTAACAATATAATTAAAAACACAGGTCTGCTTTTAGCTGGTTCAAACAATGCAACAAGCACTTCTGTATGTCGGAGATAGAAACACAGTCAGCATCTTATTATGTTGTCATGGAAACACTTGTACGCATCAGAGTGATAGCTGACAGATACTTTACACGTCTGAATACAAGTTAGGATACCACATTACACATTTAAAAACAAGAGAACATACTGTATTACACCTTTGAATACAAGGATGATTATCACTTTCACGTACTTTAATACAGGAGTCCATATTACATTACACATTTGAATACAAGATTACACATCACATTCATGAGGATATCATAACTGCATTTGAACAAAATTAATAGGCTGAAACATACATTTCCATCATTGATATATCTTTATGAAAATATTGCCACAAGAAGTCTTTGCTAACATATTAACTAACTGATATTTTGTCATATATTGATCTTTGTGCTGATTTTACAATTCAAGACTTAAACTGTCATTTTCAACAATAAAATTATTCTGGAACGCGCCAACATGAACAGCATGTTCTCCATTCGCAGCGAGAGGCGCTTTCGCTGGCTAGGCCATGTCAAGAGAATGGACCCAGACCGCGTTCCCAAGGACATGTTTTACGGGGAGTTAGCAGAAGATGCACGACCGACTGGACGACCACGACTGCGCTACAAAGATGTTATAAGAAGGACATGAAGACGGCCAACATCAATGGCAACGACTGGGAGAGCTGTCCTAACGACCGTTCCACCTGGCGCCTAGCTGTCAGACAGGACGTTCAAAAAGCCGAGGAAGACAGGAACATAAAGCAAGCTGTAAAGAGAGCTAGAAAGAAGGAGAAACAAAAACTTACTCTGGAGCTACACCATCGTCTCCAGTAGACTGACGGATGCCAAGAGGCTACAGAGGTAAATATCTAAAAATCGAGATGGTTGAGGGGTGATGAAAAGTACGCTAATTTGTTATAGTACTAGTGAACTTTATTCATGCATAAGGCACATACTGCTGATTCTTTCAGCTGCCTTGTCACACGAAAGTATTCAAAATAGCTCTTTGCCGTCAAAAATGAATGTATAAAAGAGGGGTTGGTGGCAGTGTTGGTTCAGTATAAAAGCCACCAGATGTATAAGGAATTATCCTGTTTTCCGCAGTCAAAATCTCACATGCATACTTTCTACAAAAATCATTAGCTTGTTTTTTATTTTTATCTTCAGTGTACAATTATTCTCATTTTGCTGCAGTAGGTCATTGTTGGGTGAAAATTCACCAGATAAACTGTCCAGTAAGACCTCAGAGCAGCAAGCAGGAGTACCGCAAATACACCCTTATCATGACTTTTGACCTACGGATGGTTTTAATTTTTAATTAGAAACTTGACTATTGCGTGAGAAGGAGTGGACCCGAGTAAAGTCTGATTACAATTTATGTACGAGTTAAAACGCGAGAGCGTAGATAATAAAATGGCGACTGATTTGCATTATCCTTTGTTTAGTCCTACATATAAGACCTCGACAATGATATTTATGTTTTGGGCGTCAGGGTCTTACTACCCAACCAACGGCTTTGTGTAGCGTGTTTTTATGTCGACAAATATCGTAACAAAAGTCAAATTTTCAGGAATATCTCACACAACTGGCAACCAACAACGACGCTTTTCTACAAAGTAAAGCCATTATGTGTTTAGTCAGACATTACTTACTCTGATGTCTTTTCTCTAATAAATTCAAAATCTCACAAAAGAAATGGAGCTGTTTGCAAGTTTCGTTGGCCTACATTTCAGTTGGCTGAAAAGCTATGAAAGCCGGGAATGCCGAAATCGGGTTAAGTTGAAATAATATTCTTTAACGAAACGAATATAAATATATTATGCCTATTGGAATTGTAAGCAACGTTTCGTTTCGTTCAAGAAATATATCCCGAACAAGAACCTACTTGAACATACTTCGGCACACCTCGACTACCGTCGCATTCCAAAAAATTCAAATGAATGTCAACGGAACATGAAAATGCGTCCATTTGCTAGTGTCAGATTTTGATTCAACCAGGATAAAAACAGCACACTAAGAATATTAATTACATATAAAATTGTGGAAGAGTGTTCATATGGGCTGCACATTATGTGAGATATTCCTGAAAATTTGACTACTCGTTCCGATGTCAACCGACATCGGAACACGCTACACAAGGCCATTATTTGGGCAGTAAGACGTACCACTAAAACATAAACAACATGTGATACGTTTTACATGTCAGACTATCCTTTTTGTGACGTTGATCATGGTTTTGTTGGATTTGGTTATGTGGGGTTTACAAACATGTTTCAGCACATGATAGGCTATACATTGCGGTCGGTATATTTGGTGGAGGAAGAACCCTGAGCAGCAGAGGGGGCGAATAGACCTTTTGCTGAAACGTAACTTTGAAAACTAAAACCCAATACGAAAAATAACGTCACTAACGCTAAACCAAAGCCTCTAACATACCGAGAGTTTCTCTAATTGGGTTACTTTATTTGTGTCAAAATTTGTATGTTTTTTGTTTACCCGCCTGACGTCTCATTGCGGTCGCGCCCCCTCTGTTGCTATAATTAGATCAACCAAATATTTTATCAAGACCTACACGATATCTTGTTCTAGGGTCGTGTAAATTTATTGTTATAAATCCGTGTGGAGTAGATTGTGCTTTTGAAAAGAAGTTTTTGAACTTAATCATGTCCAGAACCCCACCACACCAAGTATGATGAATATTTCTCAGAGTATGTGTATCAACTCCGTTAAATACAACTAAAATATTACAGTTATCTCTGATCACCTTTGGTATTTGTATATATCGTTGAGCAACATAAATTATATCTGTATTTTTATGTCTGCCTCTTGAAAATATTCTAGCATGATTTGATTGCTTGTCCAGCATTAAATCATCATATACTACTAGATTATTAATAAATCCATCTAGTTCATCTACACTCGGTGCTTCATCAATATCGTTCATAAAAATTAATAATATCATCGCCATCTTCATTTAACAATTTTGCATTTTCATTAAGTACATCATAACATCTCAGATCATCAACTGATGGCTCAACTAGATACAACTTATCCCACATTAGCCATCTCATTATCAAATTAAGCAGTAATTGTGTCTTTCCACTTCCAGCCTATTATAATCATTCTAATATAATTCGGTAATGCTGAAATATGTTTTACTGTCTCTTGCTTTCGTGTCGCTGAAAAAGCAATTACTTCCATGTTATAAATATACGTGAATCTATATTGTTTGCATTATAGAGTTAAAACTGCAACCATTGATTTAGTCACGGTTACAACAAAAAATAAAAAAATAGCATATGGTGGAAGATGTGCAATATGGAACAGAACTGTTTTTGTTTTTACCCAGAATTCAACGTAAAGACGGTGGTGATATTGCTACATTAATGTCAAAATTTGCAGGAACTCTATGGGCTAAATGCCCAGGAGAAAAACATCTTTCTGGATACAATTATTGTGGCCCTGGTACCCGACTTGATATCCGACTTGATAACCAAGATCAACCAACACCTGGAGAGTATCCAATAAAGGCGATTGATCAAGCATGTCACGCTCATGATGTAACGTATAAAAGCAAAAACCTGCAAGATAGACATATTGCAGATGTGAAGTTGATTCATCCGCTAAATTCTATACACAACAAAATCTTTCAGAGAATCATTAGCTAACTGGTTGGTAAGATCTGCAATGAAAAGTAAGCTAGCATTAGGAGCAGGTAATTAATTGACTAATTATTAGGATAATGGAATCAATTTGTTATAGTCCAAGGGGATACTGGATAGGTAGAGCAGCAATTAGTAAACTTGCTGATGCAGCAGGTGTCGAACGTTCCGCCGCCGCAAATTGGTTAGCACGACAAGCAATATGGCAAATATAAATACCACCACCTAAACGAATGCATGCACGCTTTGATGTCAGCACTCCTAATGAAGTTCATCAAACATATATTTTGTTTTTAAAAACATGATACTATTAAAATTGGTAGACGTCAAATAACATACAAATACACGTTGACTGTCGATGATGTTGCAAGTAGGTATAAAGAAGCAGAGACACTATCAGCTAAAACAGCTGCTGAAGTTATATCTGCTTTTGAGCGAATTTATCAACGAGGACCCTTACGATGGCCACAACCATTACAAGTTGATCCTGGCAAGGAAGATCTTGGTGCAGTATCATCTCTGATTAAAAAACATGTCGAAATTAGACGAGGACATATTGAAATTCATAATGATCAGGCAATTGTTGAACAATTGAATCGAACACTCGCTGAGCGGCTATTTGGATATCAGTATGCAAAGAAAACAATTCAGGATACGAGATCTCGCGAATGGGTTACAAGATTACCAAGTGTGATAGCTGCATTAAATAACGGCATTACTCGAACAACTTCCATGAAACCTATTAATGCAATTACAAAAAAATATATACCAATAAAACGAAATGATTTTTCAAAACAATCAGTATGAGGTAATTTTACTGTCAGGTATTTATATGAACCCGGTGAACTTGAAGGCGGTAAAAAAGAGCGACTGATCCTATTTGGAGTGTAACGACATATAAAAAATCTAGCGTGGTAAGATCTACTGGTAGACCCGCAATCTACAGACTATACTCAACTCCTCCTCAGCGTGGATTTGTACGTGAACAATTACAAGTAATTCCCAAAGACACACAATTACCACCGCGTTCACTTAACTAGCATCTCCACGTCGGTTACATTCAAGACAGGTCAGAATCACATTTTCGCGTGTATGACCAAACTTACTATTAATTCTGTCTACGGTAAATTGTATTGGATCATTACTCTAGTTTCGCCACATTATTACTGTATTACAGCTCGCACAATGATTAGTTTGCAGTTGTTTCAGCGTCATTATAAGTCACACTGTTTATATCCAAGTAATATTTTTCTTATTATATCATTGTCAATAACATCGCCAGTGGTTTCTATAACGTCTGTAATAATCCTTCGCATTGAGATATTTTTCTGACTCTAGATAATACGAGATAAACTAAATTTGACCATTCGATACGATCATCGACAATTGGTCATAATAATTTCTGTAAACTCTATAGATAATATGATAATATTTTAACCTCTAATAGTGACTTGTAATTCAAAGTTCAAATATGCCTTATAATAAATGCATTATTACGCGAGAACTCATTACAAGCCGAATAAGCTTCGCATATCAAATGAAATGTAAATTTAACACTTACTCCTATGGCTGGAGAACAATGAAGAGCGTACACTCCTTGACGTGATCCAAAACAACCAGTGTCGGTTTAGAAATCGATCTTACTTAAATCCATAGGAGAGTGAGCAAAAGTCAGGGTAAAATACCCGTGCATATCATGTTATTAATGTCCCTTCGTCGCAAGTAATTTCTGGTGAGGTACATGTTAATACAGTCGCTTACCTGGAAAAACACTTATTCACCCTGGATAACGTTGTACGCATGTACAACGAGAAATAGTCAAATAGTTATAAGGCAAAACAAAGTTATTTTTTTGCCTAATTCTGTGACAATACCTCCCCCCCCCCCAGAGAAAAAAATGTACACTTGTTTTTAAAAAAACCCTCACAGAATAAAAGAAAAATAACTACTAATGATATGTTACAATATTTACACTGGTTATACTGCAATCTGGATTTTCTATACTGGGTAAAAAATTATCAAAATTTCCAATCATGCCCTACTCAAGTAGTCTGCCCCTATATTTTCAACTCCTCTTATTGCCTTTACACGGAAGCGATAAGGTTGTAGTTTCAGCGCCCAACGCATCAATCGAGCGTTAGCGACCTTGGCCTTGTTTAAATATAATAGGGGTTGGTGAGAACGATAGCTCTCCCAAAAAGATACGCATGATACTTCCCAAATCCCCACACTTCGGCCAAACACTCTTTCTCAATAACGGAATAGTTTTTCTCACTGGGTAGCAATTTCCTACTCGAGTAAGCTACGGGTAACTTATTATTATCTTGCTCTTGCAGTAAAACTGCTCACAACCCAGTTTCAGAGGCAGCTGTTCTTAAAATAAAGGGTTTGATAACGTTGTACGCATGTACAACGAGAAATAGTCTAATAGTTCTAAGGCAAAACAAAGTCATTTTTTGCCTAATTCTGTGACAGCATATCCTAACGTCCGCGGAGATTTTTCTTTTTTTTTCAGCGCATCTTCAACAACATTAATATCAACTAAAACAATATCATTTAACACAATATTTTGTTTCTCTGATAATCTTGGTACAACAACATCAATGTTCTGCCATCTCGTATCAAGCGGTCGATAACATAATGGTACGGGTAGATTTGAAAACTTTTCTTTATGTAACAGAAATAACTGTTATTGAAGTATATCACTATCTTTCTACTTGCAACTATCAAATCATTTGGTCTCCATAAATTCCAAAATTTGCTCATGGGAGTTTCTGAAATTATATCACGCATTATTTCACACTGACCTTTATTCGATTGTAGTCTGATTAATTTCTTAAACTCTCTTAATTCTGGATCAAGTGCTCTATGATCATCTGTTATTTCCTCATAATAATCCACGAAATTATCTAACCATTCGTGTCGAGACAATCCAACAAAGTGCGGTGGTTGACCATGATCGCTGCACATTACTACAGCAGTATTTTTTGTCAATAACAAATAAAGGAATGTTTTTGATGTTTCTAAGGACACTGTACATATATCATCCCAAACAATTATCTTTGGAATGTATTTCTCTCCCATTCGATCAGGAGTCCATGCTTCTCCTTTCCATCGAAAACTAACCGTGATAAGTGCACGATTTAATATTTCTTTCTCTCATTTCTTTTGCGAGTCTGTGTGTAGTGGTTAAAACGATCATATCAAAATTCCGAAATAGTTCAATCACGCGAGTTGTTTTACCAGACCCTCTGGTCCATTAAGATAAACTGTTTTATGTCTAGCTACGGGATCATACACTGACGGTGCAGATGATAGCTTTAATGTCTGATATTTTCTGCAATAAATATCTCTGATTTCAACATCAGCGGATTCAGTATAATCAAGTATATTCTCCTGTTTTATTCTCCATTCGCCCCATGATGCATAAGTGTCGATATTTAATTTTTCCAGCAATCCTGAATATTTTTTATTGATATAAAACTAATCTGTAGCGACTCCGACAGCAAACTTAGAAACTATGTTTGTTATGTTTATCATCGATAATAGATTTATTGAAACGTACGCGAGCATTGAAGATCTTAAATGAGTAAATTGTGGTGACTCACCGTCCATATAGCTCACAATTGTACCTAATTTAATTCCATTTGGCAAGAAAGCTATTTCTCGACTTATAAACGTATTTTTCTTCGTTGTATCAGCGATTATAAAATCTAGCTCAGCATCGTCTTTAATCAGTCTTGACAATGTCGTTTATGATCATATGATCCTCCTTGGGTATATTTACTGATTATTTTTCTGCCAAGATCTTTTGCGATTTTATTTTCAGCATCAAAATATTTTTTGTTGTGGTAACCAAACTTCGGTCTGTTTTCGATATGATATAATTGCTTCACCTACTGTCACAAATATCAGTACTTTTTCATCAAGCATATATCTTAACAATACTGTAGGGGCCCACATTTTTTTCTGAAAAATATTTGCCAAACCAGACAAAACAAATTGGATGAAGCCCTTCAGCAAACTCGAATGACTCGATACAAGCGAATCCAGTCAGGTCAAAATCCGGTAAAGGTCCGTTTATCGATACTCTGGTCATTTCGTGTGTCAGATGACCGAATCTATTAAAATAAACAGAACATTCTCCCATTCCAAGAAAACCTCCCGAATAACATGCAACCATATCAACCAAAAAAAACATCTCTGTGATCGTATTTACTATTCCACAATCTACCGTGTCCATATTCGACAAAACTCGAAATTATATCATTATTAAAATGAAACCAAGTTGACGGAACAATAAAACAATTACTGAGTAATTGTTCAGTATCATTAGTATATTTTAATGCAAGATTTTTCATTTTTGTATGAAGAGAATCTGTTCGATAGATAACACCGTTAGGTCGCACAAACTGATCAAATTTAATTTTTTTCCTCTATGCAGATATTTCCATCTAGTCTAATCACTTCATCGTCGTTTTCAGAGCTCTGAAATAGCTATACAAATACAGGATCATTTTTCCTTACTTCGTTAATAAAATCAAATATATCTCCCTGATAAAATTTAATCGTTAGATTTTGTGGAAATATTGTTTCTGCATCAGTTTACGCATGCGCATTGTGATCAATAACTTCGATCGAAGTTCCTTTTGATTTATATTTCGATTCGTACAAAACCTCTACAGTTATCGTTTTTACTTTTATTAGGATCTTTGATAGGCGCTCCGGTGTCTTTAACTATTTCTCCTCACTCGCTTATTATTTTACGTCTTTTGTCCGTTAGACCGTTTCCACGAGTCGAAACGGTAAAATGTTCTGTTACTCGTTCGGCTACACAATTCAGTCTTGAAAATTTAATTGGCTTTAGGTTATCAACTCTGGGTTTTTCATTAATCGGATATATTCCATAAAATAACCGCGATTACAGGATACGCTTTTTCATAATACGGTTTGTCAATACCAGTCAACATTCCAGGAATATAATTTTTACTCAGTATGGCAACTTTTTCGTTATCAAGGACACGATCGTATTTATCAGGGATAATCCAGTTGTCCGTTTCTGCTAGTACAATATATTTTGCTTTAAAAAGATATTTTCGATTATCGAGGTAATTAATGATAGTTGCCGCTCGTTTGTCGTTCATCGTAGCATCGACACCATCAGTGATTTTGAACGTTGACCAGACATGAGATGCGTCATCTTTGCTAAATTCCTTCTTGGCGTCGTGAATTTTATTAATCAAACTTTTATTCTTTAGATGAACCAGAGCTTTTATCAGTAAATCAGGAAATATTATGTCAAGATTAAAGTTATATTTAGAGGGCTTGATCTTGGATAATCTCTCAAATTCGTTCAAATTATAATCAAGACAAACATTTAAATTAAAATATTATATACATACATATACATATATATACATAGATACATACACAAAATATACATACATATACATAGATACTTATACATACATACACATTCATATACATAGATACATATACATACATATACATATATACATGTACATAGATACAAATACATACATATACATACATACACATACATATACAAACATATACATATATACATAAACATACATATACATAGATACATATATAAACATAGATACAGATACATATACATAGATACAGATACATACATGGATACAGATACATATACATAAATACAGGTACATACATAGATACATATACATATACATAGATACATATACATACATATATACATGTACATACATAGATATATATACATGCAAAGATACAGATGCATATACATGCATAGATACAGATACATAAACATAGATACATATACAAACATAAATATGTACCTGCACATATACACAGATACATATACATGCATATATGCAGATACATATACATAGATACATATACATAAATACATATACATAGATACATATACATGCATAGACAAATAAACATATACATAGATACATATACATCCGCAGATACATATACATGCATAGATACATACATATAAATACATAGATACATATACAAAAACACAGACACATATACATGCGTAGATACAGATAAATATACATATATACATAAGCATATACATATTCATAGATACATATACATGCATAGATACATATACATATACACAGATACATACACATGCATAGATAAATAAACATACATAGACACATATACATATACTTATATACATACACATGCATAGATACATACACATACACAGCTGCATATACATGAATAGATACATATACGTATAGATAGATACATATACATGCATATATAAATATACATATACATGCATATATACATATACATACATACATAGATACATATACATGCATAGATAGATATTCATATACATACATAGATACATATACATATACATATATACATATACATATACATACATAGATGCATATACAAACATAGATACTTATACATATATATCAATGCATATACATACATAGATACATATACATATACATAGACCAATACACATACATAGATACATATACATATACATAAAAGCATATACATACATAAATATATACATATACATATACATGGATACATATACATACATAGATACATATACATATACATGGACACATATACATACATAGATAAATATACATATACATGGATACATATACATACATAGATACATATACATATACATGGATACATATACATCCATATATACATATACATGCATAGATACATATACCTATACATAAATGCATATACAAACATAGATACATATACATATATATAGATGCATATACATACATATATAAATATACATATACATAGACGAATATACATACATAGATACATATACATACACGCATATATATACATACATATATACATATACATGGATACATATTTGTTGCTTTCGTTGTTGTAGGGTTTAACGCCATTTTTCAGCACACGATAGGCTATACAGTATTAATGGTGGAGGAAGAACCCGGGAAAACCCCCGGAAAGAACCACGACCCACAAGAAGCTTTCTCACATACCCACGTTGGCTGAATCCGAGACTCGAACCCACGCAGACAGAGGTGAGATGGCAGTGATCCGTAACGGAGAGCGCTTTAGACCACTCGGCCACGCGGGGCCCCTATGGATACATATACGTACATAGATACATGTACATGCATATGTACATGTGCGTACATAGATACATGTACATGCATATATACTTGTGCGAATATAGATACAAATACATAGATATATACATGTGCGTACATAGAAACATATGCATGCATATATTCATGCGCGTACATAGATACATATACATACATATATTCATGCGCGTAAATAGATATATATACATATATATATACATAGGCGTACATAGATACATATACACACATATACATATGTGTACATAGATAAATATTCACACATATATGCATACGCGTAAATAGATACATATCCACACATACATACATATGCGTACATAGATACATTTACACACATACATACATACATACGCGTACATAGATGCATATACATATATACATACATTCACACATACATACATACATACATACATACATACATTCATACATACATACATACATACATACATACATACATACATACGCGTACATAGATACATATACATACATACGTATGCGTACATAGATACATATATATACATACAAACATTTGCGTAGATAGATACCTATACATACATATATACATATGCGTACATTGATACATATACATACATATATACATATGCGTACATTGATACATATACATACATATATACATATGCGTACATAGATACAAATACATTCATATCCATACATATATACATATGCATATAAACACATAGATAGATATATACATATGCATATATATACACATAGATGCATATAAACCTATACATATATACACATAGATGCATAACCATACACATATATACATATGTGCATATACATACACATCTGTACAGATGTGCATATACATACCTACATATACAGATGTGCATATACATACGCACATATACACTTATATGCATATACATACGCACAAATACACACATATGCACATACATACGCAGATATACAGATGTGCATATACATACACATACATATGCATATACATACGCAAATATACACAAATATGCATATGCATACGCACATATACACATACATGCAAATGCATACGCATATATACACATATATGCATATGCATAGGCACATACACACATATATGCATACACATACGCACATACACATATATATGCATACACATGCGCACATATGCGCATATATGCATATACATACGCAAATATACACATGTGCAAATACATAAGCAAATATACAGATGTTCATATGCATGCGCACATGTACAGATGTGCATATGCATACGTACAAATACAAATGTGCAATTGCATACGCACATATACACTTATATGCATATGCATATGCACAAATACAGATGTGAACATGCATACGCACATATACACATATATGCATTTGCATACGCACAAATACACATATATGCATATGCATACGCACATATACACATGTATGCACATGCATTCGCACATATACAGATATATGCATAAGGATACGCACAGATACACATATACGCATATGCATACGCACATATATGCATATGTACATATAGACATATATGCATATGCGTACGCACATATACACATATATGCATATGCATGCACACACATATGCATATGCATACACACAAATATGCATTTACATAGATGCACATATACACATATATGCATATACATACGCATATATACACATATATGTATATACATAGAGGGACATATTCACATACATGCGTATACATAGATGCACATGTAGAGATGTGCATATACATGCGCACGTATACAGATGTGCATATACATAAGCACATATACAAATCTGCATATACATACGCACATATACAGATGTGCATATACATACGCACATATACAGATGTGCATATGCATACGCACATATACAGATGTGCATATACATACGCACATATACACATATAAGCATATACATAAGCACATATACGGATGTGCATATACATACCCACATATATGTATACACATACACACATATACACATATATGCATATGCATACGCACATATACAATTACATCCATATGCGTACGCCATATACATATGTATGCGTTTGCATACGCACATACACACATATATGCAAATGCATACGCACATACACACATATATGCATATGCATACGCACATATACACATATATCCATATGCATACGCAGATACACACATATATGCATATGCATAAGCACATATACACATAGATACATATACATAGATATACATATACACATATATACATATACATAGATACACATATACACATATAGATATATACATAGAAAAACATATACACTTATATACATATACTATGCATATACTTAGATATAATATATACATATACATAGATTCAATATACACATATATACATATACATCGATACACCTGTACACATATATACATATACATCGATTCACCTGTACACATATATACATATACATCGAAACACCTGTACACATATATACATAGATACATCTGTACACATATATACATATACATAGATACACCTGTACACATAGATACATATTTACATCAAAACTCGTACATTCCATTAATGTTTTCAACCTCAAACAGTCAGTTAACCAACCCACCCATAAACATGGTCAGATTTTAGGCTGGATTCTTCATAGACCTGATGATAACATTCTACGGTCCTCCCTGGTATCCCATGACCTTCGAAATCAGCCCACGACACTACTAAGATCATGGAAAGTTCCAGCTGCAAAGAGCTCTTCGAGATTACTAACAAGATAATGTCAAGGAACAAATCAACACCACTTCCAACTACCTTCTCTCCAGTCGTCCTTCCGGACATGTTTGCAAATTTCTTCCGTGAGAAAGTACAAACCATTAGAGATAAGCTTGACACCACAATTTCAATTGACTCGTCATCACCATACAGTAGGGATACAGAATTTGAGCGGCAATCATTAGCAGCATTTGAACCTGTCTCTATGGATTTTGTACGTACAATCGCGATGAAGAGTGCACCAAAGTCATGTGAACTTGATCCAGTTCCAACATCACTGCTACTTGAGTGCTTAGATCCAGTATTGCCTTCACTAACTGATGTTATTAATACCCCTCTCTCATCTGGGGAATTCCCATAATTTTTCAAAACTGCCATTGTAAAGCATCTGCTGAAGAAACCAACACTAGACCATAACGATTTAAAGAACTACTGCCCAGTTTCTAATCTCTCATTCATATCAAAAGTCTTAGAAAAGGTTGTTCTATCCCAGCTTGTATCTCATCTAAATTCAAACAGTCTTTTTAGCAATGTACAATCTGCATATCGCCCCTGCCACAGTACTGAAACAACTCTTCTAAAAGTAGTTAATGACATTCTCTCTGCGTTGGATAGCGGAAAGATTACAGTCCTCGCCCTCCTTGATTTGTCTGCAGCATTTGACACAATAGACCATGATATATTACTTCACCGTCTCCAGCATGTATTTGGCATTCATGATACAGCCTTACTGTGGTTCAAGTCCTACTTGGTCAACAGGACACAAATTGTATCTGCAAATGGAATACACTCCAGCCCAGTTGATCTAAGTTGTGGTGTTCCACTGGGGTCTGTTTTTGGACCTGTTCTCTTCATTCTGTACACTCAGTCGCTCTCAAGTGTCATAGATCATCATCCTGTGTCTCACCAGTTGTACGATGATGACACCCAAATATACAAATCTAGCCACCCAACTGAAGTTGATGCTACCATCCAAGGTGTAGAGAGGTGCATTTCTGATGTGAAATCATGGATGACATGGAACAAGCTGCAGATGAATGATGATAAAACTGAGGCCATTCTGATCACAACACAAAGACTTTCTCTTTCACATCCTTTACTTCAAACAATAAATATCTGCAACGCCAACATTAAATTCACACAGAACAAAACCTAGGTGTTACTCTGGACAGCACTCTCACATTGCACCGACATGTCATGAACATATGCAAGGCTGCATATCTTGAGCTGAGACGCATCAGCTCCATTCGCAAATATCTTTCAGTTGATGCCACTAAAACACTTGTGTGTTCATTAGTGCTTTCAAGACTGGACTATTGTAACTCAATTATGTCTGGTTCATCTCAATATCTACTCCAGAAACTTCAAAAAGTTCAAAACACAGCTGCTCGGATCATAATTAGAGTTCCACAATCAGAGCACAGATCCCCGCTGCTCTGTACCCTACACTAGCTATCCATTCAATCCAGAATCAAACACAAAATTTGTTCTCTTGCTACGATTCACTGTCGGACTCTAGTCCAACGTACCTATCCGATCTCACCCATGTGCACACACCAGCAAGATACTTACGCTCCTCTTCTGACAATCGTATACTCATTATTCCCACTATGAAAGCAAAGTCATATGGACAACGTTCTTTTGCATACCAGGGCCCAGCAACGTGGAATGAATTGCCACTGAACTTAGACACAAAGACACAGTCATCACATTCAAGAGGGCTCTCAAAACTCACTTATCTCGACTGAAACAACAAACTTAAAGACCTAATAATGTTTCCTACGTGAAATATTCTCAGCATGTTTTTTATTTTTTAATGTTCTTCTAATTTCATGGTGTTTGTTTTTGTAATAATATTATTATACGTTTTTTATCTTATATGTGTTGTCTGATGTTGTAAAGCGCTTAGAGCTTCTAAAGATTAGGCGCTATACAAAGTCCTCATTATTATTGTTATTATCATTATTATTACTATTATTATTATTATTATTATTATTATTATCATTATTATTATTATCATTTTCATATACACAGATACACCAGTACACATATACATATACATAGATACACCTGTACACATATATACATATACATAGATACATCTATACACATATATACAGATACATAGATACACCTATACACATTTTTACGTATACATACATACACCTATACACATATATACATATACATAGATACACATATACACATATATACATATACATTGATACACATATACATATATATATACATATACATATATACACATATACACATATATCCAAATACATAGATACACATATACACATATATACATATACACATATACACATATATACATATACATAGAAACACATATACACAGATATACATATACATAGATACACATATACACAGATATACATATACATAGATACACATATACACAAATACATAGATACACATACACATCTACATAGATACACATATACATATACATATAAATACATATATACATAAATATACACATACATACATATACATAGATACACATATACAGATACATATATGTACATAGATACACATATATACATATATATTTATACATATATATATATATATATATATATATATATATATATATATATATATATATATATATATATATATATATATGCATATATACATATATAGATACATACATATATATGTATACACATATACATAAACATATATACATATATATATACATGCATATATATATATATATATATATATATATATATATATATATATATATATATATATATATATATATACACTATTTATCTAATGTTTCTTTTTTGTATCATTATAATCATTGTTAAAATAATTATAGAACAATTATTTTTTCTCTGATAATATTAATCAGTATTATTGAAGGGAGATAACTCCCCTTTCATTGACTCATAGTAATTTAGCGGTTACCTCCCTTTGTTGAGGTCGATTTTGTTGTATGTTTTCAGCGCAGATCGTAATTTATTTTGTAATGGTAAATAACTCTCTGTATTATAATTAATATCAGTGAAGTAACACAATTGTATAATAGTTCAAATTAGTAAAGGGATGTTTATGGTTTCTAACTGATCAAGACAGCAGCAGGGAAGTTTAACAGACCATCGTGTACAGACCAAATAAAGCTTCCTACGAGAACTTTCTCCGTAGAAGCCTCAGAATTCATTTTTACAGCCTTCTACGGAAGCTAATTTTCATGCATTTCAGACCGGGTGCATCGGTTGGTCGCGCCGGTGTGTTAGTAAATATAGCATCCGAGACAGGAAAAATAAATGTCAGGGAATAAGTTTTGTTTTTTGTTGCAACGTGGGCTGCTTTTTCATGAATAAATTTGATCGAGACCAATTCGATACCGACTGCGTGGATCATGAAGATTTATCGTGATGAACCCGTGCGGCGTTGCCTGGGCGCGGATGAATAAATTTTTGAATTTATTTATATCCATGTCGCCGTTACACCAGGTCTGATGAATATTTCTCAGCGTGTGCGTGTCTACGCCATTGAACACCGATAAAATATTGCAATTATCTCTAATCACCTTTGGAATTTGCTTATATCTCTGTGTTACGTAAATAACATCGGTGTTCTTGTGTCTGCCACGCGAAAATATCCTAGCCGGGTTGGTCTGCTTGTCCAGCATAACATCGTCGAATACAACAAGATTATTAACATCACCGTCCAAATTTTCCACGGATGGAGCTTCATTGATGTCTGTGATGAATTCGATTGTGCCTTCGTCGGTATTGTCGCTAAATTCTTTTAACACTTGATAACAACGTTGATCGTCAACGGATGGTGCAACCAAATACAACTTGTCCCATTTCAGCCATCGCATGATCAAATTCAATAACAATTGCGTCTTACCAGATCCTGACGGGCCAATGATTATCATTCTGATCGAATTCGGTAATACCGCGTTATGTTTTATTTGTTCGCGTCGTTTCGTGGCGGAAAAATCAATTACATTCATGTTAATAAAATACATGGATCTATATTGTGTTAAGTGCCGCACGCACACAGCTACAATAAATCCAACCGAAATCGTTACACGAAATAACAGGAACGCAATTGCAGGAGAATGCGAAGTTTGCAAGACACGCAAGTTTAGATTTGTAAAAAAAAAATAGAACAGGAGGAGACATTGCCGCCTCCATGAAAAATCTACCTGGGCTGCCCTGGGCGAAATATCCCGGAGAGAAGCATCTACCAGGGTACAATTACTGCGGACCTGGAACGAGACTCGATATCAGACTCGACGATAATAACCAACCATTTCAGGGTGAAGATCCGGTAAACGCAATCGATAGAGCTTGTTACTACCACGATCTCGCGTATCGCAGCGGGGATTTACAACAAAGGCATCTCGCTGATATCAAGCTAATTCACGCACTAGACGCAATTCCCGACAAAAGTTTCAAAGAGAAATTGGCAACTTGGTTGATAAAAGGCGCGATGAAAGGTAAATTAGTATTCGGTGCTGGTAAATAATATGGAACAAATATATTATTCTCCGCGAGGATTTTGGCGAGGAAAATCAGCAATTGCCAAACTCGCTAAAGCCGCTAAAGTAAAACAATCCGTCGCTGAATCGTGGCTATCAAAACAGGCAATCTGGCAAATATATCTTCCTCCGCCTAAGAAAATACCGTACGCGAGTTTCACCGTCAGCGTCCCCAATGAGGTCCATCAAGCGGATCTGATGTTTCTTCCTCACGATACCGTCGACGGCGTCACGTACAAGTATGTTTTAACAATCGTTGATATCGCTAGCAGGTATAAAGAAGCAGAGCCATTATCGAATAAAACAGCAACGGAGATCGCTAAGGCGTTTAGCGAAATTTATTCACGATCCCCGTTGACATGGCCGAATCTTCTCCAGGTTGATCCAGGTCGAGAATTTCTTGGCGCAGTTACTTCATTGATGAAAAAGAATAATGTGAAAATCCGACGCGGTATTGTAGGTGTTCATCACAATCAAGCTATCGTTGAAAGATTTAATAAAACGCTCGCAGAAAGATTATTCGGATACCAGTACGCGCGCGAGTTTATTCAAGATAATCGATCTCATGATTGGGTATCAAGATTGCCTCATGTAATCAACGCGTTAAATAACGAGACAACTCGAACAATAGCAATGAAACCCGCAATTGCAATTACAAAATCGAATATGCCCCTAAAGCGAGATTCCACGATTCAACCTGTACTAGGTAGCGTCACAGTCAGATATTTGTATAAAGAAGGCGAGGCTGAAGGAGGCAGAAAAAGAGCAACCGACCCAACCTGGAGCGTTACAACTCACAAAATATCCGCCGTAACAAGATCGTCAGGAAGACCAGCTATTTATATCCTAGATTCGTTAGCGCCACAACGCGGATTTACCAAGGAAGAATTACAAATAGTACCAGAAGATACTCAACTACCGCCAGCGTCACTTATGTAGTTTACTCGAATTCGTCCTAGCTGAGATAATTTTCTTACTCTCGACACGGCTAAATATACCAAATTTGACCAGGAAATTCTATCATCGACGATCCAAACTTGGCCATCTACGGTCAATCCTTGCGACGAGTGTATCGTTGTTGCGTATCCTAGTTTCCACGGTGATTTTTCTGCATTTATCGCGTCATTAACGAGACTAATATCAACAAAGATAATATCATTTAGGACCAAAATCTTTTCCTTCCGACATGGCAAAATAATATTAATATTTTGTCGTCGAGTATCAGTGGGCCTGTAGCATAACGGTACCTGCAACGTGGGAAATTTCTCGCAATGCAGCTTGAATAACATTTCCTGAATAATATCACGAACAATTTTCCTACTAGCGACGATCAAATGATCGGGACGCCACAAATTTAGAAAATCGCTCATCGGAGTCTCGTCGATTATTTTCATCATGACGTCACATTGAATCTTATTCGGCTGTAATCGAATCAAGTTTTTGAATTCTGTTAGTAAAGTATCCGTCGATCTATAATCAGCGTCGATTTCCTCGTAATAATCAACGAAGTTTCTGAGCCATTCGTGAGGCGATTCGCCATCAATCGGATCAGGTTGGCCGTGATCGCCGCACATTATCACAGCGGTATTTTTCCCTTCCAACCAAGCTAGAAACGATTTTAAAATATCTAAATTTACTGTGCAAATTTCATCAAATATTATAATCTTGTTGATATATTTGTCTCCCATACGAGCCGAATCCCATGATCCGCCACTGTACTTGAAATAACTGTGATACGTGCAAGAATTAACTCCGCGTTGCTTTATTTCTCGCGTTAATCTATGTGTCGGAGTCAACACAATCATATCGGAGTTCGCAAATAAGTTTATTGCTCGCGTTGTTTTACCGCTACCGCCAGGTCCATTTAGGTAAACAAATTTACTGCGCGAAATTGGATCAAACGCAGATGCGGCCTTGGAAGATTCTCCAAATTTACCTCGATGGAATTCATCGCGATCTTCAACATCGGCGTCTTTACAATAATCTAGGATATCTTCGTTTTTTATCCTCCAAGTTCCCCAGGAGCTACCATCGGTGATCAAGTTTTCCAGCCTATCTTGGTATTTTTTATCGATATAAAATGAATCCGTTGCGACTCTTACCGCGATATCAGAAAATTTATTTATCATCGAGAGTAAATTTATACTAACATAAGCGAGCATCGACGATCGTAAATGCGTATATTGCGCTGATTCTCCGTCAAGGTAGCTAATCACGGTACCTAACTTTACTGCGTCAATAATAATATTCTCTCTGTTGCAAAATATTCCTCGCGATACCGTATCGGCGATAATAAAATCCATCTCCGCATCGTTGATAAACAACCTAGCGTGTCGATGTTTATGATCAACAGATCCACCTTGAGTAAATTTACCAATTATCTTTCTTCCGATATCTTTCGCGTTGTCACAATCTGTCGGTAGCCACACATCGGTCTGTTTTCTGTAGGATATAATCACCTCGCTCACTGTCAACGATACTAACATCGACGAATCTAGCATATATCTTAACAACACCGTAGGAACCCAACGACGTTGAGATAAATGCCTACCAAACCAAATATAATAAATTTTATGTAAATTTTCAGCAAACTCGAACGACGTTACATAAGCGAATCCGGTCATGACAAAATTAGGTAACGGTCCGTTAATCGCTACTCTTGTCATCTCGCTGGTAGGATGGCCGAATTTAGCAAAATAATCTGCACAATCGCCATATCCAAGGAAACTTCCAGGATAACACGCGCTCATGTCAACGGAAATCATATCTTCGAAATCGTACTTGGTATTCCACAAATCACCATGGCCGTATTCGATACAGCTAAGTTGAATATCAGCGAGAAATTCGTTCCTCGTAGGCTTCCACGAGTTTTTCTCTCTAGCGGCATGAGCGGCCACAGACGGAACTGTAAAGCAATTCGTTAGTAACTGATCGGGATTCGATGAATATTTTACCGCAAGTTTTTTCATCGACTCGTGTAATATTTCATCCCGGTAAATATCACCGCATGGCAAAATAAACTGATCATATCTTTCCTCGCTCGAGAATAACCATATCGATATCGGATCAGATGCGCTTAATTTTTTGATAAATCTGAACATGGCATCGGAATTATTATTCTCCGCAGAAAATTCCGTAGAATTTTCCGTGGGATAAAATTTAACAATACGATCCCGCGGAAATATCATTACCGACTGCGACCACGCGTGGGAATTGTGATCGACAATCTCGATTGGTGCTCCTCGGGATCTATACGGCGATGAATATAATATTTCTCCCGATAACGTTTTCACGGTAATTGGAAATTTAAGATTTTTGCTCAACACAGCTACGTCGTCCACCGACGCACCATCAGCGACAGTCCTTGCCCACGCGTTAATTTTATCTAGCTTCAACTGGGTCAGACCAGATCCACGTCGAGCGTTTTTCAAGTGTTCGATAACACGCTCGGCCACGCAATTTATCATTGGCGATTCTTTCATCGCGGGTAGATTTTTCACATCCGGATTATTATTTAGCCGATAAATTCCATAAACAACTGCACTAGATGGATATGCCCTAGCGTAATAAGGGCCATCGATCCCCAGCAACAATCCGGGTTTGGAATTTTTATCGAGAACAACATTTTTCTTACCGCCACGCACTGGATCTCGTTTATCGCGAATAATCCAAGTATCGTCAGGCATTTGTGCGATAAATTTTATTCCAAAGATAAATCGTTCTTCTTTATGCTCGTTTTTATGTGCTCGATTATTTTCTTGGCTCGCTCCAGATTCATCGTAGCATCAATAGAATTTGTTTTCCAGGTCGACCAAGTGTGAACGGCTCCATCATCGAAAAATTCTCTCTTCGCTCGGTCAACTTCAGGTATAATATATTCTGCCTCATCAAGATCAAATGCGTCCATGATTATATTTTAAACATATGTTTAAATTATAATGAATCAATGCAAATGGATACTAATCGGCTCAACAAAATTCTGTGATAAATCTTGTAGAGGCGATTATTGTGGCTCTCACATACATGCGATTCGGCGTGGCAGTAAAGGACCACAGCGATGTTTAGTTTGTCAAGTTGGCACGCGAGGGAAAACTCGGTTGTGTTTGGCTTGTGGAGGAAAAAATTATCGGGAATTGCGGCGATATTACGAAAAAAGATCCTCGTCGGTGATAACATGTGAAGAAGATTATATTAATCGATTCAAGGCAAATAACGATTTAGACATATAATTATTATATATGAATTCAAAATCAGCGATTCCAGAAACAACAATGACATGCGAGTTTAAATCTCATCCAACAATTACCAAATACGAGGCATCGTCGGATGGTGTTGTCAGACATGTCAAAACAAAGAATCAAGTCGGCAATGTTGATAAAAATGGATATCTTGCTTTTACCATCAACGAAAAAAAAGGAAGATACATGAATTATTTCTGTCACAGGTTTGTGTTCGAGTGTTTTCACGGACCAATAAAAATCGGTCTTGTTATCGACCACATTGACGGAAATAAAGCTAATAATAAATTATTTAATCTTCGAGCGGTAACTGCGAGCGAAAATTCCAAATTTGGTAACGGCGGCGGACGACCAGCTAAGGCGGTCAAATCCGTAAATCAAGAAACAGATGAGGAAATTGTATTCACGTCGATGAGTTCCGCGGGAAAATATTTTAGTATTCATCCATCATCGGTGCAACGTGCGGCAGAAAAAATGATCAACGCAGCATTTTCCTACAAAATTGGCGTTTGGATCAAATTTTATTATATTCCGATAATATCTGATTAAAATCTCAGGATTTTCTAAAAATTAATTAAATATTACAAATTTGTATAATGAACGAGAAGAATATAAATAACATCATCGAGGCCATCGAGGATTTAAAAAATAAAAATGTAAATTTATCCTCAGATTTGGACACAGGTAAAATCCGGTCCGAATTTGAGACGATCGTCCAAGGAAAACTCGAATACAGATACACGCTACCGTCAGAATACAAATTTATAAAGAAAATCCAGATTGCGATGTACCAATCTCTTGCGACTGTCAGCGATGATCAAATCGAGGATTTTGTTAAATTATCGACGCTGGTAGAAAAAGTTAGGTCGAGTTTGTCTGACGAGTACGAGTCAAGAAAAATGACTAGCTCGCGCGTCAGGCAGCTAAAAAAGCTGGTCGATGAAAGTAAAATTAGCGTCAAAGATTCTTAAAAATCTTTGATTTTCATTCTTGCCACAAAAAAAAAACAAAATTTCAAGAATCTTCGATTCCAATTCTAATTTTTATTATTTTTTTTTATTCATTTTACTGAAATTGTACAATTTTCTTGTTTCTGACTACCATTTACCCCAGCAGATTCACGAAATTATATAAATTACACAATTTGTTGGGTATTTACCCCATCAAAAACATAAAATTACACAAATTTCTTAATTTCCCTGATTTTTATTATTCTTTTTTTATTATTTACTAAATTAATTTATTTACTGAAATTGTGCAATTTTCTTAATTTTGACGGGTATTTACCCCATCAAAAACATAAAATTACAAAAATTACTCAATTTGACGGGTATTTACCCCAACAGATTTACGAAATTATATAAATTACTCAATTTGACGGGTATTTACCCCATCAAAATTAAAAAATTTTACTAATTTTGAAACATTTCCTGGTTTTTATTTATTTTTCTCTTGCGGGCAGATTTAAGAATCTTAAGAATTTTTAGAATCTTCGATTCCAATTCCAATTCTACGATCTCACCAGCAAGTTGATACTCAGTGTTTCCTCGCGTATATCAAGTAAATTTCCATTCTGATCCGTCAGTTTGAAATTTATCTTCGATAATAATCGATTGTGACATCGCAGATAAAACGGATTTACTGGCTCTTTTATTATCAAAAAACCCGGAGATGCGCTAGGTGAAAACGAATATAAGATAAATCCCTGCTGTGCCTGCTCTGACACAGACGAATTCACGTTGTAGCTACCTTTGACGACATCCGCGTGAAGATAAATCGCGATAACTTCCGTTATGTTAACGATACCTGGCGAGATATGCCGCCCTTGCCCGGCAGGATCATTATTATGTTTGAGAATCGATTCTGATTGTATTTTTTAGTCCACGCGGCATGTAATTTCGGAAATAAATCATCGATGGTATCAGTGACGGATTTTCTCATTTTATCAACATCATAATCGGGAAATTTGAAATTTGGTAGCGTTTCCTCGGTTAATCCAAATACTCTTATGAATTTTTGTTTTTCTCCTGAATTTCTGATCAACTCGAATTTGCTAATAGGAAGAACATAATCGGCAATTGATATATCGTCGATTATCGCCCGAATGAACATGTCGTGATAATATTCAACATCATTCGCGAGTTGATTTAAAATCTTCACGCGTTCGATAATTTCGCTACATGAGCCTGATTTATTTAAGATGCATTCATGAAAGGATTTCCGCAATAAATTTAATTGTAATTTATGTTCTTGAATAAATTCGTCGATGGTTTTTCTTACCAAGATACCATCTATGGGAAATATTATCCTGTTTATATTGGTAGCGTCGAAGATTTTCACACCGGGGGGAATTTTAGGAAGAGGCAACCACGAGAGAATTCTTTCGTCCCTAAAAGTAAAAGCGAACATTACCAAGTTAAATTTGTGGCTATTCATGAGATTAATGGCGCTGTGGATTATAGGTTTATGTTTGATATCTCCGTACCATCCTTCGTCGGTGGTAAAATCTGATTTTTTTGGCTCCGGTAGTTCTGGAGGAGCTTCCTCGTGCCAACCTGGAATAATAAAATCAGATTTTTCTGGTTTTGCCAGAGGTGCGATTTCGGGCCAACCTAGAACTGTCCTAATCGATGACTGGTAAATATCGACGACATATGGCGATTTTACCTCGATTATCGATGACAGCGTTGGTTCGTGTGCTAATATTTTTATTCCTGGTTCAGCATCACCGGTTATATTTGATATCCTATATGTGAATTCCTTGTCGATTTGCTCAATTTCGTAACTGCCTGTTGGTATGCCAACGACGATCCAATCGGGAGTTCCATCTGGACGGTTTTTATTGGCAAAAACAAACGAATTATTCGATGATAATCTACCGAATGATTTCGACCTAACATTGGGCCAGCTATTATAGACGCGTAACTGTGACAGCGCAATTTCCTTGACGCTAATTGGTATTGGAAAATCGATACTAAATTCTGGCCTGGTTGAGCTTGCCGATATCAGCGTTGTTATCGGCGGTGTCGTGTTTGTCACGATTTGAGTTAGTTCCGACATTATTGATATTCATTTGTTCAATCTCAGAATAGATATTTACCATCACGGAAAATTCTAGATCGGATATAACGCCGTCGTTGAGACTCTCAGAAAGCAACGACGATAATTTCGAATACGCCTCGTTCACCTGGGACAGTTTACTCGTGTACAGGGATAATTTTTCATTCGTGCATGAAGATATTTTTTTTGCGATAATATTGAGAACACCGGCGATTGTCGTTGTCGATGAGATTATTATCGTTGCTACGATTGGCGCGATTGTTGTTACCGCGGATAAGATTATTCCCGCACCGGCGATTACTGCACTTACCGCGTACACAGCAACATCGATGGCAACTAATCTACGCTGGTATTTTTTTATTTTTGTTTGATATTCGTCGAGGAGCTTTTTTAGCGAATCCTGCCATGAACGCGCCTGATTGTATCGGTAGTCCGATGCAGTCATTTTATTAGTTAGTTTATCTAACCAATTGCGTGTATTCCGGATAAATATTCGAAAAGTACTTGACAATTGGCCATCATCATGGTTCTAATTAGTGGTTCTAGCCTAAAGGTTTTTGTTGTATTTTCAAATATAGTAGTAACAAAAAACCCAGGATAATATTCACGAAGATCATAAATATCGTCCATTATTACATTGAATTTTGTCATAAAGGAGATAATATATACTCGATATACGCCAGTAATTGGCGAAGTAAAGCTAAATGTGTTATTCTCAGGTGTCCACTCAACATCTTGTATTTTTACCACAAATGGTACATGACAAGGAATATTTTCTGTTTCTACCTCCGCTGGTATCGAAATACGCGCTAATATTCCAAGATTCATTGACGATATTTTTGTGTTAATATCGCTAATTTTTGTAGTTGCGTCAAGAAGTTTCGCACTTAAATCTCGAATTTCTCCGTCGTACACAGATGTATCGACTTTTTGACGCGCCAATTCACGCACCACGTTAATTTCATCGTTAATTTTGGCAATATCCTCGTTGATTTTTTTCGTTTTCTCGCTGAGATCATCGTATGATGTTTTATCGCTTTTCTGACTCATTACGATATTTATTTCGATAATATCGGCGAGAATATTAGTAATATCCTCGTTGATTTTTCTTACTCTCTCGTTGAGATCGTCATGCGATGCTTCATCGGCTTTTTTCTTTGCTAGCTCGTTTGCGGTGGTGGAGATATTATCAATAGATGTTTTTATGTCCTCGTCAATTTTTTTGCTAAATTTAGCTAAGGCATCGTCGAGTTTTTTAAGATCGTTATTTAGCCTGTTAAGTCTCTTTGTCAATCTGTCCTGAAGATCGTCGTATAATGTTTTATCGGCCTTCAGAAGCAACGTTGCTGATAGCTCGTTGTCCTTTTTTTCCACATCCGCGATATTAGCCTTCAGGGGTAACTTCGCTATAATATCGGCGATATCAGCGATGGATTTTGATACCGAATCTGACAGGCTAGTAAATTGATTAATGCGATCGTTATATTCGTCTCGCTTGATTATATCGGTTATTTTCACGTTGCTTGTTTGTAATCTTCCTTCGCGGCTCTGAAAAACAGCAACTTCGCCAGCATCTACTTCTGACAGCGATAGAAGATTATTAATATCATCCCTGGTTGCGAATTTTGATAGATCGACGTCAGTCACTTCTGCTTCCTTCTTCCTGTAGATAAATCTACCGTAAATATCAACCATGATATTTATCTATGGCATATTCAAATACGATTCTATGATACGGGTCGGATGATTTTGAAATTGCGTCGAGGACATCAATTGATTCTGGGCCGCATATCGGTGGATCCATTAACGTCTGCGTCGGAAGTGTCGAATACCAAATCGGAATATTTAACTTTGACACGTAATCGATAAATTCTTTTGGTGGAGCTAGTCCGTACGAGTCAAAGTAAACAACTTCGCGAGGATTAATCGCGTAGGCGACCCAGTGTGTGCCAGGGCCGGTATTTGAATCGAGATTTATTATTCCCGTCTCGGTGGAATTTGGTTTTTCTGGTAGTTGATCCCGCATAAATACGCCTCTGAAAAATTTTATTTTTTTATTCTTTGCTTCGTTGAATAAATCTAAATTTGAATAGGCCGTGCTAATCTTAGGCCGGATCCGTACGGGGGTCGTCTTAGATAAAGGCCGCTTCCCTTTTTTTTACCGTATCGCCCTCCCATTACTTTGTGTACTAGTTTGTCGCCTACAGCTTCGGCCGCACCTAATCCTATCGCTTTTGCAATTGCCGGAAGAGCCCCGGATAATAATCCAGGAATAGCAGCTAGGAAAGGGAAAATTCCGCCCGTTTTGACCATGTCTCTGATGGCACCTATACTAAGATTCACATGAACGCCGGAATTCGCTGATTTGGCTTTGGTGAAACGTTCACGTTGACCCCTAGTTAGCGACAGTTTGTTAGGACCGCCCTGAATTTGATCATTTTTCAGGGTTAATTTCACACCGCATCGCTTTGCTGTTGCTGTTTGGAGTTTTTTCATCTAACCCGGGGTCAGAGTTACGCTGACGTGTTTGTACGGCATATTAATAATCGCTTAATCTAAATTTAGAAATCTAGGTTTTGTTACATTTTCTCGACAGGAGCGTCGATAATTCTCATTCTGCCGCTGATTCCTTCCAAGATCATTGTTCTATCGCTGAGAATCACCGCAACTGCTTTATATAAATTATTTCCCGTGAGAATTCTGGCTTTGAAATGGATATCAACGACAGATTGCTTTACCAAATCGAGATGTTCCAGGGAAAAGTAATAGATAGGATAAAGTTTATTAAAATCCAGCTGTGATATTTGCAATCCGGTATCGATATTTTGATCGCGACCCATGAAACTTAGCAAGCGATGATACGCGCGAGCCGTAGAATAGTTGGCAAAATCAATCGATATTTCCTCTGATGGTTCTTGTTGGCCATTTACTCTTAGAGACACATCTGTTGCGTTGATATTATCAAATATCATGTGGCTGCGTATTTGATCATATCTTCGCATGTTCAAAAAAGCGATAAAGATATGCCTAGGTGCAGAGGTACCTTGCTGCGATGCAATACGCCATGTAAAATCACCATCAATATCGGTATTTGTGGAATCTGTTGTTGTTGTCAGCCATGACATGATAGATTTACCGCCTTGGTTCATGAACGATAATAATTTTTCTTCTTCGATCATTGATGGGGTTATCGCTGGCATCCACAGGGTAAATTTGAGTAACTTCACCTGACCGCTATTATTCACGGCATCATTGGCGTGTCGCAAATTAGTAGCGGGATCGATAGTAAATCCTCGCCAGATAGCATCATCGCTATTCCCCTTTCTGACGAATATAACGGTATGTTTTGCTCCGTAGATAATTTTCCTGAAATGCCTACAAAATCCGAATATATGGGATAACGGAATAGCACAAGAGAATCTTCTGCGACCTCCCCCTAGCATAGACTTTCGCGTGGTAAATCCGAGGTTGTAATTATTATTGGCACTAATAATCATATCTTCGACATCAACGTGAGCATTACCAGCGTGATTATTCGGTTGTCTAACGATATACGGATCATCATCGGGATGATCGGAATTATCTTTGGCAAACATCATACTGGGACCAGCTGATCTGGTAAAATCATCCGAGTATCTAGCTAGGCCTATTATAGTCGTTGCTAAGTCAACATCATTGGTAATTGACTCAATTTCTCTTCCGTCGATCATGTAAGTGGCGCTCTTGAATAACGCCATGATGCCGTTGTTGACGAATCCGACCTTAAAATCTGCTCCATAGGCGGTATTATCTGCTTTAATAACTTCCCCGGTAACTTCGATATACGCCTCAGATGGAAGAAAATATCTTGTTGTATCGTGAACTTGAATTTCCAAGCGATTTCCAGTATTTGGTGTCACTGCGTCATACGAGAAATACTGGAAATCTCGCACGGATGTGTCTCTACCTACAGGCTCGTCCATGTCGAACACTTCGTTTGACACTTGTGCGAACATTTATTAATAAGAATTTTATCTAAAACGAAGACCGCTGCCTGATATGAAACTTGTATTCGCGACTTCCTGTGCTAGATTTGTGTTAGCAACTTCCTGTGCTAGCTCATTTATTTTTTTATTTGCCGCGTCGTTTATAGCTTTACTAACCTCGGGGGGCATTTCGCTGGTGCTAGGTAATTTGACAGGCTGTTTTTTTTACGCGTTAAATTTGATATTTTACCTCTGACAAAATCGAAGCCTTTAGTGGCCAAATTACCAATACCAGAAACGACAGTCTCGCCAATCTTTCCTATTGCTTTTGACGCGAATTGCTTAGCTGCGGGTCCTATTTTAGGGACTATCCTTGTAACGAAACTTTTAACGATGTCGCCGAATCCATTGCCGTGGATATATTTGTATACAGGCAATCGAGAATTAACTATGCGGACCTGTCTAGGTCTGCGCTGATGTTTGTGAACAATCATGTTATTTCAATTGTGTTGTTTTAATCGATGAGTTCGTCAACGAGTTCTTTGTAAATGTAGGAGTCGATGACTCCACCGCGGAATAATCGCTGACAAATATCTGAGGCCTCGTTGATTATTTCACGAGAATTATTTCCGGCTCGCTTTCCTCCGATTAATATTTCGAGGCGAGATACGTCGTTGACGACGCTGTCAGGGCAAACGGTATATCCGCTTCCTATTTTAGAATTTTGTGGTGGTGGGGTACCTGGTCTAGGATAAGGATCCCCTGGTACCCCGCTAGGATGTTGTGGAAACGATCTTCTTCTTCCAAGTGTTTCTTGATATTCATCGAGCTCCTTTTTAAAATTTAAATATCCGATATCGAATAAATCCATCGGTTTTCCCAAACTACCAAAATAAATTAACTGCGGCCATGTTCCTGGTCCAAACGAATCAATGTACTCTTCTTTCACGTAATATTTTCTATTTTCTGGAGAATCATCCGCAGCTACAATTAATCTTGTAAAATTATCTTTGAGCATATCGATATTGTCTTCTCTCAAATAAATATTAGCGGGTTTAGTATAATCAACTTTTCCTCTTAAACGAGATGCAATTTCTTCCTCAGTTAATTCTTCTTCCAATTCCTGTGGTTGAATATCTTCTTCTTGTGGTTGAATATCTTCCTCCTGTGGTTGAATATCTTCTTTTAATTTTGCTTTTCTTTTCCGTGAAGATTTAGCCTTTTCTTCTTTCTCTTGTCGTCTTTTTTCTTTCGCTTGTTGCTTTTCTTCTTTCGTTTGTTGCTTTTCTTCTTTCGCTTGTTGCACATTATAATTATACGTTTCCTTTGCGGCTGTTAAAAATCTTCTGTAATATGGATCAGTTTCTCTCGCCTGTGATTTTCCCGTGTAAACTTTATATAACATATTATACCAATTTTTACGGTTTGCGTATCTTTTTTTTCCTTCATCAGTCAGATATTCTCTTCGACCATCAAAATAATCTTCCGCAAATTGACCAAATTGATCTATATTACTATACAACGTCGAGAGCGGCTGTGATATTATTTCCCATCCCGCCTCGGTGAAATTTCCTCTTAAATCCTCGAGATGGAACGCTTTTTTTCCTGCTCCAGGTTTTCTTACTCCAGGTTTTCCTTCTCCAGGTTTTCCTTTACTTATTTTAAAACCAATTGCAGGTTTTCCTCCTCCTGGTTGTTGCCCGCGTTGTTGTGCTAGCATTGCTAATCGTTCCGGTAATACTCGTGATTGTTCCTCGATACCTTTCAACATGGGATAAATTCCACTTTTCATGATATCCTTATCTTTTTTCTCACCATATACGACTCGCTCGGTTGTTTCGGTAACTGGCTTTAACCATTTTGACGATATCTCGGTAATTCCAAATTCTGTTTCTTCGTGTGCTCGGACCTTTTTCTTATATAATTCTTTTGCCGGGATAAGTTTCTTTACCGCCGCTAATTGTTCTCGCGCTAATCTAGCAGAATGAGGCTCTCCAACTGTACTAGTTTTCGAACTCATATCATTTTCAAGTATATTATTTTAATGCGACGTAAAATTGGCCAAAGTAGCCCCACGTTGCAACAAAAAAATTAACACAAAAACTTATCCCGGAGAACCTCCCCCGGGATTTATTTTTCCTGTCTCGGGTGCTATATTTACTAACACACCTGCGCGACCAACCAATGCACTTGGTCTGAAATGCACGAAAATTAGCTCCCGTAGAAGGCTTTATTTTTGAATTCTGAGGCTTCTACGGAGAAAGTTCTCGTAGGAAGCTTTATTTGGTCTGTACACGATGGTCTGTTAAACTTCCCTGCTGCTGAATGAACACGCGGTACATGTACAGTACAACAGATCTGTTAAACAGAAATAAACCTGAATTTGTCAAGGCGGAAATATATATACACTGTAGCATAGGTTACTTTATAATAATTTCTGAAACGTATATTTGTAAGATTGGAACGTGGTGTGATGCTAAATAATAAAATTCTGATACTCGAGTTCTGGCGATCGAGTCCCATGACTAACAACTGTCAATGGTTGCCCCGCCTCGAACTTCAACAGAAACAACACACCCCTCCACCATGTCACCATGTGGTTGGTAATATATTTTCACTATAAAAATATCAATTTTGCAAACTATAGAAATATCGCTTTGGTTATTCTCCCCAGAAAGAATATCAGTTTGGCTATTCTGACTAGACAAACGTCACTTTGACGTATGTAGAATTAAGCATATATACCCTGTAAATATACATATACACAATACTGTAAATATGATTCTATATGTATTTGTGCCGTCCTCAAAACCAAAATTATATGTTGTATCGTCCTAAAAAATGACAAAATATATTTCTTATTTTGAATATATATTTTATAATATCTATAATAAAATGAATTTTGAAAATATTATTGATATTATTTCTGCAATAAAATCTTTTAAAAAAAGACGGCATAAAGATTCAACTTGATCCTGAAAAATTTAAGTCTAATTTTGAATCATTACAAAATCGTAAATTTCAGGGTGGATATTGTTAAGTATATCTGATTTAATATATATTTATTACAATTTAATTTTTTTTTGTCAGTTTTAAATTTTTGTTTTTCTTACATGCTATTGTAATGTAAAATTGTTCACTAGAGATGATACTTTTTCAGAAAATTGTTTGACCTTCACTGTTAGTTTATAAAAAAACAGGTGTTGATCTAAATTCTGACCGGGATTCAGAATTAGTAAACAAAGTTCTATTTTATGTTAAAATGATTGGTTTTTGTCAAGGTCATGATGGGACTACGTGGGTTAAGAAGTAAACACTTTTTTATAATTTTTATTCTATGAATAAAATCATTGTATGTGATATAAACATGATCATGTGACCCCCCTCTGATTTCGCAACTTGGAGGACTTTCGAAACTGAGTCTTGTGATACAATATAATCTTTGTTTTGAGAGAGATTTCTCAGTTTTGGGCTTTTCATATTTATATCAAGTTAATATGATGTAGTCAGATTTGAGCTATAATAATTCTTCAGATCAGTTGGATTTCAAAAGGATTAATTTTTTATTCTCTGTAACTATTTTGAGGAGTGGTCACACAGAAATTTTGGAAAGATATTGCTTACAATTTAATTTGGATTTCCAACACCAGAGTGCCATTATTTATATTTCTACAAGGAACTGTAGATAAGCACATTACTGAATACAGCATAAGTCATGGTCATTTATCTTGGATTTCCCATCAAGATTCGAACTTAAAATTATTAGAAAATTTATAGCTAGCACTTTTGCAATTTAATTCGTGGATTATTCTTAGATTATTTTTGGATTTGATTCTTGAAACCGTAAGTTCTCCTTTTTTCATTATTACAGAATTCTCCAGGAAAATAAATTATTTGTTAAATATTAAAAAGCTTGTTGTTTTCATTCTTTCTGTGTTACGTTTATTCCAGCCTAAACACTTGACAGTATACTGTATCATCTGAAAATCGATTGATACAAATTATATATGAAATTATGTTACAATCTGTATCAGCAGTGAAAGACACAGAAGTAGAGCCATTCGCACCTCTTTCTATCGCAATTGATTATATTAGATCAAAAACACACGCGTGATACAAGTGATTTTTTTTATATCAGACATTGAAAGCGAAAACATTATTGCATGTGACATGACAGTAAACATGAAAACATCGTCACTAGTGAGAGTGATTAATGAGAATCAGTAAAAATAATAATATTCTGTTTGTATTTTTTGTCATTTTTTTTAAATATACTAATTAGAAAATATTTTTTATTTGTTCAAATATAATAACTAGACAGTATTTTTTTTTAGGCTGATCGAGTTTATTGCAGAAATGTGCATAATTTAGAATCTGATCTCTATAACACGTGCTCATAGAACTATGTTCTCCCCGCAACTGATCTAATTGTTCCTGGGTCAATAAAAAGTCTTCGCTACCGTACTCATCAATAACAATGTCAACACTAAATTGTTCTGTGTTTACTGGAGACTGTCATTATTGCTCTGATGGCTTTTTCAAGTACCTCCCTGTCGTGTATGAAAACTCTCGCATGTTGGTACATTATATAATATACTTCTTGATTAATTGTAAAAATAATTAAGATTTGATATACAGATTTAAATTCAGATATTCTCCACGTAGGTCAATTAAGTGTCGGCTCTGGTCAGTATGTTTGAAATTTATTCTTGATAATAACGGATAATGACATCGTAGATAAACAGGATTGATTGGTTCTTGTACAATCAAGTGTCCAGGAGGTACTTGCGGAGTAAACGTCTAAAGACTATAACCTTGCTGAGTCTGATTTGATTTTTCAAGATCTATTTGAAAGCTGCCATCAATTACGTCAAATACAAGATAGACTGCAATCACTGAGATTATATTAACGAGTCCTGGTGAAATATGACGACCTTCACCGTATGGATTATTGTTACATTTGAGAAGAGATGCTGGTGGCGATATTTTTTCCATGAATGGAGTAATTCGGAAAAGTTTTCATTGATAAGATCGTTAAGTGATCTCTTTAGTGCGTCGGTTGCAAATCCAGGAAGTATAAATTTTAGTAAATCTGCTTGAGCTATTTTATAGTGATTAATTTATAATTGTCTGATATTTGTTAATTTTTTTACTTCCTATATCGTAAGTACTAGCATCTATCATTTTGATAATAACTCGATTAGTAAATTCAATATCTGATACAATTTGATTTTAATGTTGCATCGTTTCAATGATCTTTTTTAGATCGTTATTAGGGTATTCCAGAATATAATTTTTAAATAATTGCACTAATGTCGTGAATGTAGTTGTATATTCGGTTTTAATTTCATTAGCGAATGATCTGAAATCTTTTTCATAGGCCATATGATCTGAAGTATTTCTTTCAAAATAGATTATAGAAAACGGTGTTTAAGGAAATAATCTACCGCCAGAAGTTTTAATACGATCATCTGCATTATGATCACACCAACGATATCCATATTGTGGAGTCGTTATAAAAATGTTTTCGTTAATTGAGAAATCATCTCGTTGAGGTTCCGGTAGTCTTTCATTCTCTGGTGGGATTTCGGGTCAACCTAAAATAGATCTGATTGATGATTGATAAATATCTACAACTTAATCTGGGGAATTTATTTCAATCGCGGATGATAATGTTGGTTCGTGTACTGAAATAGTTATTTTCGCCTCTCTTCCAATTACTGATTTGATTCTGCGTTGGAATTCATCATTAACTTGTTCAATATGATAACTTCCTGTGGGAACAGAAACAACTAACCAATCGGGGTTTACATTAACTTTATTTTTATTTGCAAATACAAGTGAATTATTCGCTGGCAATCCACCAAATGATTTTGATTTGATATTCGGTTAACTGTAATATACTTGTACTTGTGCTAGTGCGATTTCTTTCACTGAAACTGCATTTGGAAAGTTAATACTAAATTCTGGATTATTTGAATTTACTGATATCATTGCTGTTATTGTTGGAGTCGTATTCGTTACGATTTGTTGTTGTAGCTCTTGCAATGTCATTATTATTTAAATCCTGATTTTCTAAATCAATCATTGTCATTGTTTCATTGTAAATTTTAATAATATCTGTCAACTCAAAATCTGATATTTTTCCATCACTAAGTCTTGTTGGTAATAACGAGGATGATTTGGAGTATGCTAGCGTCGCTGTGTATAATTTTATCATGTAATCATGCAATTTTGCATTTGTACAAGTACATCTTCTTTGCAATGATATTAAGAATACCGGCAAATTGTTACAACTACTGGTGCCATCATTGTTATTGTTGATACCTGTCTGAATTATCATCAAGATTTATGATTCCTGTTTCACAATTGTTTGGTTGTTTTGGTAATTGGCTACGCATAAAAACACCTCTAATTTTGTTTTTATGTTTATTTTTCGGTGGCATCAAGTAAATCAAAATTAGACATTGGAAACATTATAGAAGTGTTCCTGGAAGTATCAGACCTTTCCCGTATCGATAAGGGGTTCCCGGTAATCTTAGACACCTTCCATTTTTTATATCCCTTTCCTGTTGCTTTCGTTAATGCCATTCCAGCGGCTGTTCCAACAGCACCTAACGCGGATGCTTTCGCTACAGCTTGGACGGCTGCGGCTATCAACGCTGGTATAGCTGCAAGAAATGGAAATATACCACCAACTTTAACCATATCTTAAATAGCGCTCGGAGAAAGATGAAGTTGAACTCCCGTTCTTAATTCCATGGCCTTATTAAAATGTTGAGTCTTGGTTAATGACAATTTGTTTGGACCGCCATTAGAAATTTGATCTTTTTTTAGTGATATTTCTGTTCCTCACTTACTCGCGAATTTTGATTGTAATTTTTTCACCTGACAGGAACTCAGAGTAATTCCAACGTGACTATTCGACATGTTTATGATATGATAAGTGATTTAATTACATGTTTTCTACCGAAGAATCAATAACTCGCATTCTTCCACAAGCACCTTCAAGTAACATTGATTTATCTAAAAGAATAACTGAAATTGCGCTATAGTTACCACGAACAACTGGTGGACCAACCACTTCAACAGGAGGTTGTGTTACTTGAGATCGAAAGTGAATATCAACTACAAATTGTCTAGATAAATCAAGATGTTCCAACGAAAAGTAATAGACTGCATACGATGTTGTAAAATGTAGATGTGATATTTGTAGACCAGTATCTATATTTTGATCAGGTCCCATGAATGTCATCAAACGATGATATTCACGAGCTACATGATTTTGATCAAAATTTAACAATATATCTTCAGCTGGTTCTTGATGTCCGTTTATCCGCAAAGGAACTTCATTAACTCCAAGCTTGTCAAATATCATATAACTACGTGTTTGTAAATTTATTCGGGTAAGTTCTTGAAAAGCAACAAATATATGTCGTGGTGCGGAAATACCCTGCTGTGATGCTATGTGCCATGTAAATAAACCATTAACAGCACTTTGAACACTGTCTGTGGTCACTGTCAACCATGATAGCAATGATTTACCACCTGAATCCATATAAGAAAGTAATGTTTGTTCTTCAGCAATTGATGGAGTCATTACTGGCATCCACAATGAAAGCTTTGTCCGTATTACTTTACCAGCATCACCAGCAGGTCGCCAAATTGCATCATCTTCAGGAGCCTTTCTTACAAGTGCAAATGTATGTCTAGCCCCAAAGATAATTTTTCTGATATTTCTGCAAGATCCAAAGATGTCAGATTATGGAATCGCGCATGAAAATCTTCTACAATGACCTCTTAGCATTGATCTTCGTGATGAAAATCATAAGTTGAAATCTGGATTAGGACCGTGAACAACAGACCACACATCAGCATCAGCGGCATTGGCAAAATCTCTTGGTCGTCTTATATTATACCGTCCGTTGTCTGGGTGGTCAGAAGTGTCTTTGGCGAACATCATTGTCGGGGCAGCTGATCTTGTATTATCAACTGAATATCTTGCCAAACCTATTGTCGTTGTAGCAATGTCGACGTCCTTCTGAATTGATTCAAAATTTCTTCCATCAGTCATATATGTGGAACTGTCAAACAACGCCATGATACCATTGTTGACAAAACCAATTCTAGCATCAGCTGCGTATTCAGTATCAACTGTTTTTTTTTAACATTTCATCTTCTACCTCAATAAATACTTCAGCAGGTAAGAAATATCTGCTTGTATCTTGAACTTGTAATTCGATTCGACCACGCTGATTTGGTTGTCGTGCGTCATAAGAGTAAAATTGATACTCGCGTATAGATTCATCTTTGAGAACTGGTGCGCTATATCGAACGCCGGATCGGATACACGTTTGAACATTTTATTATAATTGTTATCGTCTAACACGAAGACCGCTTCCTGCTATTTAACTTGAAGCTATATTTTTGTATGCTTCACCAGCCAACTCTGATAGTTTTTGTTTTGCAGCCTAATTTATTATTTTACTGACATTTGCAGGCATAACTTCAGTGCTAAGTAGTTTCACTGGTGGTTGTGGTTTTCTTCTTACTAATCGAGCTAGTCTTCCTTGACCGTCGTCGAGAATGCTTTACCGGCAAAATTACCAATAGCGCCGATGCCTTTATCACGAATAACTTCAATAGTCTTCATCCCTAATTGTTTGGCAATCGGTGTTGCTTTTGGAGCCATCATTCTGGAGAAAAACAACATAACAGTATCACCAAGTCCATCTCCGTAAATCGCTTTGTAAGTTGGCAATCGTGAGTTTACTACCCTGACCGTTACAGGTCCACGTTGTGCAGTGTGTACAATCATTTTTTAATTACATATTGATTAATTAGTTGTTTAATCGCTGTGATAAGCACCAATAATTTCATCAATAAGAGAACGATAAATGTTGCGATCCATGATACCACCAGTAAATAATCTTCGACAAATTTCAGATATTCATTAATTATTTCCGGTGAATTCTTTCCTGCACGTTCTTTTCCGATCAGAACATCCAATCTATCTACGTCGGTAAGAACACTGTTAGGACAGATTTCTTGAGTAGAAAAAACACTTCCAGTAGGGCCTGGGCTATATAAGTCATGAAATTCTTCTTTTTCTTGTCTCTTTTTTTAGTTCTACATCACGTTTAAAATCACGAACATGCGGGTCATCATCTTTTGTAGGTCTGTTACTGTGCATAAAATATACATCTTTAATCCAATCATCATCATTATTCCAATGAAGAAGATCTTCAGATTTTACATATTTTTCCATTTGACGATTTCCAGGTGCAGCAATATCTACTATCTTTTCACGTGGAAAACTTGTGATGAGGCTAATACCTTTAGATGTAAATTTATTCCTAACATTAAATAGTTCTGGTAGTTGTTGTTGAGAAGGTTGTAGTGTTTGTTTTTGTTACCGAGTAATTCGTGAAGATTGTGATTGTTTTTTTTTTGTGTTGTTGTTCTATTTGATGCTGCGGTGGAGTAAGTTGATAGGAAGGTTCTTGCTGGGGAGATTGTCGTTGTTGTTGTTGAAGTTGATCCCAAAGTCTGTGTATTTCTTTAATATATTCATTATGTACTTTATCATTACTTCTGACCACTGGTTTGACATAATAAAAACGATATATCCATTTAAAATAACTATCCATATTTATGTTAGCATGCTCAGGTTCTGAAATTTCAGACCTTCGAAAAAAAACTATCAAGTTCAGCACTTGGAAAATCTTTCTCTTCAACTTTCTTTAAGTTCTTCAATAACAACTTTTCTAATTTTTTTTATAGCTAATTCAACATTTTCTTTCCTTCCTATAGGTTTTTATGCAAGATCTTTTTCATTTCACTAATACCTTCAAGTATTTCTTCAAGTGCGGGGGGTGGCTGAGAAGCAGCTATGTTAGTTGTGAGTGTTTGTAGAAGCTTTTTTATTTTCTTAGTATCTTTAGCAGTCTGTTTTAACATTGGACGAAGACCTTCAGCAGCCTCTACAACTCTTTCAGTAACTTTTGTAATAGGTTTAATAAATTTTTCTGTACCTTCTGCAAATTCTATTTTGGACTCTTGACGTTCTTGAAGTTTTTGTTTAAGAGAATCACAAATTGGCAAAAACTTTTTGATTGCTTTTAATCTTTCTCTAGCTAAACTAGCTGTATAAGATTTAGCACCAGGTGTCATTATTGATATAAATAATGATCAAATTATAACAGCAGAGGGGGGCGCGACCTCAGTGAGACGTCAGGCGGATAAACAAAAAAAACATACAAATTTTGACAAAAATAAAGTAACCCAATTAGAGAAACTCTCGGTATGTTAGAGGCTTTGGTTTAGCGTCAAGTGACATTATTTAGCAGCAGAGAGGGCGAACATACTCTAACTGACTCACCCTCGAAATTCAAAAATAAGCCTTCCTGAAAATCGCAAAAAAATATTTGCATGGGGGGATCGCGGTGACTGGGTACCGAATCGGAGACTTCGTCCTCTCTGCTGCTATTAACTAAAAATTGTATCAAGAACGACTCGGTATCTCGACCTTGGGTTATGTAAGTTTATTGTTATAAATCCATGTGGGAATAACTTAGCCTGATTAAATAAATTTTTTAACTGATTATAATTCATATCACTGCTACATCAAGTCTGATGAATATTTGGCAGAGTATGTGTATCAACTCCGTTAAATACGGCTAAAATATTGCAGTTATCTCTGATCACTTTTGATATTTTTGTATACCGCTGAGTAACATAAATCACATCTACGTTTTTAGGTCTACCTCGTGAAAATATTCTGGCTGGATTGGACTGTTTGTCCAGCATTATGTCGTCGTACTAAATTATTAATAAACCGATCAGTATCATGTACAGATTGCGCTTCATCGATATCAGTAATAAATTCAATGACGTTATCACCGTTTTCATTTAACAACTTTGCGCGCTCATTAAAGTCTTTAAGTACATCGTAGCATCGCTGGTCATCTACAGACGGAGCTACTAAATATAACTTATCCCATCTGAGTCATCTCATTGTCAAATTAAGCAGCAGTTGCGTTTAACCAGACCCAGATGGACCTATTATGATCATTCGGATAGAATTTGGTAACGCAGCATGATGCTTGACTGGCTCTCGTTTTCTTTTTATTACATTCAGGTTTTAGATATATGATAAATAATATGGATTTATATTGTGTAAAATGCAGGGCGAGTACTCGTACTGGTGAACTAAAAACTATTACAACAAAAAATAAAAGATCAGCGGTAACAAGTAAGTGTGAACAATGTGGTAAAAAAAAATTAAATTTATTTATAATCCAAACAATATAACAAAGTTACCAAGAACACCATCGGCAAAGTACCCAGGAGAAAAACATCTTCCAGGTATAACTACTGTGGTCCTGGTACTCGACTTGATATCAGGCTTGATAACCAAGACCAAACAAAACCAGGTGAATGTCCAGTAAATGCTATTGATAAAGCGTGTCACGCTCTTGATGTAGCTTGTAAAAAGTAAAAACCTGCAAGATAGACATATCGTGGATATAAAATTAATTCATCGTTAAATTCCATAAAAAATAAATCTTTCAAAGAATCATTAGATAATTGCTTGGTGAGATCTGCGATGAAGAGTAAGCTTGTATTAGGAGCTGGTAATTAATCAACCGATTATTATTATAATGGAGTCGATTTATTATAGTCCAAGGAAATGTTGGAGGGGTAGAGCAGCGATTAGTAAGCTCGCTGAAGCAACAAATGTTACACGTGTTGCTGCTGACAAATGATTAGCACGACAGGCACTATGGCAAATTTAACTACCACCGCCTAAACGAATCGATCATGCACATTTTGATGTTAGTGTGCCAACTGAAGTTCGTCAGGCTGATATTTTGTTTTTACCACATGATAATATCAAAATTGGAAGACGCCGATTAAGGTACAGATACGCGCTAACTGTCGTCGATGTTGCAAGTAGGTACAAGGAAGCATAGCCGTTATCAACAAAGACAGCGACAGAAGTAGCTTCTGCATTTGAACGAATTTATCGACGTGGACCCTTGCAATGGCCACAGCTGTTACATGTTGATTCTGGCAGACAATTTCAAGGTGTAGTATCATCGCTGATGAAAAATTATAATGTCAAAAATCAGAGGAGGACATACTGCAATTCATCGTGATCAGGCAATTGTTGAACGATTTAATCGAAATCTTGCTGAGCGTTTATTTGGAAATCAATACGCGAAGGAAATAATTCAAGACAAGAGATCTCGCGAATGGGTTGCAAGATTACCAAGTTTGATAGCTACGTTAAATAACGAAATTACTCGAACAACTGCCATGAAACCTATTAACGCGATCACAAAACAAAACATGTACCAGTACAACGACATGATTTTTCAAAACAACCAGTGCTGGGTAATATGACTGTAAGATATTTATATGAAATCGGTGAACTTGAAGGTGGTAAAAAGAGAGCGACAGATCCTATCTGGAGTATTACCAAAACACAACATTTCCAGTGTGGTTACATCTACTGGTAGACCTGCAATCTACAGACTAGATTCAACTGTTCCTCGACGTGGATTTACACGTGAACAATTACAAGTAATTCCTGAAGACACGCAATTACCACCACGGTCATTTAACTAGTACCCCTACGCCGATTACACTCAAGACAGGTCAGCATCACATTTTCACGCATTTGACCAAGACTATTATCTTTTATATCCACGGTAAATTGTCTTGGATCATTGAATATCGCCACAATATTATACAATTACAACATGCACAATGATTATGCTGCTGCTGTTTCAGCGCTATGACAAATTCAACATCGAGATCAAAGTCGCGTTTTTTGTTGTTGGTGGGGGTTGTCACTTTGTTTATAACCAACTATTATTTTCTTACTATATTACTGTCATCGAGGACATAATTGATGGTTTCTGAAACGTCAATGATAATTCTCCGCAGCTGAGATATTCTTCTGACTCGAGACACTGCAAGATAAACCAAGTTTGACCATTCGACACGATCGTCAACAATCCAAACTCGAGTATCAGAGATGAGTGAATTGTCATTGCGTATCATAACGTCCACGGAGATTTATCAGCTCGTAGAGCATCCACAACAACACTGACATCAACCAAAACATCATTTAATACGAGATTATGTTTCTCAGTCTGTCCTGGAATATCAACGTCGATATTCTGTCGTCGTGCATCACCACAATGGTACACGTAGATCTGAAAACTTTTCTTTATGCATCTGAAATAACCGCTGTTGATGTGTACCACGAGTTATCTTTCGACTTGCCACTATTAAATCATTTGGTCTCCACGTTTGCAGAAAGTCGTTCATTGAAGTTTCTGAAATTATTTTACGCATTATTTCACATTAAATTTTATTCGGTTGTAGTGTGAAAAATTTTTTAAACTGCCTTAATTATACATCAAGAGATCTATGATCATCAGTTATCTTTTCGTAATAATCCATAAAATTCTTTAGCCACCCGTACGAAGATTGCACAACAAACGGTGGTGGTTGACCGTGATCGCCGTACATGATCACAGCTGTATTTTTCAATAACAACCAACAGAGAAACATTTTTAATGTATCTTTAGATACTGTGCATACTTCATCCCAAATAATAATTTTTTGAATATATTTCTCTCAAATTCGATGAGGAGTCCATGTGCCATCCTTGTATTGAAATAAGCTATGATAAGTACATGACTGCACACCTCGTTGTTTCATTTCTCTTGCAAGTTTGTGTGTAGGTGTTAAAACAACCATATCATCTGAATTCTGATCCTCCTGTGTCTGGATACTGGATCATACACAGATGCCGCAGACGATAATTCTGATATCTGATTATTTTTGTAATAAATAACTTTAAAAGTAACATCTGCGTATTCATAATAATTATATAACATTTCTTCTTTTATTCTCCATTCTCCCCATGATGCACCAGGACTTGTAAATTGTCTCAGTAATTCTGAATATTTTTTTCGATATAAAATGAATCCATAGCAATTCTAATTGTTGTGGTATGGAATCTATCTATCATCGATAATAAATTTATAGAAACATAAGCGAGCTTTGAAGATCTTAAATGAGTAAACTGAGGTGACTCACCATCAATATAAGCAACAATTGTACCTAATCGTGTTCAGTTAGAGTAGTAAGCGTTTTCTCGACTTATAAATATATCTCTCTTCGTTGCATCGGCGATAATAAAATAATATTCAACATCGTCTATAATTAACCGTGCATATTGTCGTTTATGATCGTATGCCCCACCTTTGGTAAATTTACCGATTATACTTCTACCGAGATCCTTTGCGGTTTTATCATCATCGGGTGGTGGTAACCAAACTTCGGTCTGCTTCCGATATGATATAATTACCTCACTTACAAACAACGATATTAATATTTTACAATCAAGCATATATCGTAATAAAACTATTGGTGTCCAGCGTTTTTCTGAAATGTGCCTACCAAACCAAACATAACAGATCAGATGAAAACCCTTAGCAAAGTCGAATGATAATATACGAGTAAAATCAGGTACTGGTCTTTTTATATATACTTTTGTCATCTCGTTTGTGGGGTGTCCAAATCTTTTAAAATATCCAGAACATTCTCCGTAGCCAAGAAAACTTCCCGGTAACACGCGACCATATCAACCGAGATAACATCACTGTAATTATACTTGGTATTCCACAATCCACCGTGTCCGTATTTACAGCAGCTTAGTTGTACGTCCTCAAGAAAATCAAATCGTGTTGGCTTCCACGAATTTTTCTCTCTTCCAAAGTGAGCTGTAACTGACGGAAGTGTAAAACAATTATTTGGTAATTGTTCAGTATTCTCTGTAGAAAATTTCTGCCCAAGATTTTTCATTTATTCGTGAAGAGATTCTTTACGAAATATTTCGCCGTTAGGTCGTACAAATTGATTATATTTCTCATCATCTGAACTTTTAAATATCCATACTGTTACAGGATCGTTTTTACTTATTTCTTGAATTTAATCAAACATGTTTCTCCAAGAGTCTTTCTCTAGGTAAAATCGTACATCCCATCTCGTGGAAATATTGTGACTGCGCTGGCCCAGGCGTACGCATTATGATCAATAATTTCAACTGGGGCTCCTCTCGATTTATTCTTTGATTCGTATAAAATCTCTCCGGTTATCGTTAATACTTTTATTGGAAATCTGAATTTATTTCCTAACTAAGCGACGTCATTTATTGCAGCTCCGGTATCCTTGAGCCATTCGGCCCATTTGTTTATTTTTTCACGTCGTAGATCCGATAGCCTATTTCCACGCATCGCGTTTGTAAAATTCTCGATTACTCGTTGGGCTACACAGTTCAACTTTGAAAATCTCATTGGCGCAAGAGCATTAATGTTAGGATTATCATTTAGCTGATAAATTCCATAAATAACCACGGTCATAGGATACGCTCGAGTGTAATATGGTCTGTCAATTCTATTCAGCATTCCTGGCTTGGAATTTTTACTTAGCACAGCGGTTTTTAAATTAGCAAGGACAGGGTCACGTTTGTCACGGATAATCCACTCAGCGGATTCTGAAAATATATTTCTGTTCGTTGAGAAAATGGATAATTGTTTTCGTTCGCTCATCGTTCATTGTAGCATCAATGACTTCATCGATGATTATGACATTGCGTATGACCTTGTATGTCGACCACGTGTGAGATGTCCCATCATCACGAAATTCTTTTTAGCATTCCGAATATTATTAATCAGATTATTCGTCGGATCAGCCAGAGTACGCCTCCACAAGTCAAGAGTTATTCTGTTAAGATCGAATCTGGATTCAGGAAACGAAGTTTTCCATGGCTTGATTGTACATAAGCTCTCAAACTCTTCCATATTATATTTCAGACAAGTATTTAAATAAAAAGTGTTATATATATGATGACTCAAATAAGAAATCAGTGCATGTGATTGATGGTAGGGTCTTTCACTCCTTGTAACAAATCCTCGTAAATGAATTTCGCGGACAACATTTGCAAAGCGTGCGAAGAGGGAGTCTTGGTCCAAATCCCTGTTTACGGCGTGGTGTTGGAGTTGGAAGGAAAACGCAGTTGTGTGTACAATGTGGTGGTCTAAGATATAGAGACTAAAGCGGTATTATGATAACAAAATAACAACTATGATTCTGTCAAGGACTCTGTCCTTGATAAGGTTATAAGAACCACCGAAGATTAGCTAGATTTGAAGATATTATAATTTAGACAAATAATATTATAAATAAACAGAGCAAAAAGAATTGGTAAGACATCCTATCATCAAAAACTATGCAGCATCTCGCGATGGTGTAATCAGACACTGTCAGCGGAAAAACCCGGTTGGTACTATTAATAATACCGGTTATCTTAGATTCAAAGCTGAAGGAAAGAAGAATTACTGTCATAAATTTATATTCGAATGTTTCTTTGGGGTGATCAAAGACGATCTCGTGATCGATCATATTGACTTGGATATAAAAAAAATCTTTGGATAACCTGCAAGGGATCACACAGAGCGAGAATTCTGTACGTGGTAATACAGGAAAATGTAGGACTATCGCAAAGAGAGCAGTCAAATCTGTCAATACTAAGACGGGTGAAGAAATAATATTTAAATCGATGAATGCAGCTGCCAAGAATTTCGGTATTAAACTAGGCAGGGTACAACGTGTTGCAGATAAAATACAAAAATCAGGTTTTCTCAAAAGCGTGCGAAGAGAGAGTCTTGTTATGTTCCAATCGTGTTAGATACCGATCCTTGATAAAACAACGGGGACAACTCTGCCGCCGATATGTAATGTGTTTGATAGAGTTAACCCCTTGACTTTGTCAAATAGAAATCAACAAGATAGATAGCACAATAATATTGTCTTGTAAATAAATATTTTGTTGCGGTTAATTCTCTCTTGTCATGTATTCCTAACGCAGGGGTGGGCAAACTATGGCCCTCGGGCCGCATACGGCCAGCCAATCGCTTTCATGCGGTCCGCCAAGGGTTTTCATGTGGCATAGGAACAAGTCATCATTCGTACTGACTCTGTTTATGTTACTCTGTTTATCAAATAAATGTGCTTCTTATGAATTTTAAGTTAAAGTTTTTAAATATTAACAACATATTAACAACTGAAAATTAATTATGATGTTATTTAGAAAAACCATTTGTTTTTGCTATTTCAAATATTAATTATTTTACTTAATGTAAAGGTAGGTGTAATCGTTTATTAAGGATAAATATTATATTTTTAAGAAACAATATTCTCGTTTTACTGAATTCGTCCAGTTTCCTGGTTCATCCATATTTTTTCTGCAATTATATTTAAGAAAAACACAAAGAGCGAGCAGTCACACCATTTCCTTAATTATTTTCAGGTATATATATACTATCCAGAAAATACCAAACTTTTCAAATCTGACTTGTTAAGTAGAATTTGTGTGTGCAGAACTAAATTTAAGGTGTAATAACTATTATTTATAACTTTATAATAATTTCAGAAACATATATGTCAGATGACTCCGTAGCTCATTGATGAAGCATAGAAGTCTGATACTCGAGGTCTGGCGATCGAGTCCCATGACTGACAACTGTCGATGGTTGTGATTATTTCGCAATTTTTCTATATAATTGGGGATCCAGCCTCCGCCTCGAAACTCAACAAAAAAAAAAAAAACACGCTCACCCGCCATGTCACCACGTGGTGGGTGCCCTTTTGCACTCTCCCGGGGTTGATTTCGGTGTGTGTGTGTGTGCAAAAATCTATTCAATGTACAGAATGGCTCACGTGTATGTTATGCTGTCCTTAATTAAAATTGTATATATTATATTATTGTGCGGTCCTTGTATATACTACATGTACTGAGCCGACCTTAGAATTAAGGTTTACAGTAAATATATCTTATTGAGCATGCTATAATGTTATTTGACAATCTAGTGGTTTCATGGGAGATTGTGCCGTCCTCCTTACAAGTAAGATTTATGTACTGTGCCGTCCTTACTAGAAGCACGCCCTCATGAGCCCGCTAGACTGTTGTTTGACAGGCTAGAGATTCACATGAGCACTTGTGTTTCGTGTGCCCCTGAGCCTTTTAGAATGTCATATGGCAGGCTAGGAGTTCACATGGGCTTGTGTCGTCCTAGGTGTAAGAAAAAACACCCTTCTGGACTTGCTAGGATGTCATATGGCACAATAGAAATTCACATAAGGGTGAAAAATATTTTTTCTTTTAAACGTTTATTTAGTATATAATGAATTACAAAAAATATCAATTATATTATTTCTGCTAGTAAAAAAAATAGAAAAAGACGACATAAAAATGTCTGATGAACTAAATCCTGAAAAAAAAAATTATTTCTGATTTTGAAACTTTACAAGAACGTAAGGAGGAGGGGATATACGCTACCATCAGAATATCGATTCGTACAAAAAAATGAAACGGGAATGTTTCAATCGCTGGCCTCAGTAAAAGAAAATGAGGTGACGAAATTCCTCTCTCTCTCTCTCTCTCTCTCTCGTGCTCTCGAAAAAATTAGATCAGAACTATCTCATGGAAACGAACCAAAAACGACAATCAATACTCTCATAAGACAACTAAGAAAAAATATGTCAGAAACTGTTAGTGGTATTGAAAATTAAAGTTATACTCATTCGTGGAAATGATAAGTCAAAGTGTCAGATTTTAGTCTTTCTCTCACTGATATTAGTCCATTAGTCAGTAAAAAAATATCCACCCTTGATTTTATCAAGGACAAGGATAAAATCAATGAAGATAAAAAAATATTGTTGTTGCTGTTTTTAATGTGTATCACGCGTCAGTGATATTTTTAAAGCATGTGCTGATCCCTTGATTTTATCAAAGAGAGATAACACTCTACGAGTAAATCTTTTAGATTTTACATATAAATTCAGACATGAAACCTTTCCACGACGATCAATAAATTATTGCTTTGGTCAGTTAGTTTGAAATTTATTCTTGCTAATAGCGGATTCTGACATCGTAGATACACCGGGTTAATTGGCTCCTGCACAATGAGAGATCCAGGTGGGACTTGCGGGGTAAAAGTATAAAGAATATATATATGCTTTGCCTGCGCTGATATTTCTGTGTTTGTCTGATAGCTTCCGTCAGTTAAATCACATACAAGATTGACCGCGATCGTCGAGGTTATATTTACGATTCCAGGCGAAATATGACGGCCCTGTCCGTGTGGGACATTGTTGTATTTGAGTACAGTTGCCGGCGGCAGTGTTTTTCTCCACTGTTCAAGTATTTTAGGAAAAAACTCATCGATGGTATCGCTGACTGATTTTTTTAAATCCAGCTGTGTTATATCCGGAAAATTAAAAATTCTGTAGACCTGCTTCTTTTATCGAATATGCATCTAAAAATTGTTGTTTAAAGCGATTTCTGTCGTGAGTGTAATCAATTATTGCCTGAATTACTCTTTGGTTAATGTATTCCATATCTGATACAAGCTGATTTAATATTTATTTAATGATTTCCTTGCGTGAACTTACTATCCAGAAAAGGTATTCAGTGAAATTTTGCTGCAGTTTTTCTCGTTGTGTTTTATGTTCTTGATTAATGATTTCAAAATATTCAATAATTTGATTTAGGTGAACAACTATCGATGTAGTTCTTTCTATAGCGGATTGTTCAACAATAAAATTCCACCACACATAGTCCTTACTGCCGAAGTCAAATTTACTACCCAACATGCAAGTAAATGATTTTTGTATGATGGGGCAATTTCCTAATATACTTGTTTGTCTGAAGTAAAATCAGCCCGTGTAGCCCGTGTAGGTTCAGCTATCGGTGGAGGTATCGGCGGGGAAGCTTCAGGCCATCCTAACACTAATCTGATCGATGACTGATAGATATCCACGGCGTAATCGGGGGAATTTATCTCTATCACGGTGGACAGTGTTGGTTCATGAACTATTATTGCTATCTTGGATTCTTTCTCGGTGATATTTTTTTATTCTGCGCTGGGATCCATCATTGGTCTGTTCGATTTGATAACTCCCCGTTGATATTCCAACAACTACCCAGTCAGATGTTCCATCTGGTTTATTTTTATTTGCAAACACCAACAAATTATTTCACTGCAGTCCGCCGAATGATCTTGACCGGATATTGGGCCAACTGTAGTATACTCGCAACTGCGCAAGAGCGATTTCTTTTACTGGAATCGCGGTTGAAAAATTAATACTGAATTCAGGATTTGTTGAGTTTATTGATATCATCCTGGTTCTCAACGGACTTGTATTTGCGACTATCTGCTGAAGTAGTTCTGTCTTTATGTCGGTTATCTAAATCAATTACTTCATTGTATGTCTTAACCATTATATCAAATTCAGAATCTGATATCGTCGTATCGTCAAGGCTTAATGATATCAGCGCCGATAATTTAGAGTACGCGTTTGTTGCCGTGTGTAATCGCACAACGTAGTCATTTAATTTTGCACTCGTGCACGTGGATATCTTTTTCGCGATAATATTTTAAAAAACCAGCGATGGCCGCCGATGATGAAACACATATCGTTGCTATTGCTACCGTTAATGGTGTTAGCGCTGATAACACTACGCCGGTGGACGCAACGAGTGCAGATACCTAGTATACAACAACATCGATGGCAACTACACGTCTTCGGTGTTTTTTTACTTTCGTTGTATACTTGTCAACGATGGTTTTTAATGTTGTTTGCCATTCACGTACTTGATCATATCTAAATTTTTGACATTATAGTTTACACAGTAACCAATTTAGGCGTTCCAGCAACAAATATCAGACACCACCAGTAAGATGTTGAGGTTAATAGCTGCTTCCAGCATAAGTGTTTCTTCGTTCCCGCAATTTAACACAACAGACACAACCCGGGAAAACTTATTGGTTGAATGCGCTGAACACAGACTACCTGTACATACCAGTGACTTCTGCGGTATGTTTGATGGTATTATTTTGCTGTGACCATGTCGAGTATCCCGATGACACTGTGTATACTATATTGGTGATCTTTTTGTGTGGAATTTTAATCAAAATAATTTTGTTCACGATATCAGGAATTCCACTTACGACGTCTTCTAGTGTTTTTTTAATAGTTTCAATGCTCGTCTTGACATCAGAAAGTTTCACCTCAGCGGTCAACGGAGTACCAAAGAAATCATCTGCGATTTCATTAATTTTTCTAAAATTTCAACAGAGATTTGTAAACGTACTTACGTGAATGACATACTCGGCCAGCAAAGTGGATAATTTACCATCTACTGTGCTGTAGTTAACGTCTACATATTTTTTGTTGCGGCATCTTCGCCGGATGTTGGATCTCTGAGCACTAATATTTTATTTCCATTCTTGCTGAGTTCACCTGTCGTTGTGTCGCCGATATTCTTTAAACAATCAGCAACGCTTCTTGCAATTTCATCTCTGATGGTTGCAAACGATATATTTGAGTCTCTGATTCTACCGCCGTCTGTAAACACAGGGATGTTATCCGTGGTAGCACCTAGAACTCTACGAATTATATCTTTCCATTTGAAATTGCTCGTTTTTAAAACACCGTATTTATCCTGAAAAACAATAATTTAATCTCGGTCAACCCCAGAGAGGTTCATGAGATCACTGAGATCGTGTTTAGTTGCGTAATTTGACAAATCTATTTCGTCGAAAAAAATTTTACTCTTAGTAGTATCACATCGGGATCTTCCATAAATGTCTACCATTACTCTTTCCTTTCTGATCTAAATCAATGATTTCTCAAACTGTTGACTTGTATAATTGTGCACAACTTTGTGAGGTGGCAACAATGCGTCGCTGATACAGCGTCAAGTACAGCAATTGCTTCACGGCCGCATATCGGTGGGTTAGTCAGTGTTTGTGTTGGTAGTGTTGAGTACTAGAATGGCTCTCTGTGTCCGACTTTGTACGGTACAACATAATTGATAAATTCCCGCGGTGGAGCTAACCCATACAAATCGAAATAAATAATTCCACGAGTGTCAATCGCGTGTGATACCCAATGAGTTAATAATATCGGTTTCAATATTCTTTGGCCGTTGTAGTAATTGATCTCGCATAAAACACCTCTAAAAATAGTTATTTTTAGTTGTTTAGCAGCATCAAGTAAATCAAAATTTGACAACGGCGAAATCAATGAAGTGTTCCTGGAAGCCTTAGACCTTTTCCTCGATGAGTTCCCGGAAGTCTTAAGCCCTTTCCCGCTGCTTTATTTAATGCCATTCCAGCAGCTGTTCCAACAGCACCTACCATGGCTGATTTTGCAACAACTGGGGCAGCAGCAGCTATCAGAGGTGGTATTGCCGCGAGAAGTGTGAATATACCGCCTGTCTTAGCAGTATCTTTAAAGGAACCGGCGAAAAGTTTGAGTCGTATTCCAGTCATGGATTGTTTAGCTTTATCAAAATGTTTGCGCTGACGTTCTCTCAACGACAGTTTATTTTCACCGCCTATTATTTGATTGTGTTTTAGCGTTATTGTGGTCCCACATTTTTTTCTGGTGTGGATTGTAGTTTTTTAATCTGACCAGGAGTCAGACTAACACTAACGTGATGATATGATGACATTTATCAAATACTCGTGTTTCTAAATAACGTGGATTAAGGTAACACATTAAAAGTTTCCACTGGGGCATCTACGACTCTCATTTGACTACTACCACCTTCAAGTAACATTGCTTTGTCACAGAGTATGACATCGATTGCTCTGTAATTAACACCACCACCTGTGTTCACGCTGGCTCTGAATTGTATATCAACGACAGATTGTTTGGATAAATCAAGATGCTCCAGCGAAAAGTAATAGATTTTAAGATCATGCTGTGAGATGTGTAAACCAGTGTCTACGTTTTGATCACATCCCATAAACGTCATTAACCGATGGTATACACGTGCTATACGATTTTGTTCATAATTCAGTAGTATGTTTTCTTTTGGTTCTTCTTGTCCGTTTATCCGTAAAGAAACCTCGGTAACACCCAGTCTGTCAAACATCATATGGAAGTGAGTTTGTGAGTTCAATCGATCATAATTCTGAAAAGCAACAAATATATTTCGTGGTGCAGAAACACTTTGCTATGATTGATGTGCCATGTAAACTGACCGATAATATCAGTTAGTATACTATCCGTGGTTGTTGTCAACGATGACAGTAGTGATTTACCACCTGTGTCCATAAAAGATAATAGTCGCTGTTATTCTGCGATCGTTGGAGTCATTACCGGCATCCACAACGAAAGTTTTGTCAGTATTACCTTGCCAAGATCACCAAGAGGTCTCCAGATAGTATCGTCTTCGGTAACCTTTCTCACAAGAGGAACTATGTGTTTAGCTCCAAAGATAACTCTTTTAACATTTCTGCAAAATCTAAAGATATGTGACAGTGGAATAGCACATGAAAAATGTATACGACCTCCCTCCAACATTGCTCGGCGTGTTGCAAATCCTAGGTTAAATTCTGGATTACTACTATGAACCACCGACCACACATCAGCGTCAGCGTTATTGGCATTGTTTCTTGGTCGTCTTATATTATACTGATTGTCGTCGGGGTATTAGAATTGTCTTTCATAATCATCATTGTGGGGCCTGCTGATTTTGTATAATTATCAGAGTATCTTGCCAATCATATTATTGTTGTAGCAACGTCAACATCTTTCTGATTTGTCTCGATGTTTTTTCCATCGATCATATAAGTGGTGCTATCAAACAATGCCATGATGCCGTTGTTGACAAACCCAACTCGTACTTCATTTTCATATGCAGTATCATCTGTTTATATAATTTCACCTTCTACCTCAATAAAAGCCTCAGCGGGTAAAAAGTATCTGCTTGTATCATGGACTTGTAATTCAGTTCTTCCACGCTGATTTGGTAGTCTTGCGTCATAAGAATAAAATTGATAATAACGTACAGACTCATCTTTAAGGACTGGTGCTTCCATATCAAATGATGTGACCGATAAGCGCTTAAACATTTTTATTATATTTTTTTCATCTAACACAAGGATTACCGCCTTCGGAAAACTCCGCTTCCTGGTATTAAACTTGATATAGTATGCCCTGCTTCACTGGGTCCTTGATCTGCTAGCGATGCCAGTTTCTGATTTGCTGCTTGATTTATTATTTTACTGACATTTGCAGGCATAACTTCGGTGCTTGGTAATTTCACTGGTTGTGGTCGGACCGCTTGCTGTCTGCGTATTAATTGTGCTAGTCTTTCTTGATTGCCGGGAATGCTTTAACAGCAACGTTGACGATTGCACCAGGAGCTTTTTCACGAACAACGTCAATAGCTTTCATCGATAATTGTTTTGCAACAGGTGCTACTTTTGGAGCTATCCTTCTGAATAATCCCTGAACAACATCACCAAGTCCATTTCCGTAAATCGCTCTGTAGGTTGGTAATCGTGAGTTTATTACTCTGACCATTACATTTCCACGCTGAATATTGTGTATGATCATCTTATTTTACTTACCATTTATCTAATCATTGTGACAACTAGTCACATAGTCAAGGTCGTCAACGAGTTCATCAATACGTTCCCGGTAAATGCTAATATCTATGATACCACCTGTGAATAATCGTTGACAGCTGTTTCATTAATTATTTCTGGAGAAGTATTACCATTGTAAGGACAAGCAACAAGACCACTTCCTGTAAAACCACTTCCGGTTGCTCTTTTTTTCCTCATTTCTTGTTTCCGCGCTTTTCTTAAATAGTCTTAAGGGTGATTTTTCAGATATTTGCCGCGGTGGTGGCGGAGAAGGTACTTGTTTATTAAACTCTTATCAAGTCTTCTTATTTCTTCAACAAATAAATCGTATTTAACATCATCGAGTCTGACTTGTTTTTTTTTGTTGTTGTTGTAATATACACGATATACCCATTTAATAAAATTGTCATCATTTACGTTTTCATAACCACAGTATCACAGTATAACATCTTAGATTTATCATACACGCCAAGTAGTATTTTTTCAGGCAATTCATATTCTTTAGCGTTTTTAATATCTTCAATAACATCTTCCTTAAACTTTTTTAATCAATTCAATATTTTCTTTTTTTACTTTGGGCTTACGAGCAAATTCTTTTACGCTTTCAGTACGAACATTTTCAAGCATTTCTTCATCGACAGGTGGAGGATGAGCTGCACCTATTTCAATTGGAACTGCTCGTAAAATCTTTTTTGTTTGCTTAGTTCTCGCTGCTATTTTTTCAGTTTGCGCAGCAGTTTGTTGTACTGGCGCAAGTAGATCTTCAGTAGCTGCTACTACTTTTTCAGTAACTGTTGTAACAGGTTTAAATAATTGTTTTGCACCTGTACCGAATTCAACTTGGGCTTCTTGCCGTTCTTGTAATTTTTTTTCTGAAAGAATCTCTCACGGGGAGAAATTTCATAATTGCTTCTAGTCGCTCTCGAGATAGACGTGCAGTGTAAGATTCTGGATGAACCATTATTTGTTATAATTTTATTTTAATTAATAGCAGCAAAAAGGGCGAAGTCTCCTACTCGGCACCCAGTCACGGCGATTCCCCCCCCCCCCTTGCGATTTTTTTTTTTTTTTTTTTTGCGATTTTCAGGCAGGCTTGTTTATGCAATTCGAGGGTGAGTCAATTAGAGTCTGTTCGCCCTCTCTGCTGCTTATTTTTCGTATGGGGTTTTAGTTTTCAAAGTTACGTTTCAGCTAAAGTTCTGTTCGCCCCCTCTGCTGCTCCATGTAAAACACCGGGAAGAACCACCGAGCAAGAGGGACGTCATTGGGGGTGGGGTGGGCGGGGTGGGTTAGGTGGATGCCCCCCACCACCACCATTTTGCATGTGCTGTAAAATTGATGTAGCCTATATACGAAAAATAACAAGCCCGTCAAGTTTTGCCTGCCCCCCCCCCCCCGAAAAAAGTTGAAATGACATCCCTGCCGACCAACGGGAAGATACCGGCAAGCTTTCTTAGATACCCGCGCTAGTTGAGCCTAGACTCAGACTTCAAGCGGCGATAGGTGACAAGTGATAATGATCTACAAAGGGCAGTGTCTTATACCACACGTCCACCGGGGCCCCGATAGGGCAGTGGGTATGACTGTAGATATGAGTTGCACCGTCAAGTCAAAATACACAAAGGGCTCAAGTTTCATTAAACCATTTTTATTGGTTTAGAGATAGATAGAACCCACTGCTTTATATTTCCCTGCGGTGACTTTGACCGTCAGGCGCAGGAGTGGGTGTGGCCATGGCCATCCTAAGGCCGATTTGACCGCTTTGGCCCAATCAGTACCCGCGGTCACAGGGGCCCTGCGCGTATTAAAAACATATGTATCTATAGAGAAAATTACGTTTAAAGCGATGGAAGAAAATTTTAAGTTCAAAATGTTATGAAATTTGTTTAAACGTTTCCAAATACCGTGCTCACAAAGCCCCCGAGCGTAAATCCAGGGGGCTCCGCCAAATTGAAGCAAATCGGGTCCCGCATTTGCCAAGGCCGCTACTGGGAGTGGCTATGGTATACGAATCTCTGCTTAGTGACGATATATAACTGGTAAAAATTTCTTTAAATTGTCCCCAGTAACCCAAAAGTTGTCCGGATACAGCTTAGAGTTGCATATTCCTTGGCTGTGTCCTTTATAGTGAAGTGTGCCCGGTAAGTGGCGATCGTGGCTACTTACATGCCATACACCATTCAGATATATATATATATATATATATATATATATATATATATATATATATATATATATATATATATATATATATATATATATATATATATATGTGTGTGTGTGTGTGTGTGTGTGTGTGATCTATCTGTCAATCCGTCCTTCGAATACCGATTCAAAAATAGTTTATTGTACATTATTTAGAATAAATGGTAAATGAATTTTTTTTGTCTTTCAATGAAAGATATGTCTCAATAACTATGAGAAAAATTTCACTAAAGTTCAGTGGAAGGGAAAGGTGTTAAAGTTAAAAGTTTTCTTCAAACCGTCAACAATTACGACTGATTTCAGCAACAGAGAATAATATCAGAAGCTGTAAGTTATACTCAGAGGACTAGCTGACTTACAATTTCTGTTAAATTATTATTTTAACTAATTCGTCTAAATACTATTTTCGACCTCTTCTACATTGCACGTATTTTGATATATTGTTGATAGATACTATTATCTAAATCACTTGTTAAAAAAAAATAATTTTAACATCAATCTCCGTTGCTGAGCTACAAAATCCGCCATATGAAAAATACAAAACTTTTATTACGTATTTCACAAAGAGATATTGAAATGCATCAGTGCGAGAAAAATGACATTACCACAGACGCGATATAACTTTTATTGGCACAATGTTGATATCACTTTCATTTTCTATTTTATAAGTATATATGCCATAGCGTATATTATTAAGATCCGTATTTCCATATTTAGGTCTATTCCATATTTTCCACACACACACACACACACACCATCATGATGCATAAATAAAAAAAAATGCTTCAAGACCATTGACCCTCTAGTGTACGTTTATGTAATTAATCAAAACGCACCATCAATAATGCCGAAAACTGAACCCCAAATTTGAGGTATTAACTCTGCTATAATTAGTTTCCATGAATTATGCAAATTGTTTATGACTGAACTTACATGGCCTGTTAACATTCAATATTCCGTCAGCCATACCATATCGCATGCCTATTACACTCAATGACCAACTGTGCACATTTTTAAGAAAAAAACAACTAATGGTTACATATAGTAATACAATTGTTTAAGTAGCGACTTTAGCTGACATGACAATTATAACCATGTCTAAAACGATATAAAAATTAGGCATTGATTAGTGTCGATTGCAAAACCCCAATTAAGTGACAATATATATTTGGGTACAGCATATGTTATCGAAATAAATTGCGAGCATCCCAACACACAAAATTCACGTCTCAGTGCAAAAATAAACGAAAATTGCTATCAAAATTCTTACAAGTAAACTCACAATCGTTAAAATCCGCTGTTTAATGACGTTAAGCTCTGAAGTCTGTTGGACCGTTCTGTCATGTTTCAACATCATCCCACCCCAACAATGTCCCCTGTACGACTCGGCACAATAAGTGTTAACAGCGATTACACATATCTTAATTTTACTGTGAAAAACATTCATCAATTTGACAAATACTCAACTTTGAGGATTATATGCAAAATCTACATTTGTAAAAGGTCGCTGTCTAAAATTATTGTAAAATTTCGGAGCTTTTTTTTATTAACATAGTAGTGCAGCCGTTCATCGCATTGACTCAGAATATAGAAACAAATCTATGCAAATGAAAATGTTGTGCCTTAAAAAATATTATATAAGAAAATCGACGGTTTTATTTAGTAGATATAAGGAAATATAATTAGTGATGTTGAAACATTTTGTATTGTCACGACAAATACGTTTCCAACTCACGAGTGAAGTGTTTTCTTGCATCTATTTTTGTAAAACGTACAAATCATCGATTAATTTTATCATTCAGATTGCATGATAACGAATTGCTGAAGACTAAAGACTGCCATTACTGTTAATTAGTGTCATAGAAATCCATGCTAAGTCCCGGCAGAAATTTCGTGTGTCTCGAGGAAATACTTGTGTAAACCAGACCGATTCGTTGCACGTAAAGGGAGGTAAGTCATAAAGGGAGGTAAATAACAAATCTACAGACGCTACTTTATTTTATTATCTGTAAGCTGATTGTAAGCTGTATAAAGAAAAGAAAATATGTGCGTACGGATCGCGGTCATTTATATCACGTGTTAGAATGAAATTAATTTGAAACCTAAGGGTAGCTTAGATTCCTTAGTTTCGTTCTCTTGTTTTTTTTTTTAATTATAAAATATTAGAAATGTCTGTCAAAACATGGCTACTTGGTCAAGCTGCAACCAGAACTAATGTGCACTGTGTAAACAAAATAACAACAATAAACACAAAACAAACAGATAAAATACGTACATACCACACTGTACAATGCATTACTTATAATACTTATTAAAACAAGAAACTTTCGTTCTAAAATATGTTTTAATGCTTCCAGTTGGATTTTTACATCCGGGTTTGTCGATGTGAAACTCTAACTGCATCCGGATAACAGTAATTGAGTCTAAGTCCCAAGAATGCACACCGTAACGTATCACGTTCTAACATACATTCTGAAAATATTTCAAAAATCTATCATCTTTATCGTTCAAAAAAATATTCGTACGATGCCAAAGATCACAAAACTGTTGCATGGATATATGGCATGAATCTTAACTGTCTTCGCCATTTAATTGACATAAAATGATACAGGTCAGTATTTGCTATTTCGTGATTAAAGCCTTGTTTCCGGTCGGTGATAAGCTGGTTTGCACGGAATCTATCCAATGTATCATCTCAGATTTTTCATTTCAGTCAATACTAATATCACAGAGCCTACCACCGCTGAGAAATACATTGAAAATATCTTCATGCTTGTTATTGTCTTTCTTCAAAGCTATACATGTTTATATTAAAAATGATACTACTACTACTGCTGCTACTATATCACTGTTTACTTTTTATACTCAACAATTAAGCTGCATATTAAAAACGGTGGAGTACAAGGATAGCTATCGAGAAAATAAATTATTTTAAATTCTTCACATGAATGAATAATAGGACAGAAGTAACAAAGTTGCTAATAGTCACCCATCGTCGGTTAGATCCGTATTTGACCACACTTACTTTTCGTTTTTAACTCCTCCTTCTCAAATTGATTGACCAATTCTTGGAACTGTTTATCGTTACATTAGCTCTTAAAATGAATGAATGAATGAATGAATGAATGAATGAATGAATAAAAAATAAATAAATAAATAAATGATAGTCTTCATTTGTATTCCAGGCCACTGGCATCTGATAATATTCATACATTATGCGACACAAAAAGATGTTTTAGTACGGAACAAAAGAACATCGTATCTATTGGAAGTGTTATAAATGAGAGAAATCGCAATTGCATTTTTTCGAACTGGGTGAAATGCAGATATATATTATACAGCAATCACACAAACAAATTTCAAGAGAACCCTACAACCTGCTTGAAGCAGTTTTGTGATATTGATCTAGAGACTTGTGTATCAGGATTCGATGGTAAAACGGTTTCTCTAATCTTTATAAGGCTTTTGAAGTAAATATCGATAAATTAGTCATCAGAAAATTGCATCTTATATACAAAGATGGGTAAATATTTTCTTCGTAATTCTCCATATAGCAGACAAGCAGTAATACAATGGAATTCATTTTCGATATTAATGTTACAAACTTCACACATTCTTTCTTCATAACAAATATTTTCATTTCTTCCTGTGTTACCTCTGATTGGCAATTTGTGTTTCCTCTGATTGGCAAGTTCCCTACTATAAGCTTAGTGATTATATAACAAATTTCGCTATCTCCTAACGATTAAAGATATCCTTAACAAGAGAATTATACTCCAAATGATCTTAAAAAAACGACTTAATCTCATCTTGCAGCTTTTGTCTAAAATATATTAACCTTTCTGGTTGAACAATCTAACAAATGTATCTTCATCATTTACGCCCTGAATACACCAAAAATTGGCAAATCCAAATGCAGGTAGAAGATTTTTGACAGTTTTACACCAGCTATTTAAATTTTCACTCCATCCCCAAACTTACATTAAATTGTAACATTGTCTACTGGCATTTTTAAAATCTAAGCCTACATTTCAAAATACGTATATTTCATACACTCTGCATACTAATTCTTCGTGATTCATTACATACAAATGCATTTGGAGTAGACAAAGATGTACCAAGAATATATTTACAACATGACTGATGAACGTTTTCAATATCATGGGTATTATACAGATTGTTAAGTCCCCAAACATCAACACCATAGTTAATTCATATTGATTTTGCTTGCTTCTTGTAAAAAAAGTATACATATTATATAGAATTAATAAATATTCAATTATTCTTTACTGTCTTAGATATCTTAAAGCTTTATTTTTAGCGGTTATGCAATCTGTGTTAAACCAAAGCTGACATTTAACAAGTGTTTGTGGAGATGTCACAGCCAGGTCATTTCTTCCCGTGTTACCTCTGATTGGCAATTTGTGTCTCCTCTGATTGGCAAGTTCCCCACTTTTTGCTCTATACCTATTTATATATTTCGTTACCACCACCCCCACCACCCGATAAACTTAAAGCCTTTTGCCCTAGTTTACCCATGTAATCGAGGGAACGTACAATGGGCATGTGTATTGAGCCTAGTCTATCATGTATGTCAAAGGATGATATACATTTTAAAGCACATACGTCAGGTAAAACATCATACGTTGCTGTGGCCGAGTTGCCATGGATACATGTAAATGTCCCTATCCTTTTATATGATCCACACCTGCCATTGGCGATCCTCAACCCAGCCTTATGGCATAGGAGGCGCTCAACAGTTAATACGTACTTTTGAGAGAGTGACGTATGTAAGTTGAAGTAGTTGGCATTTAAAACATGCACAATGGTGAGAATGTTGGCATACCTCTATGCTACATTAATGTCATGTGGATGATATTTCTTTGGATATTGTACTTTTGGAAATTTTACATGATTTAAGCACACTGCTAACTAAAATGACTGCTCCCTTGTGTCAAAAAATCAGCCTGAATTAGTCTAAAGTACACTGTACATAGCAGCTATTAAAATAGGGAAAATGAATTTTGCCAGACTAGATAAAACCAGCTTCTGAAAGTGCAATGAATGAATTTCCAAATATATATAATGTAAAAAAAAAAGTCATCGGCTCTTTTTTAGACAATTTACCTCTGAAGTGCAGGAAGTGAAAATGACCAAGTAGTGCTAGCACTTTTTTGAACGGTGCACATCTGAAGTAAAGCCAAGCTGTATACTCTATAACCCAGAGTACACCCATCAATCATACACCAAAACAAAGGGAATTAAAGGTTCTTTGAAGTATACCTAAGATATACAAGGTCTTTTTAAATAGCCAGTATAACCAGTGAGGAAAGCCAGGGAAATTCTTTTTCTTTAAAATCTACGAAACTGTAGAGTGCCACCATAATTGTGGAAGTTTTTCTCCATAATGGTTTATCTCCCTTACGTCTTGATTAGTCCGATTATACATGGCTTCGTCATCTGCATAATTAAATTCTTAAGTTAGGTCAATAACACTATCATATTCGATCAAATCTGGCTCCGTACCAATATAGGCATTAAAATCACCCGCAATTATTATTTTATAGTCAGCCTATTTCAGTTTTGGGTGAGCTAACTAATTTTTTTACCACGGCATACACATTTTCTTAGGAATGAAAAGAGGATGATTCAGGTGACAAATAGACAAAACCAAACATTAAGTTCCTCTTTGCTAGCTTTTAGCTTAGATGATACACCTAACCAAATAATATTTTTAAGACACTTTTTTCTCTTGATATGTTGAAATGATTGAAGAAGGATTCGCTTACAAACACCGAGATCCCCCCACCTGCAATTTATTTTATCTGATTGTGATTTAATACTTACGATATCGAAGTTTTTGTAACCGTTAATATGAAATTGACAGATAGATTCTGCCCACGTAGCAACAAAGCCTAGTAGATCAAATATTTCAACATAGTTAATAAAATCAGACCTCTTTTTCTCTAGAAAGCCTGTCACTAAAGCCAAATATATTCCATACCAAACAACCCAACACAGAAGTAGAAAGGCTCTCCTCATTCAAATGTTGTAGGCCTCGGCCGAAGTCCTATCTTTTGTTTACAAGAACAGTCTTATTTCTAACTTCATCAAAAAACGCACGTGCATACGTCTATTATTAACTTGTTATATCTGCAGAAAGTTCGTTTTTTTCTCTTGTTCTTTGGCTTTTGTTTTTTCAATGTCAGGTAGAGACTGGCACGAGCTTTTCTCGCTTTAAATGGAAAACCTTCAGCAATACGCAAGTTAACTGGTTGGCTAGCTGCCGCTGCATCTTGATTCTCTGCAGTGGTCCCAGTGGTTGCTTCACGGGCTTCTTTCCTTGTTTCCCTTTAGCTTCTCAACACCTTCTCTTTGTCTTTATATTTTGAAAATTTGACTATCACGTGTCTTGTTGTTATTTTATTTTTTTGTTGTTGTGGTAAATCTCAGCCGATGGTCTCTTTCAATTTCTATCCTCTCTAAATTTAAATCAAGTGCATTCCTCATATACACTTTCATCGATTTCTCTGTATCCTCCTAATGCAAGTTCATTATATTATCCTCCTGCTTATCAAACAAAACAGGCTTTTGATTGATTCTTTCCAAGATTATTGATATTTGGATATTAATGAAAAATATTTGAAAACAAATTGTCGCATCCGGTTTTTTGTTTTATCATTTCAAAAGGTATCAAATTACAGCGATCATCAACTAAATCATTGTTGCTCAAGATTTTATTCCTTCACCTGCACTCCTGTTTCCATTTCATTAACTGTCTCTGTCACGTTCTTAGTCTCCTTACACAGGAAGCAGCAGGGAGGGCGAATCCTACAAGCTACTTTTCCGAGACACCCCATCCACTGAAACTATTCCCGATAGAAGCGTTATTTCCATGAAATAACACTTTTATTCAGAAAACGAGACAAAAAAAAAATGTCCTTGAAAATGCTTTGTATTTCCGCTGATATAACGCGAGTTACTTCAATAAATCCGACTCGTATCCGACATAATTTCCACGGTGAGGTATCATCGAAAAATCAGGTGTAGTTTGCGCCCTCCCTGCTGCTCTGGGAAGACGAAGATTTCCAAGGAAACATTTTCATGTTAACGGAATTAAATCATTGATAAATAAATAATGGCAAATATCGGAGAAGCACTTACAACTAGATTGGCACGACAACGACTAGCCGCGATTAAAAAATTTCTTCCGGTTCGTGATTCCGTCAAAGAAAAATTAAAAGCAAGACAAGAAGCGCGAGTTGAGTTTGCAACATCTGCGGAGGAATTATTTAAGCCTATTACAGCAGCTACTGGTGAAATTAAAACTGCAATTGTAGGAAAACCTGATCCTGCTGACCCTACCAAATCAAAACGAGGGCTACTTCAAGCAATAGAAGAACTTAAACAGCAACAGGCAGATGCAGGGGCCGCAGTTGATCCAGGTGCCGCCGGAGTAGTGACAGTTGCTAAGGAAACATTTATTAATAAATTTACCGAAGATGGTATTACTGAAATAAAAAATATTCCGCTTACTAACATAGATGAGCTTAGGAAGTTTTCTACTTGGATTGTCTTAAATTATCCTAACCGGCAAGATTTTCTAAAACCAGGAGCTGCCTCGGGTATGACTCAGGGTGAGTGGCGGGATTATGTTTATAAAGTAAACCGAGGCATTTCTCGAATAGCTAGCATTGATGATACCTATAATTTTATAAAAACTGGGGTAATCGGGGTTAATAAGGAACTAAGAGACCAACGAAAGAGGGAAAATGAAATGAAAAAGCAGGCAAAAATACAGGAAAGGGAAATGAAAAAGCAGGCAAAAATACCGGCGAAGAAAACACAAGCTCTAGAACAGCAAATAACACTGTCCGATCCAGTGCCTAAATTTTTATCGCGTGAACCCGTGGGTGCTAGTGCTCCCGATGACGATGATGATTATACTCCTCCTGTTTCGTCGCTCATTCCGCTGCCCGAACAAATAGGAAAATTACTCGTAAAAAAATATAAACTATCGGCGGAGCTATCCGATCTTTACAAAAATGTAGAAGAAACATGGAAACTGGACAAAAGAAATAAGAAAAATAAGGATGCATACCAAGCCGCAGTTGCTCAACACAAAAAAAAGGAAGAAGAAATTGACGCAATAGAAAAAAAAATTGCTGAATTAAAACAACAAGAAAAAGAGAAAACAGGCAGCGGATACGACCACATCTGTCCTGATAGCGTCGTCAACGATGTGTCCAGACTAGAAGTTCTCATCGGAGGAAGACGTGCCGGAAACAACTCTCCGGAAATAATAAACGAAGCCGCAGATATCTGTCAGCGACTATTTCAGCGTGGCATTATGAATATAAGTACATACCGGGGACTCATTGATGAACTCACGGATGGTTACCACAGCGACTAGTGAATTTAGTTAGAGAAATAATAATTAAATAAAATGATCGTGCACAATTCTCAACCCAGACACGCTAGCGTGTTACCAGTCCGCGTAGTGAACTCACGATTACCAGTATACAGAGCAACCTACGGAGATGGTCTCGGTGATACAATTACTGGTTTGTTTTCAAGAATAGCCCCTAAGGCATTACCGATTGCAAAACAATTGTCGATGAAAGCTATTGATGTTATCAAGGATAAAGCCCTTGGATCTGTTGGTGATCTCGCCGGGAAGGCATTCGCGTCAATCAAGGATAGACTATCACGGTTAATTCGCAGATCAAAAAAACCACCACCGGTGAAACTGGCGAGTACTGAACTTATGCCAGCGGATGTCGGTAAAATAATAAATCAGGCTGCCAGTCAAAAACTCGCAGAGTTAGTAGCCCAAACACCCGAACAAATAAATACAAGTCTGATATCAGGAAGTGGATTTCGTTTTAGAAGGCAATAATTTTATATAAAATGTTTAAACGTATATCTGATCCAGCGTTCGACATGGATGCACCAACACTCAAGGATGAGTCAGTGCGTGATTATCAGTATTATTCTTACGAAGCAACAGTACCTAATCAGTCGGGGCGAATTGAATTGCGAGTTCAGGATACAAGTAGATATTTCTTGCCCGCTGAAGCATTTCTTGAAGTCACGGGTGAAATTGTAACAAATGTTCCCGCTAATACAGCATACGGAGCTGATGTTCGAGTTGGTTTTGTTAATAATGGCATCATGGCGCTGTTCAAAAGTGCTTCATATAGCATTGACGGGAGAGAGATTGAAACGATTCAGGATAATGTTGGCGTTGCTACAACAATCTTGGGATTAGCACGATACTCAGATGATTACACCAGATCAGCTGGTCCGACTATGATGTTTGCTAAGGACAATTCTGATCATCCGGATCATAGATCTAGCATTGTAAGACGACCAAGAAACTTTGCCGATAACACTGATGCTGATGTGTGGCCGATAGTTCATCACAACCCTAATTACAATCTGGGGTTTGCTACGCGTAAATTAATGTTATCAGGCAATAACAGAAGATTCTCATGTGTAATTCCGCTGTCTCACATCTTTGGATTCTGCAGAAATGTCAGAAGGATTATTTTTGGATCTAATCATTCAGTTGTACTTGTTAGACACGGTACCAGCAATGACGCTATCTGGTGTGAAACCGGTGCTGCTGAAGGTAAAGTAGTATTATCCAAGCTTGCGTTGTGGATGCCAGTGATGTCTCCATCGATCACTGAAGAGCAACGGCTACTCTCTTTCATGGATACAGGCGGTAAATCACTGTTATCATGGTTAACAACAACAACAGATAGTTTTCAGAGTAACATTCTTGGAAATTTTACGTGGCATATAGCATCACAACAGGGAGTATCAGCACCGCGACATATTTTCGTTGCACTTCAGGGAATGGATCGATTAAACAATCGAGAAGAAAATTCAATGGTATTTGATAATTGTGACGTCACTGAGGTTTCGCTGCGAATAAACGGACATCAAGAACCATCTGAAGACATTCATATAAATTTTGAAGAAAATCAGGTCGCACGTGCGTATCACCGTCTGATGACGTTTATGGGGCGTGATCAAAATATTGATACCGGTCTACAGATATCACAGTTGGATTTCAAAACGTTATATCCGATTTATTACTTTTCGCTGGAACATCTTGATCTAACCAAACAATCTGTCGTTGATATACACTTTAAGGCTAGGGTGGGTGTAGTTCCTGCTGGTGGTTACAGAGCGATTGCTGTCATACTCTCCGACAAAACAATGCTTTTGGAAGGTGTTGGCGGACGAATGAGAGTCATTGACGCTCCAGTCGAGAATATGTAACCTAATTAAATTCAGTCTTTGAAATATAATGTCATACAATCATGTTAATGTCACCTTGACTTCCGGTCAAACGAAGAAATTGCAATCAAAGAACGCAAGCACGTGCGGGACATCAATAACACTAAAACGAGATCAACTTGTTGGTGGTCCAGACAAGCTGTCGTTGACTAATACTCAGATTAAACATTTTAATAAGGCACTAACAGCAAAAACCGGTGTCCGACTTAATTTCTCTGCTGCAGCTATCAAGGACATGACTAAAACCGGTGGAATATTTCCTCTTCTCGCAGCAATACCGGCGTTGATTGCCGCGGCAGCACCAGCCGTAGCAAAAGCCGCAGCACTCGGTGCAGTTGGAACAGCGGCCGGAATGGCACTAAAGAAAGCAACCGGACACGGGTATAAGAAAAAAAAGGGGAGATCCGCTCGCGGATCAGGGCTAAGACTACCAGGAACTCCGGCATCATGGTACCCAAAACGGGTTTAAAAACGCTTCGTGAGACGCAGTCTCCAATGAGCAATTTTGATTTATTAGATGCTGTTAAAAAATTGCGTATAAAACATTTCAGAGGTGTATTCATGCGAGATCAATTACCGCAACGACCAAATAATCCAGAAACTGGCATTATCAATCTCGACAACAAAGACGGTCCTGGAACTCACTGGGTTGCTTACGCGATCGATCCACGTGGAATTATCTATTTTGATTCGTACGGTTTAGTACCGCCAGTTGAGTTTCTCAGGTATGTCAGCAGATTTTTTAATGTTCCAGTGTGGCAGTCGACGCTACCAACACAAACATTAGTTGATCCGCCCATTTGTGGGAACGAGGTTTTAAATGTTCTTGATGCGATCTCAAGAAATCCAGCAACGTCTCCGCATCGAGTAGTGCATGAATATACCGCATCGAGAAATGCTTAGCATTTTCATGCTCGCATTTGAAAAACAGCAATAACAAATAATGGTAGATATTTACGGAAGACCTTTCACAAGAAAAGTCAAACCAAGCACGGATGTTGATCTCTCAAAATATGCGACCCGAGATGAAGTCGATAATCTTTTGAATATAGCTGGAGTTGACCCAGATGAAGTTGCTATTTTTCAAGACAGGCAAGGAAAACTAAGAACGAGCAACATTAAGTGGAATGATATAATTCGCAGAGTTCTTGGAGCTACCAAGGATAACTTCGTCGCATTTAGTGATGGCGGCCGGATCAAGGACTCGAATATATCAATCGCAAGCATCAAAGACAGTATTGATAAAGGTGTTGACAAGTGCGTGAAAAAAGACGGTGACACGATGACAGGAGAACTCAGCATGAATGGAAACAAAATAACCGTACTCAGAGATCCAGCCTCGAACGACGATGCAGCAAACAAACAGTATGTGGACACAGCCGACAGCGTCATAGATACCAAATTATCCACGTTACGAGCTGAGTATGATGTTCATGTGACCCAGTTTGGAAGACTTCGCAGAAACGTTCTTAACACCGTAGATGAGTTCTTTGGGAAACCTAATGCCGTCAGTATGAAACTCACCGAAATTAAGGAAACATTAGATAACGTAGTAAATGGAATTCCGCAGATAATGGAAAAATTTAATTTAATTAAAATTCCTGCCGGAGTAACCCCAAAAAACCTTGTGTGTACGATAAAATCAGGAAGGGAAACATGGTCACAACAAAACAAGACTATTACACATACTGCAGATGTTACTGGAATATACAGACTGACAGTACTCTCTGCTGTAGAATTTAAGATATCTACCAGACATGATTTAACTAGCAAGTTTTCCCGAGTTGCGTCTGTGGTGATAAACAAAAGAACCGAAGAAACTTTTACGCTGGAAGCCGAAAATCCGGAAGGATTAGCCACAGTCAATTACTGGTATTGTCTGGAATTTGTCGCCGAAACACCTTAATTGGTCACCGGGTAAAGTAATAATGGAAGCATCCGCGTATAGATACAATCAAGTCCGTGAGTGGCAATCTGAGTTAAAAACTGTCATCGACGCGACGTCCCAAAAAGTAAAAAAATACCGCAGACGCATAACAGTGTTAGACGTTATGGTTTATTCAGTATCCGCCGTTGTTGCATCCGCGGGAGTAATACTATCAGCGGTCACTCCGGTAACAGCAGTAGTCGCTGCCACGATCTCTGTTTGTGCGACCACAACCACGGCAGGAGTTTTCGGCATCATAGCAAAAAAAATATCCTCGTGTGCTAACACAAAATTACACGATTACACGACAAAATTAAATACAGCCACGACCGCATATCAGAAATTATCATCGCTGATATCATCATCGTTAGACGTGCAAAGTAGCGATGCTGCGTTGATATCAGATTCTGAATTCAAACTAATGTCAGATGCGTACAATGACTATTTGAAAACTAAACAAATAAATAATGTCAGCGGAACTTCTTCAACAAATAGTCACAAACACAACACCGGTAAGGACCACAATGATCTCAGTGTCCTCGACGACACCAGAATTTAGTATTAATTTTCGAACTCCAATTCGGGTGAGCGAAATCGCGTTGTCGAAGCTCAGTGTGTATCACAGCTGGCCCAATATCAGGTCGGAATCATTTGGTGATCTGCAGCCGAATAATTCGTTAGTGTTCGGGAGACCCAGCGCGGACCCACAACAACGTGAACTTGAATGGGATACAATTACACTCCCCACTGGGAGTTATCAGATCGAAGAAATCAACAATGAGATACAACGCCAAATAAAACGAATCACCGGCAAGGAAGCCAAAATATCTGTGACCGCGCACGAACCAACGCTGTCTGCGGTCATTGAAATCTCAACACCGGGATACGCCGTGGATATTTATAAAAGCTCAATCAGGTCCGTATTAGGATGGCCACGAGAACGACCCGAGGTCGAACCGGATCTACCAAAACCTGAAAAATCGGATTTCGAGACCACGAAGGAAGGACTACACGACCTCGTGTACAGCAATTATTTATTTCCAGATCAATTACAATCAGGCCAAGCCTGGTTTATAACAAGACCCCCCTTGGATATAATACCCCTGGATATAATAGAGGTAGCTTTCAGCGGCGGGGAATACCGTCTTTACTCTCCAGAAGATATAGAAGCTCATTTTTTTAATCCGATCAAACAAGCACATAAACAACAGCTAGAACTGTTGCGAGTATATTTTCAAGATTATATTTCTGATATAACAAGTCCTGGAACTGCAAGCAGTTCTCGCGATAAAATTATCACAACCATAGAAAAACTAAACAAACTCGCATCCGCGATGGAAATTATAAATCAAAAATTAGTTCAGAATCTACTGGATTACAAAGGCGATTATGGAGACAAAAAAAGATCGAATTTTGCATCCCGATTTGGTATTTCTGAGGCGGGTATTCCAGATTTTAAATTTCCTGGATATAACGCGCGCACGCTACGAAAATTAGTCCAGGATCTCATCGATGAATCTTTCGAAGATATTTCTGCCACGTACACGCGAACAAAACCGCAGCCGGTTATTCTCAAGCACGACAACAGCACTACCGCGGACGGCAGACACATCTCACCGGGGATCGTAAATATCACAGATGTTATCGCGGTCAATCTTGTATGTGACGTCATCGACGGTAGCTACAGCGCATCAGATAATACTACACCCCAACAGGGGTTTATCCTGTATACGTTCACACCAAAAGATCCGCCCGGGTTTCTGATTGTGCAAGAACCAATCAATGTGGTCTATCTACGGTGTCATAATCCGTGGTTGTCAACGATAAATTTCAAACTCACCGACCAACGGGGGAATTTGTTGGACCTGCGTGGCGAGACTGTCTCCGTGAACTTACTGGTGAAATCCTAAAATGCTCCCCGAGCGATGCTAGCATCGCCAGGTGGTTCGGCATAAGTTATCGTTGGAAACTCAAAGAGTTTCTAGCACGCATTTAAAAAAAAACGGTTGTATATAATGTATCAATGTGAATACATTCACGCACGAGTTCATATTCATGATAAGCAAATTCTTTACGAGGCAATAAAAACCGCATTTGGAAACTCAAAGAGTTTCTCGGGACAGCCCCCAGAACAGTATTTCCCCGTTAAAATAATCGTTGACGTGTATGGCAACGAAGACTTCTTGTTAACTCCGTCACAATTGACTTTGTTACAGCAAAATCATATGATCATAGTTTGGTGTCAACGAGAACAGATTATGAACTATTCTCATTGTTGTATTGATGCTGAAGCGCTCGAGCAAATCCTGAAAATGTAAAACATTTCCAAAATGTAAAACATTTCCAAAATCTGAAATTGGAAATGCAAAGCATTTCTCTGGCGATGCTAGCATGAGAAACTCTTCGAGTTTCCACGCTCGGGCAAAAAAAAAATGTATTATTTTTTTTTTTACCGTGAAAATGTACAAAGCGTGAGACACTTTCAGTGTGTGAAACTCAAAGAGTTTTCCACGCATAGCGTTTCCACGCACTTATACTTCGTCGACGGAGTCACAAACACTAGTACCCGTAGGCGCTTCCGTGTCAGAACTCGAAGAGTTTTCGGAAGTGTTAGCGTTTCCAAGATTCTTTATGTGACCTTGTAGCCGTCGTACCCTGGTGTTGATTAATTTTCGAGTCTCATATTGTTGTGACAATCCAAGCCTGATCTTCTCAACTGCGCCGCACAGTGGAACGAATTCAGATACCTGATCGTCAGTTATCGACGCAAGTGACCCGTAAACGTAATTCTGTATATTTTTAATGAACCTATAACACGCGGCGAGATTGTTCTTGCCGGCGCGCTCATTCAACGATTCAAAATCTGACATAATTGTTTCAGCGTTTAGTAAAATATTAAAACCACGCTGTTGCAATTTTTCGAGTTCAACAATTATGACATTTATGTTTTCGTGATTCATATTATTATATTTTTTATATTTTTAAATTGCATGAGAGTGTTTACGAGTTATCGTCGAGGATAAGCTGTATGTAGGAAAATGAAATATATTGTTTGAGCTTTTTTGAAAATGCTGTTTTGTAGATCCCATTTGCGACTCGTTGTACCGAAGGTTGACAAATACCGAAATATTTGCCAGCTGCGGCCATTGATTGAAATATCATTTCTTGGCCCGTCTCTGTATTTCGAGACTTAACAGCCCGTTTTCCAACTGTTTTACAATGACCTGTGTTACCCAGTAAGCAGTTCTTGCGTTGCGTGACCATCCGAAGATTGTTTATGGCATTATTGGTCGGATTCCCGTCAACGTGGTCAACGACAAGACCCTTAGGGATCAATCCATGGAAACATTCATAGACGAAACGATGACAGAGATAATCTTTTCCTCCAGCATGGAATTTTAGATAACCGGTATTGGATACAACACCGATTGGTTTCCGTCGCCGGCAGTGTCTGATTGTACCATCGTGTGACGCTTCATAATTTGGAATAGTTGGATGTGGAACAAATTCTTGTTCGGAAACAAATTCTTGTTCGGGGACGAATTCTTGATTCATTATACTATAAGCAAATCATTTGTCTAATTCATAATTTGCCTGAAAACTTATTTATGTAATCACGCTCACAGAGAGTGTTCGAGGCTGGATATTTTTTATCATAATACCGTTTTAGTTCTCGATAGCGTTTTCCCCCACACGCTGAACATAATTGCGTTTTTCCTCGTACTCCAATGCCGCATCTGATACACGGTATCGGTCCTAGACTCCCCCCGCGGACCTGTTGAGCATGTTGTCCACAGTATTCGCCTCTGCAACGTCTGTTACACGGCGCTGATGAATTTAGTTTGATCCACTTGCATTGGTGCATATAATATATTTGTCTATTTAAATACTTGTCTTAATTATAATAATGAGTTTTGAAAGACTATCCAGAATAAAACCCGCAGGCGGTCGATTCGATCTTGACCGGTTAACCACTGATCGTCGACGAAGAGAGTTAGCAACGGTAATTGGTGTTATCAAGGATGCCAAAGAAGAGTTTCGTCGTGATGGTGCCGCACACACGTGGTCCTCGTATAAAATTATCCCGGAAATGCAAAGCATTTCTCCTCGAAGAGTTTCCCGTGAAAACTCCTTGAGTTTCATCATTGATGGTACCATCAACGATACAATCGCGCGTAATATAATTGAGTATCTCGACGCGAGAAGATATTTCGTGCAGATAAAATTTATTGTTGGAGTCGACGACGAGGGAACCCGAAAGTGGATTATCAGAGACAAACTAGACCCTGTTCTTGATCCGCGCGGAAAAACCATTTTGTTGAGCAAAGACTCAAACCCGGGAGTACTTGTTGGGATTGATAAACCGTATTATGCCAGAGCGTATCCTGTGACCGCGGTCGTTTATGGAATTTATCCGATAAAGAAACCAAGTGTCGATAAACTCGCCCCGATGAGGGTGTCGCCGTTGACAGAGTCAAGGATGAATTGTGTAGCTGAGCGAGTAATGGAACATTTTAAAAATGCACCACGTGGAAATGGTCTAACCGAGATCAGAAAAAATAAAATAACAGAATGGGCTAAACGAGTAGCGGATACAGGAGCGTCAATAAATGATGTTGCCGCGTTGGAAAGCTCGCTGAGATTTCCTATAACGGTTTCATCGTTAACCGGTACGGTATTGTACGAGTCAAAATATAATCGCAATGGGGCTTCAATAAATATTATCGATCATAACAGTCACGCTTGGACTGACCAGGTTAGGATATTTCCGCGAGACCGTGTTGTGAAGTATTACTCGGGAAATATGTTTGATTGTATTCATCGGATAAGTAAAACCGATCCAGTGTCGGTGTGGTTATTCTCGAGCGAAGATGGAGAATATAATCAGTTTGTGAGACCCGACGGGGAAATATACAGAACGGCGGCGTTACAGCACGAAATGAAAAAACTCGCAGAAAAATATCATGCGACGGACACTGATACGTTACTGCGACACTGTTTTACTGTCCCGGGTGTTGCCGCGCATGTAGCCCGGGAACGAAATTCATGGAGACCAACTCCGAAAAGTTTTCTTGCGGATATCCAACAGAGCTGTGTTGAATACGGACACGGCGGTTTGTGGAATACTCGATATGATCACCGCGGTATGATATCCGTGGACATGACGGCGTGTTATCCAGGAAGTTTCCTTGGGCGTGGAGAATGCAGCGAATATTTTAAACGGTTTGGTCACGTTACAAACTCGATGACAAGAGTTGCTGTAAACGGACCATTGCCTGATTTTGACCTGACGGGATTTGCTTGTGTGTCGTCGTTTAAATTCGCTAAGGATTTACATGTTGTGTGTTATGTTTGGTTTGGCAGACATTTCGTTGAGAAGCGATGGGCACCGATAGTGTTATTGCGATACATGCTTGACAGTCGAATACTGTTGTCGCTGACGGTCAGCGAAGCGATTATATGTTATTGTCGTCAAACCGAAGTTTGGTTGCCAACTCCGGTTACGTCACAAGAAGTCATCGAAGATTGGTCACGAGAATATCCAGAAACTTCTATCGACGATATTATCAAAAATGATGCAAGCACAGCAAAAGATCTAGGACGAAGAATAATAGGGAAATTCACTCAAGGTGGAGCGTATGATCATAAACAACATCACAGTCGATTAATCATGGACAAGGCTGAATTGGATCTTGTTGTCGCTGATGCAGCCACGAACAACATACTCTGTAACCGCGAAGATGTGTTTCTGTCAAACGGGGAAAAGCTAGGGACTGTTTTTAGTTATATCGACGGAGAATCATCTCAGTACACACATTTGAGATCTTCGATGCTAGCTTATGTATCCATAAATTTGTTGTCGATGATTAATAGATTCCCTGTTGTCGCAGTGAGAGTTGCAACGGATTCATTTTATATTGATAAAAAACACTTAGCGGTGTTGAATAATGTTATATCGGATGATCCATCGTGGGGCTCGTGGAGAATAAAGAATGAAATGTTACACGGATATTGTGAATCGGCTGATGTGACAATCGAAGATAAATACCGCAGCGCAGAAATGCCTTCGACGTCGTTGTCGCCGCCGGTGCACGATCCTGTTACAAGACACAAAACAGTTTATCTGAACGGGCCTGGTGGTTCTGGTAAAACAACTCGAGCGATTGAATTATTTAGAAACTCTGACATGATTGTGCTAACACCCACACACAGACTTGCCAGGGAGATGAGACAACGCAAAGTAAAAGCTTGCACGTATCACAGTTTTTTCAAATACAGTGGTGGTACGTGGACACCATCGCGGATGGGGACGAAATATATCCCTGAGAAAATCATCTGGGATGAGATAGACAATGTGCCGTTGGATACATTAAAACAGTTTCTGGATTGGCTGCTAAAAAAAAATACCGCAGTGGTGATGTGCGGCGATCATGGTCAACCACCGCCATTTACAGGTGAATCTCCACACACGTGGCTGAAAACTTTTGTAGATTATTATGAGGAAATAACTAACGATCACAGAGCACTCGATGAAACGCTGAAAGAGTTTAAGGCGTTGATCAGGCTACAAACTAATAAAGTCCAGTGTGAGATAATGCGTGAAATAATTCCAGAGACGGAGCTGAGCGACTTTTGGGAAACGTGGAAACCAGATGATTTAATTGTTGCAAGTAGAAAGATAGTCAGGGACACGCTTCAGCAGCAGTTATTTCAGTTACATCAGAAGAAATTTCCCATGTTGCCAGTGCCGTTGTGTTATAGACCAGCTGATACGCGATTGCAGAATATTGATGTTGATATTCCAGGAAAATCGGAAAAACAAAATTTAGTATTAAATGATATTGTTATCGTTGATGTTGATGCTGTTGAACAGGCACTGAAAATGAGCAAATCCCCGTGGACGCTAGGATACGCTATGACCATCCACAGTTCGCAGGGACTAACTATTTCAGATACAACAGTTTGGATTGTTGATGATCGCATCGAGTGGTCAAATTTAGTTTATTTAGCCGTGTCAAGAGTAAGAAGGATAGCTCAGTTACAAAGAATTGTATTAGATGATGTTATCAACGACAGCATCAACAGATCAATCGCTGATGATACAATAAGAAAGAAATTAGCCGGTTACAAACAGAGCGACAAAAAAAATGGCAGAGAGTTTGATCTCGACGAAACATTTATTATACAATTACAACAACAGCAGAATAATCACTGCGCGAGTTGTAATTGTTTATTGCTGTGGCAGTATTCGAAAAATAATCCAAGGCAATTTACCGTAGATAGAATAGATAGTAATCGCGGTCATACGCGTGAAAATGTAATGCTGACCTGTCTTGAGTGTAATCGACGCAGAGGTGCTGCTGCAGTTATTTAAGTGATCGAGGTGGTAATTGTGTATCCGTGGGAATCACCTGAAGTTGCTCGCGTGTGAATCCACGCTGAGGAGCAGTTGAATCTAATCTGTAGATTGCGTTTCTCCCAGTTGATCTTGTTATGCTGGATATCTTATGTGTAGTAACACTCCATGTGGGATCGGTTGCTCTTTTTTTTCCTCCTTCTAATTCGCCTGGTTCGTATAAATACCTAACGGTGACATTACCCAGCAGTGGGGACGCTAGCGTCACTGGCTGCGTTGAAACATGTCCACGTTCACCAACGCCGGGTATATATTTTTTTGTGATTGCATTTACAGGTCTCATGTTTGTTGTTCTGGTAATTTCATTATTTAGTGCGGCTATCATGTTTGGCAGTCTTGCAACCCATTCACGAGATCTCGTATCGTAAATGAATTCCCTCGCGTACTGGTATCCGAATAATCTCTCAGCGAGTGTTCGGTTAAATCGCTCAACAATTGCCTGATCCCGATGAATTTCAGTATGCCCTCGTCGTATAACAACGTTATGCTGCTTTGTCAGTGATGACACCGCGCCCTGAAATTCCTTGCCAGGATCAACTTGTAATAATCGGGGCCAGCTTAGAGGTCCTCGCTGATAAATTCGTTTAAACGCAGAGGCAACTTCAGCGGCTGTTTTAGTCGCTAACGGTTCTGCTTCTTTGTATCTACTAGCAACATCAACTACTGTTAGCGCGTATTTGTATATTTTTCTACGGACAGTATCATGAGGCAGGAATAGTATGTCAGCCTGATGAACTTCATTGGGCACACTAACATCAAAATGTGCAAAATTGATTTGTCGAGGTGGTGGTAAGTAGATTTGCCATATTGCTTGTTTTGACAGCCATTTTTTGGCAACCTTGCGTGTTACTTTTGCTGCGCTGGCGAGTTTATTAATTGCTGAGTTACCTCTCCAGTATCCGATTGGGGAATAATAAATCGCTTGCATTTTTATTTAATTATCCAGCGCCTAATACTAATTTAGATTTCATCGCTGATCTTATTAACCAATTAGCGAGTGACTCCTTAAATGATTTATTTTTTATGGAGCTTAGTGCATGAATTAATTTCACATCCGCGATATGCCTGTCTTGTAGATCTTTACTTCGATAAGCAACATCATGTATGTGACACGCTGCGTCGATAGCGTTTATCGGATACTCTCCCGGTTTTGGTTTAGATTGTTCATCAAGTCTGATATCTAGTCGGGTCCCTGGACCGCAGTAATTGTATCCTGGGAGATGTTTTTCTCCGGGATACTTTGCCCAGGGAGTTCCGGGGAGCTTTCCAAGTTTGGCTGCAATGTCACCTCCGCTAAATTCTCGCTTTTTTTTTGAAATCTAAATTTTTTTGTGCCACATCGCGTACACGTACCAGAAAGTGCTTGTCTGTTATTTTTTGTTGTAATGGTTGTTATGTCGCTTGTAGGGGTTCGTGCCTTACACTTCACACAATATAAATCCATAATTATTATTCCTTATATACAAATGGAAATTACAGATTTTTCTGCGACGCGAAGAAAGGAGCCAGTCAAGCATAATTCCGTGCTACCAAATTCTATCAGAATGATCATCATAGGACCGTCAGGATCAGGTAAAACGCAACTGTTACTGAACATGATAATGAAGTGGATGAAATGGGACAAACTATACTTGATAGCTCCGTCTGTGGATGATCAACGTTGTTATGATGTTATAAAAGATTTTAATGAGAGTGCAAAAGCGCTGAGTGAAGACGGCGAGGATGTTGTTGAATTTATAACTGATATTGAAGAAGCTCCCTCCGTGGAAGACCTTAACGGGGAAATAAATAACCTAGTAGTGTATGATGATGTGATGCTGGACAAGCAAAAAAATCCTGCAAGAATATTTTCACGAGGTCGTCATAAAAACACTGATGTGATTTATGTTACTCAGCGTTATACACAAATACCAAAAGTAATCAGGGATAACTGTAATCTTCTTGCGGTGTTTAATGGAGTTGATGTTCACACGCTGAGAAACATTCATCAGACATGGTGTAGCGGTGATATGGACATAAATAAATTCAAAAATTTCTTTAGTCGCGCTCAAAGAACCCCGCACGGATTTGTGACAATAAATTTACACGATCCCAGAACAAGATACCGTATCGGACTTGATACACTGTATGGTTAACATGAAAATGTTTCCTTGGAAATCTTCGTCTTCCCAGAGCAGCAGGGAGGGCGCAAACTACACCTGATTTTTCGATGATACCTCACCGTGGAAATTATGTCGGATACGAGTCGGATTTATTGAAGTAACTCGCGTTATATCAGCGGAAATACAAAGCATTTTCAAGGACATTTTTTTTTTGTCTCGTTTTCTGAATAAAAGTGTTATTTCATGGAAATAACGCTTCTATCGGGAATAGTTTCAGTGGATGGGGTGTCTCGGAAAAGTAGCTTGTAGGATTCGCCCTCCCTGCTGCTCAGGAACATATTCTGGTTTGTCAGCAACTCATTTTTTATTTTTTCAGATCTTCTAGGGAACTATCAGTAGATACAAATCTTTCATTAATTTTTCTCTACTTCATTTCTTATGACTAGCATTAAGTTTCCCAAGCCTGAATTCATTGTTTCTGCCCTCTCTGCCGTATCATCATTCATATATTCCCTTTATGTTATGCTCTTTGCTGAGGGGTCCCCGAGTGGCCGAGTGGTCTAAAGCGCTCTCCGTTACGGATGACTGCCATCTCACCTCTGTTTGCGGCGGTTCGAGTCTCGGATTCAGCCAATGTGGGTATCTGAGAAAGCTTGCCAGTAGCTTCTAGTGGGTCGGTGGTTCTTTCTGGGGTTTTCCTGGGTTCTTCCTCCACCATTAATACTGGCCGCCATGTATAGCCTATCGTGTGCTGAAAATGGCGTTAAACACCACAACAACAACTCTTTGCTGAGGCTTGGGAGTTCAGCCGCGTTAGTACAGAAACACTAGCCCGAATCTGACTTATCAGATTATGTGAGAGTTACCCACTAACGTAAATAATGTTTTGCGAGTTTGTCACCCGTTCCTTGGTAAGATGATGTGAAATTGTTTTTCTGAGAGGGCTATGTGTCGTTTGTGATCCTTGTAGGTATGTTTTACCTCTTTGACTAGTTTTGGGTGGTCTCCCCTTGGAGCCAGGACCTGGAAAAGTCTCCAATCCGTGCGCACATAACAGGGAAACCAATACACATTTCACTGCTAGAGATAAACCACTGATTTCCATTTTTGTGATTGATGTAGATTTTAGAAAAATTTGGCTTGAAGAAACATCCAATCGACACTTTCACTGTTCCAAACCAATACTCATGTTAAAGAGTAACAGATGACAAACGGCGTATTTCAGTTACGTGTAGTGTGACCCGAAGCCTCTCTTGCACGGGTTTGTACATGTATCTGACCTTCTTCGTTCACAATTTCATTCTAACATTCATCTTATTGTCTGTTCATATTTGAGATGATAAATTGTTAATAACATATTTAGGAAAACTCACCATATGTTACCTGAGAAAATATCATAAAATTTGGGAGTTCTTGTGAGAAAATCTATCGTGAATGTAACCTCGTGTGTACCGGATGTCCAATAATAATAATAATAATAATTAATAATAATAATAATAATAATAATTTGTACTTAGTACAGCGCCTAATCTTTAGAAGGTCTGAATACTTTACAATATTAAATAACACATAAAAATTTATACAACAAGATTACACAATCACCATGAAATTAGAAAACAAAAACATTCTGACAATAATTAAGGAAGTAAACATTATTAAGTCTTTCAGTCTGCTCTTGTAGTCGAAAAAAGCAGAGTTTTACGAGCATTCTTGAATGAGATCAGTGTCCTTGTCTCTGAAATCGATGGACAATTCGTTCCACATAGCTGGGCCCTAGTAAGCAAAAGAACGTTGTCTGTATGACTTCGTTTGAACACTGGGAACAATGAGAATACGGGTGTTGGAAGAGTAGCGTGAGTTTCTAGATGAAGTGTACACTTGGGTGAGGTCAGATGGTTGTATTAGAATGAAGTCAGTCAATGAAATGTAACATAGTGAATATATTTTGTGCTTAATTCTGGATCGAACGGGTAGCCAGTCAATGTTGCAGCTCACGTTTATATAACTCGGTTGATGGTAAGATTGACTGGAAAGTTGCGAATGACAAAACCTTTCCATGCATGTTAAACTTCTCATCAACACTTGTTTCCTAAATTAGCACTCGCAACTACTCGTTCAGTCCTACACATGTACTTATTTTTGTCACAGATATAGTCGATGTCGTCCGAATGGTAAATTAGTCAATCGGAATACCCTCAGTCTACACCTCATACGTTATTTAAATGTTAATTTGTCCTATATTTGGATATTATACACTCACGTATTAATTATAATTCTTTTCTCATTCAAGTCATTCATCATTAAACATTGTATTTGTATCACCATCAAAAGTGTTCTCTTATAAATCCGAAATCCAACCCGGTTAGCTTGTTACAATGACGTCATATCTGCCTTGGGCTTGGCGGCAGTTCCAAATTATTTACATGCGATTGGAACATCACTCGGCCGTTTCCGTTGGTCTTGAAATAAACTCAGTTGCAGAAATACACACCAATTTGATGTGTTTGCTGATTCGCCTCTGACGGAGTGCACAGCATACGTTACGATAGCAAAATGTTGAGGTTGTTCGGATTGTGCCTTTTGTCCTTCCGCCGCAATATTATATCCGGTTCTGTACCCACGAGTGTAGCCTCAGTCTTTATTTAAAACATTTTTTTCTCCCTTGTTTTGGTGGTGATACAATAGTTATATTTATACTTTCTTGTTATTGATTTAAAGGCAGTTGTTTATTCTTTACAATATGAGCATTATAGTGATTGTCTGTGTCTGTATGTTGGCGACAATGTACAGTGAGTAATGTGGCATGCATGCTGATCCGTAAGTAAAACTATGACTCATTGCACGCTTCTTTGTTTACCGTTCAGCCTCTCCAAAATGTGCCCATAACAAGAACTTCATCTTGTGTTCATCTTCGTTTAATATATGTGTTGATCATCGTTTAATATATAATTTATTAGAAACTGGACACAGTTGAAAGTTCAATACTAAGAAACAAATGTAGCAACTTAAGAGGAAATATAGGAGCCCCATGTGAACGAATAAGTTCAGAATATAGTTCTTAATGGCGATGAATTGCATTCGAGGATATTTATTGACTTAAGGAAAAAGGCCGAGATTGCTCCCATTGTATTGAGATAGTTTTGTTTTAAGGTCTCACTGGATAGTTTCGTATTTTGACCCACCCACCCCCAATTTTTAAGGTAGAAGGCATGAACCTAATTATCATAAGCCTAGCATAATGCATTTACACATAAGCTAAATCTATAATGTGGTTTATATTTACTTTTGAGTTAGGCGTGGAAATAGGTTGCCTTGTTGGTGACTGCCTGACTCAGATGAGCAATGGATATCAAATGCATAACTTCGGCTGCAAATGAGCTGCCAACTTGGCTTACGTATTTATGTGTGTCTGCTACAGAGGTAAATATCTAAAAATCTAGATGGTTGAGGGGTGATGAAAAGTATGCTAATTTGTTATAGTACTAGTGAACTTTATTCATGCATAAGGCACATACTGATTCTTTTAGCTGCCTTGTCACAGGAAAATAATCAAAATAGCTATTTCTTGTATAAAAAACCACAAGTTGCATCAGGAATTAACCTGATTACTGCAGTCAAAATCTTACATGTATACTTTCTACAAAAATCATTAGTTTGCTTTTATTATTATTCTCATTTTTCCGTAATTAGTCATTGTCGAATGAAAATTCACCAGATAATCTCCAGTGAGACCTAAAGCATGCAATGGAAAAGGCCGAGCATATTTACTACATTTGAAAGAACCAGTCTATAACGTATCGCTCTCAGGCTCGTGCTTTTCATAACTATGGATAGATCCAGTCTACAACACACAAGCGGAAGTTTACATTTAACAGTTGAGACGAGCTCGCGTAAGACGAGGAAGTGAAATAGGCAGGGATACTTGAATTTGGAGCGATAAACCTCCGAATTTAAAAATGGAGAACGACCAAGAAGAAGTTTACATGAACAGAGAAACTGAAGAGCTTGTGAAAGTTAGCCAGCTACTTAAAACACAAAACGTAGATGAATTGCTCAAGGCAGACAGGAAGGAAATAAGGGAGAAAGAAAGAGGGATATCCTGGTATCACGAAATATTACCACGCGATGCTGCTGAGGACTTGTTGAAACAAGGTATTAGTTTATCATATTTTAATGTACTGACTTAACTTTGTACTGATAATAATATCCTGCGTTGTCGGCATTTTTTCTTCGCGTGACATACCAGTCAAGAGATACGTTTCATTAAATCACTTGGGCAAAGTTTTGCACGAATTATCCAAATCAGCGTTTCCCTTTGCCCTCATTTGTGCTTCAGGGACCCCCATACTTTTAATATGACCCCCAGTTTTGATGCCAAAGTTGTTGTGTTTTATTTACTCAGTCTCATCGCCAGTTCTGACACCAAGGGGATTTTTGACTCTGTCTTTCACCCCTATGATATACACTGCAAATATACGTTTTACGCGCAATCTACAAAGTGTTTGTTCTTTAGTATAATATATTACGCGAAAAAGAATTTAGCGGCAGTAGATGGCTAGGATTTCCTTTGCACAATACATTTTACATTTGTCACCGCTTTTCTTGTCAATTACGAAATTCATCAATATAATTATGTTACCGTCACTTACGTAATCATTTACCTAAACGATGTGGCTAATCTAGGTTTGTAGAGCGAATGTCCGTTATTCTCAGTGAAGAAGAATTTTAGCTTATATTTCTAAGAGTTGCAGAAAGATAGACACAATTGCCCACATAAAACATATAAATTAGTTATTATTTTAGAAGCCTTATTTTTGGAATGAGATATATATATATATATATATATATATATATATATATATATATATATATATGTATTTTTTTTTTTTTTTGATGCAGGGGAATCATGCTACAGCATAATGAGATTGAGGGGAAATATTTAAGTTATTTTCAGGCTCAAACAAATGCTAAATATAGTAAGAAAAGAGTGTACTAGTATTTGAGCAGTTTTGACCTTAAGTGTAATTTTTAATTACAAATATGTTTTTCCAATGTTTAGCTTTACTTAGATCTTGGTTAAAAATGAGATGTGACTGAAACCATTTTCATCTCTGTCTGGTCCATACAGCCATGTCAAGTGTGAATGTTGACTAGTACTCATGTGATCTGGTACTGTCAGTAGTGTTGAACTCAGGATCCCATATGCATGGGGCACTGTGCTCCCCTCCCAACAAATTTGGGGTACACTAAAAATTAAACTGGTACAAATGAAAATAACAATAAATAATGCTCTATTATTTATATAAAATGAGCTAATCTTGTTTGCTTCTATAGTTTTGCCACCTCATCTTCATGGTCTGCACTGTCTGTTCATATTAGTATAATAAACATTTAATTGAGTGCTCAAATAACCCTAATCTATTTGTTTAGTCTGCCCCCCCCCCCCAAGTTTAGGTGGGGGGCAGGTTACCTTTGTAATGAGTGTGCCCATGAACTGTTGGAGTGTAACATTGTACCAGTTTTAACAGTAATGACTTGTATTAGGGATAGGTCTGAATTACTCAGAATCATTTTGTCTCCTGCGTACATAGTATGTTATGTTGATATTATGAATGTTATGATTGCTATTGTGTACATAGTGTGTTATGTTGATATTGTGAATGTTATGATTGCTATTGTGTACATAGTGTGTTATGTTGATATTGTGAATGTTATGATTGCTATTGTGTACATAGTGTGTTATGTTGATATTGTGAATGTTATGATTGCTATTGTTACCATCATGGACCCTTCCCCAATTTTAGTGATAATCACTTGCAAAATGGGCATTAAAGTTACTCAAGCATGAAAATGAATATATTTTTATGGAAGAGAAGATTGAATTTCTGACAATTTAAATTCTAATTTATGCAAAAACGTAACATCCATCAGACTGCCATATGGACCAGTTAGACCAGTCTTTAATATTTTATAGTACATGCCATCTCATACTTTACAACTGTCCACAAACCAGGAATACAAATTATTTTGTTAATTTTTGTGCTAAGTGGTATGCTAGTGTTATGCTAGTCCAGTTGCAGCAAGCTTGGTATAGAGTAAAAGAAATTTACATCACTCAAGTAATATAGATTTATAAAAATATAAATAAACTGCCAATGGCTGTATGTCTGTTGTTGTCATAGTTAAAGGGATCATACTTTTTGTAAACAGAGCCAATTTTCAATACAATTCAAATCTCAGAAAAGTTCATTTTTCAAAACATGTTTCAAGTAGTTTCAGTAAAGGCTATAATAATAATAATAATAATAATAATGCTTTATTTATAGAGGGTGACTCATTAGTCAGGGACTATTCTCCCTAGAGGCCCTCTTAAGGAGAGTATAACAATGCACATTATATGAAGATGGCAATAATTACTGTTTATTTTACAACTTACATTGCCACAGTCTGGTGTTTCATTGGTTTTAAGGTCGCCATTTGCCATATAATCATTTCACAAGGACCTGCTCTACATTTAACATTGCAGTACTTTAAGTTCATGTACTACATGCATTTTTAGTCACAAAACTCAATGGACAGTTTCATCAAATGAGGAAAACTACTTAGCTGCCAAATATAGAATGCATTGACCTGCTTTGTACTTAATAGAGTACAGTGGACATTATAGTTAAAAAAATTATTTGCAAAACATTTCTTTACAATAGTAATAGAAATTGTGTATTTCATTATATGACATCTAGAGCTTTACATGCATAGGGCACACTACTAACTTGAAGTAAACAAATATTGAGATGATTATATCTAATGGGGTTTTGCTCATACAGAAAGCATTTTGTAAACAAGCAATAATTTGCTCTGCAGAGCATGACGTCAAAATGATCATGTGAAAATTAACAGATTGGATTGATTACTGATGTTTTAGATCCTGTTTGAAACAAATTTAAATTAAGTCACTGGCAGCCATCGGCTATGTCACTAGATCAATATCATATATTACTAACATTTTAAATCCTGTTTTGAGACAGATTTAGATGAAATCACTGGACCCATCCATCTTTTACTTTTAATATATTTAATCAAAGTACATGCAGAAAATTCTTTAAAAGCTAATTCATTGTAAAAAGACACCTTAATATTCTGTTGTATCATAAGGTTTATCAGTATGTGTCCAAACTGAGGAGTCATTGACCCATTTAACCAAAATCTCAAGAGTCAAAACTGAAATCTCATGAGTCATTTGTTTTTGAGTCATGACCTCATAACTGGGGTTGTTTATTCTTTGTGGAGCAAACTGATGCTTGAGATTTTTTGTCTCATGTTAAATAAAGAGAAACACTTGTACTGATCTTTAAGATTTCTCACAAATTGTAAAGTTTTATTCTTCTCCTCAATATTGTTACTAATGTTCTATTTTGTTGGAGTCTGGGGGTCAGAATGACAATTCATTGAAGAATGAAGAGGTGTATATTGTTCACTGCTAAGATTTTTTACATGTAAATTCCATAAGTATTTTTGGTTTAATTCACAATATCAATAACTGGTGACCACTGATGACAATAATTACAATTAAAATTGACACTTAACAGGCTCTCATTAGTTTTCTAATCAAGATTTCCCCTTGAATATTTGTATTTTTTAGAATAATAGAGAATGTTTTCTGTCTTGTCATCATTAGAATAGCAAAGACAAAACAATCACGGGGCCCCGAGTGGTCTAAAGTGCTGTCCGTTACGGATCACTGCCATCTCACCTCTGTCTGCGTGGGTTCGAGTCTTGTATTTGGCCAATGTGGGTATGTGAGAAAGCTTGCCAGTAGCTTGCCGTTGGTCGGTGGTTCTTTCCGGGGTTTTCCTGGGTTCTTCTTCCACCATTAATACTGGCTGCCATGAATAGCATATCATGTGCTGAAAAATGGCGTTAAACCCTACAACAACAGCAACAAAACAATCACACCTGTCCTGTCAGATAAGAACAAACTTAAATTTTTCTGTGACTGGGTTTTTACAGTTGTTCGTTGCTCTCCAATACTACTCCAAGTCAAGTTCATCCAAAGGAGAAAGCTGAACATGAGATGTATTCCAGTTTCATATTTCTTAGACAGTTTTTTTTTTAATATTAGGAGAATTCTTATGTTTATGCATTTTAACATGAATTAAACTAAAACATGTATCAACTTTTCTTAAATATTAAACATTTTGAGTAATGCAAGAAGAGTATGACAACCCAAAAAAATATCAAAGGTCATCCAATTTTTATTAAAAGAATTGAAAGCCATTATATTCCCTTTAATACTTAAATCACCTCTTAAAACATCCTGCATTTTGGCCTTGAACTTTCCTGATTACACCAATAAGGTAATGTTTTACAACTTACTATATACACATGTCAGCACTGGTAATCTGATTACCACTCACTGATTACCACTCAACATTGCACTGGTAATCTGATTACCACTCAACATTGCATTGGTAATACATTTCTGGTCAGTTGTAGACTGGTTACATTATAATGATTTTTTATATCTGTAGTGGATGACATTTCAAATTGTATTTTGTTCTGCCGCATAATCGAACATGGATATTTGATTCAAAAGTTAATCCAATCAAGTCAAAATTGAGTCCCTCTTCCTCTATTTAAATTTAAAAGAGAATCTTGAAAAAAATCTAACCTTGGTTCAATTATGCCATGATGACTGTGACTTTGGTGCTGCTCAGTTCTTACTGATTTTGCATAAGAGACAATAAGGTGTATAAAGAATTCTAGCAGAAATAAATAACTTGTTATAGACAGTGTTCGCTCAATAGGAAATTATATCAAAGGCATATTGAGGGTAATTAGGCCTAATGCTCTCAGCCCAAATCAACATGCATCATAAAAATGCACATGTTGGAATTTCTGTGCATCAGAAATGGGTAAAAAAAAATTAAATTCTACACGTCAGGACCCAAGGGTATGTGTCTAATCTGATCATTCTTCTAGTTTTGTTATTTAGTGAACTAGTTTTACATTTATTGCCAAAGATTACCTTTGATTTTCTTGTTCAGTGGTAATCAAATACCTAGTAAGTACATTAAAAGTTTGTTTTGTTGATTTTATTGGCACGTTTGACACATTATCTCCAATATCATGCAGAGAAAATGGGAGCTAAGTGCCTTTCCCATGGACACATCCAGGCAATAAATCCAAGTTGGCTTGGGTCAGCAGCAAACTGGCAGCCCTTGGTTTACAAGTCCAATACTCTACCAGTTGGCATGTGTGACTCCGTTCATGTATAATTAAAGGTCAACATCAAATATCAGTTGCGTAAAGAGCTATTAATTAAGCTAATTTATTAATTCTGCTAATTCTCTACCGTATTTGTTTGTACACAGTAACTATAACCATGGTCAATAATATAGACAGTTCAGTATCAAGAATTATGCATTGATTCAGGAGATACCATTTTGCCCTAGTCATCTATTCTCTTTACCCCTGTCTCTCTCCACCACCCTTTGCCAACTTTTCTGAACAATGCACCTGTGCAACATTTTGTGTTGCAGTCTTGATCCTACATGAGCCTGGAAAAAATTGCAGCCCCTGCTCTAAAACCTAGAGTCCTAATAATGGTACATTTTGTAATGCAATAATACATAACATTATATGTATATTGTTGTGTCATCAATATATGACTACACATTGCTAATGCTCATTCATTCTGAAAAATTTAGTATTAGAAATAATCAAATGAAAAATTGAAAAATTGGGACAATTGTGATGTTGCAGCTACAAGCCCACCCACCCTCCCCTGCCCCATATGTGTTTCCTAATGCACTGGTTCTGAAATTAGGGTGGGTAGGTAGGTATTTTTTAAAAAACCATTATTTACATATATATATATATATATATATATATATATATATATATATATATATATATATATATATATATATATATATATAATGATTAGTATAAATAATGTACTAAGCATTTCACTTTACTGGGCAAAACCAGCCAGTTAGATGCACAAATCAAATAGGTATTTTGTTATATTTTTTTTATCATGGGGAAAAAATGTAAAGGTAAAGGGATGGTCAGCAGACCAGAAATAAATATTTCTTTTTGCATTACATTTCCCAATAATTTAAGCTTGCCATTCTTTAATTTTGGATGCAGCTTGAAGGAATCATGGAAGAGATTATGCTTTCTTTTGTGTATTAAATTATTTAATTAGCTTAATTCCATTTCAGATCATTCTAGTTTTCAGGGCACAGAAATAAGAAACAAATGACCATAGGTTTATTCACCTTTTCATTTTTTCATTAAGCAGCCCAAATTACTACATTTACATTTTCTATAACAGACTTTAACATTTTTCCACAGCAGGTTTAAGTTCTGGACCTGATGTTCCTTGAGTTGCCATTGTATTTTTATGGTCGTAATATGATGGGCATAAGCTAATAATTCTATCGTTTTCTCATGTTTCAGCCCATGGGATGTCCTTTGGCATGTTTCATTCCATGAATCTTTCTGTCGCTTTAGAGCTCTGTATTGTTTATGAAAGCTAGATGCATCTAGTACTAATTTATTTATGTCAGCCTGTCGTATTCATCTGCAGCCCTGCACTTGACACCAAGGTACCATTGGAAAATTATAGATACGATAATCACACAAAAACAAAAGCATATCTGTAATAATACAGAGAAACAGCTGATGTTATGATGGTCTTTATTCCTCCAACAGGCGTTGCTTGATTCAAAATGTTTAATTTCTAAATCAACACATGTAGAGTGAATTGATATGATCGGTTCAGGTACATGTAATACTGTAATTGTTAATTGTGTGTACAAAGTTTGAATATTTAATTCTGCATGTATTTTGGCTTTATATATAGCATGAGTGGCTTCTTTCAATTGAAAATACACGATTGTTTTGTGTTTTTTTGCTTCAGATTTTATTTGTTCATTCCTTTGTCAGGAAATGGCTTTGCATTGAGAAAGCTGCTTTAGTACAAGTCACATGGGTCATGCATGTGCATTTACTCTTTTTAAATTCAATATAAATTGTTCTTTTAAAATTTAATACTAATTTTCTTTAACCAAAGTCTATACAATCCTGATTATAGAATGCCTTAACTGCCAGACGAAATTTATCTATCGTTGTGGACTTTAACTGTCACCAAGAAACTGCCAGACGAAAATAATTGCTATGGACTTTAACTGTCACCAAGAAACTAACAGTCGAAAATTATTTATTGCTATGGACTTTAATAACTGTCACCAAGAAACTCCCAGATGAAAATTATTTATCATTGTGGACTTTTACAGCAGTGGCCATGTAATAAACTTGGGTCAAAATTAGCGCACATTGAATGGAATTGTCATAGTCAAGGATAGTACGAATTTATTTATCAGTATGTGTAGCTTTCATTGTAACATCACAGCGTGCAACAATCATTCTGGATTGTACTGGATCACACCTTTAGGTTCATTTAGTCCAAAAATGTCTCTGTTCTTTAGCATTGATTTTTTGACGTATGCACCTCTTGGGGCATCTAAATAGTAACCTTCCAAAGGAATATGGATGTATACATGTGTGACTTGTACTATAACCTTGTATTTGTTTTCAAACTTTTAAATACAATGCAACCATGCTAAATCGGAAATATGGCATGAAAATGTATTATTTTGATGTAATGTTTGAAATATGTTTAAACATAATTGAAGAGGATGTCTTAACTGACCATTTTATTTACTTTAAAATATAACATAAACAATGTGCATATTCTGCAAACAAATTGACAACCTAAATCTCCCCCTGTATTTACAATATAATCATGTACTATGGCCTAATAAATTTATTAAACTTCTATTATTATTTTAATCAAATTTAAATTTGAAAAATCTAATTTATGTTTTTTTTTGTTAAAAAATATCATGTTCCATATATCTGGAAAACTGTATGTGTGTAAATAAATATAACAGAACAGAAACAATTTTTTTTATTGAGTGCTGAAAGAAGCCAGATCTCCTTGGTAGGCAGACTGAAAAATCGAAGAATTTACAACCATTTGGTCATAAGGAATTATAACATGCAGATATCCGATATTATTTGTATCTAATTTCCTTTAGATCTTGTAGATTCTGCGCCATTTAGTTAGTTTCAAACATGCACATAACATTATGGGGCTTTTGTATAGCAGATGCCATGCATACTGAAGGCCATAGCTGAGTAGTTGAACATGTACAAAGGTAATTCCCCACTGTAAAGATAACATTGTTACTAGAGTGGGTAGGGACTTTTATCCATGGCCACTGTGAACATCTTGATGCTATATTTGGAATTGGGAAGTCACGCATTAGACCTAGTTTATACTCAAAAGACAAGTAGTTCAGCTGTTATAACACTGTATGTACAATATCATCCATATTATGGTAGCTGACTTTCTCTCAAACTGCTCAGTCTGTTGGTTACCAAACAAAATAATTTTTTTGGGTTTCAGACACCTAATACAAATAAAGATATTTTACTTTTTCATCATTTACTGCCTGTGTTCATTTTTCAGTCTTTCTATTAATGCTGCTTAACATACATTTAAAGTTGAGTACATCTGCAAACTTCTCTGATCCCAGTCTGCCATTGTACATACAAGTCAGGGTCTATGCAGTTTGTTAGGAACAATCAATTAAACAAACAACACAGACCCTGTTCTGCTGGCACATTATGTGATTGGTAGATCAGGGTCTATGTTGTTTGCTGTTGAACTAAACAGCAAGTAAGTATATATGGTACATGATCTCTTCAGAAATATTTTGGTTGTAATTCACTAAGAGGTATTATTATTCTGTTCTGTTATTCATGGTCCCTGTATTACTGTGAGTTTGAATTATGATAGTTTTAAATATGTTTGGGCAGGAGGTCATGGGTTCAAACCCCGGCCAAGTCATACCAAAGACTTACAAAAATGGTACTTGCAGCTGCCTCACTAGGAGCTCAGCCAAGGTTAGTGTTAGGACTGGTGACAGTGGTTGGCTTGGGGTCAGGATAATGCGACTGTGTGTGTGGGACATCATGCTACATGTCTGTGTGATGTGTCAATGTAAACTGTCACACTGCAGACATCTTAGCGACATGACTGAAAAGTTGCTAAAGCTACGTTAAAAATCCAAGTCTCACACACACACAACTATGTTTGTTCCATACTTAGGTACATGTAGTCTGAGAATTAAAACATGGACATAGCAGTATTATATTATATTATATTATATTATATTATATTATATTATATTATATCATATTATATCATATTATATTATATTATATTATATTATATTATATTTGGGTTTGGTTGTCCAGGTCATTTTTTCAGTTGAATGTTAATTGAATTTTAGTATTTGTAGCAGAACAGTGCAGATGTAGTTCAAGTGGAATTAAGCAGATAATTAGCAGAGGTTTGATACAGTACTAAATTCCAGCTTATTGAGGTTCACTTCCATATATATGTATCATGCAGAACGGTTCACCTGAATAGTTGAAATTTAGATGAGGTGGACTTTGTTTCAGTATATACCTGTACACTGGAAGATATTACATTGCCTAAGTTTCAGCACAGTGTATATGCAGCAACAAGCAACAAACTCAATACAACTTAAAGACACTTTACTGTATCTTTGAAAATATAAAAATTTCTTTGGGCTACTTATGTCCAGTCAAATTCATAATGGCTGACTCAAGATCGTAATTTCTGTCAATGTTATCAAATTAGAACAGTGTCAGCTGGCAGGATATAGTACAATTGGTTACTTTTAACACATTATCGGAGGCTACTAGTATATATGGTACATGGGAGGCTACTAGTGCATAAATCCCAAGGAAATGGAGACTAAGGTCTCACTGGACAGTTTATCTGGTGAATTTTCATCCGACGATGACCAATTACAGAAAAGTGAGAATAATTTTACACTGAAGATACAAATAAAAACAAACTAATGATTTTTGTAGAAAGCATACATGTGAGATTTTGACTGCAGTAATCAGGTTAATTCCTGATGCAACTGGTGGTTTTTATACTGAACCAACACTGCCACCAACCCCTAAATTTTACATTCATTTTTGACAAGAAATAGCTATTTTGAATATTTTTCTGTGACAAGGCAGCTAAAAGAATCAGTATGTGCCTTATGCATGAATAAAGTTCACTAGTACTATAACAAATTAGCATACTTTTCATCACCCCTCAACCATCTAGATTTTTAGATATTTACCTCTGTAGCAGACACACAAAAATACGTAAGCCAAGTCGACAGCTCATTTGCAGCCCGAGTTACGCATTTGATCTCCAATGCAAATCTAACTGTGACAGGCAGTCACCAACAAGCCAACCTATTTCCAAGCCTAACTCAAAGTAAATCTGAACCACATTATAGATTTAGCTTATGTGTGAATTTATAAATGCTAGGCTTGTGATAATTAGGTTCATGCCTTCTACCTTAAAAATTAGGGGGGTGTCAAAATACGAAACTATCCAGTGAGACCTTAAGAATTCAAATAGCAGTCTGATTAAGGGAAAATCTTCTTATTTTCAAAACTTTGACCAATTCTAAATAAAACGCAACCTTCAGAAGTTTGAAATTCAAAATTGTTTGTTTCCTATGATTTATTGAATTTATTGATGACCAAAAGCTATCAAACAGAGCAACAGCTATGAGACAGCTTCATACTTCATGTATTACTTTCACCTCTGAAACATACAATTTCTTTATATTATGTCAGTTTCATCATTTTTCATAGCTAATACACCCTGTCTTGTTAGTGCCTGGTGATATCAGAGATATCTGAGAGCACAAATAATACAACTCTTCATGCAATCTGAAATAGTAGTGAATAAAAGATGTAAAGAAGCCAAGCTGAATTTCTTGTACAATGGCTGCAGAATGTACATGCCAAGTACTTGAAAGAATAATAACGATGCACGGCATATATAAACTGACCAGAACTCTCTCACTGATTTCATGAAGAAGGTCAAATCTATTTTAGATTAGAGAAATCCAAGGTAGACTTAAGGGAGGCAACTCATCAGGTAACATCAAATGTATGGACCAATCTTTGTAAACTTAACCACATCAGTTGGGAAACTTAAACAATGAAATTCTATACCCATATTTATCCCATCTGTTGATAAAACAATATGCATGGATAATGTATTTTAAGAACACTAAGAAGGACACCTCTAAATCATTTTCATACTGGCCGGCACATAATGTTGTTGAAGTTGCTGCTATTTAGAAGTGTGTTTTGCTAGTGATTGTCACCTGCATAGAACTGAATCTAAAGCAAATAGAAAATCATGCAAAGTAAAAAAGGGGAGGAGAAAAAACACAATGTAAAAAAGGGACATCCATTTAATATAAGTCACCAAAAACTTCAATGAAACTGGTGCAGATATATTTGTTCCTGTGAAAGCTCCACAACAATTGGCATGTCTGACTCCCAATAAATTGTTGATGTTGTCCTGCTGTTAGCAATATCACTTCAGCAGGTGTGCTCCCATACACCTTGAGGCCTACAACAAAATAAAACCCTGAACTTCTTATATACAGGTCATTATAACTTAAATTTCTGTAAATAAGATGAAATATATGTATTGAAACATTACATCATGAGTAGATATGGATGTAAGAGCATTAAATTAAGGTAATCATCATAAAATTAGGAAAATATACTAAGTTTATACTGAAAATGTTGATAAACTGAATAAGTATGTGAAATACTTCAATTAAACCACCGTGCTTGAAACTTATAAGGCTTTTGTTGTTCATTAGGAGAATGGATCAGGAGCAATACCTGGTAGTATTAAAACTGTTAAGTCCCTTCTTCTACTATGATTAAGTGCATTCAAATCTATAGGAAGTGTATGTTTGGAATACCTAACTATGTCAGATTCAAGATATGGAGGTAATAAGGATATGATTTATGGCACAGTGAATCACATTTGACAAGACTGAAAAAATGACACCGGTTCTTAAGGTCTCACTGGACAGTTTATCTGGTGAATTTTCATCCGACGATGACCAATTACAGAAAAGTGAGAATAATTTTACACTGAAGATACAAATAAAAACAAACTAATGATTTTTGTAGAAAGCATACATGTGAGATTTTGACTGCAGTAATCAGGTTAATTCCTGATGCAACTGGTGGTTTTTATACTGAACCAACACTGCCACCAACCCCTAAATTTTACATTCATTTTTGACAAGAAATAGCTATTTTGAATATTTTTCTGTGACAAGGCAGCTAAAAGAATCAGTATGTGCCTTATGCATGAATAAAGTTCACTAGTACTATAACAAATTAGCATACTTTTCATCACCCCTCAACCATCTAGATTTTTAGATATTTACCTCTGTAGCAGACACACAAAAATACGTAAGCCAAGTCGACAGCTCATTTGCAGCCCGAGTTACGCATTTGATCTCCAATGCAAATCTAACTGTGACAGGCAGTCACCAACAAGCCAACCTATTTCCAAGCCTAACTCAAAGTAAATCTGAACCACATTATAGATTTAGCTTATGTGTGAATTTATAAATGCTAGGCTTGTGATAATTAGGTTCATGCCTTCTACCTTAAAAATTAGGGGGGTGTCAAAATACGAAACTATCCAGTGAGACCTAAGTGCCTTGCTGTGCCTAATGACACACCAAGACAGTCAGCTAAGGATACCAGATGAGTTACTTTGGCTTCCTGAAACTTTTGAAATAATACAGCATGATTTAAATAGCACTGACTGTGAAAATCTCCAATCCCCTTTTCCCACCAGGCAATAAACCTATATCACTCTGACCTAACATAGGTGAAGAAACCCTATTCTTATGATTATTGTTCCATGGAACTAAAATGCATAGTGTCAGATTTGTATTTATAATATTTTTAATGAATGAAACACAAAATTTTGTATAAAATAGCACGCTGTCTCAGTCAGGGAAAATATCTGGTTCTCCACAGGATTTTAAAAGTTGCAGTCCGGGTCTGTGTCCTTCAAAAATGTGCAGTCCCAGCAAGAAAACCTTGTAGTCCCAATAACAGTACTATTTTTTTTTTATATTTTTTAAATGTGTGCTATGTTGTGTCACCAATACATATGCCATCAGAATGCTCATGTTCATTCATTGTGAAATATTTATTGTTATCATAATAAACAAATGAAAGATTGTGACATTTGATAAGCGATGTTGTAATGTTACAATTATAACAATTCTCAACGACTTTAACTTGCCATTCTTTGATTATGTGCACAGCTAAAAGAAATCAAGGAAGAGGTTAAATTTGCTTTTCCATATTAATTTATTTAATTAGCTTAATTCCATTTCAAATCAATCAATTTTTCAAGACACTGGAATAAGAAACAAATGACCATATTCCATTCACTTTTTTCCTTTCATTTTAAAGCTACACAACATCCAGTCTTAGTGATTTTGTTTAACTTTAAAAGTGCCGTGTTATTTGGGTTGCCATTGAATTATTGCTCCTACAGCTAAGACAAGAATGGCATAAAACTAATAATGTTCCATGGTTTTCCGATGGAAACCTGACTTAATAAAAGAAAAGAAAACATGGTTATTTAAAATGTTTTTTTAGTGAGTTTTTATGAATACATACTTGCAAGGGTCCATTTGGATAAAGATATTAAATATACAGTAAGACGTAAACTTTTGATACATTAGGTTGAATATAAGACTCACATCGGCCAGTACAGTCACACTATTGTTGTGAACAGACCTTGCTTGAAGGCTAACCCTGGGTGTGGTTATTGGTGACATTAACACTGACCAGGGCCCATTTGTTTGCTGGAATTTCAGCAGAAAATTTGTTTATGTATAGCTCAGTGCCATTGTCCACTTAATTTATGCTTAGTTTTCATTGGATTATTAGAGGTCATCAAGTACATGTACCGTTAAAGTGGTACACTTAATTTACACTTGAGTGAAATGTAAGCAGTGTGTGTGTTTGGGATTTTTAACATAGCTTTAACAATTTTTCAGTCATATCGCTATAATGTTTGCAGTGTGGCAGTTTATAGTGATGTCTAGCACTGGGGCATCATGTCACAGACATGTAGCGTGATGTCCCACCCAGTCACATTATCTTGACACCAGGCCGACCAGTCCTAACACTAACCTCAGGAATATAAGCAGAAGAAAACTGCTTAATGGTACATGAGTTCAGTGAATTTTTTTCATTGATTTCTCTTTAGTCACAGTTCAAAGATGCATGTAGATGGTCAATACTGATAATGAGTAAAATAATTTGAGTAATATATAGTATTTGAAAATAACGACAATTTTCAGGGATGCACAAATAAGGTATGATGTTGCTCTGGTAATTGTTATTGTATTTATTTTTTATAATGGTCAAAACTTTGCAACAGGGTCATGAAACAATATGAAAAGCTAATTCATTTTATGAACAATACATAGGGAGCAAACCATTCATCAGTCAGATTTATGAATATTGTTAGCCTTGTTTGTAGTTTGTATAAATCATGCAGTCTTCATGCCTAGAATTCAGCATAAGTTGCCTTGTAGCTAGAAAGACTACTAGATGAAGAAATTTATTGTTTCTGTTGAATGCTTACTAGTCCTTGCCAAAAAACAAATATTGACTAACACCACTATTTATTTCTAAATTATTATCATTCATAATTCAGAAGTACAAATCTTGATTTACAAAACCAGCAACTGCATGTTCACGACAAAAGTAATGCCTAGTTCTCCAAAAATTAACTGTAAACAAAGAAGACTAAATGTTTTTGTTAGAGCCATACCTATCAATCTGAAAACCTCCAACAAATAACAGAAAAAGACAAAAGCCTATTTTACCATGGTCAGTATGTATTGTTACTCGCAGCAAGATGATTCAAGTCACAATCATTTGTGCCACAGTAAAAGCAGGGTGATCTGATCTGTCATGATGACAGTATTTGCACTGTGCAGGATTTCACAATATATATGAACCTTTTAACGGAATATGTACTAATCTTCTAAAGATGGAATGGTTAATCTTAATATGAATTTTGATGACCGTGGCACCGCATTTACGATTTGAGAAATATGTAAGACTGGTTTACGGTCTTTGACATGCATCTTCATAAATCTAACAAAACTGGTACAGATTTTAAAGACTTGATGTAAAATATAACAACTCAAATGCTAATGGCTCTATCCCAAAGGTGAGCAATTGAATCTCAGGGATATATCCATTTAGCTTGTAGAATGGGGGCATCATCCAGTCATTCAAATTTTTTAAACTGACATATCTAAGATATCATAAATAAACACAGACTGGTGGCAACTGAAAATTTATTAGTCATCAGACTATTCAAATTATGAAAACCACAAATCTGACAGGAAATTTATTGCTCTTGGACTGCCCCAAATTTTAATCCCAGCTCTTTGTACAGTTGTATCAAATGTAATACTGAACACTGTCCATTGTAAGTTAATTAATATTTTAAAATCATTGCATTTTTATGACTGCAGTAAATGTCAACTGGTATGGTGTTCATGACTCTTAACTCATGAATAATTGAACAGTAATACTAAATAACACAGATCAAGACAATACTGTATAACACATAAATCATGACAATACTATGTAACACATGTAAATCAAGATAGTACTACATAACACACATAAATCATGACAGTATTACATAACACATAAATCATGACATTACTACTTAACGCAAAAATCATAAAATTACTAAATAACGCATAGATCAAGAAAATACTATATAACACATAAATCACGACAATAATATGCAACACACATTAATCAAGACAGTACTGTATAACACATCAATCATGACTATATTACATAACACATAAATCATGACAATCCTATATGCATGTAACATGAATTATGACATTAGTACATAATGCATATAAATCATGAGAATACTACATAACAGATAAATCATAGCATAACTACAAGGTACAAAATTCATGGCATTACAGTAAAACCTGTCTTGAGAGACATGGTTCTCCATGTAGATTTATTGATTATATAGTCTTATGACCTGTTATGGGAGACCACCTGTCATGAGAGACCATTATATTTTGGCAGAAGGGGTGGTCTTTCAAGACTGGTTCCACTGTCCTACACAACATAAAAATCACGACAATACTACATATTGTTAATAAATCATGACAAAACTACATTGACATAATCATGACAATACTACATAACACATAAATCATGACAAAACTACATAACACACATAAATCATGGCTACTATCATTCATAATATTTACAGAATATATTATTATAGTTGTTTAACTCCCTTAAGGCTTGTTTGAATTTGATAGAAAATTGACACATATTTTATTTACATTAATTGTTTTTCAGGTTTGGTGAAGTTTGGGAATATTGATGGTCTGTTTTTGGTGCGGAAGAGCTCAACTTCATCATCAGAATATGTATTGTCCTTGGTTGCAGAGGGGAAGTTCTTCCATTTCCAGATCAATGAGTTGAAGAGAATGCATTTTTCTATTGATGATGGACCTGTCATTGTTGGTTTGTTCAGCTCTATGTACTGTATATTATCTCAAGAAGGGGACAGGTTTGCTAAGAATAGGAAGAGGTTTAACCTAGAAGTGAATTTTTAATATTTTAAAGACTTTCTGCATTATTATTTTCAAAATACCTGCAGTTTAAAATATTAAGCAGTTTTATTAGTTAGGGATTACAGTTTGCATCCACTTCTAGCTGATTTATGAAAAAAACAATTCTCAGACTAATACTTTCCAGTGCACACTAGAACTTGCATGCGTGTATGTATGTATGTAATGGGATGTCAGCATTTATGCTTATGGTGTAAATTTTAGGAAAAGTAAAAGTTTATGCATAAAAAGTACCAACTACTTGCTAGATGTTAATTTTTTGTGGTTCTTTTCTAGACAAACACAAAAAATAAATTGGTTCTTTGATTACATTCTGATATTTTCAGCAAGTAATTTGCTGTTTGTGTGATCCTTTAAAATATCTTTGAATTTTGCCAGTGTCAGATGAAAAAAAGTAATTGAAACGAAAATGAGAAATATCATTTTTAAGATGCTGTATGGTGCCATGTATTAAGGAAAATAAAATTTAGTACTTAAAAATAAAAGCATGTCAGTCCACGTCTTCAAAGTAAATGAAAGCTAAAATTTATGCTAATCTGGAAGAATGCAGTATGGTCAATTGGGTGGTGTATTTGCCTACTTTTAATTTCGATATAATGTACATAATAATGTCATAAATTAAGGGATTTAATCAGAATGGTCCGCTTTATGATAAAAATTGACAGAGGGTGCAGCTTATACTATATTTTCCATAAACTGATATCTGTACATTCTCTATTCTCTGGTATTTAGGCTGGTGCTACATATGAATGGTAACAACTCAAGTGTAATGTGGTTTTATTTATCTGAGTCTAAGATGGAAATGTTAGGGTGACATTCATAAAGGGAAATAACTCTTGATAAAGTTGTCACATGAACTCTTGAGTCTTGTAATTGATATGTTACTTATTTAAGGGGTTAATTGTTACATAACAAGAATGATCTTTTATTGGGTCATAGTTATTGAATAAGGTATATATGACTTTATTCCATTCATATTCAGTGTTAATTGTTGGATATATGATAGTAATTTAATTATTGTTCATAAGTTCTGTCCTTCTTATGTTGTATAATTTATATAAAAACGTTACTATGATTACTTGTAGTATTGTAGAATTAACAAGTAGTGACTCGATGGTGTTTATAATTATTACCATCTGCCTGGTGCCAATGTGTTTGTCGCATGATCCATGCCTTTTGCAAAATGTGTGGCCCTTGATGTTTTTCCTTTTTTATGTTTGGAGTAATTCTTAGGAGATTTCTCACACAAAGAAGTATACTCCATCTGTATTTTTGTCTCACTTTTAGCTATATTCTGTCTGAGATAAAGATTCTCACTATAAGCAAAATATATGTCCACACCATTTTGGTTGCCTGACCTATGTTCCATAATACGTTTAGTCAGATAATATTTACTTGACCTCATGTAGGCATTGTACAATTTTAATTATTCTGCATTTCATTCTTGTAGTTATTATACACATCTCTTGTGGCCTCAAGTTCACATTACACTTGACTGATTTTGCGTGCATGGAATATTGATTTCCTTCTAATGATTACATGTCTCAACTTGGTGGGCAGATCTATATACATGGAGACTAGATAATTTAAGTTGGCAAAGGATAACCATGCCACATGTATGAAATATATGGGGCATGATTTGAGTCCTACTTGTGACACCTACACATGATGAATGAAATCTATAGTGACCAGTTCGGCCTGACAGTGCATTCTTTTGTATCGGTTCAAGAGAAAACACATGATGAATGAAATCTATAATGATCAGTTAAGCCTGACAGAACATTTGGTTAAATGGGTTCGGGAGAAAACACATGATGAATTAAATCTATGATGACCAGTTAAGCCTGACAGAACATTTGGTTAAATGGGTTCAGGAGAAAACACATGATGAATTAAATCTGTAATGACCAGTTAGGCCTGACAGTACATTTGGTCTAATGGGTTGGGGAGAAAACACATGATGAAATCTATAATGACCAGTTAGGCCTGACAGTGCATTCGGGCTAATGGTAGGAGAGAAAACACATGATGAATGAAATCTATAATGACCAGTTAGGCCTGACAGTACATTCGGGCTAATGGTAGGAGAGAAAACACACCATCAAGAATGAGGATACCATTAGCCTTACTGCCAATAACACTTCAGTCAACAACTTTTTCAGTTCTGCCAGTTTTAATAAAGTCAACTGTGTCATCTTATCATGGGCATTTCACACATCTATCTCACTGTCCTTGCTTTCATGATTGGAACAGATTTTATCACCAATGCAGTGGTTGCAAAAGTTTATTGGCTATAATCAGTACCTCCTTGGACATGATCTAAACTGATGCATGGAGGGACCTCTTATGATGATCCTATTTCACATACCCCGTATTGGATTTCAATTAATGCATGAAGGGACCAGTTACTGTGATTCAGTTTCGTATACTCTATCAAGGTATCACAGCACTTGGTCCAAAGAGCCGATGGTCTGTGCTTATAACAGTGCCACTAGGAACCCAATTCAGTTCATTAGGACATTGGACTCGTATGGATCCATATTGGTTCTGTACTATGACAGGTCTTTGTAGTCCTGGTGACATTGATGACACACATAGCATTTGTATGGAGATTGATGTATACCCATAATGCCACACTACCCCGTTTATTATGCCTTTCATCTTGGCAGTGATGTACAAGTTCATGCATCCTTAAGTTCATTGTTCTATGAAGACCAGCTGCCATTCAGACATCTGCCAAAGTCTGACTGAGATGCCAACTTATGACACTGTTTTGATAGGAATCTTGGAAGCCCAGGTCTCAAAAGTTGTTCCTTTTTGCAGTAACAACTTCCACCTAATTTTAACAAAACTTTTACTTAGACTCATACACTAGTTTTCCATGCTGTCCTCTCATCTGCTGAAATGTTGCAGGGCTTGGAATGTCAAAATTGGAAGTCCTTGACACACAACTGCTGGTTTGAAATATTGTTGCAGTTGGATCTCTGGTCAGCTTGGTATCCATGGCTACAGCTTGGTATCCATGGCTATGTTTTGGTGATCTGATAACAGTATAGCCTTGTCCAGTGATAGTAAAAAGAGACAACAACTGGGGTAGTGATTCTGTGTCCTAGCCTAAACCTTTTTGTCAATAACTATAATGGCATTTGTGCTGGGGAGTGAACTTCTTGTATGGCTGTAACATAGGAGCTCATCATTCACCTAATATCATACTTCTTTGTGTGTGTGATTTGGATTTTTAACGTAGTTTAAAAAAAAAACATTCAGTCATATCGCAACAATGTCTGCAGTAATGCAGTTTATAGTGATGTCTAGCACTGGGGCATCATGCCACAAACATGTAGGACGATGTCCCACCTAGTCACATTATTTTGACACCAGGCTGACCAGTCCTAACACTAACCTTTTAATGCTAAGCACCTAGCGAGGCAGCTATTTGTACCATTTTTGCTGTATCCAGTCCTGGCCACTGGAGTGGTCATACCTGTGTATGTTATTCTTACATAATGCCATAGCTGTGTGTGTTATTCTTACCTAATGCCATAGCTGTATGTGTTATTCTTACATAATGCCATAGTTCTGTGTGTTATTCTTACATAGTGCCATAGCTGTGTGTGTTATTCTTACCTAATGCCATAGCTGTGTGTTATTCTTACCTAATGCCATTGCTGTGTGTGTTATTCTTACATAATGCCATAGCTGTGTGTGTTATTCTTACCTAATGCCATAGCTGTGTGCGTTATTCTTACCTAATGACATAGATGTGTGTGTTATTCTTACCTAATGCCATTGCTGTGTGTGTTATTCTTACATAATGCCATAGCTGTGTGTGTTATTCTTACCTAATGCCATTGCTGTGTGTGTTATTCTTACATAATGCCATAGCTGTGTGTGTTATTCTTACCTAATGCCATAGCTGTGTGTGTTATTCTTACTTAATGCCATAGCTGTGTGTGTTATTCTTACATATTGCCATTGTTGTGCCTGTCAGTATTTCACTCACTTTGGTATGAACTTTAAAATGCATGTAAACAGTGTATGCCTCCATTTATTACATGTTTGAATCGTCTTATTCGTTTCTGATATTCTCTCAAAAAATTGCATCTATTTTAGCCCCATTTGGGTCTCCACAGTTCAGCAGTAGATTTCACCATCATGGGTTGCTTGTTTATGAGACCACTGTAACAACTCACTTGTCCCAAAAGGGACTGAAGCTTTGTCCACTGGATCAAGAGTTCCCAGTTTTGGGATACTTGACATTCCTTAACAGCAAATGGGAGAGCCTCACAAGTTTAGGGATACTTGACATCCCTTAACAGCAAATGGGAGAATCTCGCAAATTTAGGGATACTTGACATCCCTTAACAGCAAATGGGAGAGCCTCACAAGTTTAAGGATACTTGACATCCCTTAACAGCAAATGGGAGAATCTCACAAATTTAGGGATACTTGACATCACTTAACAGCAGATGGGAGAATCTCACAAGTTTTGGGATACTTGACATCACTTAACAGCAAATGGGAGAATGATGGGTATTACCTTGCATATTCAGTCTCTTTGAATTACAATTTGCATGGATTCAACATGGTAGGCTGGAGTACCCACCTTCTGCCCTCGTTTCAGGAAGTGAGTGGAGTGTGGTCCCTTACAAGTATTTATCATTGACCAGTCTCCTGGAGACAAAGGCCACTGTCCATGGCAGGAGACACAGCCTGGAAAGAGCATTCTCATTCCTTCACCTTCATTGTCAGTGTTAGTTACATGAATGCCCATATCTCTGTCTTCTGGTTTGGGAATTTTTCAGATTGTGTCATCTTTAACAATCCATATCCACCACATGCTGGGCATATTCAGTGCCCTTGCATACTCGTTTTCACCCCTCTTATTCAGATGAATCTTCACCCACTGGGGTCAACCACTCAAGGGTTTATTAGAGACACTATGGAATGCAAACCTACCAACCTTTGTTTCTACAGTACCAGATCATAAGGCTCAGACAGTCAGTGCTCATGCCACAAACTGGAATGACCTAGTTGCCTATGTATTCCTTTCAGTCCTTCTGATCTTTGCAAAAAAATGGTCTTGCACCAAAGCATGGGAATTCAAATGCTGTCTGATCCATCTTGCTTCATTCAAGTGGGACAAGTCATGAAGAATGATCTATTTAGCTTGACTGGAATTCCAAAGAATATCATGCTTCTTCCTTGCCTGCTCAAACTGGAATTCCAAAGAATATCATGCTTCTTCCTTGCCTGCTCAATCAATCATGACTACATTATTCTCATCAAAACCAGGATCCTTCCATGCCTGCTCAGTCAGCTGTGACTTGCATGATTCACATCTAAACCTGTAACTGTTAAACCTGCACATCTGAATCTTATCAAACAATTCCTAATGGACAATCATTTCTCGGAACAAGTGGTGGCCAGAATCATGTGAAAAGGCCCACCACTCTATAAAGGGAAGTGTTTTCCCATGGGTTCCAGTGGGAATACCATCTCAACATTCACAGTTACATCTTAAACTGACAATGTGTGCATTTCCACTCCTAAAGATGGGATTTGGCACTAATCCCTCTTGCAAGGGGAGATAACTCTTGACTTTATTCCTACCTATGTGGGCAGACAACTTTGCATTTTTAATGCTTTAGTTAGTTTGTGAGTGCTGGTCATTTTTGTAAGATACTTTGATGAAGTACTGCAGAGGAAATACATTTTATGGCAAAACTTCATGTTGTTATAATAATTTTCTCATTCCACATTCACACCTGGCATGATTTTCTCAGTTTCTTTCTCGACAATAATACTGTGATTTAAAATATTTCATTTGATGGAAAAGGCTAAATTTGGACAATCTTACTCAAACTAGAGGCCACCTCTATCCTGTCTGTGGTCTATAGTAGGGTTGTCCAACCTATGGCCCTTGTGCCAGAATCCAGCATGCCCTATGTTTCTATCTGGCCTGCCAACCTTTTGTTTGAAATATGCAGATCTGCAGCTTCACTCAATTTCAGGTGATGATATTTTAGGTTGGTATTTCATTATGATCAAATACACCAAATCAGACATTAATTCAACTTTTGCAGTTGCTATTTTTGTCATCAGTTGAACTGGATAGTCATGGACACCATTTCTGCGCATAGATCTGCACATGTTTACATTTTTGTGACATCGTATGTATATATGTCTGTTGAACCATTTTTATATGCCACAGTTGATGGAATTTTCTACCTGTTTTACTTCCAGGGTTAGACTGCATGATACAAAAGTACATGGAGATGCCATTGGGGCTGCCATGTAAACTGACACAGTTCTGTAAGCAACATCCCCCGCCGCACATGGCCAGGAGGAGAGGGACAACAAACCTACTGCATAATGCTGTTCTGCAAAGTAAATTCCATATTTGTGTAGGCCTGTGTGTGTGCATGCATGTTTGTGTAGGCCTCAGTGTGTGTGCATGCATGTTTGTGTAGGCATCTGTGTGTGTGCATGCATGTTTGGTTTGCTATAGAATGTAAGGTGGTTGTCATCAAATGAAGGAATAAGAATTTAAAATAACATTCTTATAGAGCAAACGCTGTTGAAATTATATGTATGGATATTTTTGATGTATGATTTGTGTATTGAAGAATGAGAAAATTTTAAATTGTAACTTCCTATAGATTATACCATAGCACAGGGGACATCTGTTAATAAAGGACATGTTTTTTTCCCCCTTTATAGTCCTGTACAGGGAGACATGTTTCATTATAAATGGCACATTTCAGTTTTTCAAAAGACACCAAAAACAAAACATCCTCATCATATATGGCTTTCCTTCATGATTACATGGAGCCAAGAATCCATGATTTCATGCTGTTTGCCGGAGGGGGGGGGGCAATTCTAGTGCAGAAAAACAGATACTAGTCAGGTTTTAGAAATGAGTCATTGATACAAGAGATGAAGAATCAGCATAACACTATATATGTCTTAGAAAATTTGTTAAGGCTTTTGTTTATTTTCTTTCTCATACATTTTCTGAAACATTCTGTGGAGTTCATACATTCTATGATATGCTTATTCAGCTTTTTGACCTTGGAGTCAAGGTCACTTTGTACAGCAATGCCTTTATTATGGGTTGTTCATGCAGGCTCAGGCCCTTATGTTTTGTTAATGGATGTTTTCAAATTTAAGACAATCCATTATCTATTTCAACCTTAGCCAAGACTGTTAAGTGTTAGCAGTATGTATCCCTTGGACCATGCTTATCTATTGCCATGCCAATCCTCTGTTTTATCAGTATTGTTAGTACTTTGATTTTGCATAATTTCACATCAGATTTTCTTTCTACATGTTTTGACAGGCAAAGCAGCACTTATGTATTCTCCCGAGTCATGCATGTTGCAAGACTGTGAAAAGTTATTATGGATACTTATAGAAATCACATAAAGAACAATGAATTAAAACTGATTTTGCATTGTGCAACCTAAAGTTGAATATTGAATAATGAATTATAATTCGTATTTCAGATATACCAGAAAATGTGGAAAAAATTCTTAACAGCAAGTTCCACCCAGATATTGATGCAAAATCATCTTCAGGTATATTATGTCTGTATGTATGTTTGTTGTTTGTATGTATGTTTGTTGAATTTTATTGTTGTTGTTGTTGTTATGGGGTTTAGCGCCATTTTTCAGCACAAGATAGGCTATACATGGTGGCCAGTATTATTGGTGGAGGAAGAATCAGGGAAACCCCGGAAAGAACCACCAACCCATGAGAAGCTACCAGCAAGCTTTCTCACATATCCACATTGGCCCAGCCCGAGACTCGAGCCCATGCAGACATAGGTGAGATGGCAGTGATCCGTGACGGATAGCGCTTTAGACCACTTGGCCACTCGGGGCCCCTGTTGAATTTTAAGTTCTTCTTAAAGTGAAAATGGACTTCTGTGTCAGTGTATGTGTAAAGTCATCAGCTATAATTTTATATCCTACCCTTTGATGAAATTGTTTGTAATTTTCCCAGTATGTTATATAAAGCAGGACATTTTTATATTTGTTTTTAATTTAAGAATTTAAGCTAGAAAATTCTTATAATTTTTTTCAGCTCTATTAAGTAGAACCATTTGTAGACATGGTTAGTGTTCTTATGGCCTAGAAATACAGTGGTCCCCATTTTGGATAATGTGACTGCTGTTATGAAAAGATGGCCATATATAAATAAGGAATGGCCTTTCTTAAGGGAGACATGTTGTTGTTGTTGTAGGGTTTAAGGCCATTTTTCAGCACACGATAGGCTATACATGGCGGCCAGTATTAATGGTGGAGAAAGAACCCCGGAAAGAACCACCGACCCACCAGGAGCTGCTGGCAAGCTTTCTCACATACCCAAATTAGCTGAGTCTGAGACTCGAACCCACGCAGACAGAGGTGAGATGGCAGTGATCCATAACGGAGAGCGCTTTAGACCACTTGGCCACTTGGGGGCCCCTACGGGAGACATGATAGGACAGATATGTCTTTTGTTCTGTAAACCATCTGTCCATCCACAGTTGATTGTATTTTTATCTGGAGGTCTTATTCATGACATAGTTTGATCAAACTTGGAATATGAGCTTATGTCGTCAAGATCTTGGCTGAGTACAGTAATGAGCAAGATCCATGAATATTAATGAGTGATCTTGAATTTCATTGGTTGAGCTTGTTACCACTCTGGAGGCCATATTTCTAATTGGTGTTGATTATAACTTTTGCAATAAGAGATTATATCCTCCAGTTTTTGGATGATTTTGATAATAAGTGATATCAGCCCATATTAGGTGATCTTGCATTTGGTTGGCTATGTTTGTTCTCACTTTAAAAGCCCTATTTCTGGTCTAAGTTTGATCAAACTTGGAATGTAAGTTTATGGTATCAAGATCTCAGATGAGTTACTAATGAGTGAGATCCATGATATAATCGTGTATCTCATTGATTGAACTTGTTACCAATCTGGAGGCTGAATTTAGGTTTGATTTACTCAGAGCAACATTAATTTCAGGATAAATTACAGTATATTGAGGAGATCATCAAAAACATTATTCCACATGGTTTCCGTTTGGTTCACACATGTACCACTTTACACATTGTGTACTACGTGTTGAATTGGATACATTCTAGTTTTATTGTTTGATCCAACTTAGACAGGTTTTTTTAATACAAAATATCGACACTCTTTTTGAGATACCTTGTCAAACAATAGATAGATAAATAAGTAGATGTGACTGTGGTAGAAGTAAAATGAAAAAAAAAATCACAAGGGTTAAGCATTACTAACATGAATTTAATGCGTCTACGGATTTAAAATGATGTAAATTTGAACACACTGATACTTGTCTTTTGTGACATGCTTGACAAATAGAACTTCACATTTTGAAAATAAATCTGTTAATTTTTTGTGTTACTCCTTGATTTCTCTGCCACCGAGCAAATTCCTGCAGATTTCTCAACTGTATGATCTTTACATTTTGGGTCTACAGCCACCATATGGCAATAATAAAAGATTTGATTGCTTCCTGTGCAGAGGGAGGATATGGTGCAACATATGCATCTGCATAACTCTCAACACTGTTGATACTCATGTTGGAATCGTCTTCTGCTGCAAATTTGTTCGTTATAGAATTAATAATTTTTTCATCTGACATATTTGGCTGTGGGACAGTCATTCAAGAAAAACACCTGTCTCACGACCATTAGTCTGTATGAATTTCTCCCAAACGGCCTCTGCATTAATGACATTAATTTCACTGAAACCTTCAAAGTCACTATCATTGTCCCTGTCTCTGTTACTGTTTTGCTTTACGTCCAAGGCAGCTCCAAGACCCTTAATCCAGCACCCTCTATGATCTTAGGAGTGATTGCTTTCCAAGCCTGACCACCAATGAATACAACCTCTTTTAAATTCACACTTTTGAGAAAGGTTGTAACACCTACTCCACTGTCTAGCATTGACTGTATTAACAGCCAACAGTAATTCTGTTTAAAAGTACTGATAATTCCTTGATCCTATGGCTGGATTATAGATGTTGTATTTTTAGGGAGGTATTCCACCTGGATATTTCCATCACTTGTTACGAGTGAATCAGCATGGGGGTGGCCTGGGCAGTTATCGAATAAAAGTAGTGCTTTCTCCTCTAAGCCCCTGGATTGCTGGTGGTTTCTGATGGCTGGGACAAACAACTTGAAAAACCACTCCATTAATATGGTTGCAGTCATCCACGCGTTTCCACTGTTTCTGTATACATATGAAAGACTGTCCATGTTAATATGATGGAAAGAACGAGGGGACTTGTATTTGCCAATACATAATGGTTTCATCTTGTGTGTACCAGTTTTGTTAACACAAAACAAAAGTGTTAATCTCTCTTTGTTCAGCTTGAAGCTCTCATTTTTGTGTAGGTCATCTCTGGTAGCAAGTTTTGTCTGGCATCATTCTGTAGCAAAGAACAGCCTCATCACATTGTAAATTTGGTCTTCTATGTATTGTTCACAGATGATTATCTCTCTGTGCTGGTTTGGATAATTACTTGTGGCTTCCTGATTCGCTGAGCATATCTCTCCCAGCAACGAATTTTGTTTAATTCCATGTCGGCGCTGGAATCTCCAAAGCCATCATTTGTTTGCCCTAACATGAGATTCTTCATCAATAATTTTTGCCATTTTCTCTGCTTGGGCCTTGAGAATTGTTCCAGAGATGGAAACACCTTGTTCACATTGCTGTGTGAACCATGTGTACACAGCATTATCTAATTTGGTATCTTGTGCAGTCCAAGCTAGTTTTTGTTTGATCCCATCATCTGAATCGACATCATATAAGTAATCCCGAAGTTTCTGCTCATCATTAAGCCAAACTTGAAGTGTTGACTCAGCAATTTTTAGTTCATTGCAATCTTTGGCTCTTTCTTCACCATTATGAACCCTATCTATGATGCACAGCTTTTCAGTCAGTGAGTATGCTTTTCGCTTGATTCCTTTACTCTCCATGGTCACATTTACAAATGATTAAGACATATTACTGATTGATAATATATACTTTAATGATGCTAAGTACATACAAATGTGAAACCATTTTCAATTGGTCAAATAAAATGAATTTTGATAATGGTAGTGAACACAAGAACTTATGTTCAGAATTGCATGCCTTTGAATTTTTTCTTTGTACTTCCCTTGCTTGATTTGATACAAAAGACATATTCAAAGAGATAAAACAACACAGGTCTCTTTTAATTTATTTTTTTCATGCAACAAATACTTCCCCAAGTTGTTGATCAAAACAAAGCCGGCATGTAATTAGATTCTCACAGAAGTACTCACAGGTTTCGATATGACAGTCGATTGACTCTTTTCATGTTTTCATAGAACAGAATATGTAGCAATTATAATGTTTATACTGAAACAGAATTAAAGGATTAGAACGTGACTTTGACATAGCAAGACATTTAGTTGGTGTTTATTTCATTCTCTGTTGCCACCTGTTAGCATTTACCAGAAGTTTTCATTGATCTCTATTTCAGCAGACTGTTTATTTGCAGTGCATTGACAACTATTTATCATTAAAAAAAACTTACATAATGTATGAAATCTTATTTAGAACATGCAAATTTCACAATATGGATTCTATCTTTACGGGCATTAATCACCATTTTTGATGATAAAACAAGCAAAGTTTAATTTACCAATTCTTACCGTAATTTTTTTCATGTTCATCATATTTTAAAGATATTTAAAATATATTTTCTTTGGAAAAATATTAGGAGTCGCGCTGGACACCGCGTTATAAGCAGGATTGCGAGTTGATATCCGGACGCACGTTATCAAGAAAGTGGTGTAGTAGGTCCTTTTGCTGAACATGAATTGATCGCAATCAAGACTGGTAAATAAAAGCCTGATATATCAAACATTTTATTATTGAAAATGACAGTTTAAGTCTTGAATTGTAAAATCAGTATAATGATCAATATATGACGAAATATCAATTAGTTAATATGTTAGCAAAGTCTACTTGTGGCAACATTTTCATAAATAAATATCAATTAAATAAGTCTTGTGAAGGAGATGTATGTTTCAGTCATTTAATTTGGTTCAAATGCAGTCATGATATCCTCATGAATGTTATGTGTAATCTTGTATTCAAATGTGTAATGTAATATGCATTCCTGTATTAAAGTACGTGAAAGTGATATTCATCCTTGTATTCAAATGTGTAATGTAATATGCATTCCTGTATTAAAGTACGTAAAAGTGATATTCATCCTTGTATTCAAATGTGTAATGTAATATGCATTCCTGTATTAAAGTACGTAAAAGTGATATTCATCCTTGTATTCAAATGTGTAATGTAATATGCATTCCTGTATTAAAGTACGTGAAAGTGATATTCATCCTTGTATTCAAATGTGTAATGTAATATGCATTCCTGTATTAAAGTATGTGAAAGTGATAATCATCCTTGTATTCAAATATGTAATGTAATATGCATTCCTGTATTAAAGTACGTAAAAGTGATATTCATCCTTGTATTCAAAAGTTCTCTTGTTTTTAAATGTGTAATGTGGTATCCTAACTTGTATTCAGACGTGTAAAGTATCTGTCAGCTATCACTCTGATGCCTACAAGTGTTTCCATGACAACATAATAAGGTGCTGACTGTGTTTCTATCTCCGACATACAGAAGTGCTTGTTGCATTGTTTGAATCAGATAAAAGCAGACCTGTGTTTTTAATTATATTGTTAATTAGTCTTTAGAATCAAATCAAGTAAAGGGGTTGAATACAAAAATGTTAAAAGGACACCTGCATAAGAGTTAGTAGTTGCAGTATCAAGCCAGGAAAGCAAACAAATGATCACATTCTTCCCATACCAGGCCATTTGTTCTTCGCTACAAAACGTGGTTGCATAATTTAAACTGAAAAATCCAGTTGATACAAGCAGATTGTCTTGAAAGACAACTCATCAAGAGTCCTGCTCCCAGCTTTCAGGTGCTACTTGAAATACATGGAAGAGTTCTGTGGTGCCTGACAGTGCTTCTTGCTTCTGGTAAGACCAGTAAGCAGCAGAAATCCACAAACCTTGGTGGCTTGGCTTAAGTAGTTGGTCTACTCAGCAGGCTCATGGATTTCTCAAAACATGATATGCCTCATGAAAATTTACAGACAATCTCTGTGAGTCTTGCTATCAGATGCTGTGTTTCAGTTGGAGACATCCCTGAAGCAGTTGGTTCACATATACAGTCAACCATGTTTTGCTTCTATCCCTGTGATCGATCATCACAGGGAAGGGTGCAGATGTTATGTGGCTGTTGGTTTTGCTTCTTTTTGTTAGAAGAGTATTTTCCTTCCCTTAAGGACTCCAGTCACCAGACATATCTCCTTCAAAGGGTAACCCTGGTAATGACTCATGCATTTCTTCCTCCCATTACCTATTCTCCTAAGAGTAATGTGATTGTGTGATGCGTTTGACAGATAGTAAATCTTTTTTGTAAATTATGTTTCTCTGAGAATACATTACCAAATCACATTACAACAGATTCCTCCCAGCAAAATCCAAGCATCCTAGTCCATGTTTTGCTTGACGTGCTTAAATTGAAGAAGAAATAGTATACAGGCAGCCACCTAGTGGTGACAAGGGTAGGTTATTATAGTATTTTCCGATAGATGTTATTTTCATAGTATAATACACAGATGGAAAAGTCAACATAGTTTATTCTTTCATAAGGACTGGATTTTAGAGGTTAATCCTAGCATTAATGTGATCTGGTAAGTATTCTCAAATAGACATAATTTGCGATCAAAATTTGCTTTTCTTTTTTAAAGATATGCATTTTTGCAAATTATTTATTATTTTTGATAGAGAGAGACACGAGCTCATGTCGTTCCATTATCTACTTTTATGATATGTATCAAGGGAATACATATTTAAAATACAATTCAGTTGAACCTTTCAACTCTGAATGTACATTTTTGAAAAACGTGCTTTTTTGTTTTATTTTATGTAAGCCTTGGATTAGACAAACTGCATCTTGTGGGATAAGGTTAGGTAACATTAGAGTATGCTAGACTAACAATCCAACTGTACGGGCTGCCATTGAGTGGTAAAGGGGGGGCAAATGCTAACAGTCAAGAGATATAGCTCTCGTGGGAGATGCTTGCTAATTTGGTTTTATGTTTAGAAGTGTTTGCTGTCAGAGATGCGTAAACAGAGGAAAAGTGAGCCTAGATACGCAGTCAGTTTGGACTGCCTTTCATTTAATTTTTTACCTTTTGCATGGGTGTACTGACTAAATATATATTTTCTGAAGGCTGTTTAGTTTTTCATCTATGAGGAGAAAGGTTAAAAGAATTATAAAAGCATAGTGCTATTGAAACTCAGTTTCAGAATATGTCCATTTTATTCAAAATTGTTCATTTCACTAACATTACATTAAGCTATCCATACCTTCTACAGCACAGGTTTGACAGTATTGCTGACTGTAATTTAAAAATAATTCACAAAAGCCTAGGGTCAACATTATTTTTTCAGCATTTTGGAATATCTTAGCTTAGTTGATACCATTCCAGGTGACAATGTTAGACAAGTTAATTTTTTTTAGAGGTGTTATACACAGTATTGTTTCATGATTTGTAGGATCCACTGCTCTCCATTTGGCTTGTGAATATGGAATGGAGGAGATCGCCACGATTCTGATCAAGCATGAAGCTAATGTGTCCATACTTGACCATCACCTTAGAACTCCTATACATGTAAGTCTGTATGTCTACAGTCATTAATGCTCATGTGTCCATACTTGACCATCACCTTAGAACTCTTATTCCTGTAAGTGTATAGGTCTACAATCAGTAATGCTCATGTGTCCATACTCGACCATCACCTTAGAACTCCAATTCATGTAAGTGTATATGTCTACAGTCATTAATGCTCATGTGTCCATAATCAACCATCACCTTAGAACTCTTATACATGTAAGTGTATAGGTCTACAATCAATAATGCTCATGTGTCCATACTTGACCATCACCTTAGAACTCCAATTCATGTAAATGTATAGGTCTACAATCAATAATGCTCATGTGTCCATACTCGACCATCACCTTAGAACTCCAATTCATGTAAGTGTATAGGTCTACAATCAATAATGCTCATGTGTCCATACTCAACCATCACCTTAGAACTCCAATTCATGTAAGTGTATAGGTCTACAATCATTAATGCTCATGTGTCCATAATCAACCATCACCTTAGAATTCCTATTCATGTAACTATTCATGTAAGTGTATATGTCTACAGTCATTAATGCTTATGTGTCTTTACTCGACCATCACCTTAGAACTCCTATTCATATAACTATTCATGTAAGTGTATATGTCTACAGTCATTAATGCTTATGTGTCTTTACTCGACCATCACCTTAGAACTCCTATTCATATAACTATTCATGTAAGTGTATATGTCTACAGTCATTAATGCTTATGTGTCTTTACTCGACCATCACCTTAGAACTCCTATTCATGTAAGTGTATACATCTACAATCATGAAGTTGGTGGAATTATTTCAAATTTAATTGAAAAATTTCTTCATATTTTCTCAACAACATTTGTATTATAAACAAAAAAGAAAACTAACCCATTCTACCCCCAAACTGAACATTACAAATCGGTTTAAAGTTTGAGATGAGATGTTATACAGCAGCCTACCAACTGTTTGAGATGTCATCTTAGTGTAGATTTCACAGATCTTCAGTGTGGAAGGACCTTATTAATTACACAGTTACCATATATTCTTGATTTATAACTCAGACCCAACTGCAAACTACACAGACCTAGATCTGCCATTGCATAATGTGCCTACAGATCTGGGTCTATGCAGTCTGTTAATAGTAATCAATAGGTTAAGGTCTTTGTTACTTGCATTGTTCTAAACTTTTAAGCAAGTATTATGGTGTATCAAGTTCAAATATGAAATTCCTACACACACAATTTAAGCTTATTGAAAATGAATGAAAAGTTTCCAAAATAAAAGTTGAAGTGTATATCAATATTTACATAATCTTTCTGCTTGTTATGCATGTATGTGACATACACATCATTTTCAGTGATAATGTTACATGCATTGCAAGTTTTGAGACTTTTATGACTGTTGTATTAGTTTTGTGACAACAGGGTTAGTTCTGGATAACCTGAAGATATAGCACAGAATTTCATAGCAAAGCCTGTTTGAAGTGGAACTCTGTGGACCACTAAAAAATACATTGAGTTAGAAATGGTGTGAAGTATATACTAATGCATCTCTGGAATACTGCACTCCAAAGTTTACAACTGTTATAATTAATCTCTGTTTGAACTCTTTGCCTCATAATGACAGTTAACATAAACTATACTGTGTTTTGCTGTCTAGTGTTTCCATGTGATTGGACAGTTACCATATTTTTGTGGTTCGTTAGCATTAGCATTGTTGTTGTTGGTTCATTCCTCCAGTACTTTGTCAGAGCTACTCTGCCTTTGCACTCCTGAGAATAAATATGTTCCTGACCAGAATAAATAATAAACCTTTTTTGAATGTTGTCCAGTTGATGGCTATGTATTAGAATTAAATGGGACCCAGGAAAATCACTTTCAAGAAAAAAGAAGCTACCCAGTGATCCCATTAACATTTTTGGATGATTTTCAACAAAAATTTAAACAGAAATTATTTTGTATCAGCAAAAGAACTCTTGTTTTTCATGTATATTGCTTCAAACTACTGATATGGATACTAAATGAATTTTTATTATAATTGAACATATCTAAGAAACCTCTCAGGACTTCATTAACTACTTCCTCATGTGGATTATGTATTTCACTTTATACATGTATGATATACAGGCTATAAATCCATTATGTAAGTGTTTGTACCAACTGTGTTTTATTGTTTATCCTGGCATATCTATGCAGGTGTGCTGTGCCACGAATAAGGCAGGAATAATTCCTATTCTAGTCAATGAGGGCCATGCCACTTTGACAGACCGATGTCCCACATCAGGGTGGCTGCCTATACATGAAGCCGCTTTTAAAGGACATACAGAATGCCTTAAGGTAAGATAATTCTGTTACTGTCAGTTCACTTTTATTTTGATGGATGAAATAATACTTTTTTGGAGTTGTTTTTTTTGGATTTGAGGGTTGTGGTTAAAACCACAAATTTAGAGGATGAAAAAAATAGTGATTCTTTTTGTGGCAACAATCAGACCCTTTTCCCAATCCATTAGTTTGTCTCCAAACAAATGTGTTGTTTTTCTCATAACCATAAGAACATATTGAGTTTTAAGGTTTTCCATAATAAAAAACTTATATGTAGTAAAAAATTTAAAAAATTCTATGCATAACTTACAAGCTTTTATAAAATTTCATTTGTGAAAATTGAAAATCTTTCATCTTAGATCTCACCCTTCCACAAAAATAACAATAAAACAATCATCAGTAGCTACATATACTATGACAGAATGTTATGCTGCCTATTTGTGCCACACTTTTGACAAGAAGTGATACAATGTTATGTCTGTTTTTGCCAGGCTTTTGACCAAAAAATCAAACAGCGTCATCATGCTCATTATTTTCTTCTCATATATGTTTCCCTATTATGATACATTAGGAGTACATCAACTGATACACAATGCCTCCCTTCCCAGGCTTGTCTGGTGTTGAAAGTCATCTGCCTGCTTAAGAGAGTGGTTTCCCCTTGGATTGAAGAATTGGTACCAAATCATGTCATGAGATACTAGTTCTTTTCATGATGTGAAGCGTGTTTTTTCTTGATGCCTTGCAAACTCTGAATCCACTGCGAATTCCTTTCTGTGACCATTCCCCTCATAATTGTATCTATTTTTCACAATTACAAAGTATTCCCCCTGCTGTTTTTGTGTCTATTTTTCAAACCAGGGAAGTACTCCCTTTGCTATAGTTTTGATCTATTCCTCACGCTAGGGAAGTATTCCCTCTGCTATAGGGGCCCCGAGTGGCCAAGTGGTCTAAAGCACTCTCCGTTATGGATCACTGCCATCTCACCTCTGTCTGCGTGGGTTCGAGTCCAGGATTCGGCCAATGTGGGTATGTGAGAAAGCTTGCCAGTAGCTTCTTGTGGGTAGGTGGTTCTTCCCGGGAAACCTGGGTTCTTCCTCCACCATTAATATTGGCCGCCATACATAGCCTGTCGTGTGCTGAAAAATGGCGTTAAACCCCACAACAACAACAACAACCCTCTGCTATATTTCTTTTCTGAAACGAGGAAAGTAATAACTTTGCTATAATTTCTCTCTTTTCCTTACACTAGGCTGTATTTCTGCCTATTTCTCACACAAAAGGAGTATTCCTCTCACCATATTTCCTTATTTCGTCTTGCTCTTTCTAATTATTGACTAATATTTCACACTTATCTAACTTAAACATATGATGAGAGTATCAGTGCCAGTTGAATTGCCCCCCTCCCCATAGTGTGCTTCAGTTTAATTTAGTACTTGACCTTGTCTATGAATTCTCTCAACTGGTTGTCATATGATACATTATTATAAGGTCAATTTCTGCAGGCTTGTCATATTATTAGCATCCTCTTCACAGTAAGCTCAGTGTAACATTTGATTGATTGATCATGTGCATGCCATTGTTTCAAACATGACACAGTTATGATTGATAAATGTTCTTATCGTGTTCCTTGAGTTTTGTGAAATGGTTTTGGAATAGTCATGGAATTTGTGATTGTTTAGTCTGCAGGAACCATGTTAAGTGCATGGATCATAAACATTACTAGGTGACTTTTGGCTGACCAGTCTACCTGTATGTGTATCATAGTTATTATGTAGCGCAACATAATCATATGACACACTTGACCTGACAAGTTTAGTGAAGTTCTTAGAATAAAATGTTTATGTACCCCAACCCCTATTTTATACATGCATTTTTCACACCCAAAGGCCATTTTTGACAGCATGTGGTGCTCACAGTGCAAACGCAAGCCCTTTCCCTGGGTGATAATTTTGAAAAACATTGTCTACTAAATAGCTTGATGTAATTCAGATTAGTTGTCATCAAAGCCATTTTTCAGATATTCTACTTGTTTTGAACCCACATGTCTACTGCTATGGATAGCTAGCTCTACTTCCTCGCCAACTATTGGTATTTCTATGGCTACTTACTGTGCCGTGACTATGGGAGGTGGACATGTCTCACATAAATTTCAAGAACAGCACAAACATGAAACACCTAGTTCACAAAAATATCCATCTCTTTAATTATTACACAATAATAGCTCAAAAACTCACACCATACCCTTAAGTTAAGAAATTTGCCTGGGGCCAATTACAAAACTGTACCCTGCCACCTTTGACACTAATCCTTCAAAGGGGAATTAACTCTCACTTGACTTTAACCTGGACATGCATGCTAAATAACTTTTTATAACTTTGCTGCTAAAACAGTGGCTAGATTTGCAAGTTAGTGATTGTAGTCCTTATATATTTTGATCAAATGAGTATTAATAAGTAAAGATATTTTGTTCCAAAATCTAAATGCTAAATCCCCAGTATTCAGATTTCCTAGTGGATTTTATTTAATAAATCCATGTTACATATAATATGCATCTTGAAGTATGACAGATTTTTGTTTATTTATCAATAACCTGCACCAAATTGACAAAGAATTTAATGTGTTTTGGAATTAATGGCCTCCTGTTTGTTTCTTTACAGATTCTACTGAATTTCCATTCACCATATTTTCCAAGGGCAGATGATGGAAAGACTCCACTAGACATAGCCAGATCTTATGACAAGATGGAATGTGTATCAATATTAGGTACATTATTTTGTCAACTGAGCCCTAATAAGAGCATGTGTGTAAAATGTTCAAAAGTGGCTAACATACATCATAGTTTTATTTTCAGGTCAGACATAACACTAAGGAGTCCTTTTTTCATTTACCATTGTAAACATGTCATCTTTATATATTTACAAAATAGGACAAATCATTAACCATATTAATTATTGTGATAAGTTTGTCTTTGAAATTTTGACTTTAAGAAAAATTCCAGTCCAATTAGGATGTATTTTCCATTAACAGCTCTGTATTGTCAATAAACTTTGCAATGATGACATCGTGATGGTATGTGAGTTTCAACCTTTTCCCATATATAGGTTAGAGTCTGAACATTGTCTTGATGATGATGTCATAAATCTTTTTTCTTATCCCTGTGAGAACTGAATCATCTAGTATATTATTGCTGTTCTGTAACAGTGACATAGACAAATTTTATTTAGAGTTGAAATTGCATGACATAAAAAGAACCATTAGCTCATTGGAGTTATTTTGTCAGCTGACAGACATGGTAGTTTTATTTCTTATCTGACTAGATGCTCATATTCTTTTGAAGTTTCTCTCAGTATTGAGTCTATTGGGTAGCTTAGTTTTTAACCTTGGTGTCCAGTTTGTTGTGTGGCCTTGTTTTTAACCTTGGTGTCCAGTCAGTCTGTATTACTATGATGTGTTAAATATTTGTAATGCTAATATGTAATGTGCCATGTTTTTTTGGCAGAACTACTTAGAAAACCTTTTTTGTTATTTTTCAGAAAATTTTGATTCTCCTGGAATAAAGACAAAAAGATCTGATTGGTTTCATCCAGAACTGGACAGATCAGTAAGTAAATAAAACTGGCACATGAAAAGGAAGATTTAAAAAAAAAGGATGCTTGTTTGAAATGGAAGATTGTTTTATATAAAGGATACTTGTTTGTTATAGTTTGTTAATTATGCAGTTAATTCATAGATGGTCTTCTTGTGTCATTTTTACAGATAAAAACTGTTTGGTAAAATTATCAAGGAAATTAAAAGATTTGTTGACAGTCATTAAATATATAGGGACAAAATTGATTGTATTAGCATGTCAGGGGCTACACTTAAGTCATCTAAGGTTGCATCTGACCAGTTCAGCATCATTCATGTTATGCTGAGGAAAATTAGCATGCCAAACATTCTTCAAGGTAGGTATGTTAAATGGGAAGCCATATTGGTATATTGTCATGTATTATCCAGTAAGATGTTCACATCTTCCCTTTGACAATGAAAGGTTGATCTTATAATGGGGGGGGATATTTCTTGATATGAACCTCTGGTACTGGGTAGCCTTTCTTTACATGAGCCTCTGGTAGTCGGTAGCCTTTCTTTACATGGGCCTCTTGTAGTGAGTAGACTTCTTTAGATGGGGCTCTCGTTGGGGGTAGCCTTTCTTTACATGGGCCTCTTGTAGTGTTGTTGTTCTAGGGTTTAATGCCATTTTTTAGCACAAGATAGGCTATACATGGCGGCCAGTATAACTGGTGGAGGAAGAACCCTGGAAAACCCAGGAAAAACGACCGACCCATGAGAAGCTACTGGCAGGCTTTCCCACGTACCCACAATAGCCGAGCCTTTTACTCGAACTCACGCAGACAGAGGTGAGATGGCAGTGATTGGGAATGGTGAGCGCTTTAGACCACTCGGCCACTCGTGGCCCCCCTCTTGTAGTGAGTAGACTCCTTGAGATGGGGCTCTGGTAGGGGGTAGCCCATCTTGAGATGGGCCTCTGGTAGGGGGTAGCTTTTCTTGAGATGGACCTCTGAAAGTGCAAGGTCTTTTTTTAGAAGTCCTCTGGTGGTGGGAAGCCTTCTTGAGTTGGGCTTCTGGTAGTGGGAAGTCTTCTTGATATGGGTTTCTGATAGGGAGTATTAATAATAATAATAATAATAATGTGGACTTAGTACATTACAGTACCTAATCTTTAGAAGCTCTAATGCTTTCAAATATTAGGTAACACACACAAAACATATAAAAAGACAAGATTAAAATAATAAACAATGAAATTTCAAAACAAAATGAAGATGTTTGGTTTGCTTGGCTGCCATGCATTAGTTGGTTTCTGTTTATCATATGGAGGTTTCTCTTAGCAGCAAGCAGAAATGGAGGGTTGGTGATTGATAACGATGAGATGGCATACGACAGGTGATCTGAGGCAAGTTCGTGGGATGCCAATGAAGACTTTAGAATATTATCAGGTCTATGAAGAATCCAGTCTAAATTGTGACCATGTTTATGGGTGGGTGGCTAACTGACAGTTTGAGGTTGAAAATGTGAATAGAATCTTGTTTTTTTTATTTTCATTTGATTCATATAGATTTCCAGGACAGTGAAAATTGAAATCTCCAAGAATAATCAGATTGCTACCTATAAAATGTCTGTGCTCCAGGAGGTTAGGAAACTGCTTCAAAAAGAGAGATTCACTCAGCTTCTTTTTTCTCCAACTAGGAAGAGAATGTTAGAGGCAGAAAAATGGATGACCTTTGTTCCATTTTGAGTGAGGTTCAGACCAGTTCAAACATTTAAAAACAGTTCAGAAAACTGGGTGACCTTTGTTGCATTTTGAGTGAGGTTTAGACCAGTTCAAACATTTAAAAACAGTTCAGAAAAATGGGTGACCTTTGTTCCATTTTGAGTGAGGTTCAGACCAATTTAAACATTTAAAAACAGTTCAGAAAAATGGATGACCTTTGTTCCATTTTGAGTGAGGTTCAGACCTGTTCAAACAATTAAAAACAATTCAGAGGTTAGCCTTTCTTGAGATGGGCCTTTGGTAGGGGAAAGTCTTTTTTAAGATGGACATCTAGTAGGAGATAGCCTTTCTCTCAAGATGGGCCTCTGATTGTGCGAAGCCATTATTGAGATTGGCCTCTGCTAGGAGGTAGCATTTCTTGAGATGGGAACCAATGTGTAATTTGGAATTTTTCAGGAGTCATTCTGTATTATACTTTAGCCTGTAGGATTATCCACATTTTTCAGTCATAATAGCTCCTGTGAAAGTAACAAAGTTTGTTTGTTATTGTCTGATCCACACATTAATATGATAAGATGCAGTTGTCACTTTTACAGGCTGTTGTTAATGATTGTGGCGATGTCTTCAACAAAGCTAAAGCTTTTTGTTAAAATTTGTGAAAGTGCAACCAAAGAGGGATGCAAGTGAAATAGCTGGTTTGACATCATTTGCAACAAAAATACTCCAAGACCATCAAATACTTCAGTCGCTGACATTATCCTCATCATAGTTGTCATGGATTGCTTCAAAATGTAGTATTTCTGTTTTTTAACTTGCAGGGAGCCCAATGTCTTCTTGAATCCCATGGTTGCAAGACAGGGATGTTTATTATACGAAACAGCAGAAAAATTGGCTGCCATGTTATTTCAGTGTGCCATCAGCAAAAAGTCTACAACTATGAAATTAGGTCCACAGTAAGTTTTCAACTATTTATCTTACCTTCTGCAGATGAACAGTTTTTGACATTAAAACAAATGCTCTTTACAATTCAAACCTTAGCAAGATGGCTGTTGGAGATAGTGCAACTAGAGGGATGCACGTAAGATGTCTCTTCTATTAAGTTTTTTATAATATATTTAAATATATCAGTGACAGATAAATGCTAGATTGGTATACCCACCATTATTAAATATAGGAAAACCTTTTAAATGATTTCTTCTCAAAAAATGATGAACAAAATTGGACTACAAGTTGCATCCTCAAATGCTTTTGTATTTTTGTTTTGTACAGTTGTTGTCATTCTATAATCAGAATTGACTACCTAAATTAAATAAATATTTACAAACTTTGGATTACATTTTCTCAAAGAGAGCTAAAACAGAAGTGGAGCAGTTTTTAAAGAAAACATGCTGATATAAGGGCCTTTCAAACATATACATGTAGTGATAATGCTTAACAAATTATGCTGCCATCTGTTCAGTACAAAAATAGAACCCCCCCCCCATGACTTTAATAATCCACTCAGCAGAATTTAACCTAATTTAAAAAGAAAACTTCTCAGCATTATTGCAATTAATTGACAGAGAACATGCTGGCAATTTTCTACATATGATGCCAATATGCCATCAAGTGCTGCCACCATTACAAAAATCGAAACCTCTTTAAATGACTTCTTGTCTAAAAGCACTCAACAGAATTTGACCAAATTAGACATCAAGCAGCCTGACCTGAAGGCCTTCCAAGTTTGTATAAATGATGCCAAGCCACCATCAGTTATGTCTGCCATTGCTAAAACCATCAGATGACTATTAAAGAAAACTATATAGAACTTGACCAAATATAACAGAACACAACATCCTGGCAAGAAAGCCATTTGTTCAAATGATGCAAGTCTGTTATCTGGTAGCGCCATCATTAAAAAAATAAAACAACAATGCATAAATCCTTCATTGACCTTTTCTTAAAGAATCACTCAACCCTATTGTGACCAAATTTGAAAATCAACCTGGCATTAACGCCTTTTAAGTTGGTATAAATAATGCTGAGCCACAGTCAAATATGTCAGCCAGTATGAAAAAAAATTAAATACCACTTTCTTAAAAATAACCACAGAATTTAACAGAAAGCAATATCCTGATTAGCCTTTCAGATTTGTACAAATTAAGCAGACCACTATCAGATTTAACTAAAACTGCAATGGATTTTACGAGAACCCTATCCCTTTATGCAAAATGTGAAATTGGTTCAGATTGTATTATTTTTTCAGCATTATGATGGAATGCTTGTCCATTTCATTGACAAAGGACCTTATTACAAGTCTCTGGAGCATCTGGTGCATTGTTACAGCAAATACTCTCATGGGATGCAGTGTATTCTCACTATGTCAGTCAACCCAGGTGAGTCCCATCTGGTATCAATGTTTTTTTACTTGAATTAGCATATAGTGAGACTGATAAAATCTCAGTTAGGGTAAGTCATTAAGGCTAGGAAATCCCATTCAAAGGTTACAGTAAGATAACATTATTATATATTCATTTGTTTCTCTGTTAACTTCACATTGTCAGAATTATGCAGTATTGTTTCATACTACACAGTTTCATACTGCATGACACATGTCTAAAATTGTAACTACTTTGTAAGCAAACAATATATGCCCTTGTAGCCCTTTTAGCTTTTGGTTTATTAGATTTGTTTGAAGATGGCCTAAACAAGCTGTTTCATCCATTTGAAAGTGGAGATGATAAAGTTAACGATGTGGACAAGTTTATTGAGTCACAAGTAAAATATTCAAACAAGCAAATGAATAAACAAGATATTTGCAATGTCAACAAGAACTGTGAAAATGCAGTAATTGAAAATGCTATTCTGATAATTTAAACAGTTATTTAGGAGGAATATTTGTTAACTTTTCACAAATTGAATGGTTCAGACTGACTGTTGCTTTCTAGGGTCTATAAAATTATTGAGTCCAAGGAATATTGCATATCTGTCAGAGACATACCATTTTACAAGTCAGTCAGAACACAGAATTTGAGAAAAAATGCAACTGAATGCTTTGGTAGGAACTTGGAGCACCAGAGCCAAAAAGCCAACATTATGAAAAAAAGTATTTTTTTTGCTGGCTAAATGGACTCGCACAACAGTTGCTTTGCAGTTTTTCCTGTTTAGCTATTTTAATACACTGTTAGGCTAGCTATAGAAGCCATACACTGTATGATACAGGTCATAGCTGGGTGCTTTACAACAGCAAGCGTGCAAATGACAAGAGTAAAACAGATGTCTTATTTAACTGGTAATAAGAATGGTAGTAAATATATATACATTTATGCATCTTGAATTTCCTCAAAATGTATTTTCGCAAATCCAAATGACATGACCCATGTCTTGGAAAACCTGATACACACCAAAATTGTACTGTAATTTCAGCTCCATTTCCAACTGAAATCACATTATCTTAACTGCACTCAAAAATGAAATGACTATGATATTCCACAGCATCTCTTTCACAATTTAGAAAAAAAAATTCACGTTTCCCCACATTATAATTCCAAACAATGACATAACAGAAACACAGGTTCAGTTGATTCAAGTGTTCAAATCACATGTACATTGTACAGAATTGACCCAAAAAATCCAGGCAATCATAAGTAGAAAAGCAGAATTGAATTGAATCAACAGAAAAACGAAATCTGTCCATTACAGACCAACTGGAAAAGTTGTTTCAATGCACATTCATTCAAAATTTAACTCTAAATTTCAGTTTTAAGTCACTGGAAATGAAAATTATTTTGAAACTAATGAGGAGTGCGAGACCAAATTCAGAGGTCACTTGGCAATGCTAGTTGCTCATTAATATTGTTACTCTTTATTGATTAATCTGTGGTGTGTATTTATGTTGAGCATAAATTTAATTACTTTGCTTCTTGTAATGTTATTTTTAGTATCTAAGCATATGATAAAAGGGCTACTGTATTTGTATGGGAAAATATGAACTAATTTTTTCAGACTAATACTGCACTCCCAAGGTTGTAAGTATTACTCAGAAAAAAACTTGTTCATATTTTCCCTTACAAATGCAGTAACCTATAAACACCACCAGCACAAAAGTCTTTATTTGATTTTGTCCCATACTATAGATACTTTACTTTTTAATTGCAGACATGGTAATCTTCATTATGGATGATTGCTTGTGAAGGGTTTGTGCATTTAATGTGTGAAAAATTAATATTTTTAAACAGCTAAGGATCCAAATAATTCAGAACAGCCTAACAATGTATAGTTTGATCAGCATTTTTATAAGGGAAAAATCGTGATATTTTAAAAAATGGAAATGGAAGCAAACTGGGTATTAACATAATCTCACAAAATGCATTCAAAACTTGCGGAATATTTTGACACTCCACATAGACTGGCACATTAAGAGAGATATGGCTCTGGAAAACATTCTCACACAGCAAAATATGTTATTTTCCCTATAATATAATTGTTTAGTCAAGGAATATGTATGGCTTTTTCAAATAGAATGTGTCATATATGTGTAATATTGAGAAAAACAATGTTTTTACATTGGGAAACTTAGGTTGTCTCAACCTTGCATATTACAATTACAACTTCAATACCCAACTACTTATGTCTTATTGCAGCTGGCGAGAGAATCCCATTAATGTGTTATTGCAACTGGTGAGATAATTCCATTAAATATCTTATTTCAGCTGGTGAGATAATCCCATTATATGTCTTATTGCAGCTGGTGAGATAATCCCATTAAATGTCTTATTGCAGCTGGTGAGATAATCACATTATATGTCTTATTGCAGTTGGTGAGATATTCCCATTCAATGTCTTATTGCAGTTGGTGAGATATTCCTATTCAGTGTCTTATTGCAGCTGGTGAGATAATCCCATTAAATGTCTTATTGCAGCTGGTGAGATAATCTCATTAAATGTCTTATTGCAGCTGGTGAGATAATCCCATTCAATGTCTTATTGCAGCTGGTGAGATATTCTCATTTAAATTAAATGTCTTATTGCAACTGGTGAGATAATCTCATTAAATGTCTTATTGCAGCTGGTGAGATAATCCCATTAAATGTCTTATTGCAGCTGGTGAGATAATCCCATTCAATGTCTTATTGCAGCTGGTGAGATATTCTCATTTAAATTAAATGTCTTATTGCAGCTGGTGAGATAATCCCATTAAATGTCTTATTGCAGCTGGTGAGATAATCCCATTCAATGTCTTATTGCGGCTGGTGAGATATTCTCATTTAAATTAAATGTCTTATTGCAGCTGGTGAGATAATCTCATTAAATGTCTTATTGCAGCTGGTGAGATAATCCCATTACAAGAAGAGGATGATTACTATAATTTAGCAGAAGCTCATGAGCTGGCAGTCAATATGACGGGTAATGTTTAATAATTTATCCATTATATATTTATTACTAAAATAAGCATAGGCTAAGATTAGCAGGTACATAATATAGTAGATCATTACAGCAGGTAATAAGACATTAGGATTTTAAAAACATTTACTGTAACACATTCTGAGTTATGTCCGAATGTTTGACCATGTATTCTGTGAATTTTGTTTTGTATGACTCCTGACCATAAGGTCAAGACAGCTTATGGTATATATCTGCATCCATTGTGTATTGCCCATCAACATTTGCTATTTTTAGATTCTCAGAAACCTTTGGACTGGGTCTTTTTTTAAAATCAGAATTGACAGATACCATCCTGGCATGTAGGTCTTTAGAATTAGATATACCATCCTGGCATGTAGGGCTTTTGGATTAGATATACCATCCTGGCATGTAGGGCTTTTGGATTAGATATACCATCCTGGCATGTAGGGCTTTTGGATTAAATATACCATCCTGGCATGTAGGGCTTTTGGATTAAATATACCATCCTGGCATGTAGGGCTTTTGGATTAGATATACCATCCTGGCATGTAGGGCTTTTGGATTAGATATACCATCCTGGCATGTAGGGCTTTGGGATTAGATATACCATCCTGGCATGTAGGGCTTTGGGATTAGATATACCATCCTGGCATGTAGGGCTTTGGGATTAGATATACCATCCTGGCATGTAGGACGTTAGGATTAGATATACCATCCTGGCATGTAGGGCTTTTGGATTAAATATACCATCCTGGCATGTAGGGCTTTTGGATTAAATATACCATCCTGGCATGTAGGGCTTTTGGATTAGATATACCATCCTGGCATGTAGGGCTTTTGGATTAGATATACCATCCTGGCATGTAGGGCTTTGGGATTAGATATACCATCCTGGCATGTAGGGCTTTGGGATTAGATATACCATCCTGGCATGTAGGACGTTAGGATTAGATATACCATCCTGGCATGTAGGGCTTTTGGATTAAATATACCATCCTGGCATGTAGGGCTTTTGGATTAAATATACCATCCTGGCATGTAGGGCTTTTGGATTAGATATACCATCCTGGCATGTAGGGCTTTTGGATTAGATATACCATCCTTGCATGTAGGGCTTTTGGATTAGATGTTCCATCCTGGCATATAGGGCTTTTGGATTTGAACAAATGAGGTATATTTCTGCTATCCCATGTGAATGCCATTTCTTAATTTGGAAAAAACTTCAAGCAAAGAACATTTTTTGAAAACTCATTAGAAATGGACCAAATGTGACAAAAGTACATTGACTTGGTGGAGTCCTTTAGTTTGTACAAATGATGCTGCTCTGCCATTTAACATGGCCACTGTTGCTAAAAATGAAAAATAACTGCTGCTCAAAACAAAAATAATTATTTTTAAAAACGATATTTTCTCCAAACTGCTTGACAGATTTTTACAACATTTGAGAAAAATCATTGTTGAATGTAAGCCTTTTAATTGCTTATCGATCATTTAGTTAATATGGTTTCATCTAAATACAATCACTTAATAGAATTTGACCCAAATTTTATAGAATGTAACTGGGTTTTATTTTATACAAATAGGGTTGCTTTACCAACCATTATGTTTGTAGATATTTCCCTTAGATTCATTGGTTTAAATATTTAAAATTAAATGTACTTGTGACTTTCTTCATATGTATTTACTATTCGCATTTGTCATCCCCCTCTAGAAAGGCCACCCGCATTATAAGGCCACTTCCCTGCTGCATTAGGGGTGGCCTTATAGGAGGGGGACTACTGTAGTACTCTTGGTACACATATTGGACTAGTACTCTTGGTACACATTGAACAAGTACATGTACACATTTTGGATTAGTACTTTTGGTACACATATTGGACGTACTCTTGGTACACATATTGGACTAGTACTCTTGTTACACATATTGGACTAGTACATGTACACATTTTGGATTAGTACTTTTGGTACACATATTGGACTAGTACTTTTTGTATACAATGTATTAGACAAGTACTTTTGGTACACATAATTGATTAGTGGTATTGATCTGCCTTGTGCTATTACAAATTCATTGATTTCATTATTTTTTGTTTTCAGCTGATTGTTCATTCATCAGTACACCATTCAGATTTCCAAGACCATTCAAAATATCTCATTAAAACTACACATGTTAGAATAGTGGTCCAGATATGCATTTAGCTGTTCACTGTATTTTAAAGGCTTTGTCCATTCATCAGTTCATCCATAATCCACACTTTCCTTTTTGGTACAAAACTCATATCTTTATGGAATTTGGTATACTCATATCTTTATGGAATTTGGTATACATGTTAGACTAATGGCATAGATGTACCTTTTGATACATATTAGACCAGTGGTATAGATGTACCTTTTGATACATATTAGACTAGTATTATAGATGTACCTTTTGATACATATTAGACTAGTGGTATTAATTTACCTTCTGATACATATTAGACTAGTATTATAGATGTACCTTTTGATACATATTAGACTAGTATTATAGATGTACCTTTTGATACATATTAGACTAGTGGTGTTAATTTACCTTCTGATACTTATTAGACTAGTATTATAGATGTACCTTTTGATACATATTAGACTAGTGGTATAGATGTACCTTTTGATACATATTAGACTAGTGGTATAGATGTACCTTTTGATACATATTAGACCAGTGGTATAGATGTACCTTTTGATACATATTAGACTAGTATTATAGATGTACCTTTTGATACATATTAGACTAGTGGTATAGATGTACCTTTTGATACATATTAGACTAGTGGTATAGATGTACCTTTTGATACATATTAGACTAGTGGTATAGATGTACCTTTTGATACATATTAGACTAGTGGTATAGATGTACCTTTTGATACATATTAGACTAGTGGTATAGATGTACCTTTTGATACATATTAGACTAGTATTATAGATGTACCTTTTGATACATATTAGACTAGTGGTATAGATGTACCTTTTGATACATATTAAACTAGTGGTATAGATGTACCTTTTGATACATATTAGACTAGTGGTATAGATGTACCTTTTGATACATATTAAACTAGTGGTATAGATGTACCTTTTGATACATATTAGACTAGTGGTATAGATGTACCTTTTGATACATATTAGACTAGTGGTATAGATGTACCTTTTGATACATATTAGACTAGTGGTATAGATGTTCCTTTTGATACATATTAGACTAGTGGTATAGATGTACCTTTTGATACATATTAGACTAGTGGTATAGATGTTCCTTTTGATACATATTAGATAGTATTATAGATGTACCTTTTGATACATATTAAACTAGTGGTATAGATGTACCTTTTGATACATATTAAACTAGTGGTATAGATGTACCTTTTGATACATATTAGACTAGTGGTATAGATGTACCTTTTGATACATATTAGACTAGTGGTATAGATGTACCTTTTGATACATATTAGACTAGTGGTATAGATGTGCCTTTGGTACACATTTACATTTTTGTCCATTTGTCTCCTCAGCCATCCATCCACATTTCACACTTCAAGAGCAAAACTCATGAATACAGACTACCTATAAATGAAGTCTTTGATAAATCCTTCTTTCTTTTAGAAGGCATTTTGTCTGGGGTGGGGATATAGATGAATATTATTTTCTTTAGATGTGAAATTTTTAAGACAAGTTAACACATATCCAGTATTTGAAGTTTTGGTTTGTAAATGTTGCCATGGTGCAAGGGTACATTTTTTACCTGCTCTGTGTTGTGGAACAAAGGCTAGGTTCATAAGATTTAAGGGTACAAGATGGGATCTAGGTATAATTTATCCCCTTTTTCATGGGTTTGGGGCATACTGATATGCACTTTATAGTGTAACATTATTGAAAAAGTTTCGTACTTTTACATCTAAGGAATACAAATTTCGGACCATTTTGATAATTTTAAAAGCTCTGTGTCAGTCAGCAATGTTTATTTGCAACATTGTTCAGCATTTATGTTACTGCATGAGACACAGTATTTATGTTACTGCATGAGACACAGTATTTATGTTACTGCATGAGATACAGCATTTATGTTACTGCATGAGACACAGTATTTATGTTACTGCATGAGACACAGTATTTATGTTACTGCATGAGACACAGTATTTATGTTACTGCATGAGACACAGTATTTATGTTACTGCATGAGATACAGCATTTATATTACTGCATGAGACACAGTATTTATGTTACTGCATGAGACAGTATTTATGTTACTGCATGAGACACAGTATTTATGTTACTGCATGAGACACAGTATTTATGTTACTGCATGAGACACAGTATTTATGTTACTGCATGAGATACAGCATTTATGTTACTGCATTTATGTTACTACGTTGTTTCAAAGCTGCCCATTGTAGAACAGGATGAAGAATATATCAGTTATCTCCCATATGCCGTTTAAGGCTCAACAGTTTAAAAATTTGACTGTTAATTTAGATAACCTAATTCAAATTCCTATTAAATCGTCAACCTTTATGTCAACTATCCAAGAGATACCTCAGCATATTGCATTATTCAATTCCCAATCAGTCGGACCACCGGAAAAGCATACAGAAATAGTTAATTGTATCAACGACCAAAAAATTGACGTATTTTTCCTGACAAAAACATGGCTGAAAACATCAGGCGATGAACCCAAGTGTGCAGATCTAACACCCACTGGTTACTCCATCAAGTCGTTCCCCCGTAATTCTCGCAGAATTGGAATTACTGTCATCACAAAGAACATCATGATCAAATGTCTTAACCACACCACAACTTTCAGTTTCTACCACACATCGTTTAAACTAGTTCAAACCACACTTACACTGGAACAAAGGTCAGTCCATTTTTTCTGCCTATACTGCCCGCCTCTTAGTAGAAAAAACAAGTTGACTGAATCTCTCTCTTTGGAGCAGTTCCTGAATCTCCTGGAGTATGGAAATTCGATAGGTGGCAACCTGATTATTCTTGGAGATTTCAACTTTCACTTTGACTGTCGCACAAACCCAAACACATAAAAACTCCTAGATACCATTAATGTTTTCAACCTCAAATAGTCAGTTAACCAACCCACCCATAAACATGGTCACATTTTAGACTGGATTCTTCATAAACCTGATGATAATATTCTATGTTCCCAGGAACTTGCATCAGATCACCTCTGCATTATATGCCATCTTGATGTATCAGTCCCTAACCCTCCACCTTTATCTGCTACTAAGAGAAACCTCCATATGATAAATAGAACCAAACTAATGCATGACATCCAAGGTAACCTAACAATGTGCTTACCTCCTACCGCAGAACAAGTCGATAACTGTCTGCATTCATTGCTTGACAAACATACCCCAGCCACCAAGTGCAGAGTATCAATTCAAAAGTGTTCTCCATGGCATAGCAGTGTTAGGGACCAGCTTCACACTGCTATGAAGCTGCTAAGAAGAACGTCACCAACATATTCCATGCAGCGAAATCAGCCCACTACAGTACTAAAATCATGGAAAGTTCCAGCTGCAAAGAACTCTTCGAGACTACTAACAAGTTAATGTCAAGGAACAAATGTACACCACTTCCAACTACCTTCTCTCTAGTTGACCTTCCAGACCCGTTTGCAGATTTCTTCTGTGACAAAGTACAAACCTTTAGAGGTAAGCTTGATAACACAATTTCAATTGACTCGTCATCACCATACAGTTGGGATACAGAATTTCAGTGGCATCCATTAGCAGCATTTGAACCTGTCTCTATGGATTTAGTAAGTACAATCATGATGAAGAGTGCACCAAAGTCATGTGAACTTGATCCAATTCCAACATCACTGCTACTTGAGTGCTTAGATCCAGTATTGCCTTCACTAACTGATGTTACTAATACCTGTCTCATCTGGGGAATTCCCATCATTTTTCAAAACTGCCATTGTAAAGCCTCTGCTGAAGAAACCAACAATAGACCATAACGATTTAAAGAACTACTGCCCAGTTTCTAATCTCCCATTCATATAAAAAAAAAGGTTGTTCTATCCCAGCTTGTATCTCATCTGAATTCAAGCAGTCTTTTTAGCCATGTACAATCTGCATATCGCCCTTGCCACAGTACTGAAACTACACTTCTAAAAGTAGTTAATGACATTTTCTCTGCTTTGTTTAGCAGAAAGATTACAGTCCTCACACTATGATTTGTATGCAGCATTTGACATAATAGACCATGATATATTACTTTGACGTCTCCAGTATGTATTTGGCACTCATGATACAGCCTTGATGTGGTTCAAGTCCTACTTGGTCAACAGGACACAAATTGTGTCTGCAAATGTAATACACTCCAGCCCAGATAATCTATGTTGTGGTAGTCCACAGGGGTCTGTTCTTGTACCTGTTCTCTTCATTCTGTGCACTCAGCTGCTCTCAAGTGTCATAGATCATCATCCTGTGTCTCACCAATTGTATGCTGACAACACCCAAATATACAAATCTAGCCACCCAACTAAAGTTGATGCTACCATCCAAGGTGTAGAGAGGTGCATTTCTGATGTGAAATCATGGATGACATGTAACAAGCTGCAGATGAATGAGGATAGAACTGAGGCCATTCTGATCACAACACAAAGACTTTCTCATTCACATCCTTTACCTCAAACAATACATATCAGTAACACCAACAATAAATTCACACAGTATGTTGTTCTTGTTGTTGTGGGGTTTGCTGCAATTTTTCAGCGCACAATAGGCTATACATGGCAGCTGCTGGTATTAATGGTGGAGGAAGAACCCAGGAAAACCTCAGAAAGAACCACTGACCCACAAGAAGCTACTGGCAAGCTTTCTCACATGCCCACATTGGCCGAATCTGAGACTCAAACCCATGCAGACATGTGAGATGACAATGATCCATAATGGAGAGCGCTTTAGTGCACTCGGCCATTCGGGGCCCCCAGTCAATATGAAACCTAGGTGTCACTCTGGACAGTACTCTCACATTGCACCAACATGTCATGGACATATGCAAGGCTGCATACCTTGAGCTACCGTTCTGGTGGCCTAGTGGTTAGAGCATCTGCCTCGGATGCGGGAGGTCGTGGGTTCGATCACCAGCTGAGTCATACCAAAGAATTGCAAAAACGGTACTAACAGCTTCCTTGCTTGGCGCTCAGCATTAAGAGGTTAGTGTTTGGACTGGTCGGCCTGGTGTCAGGATAATGTAACTGGGTGGGACATCATGCTTCATGTCTGCAGCATGATGCCCCAGTGCTAGACATCATTATAAACTGCCACAATGCAGACATCATAGTGATATGACTGAAAAATTGTTAAAGCTACGTTAAAAATCCAAATCACACACACACACACACACACATATCTTGAGCTGAGACACATCAGCTCCATTCGCAAATATCTTTCAGTTGATGCCACTAAAACACTTGTGTGTTCATTAGTACTTTCAAGACTGGACTAATTAAATCAGTTCTGTCTGGTTCATCTCAATATCTGCTTCAGAAACTTCAAAAAGTCCAACACACAGATGATAGGATCATACTTTGAGTACCACGATCAGAGCACAACTTCCCATTGCTCCTTACCCTACACTAGCTATCCATTCAATCCAGAGTCAAACAAAATTTGTTCTGTGCTATGTTTCACTGATGGACTCCAATCCAACATACCTATCCGACCTCACCCATGTGTACACACCAGCAAGATACTTATGCTCCTCTTCTGACAATCGTATACTCATTATTCCCACTACAAAATCGAAGTCATATGGACAACATTCTTCTGCATACCAGGGCCCAGCAACATGGAATGAATTGGCCACTGAACTTAGACACAAAGCCACAGTGATCCCATTCAAGAAACTCACTTATTTTGACTGCAAGAACAAACTTAAAGGCCTAATAATATTCCCTACCTTAAATATTTTCAGCATGTTATTTTATGTTTTTTAATTTCATGGTGTTTGTTTTTTGTAATAATATCATTATATATGTGTTTTATTTTAATGTTATAGGTGTTGTCTGATGTTGTAAAGTGCTTAGAGCTTCTAAAGAACATGCACTATACAAATTCCTCATTATTATTATTTTTTTATTATTATGAGATACAGCATTTATGTTATTGCATGAGATACAGCATTTATGTTACTGCATGAGATGCAGCATTAATTTACTGCATGAGATACAGCATTTATGTTAGTGCATGAAATACAGCATTTATGTTACTGCATGAGATACAGCATTTATGTTACTGCATGATATACAGCATTTATGTTATTCCATGAGATACAGCATTTATGTTACTGCATGAGATGCAGCATTAATTTACTGCATGAGATACAGCATTTATGTTACTGCATGAGATACAGCATTTATGTTACTGCATGAGATACAGCATTTATGTTACTGCATGATATACAGCATTTATGTTATTCCATGAGATACAGCATTTATGTTACTGCATGAGATACAGCATTAATTTACTGCATGAGATACAGTATTTATGTTACTGCATGAAATACAGCATTTATGTTACTGCATGAGATACAGCATTAATTTACTGCATGAGATACAGTATTTATGTTACTGCATGAAATACAGCATTTATGTTACTGCATGAGATACAGCATTTATGTTACTGCATGAGATACAGCATTTATGTTACTGCATGAGATACAGCATTTATGTTACTGCATGAGATATGATTTGTATGACATAACATGCCATTATAGCATCAGGATATATAAACAATCTAAGATGTAGTTAAGGATGATGGATTTATTTTCTTTTGATTTGTTTCTTGAAATCTAATCTCACAGATGATTATTCACCTGCCTTGCCTCCAAGACCCGTGTCACTTAGCGATGACAAATCCGATGGGTATGCTGATTTTTTGGCTCAACCACGAACATCCCGTGAAATTATTCATGCTAAGCCAGCACCAGAAGCATTAAAATTAAGAACATCACATCCACCATCTGGACATCCACCACCTGTCCCCTCACAGGTAGGTTCAGTATTGACATTTCAGCTTTGATTAAAAATCTGTCCCCTCACAGGTAGGTTCAGTATTGACATTTCAGCTTTGATTAAAAATCTGTCCCCTCACAGGTAGGTTCATTATTGACATTTCAGCTTGGATTAAAAATACTATAATATGTAAATTTATGATTAGAATGTAATATTCGTTAATTAATGGAAGACTTAAATTTGCAAAAATGCAGTTGTGGGAAATTTTCACATGGTTGAATCTTTGTGATTATATTATCATTGACAATTCCACATATGCCCCCCAAAATGTATATTTGGTTCCACTACCCCAACATTCCATATTTTAATGCTTCTGACCCTGTAACCTTTTATCAGGTAGGTCAGTAGGTCAATTATTCATGAGAGCCACAATATCTCAGTTTGTAGAGCATAGGACTTGTAATCCAAGAGTCGTGGTTTCAGTACCTGCCCAGCCCACATCCTAGATTGGCTGCCTCTTTGTGTCCTTGGGAGGGGCACTTAGTTTCCATTTACTCTGAATGACATCAAAAATAGTGTCAAAGATGCCCTTAAGACCTTCCCTTCCAAATGAACCCTGTTTTTCAGTGCTGAACTGGTACATTTAGATGTTAAACTGTGATGTAAACTAAGATGAGCTGGATCAAGTAATAAAAAAAACCCCAACAGAAACACACATACAGTGTGATCCCACTATAGTACATTCCATTATAACACAAATTCGGATATAGCATAATCATGGCATTGATTCCCAAAGTTTCATATACATGTATTTTTCTCATACATTCAAAAAAATTCTTTCTTGAAGTTATGATAAATAACTTGCAAAAAGTTAATTATCATTTTGGGGAAGAGATCGCATATGAATTTTAATATAAGACTATATATAGTAGCATGATTCCTAAAAGGACTATTGAATAAAAGCCATTTTCTGTCCCCTCTTCAAATGTCCTTATATGATGTATAATGTACACATGAGGTGGTTAACATTTATTTCTGACACCAGTTTTGTGTTTATGTGTACATTGCCATGGTTACATGGTGTCAAAACACTATCAAAAAAGGCGTGAAAAGTAGTCATCTTTTCCATTTACTTCTCATAGATGCTGCTTTACCATGAGTTATTCACTCAGTTTTAAATCTGTAATATGCATTTTTATTTTTTAGGGGTTATAAAGCTCTATATATAAAGTTTATTTTCTAAAACTATTCCAAAAGGGTCCATTGTAGACAAAAATAGAATATTGAACTTATATGTCATCTGAAAACTGTTTCTAAAATACATTGACAAAAAGGTACTTAAACCATAAAATAAAAAAACTGGTTCTCAATAAAATATTGTTTGATATTATTGAATGATGTTTAATATTATTGAAATATTTTAATGATTGTTTGATAATATTGAATATGGCTGTAAAGGCGGTGTTAACAGGGGCCTGAACATTTGCTTCTTCGCCAAATAAGTGTTGGGTTTTTTCCTTCACTGGAAATGACAAATGTTCTTAATGTATTTAATTATGTACTTTATCTTTATATTTTCATGGCTATATAACACACACACTACTGTGTTTCTATCTTTAGAAGAAGAAAAAAAAATTGTCTTCCATACCCCTTGAGGTAGCCTATAGTCAAACTATAATCTGTTTATAAACTATATATTCATCCGTAACGATATAATATGGACATTAATATGAAAGAAAACACTTATTGGTTCAGCACTTTTAAAGAATTTCTGAAAAATGTGAAATGTGTTTTAGAAGTAATGGCATTGGAGAATACAGGAAAAAAGCAAGACTATAGGTATTGTACTCTCTAGACCTTTTGCATCTATTTTTAAACAAGCGTGGGAATACTGCATTACACTGACTTCATACGTTACAGTTGTGTGTGAAATGAGAGGATATACATGTTTATAAAGAACATATTCCTATAATGAACAAATGGAAACAGTCATTTTATTATTCGTTTTGCAAATGCTATTTACCAGCAATTAGAGTCTGCAAAGTTGGTGATTTACATCGTGCACAATTCGGGGATTTATAGAATGAATGCAGCTTTCAAGAAATTTTTGGGGACAAGTTTGCACATAAACTTTGATGAGAAACGAGTCAAAGTAAGTATTTTTCTACCGTTTCATTGTTTAAATAACTATATATTACTATACTCTCTCTCTTTCTTCTATGTACATGTGGCCTGTATTCAGTTCTTTGTACAACTCAAAATGGGGGCCATCGGTCGGGCAATAAAGAAATTAAAAAATGTATAGAAAAATTAACGAATAAAATAACGTTATCTTAATATGTGTTCATATATACCATTAAATTAAAGCTAGTCACATTATTACATTGACTATTATATTTTGACACAGGTTTAGAAGGACATTTTTTCTGCATAAAAGTACTGTATACTATACGTGTAGGCCGACATGCTTATCCGTACTCCTACGCAAACGTCATGCGAGTATCTCGCCATAAGGCTGTCTATATAACTGGAGGTTCAGAGAAGTGTTAAAATGAAAATCTATGCAAGCAAGAGACGACGAAGCATCTGATAAAAAAAATGCACCCACTAAACACATTTTACCTAACAGTAGCAGTTAACCAAAACTAACAGCAAATCCTGATGATTGTAACATCCCCACTCATCCACCCACAAAATGACCCAGGGGTGATACACTTCTGCCGTCTGTACAGTTGAGATGAACAGCTGTTACTGTAATTGTCATTTTTTGTGTATTTCACTTGGACCCCTCTTAGATTTACTGGGATGTGACCAGACAACTTGAAATGACTGCAAAGTCATCAGAGAGAATAAACAGCATTAAAAATGAACTATTCAGGCCAACATGGACATAAAAAGTCAAATTATCAATGAACATGTCTTAAAAATATACCGTTTTGTGTTCATTTGAATGGGGTATGTACATTTCCAGATTATCCATTAAGCATACTACCATATATACTTGTGTATAAGCCCATTCACATATAAGCTGACCCCCCCCTCAACTGAACAGGTATAAACACTGAAAAGTGCATGACCTACATAACAGCCGACTCTCAACTCCGAGACATCACAAGATGTGCGAGGTAAGTTCTAAATGCATTTATTTAGGCAAACTTGCATTAACAAAAATTATACATATACTTATCTCAAGGTTGGCATGCATGATTGTAAAAAAAAATTGTATAAATTTGTTTGAAAAGTAATTTATTTAATTTTCTGGTTTCTTATTGTTTCTGCCTGATTTTAATTTGTGTATAATTTGACCAAACAATGACAAGAATTTAGCAATCGCAAGTTGCTGTAACGCTACCTCTACCTTTTGACTCGATTACTGTTTGTTTATGCATTACTGCATTGGACATTTTACATCAGTGCACCAGTAATTACGTTTTTACTTTGCCTTGAAATTGTAAATGCCTAACTCATTAAACTGTAATCCCAGTATAACAACACAATGAACAACAACATGGTTTGATTCAATGCTCGCTATTAGGTTACTGAATGTATTTACATAACAGCGCCACTGCATGTACATTGTAGGTTTGAACACGTGCTGAATGAAGTAGATTCTGCTGAATGAAGTACATCCCTTGGAGTCGAATCATGGACACCACTACACCAAACTTTAATGATAGCTCCAAAATATAACGAAATTTCAGAAATAATGCTTGAAACATTATGCTAATGCCATAAAAGCTGAGTAGTTGTTTCCTTTGATAGTAAGCGACCTTACACCATACCTGTCAACTTTCATGCCAGGAGGGGATTTTTGGGGTCGCTTCACATGCCTATCTCCCGATTTCATAATATCTTCCAATTTTTGCAGAGAACTTCCAATTATTACATTATGTCTTTGAAAAGTCCTACATGTTATGTTGTATCACATGTGAATTATTGTTGTGACGAAATAATTGCTTTACTAGAAAGAATTCACTTCTTCACTAAATAGAATGTTAAGTTTAAACATTATTCACGTAAGTTAATGATTTTTTTAACCTCTAGAACAATAAAAAAAATTAAAAAATAAACCAGAATAAAAATAACCACAACAATAAAATCGTTGACAATTAATTTCAATCCCAAAAATGATTACTACGAATGCTGTAACTCCATATGCTGTAGCACTGTGTAAGTACTGTACATTATAGTTCAGCCTGGTCTCCAGGGTAAACTCAACCGGCTCACAAATTATGCAGTCTGTATTTACCTTTATTTAATTTTGTGTTAGAGAAATCAGAAAATATGCATGTACAAAAACAATTACAAGATCAATCATAGTACTTTATAACAGTTTAATAAATGTCGGGTCACCAAAAATAATTTTTTTACATGCATGTCTTAGGACATGGAAAAAATTATTTTTTCATGCATTAAGATTTAAAACCATTACAGTAGTCAACAAAGAAACTTAAACACTATCAAGTTTAGACATTGGCCTGCGAATAAGCTGCCCCCCCCCCCTTCAAGGCCTTTATTCTTTCCTAAATTGATTGGCTTATATGCGAGTATATATGGTAATCATATTCTTAGGGCACTGGCCCAACAGGGGCATCAGAAAAAAATATAATTTTTGCTCATGATAAAATTAAATGAATTATATATAACCATTTTGATCTGCTTGTGCAAGTATTTTGATTTGGAATGGTGGCAGCACTGGTATTTTCCAGCCTTTTTTAGCTTCTGATTCTTTTTCTTCTTCACATTCAGTAGTGGGGGTGGGGTACAATAGTATTTTCAGTGATTAGGGCCCTGGAAGACCTTAATCTTGCCATTGTTATGTATTATCATTCTCTCTCCGTCAATATCACACAAATAAGATGTTGTAATAATGGAAACATCATCATATAGATGACAATTCAAATTGTACAATATGATAATTTGTCATATAAACATAAAAGGAGCCAGATGACTACTGATGAAAGTGGTCACAGTGTAGAAAAACAACTCCTCATTTGATTCCCTGTTGTCATAATTCACATTCTGGAATAGTGATGCTTTCTTTGTTGTCAACTTATCATTTACCCGTCTTTTGCAGCCTGTAAACCATAGGAAATTAGATACCTGTGCACAATACCCAACAACCGGAGCACCAACCTTGCAGATACAGTACCATCCTTTGATGGAGTCCATGGAAGATTTCAGCTTGTATTGGATCCACAGTGAATGGATTTTATTTTTGGAGTGGCGAGAATGGCTTTTTCCATGTAACAGACCTGGAAAATCCATGCATGCCATAACCTCATAGTGCCCCTCCTCTGTGAAATGTTCATTTCTATACTTTGGAGCCTGTTTCTCTTCATAAATGCTTATATTGATGTCATACAGGTAATCAACTGATATCCTGGGGCATTCATTCATTTTCCAAGTGGATCCATCCATCTTTAAGTATGATTTGTGCTTATTCATCAAGTTGTTGTCTTGAACCAGGATTTAAACCTTATTTGGTTGCAGGAATATGTTCAGTTTCAAGCTGAAAAAGGTGGAAATAGTCATCATCACATAAGTAAGAAGAAACATCAAAGTTAAGATACGACTTTGTTTTAATTAGCTCACACACATTTTGTAAAATGATTTAATATCTGTTCTCGAAACTTGAAACGTTTTCTGACTCTTTTGTTGCAGTGATAGATCACAGGGATTCATTAGTGAAGTAGGAGATTTCCAAATAGAATTTGCGACATCTACTATTTGACTTTATAAAAATACTACACTCTGCAAAAGACTGGGTTATTGCACATATTTCGACATTATAAAGATGATATGGTCTTTTACATACAACATAATGTCTGTGAGAGCTTGATGTCGATGGAATTTGAAGTTGAATTGATTATGGGCCTTTTATGGCATCATTTGAAGTGTTTTAGACCATTCGCCAAATTGTCATATCTGACATAAGGTCTCATAAAATCTCATTTTTTGGGTGCTTTTCATACATTTGCAGGTATTAACTTTGGCAGTCATATTTAGTCTATAATGATACACAGAGCCTGCAGATTCCATGTAATAAGTTCTTGTAGGGATGGAGCCAAAAACTAATTTTATGAACAGTATCTAAAAAGAAACAACTCCACTTATTACGTATTAAATTTAACTATCATAATTCTTGTTTTATATAATAAATTCTTGTGTCTCCGTTATGCCATGTTACATCCCAATTTTTTTATTTCACAATTGTTTTGGTCTGAATATTGTATGCTTTATATGTTGTATGGTTAGTGCCAACGCGCCCATATTTGTTTCCACTAGAATTTTGATAACGGTAGTGACCACAAGACCTTATGCACCGATTTGCATGCCTTTTAGTTTTTTCTTTGTGCCTCCCTTGCTTGATTTGATACAAAAGACATATACAAAGTGATAAAACAACACGTCTCTTGTAATCAATTTTTTAATGCAACAAACACTTCCCCAAGTTGTTGATCAAAACAAAGCCGGCATGTAATTAGGTTCTCACAGAAGTACTCACAGGTTTCGATGTGACGGTCGATTGACTTTTTTCATGTTTTCAATGAACATAATATGTTGCGATTATAATGTTTACACTGAAACGGAATTAAAGGATTAGAACATGACTTTCACACAGGAAGACGTTTAATTGATGTTTATTTCATTCTCTGTTGCCACCTGTTAGCATTTACCAGAAGTTTTCATTGATTGCTATTTCACCAGACTATTTAGTTACAGTATACTGACAACTATTTATCATAAAAACTTGCATAATATGTGATATCTTTAAACAGAGGTCTCGCTAGGATTTTAAAACTGGGTCTTTCTGCCTCTGAATTCAATCACTAAATATCAGTACGTTTTCTCACCCGGCCGCCAGTCAAAGCCTTTGAACTAGCCACCTAGCTATTGCATCATGTTCTTTTTTTATGTACTCTTATAAAATGGCAACATGTATGTACATCAAGGAGTCTTTTAGTCACTGAATTCTGTCTTTGTAAATATCAGCACAGCTAACTGATCAACACATTTTCCCAGAAAGCAGGTGGCTGAAGCAAGACTGGCAAATCTTTGAATTTTCCCACACACCAATTACATGCGTACGGAGGACTCCCACCTCAGTGATTTTCTGCATCCCAGATCAAAAATTGGCATCCAAATACGCGTAATTAAGCGTTTTCAAGATCTCTGAAATTAATTCTTATTTAGAACATGCAAATTTCAAAATATGGATTCTGTTTTTACGGGCATTAATCACCATTTTCGATGATAAAACGAGCAATGTATCAAGGTTTAATTTACCAATTCTGATCGTAATTTTTTCACGTTCAGCATATTTTAAAGATATTTTAAATACATCTTCTCTGGAAAAACTTGGGAGCCAAGACGGACACTGCGTTATAAGCGGGATCGCGAGTTATCCCGGCACGAGTTATCAAGGGAGCAGTGTACTTATATTCAAGCAGGATGACCATTGAATAAAAGATTTTCATCTGTAAATGTTATTATATTTATGATTTTCTCTTGTTATAATCGGTTAAGTGTATAAAGTTATGAGGTTATCATTTAATGAAATAAAGAAAGTATGCCATTGCAAAAAAAATAGCAGTATTTAGATAAATAGATTGAACAAACTTGATCTATTTTTATTTTTGCTGGCTAGAGGGTAGAAATAATACCATTATTCTTTTCAATTAACAAACCATAAATCAGTTCAGTTACTTTAGCTTCCATCCTGTCCTTGGGACATATTTCCCACTTTTTGGAAACAAAGTGTGTAATTTCTAATGTAATTGCTAGAAAAATCATTAATTTTGTAGGCAAGTGAATATATGTCAGTCCAAAACCAGTTTGTCTTGATTTGGAGGAGGGATTAGAAAAATTGATAAAACATTGTCTTAAAAAATGTTGCATAAAGAAACTTATAAAAAATTATTATATATAACTATGGAATAATAATCGCTTCACAACACTGGTTCCACCACAATCATTTTGTGATGCAAAGATATTTGACCACTCTCCTCTAGTTTCCTTTTAGATGAATACCATACTCATAAAAATATTATACTTTAGGAACATAAACATAAAATGATTCGCAAATGATTGAGGCTCATATAATTGCAAGTTTCTTTTACCTAGAAGTAATGCAAATAATATTTTCAATTAAAAAATCATAAATCAATTCATTTACTTGGCTTCCATTGTGATAGTGGACATGTTCCCACTGGAAATGGTTTCTAATTTCAGTAATTGTTAGAAACATCATTGATGTAGTAAGCTAGTTAAAAATTTGTATGCCAGTCTAAAATCTATTTTTCTTCATGTGGATGAGTGCACCAGAAAATTTGATAAAAAGTAAGTTTGAAAAACTTGAATATAAATAAACTTGTATGAAAGTTATACTAATTACGGAAGAACACTAGTTCCAATACCATTATTTTTTTATGTGATTAGCCACCCTTGTATAGTTCCATTTTAGATGAATAACATGTTGATAACAAATGTATCCTTGCACAACATTAAAAAAAATGATTTTCTAATTGCGCTTTATTTTTTGTTGGTATTTAAAACTGTGCAGTTACTAATTTTATTTCAACCCTGTAAATTGACAGTCGTTGATATTATGGATATGAATTCTTAAAAATGAAGAAGAAAAAAGAATTACACAGTAGTATTGAGTGAATTAAATGTACCAAACGGTATTGTGATGGAAATTAAGAAAAAACCCTGTTGTTTATGTATAAAATAAATAATATATATGTAAGTATCCTGTTATTTACAGTATGCTTTTGCAAAAAGTTGGCAACATAAAAATACAATTCCTTTTAATGTTTACTCCATGTAGTCTTTGTTTACATATAGTTCCAAATGCCCCTTCAGCGGCTCTTCGAAAAATCGTTTTCCCAAGGTAATTTAGGAAGAATGAAGAAAGAAAGAAATGAATGGATTAAATTCCTTTTAAAATATCTGAATAGTTATTATTCCAAGATTTTTAAAATATAATAATGAAGGAAATAATATAGCGCACTCTAGAAATGCAGGTCTAATTGCTCACACATAGGAATACGCAGGCAGCTACTGTGCAACAGGGACAAAAACTACAATGATACATAGAGAACAAAATTTAAGAATTTTTTGGTTTTTAGTGATTAATGCAACTGTGCTCACATAAGTTAATATGAGAACTCAAAAATTTTCATTAAAATTAATCAGTGTAAATACCATGTTTTGAGCAAGCCTGCGCTTAGATCTTATTTCTAGTTTCAAGTTCTTTATCCTAAGTGTGTTGTTTCTGAAATTAGAAATCTGACCTGCAAGTGTTTCTGCTTGCCCCTCTCAGATGTGAATATCCTGGGGTCTGTGATCTACTTGAACTAGTGATAGACATTCCTATGGAGATCCGGATGACTCAAACAGCTTACATTGCAGGTTGTCTGCCCCTTTCTGGACAGACTTCTCTTTTACACCATGCCATTATGATGAAAGTGGTGCATAGAAAGGATTTCAGTTGTGAAAAGTGTTACGAGTCTATGCCCTTAAAATAAGTAACACAAAAGAGTGAAAGATAGCAAGCTTTATAAATGTAACAAATATAATTTTCTTCCCTAAAATAGAGAGTGAAAATGAGAAAAAGAACTTACAGTATTGAAAATTAATCCCAGGATAATCCAAGAATTACAGACACAAGTTAAAGTAATTTAAAGGCTTGAATAAAACTCGGTACAAATCCCAAAGAAATCCAAAACTGAAGGTGATGACATGTCTGTTATAACTTATTGAGTGTTGATGTGTCAGTACTCTTTTGTTGAATTACAGTAATATAATTCCAGAATTGAATTCAGTATAAATTCCAGTGAACGTCTCTATCCAATAATTTTATCAGAGCACTTTTGTATTTTTAGAGAAAATAATCACTTGAATTCAATAATTTGAAGAAAAAGATTCCAGCCCAAAATAAAAGAAAAACTGGACACAACATAGAACTTCATTCTGCTAATACTTAAAGCATGAATGACCAAGTCCTCATAGTTGGATTATTTAGTTCTGTGCTTGACCTCAGGTCACAGTTAGCATTTCCTATATATAAAAAACATTACCTAATGGAAAATAACCTTCTATTCATTCAGATCATGATGTTTGCAAAACAATAACCTGAATTATAATAATTCACTTAGGAAACTCCAAAACTGTGACCCAAATAAACATATTTACCTCTTCTATTAATAACGATCCTGATATTTAGCAAATACACAGATAGTGTGTGTGTGTGATTTAGGTTTTTAATGTAGCTTTAACAATTTTCCAGTCATATCGCTATGATGTCTGCAGTGTGGCAGTTAAAATGATGTCTTTCACTGGGGAATTATGCATCAGACATGTAGCATGATGTCCCACCCATTCACATTATCCTGACACCAGGCCAACCAGTCCTAACACTAACCTCTTAATGCTTAGTGTCTAGCAAGGCAGCTGTTAGTACCATTTTTGTAAGTCTTTGGTATGACTTGGCTGGGGTTCAAACCCACAACCTCCCTCATTCGGGGCAGATGCTCTAACCACTAGGCCACCGGAACGGTCTACACAGAGAGAATAATCTAGCTATGTATTAATTATTTACAATGAATGAAATAAAAAAAGCCAATCAATTCAAGCAGAAATTAACTCAGTTTTGGACAAGGTCAAGCCCAGCATACACTGTTACATTACAATAGCATATATATAAAAATTGAAACTAACAAACAAACAATTAGATTAAATATACATAACAAGATAATCTCATGCACTAAGTAAAGTTTCTACAAATATTTGAAAGAAAGCGGTATGTTTTAGCATGCTGATGCAAGGACAATAGCATTGTTTTTATTTTGGCTTTGATTTTACAAAAGAAGTTTTTTTCTTGGGCTCTTGAAGGAGATGAAATTGGCATTGATTAAAATTAAATGCTGCCACTCTGTGATTTATGGTACCATCAGATATCATCGAAGAATGGATGTGGGTGACATGTTGGTCAACTTTAATCAGAATAGGCCCTGACAACTAACATTGCTCCCCAAATGTAATCTTTTGTGGATTCTCATGTGAGCCAATTCCTCCAGGTTTGAATGTCAGACCAGAACATTGCAGGGGGTGTGAACTGTATGAAACTTTAGGTACACTGGGATCGTTTAGTGGTTCTCACAATGTAACTGTAATTCATTACTGTATCTACTTGCTTTTAAGTTGAGTCCAGCTGCAAATATAGTCCCTGATTCCCTGATCTGTTGTTGCATCATGCACTGGCCGATCAGAGTCAGTGTTGATTGTCTACTGTTTAGTTCTAACAAACTATAAACCATATTATGCTGGCATATTGTGTAATGGTAGATAACGGTCTGTGAAGCTTGGAGTTGCATTTGACTTATAAGTGAATATATATGGTACCATGAACTGGTTACTGTTCACAGGTGATCAGAAAGTGATCATTACCACCCATCCTTTGCTAGACCATGAGACAAGATTCCAAGACGCAATACAGGCTCAAAAATTGCTGCCAGAAATGCACTCAAAATATTCATCAGGGCCAAGAAATGCTTGTTCTTCCAGTGAACAAGGAAGTCAAGGCATCACTCCCTGAGCCTCTTGGCCTTTTGGCTCAAGAGTGATTTGATCAGCATATTCTGAGATTTCACAAGAGCAGATATCACTCATAAGACATGTTGGCTCATAAGACTCATAAGACATGTTGGCTCATAAGATTAGAGCCATCCCTGCAAGCCTCATATTCAAACTCAGCTGTTTGATGAGAGACACTATCATGGCTGTTGACTTTCCCTTGCTTTTATCATTGTTATTCCACTGCCATCTCACGTCTGTCTGCGTGGGTTCGAGTCCAAGGCTCGACTAGCGTGAATACGTGGGAAAGCCTGCCAGTAGATTCTCATGTGTCGGTGGTTCTTCCCAGGGTTTTCCAGGGTTCTTCCTCCACCAGTTATACTGGTCGCCATGTATAGCCTATCTTGTGCTGAAAAATGGTGTTAAACCCTATAACAAGAACAACAATCGTTGTTATTCAGCATCTTGTCTTGTGTCTAAGGCTTCACGACTAATCTTTATCACTCTGTTGTGCTTCCTTTTGTTGGGAAAATGGTTTTAACATTTTTAATGAGGACCATCAATATCATTACGGTTAAACCCTCCAACACAGCCTTGCAAATGTGAGCATTCACATTCAGTTAGATTAATAATTATGGCCCCACTGACCAAATGCATTGGTGAATCCCTATAGTGATCACATTATTTATCTCTCTGCCTGTCAGTGTATCCTAACATTATTTCATTTATCAGGGGGTTTTTTGTGCTAAGTCGCAGTGCATTTGTAATCTCTTTTGAATGTCTATCTGTCGTTTCATCTATCCAAGCCTCTTGCATTGGACAAATGGATGCCATGCTACCACTGCTTATTGTTCCTAGTATCAAGTGGGGTCTTTTGCAATGTACCAATGATGCCCCAATGCTAGACATCACTATAAACTGCCACACTAAAGACATCATAGCGATATGACTGAATGTTTTTTTAAAGCTATGTTAAAAATCCAAATCACACTCATAACCTGATCACACTGTAGATCTAAGATGTTTAATTATCTCAGTGCAGTTTCCTGTTTGTGGCTATTGGAGCATTTGGCTATTGAGACACAAAAATAATTTTAAAAACTAAAAAAATAAAACATGCAAGCCATTTTCTTTCAATAGCCTTTAGCTGATTTCTGTATCTGTATACTGCTTTGCAGCTAAAATGGATTGAGTGGAAGAAATGGATTGATTCCTGATCTCTCTCAAACTCTCAATCAATTGATTGATAAAATGATAGGTGTCAAATTTTCTGGAAATAACAGACCTATCAGTAGCAGTAATACCAAGCTTGGTCTCTACATGCATTACAGACTGGTTTAGTGCTTATTATGGAATCCTCTAATTAGTATGAGACAAAAACTTAAGAAAGTGCTAATGAACCTAATTCAGGTACAATTGGCACAATGAATCTAATTTTTTTTAAATTTCTCAATACTCTGTTATTGGAATGTACAGATGCATTCATTTCCTTAATTCTGTTAAAGTTAGCGCAATATGCTCTGTTAAGTATCATATGACATTCAGTATTATTGCACTCTGCAGTGAGAAGAATGATAACAGATTTTATAATTCAAACAATTTACAACAAAAATGCATTCCTATTTGACCGAGGTGCAAATAATATTGCACAAGATCCGATAGTTACCCCATGTATGAGCATGGCCGGATATTTTCAAGTGTGTGTGTGTGGGGGGGGGGGTGAAAAGTACAAAAGGTCCCCAATTTTCCTCAAAAGGGCCCCAAACCAAAAGTCTGTCACTGTTTACTCAAGGTACGCATAATACCCAATAAATAAAAATAAAAATAAAATGATAGTCAAATTTCAAGTGACAACTGACTGTATGCTTGTGTGTGTGTACGTTTTGATTTTCTTTGCAATTTTTTAAAATTATCCTTACCTCAGAGAATTTCTTTTTATGTCACTAGGATAAATTTACTGTTAAATAGAAGCTCACCAAGATGGGCCTATCGTCAAGTCAGCGTGCAAGTTTTCTAAATGTAAAAAAAATATACAAGACTTTTCAGATTAACTTCTATTGTCCATATATATGATCAAAATAAGTATCACCGATTGGTGACATGGTACTTGAATGTGAATTACTCATGACACATCGGTCATTCCATGGGTGGTCTTCATTGATTGGCTGTTCCATGTCAATAATGCCAATCAGCTTCTCCATTGTAGATATGCTATCGGCACACCAGCCGAGTCGTGGTAGCGATTTGTTAGCATTTTATTGCACTGTTTTGGAGGGATTAAGTCCCCCTTCGCATTACATTGAGTTCCAAAAATACATGTGAGATGTACTGTACTAACAGCCCTAGCATCAAGTGGGGTCCTTTGCCATGTACCAGGTACTAACAGCCCTAGCATCAAGTGGAGTCCTTTGCCATGTACCAGATACTAACAGCCCTAGCATCAAGTGGGGTCCTTTGCCATGTACCAGGTACTAACAGCCCTAGTATCAAGTGGGGTCCTTTGCCATGTACCAGGTACTAACAGCCCTAGCATCAAGTGGAGTCCTTTGCCATGTACCAGGTACTAACAGCCCTAGCATCAAGTGGAGTCCTTTGCCATGTACCAGGTACTAACAGCCCTAGTATCAAGTGGAGTCCTTTGCCATGTACCAGGTACTAACAGCCCTAGTATCAAGTGGGGTCCTTTGCCATGTACCAGGTACTAACAGCCCTAGCATCAAGTGGAGTCCTTTGCCATGTACCATGTACTAACAGCCCTAGTATCAAGTGGAGTCCTTTGCCATGTACCAGGTACTAACAGCCCTAGTATCAAGTGTGGTCCTTTGCCATGTACCAGGTACTAACAGCCCTAGTATCAAGTGGGGTCCTTTGCCATGTACCAACTACTAACAGCCCTAGTATCAAGTGTGGTCCTTTGCCTTCTACCAGCTACTAACAGCCCAAGTATCAAGTGGGATCCTTTGCCATGTACCAACTACTAACAGCCCTAGTATCAAGTGGGGTCCTTTGCCATGTACCAACTACTAACAGCCCTAGCATCAAGTGGGGTCCTTTGCCATGTACCAACTACTAACAGCCCTAGTATCAAGTGGGATCCTTTGCCATGTACCAACTACTAACAGCCCTAGCATCAAGTGGGGTCCTTTGCCATGTACCAACTACTAACAGCCCTAGTATCAAGTGGGGTCCTTTCCCATGTACCAACTACTAACAGCCCTAGTATCAAGTGTGGTCCTTTCCCATGTACCAACTACTAACAGCCCTAGTATCAAGTGTGGTCCTTTGCCATGTACCAGGTACTAACAGCCCTAGTATCAAGTGGGGTCCTTTCCCATGTACCAACTACTAACAGCCCTAGTATCAAGTGTGGTCCTTTGCCATGTACCAACTACTAACAGCCCTAGCATCAAGTGGGATCCTTTGCCATGTACCAACTACTAACAGCCCTAGTATCAAGTGGGGTCCTTTGCCATGTACCAACTACTAACAGCCCTAGTATCAAGTGGGATCCTTTGCAATGTACCAACTACTAACAGCCCTAGTATCAAGTGGGATCCTTTGCCATGTACCGACTACTAACAGCCCTAGCATCAAGTGGGGTCCTTTGCCATGTACCAACTACTAACAGCCCTAGTATCAAGTGGGGTCCTTTCCCATGTACCAACTACTAACAGCCCTAGTATCAAGTGTGGTCCTTTCCCATGTACCAACTACTAACAGCCCTAGTATCAAGTGTGGTCCTTTGCCATGTACCAGGTACTAACAGCCCTAGTATCAAGTGGGGTCCTTTCCCATGTACCAACTACTAACAGCCCTAGTATCAAGTGGGGTCCTTTCCCATGTACCAACTACTAACAGCCCTAGTATCAAGTGGGGTCCTTTCCCATGTACCAACTGCTAACAGCCCTAGTATCAAGTGGGGTCCTTTCCCATGTACCAACTACTAACAGCCCTAGTATCAAGTGGGGTCCTTTGCTATGAACCCAGTGCTAACTAACCTAGCATCAAGCAGTGGGGTCCTTTGCAATGTACCAACTACTAACAGCCCTAGCATCAAGTGGGATCCTTTGCAATGTACCAACTACTAACAGCCCTAGCATCAAGTGGGATCCTTTGCAATGTACCAACTACTAACAGCCCTAGTATCAAGTGGGATCCTTTGCAATGTACCAACTACTAACAGCCCTAGCATCAAGTGGGATCCTTTGCAATGTACCAACTACTAACAGCCCTAGCATCAAGTGGGATCCTTTGCAATGTACCAACTACTAACAGCCCTAGTATCAAGTGGGGTCCTTTGCCATGTACCAACTACTAACAGCCCTAGCATCAAGTGGGGTCCTTTGCCATGTACCAACTACTAACAGCCCTAGCATCAAGTGGGATCCTTTGCAATGTACCAACTACTAACAGCCCAAGTATCAAGTGGGGTCCTTTGCCTTCTACCAACTACTAACAGCCCTAGTATCAAGTGGGGTCCTTTGCCATGTACCAGGTACTAACAGCCCTAGTATCAAGTGGAGTCCTTTGCTATGAACCCAGTGCTAACTAACCTAGCATCAAGTGGTGGGGTCCTTTGCCTTCTACCAACTACTAACAGCCCTAGTATCAAGTGGGGTCCTTTGCCATGTACCAGGTACTAACAGCCCTAGTATCAAGTGGGGTCCTTTGCCTTCTACCAGCTACTAACAGCCCTAGTATCAAGTGGGGTCCTTTGCCTTCTACCAGCTACTAACAGCCCTAGTATCAAGTGGAGTCCTTTGCCTTCTACCAGCTACTAACAGCCCTAGTATCAAGTGGGGTCCTTTGCTATGAACCCAGTGCTAACTAACCTAGCATCAAGTGGTGGGGTCCTTTGCCTTCTACCAACTACTAACAGCCCTAGTATCAAGTGTGGTCCTTTGCTATGAACCCAGTGCTAACTAACCTAGCATCAAGCGGTGGGGTCCTTTGCCTTCTACCAACTACTAACAGCCCAAGTATCAAGTGGGGTCCTTTGCTATGAACTCAGTGCTAACTAACCTAGCATCAAGTGGTGGGGTCCTTAGCCTTCTACCAACTGCTAACAGCCCTAGTATCAAGTGGGGTCCTTTGCCTTCTACCAACTACTAACAGCCCTAGTATCAAGTGTGGTCCTTTGCCTTCTACCAACTACTAACAGCCCTAGTATCAAGTGGGGTCCTTTGCCTTCTACCAGCTACTAACAGCCCTAGTATCAAGTGTGGTCCTTTGCCATGTACCAGCTACTGACAGCCCTAGTATCAAGTGCGGTCCTTTGTCATGTACCAGGTACTAACAGCCCTAGTATCAAGTGGGGTCCTTTGCCATGTACCAGCTACTAACAGCCCTAGTATCAAGTGCAGTCCTTTGCCATGTACCAGGTACTAACAGCCCTAGTATCAAGTGTGGTCCTTTGCCATGTATCAGCTATTAACAGCCCTAGTATCAAGTGTGGTCCTTTGCCATGTACCAGGTACTAACAGCCCTAGTATCAAGTGTGGTCCTTTGCCATGTACCAGGTACTAACAGCCCTAGTATCAAGTGCAGTCCTTTGCCATGTACCAGGTACTAACAGCCCTAGTATCAAGTGTGGTCCTTTGCCATGTACCAGCTACTAACAGCCCTAGTATCAAGGGGGTCCTTTGCCATGTACCAGCTTCTAACAGTCCTAGTATCAAGTGGAGGCCTTTGCCTTCTACCAGCTACTAATGTTGTTAATGTTGTTGTTATAGGGTTTAACGCCATTTTTCAGCACATGATAGGCTATACATGGCGGCCAGTATTATAGGTGGAGGAAGAACCCAGGAAAGAACCACCGACCCACGAGAAGCTACTGGCAAGCTTTCTCACATACCCACATTAGCCAAATCCGAGACTCAAATCCACTCAGACAGAGGTGAGAATGCAGTGATCCGTAACAGAGAGCGCTTTAGACAACTCGGCCACTTGGGGCCCCACCAACTACTAATAGCCCCAGTATCAAGTGCAGTCCTTTGCTATGAACCCAGTGCTAACTGACCTAGTATCAAGTGGGGTCCTTTGTTATGCAATGGCTGTTAATAGCACATGTATAAAATGGGTCCCTTAGTTATTTGTCCACTGCTTATAGCCCTTGTATCAAATGGGTCCCTTGGCCATGCACCACAGCTAATATCTCTTATTATGTGGTGGTTCCCTTCGCCATTCCACTAACATCCCTTGTATCTGGTGGGGTCCTTTTGTATACACCCACTGCTGATATCCCAAGCTGTTCATTTAAGTATGTAGCAGTAAAGAAGGAAAGAAGCAAAATTGTATAGTCTTGATGATCAAAAGATAAAACTTGTTTTCAAAGTGAATTTTATTTAGTTTTGTGTATTATTTCAGCCACCCCCTTCGAAGTTACCCACTCAGAAATCTGTGGACCCTGCCTGCCCACCAAGTCCAAGCCCAGAACTTGAGCCTGATCTTAGAAAGATAGACAAAAAGTGTTTGAAGATAGGTATACTGATAGAGTGTTTTAAATTGAGATATGTAGAGAGTGTGTTTGAAATTGAGATATGTAGAGAGTGCTTGAAATTGAGTTCTGCAGCAAGTATGTTTGAAATTGAGATATGTAGAGAGTGTTTTCTGAAATTGAGATATGCAGAGAGTGTGTTTGAAACTGGTCATGTAGACTGAAACAGGATTTGTGGACACATATTTGAAACTGGTTATATAAATAGAAAGTGGTTGAAACTGGTTATATAGATAGAAAATATTTGAAACATGTATATAGATAGAAAGTGGTTGAAACTGGTTATATAGATAGAAAATATTTGAAACGTGTATATAGATTGAAATTTTTTGAAACTGGTTATATAGATCGAAAATATTTGAAACATGTATATAGCTAGAAAGTGGTTGAAACTGGTTATATAGATAGAAAATATTTGAAACATGTATGTAGATAGAAAGTGGTTGAAACTGGTTATATAGATAGAAAATATTTGAAACGTGTATATAGATAGAAATTGGTTGAAACTGGTTATATAGATGGAAAATGTTTGAAACGTGTATATAGATAGAAAGTGGTTGAAACTGGTTATATAGGTAGAAAATGTTTGAAATGTGTATATAGATAGAAAGTGTTTGGCAGAGTAGACAATGTATTATAAAGAGGTATGTATTAGAACTGAATTGCTACAATGACTGATGGTGCAGTATGATACATATTACAATACAGATTACTTAATGTATCATATCAGGTAACTTGTGTCTTTTGTCCCCCACATTGTCACAAAAAGCAGAGGAGATATCTTCTGCATTTCCATCCATCTATTATTATTTCTGTCTATCTTTCTGTAATTTTGTCCATCAGTTGGTTCATCACTCTTTCATTTCTAATCTACAACTGTCAAGGTCAAGGTCTTATCTCAGTATTTTCAGTTTCTCCCTCAAATACATTATCCAATCACATTAACATCAGGAATATAAACCTGCTACCTCAAGAATCCAGACCTATTAAAAGATAAAAATTGTCTTGTCCTGTCTATCCCATATAGACAAAGGGCAATAACTCTTGCTCATTACCTCCCCTTGCCACTGCCAGGTGGACATAATACACAATTAATTTTACTATATGTTCTCTACATTTATTTCTCAGTACTGACCTTTCCACTGTGTGACAATCAATGCAAATCATATGTTAGTCTAAAATACCTTCAAAGATGACTTCACGGTGAAGTTCTTGTCAAAGGTTGACCTGCTCTTTTTTTAGATAATTGACTGTCAACATAACAGCATGTAAACAGAACACATATTTCACTTCCGGATCATCACCAAGGCCTTATTACTCACTGTGCACTGTCGCCAAAATACATACAGACAACAACACCCTGAGCTCATATTATCAAGAATAAACAGTTACCTTTAAATCCCTACCAAAAATGCATAAATAAAACTCTTCTATCACCACCAAAATGAGAGAGGAAAAAATGTTCTAAAAATAGACTAGAACTACATTTGTGGGTACTGAACTGGAAGTATTAATTGTGATGTAATTCCTGACAGGCTCCATGTTTTACGCCAATTTTACTCAAACTTTTATATTTGCATGCTATACCTATTTCAACTTTATATATGAAGTCTTTTTGAATTTCCTTGCAAACAAAACATGTGACACCTGTCAGAAAGTATGTAGTGCTGGTGTTCCACAGGGTGCCAGTTCTGGTCCAAGTGCTCTTGAGAAACCAAAACTAAATTTGCTATATCTTCCTTAATTATAGGAATTTTTCAATGCAGTAAAAACCTAATTGTGATACAAGATAAGTCCTGTCTGAAAATATGTTTGAAAGTTACAAATATTGATAAATTCAATTTTAATGGCAAATTAAATAAACATTTAAATTTTGAAAACTAAATTTTATTGAAAACTTAAATTTTCATTCAAGTTTTAAAACACAGTTTGACAAATTTTACACTGAAAAGTTGACTAATGAATGATATTTAAAACAAATGGTAGTTTGGGTCTGTATAACTGATAACATTTTCCCCAGGGGTAGTGAAGCATCATAGCTCATAGTGATTTTGGCAGCAAACTGCAATATGCCTGTCCAGATGCATATAGGTGTACACACTAAAGAAACACTGATAGGTGCTATGTTCCACATTTACTGTGTCAGGTACTTAGGCAGTTGTTTCAATAACTAATAGCACATTCAGATTTAAAGTTCTAATGGGACCACTACCATGTTTTATAGCAAAAATGCATTCCATTTCAATGTCGATAACAACAAAAGGTGGCAATGGGATAGGAAAATAGTTTCTAGGGAGGTTCTACCTTACTGAAAAATGGTGCTGATCTCTCTCGTGAAAACCTAAGCCATGTCTTTGAGGTGCCATATATCAGTGTGGTGATATGAACTAATCTTGGTCACTTATGGCAGTACACTGCACATGCCCTTATGAAACCATGCTATTACCACCAGACTACTGGAGAGCTTCCAAGCTGATCCAACTCTAACACTTTGTTCCAGATACCAGGCTAGACCTGAAAAGATACAATATGTTTCACTTAATTCTAGAAAACAGTAAGATCTATGAAAATGAAGTTAAAATGTGTTAGATATGGTGATTTCAAATTAACATTAAGGTTGCAAGCATGGGGGAAAATATTAAACTTGACAGAGCGACACTCAGAAATGTGAAGCAATGGCCATGTTTTAAAGTGTTAAATTCATCCTAAAAATATATAAGGTTTCTAGAAGCACATTTAGCCATTTACAAGTTAAATAACTAATCAGGTAGACTATGTATCATAAAGTTTAAGGAAATGTTGGGGCGGTGAGGTTTGATCATTGGTGCAAACGTTATTACATACCAGTATACAGGAAAGTCAAGTGACAATGTAATAAATTAGAATGTGTTGCTATAAACAATCTTATTCATGAGGGAAATAACAATTTTGGATATTGCAAGTGAATACAGCCAAATGTGGTCATACAAATCAACTATAGGTACCAATAAATCCTATATCATCAGCTAAATGTGAAATTCTGATCCCCAAAACTTGTAAACAAGGATGGATATTTGCATATGTGGGACATATACAATGTACTTGTTAAGATCAAATGTGCAAACATGATTCAAATGATCTATTTGAACATTTATATGGTATTTTTAAGAGTGTTGGTTACCAATTATTAAGCTCATTGATTGAATGGAATCAGATATCAGCTGATGTTTCAATACCGCACTCTGTCAAAGTACTAAATTGAAATATGTTACCATACATAGGCATATTCATGATGAAAATAACATTTTGGGATATCTTCAGTGCACATAGCCATAAATGTGCCTTACAGATTCACTATAGGTACAGTGTCAGCCTATATGATGTACTGAATGTGAACTTCTGATCCCAAATATTCTAAACTGGATGGATATTTGTACATATGGGATATGTAACCATGTACAAAGTTAAATTCAAATAATTTGTTTGAATGCTTCTTATGTAATCTTTAGAGTGTCAGTTAACAAATAGTATTAGCAATTAATAATGCATAAAGCAAGATGGATCATTAGAATTCCCATAACATCATATAGGCCACAATGCCGCACTACACCAATCAATATCTTAACCTAACTGAACAATAAAATGGAATGCATTTTGTGTTCAACTTACCTCATTTTGCTTTTTTCTTGCATCCAAGGGTAAATATACCTGGGGGAAGCATATTTTATCCCTTTGACCTGTATTTCATTCTCAGACAGTTTAAAATGATTTAGTAGAGAACATAAGTAGGTTCTAGTATAAAGTTTTCATCGCTGTCCTCTCACTAAATACCTCATAACTGTGTTTATAAACAATTACTGAAGGCTATACAAGCAGATGTGTGTTACTCAGGAAGTGACCCCATCATAAACATATAAATAAACTGCTTGGACCCCTAATAAATAGTCTGAATGGCCAATACAAATTATAATTTTGTCTTCGTGTATTTTTAATGAAGGTCTCGTTTTGACTACAAAGATATTTTCTCTGACAAAATGTGACAAAAATCCAACATTGGAGCTTTTATATGGTGTAGGAATACATACATGCTGATAACATTTAATATGATTCCCAAAAATATTATATATGTACATTTTAGGGTTTTTTAAAATTATTTTTTTATATTTTTTTAAAATTTTATTAAAATTTTTTAAATAAAAATTAATTTTTTACTTTTAATTTCATTCGTATATTTTAAAAGTCAATATACATGACATATTAAAATTTCATGTGTCTATCTTTAATAATAAAGATTTTATACCAATTTAAACTTTGCTCCAATACTGCCCTGACAGGACATAGTACACAATTAATTTTACTATATGTTCTCTACATTTATTTCTCAGTACTGACCTTTCCACTGTGTGACAATCAATGCAAATCATATGTTAGTCTAAAATACCTTCAAAGATGACTTCACGGTGAAGTTCTTGTCAAAGGTTGACCTGCTCTTTTTTTAGATAATTGACTGTCAACATAACAGCATGTAAACAGAACACATATTTCACTTCCGGATCATCACCAAGGCCTTATTACTCACTGTGCACTGTCGCCAAAATACATACAGACAACAACACCCTGAGCTCATATTATCAAGAATAAACAGTTACCTTTAAATCCCTACCAAAAATGCATAAATAAAACTCTTCTATCATCACCAAAATGAGAGAGGAAAAAATGTTCTAAAAATAGACTAGAACTACATTCGTGGGTACTGAACTGGAAGTATTAATTGTGATGTAATTCCAGGTGTTGCCAGTTTTTAAGCTTCACTGCTGTACTGATAACATGTGCATTATACCTACAACACTCCAAGCCATCTTAGTGTTACAATTGGACCATCCAACTTTAAATTTTGTTTTATTGTATTGGATACCCATTCTTCAACAGGTTGTATACTTTATTTTTTTTTAAATTCTCCAAATTTGAGCAACATTTTCACCTTTATGGACATGGTCTATTTAGGACACACGGTACTAATTATATGAAAAAATGGGTACCAGCCTGGAAATGGATAAACATAAAATGGAGTATATATGGGTTTGGCTGGCCAGGATTGGTTATTAATGCAAGTTATATTTTAGGAAAAATAATCTTTTGAGAGCTTCTCCTAGTTGTGAGTGAAAAAAATAGAGACATTGTTTTATTTATGGAATTTCAGTCCTTTAATAGTCTTGAGTCTGGAACACTCATTACTAAAATTAGCACCTGACTCTTTGGTGCAGAATTGAAAGCATTTGTTTCAAACACATGCAGGTCTAGAAAATGCCACGGCTCATATTTTTTTCTCTATACAGAAGCTGACATCCAGTTTTCATCTATACTGATAAATAAAGGCTTGATAATGAGCATTCAGTAATTTAAAGTTATTGAATTTTTAATATCATGGTGTTTGCATAGGTTTACTATGGGAACTGAATTAGTACCATGAGTCCTTTAAGACCACCAGACCTACCAGATTCAATGTTCAGCTGCTCTCGACCTGTCTATGGAAGAGAGCGAGCCAATGATGATTCTTTGATTGCCGACTGACAGTAACCTATTTTTGGCTATAAAGCCTTGTTGTCTCAAGAGGACTACCAACCCATCCAATCTGAACTAAAGATAGATCAGGTCGATGGAAAGGGCATGTAATTATGTCACCCTGCATGCTGAAGCTAAATCTATCAGGAAACATGTTTTGTATGATAGTAACTTTAGCAAAGTGTGGGCTAAAGGCTCTATTTGATTTGAATTCAGCCATATTAAAACCAAGGACAGATTCCAGTTTGAAAACAGAGTGAAGGATTTTGGTCGATTGAGATCACAACTGACTAAAGATCTGATAGATCTTTATCATGCCTGATATTACGTCTGCCGTGATGCCGGAATGTGTCCTATATCATGGAGCAGTAGCTTTTGATAGAGACTGGGGCCAATTGGTTCTCCTTGAAGAGTCAAGAGAAAAACGTCAGCCAGTTGAGGGATTGAGATACTTTTTTCTTCAAAAGAGTAACAGTGACCCAAACAGGGTCATCGATAAAGCCACGGTATGATGAGGCTTGAGCCACATGGATACAGATGTGTGTCATATCAGGTCTAAGTTGGCCAAGGCAGTCAATGCATTGACCATGGAATGTGAGTCACCCAGTTAATGGTTCTTGTAATCCTGGTCATCACTGCAGCCCATATGACCAACAGACCAAGTTAAAACAGTCAGCACAGCCTATCAGATTTGCTGGATTTGCCAGTGAAATTTGCTAGGTAAGACAATTTCAGTAATTATTTTAAGCATATGTATGGGGCACAGATCAAGTGACCTTAGGCTGTGCTGCAATATTTAATTAGGAGAATGGGTTACTGTTCACATGGGGAATCCAGCCATCATTCCCTAGAAAGATTACCTCCTCCTATTACCTATTCTCCAAATGTTAATGTGATTGGGGAACATGACCTGTACAATTTATTACACTTGTAGCTGGCCTACTTTTTGATTTTCTTTGCTTAGAACAGTCTTTCTGTTTTAAGCGGTTGTGGTTTGAAAGGATTATGGAAAGGTTAGTGATTTTGTTTTGTTTAGAACTATTGCACTTTACCTGCAGAGCCCTAAGTGGTCATGTTTACAAAGGATAAAGTCAAGGTCCTTATTTTTATATCTGTTGTTGTGATGCAGTCAGTATTCATAGCAGTGCCGAAACATATTTTGCTTAAAAATCATACTTGCTGGTCACATTCCACATTCTGCAATTGGTTGCTCATAGTAATGTGTTTATGTGATAAAATTGATCCAAGCATTATGATTTTGGTTATAAATGACAGGTGGCTGCTCATAGCAGCCGTTTCTCAAGACATGTTTTACTGATCCCTTTAAGTGTTGTCTGTCTCTTCAGTTTTGGAGGATGGGGGCACAGTGTCCCAAGCCCTTGGGACTGCCACACTGCCACTGACAGATATGATAACAATTACTTAAAATATAGACAGTTACTTAGAATATAGAAACCTTAAATAACTTCTCAAAAAATGTCCTCAGCAGATTTTAACCTAATGTGACAGAAAGAACCATTTCATGTATTTCTTACAATTTGTACAAAATATGCAAATTTGCCATTAAATATGGCTAGTGTTACTTATAAAAACAACTTTTTGCCAAAAACAAAAAATTAATTCAATTTGACAGAAATCATCTTGACTTGAAGACCTTTTCATTTGATACAAAGCATGACAGTCTGCATTCAACATGGCTTTTATTACTAAATAGTTGAAAGCTTCTAAATTACTTCTCAAAGACAACAGAATTTGATGAAATTTGACAGAAAAGTATAATTTTATGAACATATTAAATATTAATTCATATGATACATCAGATGAGGCTACCATTAGTAAAAGTAGAAAAATCTTTTAAAAACTTCTCAGAATAGTCTTATTTTTCCAGCCAACATTTCTTCATGAGACCTCCACCATTCAAGTGTTTTGTAAAATGCCTTTTTGAGGTCACCAATAGAAGGCACTTCAAATAAACTTATAGATGTGAAATGTCTAATACATATCTTGCATTCTCAGAATTTTTCTAAACATATTTTCTGCAACCATTCAGGTAAATATTATTTTGTAAACTTAAAAGAATGTTGTTCATAATCATAATCTCCATTAGCCAATAATCACTTGGTATAGGAGGAATGTCTCCATTAGCCAATAATCACTTGGTATAGGAGGAATGTCTCCATTAGCCAATAATCACTTGGTATAGGAGGAATGTCTCCATTAGCCAATAACACTTGGTATAGGAGGAATGTCTCCATTAGCCAATAATCACTTGGTATAGGAGGAATGTCTCCATTAGCCAATAATCTTGGTATAGGAGGAATGTCTCCATTAGCCAATAATCACTTGGTATAGGAGGAATGTCTCCATTAGCCAATAATCACTTGGTATAGGAGGAATGTCTCCATTAGCCAATAACACTTGGTTTAGGAGGAATGTCTCCATTAGCCAGTAACCCTTGGTATAGGAGGAATGTCTCCATTAGCCAATAAATTTTGGTATAGGAGGAATGTCTCCATTAGCCAATAACTTTTGGTATAGGAGGAATGTCTCCATTAGCCAATAACACTTGGTATAGGAGGAATGTCTCCATTAGCCAATAACACTTGGTATAGGAGGAATGTCTCCATTAGCCAATAACACTTGGTGTAGGAGGAATGTTTCCATTAGCTAATAATCACTTGGTATAGGAGGAATGTCTCCATTAGCCAATAACACTTGGTATAGGAGGAATGTCTCCATTAGCCAATAACACTGTTGATGTTTATGCAAAACATAAGGCCATCACATCATCAAAATGACACATCTTGTCAAAATTTTGGAAAAGACTTGTTCTCCAATACAAGGAAATCTTATTTTTTACCAGATCCATTTATGGTGGATATCTCAGAGATCTCAGAATTGCTTGATCATGCATATTTCAATGCAAATTTTTTAACTGAGACACAGACAACCAATTACATGTGTGTCCTCCACACATATGCAGAAGCTGGAAAGCAAATTCAAAGAACTTTCCAGTCCTGCTTCAATGACCTGCTGAGTGGGAAAATCGGTTGATCAATTGATCATTTTAGCTGTGCTGATATTTACAATGACAGAATTCAGCAGCTGAAAGAGATGTACATGTTGTCATTATAACAGTATCTCCAAAGAACAAAATGCGATAGCTGGGTGGCAAGTTCAAAGACTTAAGACTAGCTGCTGAGTGGTGGGAAAATGTGCTGATATTTACAATGACTGAATTCAGAGGCAGAAAGACCCAGAGATATACATCTGGTCATTGTAAGAGTACATTAAATAAATAATTTTAGGTTTTCATTTAGGATGGTGTTGATCTGATTTAGATTGCACCATGTTATGGCAGCTATGTCAGCATCTTGAAAATACATTTACACATTTCAACAGCATAATCAATGTTTCCTCAGGCAAATTAAAACATTTTTCAACAAGCCAGATGGGTATCTCACTTACAATACAGGACCGGTCCAATCTAAAATTAGAGGGGCCCCAGGTGTTGGGCTATCAGATTTATTTAGCACTGCAAATATACAATATTTCCAATATTTCCATTATTAGTGACATAATTAGTTAGCTCTGATTTTAGTGTTATAACATAGAAGAAACGGTTGGGTGGAAATTTATAGGAAGTTGAATATTGGTACTCACTGGATAACAGTGTTTATCTATCTCTGAAAAACCAAGGCATTGTTGCTTGGAACTAGGCTGTACAATGCTCTGGATTTACTGGAGAAAAGATGGCATTACCAGGCTGTACAAAGGTTCTGATTTCAGTAGAGATATGCCATTACCTGGCTGTATAAATATTCCAACTTTACTGGGAATAAAATGTAATTACCAGGCTGCACAATGGCTATGCTTTCAGTAGATATTATATTGCCCAGCTGCACAAATTCTCTGACTTGACTAGAGATAAACGCTATCAATGAATAGAAATCCAGCCTTGAACTCTGTTTTGAAGATAATCTACGTGAAAATAGTAATGTACTTAGTTCAGCTATGATTAGAAAATAATTTGGTTTATATATGTTTTGCAATCACATATTTGGTAGGTATTACATTTAACATGATCATCTTGATTTGATTATTTAATTTATAAAAATGGCTTCAGTTTTATTACTAATGCATAAATATTGTCTTATAATTAAAGCATTTAAATATTAAATAAAAACAAAGTAACTCACTGTAGCAACCTTTTATTATTTATCTCTTTTCCTTAAAGTCATGGACAAGTGGTAAATTATGTAGGACAAATAAATTTTCAAAGCCACTTGTCTGGGACAGGTGGTTAAAAAAGTATTTGCTCTGCCCTGCTATCAGTATTGGAATAAATGGTTCTGATTGCCACCCTTGTATTAATGAAGATAGAGAATTAGATAAATCTTGAAACAGTAATAGATTTTTTCATATCTGATGAACAGCACTGGTAGAAATTTCTACAGATGTCATCCAGGTGACAAAAGAATTTCTTGGTCAACTGTTCTTGCATTTGACTGCTCAGGAGATGTCAGCCATATGTGTGATCACATACCCACTTTAGGCACATATGTGTGATCACATACCCACTTTAGGCTCATATTGTGTGATCACATACCCACTTTAGGCACATATGAGTGATCACATACCCACTTTAGGCTCATATGAGTGATCACATTCCCACTTTAGGCTCATATGAGTGATCACATACCCACTTTAGGCTCATATGAGTGATCACATTCCCACTTTAGGCTCATATGAGTGATCACATACCCACTTTAGGCACATATGAGTGATCACATACCCACTTTAGGCACATGTTTAAAATTGGGGCAAAGAACTCTTTTCATAAAGTTCATGAATATGTCTTGACTTGACCCAGTGTTTTGATCTATCCCTAAGCCAAACTTCTTTCCAGCCAATCAGAACAGAGTGGTATATATATCTTTGTTTATATACAGCTAAGAATTAGTTTTGCAGGTTAAATTACATTTGAATTGCTTTGATTTATTCCATAGGGGAGGAAATTGGACAAGGAGAATTTGGCTCTGTAGTCAAAGGTGTATACAAGAAACAAGAGGGAAGAAAAACAGTTAAGGTATAATTTTTGCCATGATTCTTTTGTTGACATACACCATTATTTTTTCCTCCTGAAAATGATGGGGCTTGGGATATATGAGGGTTGATCAAAAAATTCTATAGCAAAGAAAATGTACAGTAATTTTAGTAACCTTTCTCAAAATAACTTTCTTTCAACTTCATGTACTTCTTCTATGTTGTGACCCATGTACTGAGCTTTTGCAGCAGCCCATCATGTAACAGCATTGATAACAACCTGATGATAGCATCCTAAGTTCTTCTCAGCTTTTGGAATATTTTCCAGTTATGAATCTTTTAGTTTTAAAAAAAATCCTCAAGCATCAAGCCTCATTTTTGTAAGGTCTTTTTCACAAATGTGCATGTGTGGGGCAGGCATTATCCTGGTTTAAAATGAAGTCACCCATGACATTGTCTAGAAGATGCCTAATTGTAGGTCTGGATACTTTTTGCGAATAGCCTCACATAAATTACATCTGATCATTGTGGCATAATATTTTCCATTTATTGTGTTCTATGGTATCAGATTCATAAGTATTAATTCTTGTGTGTTGAAGAACATAATGTGCATGACCTTTCCTGCAGATTTGGAAAGATATGCTTACGTAGATAATGATGAACTGGTGTGCTTATTTACACTGCTTTGTTTATTACTATTGGAGTCAAAGTAGTCTATCCAAGTTTCATCACCTGTAATAATCTTATTCTTCTATTTTGCACCTCTATAATAATTCTGTCTTTAGCTTTAAACTCATTTGACCGTTCTAATCTTTTGATCGTTACCTTTAAACTCATTTGACCGTTATCAAGCAATATGGGCAGCCAACAGGCACAAACCCTGTGCATTCCTAATCCCTTGGTAAGAATTTTCTTTGCACTTCTGTATGAAATATGAAAATGTGTGCTACTTCTTGTACAGTTGCTGTTGTGGTAGGGTTTAATACCATTTTTCAGCACAAGATAGGCTATGCATGGTGGCCAGTATATATGGTGGAGGAAGAACCTGGATAAACCATGGAAAGAACCACACCCATGAGAAGCTTCAGGCAAGCTTTCTCACATACCCAGATTGGCCGAACCCGGGATTTGAACCCACACAGAAAGAGGTGAGATGACAATGATCCATAATGGTGAGCGCTTTAGACCACTCGGCCACACTGGACCCCTCTTGTACAGTGACACATCCATTTTCCCTCAGATAAATTCCCACATAATGGACTAATTCTCTTCAGTTTCATTTTTGGCCTCCATTTCTTTTATATATTTCAATTGTCTCGTAACCATCACTGAAATGTTTCATTCATTTACTGATTTCAGATTTAGCAAGTGCCAAAGGTCCATAAACAGCAGCCATGTCAGCTTTCATCTGTGTAGGATTTCCTAATTTTACACAAATTGTATAATCACTCTCTGTTTCAAAAAATATTCATCTGCCATTTTGACACCATGTCTACATATAGGACATATAAAATGATGACCTCATTAAGCATATGATGTCATCAGCTTAAAAATGACATCACATCCAAATTGGAGATGTTTTCGTTATAGACATATACACTTTTTATGACATTGGGTTTCTTTGTTTAGAAGCAAATCTTTTTTGTTATAGAATCTTTTGATCAACCATACATTCAGTATGGTTTTTTCCCCAAAAAACTGGTATGCGTAATCTGCCTTTGAAATCAGCTGATACTCTGCAGGCCATTTTTTTAAATGCTGTAGTATTTGTTAAAATAATTTATAAATGTTTCAGTCTCCTGTATCAGTAACAAAATATTAAGGAGAGCAGTCATAATATTTATGTAACTGTTGATGCTTCTTTGTTTTTAATTTTTCAAAGCCAAAAACATTGTCATTAAGTTAATTTTAAGCTTAAAGAGCAAACACAGTTTGAATTTTGGTATTTATGATGTAATATTAAATATGTTTGACTCATATTTAAGGCACATAGTATGCACTATAAAAGTCAGATCTGTTTGACCCATCTTTAAGTCATGTAGTATATACTAATAAAGTCAGATCTGTTTGACCCATCTTTAAGGCAGATAGTATATACTATAAAGGTCAGATCAGCTTGACCCATCTTTAAGGCAGATAGTATATACTATAAAGGTCAGATCAGTTTGACCCATCTTTAAGGCAGATAGTATATACTATAAAAGTCAGATCTGTTTGACTCATCATTAAAGCATGTAGTATATACTAATAAAGTCAGATCAGTTTGACCCATCTTTAAGGCACATAGTGTATACTATAAAAAAAGTCAGATCAGTTTGACCCATCTTTAAGGCACATAGTGTATACTCTAAAAGTCAGATCTGTTTGACCCATCTTTAACACATTAACCCCTAGCAACAAGTTAGCGTGGCAGGAGGTAGTAGCCTACTGCCAAGCTCTGTAGCATCATGGTCATGCATGATACACTAAAGTGGGTGGTATTATAGAAAGATAGATGTAGCTCTACAATGATACCAGATAATCTGGAATTTCTAATTGCACTACAAAATACAGGAAAAAACCTCATTTTTTGGACCCGATTTTTTTCTACCCAAAATTGGCCCATGGTTGGCAAACCAGTATGAACTGCAAACAGACAGATGAATCTTTGCAAAAAGTAAGATAAGATTGGCATTTGGAATAAAGAATGGTCTTGCTACAAAAATAATGGATCCATTTAGCAAAACAAAAAAAAAAAGAACTCAAAATTTTACCAGAGCCCTAAGTTTCCGAGTGGTCTAAAGCGCTCTCCGTTATGGATCACTTCCATCTTATGTCTGTCTGCATGGGTTCGAGTCTCAGATTCAGCCAATGTGGGTATGTGAGAAAGCCTGTTAGTAGCTTCCCATGTGTCGGTGGTTCTTTCCGGGTTTTTTCCCAGGTTCTTCCTCCACCATTAATACTGGCCGCCATGTATAGTCTATTGTGTGCTGAAAAATGGCGTTAAACCCTACAACAACCAACCAACCAACCAACTTTTACCCTTCTGCTCAGATCAGTTTGACCCATCATTAAGGCTTGTGGTATATACTATAAAAGTCAGACAGGTTTGACTCATATTTATAGCAAGTCAGGGCATGTTTGTTTTCGTAAGTTTCTACATCACTGATTCTGGAAAGATGCATTATTAACATTATTTCCACCATTGTTACAGATTGATGTCGCTATTAAACTTTTCCACAAGGATTCCATCAACAACAAGAGCGACTTCTTAAAGGAGGCCAGGACCATGCAGCAGTTGAAGCACGATTGTATTGTCAACTTTCTGGGCATATGTGAAAGTGACAAACATGATCTTATGCTGGTGAGAAGGATTGATTGATTGATTGATTGTTTGTTTTTTAACGGCGCATCAGCACTTTGGTGAGAAGGAAAGAAACAATTATGTAAAGCCATTATACACATGTTTATGGGAAATGTTTTGATTTTACCTGCATCGTTTTAAGTTTAATTGATTTCCCAAAGGAAATAATGTCAATTTGACCTACTATCTGGCATAGCTAATGTAGGCCAGACAAAATTCAGTATTTGTTCTTTTTAGTATCTGTGTTTCCATCAGTTCATCAATCACATTGTCATTTCCACTGATGGTGTAAGAGCACCTGCCTTGGATGCAGGAGGTCACGGGTTTGAAACCTGGCCAAGTCATACCAAAGATGTATAAATTTTTTACTAGCAGTTGCCTTGCTTGGTGCTCAGCATTAAGAGGTTCATGCTAGGACTGGTCGGCCTGGTGTCAGGATAATGGGACTTGGTCAAACATGATGCTACATGTTTGTGGCAAGGTGCCCAAGTGCTAGACATCACTAAAGACTGTCCCAGTGCAAACATTATAGCAATATTACTGAAAAATTGTTAAAGCTGCTTTAAAAAACCCAAATCATACATACATAAAACGTGGTATATCATCACTTACCACATTGCAGGTCCTATCTTCAGGGTGAAGGCCACATATCATTTTTTTCCATGACTCTTTCCATTTCGTTCTATAACATTCAAGCCATTTGAGATTAAGGGATAAAACTTGGTATGCTTATATGTCATCAGCAGACCTGCCAATTCATATGATTTTGCCATAAGTCTTAAGAAAATTACCCTTTAAATACGAACTTATGGCATAAAAGAAAAAACTACAGAAAAATGATCATTGACAAAAGATCCGGAAAATTTGTTGATCCATGTTTGATTTGGATCCGGGTTTCATATTAGAAGTCTTAAGAAAATTACCCTTTAAATACGAACTTATGGCATAAAAGAAAAAGCTACAGAAAAATGATCATTGACAAAAGATCCAGAAAATTTGTTGATCCATGTTTGATTTGGAGCCGGGTTTCTTATTAGAAGTAGTGAAATTGGTCAGGGAACCAGACTAACTTTACAGCAGCACATCAGATGCTTTTATCTGCACCTATTTGTTTTTGCGATGTGCCTGCATGATCAAACTGATAATCATAAAAAACAAATTTAAAATGGCATCTGGAAAGTGATACATGTTTACGACAACAGGGAAAATAAGCCTCTTGAAAGGTGTTCATAATCAACACAGGAAAAATAAATTGGAATATTCAGATTCTTGTGAATAAAAGCGGGAAGGGACACAATTATCTTTATTCAACATCAAGTACCAATTTGAGTATGACTTATGGCGGGAAATATGATTGACATCGTCCTGTGAAATGGAAAAAGAATTTCAAGGATTTATGTCAAGTTGAGAGACAGCAACAAGACATTGAGCTGCATAGGATTTGGAACTAAAATTTGTACACTGTACTAGTGGTAAATAAAGTCTACGTGTACTTTACAAACTTTTCAGTTGAACATAATGTATATCATCGCTGCTCATTCCGAATACCAAACTTTTGATTACATTTTTCAGCTTTACAAAATCAGTTTATGAAATTTTGTTACACCTTACTGAAAACTGATCAGATTTATGGAAAAAAATCACCTGCCTTACTGATGCGGACTTGCCAGGGTTGGCATGTCTACATCAGTAGAAAGCATGTTGCATTTCGAATTGGTGGTGATGTCTTCATGGTCACAGCACAGTATTGTAAGTTTTTGTCACACTTTCCCTACCAGTCTATATTTTTAAAGACTAGCATTAAGGGATAAAGTATGTACAAGTATGCAAAGTTCCATCACTTAATCTCATCTCTGAAGATGCATCACAAATCATATTTGGAGACTACTTGTAAAGGTCAAGGTCACATTTCAGTATTTTCTGCTTTTCATAACCCTTTAGGTCATGTGAGATCAATGGATAGCACTTGGTGAACTTATACATCATGACTTGAATGTGTGTTGCATAAAACCCACATGGTGGTCATATTTTCAAGGTCTAGGTCATAGGTTAATGTTTTCTGTTTTCATATTTTCTTTTTTTGGGTGAGGCTTGGTATACTAGTATATTCATTTCTAGTGTTGTTTACCAAAGTCTGGTTTTCAAGGTCAAAGTCAGTGGGTCTTATTTGCAGTCTTACATCAGCCATTCCATTCTGCTCTGCAAATTTAAATCCATTTGATGAGATTAAGGGATGAAACTTTGTATAAATGTCCATCATAACTAGAAGGTTTGTTGTATGAAGTATTTGCATCCTATCTTCAAGGTCGAGACTCATTATTTGACTTTTTTGATGACTGTATCCTTTCTGCACTATACCTTTAAAGTATGAGAATTAATGTACTTTTAAATCGTCTCTACATTGAGTATGTTATCTTCAAGGTGAAGGTAAATGGGTTTTTTTCTTCTTCAGTTTCCCATTTTATTTTCCTTGCTCCTTCATGGCTTTAAAATCATTTGAGATTAAGTGGTATAATTAGACATCATCACTGAGTGTGTTTTGTACCATATTCAGGGTACTATTTTCAACCTCATGGTCACAGCTCAGTGTTTTGTATTTTTGACGCATTCTCACATCCACGCCATAACTTTAAAACCATTGAGATTAAGGGATGAAACATTGTATATTTATGTCATCTCTAGAAGATGAGTTACATACCACATTGGGAGTGTTGTATTCAAGGTCAAGGTTAAGACTTGACATTTAAAGATGACCTTGTTACTTTCCCTTCTACTCTAGCCTTTTATATTCTTTTGAGGTTAAGGGATGATGATCTTGCCATAGTAGGTGGTGGACAAAAGATTGCTGAATTTGCTTGTTTCTATGTAAAAATTCGGCTGCCTTCATTAAATTTTTCTTGCCTAGCAATGATATTTAGTTGTCCTGGTTCACTGGGATATAGGAATTGTCTGTTCATAATTTTAAAACAATTTAAAAACAACTTATTGGTTTGAGGTAATAAATGTGTAGAGGTAAACAGAAAACCAGAAAGGAGTCACAGCTTGAAAACCAGTAACCCTTGCACACACTGGGTAAATGGAAAACCAGAAAGGAGTCACAGATTAACAGCCATTAACCCTTGCATACACTGGAAGGAGGAATCTAGATGATCCACTAGCCAAGCAAGATTTGCTTTTATAACTGTCTTGAAATTAGTTCAATTTTTCAATGCATTTAATAAAATTATGCAGACTACTCTTTACAGCAAAGGTGATTTAAAAAAATAATATTTAAAGTTGGCAAAGTATTGGGACTATTACATGCTACATCAATTTCCACACCTCTTTCACTGCTACCTCCTTCCCTTTCAGGTAACTTTTAGATTTAAAAGTTGAGTGATGCCAATCTGCCATCAAGTATGGTTGCTGTTACTAAAATAGAAAAGCTGTCAGGTGACTCCTCCAGAACAGAATTTGCAAAGGTTCATGGCACAAAGTTTATTCAGGTTTAAGCAAATGATGCCAGTCTGTCACTTGATATGGCCATCATTGCTCAAAATGGAAAGAACATCCAACAACTTCGAAATATCCACAAAAGAGAATTTGATGAAATTTGACAGAAAGCATCTTTGAAGACTTTTCAGATTTGCCTAATTGATGCAGTTCCTCCCTAAAATATGGCCATTGTTACTATAAATAAAAAACATGAAATGTCCTCTTTTCAAAAGTTGTTGAAAAGAATTTGAAATGAGCTGAATTTGATAGAAACCATCCAGGCATGAAGGCCTTTCTAACGTATGCCTTCTATCAAAAAGAGCCAAGAATACTTTAGTAGGAAAACCTTTCAGTGACTTCATAAAAACTGCTTGACATAAGTTTACCTAATTTAGCAGAAACCAGCCTGACATAGAGGTCATAAAATATAGTGATCACCTTGGCATCTGTGTGTGTCCATTGAGTCTGTCTACGCTTATGTTTGTATGTCTGTTCCCACCCTCCATTAAGGTAAATGTTAACATTTTTAAAGTAAGTTAAATGTTAAAGTTTGTAGAAAAGCAAAAGAAGGCTCTCTTGTCTTCTTTAAATCATCCATCAGATATGGTTAAGTCCTTCTTTGCATATAAAAGTGATGCGGAATTTTGAAAAGTTTGACAGAAAGAATCCTGATATCAATGTCATTTAAGTTTATACAAATGATGCAGATATTCTGTTAAATATAACGGCAGTTACAAAATAGAAACAACATTTAAGAAAATCTTGGATGATTCAGTTTTACAATGCTAGTAAATAATTACAAACTGACATTTTTTTAAAATACAAAATTTGTCCAAAAGTTGGATTTGGCCTAAATATCTTTTACAAAATCCCATTTGGCCACCACATTGGCATATGTGACTTGTGTCAGACATGTGATGAAACGAGCATAAAATTTATATTTGTTATATTCAAAATTAATTTCTGAAAAAGAAAAACATGTAAATATCATTTAATCCATAACAAGATTACTCTGGCATTTCCATAAATTCTTTACTCACACAAATTACTCAAGTTCCAGTACTGTGAAAATGTAGAGTGGTACATACCACCAGAAAAAATGTTGTGATATACTGGTATATCTGTAATGCCTTGCTCCTGTACTATTTACCAAACAGTGATACATGTGTTTATATTCAAAACAATTCAGTCGCCATGATTCTATCATTCATTTTTAGCCTTGTAGCTTTAAATGCAGACAGTTCTTAGTTGTGTCATTGGGAACAGTCTTCTTCACCGAAATATCTGATGTATTCCAAAGATTTATCATAGTGATATAGTGTAGCTAATTTTCTGAAGTATTGCTGTTGTTTGCTTAGTTTACAATATACCAGTTACTGTATGAAACAAAGGTCCTGCTGATTTCTGTCTGTCATTTTATGAAATTTTGATCTTCACTCAAAAACATTTATATTGAGCTGATGGTGCTGTGACTGTCCCCAACAGCACTGCATTGTATCCCCTTTTCTCCATAAAAGGCTAAACAAATGATACTATTTTGTTTTCTTCAGTTATTTAAAGATCAAGGTGCTACAGTTAAAGGAAGCAGATTTCTCATTTCTGATTTTGGCTATCATTGAGAAGCATTCTTATAAAAAATCTGTATGACCATCAGATGATGGAAACTACGTGAAAGTGGTCAAAAGGTGAATCGAAACATTTAAATAACTACCTGTCAACCTTAATTGGCAATATAGACAGATTAAAAGAAATGACAGAATTAAGATAACCCTACCTGTTCACTAGCATTGCATTATCTGTAAAACCCATTAAACAAGTTTTTCCCTTTGAAATTATATTTTTTAAACAGTTTATATCAGCTATTTGACAAAAATATAAATCTTCAGACCGTTATGGGTACTTATTAAGTCAGAAGTGATACATGCATTTTTCATAAACTTCACGGTACAAGCATATATCAAGTAGTCAATGGTCTAACTATAGGTTGTTGTTGTTGTTGTGGGGTTTAATGCCATTTTTCAGCACAAGATAGTCTATGTATGGTGGCCAGTATTAATGGTGGAGGATGAACTCAGCGAAAACCCTGGGAAGAACCACCGACCCATGAGAAGCTACTGGCAAGCTTTCTCACATACCCACATTGGCCAAATCCTAGACTCGAACCCACGCAGACAGAGGTGAGATGGCAGTGATCCGTAACAGAGAGCACTTTAGGACACACGGTACTAATTATACAGAAGAACTGTGAACCAGTCTAGAAATGGGTGAAGAAATAATAGAGTATTTACAGGTTTGGTGGTCCATAATTGGTTAATAATGAAAATTAAAATTTTAGGAAAAATATCTTTTGAGAGCTTATCCTATATATAATGTAAAAAAAATATTGACAAATTTCTACTGATGCAACTTTAGCATTTTTACAGGCTTGACTCAGGAGTACTCAATACTGAAAGTAGCACCTGATTCATTTGGTGCAGAATCAATAACACGTGTTTCATGCACATGTATGTAAACAAATTGCCGCGGGTCATATGGTGTTCTCCACACATAAGCTTGCACCAAGGTTAGATGTGCACGAAAAATTATAGGTGTTATTATCAGCACCCATAAATTTTAAGTTATTGAATTTTGAATATGATAGTGTTTCCATATGTTTACCATTGGAGTGGAATTAGTACCGTGAGTCCTTTAGACCACTCGGCCACTTGAGGCCCTCTAACTATAGGAGCAGAAGACAAAACATATCCAATCAATTAACATGATAGTTTCCATGTTTCCGGTAGTTAATGAACATAAAAATTACACAGGATATTTTGTTTATTTGTTCATTTATTTAATATAAATTGTTTGAAAACTCAAATTAATGACCCCATTGAACAGAGTATGACCTAATTGGACAGTAAGTATTCTGTCAATAATATCTTTCAAGTTTGTACAGAAGATGCTGATGCATGGTCAAAGAATATGATTGCCATTACTGGAGATAGAAAACCTTTGAATGACTTTATCTCCAATATTGCCCAAGTTTAACCAGATTTCTCCTTCAAATACGTTCCCCGATCACATTAACGTTGGGATATAAGCCTGCTACCTCTCGAATCCAGCCCTACTAAAAGACGAAAATTCGTCTTTTCTGTGTATCTCATATAGACCAAAGGGCAATAACTGTTGCCCCTTACCTCCCCTTGCCACCGCCAGGTGTCAATAGTTTTTAAGCTTCGCTTGTACTGATAGCACGTACATTATACCTCCAAACAATCCAAGCCATCTTAACGTTAAATTGGACCATCCGAAGTTAAATTTGGATTTATTGCGTTGGACAATCATTCTTCTACAGGTTGTATACATTATTTTAACAATTTTTTCAAAATTGAGTGACTTTGTCACCTTTATGGATTTCGTCTACTGAAGACCATGTTACACACACTATCGCTGAACTCATGTTGTCAATTAAGAGTTAACGCGACACTGACTAATTTCGCTTACTCCGTTAGTAACGGTTGTGGTATTAGCGAATTAATAACATGCTGAATTGCTAATTTGTGCTTTGTTTTCTTTCTCTTGTGTCGTTCTCATTCAGACGCCTTCAGTGCAGATCTTCTGGCCCTGGACAAAAATATGGCAGCAGTTCACATGTCCGCTCCACTGTTTTACAAAGTGGAAAAAATGTGTTCGATGCCACAACAAAGCTAGTCCAGAATGTAGTCGCTACGTCTTCAGTGTTAGACTTGGCTTCATTAGCCATTTTCCGACTCGCAGAAAAATCCGACAGTGACCATGCTTGGGAAGCGACGGCCCGGATTGCTAGAGTTATTAATAGGGCAGCTCACCATTCCATGGCTAATGCATTGACTTCTTCTGCCAACTTAGACCTGATACGACGTGATGCATGTCTGCGGTCCACGTCGCTCAAGCCCCATCATACTCTGGCTTTACAGATGACTCCATTTGGGTCGCCTTTACTCTTTGGAGGAAAAATTGAAGAAGTTCGGAAGCAGGCAGCTCAGGAACTGCCCCTCCAACTCGCCGCCCAACCCTCGCAGGTGTTTAGAAAATAATCAGCCCCTGCCACAACGGAGGGATGATTGGCGGACCAGGGACAAGGGATCCTTAAAATCAAATGTGCAGTATAGATCCCAACACAATGCCAGGAGACAACAGTCTAATCAGGCTAGGAGGCAACCATACAGAGGCGGTAAGAAACAAAGTTTCTCCGTCTTCAAGTCTCCTAACTCTAAAAGTTGACATACCCTCCCCATGCTAATGAAATGGACACTTAGTGACTTTCCCACGACACATTGGGGCAGCTGGCACAAGCTTTCCCACCACCCGCGGACAGCCTACCTGTGGGCAGCTGCCTCCTGCAATTTCAGGACCACTGGACCACCTTTTTTCCTCAGAACGATTGGGTGATCCAGGTCATTTTGGAGGGGTTTTGGATTTCATTTATCCAACCCCCTCCCCTGTCCTCCTCTCCCCTCTTCACGGACGTACCGTCCGATCAGGAGATTAATACCTTTCTACAACAGGAGATATGGTCGCTTATAGAAAAACAAGCGGTGGAGATTGTGAAAAAACTGCAATCGCCGGGGTTTTACTCCAGGTTGTTTCTTATCCAGAAGGCAAATGGCAAGTTGAGGCCGATCATTGACCTGAGTCGCCTCAACCAATACATTTTACCACCGAAATTCAAGATGGAAACGGCAAGATCAATCCATCTTTCCATCCAGAGGGACGAGTATGACCGACGGATATTTTCACGTCCCTATCCACCCCACGTCACGGAAATTTCTCCGATTCGCTTACCGCGATGCGGTTTATCAGTTCCAGGTCCTACTCTTTGGCCTCAACATCAGCCCTTGGGCTTTTACCAAGGTTATGGATTGCATCATCACCCTGTTCCGCTTGACTTCATCTACAGGGACGGCAGTGTACTTGGACGACATCGTCCAGAAACATATGGTAAGTTCTATTCTGCTCAAAGGCAGAAACGATCTTTTAGCACTTTTAGATCATCTAGGCTTTCTTGTGAACTGGAAAAAGTCCGATCTCCGTCCATCCCAGCGTTTTGTCCATCTGGGTATGGAGTTTCTCACCGATCTGAATCTGGTACAGCTTCCTCGCGCTCGCATAATCCGGATCATCAAACTCGTCGAGTCCGTTTCCAACAGGATGTGGATTTCAGCGAGAGAATTCTTGCGACTCCTCGGATTATTCAATGCGGCAGCGGACTTAATCCCGCTTGGCCATCTTTTTATGTGTCCCTTACAAATGGCGTTACTGGCACAATAGCGCCCCTTTTCAAGTCCCCTCAATCAAACAATAATGATCACGCCCGAGATACGATCATTCCTGTGTCAGTGGCACAACCCCCGTTGGCTGTCCATGGGGATTCCTCTGGAGATTCCCCAAGCGGAGATAACGGTATGTACCAACGCCAGTACCTACAGTTGGGGTGCCCACCTGTTGCCGGACTTCGCTACAGTCAGCGGCACGTGGGAGCCATTGGAGAGGCCTCTCCACATCAACCTTTTAGAAATGAGGGCTGTCATCAATGCCTTTCATTTCTGGAAGGATCAGCTCTCAGGAAAAACTGTCCTCATTATGTCAGACAACTCTGTGGTGGTGACTTACCTCAAACAAGGGGGCACCAAATCACCAGACCTGTGCATTCTGATCTGGCAGTTTCTATGTTGGTGCGACAACCTCCACATCAACGTACAAATCAGACACATTCCCAGCAGACTCAATGTCTTGGCCAACACTCTATCCAGGAAAGGTCAAGTCATTCACACGGAATGGTCACTCCATCAATCAGTGTTTCTTCAGATTTGCACAATTTGGGGGCGTCCGATGATTGATCTTTTTGCGACAAGGTGGAATTGCAAGTTGCCCACCTTCGTCTCTCCGGTTCCAGACCCAGATGCTTGGGCCATGGATGCTCTGTCAGTCAGCTGGGAGGGGTTGTGGGCATTCGTCTACCCTCCCACAGTTTTGGTACCGAAAATAATCCAGAGGTTGAGGAGTCAGAACTGTCAGATGATTCTGATTGCCCCTCTCAGATGGAACAAGTCCTGGGTCACCGATCTACTCGATCTAGCGATAGATCTACCCAGGAAGATTCCAACCAGCCCAAATCTTCTCAAACAACCGCGGTCACGGGTGTTCCACCCCTGCCCAGACCATCTTCTTCTTCATGCTTGGCTCTTGCCCGGACAGCTTTGCGAGACAAACAATTTAAACCTTCGATTGTGGAGAGAATCTCAAGAGCAAGAAGGCCCTCCACTCTGAAGGCTTACAAGGGAAAGTGGTGTGTTTTCAGGAACTGGTGCCATAACAATAACATTGTCCCTTTGAGTGTCTCAATCCCTCAACTGGCCGACTTTTTTCTCTGGCTTTTCGAGGAGAAACAGTTGGCCCCAATTACTATCAAAGGCTACTGCTCCATGATATCAGACACATTCCGCCATCATTGTAGATGTGATATTGGGCATAACAAAGATCTATCAGATCTTTTAGCCAATTTTGATTTCAATCGACCAAAATCCCTTACCCTGCTTCCAAAATGGAATCTGTCCTGGGTTTTAACATGGCTCAATTCAGACAAATTTGAACCTTTAGCCCACACTTCGTTAAAGCTACTATCATACAAAACATGTTTCTTGATAGCCTTAGCTTCAGCATGCAGGGTGAGCGAGTTACATGCCCTTTCCAGTGACCCGAACTTTCTTCAGTTCAGATCAGATGGTTCGGTGGTCCTCCTGACGCAACCAGGCTTTGTAGCCAAAAATAGGTAGCCATCCATTGGCAATCATAGAATCGTCATTCGCTCGTTCTCTTCCATAGATAAGTCAAGAGCAACAGCCATGCAAGATCCTGTTCATGCACACAATCACTATTTAAAATGCACAGAGGCGTGTCGGGACACATGTAAGCGCCTCTTTCTTCCTGTCAAAGCTGGTAAACGGGATATCACCCCTCAAGCCCTTGCTTCATGGCTGAAGTGGGTTATACACTCAGCGTACTCTGAGGTCTCACAAGATCAGAGTCGCCTCATGAAGATTACAGCTCATGAGATTAGAGCAATCTCGGCGAGCCTTGCATTCAAATGCAATGTTTCGATCCGAGATATAATAGAAGCTGTTGGCTGGCATGCAGAGTCAACCTTCTCCAGTTTTTATCTCAGAGATTTGGCTTCGCAGAGGCAAACCTTGAATCTGGTAGGTCTGGTGTCGGCAGCCCAGATGACCACCAGACCCATTTAAAACAATCAGCACAGCCTATCAATTTCACTGGATTCGCCAGTGAAATTTCGTAGGTAAGAAGATTTCAATAACTATCTTCTTAACCGTATATAGGGGTCACATATCACGGGACCCTAGGCTGTGTTGCTGATGAAATTAGGAGAATGGGTTATCGTTCAAATGGGGAATCCAGCCATCATTCCCTAGAAGGTACCCGGGGTATAGGTAGGATGCTCAGCATTCCCTCCTCCTATTACCTATTCTCCTAACATTAATGTGATCGGGGAACGTATTTGAAGGAGAAAGCAAATTTTTAGTAAATTATGTTTCTCCGAGAATACTTACCCGATCACATTACTTAAAAAACCTCCCAACCACCCCACTATGCGAGCATCCTCGTATAATATATATCGCTCAGCTTAAAAGCTAGTGACACCTGGCAGTGGCAAGGGGAGGTAAGGGGCAATAGTTATTGCCCTTTGGTCTATATGAGATAGACAAAAAAGACGAATTTTCATCTTTTAGAAGGGCTGGATTTGAGAGGTAGCAGGCTTATATCCCAACGTTAATGTGATCGGGTAAGTATTCTCGGAGAACATAATTTACTAAAAATTTGCTTTCACAGAAAGACATGGTATAAACATGCCTGTCAGTTTTGTTCAGATCATGTGGTTCTGTCATCAGACAGGCAGATGTTGTTGGAAATGAGAAAAGCAAATTTTAAATATCAGTAAGCCTCATGTTGACACAGGTTATCTGCCCTTGCTTGTGGTATTAGGTTGATGTCAGAAAATCAACTTCAGATAGAACAAACTACATGTAGTTGGGACTTTTTCAATTTCTTTGTTCTTCTTCAATGTCGCATTTCAGTTTTGATGCAAATACTTTAGACCTATAAATTATACAAGATCTAAAGAAAAATAAACAAAAACCAATGAATTCACATATAGTGGCAAACAATTTCGATTAACTGTTGAATAGCACAAAAAATTTATTTGTTAGTAATATAATGAAATGTAAACTTGAAGCAAAACAGAATGGCTTGCAACCCTCTCAAGTTATTACTTGTAGGGTCACTAGTTAATGGAACATTATTTTCTGTTTATAAGTTTGGTAGTAACAAAGAAGGACAAGTTTAGGGACTTAACTTTTTTTGTTACATATCAGAAAGTTAATCGTCCATGAGTTCATTAAAGTTAAGATTGACTGCACTCATTATTGCATTATATCTACATACCAGGTGGAAGAATTTATTGCCATGGGCTCAATGTTGGACTTTATAATCGACCACCCAGATGATGTCCATGCACCGAATGACCTTTACCTTTGGGCAGCCCAGATAGCTTATGGTATGATGTACTTGGAAGAACAAAAACTAGTTCACAGGGACCTTGCAGCTAGAAATATCCTACTACAGTCCAAGACAAGAGTAAGTCTTTGGTGTTATTTCATTGTGATAGGTGCATCACAAAGGGCTCCACTGCTGCATTGCCGTTAAGCATTGGAACTTGGGTTAGGAAATCAGAACAGACATTCAGGGGCAATAACTCCTCCAAATGGCATCATGGAATGATGAAATCGAACTCATTCAAGATCTTGTCAGTAAAAAAGTGCATGAAACATTTTTAAAAATCTAACCATATTCAGTTGAAGAGACTGAATTTAGGAGGACATGCAATCAGGGGCCATAATGCCTTCAAATGTTAATATGGAACACTAAAAGTCAAACTCATTTAATGTCCCATCTCTCTAAGCTGGATACTAATTTTGGCTGAAATCCAACAACTTTTGATGAAATAATACTGTGGGAACCAAAAGTTAGGACAATGTGTAATACGGACTTAACTCCTGCAAATATTGTTGAGGAACAATCAAAATCAATCTCATTTAAGGTCTTATTAGTATAAAAATGCATGCTAAATTTGGTTCATGTCCATTTAATTCTTCATAAATTTATGCTGCAACAGCATAAGTTAGGAGGATTGGAAATCAAAGTACATAACTGATGTTTTTGAATTCCAGAAATCAAAATTGTTTTAAGGTCTAATCAGGTTAATGCTGCATTCTAAATTTGGTTGATAACCAACAATCTTTGATAAAATAAAACACAGAAAGTGAAGTCTAGAGGACAGGCAACAAGGGGTCAAGACTCCTGTAAATGTCAGCACTGAAAATTAAACTCTTTGTCTAATCCAAATAAAGCTGCCTATAATTTGGTTGTTGTTGTTGTTGTGGGGTTTAACGCCATTTTTCAGCACACGATAGGCTATACATGGCGGCCAGTATTAATGGTGGTGGAAGAACCCGGGAAAACACCGGAAAGAACCACTGACCCACGAGAAGCTACTGGCAAGCTTTCTCACATACCCACATTGGCTGAATCCTAGACTCGAACCGCCGCAGACAGAGGTGAGATGGCAGTGATCCGTAATGAAGAGCGCTTTAGACCACTCGGCCACTCGGGGGCCCCCCTATAATTTGGTTGAAATCTAACAATTTTGGATAATGAAATGCTGTGAAAGGCAAATTCCAAAGAGAACATGATTTCTGTGAATGTTATCATGGAATGTTGGAAATCAAACCATTTCAATGTTTCAAATTGGTTTAGCTTGCTTGGCATTTTATGGCACAGCAACACAAGCAGGTTATAATGTCTGACATGCCAAGTTTTCTGGATCATATCAGGGAGATCAGACCAGTGTTCCCAATCATGGAGATCAGTGCATCAATAGTTTTTTTCATAAATTTAAATGCGAAAGTGTACATCAAACCAAAACTTAAGAAGTTAACTACAGTGAATAATAGTTACTCAACTTTATTAAGTTTCTTATGTAGTTTTCTTAATCTCAAACAAAATAATTTAAGAACCTTCTCAAGAATCACTGTTTGTGATTCAGAAACTTATTACACACTGGTACTTAAGACATTGAAACAAAATTCTTTTTTTTTCAATATGTGCTGTCTTTCAGTTTTGTAGAGAAGCTGTTTTTCAACAATACACAAATCACGTGAAGGTCTGAGTTCAAAACAGCCACACTTTTGCATTTATCTTACACAATATTAATGATGACAATTTTTCCACATACATTTCCATTGTGATCCATCTGAATCTTCCTCACCTTGCATGAATGGCGCTTAGGATCTGCAATTTCATGATTGAGGTAACCTATCCTATCCGTGGCAGATCCTGCTTTAGCAGGTAATACCTATACTGTACTTGGCAGATTTTTGATTTCCTTGAGTTTGTGTTGGTGAATTGGTAGATCAGAGAATAGATAATCCTGTAGACTAGGCATATATATTTTGCTGAGGCAGTTGAAGCTCAGTTCCTTGCCTGAGCTGATCCAGTGGCTCCAAAGTTCGGTTTAAATCCCAGTAAAGTTATCTCATGGAAACAATTTGTTAATGGATAGATAATTGGGCAAATGGATAGATGAATAGATGCTGAGGAGGACCCTAATTATGACCCTAGTTATGATTCAATATATAATCCAGTTATGCAGCTTTTTATTTTTACAGAAAAACTATGGACGGTTTTATATGAAGTTTTTTACTTGTTATAAAATGGATCAGGGAGCAGAATTCCTCTGTTTTAACCTTCTTCAGCAACACTGTTCAAATATGTTTTAACATATTTTTCTCAATTACTATTAAAGATTTGATAGAAGAATGTCTAGGAAAGTTTTATCAAAACAAAGTTCACCTAAGTTTTTTTTTTAAACATGATCCATATAAAATGTAAGAAAAGGTTTAAAACATAATTACTGTTATGAAAATTGAAAGCATATGTATGCTGCATTTGGTTGATTTTTAATAGTTTTTTTCAACAATGTATTAACTTGATCATGCTAATGAAATGGGAACTTAGTGACTTTCCCATGACACATTGGGGCAACTGGCACAAGCTTTCCTATATTGGTATTGAACTCCTAACTCTTGGATTATGACGGCTTCAGCAGATTACAATTGATTTCAATACTACAGATCAAGGGTAGTGATTGTTCACAAGATCCCCCAGTATCCTTGATAATTGAAAATCACCTGGTAATATTGAGATGCAAATGGCCTTGAAGGTAAAGACAGTATAATTTGTATCAATTTATTCAAAACTATAATACTATAGGAAAAATTCCTGAAATGTCAAAATTCTTTAATCAGGTTAACAGCATTACACTCTGTTCTGTTAAATATGTCTGCAACAAACACTGTCCAAATTTCAATTTATTCAAAACTGTATCAAAATTCTTTAATCAGGTTAACAGCATTACACTCTGTTCTGTTAAATATGTCTGCAACAAACACTGTCCATGACATTTTACTGTCCAATTACAAGTAAGAAAATGTTGTCACCAAGAACTTGCAAAACATGTTTGTACAGAATTTAATTTTTCTGCTTCTTTTCTCATAATATAAATATACCTGAATACCAATGCTGAAGGTTTAAAAAAATAACGTAACAGACCTAGAGTCAGACTGGTACACTCCATATAAATCATGACTAAACAGAGCTAGAGTCAGACTGGTACACTTACAAGTATTTCTTATGGTTACTTTAATGCAAGCCATTGAATCCAGAATTTGGAATATGTCAAGAAAATTCTTCTGCCTGCATTTTGTATGAAACAAAGCCTATTCAAATAATTTTCTCACTTATTTGCTTTTCAGGCTAAAATCAGTGACTTTGGTTTGTCAAGAGCTTTAGGATCTAATAGTGACTATTACAAGGCTAGCACAGGTGGACGCTGGCCCATCAAATGGTAAATATTGGATATGTGCAAACTTTAAAAAAGTCTTACAAACAGCATAGACCCAGATCTGCTGACATCTAATGTGCCAGGTGATCAGAGTCTGTGTTGTTTGCTCTACTAATTACTCCTAAGAAGCTTCATAGACTCAGATATGGAAGCACATTATGTCATGGCAGGTCTGAGTCTGTGTAGCTTGTAGTTGGACTTGTATGGAATGAAAGTAATTCAAACATGCCAAGCATTCTGGGACATTCCAATGATATGATAGTAGCACTTCTGGCTTCCACACAACTGCAGTCTGCCATTATAGGCACTAAATACAAATTCAGTTAATTGCTGATCACACAGTTCAGATCTACAAATTACAAACTTGCTGAAGCTTTCCATGTGAGTTGTAAGTTGATTAGCTTGGTAAAAACAGAAAAGATTTACTGTCATTGATATATTTTTTTATAGATACTGTGGTGCCATCTTTGATCAGTTATGAGACATTCTGAGAAAGTAATAAATTATTAAGTGAAGTAAAAACCTATAAAAAAATTGGGTGCTTTTGGACAGAGTTTGTTCTTATTGCATAAAGTTAACTTCTGTGTTTAAATGACAATTATTTATAATTAAAATCATTAAAAGTACCAAGAATATGAAAATAATCAATCTGCATATTGTAATATTTGATAGAGATGCACATGAAGTTCACTATAATAGAATCTACAACAGATTTTTTTTTTTAATTTAGTGAGATAATGACCAGTTGATTTAATTTAACAATGAAAGGGTTCCATTTAAACATACTCAGTACCCAGGGAAGGAAGTTTGTAAAAAAAACAATATATGCCAGGGTACTTTGGTTTCACAAAGTTCATATTAAAATGATAAGAAAATTCTAAATTACATCTATGGGTGAGTACCCCACATTAAAAGTGCCTTCCCTGGGCCCCATGTATGTTTTACTGGAACACATCTAAGAAAATTGGAGTATCATCTTCAGCCATAATTTGTTGGGCAAAGAATTACCTCCCCTTCCAATGTAATGTCATTTCTGTATTTAGCTCTGAAGGAAGAATGTTTGTTAAATGCAGAAAGATGATATTATTGTTTAGCCTTAAGTTTACATTCGTACCAATATCAAATGATGAAGTTTACATTCATACCAATATCAAATGATGAAGTTTACATTCATACTAATATCAACTGTTGATGTTTACATTCATACTAATATCAAATGATGAAGTTTACATTCATATTAATATCAAATGATGAAGTTTACAGTCATATTAATATCAAATGATGAAGTTTACATTCATACTAATATCAACTGTTGAAGTTTACATTCATACCAATATCAAATGATGAAGTTTACATTCATATTAATATCAAATGATGAAGTTTACATTCATATTAATATCAAATGATGAAGTTTACATTCATACTAATATCAACTGTTGAAGTTTACATTCATACCAATATCAAATGATGAAGTTTACATTCATATTAATATCAAATGATGAAGTTTACATTCATACTAATATCAAATATTCTTTTTATCAAAGAAATAGGGAAATTATGTAAAGTTAGAAAATTTCCCTGGTGGAAAGTCTTGTTTTTCTTGTTTGGAAACATAGACTTCATTGGATGTTGTGTTGGTCAAAAATGAAATAGTGTCTTTTAGACAGCCACTATTGCCACCATAGTAACATCTGGAAAATCTTGTTATTGCTGCTCATTCTGAACGGATTGCCATTTGGTTTTTCACTAAAATGTTGATGACAAGTTGAATAGTGAAACTAGGTCCATGCATAATAATGAGATAATCTTGCAACTGATTGGCTGATTTTTTTAATCTTGCAACTGATTGGCTGATTTTTTAACGCCATGAATGCCATACATCTTATCTGATTTTGATCAGATTTCAGAATATATACATGTGTTGTCAAGATCTCATGATTTTGGATACGAGTGAGATACATGTATATTTATCAGGATATTTTGCACCTGATTTTTTGAGCTTGTTACTTTCTTCAAACTATATTACTGATTTAATTTTTATTAAACTTGTAATAGAGGCAAGATCTCAGACAGTGTTGATGTGCCTGTATTAATCGGCGATCTTGCTTGCATCTTGAAAAAGTGATACTGCATCAGATTGGATGAGCTTGTCAACACTCTAGAAACTTTATTACTGATCCACTTTTGAGTAAACTTTATAGATAGGCTTACATTATCAACACATCATACAAGTGTAATTACGAGTCAGATCTATGCATATTAATGAGGTTATGTTGCATCCGATTGGCTGAGCCTCTTATCACTCAAAAGACTTTATCGCTGACTAAATTTTGATCAGACTTGGTAAAAAGGCCAGCATCATCAAGATGTTGGATAAGTTTTATTATGATCAAATTCTGTGCATGTTAATGAGGTGATCATGCATTTGATTGGTTGATTTGTTCTAAGACTTCATTCTGTATTGGATGAGCAATATCAGGCCCCTATGGATCTCTTGTTGTTTATGCACACCTCAACAAGCACCATGTCAGTGTTTGTGAGGGATGAAAAATTGTGGTTGTAAAGAATCTAATCCTGCATTATCATCTGAAAATGCTTTCAGCCATGAAAATTTAGGAGTGTTTGAAAATGTCCAACTTTCATATCCATTCATAAAGTCCATTTTGTATTTCTTTTGGGATTTGTTATTATTGTGTACCATTGCATTTATGTTTATTATGCATTCCATTTCCGTTCACTTTGCATTCCATTTTAATGTCTGGTTAAATTATCAATTTCACTGGTAGCTTGTTACTCACTTATAAGTTAAACTGCTTAGACAAAGATGTCCCATCATATAGTGTGCCTGCAGATCTGTCTCTGTGCAGTTTGTTTCGAGTAATCAGTAGGATAAACAACATAGACTCTGATTTGCCAGTGCATAATGAGATTGTGAATCATGGTTAGTGTCGTTTGCAGTTGGACTTTACTTATAAGTGTACATATATGTTTTTGAAGAGTACAATACTTGCAAATTTTGCTTTGTTAATTTTTGCAAGTATTACCAAACTCATGTGAGTATGCTTTTATTACTAAGTAAAATTTTAATGTAACTTTAAAATTATCCATGATTTGGTATCTATTTCCATTGTGAGAGTACGTGAATATATTTTTCTTCTTTAAAAAAAGATTTACAAAATAGCTTGGTGTAAAATGAAATGTAGTTTTGCTTGCAAAGTATGTAAATCTGACAAATTTGGTGGTACATACTTTCCTGTACATCATCACTAGCATATGTGTTAAATATTTTTAATGGTATAAAAAGTAATACATGTTCCTTACTTGTATAAGTTGATAGTGATCACATTCCTTTTTTTGTGGCTTATTTATATCTACCAATCTCACCTTCTGTCCATCTCGCTATCTTTTGACTGTACTATAGACAGTGAATATTTTGACAAAGACAAAACTAACTAGACTTCACAATTATTTAATGACATTTAAGTCACAGAGTGACAAATGAGAAATTTTAATTAAACATATCATTACAATGCCATTATTAATTGTAATTTAATTTTTTTGGTAATTAATATCATGATCATTACAATGAGATAATTATAAATTAATTTTTAATTATAATATCAGGATCAGTGTAATGACATAATTAATGATTTTGTAATTTTTTATTATAAATATCAGGATCACTGTAATGACATAATTAATGATAAAGTAATTTTTTATTATAAATATCAGGATCAATACAGTGACATAGTACTGTTAGGTTTGCTGTTTAAATGATGAAATAAGAATTTTATGAAAAAGAAACTAATTTTGTTTTCTTCTTAGCCTTTTTTGCAATGGACTGAATAATTTGGAAAATGAAATAAATTGATGGTGGCATCATGAGGATCACAGAAAGATGGAAAAAAAGAGGAACTTTGAAATATGAAAGCTTTTAGTATTGTACTTGAATTGTGATACTATAAATAATTCTTTCTCACCTTTTGTTATAGAATGCCTGTTGTCCTCAGTGTCTTGTATCGCTTAGTCATTTTCAACCGACATCAATCCCTAAAAAATCAAAATTCTCATTCATTGATACTAAAATTAGCTGAATAGGAATTTGTCACTTTTCTTCACTCAAAGACAAAATTGTCATCCTTTGATTATAGTGATCTTTAATTTTTGATCTTGTTTCCCTCATTTATTTTGTATTGAAAAGTTAAAATCTTTGTACTTTGATGACCTGATTGGAATCTGGAAGATTTAGTATTATAAATTTTCATTGCTGAGACTTGTTATTTTATATCTACAGGTATGCTCCAGAGTGTGTCAACTATGGACAGTTTTCTCATGCAAGTGATGTCTGGAGTTTTGGTGTCACTTTGTGGGAAATGTTTTCCTTTGGCGAGCCACCATATGGGGAGATGAAAGGGATTGAGGTATGACAAAATGTTGCATCCTGTTATGAGTCTATGCTCTTAAAAAAAGAGTGAAGACAACAAGCTTTGTAAAATTAAAAAAACAATTTATTTCCCTAAAATACTAAGAGAAGTTCTAAGTGAATCAGAGTTCAAATCCCGATGAAATCCAAGATGGAAGGTGATCACGTCTGTAGTAGTCAGAATTGTACTGATATGTCAACAATCTCTTGTTGAATCACAGAAAATATTATTCCAGTTTTTGAATTCTGTATAATTTCCAGGGAATGACTTTGTTCAAGAATTATCAGAGCACTTATGTATTTTCGGGGAAAAGACTAACTTGATTTTCAATAATTTGAAGAAAATATACAAAATCTCAGCCCAGACTGGACTCAACATAAAACAGCTGGACATCTCAAGTGTTAAGTCACAACTGCTAGAATTCTTATCATAACGTCAGCTATATAACTAACTACAATGCAAAACAGATTCCCAGATGAGGATCAAGAGTTCAATCTTCTAGAAGAAATTGAACTTTGCTACATGATAAATATCACGCCAGCCAACCATGACCTTGACTCAGCTTAATGATTCTTACTCTGAGAAAGAATAAAACAAAATTTTAAAAAGTTGTTTACCAAAACTGTCACTGATTTTGGAACAAGGTCAGGAAAAAGATACAATATATCATTTATTAGTTGTTTACATTGAAAATATAAAAACTTAGGACAAACAGAACTGAACTCTATTCTGAACAATATCAAATCCAGTAAACAATATTACATTACAATAGCTTGTAATGGAATAAAAATAATTTTAAACTAACAGACAAATAATTAAAATACATTTACATAACACTTCCCCCCATAAAAGAAAAAGAAAGATTTATATAATAAAGCTTTCTTTTTACCATTGGTCAGTTATACATGTGGTTTTTACAAACAAAACTTCATAAGAAGAAATCTTATGATTGATACAAAGTATACATGAAATAATAGATTTCTATACATGGGAAAGTGCAGAACTTCGCATTATGCAAAATAGCTGGTGGGACTACAAAACAGATGAAGTCTAGCATCATGCAGACACTAACAACTGGAAAGAGTTTTTCAGATCCCTGAAAGATGTCTAATTACCAACGAAAGCTTGCAGCACCCCGCTAATCTCTTCAGACAGGACCACTCTGCTCAAGGACAAGGAGAGTATCACTGAAAGGCGGAAGGAACACTTCTTGAACCTATTGAACATGCCCTTCACCATAGACTCTGCAGTGTTAGATGCATTAGTCCCAAAGTCAACTATCTCAGACCTGAACTTGCCCACTACCATGGAAGAAGTCAAGTGAGCCATCAAAATAATCAGCTCTGGCAAGGCACCAGATGATCTGACTTTTCCATGACGGCATGACACAACTTGTTCTTTACAACGGGGATGTCTCCAAACCATTCAACATTTCTAATGGCCGGAAGCAGGGTTGCGTTCTCACCCTAGTATTATTCAACCTATTCTTCACGTGTGTCCTGAACCATGCTACACGTGAACTCCAGAAAGGAGTGTACATAAAGTACAGACTGAATGGCTCTCTTACTTACCTTCGCCAACTGAATGCCTGGTCCAAAACAATGGAGAAACTTATTCTTGAAGCACTTTTTGCAGATGACTGTGCTCTCATGGTACACACAGAAGCAGATCTCCAGATCATTGTTGCTTGCTTCACAGAAGCCTCAAGACTCTCTGGACCCACTATCAGTCTGAACAAGACAGGGGTACTTCACCAACCTGTCCCAGGCACCATAGCTAGGCCCCCGATTGTGTCTATCGAAGACACCCAACTGAAAGCTGTTGATCACTTCAAGTACCTTGGAAGCATCATATCTTTCGATGGATCGCTAGTCAAAGAGATAACGGCACACATCAGCAGTGCCAGTCAATCATTAGGATTTCTCCGCTCTTGCGTGCTGAATCACAGGAATATCAAACTGTCCACCAAGATAAAGGTATATAAAGCAGCTGTGCTAACAAACCTCCTATATGGATGTGAGACCTGGACAACATACAAGAAGCACATCAAGCAACTTGAGTGCTTCCACACGAGAGCCCTGCGCTGGATTATGGGTGTCAGATGCTAAGACAGAGTGATGAACCTAAAAGTGCTGGATAGAGCCCGCTTAACTAGTATCAAAGCGATTGTCATCCAGTGAATGGGTCATGTCATCCATGTGGAAGAGTCTTGAATACCACATCAGATTTTGTATGGAGCTCTATCTAGTGGACACAGAAAAATTGGTCGTTCGAAGAAAAGATTCAAAGACTCCATCAAGGACAGCCTGAGATGCTGCTCGATATCTGTGACAAAACTTGAGTCCTGTGCCAAGGATAGACCTTGCTGGCATGCAGCTGTTAGTAATGGGTGCAAAACCTTTGCAGAACGAAAGTTGCCAATGCCAGGGAATGCAGGAAGGCCTCAATGTGAAGAACCAACCCATGCCTCCAGTGTACATGTTGCTCCAGGACATGCATATCTCATATCGGATTAATTGGTCACATGAGGACCTATCAGCGAAGAGCAGCACATGATTGACTTCATCGAGCCAGATGGTCAACCAACGATGATACTTGGGAAAGTGCATCTGCTATTAAATTATTTTTTCCCTTGATGTCTCTGATGTCAGTATTATATTTCTGCAATAACAAACTCCACGTTAGTAATCTCTGATTTTTATTCTTCATCTTGCCAATGAAAGTAATAGGGTTGTGATCACTAAACACAATAATCAGAGAAGGAGCTGAACTAATGTAAACTTCAAAGTGTTGTCATGCCAATATCAAAGCCAAACATTCCTTCTCAATTGTAGAATAATTTCTCTAGTGCTTATTTAATTTCTTAGAAGAATTGCACACTGGATGATGAACGACATTTTTATCTTCTTAAATCAATACTGCTTCAACCCCAACTTACTTGCATCAACAGATAGTTTAAATGATTGGTTAAAATTTGGAGCTCTAAGAACTGGTTCACTTTTAAGGCTCGCCTTTAACTTATCTAAAGCTTCCTGACATTTTTCAGTCCAATGAAACTTGGTTTTCTTGATCAATAAATTTGTTCAGGGGTTCAGCAATTATAGAAAAATTGGAACAAAATTTCCATTAGTATCCAGCCATACCCAAACATTGCATCAGTTTTTTTACTGATCGGCACAGGGAATTCAGAGGTAGCTTTGACCTTAGCATCTTTAGGTTTAACTTGTCCATATCCTAGAAATGTTACACAAGCATGGCAAAACTCACTTTTGGATAAATTAATTGTCAAACTTGCTTCAGTGAGTCTGTCAAAGAATTTCCAAGTTATCGCTAAATGTTCTTTCCAGGTGTCATTGTAGATGATGACATCATTGATATAAGCTTCACAATTATCTAGACCAGACATAATCATGTTCATTAAATGTTGAAAAGTACTCGGCAAACACTCCATCCCAAACGGCAACACTTTATATTGATAAAGTCCATCTGGAGTCATGAATGCTGAAATTTCCTTTGCCGTTTCCATCAGAGGAATTTGCCAAAATCCTTTCAGAAGGTCAAATTTGGTGACATACTTTGCATTTCCAATTTTATCAATACAGTGATCAATTCTTTGTAATGGAAATGAATCTGTTTTAGTCACTTTTCTATAATCAGTGCACATGCAGAAAGTTTTATCTTGTTTTGGAACAAAGTATACATGGTGAACTCTGGTCACTTTTACTCAGTTCTATGAAATTATTCTCCAGCAAATACAAGTATTCCTATTTGAGAGGGTTTATCCTGTATGGGTGTTGTTTCAGAGGTGTGGAATTTACAATTTCATCATCATTGAAGATTTTGTATATTCTTGTAGGAACATCTGGAAATAAGGGCTCACATTCAAGTAATAACTGTTTAAGTTCATTCCATTCTTGTTGTTGTGAATGTGAAAGTTTCTCGTCCAGATTATTCATAATTTCTGAATTCCAAGATTCATCACTCCAAAATCAATAGAACCCGATTGCATTCCTTTGCTTAAATCCTCACTGAGCGGGGCAGGTACAACTAAATTAATTGCATGTTTAACCTGGCTATCTCTCTCAATATACTGGTACTCATATAATTTATTTACATCCCAGGAGTACTATTATTATAATTTAACTCATTCAATTTCTTCTTAACTTTGTAAGGGCTGTAATACCTAATCTGAAGAAAATTTTGAAGAATAAGAAAGAGAGACAGAACTCTATTACCAGACTCAAAAGTTCTCTCCATTTTAGTTCTGTCAAACCTCAATTTCACTTTTGACTTGAATTTCTGGATGCCAAAATCAAGCATAATCAGCTGGAAAGTTCCGGACATACAGTTTGACCCTTGATCCGATTGAACAGATTTGGGAAGGCCAAATTGAGTAAAAAACTTTATCAAAGTTTTTACTATTGTTTTAGTTTTAATATTCCTCAAAGGAATTACCTCTGGGAATCTTGTTGATGCACACATTATGGTCAATAAGTATTGGTTACCTGACTTGGTCTTTAGTAAGAGACCAACACAGTCTACCATTATTCTGCTAAATGGTTTGTCAAATGCAGGAATATGATGCAGATGAGCCTTAGGTATCTTCTGATTGGGTTTTCCTACCATTTGATAAGTATGACAAGATCAGCAGTATTTACAAACATCACTTTTAATTTTTGGCCAATAGAAGTGATTCGAGATCTTGTGAGAAGTCTTGTTAATCCCTAAATGACCAGCCAAAGGAGTTTCTTGGGCCAAACTAAGAATTTCCTGTCTATACAATTTTGTAACTACAATTTGATAGTTCACTGATCACTCATCACCAACAGGTACCTCAGGAGGTCTCCATTTTCTCATAAGAATTCCATTTTTAATAAAATAATAAACAGGTACCTCTGTGGCTTTAGTTTCACTAATGGCCTTTGAAACAAACAGGAGATCTCAGGATCTTTTGCCTGTTCGATGACACATGATTGTCGTTTGTCACCCTGATTAGAATAAAGAGAATGAGTAGTTAAAAGAGGATCACTGTGATCAATACCTTCTGATTGATCCAAACAAGAAGTGAAACTGACCTCATCAGTAGCATGACCAATAAATGTGTTGGCTAAAGGAATACTTTCATGATCAATATCATTCATAAGAGTTTTCTTTGCCATAGCTCTGGTAATAGCACAATCTGGGTATAAATCAGGGAATTCTTTTTCAATAGGATAAAGTTTCTGATCCGAACAAGGCTTATCAGTTACTAGTGGATTAACCACAACCTTATCTCTAGCTAGGTTGTTGCCTAGTAATAAATGAATGCCCTCAATGGGTAAGGAATAAATACACTCTTCTGACTGTCATGTGTCATGTCTGATGACAAATTTACACAGTGGAGAGGAACATTAACAAATTGGCACTCTACTCCATGAACAAGAGCCCTTATTAGAAGAAGACTTCTCAAAAAAAGGCAATGTTCCTGATAATAAAAGACTCTGAGAATCTCCTGTGTCCCTTAAAATTTTAATAGTGATGGGATTGGTTGAATCAGGCATGAGTAATATAGAACCCTTCTATATGAATGGTTCATAATTCTCCATAATAAAATCAGACTGGGTTTTTTTAGACCCAACAAATGTATTGCTTTCAATACATGACCATGGCCTTGACCTCTTAGAAATAAGATCATTTGAAATAGGTCTGTCTTGATTCTGATGCTTATTTTTCAATTTGTAGCAATCAGAAATAATGTGTCCTCTCTTCTTACAGTAGGTACACTTAGGAAGAGACAAGGATCTTGAGTCAAACTTATCTGAAGCTTGAATTTTAAAAGTTGTGCCAGATTGAAATTAAGAAGGGCTTTTATTAGGCTGAAATATTTTTCTACCAGAAGACTGCTGAGTGGAAGACTTGCTTACAAAAGAAACTTTATCAGTTAAGGAATACTCATCAGCTGAACGAGCAGCATTTTCCAAGGTTTTGACCTTATGCTCATCAAGATAAGTCTTAATGTCACTATGGATATAGCTCTTGAACTCTTCAGGTAATACAAGTTGTCTTAGATTCTCATAATGTTGATCAATTTTCTTGGCTAAGCACCATCTATCAAATAACTACTCTTTTTATCTTGCAAATTTGACAAGAGTTTGTCCATCTTCTTTTTTATAGTTCCTGAATATTTGCTGATAACCCTTGTAGACTTATTCATAACCTTTTAAAATGCATTCATTAAACAGATTATAGTCAGCACTTTGCTGTAGTGACAGTGAATTGTAAATATCACTAGCTTTACCAGTGAAAAAACATTGTAATAATGTCCCTTGGTCATTTCAAATTTTCAGCAATTTTTTCAAACTGAGGAAAATATTTGTCTACTTCTTTTTCTCTAAAAGGGGGCACTAGCCTAACATTCTTAGTAACATCAAAACTTAAAATTGTATGAATATGGGAATGTGCTTTTCACTTGCCAGCTCTAATTCTCTTAATCTAAACTGTCATTCCCTCTCTTCCTTCTCTTTTTGCATATGCATTTGCATCTGTCTCTCTCACCTAATTCTCCAATTGTAACTGCATTATTTTTCTCTCTCTCCTCTTTCTCCAATTGTAACTGCATTTGTTCTTTCTGTAAGTGCATTTGTTTCTCTTCTTTCTGTCTCTCTTCTCTGTCTCAAATTGCAACTGTATTTGTTTCTCTCTCTTCTCTTTCTCAGATTGCAACTGTATTTATTTTTCTTCTATCTGAAGTTCAAGCTTCCATAACTCTAATTTTAATTCCTTTACTTTTATGTCAGAGTCTGATACATACTTCTTACTGATCGAAACCAAAGCACTTTTAACCAAAACATTCTTTTCCACCAAATACTGGACCAAAATTTTCTTTATTTCTTGCTTTGTTAAAGAACCTTTTGCCTCAGAAAGATCATATTTACTGGCAAGTTTAAGCAATTCATCTTTTTTCAAGAAATGTAAATGTTCCTGGGTAGGATTTGAAAGAAAGATCTCCACTTTTGATGACATTGTAAAAAGCCTGTTGATTTCACTGAAGATTTCTAAAATGTAAAATAATACTTGGAATTTAAAAAATTCGATAGCATGGGGGATTAAAATTTCAAAAACAAAGTTTTCTGAAATATTTTAGCCAAAATTCATATATCTTGGACGAGCCCCCAATTTTCTGTTACAAGTCTATGCTCTTTTAAATAGTAACAGAAAAGAATGAAGACAACAAGCTTTGTAAAATTAAACAAATAATTTATTTCCCTAAAATACCAAGTGAAAAATAAGAAAAAGGAACTTATGGTATTGTGAATGTAACAATGGATTTACTCTTTGAAATTAAGACTGAGTGATTTTTGGATCACCTGGTGATCTAAGGCTGAGTGAGCTTAAGGTATGGCCATGTGTCCTTTGGGCGACGTGAATCACATGTGAGTCATGTATTTGTCTGTTTAGACTTGCTTGTTACCAGAATTGAATCCATGTTTCTGATCTGATTTCAATCAAGCTTGGAATATGGATTTATATTATCGAAATCTTGACTGAATTTGATAATGACTGAGATCCCTGCATATTAATGAGTGAGATCCCTGCATATTAATGAGTGAGATCCCTGCATATTAATGAGTGAGATCCATGCATATTAATGAGTGAGATCTCTGTATATTAATGAGTGAGATCCATGCATATTAATGAGTGAGATCTCTGCATATTAATGAGTGAGATCCATGCATATTAATGAGTGAGATCTCTGCATATTAATGAGTGAGATCTCTGCATATTAATGAGTGAGATCCATGCATAATAATGAGTGAGATCCATGCATATTAATGAGTGAGATCCATGCATATTAATGAGTGAGATCCATGCATATTAATGAGTGATCCAAAAAGTTTGGATTGGTTAAGCTTATTCTCACTCTGGGGGCCACATTTCTGATCTGATTCTAAATAAACTTGGATTATTTGCTTATATCATTAGGGTCTCATGCGAATTTGATAATGATCGAGATCAACACATGATAATGAGGCAATGATGTGTTAATTAGGTGATCTTGCATCTAATTGATTGAGCTTGTTATGCTTGTGGAAGCCATAGTGATAATCTGATTTTGATCAAACCTGAAATGTGGGCATGTATCATTAGTGTCATGCATGAGTTTGACAATTGGAATATCTGTGCAGATTAATAAGGTGATCTTTGGCTTAACTTGTTATGACTCAGGAGACTAGATTTCTGATCTGATTTTTTTTAAAATTTAACTATGTACACCACTCCCTCGATAACTCATGCCCTGATAACTCGCGAACCCGCTTAAAACATGGTGTCAGGTGTGGATTCCATTTTTTAAACCCAAAAATACCCAAAAAAATTATTCATATTTGTTGAACTTGAAGAAAGTCGTGATCAAAATTGGTAACAGAAACTTGTATGTATCGCTCGCTTTATCGTTGAAAACGGTAGATAGGACCTGGAAATTTTAATCAACACTATGAAATATCAAATTTAAAAATAACTCACACAATTTTTTACATTTTCTTTCCAAACGACATTCCTAGTACACCGCAATTAACGATACGTAAGGAAATTTCGATCAATGAAAATGTCACTTACGCCAAGTGGAGGCAGTACTTTAATAAATAAATGCAAATTAAATAATTTTTTTATCAGTTGAAATTTGTGTTCTAGTTCCATCTTTTAGTTCCTTTTAGGTGTAATCGTCATAAGTGCAATGTGTCCTCTTGTAATTAAATGTAAAATGTGTCAATCTACTGCAACAGTTATGTCCGCGAGCATTTCTCTGAGAACCTAATTAAGTGCCGACCATGTTTTGATAACTGACTTGCAGAAGTATTTGTTGTATTGTTGCACTGAATTAAAAGCTGACCTCCTTTATATTATCACGTTATGTCTTTTTAATAAAAAAAGGAGGTGGAATAAAAAAAACGTTAAAAGGCACAAAAATCGGACTAACTTAAAATCTAGCGGCCTCAGTCATATCTTGGGTGAACTCACTTCATTTGATCAATCGAACACTGTAATAAACATTATTGTGTATGTAACAGAAACTACCTTAAATTAACCGACTCTTTCATAACTGTGATCAAAGATAACTAGGCAGCAAAGCGAAAAGAATACTTCGTAAAATAATGAGCTTGATATCACAGAAACGGACCATTGTGGGCAAGCGAGTTTCAGAGAATTCTTGAACTGGCATTTAGAGATATCCTCAGGGATGATAAGAAATTTCATTATTACTTCCAATGAAATAACGACATTAACATTGTACTAATTGAACATTAAAAAATTGAGTTTCAATGTAGACGTGTCACGAAATAAATGTCGCATGTTTTTGAAGAAAAAAAGGAATCTTGTTTGGTGGTGTATCATAAGGTAGTCTAGTTCCCAAATTGTGGACTACCGATTTGGCAAGATACTATTAAATACCACTACAGGAACCAGACTCATCAAGAAAACAAAAAGCAGTGATGTAATAAACGCATTTTTCGCATACATGTGATGGTTGTTCAAACCAGTTGGAATGATCTTTCATATGCTGGATATTTTGAGAGAAAAAAATGTTATTTAAACAGAATAACGAACAGCTTCATTAGAAAAAGCACATTATTAAAAATTATCGATGTGATTGTAAAATGAGGATTCAGTCATTAAACAGCCCAGTTTCCTAACGCTGCCTCCCCCCACGGTTTTCTCGATGTCAAAGCGATTTTTTTCAATTTTTGTAGGTCCCTCGATAACTCGCACCTCACTTATAGTGCAGTCTATGTTTCTGGACCCCATTGTGCGCGAGTTATCAAGGGAGAGGTGTACTTACTTTGTTAAGATCATGAATGAGCTCAGAAATGATTGAGATGCACACATATTAATGAAGTAATATTGAACCTGGTTGGCTGGACTTGTTATCACTCTGGAAGCCATATTGGTGATCCAGTTTTAATCAAACTTGTAATATATGATTATATCATCAAGATTTTGATCCGTCACTAAAGAGTGATGTCCATGTGTAAGGTGATGGTACTTTTGATTGACTGACCTTATTACCACTCTGGAAACCATTCTGACCCATTTCTGATAACAACGGAATATGGGCTTATAGCATGAAGATCTTGGGCAGTTTAGAAAATAAAGTAGGATCCATGCATATTAATGAGGTGATCCTGCTTGTGATTGGCTGACCTTTCTGCTACTTATGAAGCCATATGTTTGATCTAAGGTTTAATACCAGCAAGATCTGGATAACTTTAGTTATGTGGAAGTTTATTATGAGTGGGTGAATTTGCAAATTGATTATGCGTTTATCTTTAGAAAGAAACTTTATCAGAATATAAGTAAATTTGTATAAGGATATAGGTAAGTTCAGCAGTGTGGTTAGATATAAGTTAGGTAAGCCAGATGTGGGGTCTTTGTGTTGGTATGGTTGCCTAATAAAAGCTCAAGATCAAAGATACAAGAAATATCCATATACACCATTCAAATATTCATCTGCTTTTCTGTACCAGACATGCACAATTTAACTTCCATATAAAAACTTCTTGGTTGAAAGTTTGGTAACATGTGATCCTTTCTAAATGCACATTACAGGTTTTTAATTGACAAAAATTTGGATATCAGCATATTCGTAATAATTCTGTTTTTTAGGTGATTCAGTACATTGAGTCTGGGAAACGTTTAGAGCGTCCAGACAAATGCCCACCAAAGGTGTATGAAATCATGAATAACTGTTGGAAGAAAGACGCAAAGGAGCGGCCAACATTTAAATATCTGAACCAACATTTTGAGGAAGACAATGAATATGCCTCAACAAAAGACACTATGAAATCAGTGAGGAAAAAGAAATGATGAAATATAAATCTTTCTGTACAGAAGAGTATAACAGGCCTTAGTGGACATTGCCTTATAAAGGATACCTGCTGGAAAAATAGACGATATTTAAGAACCCATTGCCTGCATTTCCTTTACATATTTAACCTCAAACCTGCTGGAAAAATAGATATATTTATGAACCCATTGCCTGCATTTCCTTTACATATTTAACCTCAAACAGCCCCTGAGATGGGTAATCTTGCCAATGAAATGAAAATAGAATGCAGAATGAATGCAAAAAAAGATAATGAATGTGATTTGAGGAAAACAGTGCACAAATGCAGTACAATTAATGATTAATCAAAATTTAATTAAATGTAAAGGCATTTCTTGAAATTTAATTTATTTAGGTTGCCACCATTTCCAGAGTCAAAAGTCCATTCAGGATCAGATTGTTTATACTTAAAAATGTTCATGTAAGCCATGACATTATTCTTGTTGGCGCACACATAAAACAAAAGTGCCATTGCTGTGATGACATCATCACTGGTGGTTGTATCTGTTTAATCTTTATGTGAATGAAATAGGAAATAAAATTTGCCAACAGTTACTTGTTGGCATATTTTGATGTTTAATTGGAATCTTGACTTAATTTTATTTTGACTTCAGTACTGTCTTTTGCATTTTATGCATTGAAGCCCACTTTTAATAAGTCAAAGATTGAAAACAATATTTCTCTTGATTTATCACTCTAAAAACCAGAAACCTCAGCTTCAGTACATGCATAACCAGTTTATTCTGAATGGGCACAAATGAAAATGAATGGAAATGAATGGAAGTGAATGGAAATGAATGGAAATGAGATGAAAAGGATGAATGCTAAATCTGGATGAATTTGTGAGGCCATAAATGAAAAATGATGAAATGATTGGTGAAATGTAGATATGAATGGAATGAAAATGGAATGCAGATGTGAATATAATGTAGATATGAATGGAATGCAAATGGAATGCAGATGTGAATATAATGTAGATATGAATGGAATGCAAATGGAATGCAGATGTGAATATAATGTAGATATGAATGGAATGCAAAACAGAACACAGACCAGAATGCAAACATAATGCAAAAATAACAAACAGAACACAAACCAGAAATGTAAACATAATTAAAAAATAACACAAACAGAACACAAATCCGAATGCAAGCGTAATGCAGAAATAACACAAACAAAACACAAACCAGAATACAAACGTAATGCAAAAATAACACAAATAGAACACAAACAAGAATGTAAAACACTATGCAAATGAAATGCAGATTTGGTAAAATTACAAATTAGGGAACACTTATCCAAAAAGGACAAAATTGTACAATCCATTGAGTGTCCTTTATAAATAGGTTTTATTTTACAATTATAGTTATGTATTCTAGTGATTTTGTCAGTGCCTTTATGTCACACTTTTCATGTGTTTGCAGTCAAAACCACTGTGTAGATAGAACATAAATAAATTTGTTTTTGATTTAAAATGATCTTATCCACTTAATCCAATAGACCTTTTTTAATACAAAAAAATATTTCATGAAATGTAATCAAGAAAATTAACAAATGCTTCTTTCGAAAAACATGATGAGATAAAAGGTCAAATGTATCAGGTTTTCGCATGAAACCTGGATATGGATATTTACTCTGAACTAGTACAATTATTCATGCATGGGTTCTTTATTTACACTTAATTCTAGTCTTCAAATACAATATGGATTCCCTTATACAAACAATAGTTATCTTGATTGTTAGCTCAAATGAAAAAAAAATCCCACTATGTCCCCCATATATTTTATGAAAAGTTTCAAATCCAGACTTTTTATCTTCAAGCTCTGCATTACATTTTTTGTCTTGCCTGCATAGCATCAGCAAGATATGCAGGTAGATGTTATTCTAATAGCTGTCGGAATTGTTGCCATGGTCTGCATTTAGCTCAGTTTCTCTGTATGCACAGTCATGAAGCTGTATTTATTATGTAGGGTACTCAAATGCACAAGGAGTGTTGGAGTCACAGTAACATACTGAAATATAATTGGACAGAGCATGCAATACAAAGCATTATTGAAAACTCGTGTTTGAGCATAATTCAGAGAGATAATTCATTCAGAAATGTAAATATTTCCGACATTAGAAAAGTAGGTTTAATTATCTTTCTCACCGTCTAATGGAGTGATAGGAAATTCTAATAAAAGTCATATTGTGAAATTCTAAATATTTATTCAATTTTATATATATTTATGTATATAGGTATGCTTATAACAGATCGTGTTCTGTATTTTGTATTATTTTTTATTGTACCTGTTACAGCAGTTTGCAATATTATTTGCAATATTATATAGCTTGTATAAGAAAAATTGATTTTAAAAGTTTGTGATAAATATGCACTTTGATTTACATGGTGAGAATTCATATTTCAATACATTGTTATATCTGTCATTTTTTAGTTTACTTGATCATAGGGCAGAGCATTTTGTTCGGTACTATATCTGCATAAAATAGATATATCTCCACTACTTTTGCATGTATACCACAAACAGTTAACTGTAAATAACACTACAGTTTGAACTAGTGTACATTTGTATTTGGTATGATATTCTAATGTGGTAATGTTTAAATAAACATAACATGACAGTAGGTCATGCAAGAACTCAGAAGTGCCTTTACAGCAAAAATTGTAAACCAGTCTTAGATGATTGAACTCAGAAAGTGCCTTTCAGGCAAAAATTTATAAGCCAGTCTCAGATGCTAGAGCTCTGAAGTGCCTTTTATGAAAAAATCTGTACAATTCTTAGATGCTAGAGCTAAGAAGTACCTTTCAGGCAAAAAGTTGTAAGCCAGTCTTAGATTTATGAGCTCAAAAGTGCCTCTCAGGCAAATATCTGTACAACTGTCCTTGATGATAGTGCTCAGAAGTGAATGCAGAATAAGCAAAATTAAGCAAAAATATTGTTGTGCATAAAAATATTTTCACACCAATCATACATTTTACTCCCACCCCACTCCATTTCAAGTATGTCGCATGTGGATGGCTAGTGTCATATTATTTATTTGCAGTCACACTGTTGACTTTATTCCCCATTGCCAAAATCAGACCAGTCAAGAAGGACATTATACAATCCATTTAGAGAAGGATTAAGTTGCTCACGCTGTTGACTTTTGAACATGTCACTAGGACACTCAGACAAGACCTCTGTATACACAGAAAATGTCATGCTTATTTTTTATGCTGGACTTTGATTCCTTGAAAGTCCAGCATTGAAAGTGACCAAATTACTCAAAATGTAAAATCATTAAAACAACTTCTCAAAACCCATCGGAGTTTGACCAAATTTAACAGAAAGGATCCTAGGTTGAAATGCTTTTAAGGAAGTATAAATGATGTCAATCCATCATCAAGTAGGACTGTTCTTTGCTAAAATTATCAAAACACTTAATAACTTCTCAAAATTCACATAACAAATTTTAACATAAAAGTCCCAGCTTCATGTCTTTCCAAATGTATACAAAATGATGCAGTTCTGTCATCAAATATGGAATCCATTATAATCCAAAGAAATTTTCATATAAATATATGAAATTGTTTGTTTTTGGAACTCTTACATCAAATGATTTTAAAAAAAATAATTTCCTGTATTAGTTTCAAAACCAGTGAAAATCCTCTTAAAATGTTCAGCTTTAGTTTTGTGACTGGCCATAACAATTTATCATTAAGTTTTGTTACTATGAACAGATTTGAAATCAACCATACTTTATTATATAAAGAATATACTATAGTTCCTTTCCATAAATTTGATTAATTTATACAAGAATCTTCATCAGAAATTGTGATGTATTTTGATATTCTGCTTTGGTCTCAAATTTGTAAAAATTCAACTTTGTAAATCTTTATATAATCCAATATTTGTCCTTGCCAGGCTGTATGTACATAAATTTAACTGTACTTTCTTGTTTAATGTCTATTCAGAGCCATCTGTGTTTTTTCCGCTCCTTCCTTGCATCCATGTGGCCATATTGTTTCCAGTATTTTATGAGTAAAATCCACGTGGCCATATTGTTTCCAGTTATTTTGTGGCTAAAATCCATGTGGCCATGTTTGCTGTTATTTTATGGGTAAATTCCATGTGATCATTTTGTTTGGTGTTATTATATGGTTAAAAACCATGTGGTTATCCTGTTTGGTTTTATTTTATAGTTACAATCTGCACATGTTGAGGCTACTGTCAGTGAAATTATGTCATAGTCATCTCATCAGAGACAAAGTCTGTTCTCACATTTATTTCTTAAGTTATCATGGTACAAAAGAAAGGAGACAGTGATTGCATGGATTCTCTGTTATCCATTTTGGTTTCAATATTAGTGTTGCTTTATCAAATAAGCATGTTTGTCTATGTGCATAATTGCAGCTGTAACCAACTACTGAATGTCACAAAGTTCTTTCTTGTCAGAAGATTTCAATTTTGTTTAATACTCCATACTCCCCTGACCTATGGGTTATTATTGGGGTACCATTTCATTGCATAGTTTTGTCATTTTATATTTTGTCCAGTTTTATCTGTATATACCCTGCAATTTTAATACCAAATGCTGCACACAAATATGCTATACATCCATGGTTCATTTGATCTAATTCACCCATGTTCTGTCTTTCTGACCTTTTTTTTTTTTTGTGTCTACCAAACCAATTGTTCAGATTGACAGGACATATACAACATTATGTCTGTAAGAGTTATCTGCCTTTACATGCACCTTGGCTGGTTTGTCAACAACTAACTTGATTTGTTCTTTTTTCTGATCCTTTTTTTGTTTATCATGGAAGATACTTCCATGTTACCACCAGTGCCACCAATATCTGAAAGCCCCACAATGTCTGACATCGTGGGAGTTAAAGAGTGTGAGTGATGGTGTGGTGTCCTTGTTGGCTGCTATAAACCTACAGCAGTGCAAAAGGCTTGAATAGCTTAACCAGAACAGCATTCAAAGGTTGGCTGCTTTGTTATAAGCATCAACAATAATAAACAATATAAACAATGTAATATACAGCTGATTTATTATTTATTTTGAAATAAACTCAACAAAACACTGACCACATAGTTGAAAATTTCTCGTCAGTAGACTCGTCACATGTTGTCATTGCAAGGTGAAATATGATGTCAGTTGGGAATTTTATATTATTTATGTGCAGTGGTTTTTCTTTTATTTTTAGAGAGCACCTCAAGCAAGCATTTGGCTGAAAATGTTGTTCTTGTTGTTGTGGGGTGTAACGCCATTTTTCAGCACACGATAGGCTATGTATGGCGGCCAGTATTAATGGTGGAGGAAGAACCCGGGAAAACCCCGGGAAGAACCACCTGGCAAGCTTTCTCAGATACCCACATTGGCCGAATCCTAGACTCGAACCCACACAGACAGAGGTGATATGGCAGTGATCCGTAACGGAGAATGCTTTAGACCACTTGGGGCTGTGGGCTGAAAATGTTAGTTTATACCTGTGACGGTAAAGGCTTACGATAAATAGCATTCTTACCAGTACAGAATCAGTTTCATTGCAATCAAATATTTATAACTGTTACATGGTAACCTTGCACATAGTCCAAGCTATCCTGCAATTGCATACTGCCTCTAACAATGTATCTAATCAAACATTTCCTCAATTACTATGTTTAGGTGAAAATCTAAGTTTATTCATATGAGGCTAAAGGATTATGATGACCAATGTCCTGTGACTAACATCTAATAAATAAATGTGATCTTTTATACAGTGATACAGGGTAGAATGTCGTGACAGTGATATATTGTTATGACCATTATTTTAATATATACAAAAATTATTGTTGCAGATAATCAGGAATATTCCTTTTGTTTTGCTGAAAATTTTGCTTGCGTATGGCACGTATTGTTATATCAATGTTGTTGTTACTTTTTAGGCATTTTGATCTTTCAAAACCAAAATCATGTCCATTTTTAGTAAGATCCCTTGGTTGACATATGACTTTAACCTTTAATAACTGCTGGTGTAACATGTCGTTGAAGTGAAATGCAATAATGTCTGAAGATTGGCTTGTAAAGTCTACCACATGCCTTCTTCAGCGAAAGGAGTGAGTGGTAGAGTGCAGGAAGGTCTGTGCAATTACTTTGTTTTAAACTATAATGCTCCATTTTAATATGGAGTTTGTCAATTTTGATTGGAAATCACAGGAGTGGGGGGGATAGATTAAAAGTAGTCCACATAATTTATCAATGTGTACACAATTCCAGATCAGTATCACGTGACCATTTTCATCCAATCAGATTGCAGAAAACGCATTCAATTTGTAAAAATTGGAATTATTACATTGCAGAATCTTGGAAAAAATAGATATAGATATATGAATTGCTGTACTGAACACAAATTTACTTGTTTCAAGTAGATCTGTCACCAACTGGGTCATGAAGTTTTAGGTCCCTTTGTCAGGTTGCCCAAGACACATTTGCCATCAAACTATTTTTATGACTAATACATTTATTTCTTCTTAAAAAGAAAATTAATTAAAAATGTTTCTTGCTACCTGTATCCCAGAGCTATTCACTGAAAATTATGGTACAAAAACAAACTTTATTGCAAAAACTGGACAGAATTTTTACTATTTTTGACAGAAAGGATTCTGACGTTGTGACCTTTCAGGTATTTGGAATAATACCGATGTGCAATTAGATGTGGATAAAGACACCCCAAAACAGATTAATATTAAAATGGTTTATATCACCACCTACGCAGATAACATTATCTAAAGACAGTAACCTACTGATCCTGGACAACTTCTTTTTAAGTTTTGATGCTTGGCTGATGTGGGCCAGGAGAGCAACCTACGGTTTCTTAGACCTCTTGTTTATAATGGATGTTTTTACAGGTTACATTATCTATAGAATGTATTGTTACAGTAATTCCTTGACAGAGTTTATAAAGCACTGAAGTTACTTATTTTTTGTGTGTGCAGTAATTTTCATAGAATTTCTTGCAGCCAGTAATGTAACAGAGTGAGTTTAGTATAAATATGTACTATTAAAACTAAGTAATGAAATGTTATGTGCATTATGTGGTGCAAGTCTCATTTCATTTGAGAAGTTTAAACATTGTTGTACTTGTTATGTTTTAAAGTTTATATAATGGATATAACATAATTGAATATCACAATGGTCAGTTTTTTTTAAGTGCCATGAATTCATGCATTTTTGTGTTTATCAACTGTCATGATTTTGCCAAAATCGACCTTTTCATCATTATGTAAGTTATTGGATTAGAGAAAGGGTCCTATTATTTCATCAGATGGCTCATTGTTCATGTTACTTTAAAGATGTTTTGTTCATGGGACTTCAAAGGTATTTTACTGTTTATGGGACTTTAAAGATATCATTGGTCAGGGACTTTGAAGGTATCTTTTTTCCTGGGACTTTAAAGGGATCATCGTTCATGAGACTGTACAGGGATCAATGTTCATGGGACTTTAAAGGTGTAATTTTTCATGGGACTTTAAAGGGATCCTTGTTCATGGGACTTTAAAGGGATCATTGTTCAGGGGACTTTAAAGGCATCATTTTACATGGGACTTTAAAGGGATCATTGTTCATGAGACTGTACAGGGATCAATGTTCATGGGACTTTAAGGTGTAATTTTTCATGGGACTTTAAAGGGATCATTGTTCATGGGACTTTAAAGGCATCATTTTACATGGGACTTTAAAGGGATCATTGTTCATGAGACTGTACAGGGATCAGTGTTCATGGGACTGTAAAGGTATAATTTTTCATGGGACTTTAAAGGATCATTGTTCATGGGACTTTAAAGGGATCATTTCTCATGGGACTTTAAAGGCATCATTTTACATGAGACTGTACAGGGATCAATGTTCATGAGGCCTTAAAGATATAATTCTTATAGGACTTTAAAGGGATCATTTGTTCATGGGACTTTAAAGGTATCATTTTTCATGGGACTTTAAAGATATTATTGTTCATGAAGCTTAAAGATAATTCTTATAGGACTTTGAAGGGATCATTTTTCTTGACATTCTAAAAAGAATTGCCGTTCATTGAACTTTACAGGTATCATTGTTCTGAGGACTTTAAAGAAATCATTGTTAATGGCACTTTAAAGGGATCATTGTTCTTGGGATTTTAAAGGTATCATTATTCATGGGACTTTAAAAGGGGTCATTGTTCATGGGACTTTGAAAGGATAATTTTTCATGGTACTGTAAAACCTTGGTTTGTAGCAACTACATAATCCCTGAAAATTGCTTCAGACAAAACGGTGAATTCAGTTTGTATATAAGAATGTATATATTATAAGCTGCCACATGACTGTAAGGCTGTTTTATATGTAATCAGCACTGTATAACAGATATATTGTGCATGTTTGCACATTTTGCTATAGTTATTTTTCTATTACTACAGTAAAAAATAAAGACATGGACATTTATGTGTTATTTTAATGCTTAATCTTTTAACCAAAAACAAGAATCACTATTTCCTGCAATTCAGTGTAAATTCACTGATGCAGTCAAAATAATGTGATATAGTACAAGTCACATGGGTCATGTATGCACATTTACTCATTTTAAATTAAATATAAATTGTTCTTTTAAAATTTAGCACTACTTTTCTTGAACCAAAGTCTGTTCAGTCTTGATTATTGAATGATCTGCACCTTATCTATCACAAAGAAACTTCCAGACAAAAAATATATATCACTATGGGCTTTTACAATGGTGGCCATGTACTAAAATTGGGTCAGAATAAGAGCGGATTGAGTGGAATAGTCATCATCAAGGGTAGTACAAATTTTTGTTTTATCATCATGTGTTGCTTTAATTCTGACATTACAGCATGTGTCATTCAATCCGGATTGTACGATCACACCTTTAGGTTCATTTCATCCAAAAATGTTTATGTACTTTTAACATTGATTTTGCCATATGCACCTCTCAGGGTATATAAATAACAACCTTCCAAAGGAATATGGATAGATAGGAATCCAAATGATGTGAATACTTGCCACTTAAAGGAATGTATAATCAATAATGACACCCATTACTGAAATAGTCTGTATTGTATGTGTACATTACCCGTGTGATATGTACTATATATAACAAAAGGCAGATTATATTTGCACTGATATATCATGCTGATTTTTTTTAGCATAACTTTAGTTAACATATTTACTTGCTATTAAAATGGAACCAGCTGCAAACAACATAGACCCTAATCTACCACCACATAATGCTAGGGCAAACAACATAGACCCAAATCTACCACCACATAATGCTAGGGCAAACAACATAGACCCAGATCTACCATCACATAATGCTAGGGCTGAACAGAGTCTGTTGTTTGTTCTACTACACCCAGATATAATGCTAGGTACAGGTCTCTCCAGTTTGCAGTTGGATGAGACTGTTAGGCAAGTATGAACAGTGATCCAATTATGCCATAAACGATTTTTATATTGCCCCCAGGACCTCCAGAATCACTTTGTTGTATCCGTATTTTGTTTTTGTTTTCATAGCTGTATAAAAATACTTCATCAGTAATGCAGATTCACTTTGCACTTGCCAAAAATTATCAATTTCTGTGTTATGTTTGTAGTAATGGTGCTTTTATATAATGGGTTCTCAGTTTAGGCCATACTAATTTAAACTGCATCACATAAATTCTAGAATAACATCTTTTACTTGAAGGGATAACTTTTTTCTCATTGCTTGTGAGGAAGATAATTATGCCTAGGTAACTAAGGCTTGTACAGTTGGAATGGGGAACATGAAATATAAGTTGTTAAATATTTCACATGTATGATCTCCTTTTTTTAAAAAAAACAAAAGGATGGTCTGTGACTTACATGTGGTGTCAAAATTTAAAGCTGATATTAAGTTGCTGCATGCAGTTTGCATCACTTGAATGGCAATAGAATCAGTAGGTATGATTTTAACAAAAATGCACTTAATTTTTCGTGTACTTCATTGGTGTTAATAGATCAGAAATCACCCAAAGGTCATGGTATACGGATGGTTCTTAACCCCACCCAAAATATATAGCTACACTTAATAGCATTATAGCAGGAATTCATTTACACACTGGTCTGTTCTTATAACCAGGGGACTAACTTCTGAGTCCTAGCTTGGAAACTTGTGAAATCCCCATGTTATAACCATACACAGTCAAACCTATCTCAAAAGACCACTGCCATGGGAGACCTTCTATTTTGAGAGACCAGAGTCTTAATGCATAGATTTATTGAATATAAGTGCTATGACCTGTTGTGAGAGACCACCTGTCTTGAGAGACCATTTTTGGGGGCAAATGGGATGGTCTTTCAATGGACTAAATATTTTCTCAGCTTGAAAAGTCAAGTCATATGTGCAACCAGCATTAGCCATTGGGTCATGTCCCACCATCCTGGGGACTGGCTGCTGAGTGATTATAACTTTATAGCTATTCAGAACCCCATCCTAAACTGTATGTACAGATACATGAAATGAAATGGGTAATTCACTTCTGAAGCCATTTTTTCTGGATCTTTCTTCAACACCTTGTATGAAGGTAAGCAGCAACGAAAACAAAGATGGTAAGCTGATGGTGAACAATGATGGTGTTCCATGTAAACCTTGGCTTGTATTTGGGTTTCTTGAAATGTGACATATTTGAAATGTATTTTCATATCAGAATTAGATACAATTAATACTCAAAAATAGAAGGTGAGGTAGGAGATGGGTTTGAATGGCACATGAACATATTAAAGGTTATCTGCTTTGGCAGCAGTGGGATCACAGTGCCTTGGCTAGACGTACATCATGGCACCCTTTCTCTGGATAGGATTCAAACCTGCAACTCATAAATTGCAATGCAAACCACTGAGGTATTGTGGCACCCAGAGGATCAAAAGACCCACAAGATAAATTGATACATCTACATCATTTGGAGAATAAATTGAGGGTGAGTTTTACTAAATCGTGTATCGTACATTTCAGAGAAAATTGTGGATATTAAATTGTCTGTCCTGTCCATCCGTCTGTCCTATTTTCGTTTCTGCACAATTCCTCCATTAATTCCTGCATTTCACCCATATTTGGTGTGCTGCTTGATGCTGTTAAAGCGTTATAATCTTTAAATTTGAGTATCTTCTGTCATTATTGAACAATGGTATAGCTTCTGAGTATCAGACCTACTCCTTTTCATTTCTGCAGAATAATCCCCTTAATTATTATTATTGAACTTTTGTATTGGATTTTGTAGGCAGCTTGATATTAATGAGGTCTTGGCTCAGTCTGATAAATCATCCCCCGAAGCTGTACTGATATTAATTGATGCTTTGGGTATGATCTCACTTATTCATTAAATTGTGCAAATGCTGCAGACAGATTTGTCTGCAACACATCAGTGTACATTTTAGACATTAGTATTTCTCAAATATATTGCAAGCTCAGCATAGTCTGGAATTTCAGACCCACACACTTTCGTTTCTGCTAAGTACAGTTTGCAATTATGTACTTGATACTGTTGAGACTGTGACCAATTTCAGTTGTCAGACTTTTAGATAATTGTTAGCAGAGTCATAGCCCCATATTGCCGTAGACATATAGCATGATGTCCCACCCAGGCCGACCAGTCCAAACACTAACCCCTTCATGCTGAGTGCCAAGCGAGGCAGCTGTTAATACCAGTTTTGTAAATCTTTGGTATGACTCAGCCGAGGATCGAGCCCATGACCTCCCATATATGAGGCGGATGCTCTAACCACTTGGCCACCAGAGTAGTTAAAATGAAAATGGTGCATGCAGTTATCTGATATGGCCATTGCAGTGGCTATTTTAAAACTCTTTATGTTGCTACTCTACCTCAGTGAAAGGTCATATCATCATGTAATGTCCAATATGGCCACCATGGTGGCCATCTTGTCAATCAGTACCCTTTATGAATGGATGGTCATATGAAAATGGGGTTTTCAGTTAAAAACTTTTATGATATCTGGTTGGTCCTAAATGAAAATCCTCCTCAGTGTGTCAAGGATTGATATAAATGCAACAAAATGACAATGAATGTGGAAAACAAGTTGTTAACTTGCCTGAATGTTTTTGTCTCTCATTATCTCATTGATTCTTTGTCAAGGCAGACATAAAATGGAGACAAGACAAACAATAAGCAGATAAAAGTGTTGGAATTACAATAGTTCACGTGATTATTTCTATTTTTTAATGTTTCACCTACTTGTTTCAACATTATTGATGATAGGGTAAACTAGTTGGTATATACTGTTACCATAAAATGTATCCAAGATGCATGTAACGATAATAGCAATAATATTACCAGGAAGAAATATAAAAATCAGTAGTTATTGTTGAGTGAATTTGTAATGAGCAAAATTAATGAATTATTTAATTTAAGAAATAGTGGTTGTAAACAGATGATAATTTTATTTGTACGTGGTTGTCCTTTTGGAGTCTTGGTTTAAGTTGCATGGTTCCCGTGTCCTAAGTTGGCATATCCAGTAAGATTCCTGTTTTTTCTCTTAGTTTCAGATCAGAACTCCAGTTGGGGTTGTGAACAATTGCAGTTTGTGTGGCAAGTAGAAGAGAAGTGTGCTGCAACTGGATTTTTTTCCAGCTTGTTTGTCATCCAACCAGATCTGTTTCTCAAACATACTGAAGCTGCGGATCTTACACGTGATGAGATCAATTACGTTATCTGTTTCGTATGTTCTGCTTCAATCGTGTATGTTCAAATCTTTGCCAGTCACTGTACAAGAGAATGTGCTAGACTCTATAATATGTCGACAGGGTTTACACCTTATAGTCGCTGTACAAGAGAATGTGCCAGACTCTGTCATATGTTGACAGGGTTTACACCTTATATCACCACGGTGACAAGATTTGCCATGATGGTCTTGGCTTGTGATTGGCGTTAGCTTCACTCTGACTAGGATGTCTTGGATGTTTTATGGTTAGTCATAGGCTACTCCTGTTTTGTTTGCGAAGATTAGCGTTAGTGGGTCACAAGATTCCACGTTGGGCTAGTGTTTCTGGATGCTTTTGTGTACTTTGGGTTTGTCTTGTTGGTGGGTCAGGATAAAGTGTATCCGATAAACTCTTTCCTTTTCTTTGCATTTTAGCAGGCTATTGTGATTTGTTTGTTCGGTCCTTATACTTGCCACCATTATCAGGTATTTTCGGTACCTCAGTTCATCAAAGGTTCAGATAACTCTTCAGACCTTTTTGGAATGTTTCATCGTCGATGCGAATTCTGCGTATCTTCAGTTTCTGGCTAAACGTTATTTTCTAAATTGAGTCTAAAGACTTGCTCCAGGAGTTTAAGTAGGAAATAAGTGGGCCGATTATACGTTTCTTACGTGTATACGCTTGCTTTTCTTTCACCTTTTGTACCAGTGCCCCGGGTGGATAGTGTACAACATTTGTTGATAGTATATAACTGCTTGTTGGATAATATATGGTTTAAATGGTAGGGTATGGGAGTGAGAGAGGTATTGTAGAATGGCTTTTAGATTTTAACTTTATGAGGGGCCTGAACTATATAACTAGGCATTGATTAAATAACTCGGCATTGGTTAGTAAATAATTTGACTTGAACTACACACACACACACACATTTTGGGTGTCTTTCAACAGCGGGAAGCCTTTTTTAACTTCATCAGGAGAGTAGGGACATTATGGGTAGAAACTGAGATTAGGGATAGGGCTAAAAGAGAATAGTTACGGATGGGATGATAGTTTTTTTAAAAAAAATAGGAGGTTAGGAACATTGTTGATGGAAGCAGAGTTTAGGGTCAGGTTTATTAATCTTTGTGCTATTCCCATTCTTTACATCCTATTCTGGGTGGTCGGTACATAACCGAATCTTAGTCATTACGATAGGTGTGTTTATGGCTACTTTTAACATTACAGTTTTTGTTATGGGCATTACGACAGGTGTGTTTTTAACATTACATTTTTTGTTATGGGCATTACGACAGGTGTGTTAAATGGCTACTTCTAACATTACATTTTTTGTTATGGGCATTACGACAGGTGTGTTTATGGCTACTTTTAACACTACATTTTTTGTTATGGGTATTACGACAGGTGTGTTTATGGCTACTTTTAACATTACAGTTTTTGTTATGGGTATTACGATAGGTGAGGTTTATGGCTACTTTTAACATTGCAGTTTTTGTTATGGGTATTACGATAGGTGAGGTTTATGGTTACTTTTAACATTACAGTTTTTGTTATGGGCATTACGATAGGTGTGTTTATGGCTACTTTTAACATTACAGTTTTTGTTATGGGCATTACGATAGGTGAGGTTTATGGCTACTTTTAACATTACTGTTTTTGTTACGGGTATTACGATAGGTGAGGTTTATGGCTACTTTTAACATTACAGTTTTTGTTATGGGTATTACGATAGGTGAGGTTTATGGCTACTTTTAATTCTACAGTTTTTGTTATGGGCATTACGACAGGTGTGTTTATGGCTACTTTTAACACTACAGTTTTGGTTATGGGCTTTACCACAGGTGTGTTTATGGCTACTTTTAACATTACTGTTTTTTGTTATGGGTATTACGACAGGTGTGCTTATGGCTACTTCTAACATTACAGTTTTTGTTATGGGTATTACGACAGGTGTGTTTATGGCTACCTTTAACATTACAGTTTTTGTTATGGGCATTACGACAGGTGTGCTTATGGCTATTTTTAACACTACAGTTTTTTTTATGGGCAAAAACGAATCTACACATGATAAACCTGAAGACGTTTGAACGTGTGTCATCAATACAGATGACGGTCATCGTTAATGACGTCAATTAGAGCACACAATTTTCATGTACTTTTTATGTCCCTATATTTATTAAGAAAAACCAAACTATCGCCTTTCCTTTAGAGAGTACACCAATCTCATATCTCTTGCAAACACACTCAACACTTATACAAAACAGAGTGAATAACCATACGTCATTGAACATTTCTCTTTGAATGTAGATCGTCACATCATGTTCCATTGTTACCAAAAATACCTTTCAAGATGGTGTCAATGTTAACTTTATTTTATGCCCTGTCATTTTTGGACCCTATTTAACATATACATCCCTCCCATAGACTTGGGTGTCGAGTGGCATCCTCTGCTACTCGCGTTGTCCAGTTATACGCTGAATTTTCCAAAATCAAATTACATCGTACTCGTTACCTGTTAACATTATCATCACTTTCAAATTTTAACATGCATTTATCAAAATTGTGCCAATTGTTTTTGTGTTTAAAAAAAATATTTTTCTTGTGTAATGGATAACTTTCTTTTTAAATATTTGTGCAATATTTTTTAAAGAGGAATATTAATCTGTGTTACAACACATTAATCTGTGTTACAACAAAATGCCGCATTGTTAGTTTCTTAAATATAAAGCCATTTATTTAATTATTACAAATAGTTGTGCATCAACGGAATTAGAAACTGTTATATTTTAGAATATTTATTTTGTTGCTTTAGGAAGCCCAACTAAGTCTGGCGTTAGAGGTTCTTTAAAAAAAAAGATTTTTTGAATTATGGTTATCATTGTTTGTGTATTTTCACGAGTAATTTTTCATGATAAAAATTGCGATGGTGGTGGCTTAGAAAACAAATGGCAATTTTATTGGCTTTAAGTGGTGGCTTAGACAAAAAAAATGATTATATGTTTATAGAATTTGAAACAAAACACCCTATAAACATAAATATCTTTGAACCTTAGCATGAATAGGTGTTTGTTATGACATTGCCAAAACGTTCGATCTCACAATCCAGAATGCAAAATAGTGGCGAGTTTCATTGCAGTGTTTGAACTATTATGAATTTCATTGCAGAGTTTGAACTATTACGAGTATCATTGTGTGTTTTAACTAGTACGAGTCTGAATGCGGTGTTTTAACTATTACGAGTCTCAATGCGGTGTTTTAACTATTACGAGTCTTATTGCGTGTTTGAACTATTACGAGTCTCATAGCGGTGTTTTAACTATTACGAGTCTCAATGAGGTGTTTTAACTATTACGAGTCTCAATGTGGTGTTTTAACTATTACGAGTCTCGTTGCTGTGTTTGTAAAGATGGCTTGTTTACTACTGAAGATCCTTCGTGAAAGAACATGAAAGAGTCGATGGTTTCTCTTTCACTGTCCTCGACTTTCATACAGTATCTCCTAGTTTCTATAAAGGATGGAGACCACATCAGTCTGAAAAGTATACTCGAAATGATGTAAAATATTGCTAGCATAAGCACTATATCGAGAAACAGAGGAGATAAGAGTACTTATATTTATTTGTAATCTTGAATAACTTGGCTCAATAAAGATTAATAATCAACATTTTAATTGGAATTATTTCCACTTGTCATGGACTAATTGTATATTTAAAGTTCATTGCAAGTGCGTTTTTATTTCATGAATTTATTTACTAATGCCAAATATGTCTATTACTTAATGAGTCGATTGCAGAAATCAATAACAGGAACTGAAAACAAGCGTGGTGTTAAGGTTACTGGAATGTAGAAAATAATTGAATGGTTGGCAGATAATGTACACTTTTTCCAAAGATCATTAGAATATATGTCAAATATGTTACCTTATCAACCGCGAAAAAAGTTATAACGCTTGCGTAAGAGAGGAATTCGGTTAATGTGGATATATGAGAAAGATACCAGTAGCTTTCTGTGGGTCGGTTCTTCTTTGCGGGGTTTTCCAGGTTTCACCCTCCATCAACTATATTGGCCGCCTTGTATAAGCCTATCTTTCGCTGAGAAATTGATTTACCTCTCTCCCCCACCCCACCCCCATAAAAAATAACAACAACGAAAACAACAGAGCTGGTTGTTTATTATAACATTAGCCCATATTTCTGATTTTAATATTGTTTGTGATTCTTTTTCACGATCAATGAATCAAGTGTACGACTTGTACCCGTATTTAGTGATCTAAATAATAACTGTTATGGATTGTGAGACCGAACATTGAGCAATGTCATTTAGATTTATGAAAGTGTAGACTCTAGGGTCTTGTGGTCATTACTTAGTATGACATGCGTGGATACTACTGATTCTGATGTCGCCTGTGATTCTGTTTCACAAAAACTTTGTAAGTTAGTGATACAGTAATGAAAGAAGTATTTTATTTTTACTTGAACCAGTTTCATATTTATTTTTTAATATATATTTTCGGGTCAGTGTTTGCGATGGATTGAGACCTAACTTTTTCATGGTATTATTGAAGTTTGTTAAAAATGTATTGTCAAGCCTTGTTTTGAACAAAGGGTTTTCTGTGTGAAGTACAGTACTAAAATTGTTAAACAAATCAGTTTTCTCGTGAAAGCTAATTGGTAATTATAAACTGCAGTTCATTGCGACATGATTGTCAAACTTCGGATCTCCTTCTTCCTATTATACTTATATATTTTCCAAAATTGAAGAGTAACTAATTACAAAACGTACGGCAAATATTATATTTTTGTGCACAAAGATTAAGGCTTCGTGAGTGATTTTATGATTTTTGTTGGATAATGAGGTTAAAACTTGTGTCTCTTAATACGCTTCTGTTGTTCGATAAATTTCTCCACACGCACAAGCAAAAACTATTCTTGATGGTGAGTAATTCCACGACGGAGCTATTTTTGTTTATTACGTTATATTTGAGTAATAACTAAGCCATACTGTAAATAAATACGATTTTATTTTTCCCCACAGAATAATGTCTTGTACAACTTGGCTTAGTAATACTACACAGTTGCAGAATATCACGATAGTCTGCGAGAAAGAAAAAAAAAAAAATTAAGACTACGCATTCTCGACGAGCCCACCAGAATGACTACGCATACTCGACGAGTCCACCAGAAAGACTACGTATTCTCGATGAGACCAGAAAAACTGTACACATTCTCGGTGAGCCCACCAGAAAAACTACGCATTTTCGATGCTTCCACCAGAAAGACTTTTCATTCTCAAAGAGTCTACTAGAAAAAATCTATACATCCTCGAGGAGTCCACCGGAAAGATTGTACGCATTCTCGATGAGTCCACCAAAAAGAAATGTACTTGATTCAAAGCAAGAGCTATGACGCATGATATGGCCACCGTACAATAATGACTTTATCGCTTGATGGGTCCAGGGATGTCATGGGGGAGGGGCAGGGGGCATGTGCCCCCCTCGAATTTGCATGTGCTGTAAAATGTAAAATTGCTGTTGCCTATATACAAAAATTAACAAGCCTGTCAAGTTTTGCCCCACCCCCAATCAAGTTTTGCCACCCCCACCTCCCATGGTTTGTCACCCATCCACCCCCGAAAACAGTTGAAATGACGTCCCTGCATAGACCTCCTCACTCCTGAGGTCTGAAATTACTAGTTAAACTGCCCATTTTGTGCCGGAATCCAGGTAAAATCTTCGTATACATCTCAGTCAGTGCCCCAATTGGAAATATTCTACTTCTCGACACGATTGCTTATATTGGCCATCATGATAGAAAATACTCAGTCCAATAATGTGGCATCTCACAATTGACATTGTTGTTCTAAAACAATGCAAATCTTGTACGCATTCTGCTGTTTATAAGGATGGCTGCCGTATCATTGGACCCAGGTATAATTCTGACACTGTACGAGATATTTATGAAAGTTGGAATTCTCCATTTCGGAAAGAAAGACTTGAGATGAAAATTGGTTATGGAGCAGACGCGCCAGAGTAGAAGCATACGATAACCAGTCTGGACGACAAAGATAGCTCGGAGGCAGGCAGGAAACCGGTTACCACAGAGCTGCATATTAATGTTTACGACGATGCCTTAATTTCATCAATAACATTTGACGCCGGTTACTTTTTATTCCAAGTAATTCATCTTTGTCACTAATCTATTTAATTTTTAGTCGCATATTTTTTATATGTTGTGCTGATAATTATATTTAGAGAGAGCTTGTTTTAATTAATGTTCGAAATTGATCCACAGCAGAATTTTCAAAGAGGAAGGCCTTTTATCGATTACTTGATAGCTGGGGGGCCCGTGTGGCCGAGTGGTCTAAAGAGCTCTTAGTTACAGATCACTGCCATCTCACCTCTGTCTGCGTGGGTTCGAGTCTCTGATTCGGCTAATGTGGGTGTGTGAGAAAGCTTGCCAGTAGCTTCTCGTGGGTCGGTGGTTCTTTCCGGGGTTTTCCCGGGTTCTTCCTCCGCCATTAATACTGGCAGCCATGTATAGCCTATCGTGTTCTGAAAAATGGCGTTAAACCCTACAACAACAACAACTTAATAGCCATTCATCCTCCAATAGTAGGGTGGGTCACCTGCATTAGACACACCTCAAATAGAACTGATATCATAATTATGTTTACACTGACTTTATGCTAATTTCTATTGTTTATATTTATAAGCCATCAACCTCTGCTTACACTGCATACAGGTGCCATTCAACAAGATGAGACCAGTTCGGTTGTTGGGGATACTACTCCCCTTTCCAGAGCACTGTATCCATCTTCTTTAATTTTAACCGTATGTGTGTTGCCCTCCTATGCCAATTCAAAGAAAAAATGTACAGAAGGATAGGGATGAGCATGTATGTTTTTATCTGTCTGTCTGCATGTATACACGCATGTACAAACACATGCATGCATGCATGTATTTAGGATGGATACACGTATGTATGAATGCTTGAACGGATGTGTATGCATATACAAATGTACGTATGGATGGATGTTAAGATGTATAGAGGGATAAGTATGGCTATTATAGAATGGATGGATAAATAGACGTATTGGGACCCCCAAAATATTGGTAAAAGTAATAAGATTGAAATTTTCTCTAAATTGTATTAAACGTAATTTTTCATTAAGTTATATTGAAAGTAATTTTCTACTGAAATATATTAAGATTAAATTCATTTTTTTTCTTCTTCGGTATTACAATTATATACTATTTACTAATGACTGCGCCCTTATGAGCAGAAAGGCGAAACTCTCTTGCACTATACATTTCACTTGTATCGTAAAATCAGCAAAGGCTACAATCGGTAAGTTGTGTAGGTCGCTGTACCCAGGAATTCCAAAAATTCCCCCTGAGTGGGTAAATAATCTGATGTGGCAAAATTGTCTGTCTAATGACATACATAGAACCAGACAGTATTCTGTAAGAAACTATGAATCCTCACTTTGAGAGTCTTGTGATACTCAAAAACTAGACTTATGACCATATTTGGCGGCTTCCTAAGAAACTGTATATAAAAAGCGAGGAAATTTGTTTGACGAATTAGTCCTTTCGTCGGAATCTCATAGAGGCTAGTATCATTACAGGTAAGATACCATCTGCGTACGATTTTTTTATATAGTATAGGGATGTTTAGTGTTAAGATGTTAATCTAACATCGGTATGTTGCAACATTGGATTATTTTAATATTTCTTTACTATTCTTTAATATAATGTATTGGAAAATTTAATTGTTTGAAGAACTTTTATTTACTTGTAATTATATTATTGATTATAGTTTTAAAAAACCACGTTCGCTACAACTTCATACTCAGTAATTAATTCAGAAATAAAATACTCTTTAAATAATAGAGATTACAATGTCGACATTTTAGATGAAATTCAGTAAAATATTTTTCTTTTAAATGATTGCGGTACTAGTCGGAAATATTTTTTTAGCTATCGTGAATTTATTCGATATTTAATTATCTGTATTATATTCTAAAAGGTAGAAATTATACAAATATATGATGTTGGTAAGTAAAGGAATGTCGAAGTTTTATATGTATCTTTATGTTTATGTAGATTAATATTGGAATGTAATTTTATATGTTGAGTATTTCAATAGCATTGATTATAGTTCGTCGGAATATCAAAGAGGCTTGTGTCGTTACAGAAACCCGTACCTCCGCTTGCCATATTCCCCAGATGTAGCCATATCTACGCCGTCATAAATGACACCTCTTTTAAGAGAGATTGATCCTCTCTCTCTCTCTCTCTCTCTCTGGTCATGGAAAACAGCATTATTAAGACTTTTATGGAAAAATGTGCTCATAAAAATATCCTCATAAAAGTTGGTGGAGAATAAATAAAAGGTTCGTGGAAAATATCATGAATAGAGGTATCACTCTGCATAATTTGCAGTGACACCTGAAATTACCGACATATCGAATGCATAATATACCTAGTCGTGCCCCGAATGCCTCTCAAACAAGCAAACGGAAGCAGAGGAGCCTCAAAGGCCCCGCCAAGGCCCCCGTCACAGCGACATACTCCATCGTTGACTCCCGGTGGTGGTCTGCATCCCCGTCCTCACTTACTCCAGGTTGTCACCAAGTACACTAGCAGCAGTGGTTTTAAAATTCATGTTTCAATTCAATGCCCAGATCCCTATTTTTATAGGGCTGTTCCTATACTAGTTTGCCAAACATCTGATTGTTTTATTCGATTAAGATATTTATGAGTTGTGAATTTTCCTATTTTATGTTAGTTCTTTTAATTTCGTGTACTGTGCGTACTTGAATTTTCGGAAAGTTTGTCACATCGAGCAGCAGGGAGGGCGAACCATACAACTTTTAGAAGGTTCCAAATGTCAAAATAAACCCTTCAAAAAAAGGGGTTTCAACCGGAAATAACGTCGACTACGTTTCAAGAGGAACCCTTGGAAGGAGAAACCTCCCAGGAGGTCCTCCTGAGTTAGTCTAAATACGGTTTCTGGTTGAAAAACTCATTAATGGCGTTTCGATTTAAAAAAATGAACCAATTCGTTGTCGTCGCCCTCCCTGCTGCTCAATTAAAAAATTGTTATACCAAATAATGGTACACCCGGAATCCTATACAGCTAGATTAGCACGAGAGCGACTAGAAGCAATCAAACAATTTCTTCCTGTAAAAGATGAGTTAAAAAAAATTTGCAATTACAACAAGAAGCTAAGGAAGGTTTTACAGGATCAACTGAACTATTAAGCCTGTTACCACATCATTATGGCGTACTGCTCAACAACAAAATGTTGCGACAAGACGGTTGCTAGGGCGGCCACTGCTATCAGGGAAGTTGCAGCAAGACCGCCCGGAGAAGTTTTTGTAGATGCATCAGAAACAACACCTGGAGCCGAAGCTCCACCCGACTGCAAACCTGGTAGGGCGGAAATCAAGGAGGATATGAAAGAAAAAATTGAGAAGAAAAATTACGATATCGCGGTTAATCTTGTAGGTGAATTTAGTAATCGTGAAAACTACCTGGAGCCGGGTTCACCGCAGTTGACTTATGAACAATGGGAACGGTTGGTGTTTGCTACACACAAAGATATTAGTCGGGTCACAGAAAAACACAAAGTTGATTTTGAAAAATTTAAGAAAGATGTTGAAGCAAGGAGAGTTGCAAGCCCTGTTGTGACCGCAGATTTGTCAACACCATTAAAAACACCATTAAAAACAACACAGCCGACTAGCACAAAAAAAAAACATCCGGCAAGGGTTTGGGGAGTGATTTTATTCCCTGCCCTGATAGTATCTTCAATGACGTTTCGCGGTTAGAAGTTCTCATAGGTGGAAAACGAGCTGGAAATAACTCACCAGAAATAATTAATGAAGCAGCTGATATTTGTCGGCGATTATTTCAAGGTGGTGTTATGGATGCTAGTATTTACCGAGAACTCGTTGATGAACTCGTTGATGATTACAGCGATTAAACAATAGTAAATATCATAATGGTCATATATAACAGACATACACCTGTGCAGATCAGAGCAGTAAACTCACGATTACCAATCTATAGAGCAGCTTACGGAGACGGACTTGGTGATGTGACTCAAAGATTATTTGCAGGGTTAGGACCAAAATTTGGTCCTCTTGCAAAACAATTATCGATGAAAGCCATTAATGTTGTTAGTGAAAAAGCTCCTGGTGCAATTGTTAGCGCTGCTGGTAAGGCGCTCTCGGCGATCAAAGAAAGACTAGCGCGATTAATAAGACGAAAACCACCGGTGAAATTACCGAGTACTGAAATTATGTCCGCGGATGTTAGTAAGGTGATAAATGAAGCTGCAAATCAAAAACTAGCAGCGTTAATAAACCAGGAATCTGACGCACAAAAAATATAACAGCGAATTCGATAGCAGGAAGTGGACTTCGTGTTCGACGAAGATAATCACCATTTGGAAAAATACGCAATAGTATAAAATGTTCAAGCGCATATCCGACCCAGCATTTAATATAGATGAACCGGTCGAGCAAGATAACTCAGTTCGTGATTATCAATTTTATTCCTATGATGCAAAAGAACCAAATCAACGAGGCGTATCGAACTTCAAGTTCGTGATACAAGTAGATATTTCCTGCCCCATGAGGCTTTTATTGAAGTAGAAGGTAAACTTACAATAGTAAGTGGTGTTAACTACGGTGTCAGTGACCGAGTTGGTTTTATCAATAATGGAATTATGGCACTGTTTAGTAGCGTCACTTACATGATTGATGGAAAAAATATCGAATCGATTCAAAAAGATGTTGATGTTGCTACAACAATAATTGGTCTAGCAAGATACTCTGACGACTTTATAAGATCGGCTGGTCCATCAATGATGTTTGCTAAGAATACTACCGATAACGCTGACCATATTCAGTATATCAAGTTACTCACGCCAGCAGCTACTGGAAATGTTGATCAGTTGGAAGCTAACAACCCCGACCGCGAAGCTAAACCAGCTAATCCTTTTGAAATTATAAAAGGTATTAGCCCCAAATACAACCTAGGATTTGCAGCACGCCGATTAATGTTGTCAGGGCTCAGTAGGAGGTTTTCATGTGCGATTCCACTAACCCACATCTTTGGATTTTGCAGAGATTTTAGAAGGGTTATCTTTGGAGTTAAACACACAATTGTGCTTTGCAGAAAAGAAAGTGATAATGATGCGATCTGGCGAGGAGCTGGTATTGTTGATGATGATGCTGCTGCTAATGCTGCTCATGCTGGCAAAGTAGAGATAACAAAACTTTCACTGTGGATGCCGGTATTAACTCCATCGATCACGGAAGAACCCCGATTACTTTCTTTTATGAATCAGGGTGGTAAGTCATTGTTATCGTGGTTAACAGTGACCACAGATTCCGCTCAAAGTTCTGCCATGGGTTTGTTTACTTGGCATATAGCATCACAACAAGGTATTTCTGCGCCACGACATATTTTTATTGCACTGCAAGAAAAGAGTCGGGAAAATAAACAAAACCGATCTCATATGATATTTGAGAATCTTGATGTTACTGATGTTTCGTTGAGAATAAACGGGCAACAAAAACCATCTGAAGATATATCACTAAATTTTACACAAAAGAATGTAGCGCTTGTGTATCATCGTTGGCTGACGTTCTTGGCGCGTAATACAAATATAGATACTGGGACGCAAATATCACAGTTTGATTTTACAAATCTGTATCCGATTTATTACTTCCCGCTGGAGCATCTTGATTTATCCAAGCAATCTGTCGTCGATATATACTTCCGAGCTCAGATTGGTAACCTACCAATTATCAATCCTGATCCGCTAGTTCGTGACACCGGTTACAAAGCAATCACGGTCATACTCAGTAACAAGGCAATGTTACTTGAACGTATCAGTGGCCGAATGAGACTCGTTGATACACCAGTAGAAAACATGTAGTTTTCAAAGACAATTAGATCAATCGCATTTATTATAAAATGTCATATAGTCACGTTAATGTTACTTTGACTTCTGGTCAGATAAAGAAATTACAATCGAAAAACACAAAAGCATGTGGGGCAACGACAACACTAAAAAACGATCAAATCGCTAGCGGCGGTCCAAACAAGTTATCGCTGACTAAAACCCAACTAAAACATTTCAATAAAGCAAAACAAGCAAACACCGGAGTTCAACTTGATTTCGCTCCAAAAGCTATCAAGGATATGGTTAAAACCGGTGGTATATTTCCACTTCTCGCAGCAATACCAGCGCTGATAGCTGCTGCTGCCCCAGCTGTCGCAAAAGCAGCCGCGTTATGAGCTGTTGGAACAGCTGCTGGGATGGCATTAAAGAAAGCAACTGGAAAAGGATACAAAAAAAGGACACGGCCTAAGACTTCCAGGAACCCCGCCTTCATGGTACCCAAAACGGTTTTAAAAACCGCTGGTTTTCTACCGATGTCAAATTTTGATTTGCTCGATGCTGCTAAACAATTAAGTATAAAAAATTTCAAAGGTGTTTTTATGCGAGATCAGTTACCACAACAACCGAATAATCCAGAAACTGGCATTATTAATCTTGATAACAGTGATGGTCCTGGAATTCACTGGGTTGCTTACGCGATCGATCCACGTGGAATTATCTATTTCGATTCGTATGGGTTAGCACCGCCAGTTGAGTTTTTCAAATATGTGCAAAGCACTCCAGCTCCAGTCTGGTATTCAACGCTGCCAACACAAACACTAACCGATCCACCAATATGTGGCCGTGAAGTATTAAATGTGCTTGACGCGATATCAAAATCAACCAAACCACCTCACAAAGTCGTGCACGAGTATACCGCGGGTCGATTTAAACAATCCTTAAGAGAATAATGGTAGATATTTACGGAAGATCTCTCACCGAAGCAAACATAAAAAAACGCGGTGAGGTAAATTTATCAAAATATGCGACCAAAGATGAAATCGACAATCTTTTAACGTTATCTGGGATAGACCCAGATGAGGTTGTTATTTTTCAGGACCGGTACGGAAAACTAAAAACCAGTAATATCCAATGGAATGACATAGTTCGCAGAGTTCTTGGAGCTACCCCGGATAACATCCCTGTGTTTACTGAGAGCGGAAAAATCAGGGATTCAAGTGTATCGTTTACAACCATCAGAGACGAGATGAAAAAAGCTGTATCAAATCGTTTACAAAATACCGGTGACTCAAAGACAGGTGAACTCAGCATGAACGGGAACAAAATAGTTGTTTTAAGAGATCCAACATCCGACGAAGATGCTGCAACGAAAAAATATGTTGACGTTAGCTATGGCACCGTTGATGATAAATTATCCACGCTGCGAGCCGAGTATGACGTTCACGTAAACGCGTTTTCAAGACTTCGTAGAAACTTTCAAAAAGTTAATGAAACCACAGAAGGATTCTTCGGCACTCCTCACACCGTTGACATAAATCTTTCTGATATCAAAACCAATATTGACACGATCAAACAAACACAGCAAGGTATCACAACCGACATTGACACGATCAAACAAACATAGCAAGATATCGTAAGTGGGATTCCTGATATCGTTAATAAAACCAGTTTGATTAAAATCCCACCTGGAGTTACTCCCGGGCATTTTACCAACATAGTATACACGGTATCATCTGGGTTCGCAACATGGTCTAAACAAAATAAAACTATCAAATACACCGCAACAGTTACTAGTATGTATAGACTGTTTGTGTTCAGTGCTGCAAAATTTGAGATTTTCACAACATATCCCTGGCGACATTCCACCGACAGGTTTTCCGGGGTTGTAACTGTAATAATAAATAGCGGAACCGAAGAGGAATTTATACTGGAAGAAGCCGATAAGACATTAAACGCAACATTTTACTTGTGGTGTTTTGAATTTGTAGCTGTAACACCTCAATTGGCTACTGCGTAAGATAATAAATGACCCCCTTGACGAAGTCAACGACGACAGCATCAACGATAACATTAGATGCGCAACAATATAGATACGGTCAAGTACGCGAATGGCAATCAGAGTTAAAAACCCTCATCGACAAATACAACCTAAAAGTAAAAAAAATATATAAACGACGAGCAGTCATCCTGGATGCGTTAGTATACTCAGTATCCGCGTTAGTTGCATCCACCGGAGTAGTATTATCAGCGCTAACACCAGTAACAATCGCAGTAACAATCATTTCCTCATCAACTGCAATTGCAGGTGTTTTTAATATAATCGCAAAAAAAATATCCTCGTGCAAGAGCACAAAATTGCACGATTACGTCATACAACTAAACACAGCCACAGCCGCATACTCAAAATTATCGTAGTTGATATCATTAAGCATCGATGATACAACAATATCAGATTCCGAATTCGCGTTAATGGTTAAGATATACGAAGACTGCACCCGCTATTTAAAAACAAGCAAGATAGATAATGACGGAATTACTTCATCGAGCTTTGCTCCACATAGTCGAAAATACAAGCCCCAAGAGAATTTCAATGATAACGGTAAGTTCGACTAACCCTGAATTTAGTATTAATTTTCCAACTGCAATTCCCGTGAAAGAAATCGCACTAGCACAATTACGAGTATATCACAGTCGGCCCAATATCAGATCAAAATCGTTTGGTGGATTACCAGCAAATAATTCGTTCGTGTTTGCACATAAAAATAAAGAAGATGGTACACGTTCACGCAGCGAAATCATTACGCGAATAGAAATATTAAATCAGCTCGTATACGACATGGAATACCTTAACCAGCGAGCAATCCAGGCAACAATTGATTACACTAACAACATAAATAGATATAAACAACGATTTTTGGAAGCATACTCGCTGACAGAAGTTACGCTGCCGAATTTTAAATTTCCCGGGTATAATGCAGCCGAGTTAAGAAAATCAGTCAATGATCTCATTGATGAGTTCTTTGATGACATACTCGCACAGTACAAAAAAAAAAAAAACACTACCACCGGCAACTATTCTTTGGCACAACAATGACCCCGAAGGGACAGGCAGACATGTATCCCCGGAAATCGTAAATACAACCCCTGTGGTCGTGGTCAACCTTGTGTGTGATGTAATCGATGGCAGCTACAGCACGGACACAACAGTATCAAATCAAGCTCAGCAAGGATTTGTTCTTTATTCATTCACCCCGAAAGACCCACCTGGATATCTGATTGAGCAAGAACCGATCAATCAGGTTTATCTGCAGTGTTATAATCCACTGTTATCAAGAATAAATTTCAAACTAACAGACCAATCTAACCACCTTCTGGATTTAAGAAATCAAACACTACATATTAATCTACTTGTGAAATCCTAAGGATTTCCATCGTAAAGATTCCTATCCTAATGATTTTCAATCTTCAGAATCTCATTCAAAAAAAATCCTGACAGTCAGCGTGTTTTTTTTTACTGTCGCTCAGAATTATAAGAAATTTATTTTTTACTGAAAAACTGTCAAATTTCTCAATTCTGAAGGGTAATATGCCTGTCAAAATCATGAAAATCGACCGAATTGCTAATTCTGAAGGGTAATATGCCTGACAGAATCATGAAAATCGTCCGATTTGCTAATTCAGAAAGGTAATATGCCTGTCAAAATCATGAAAATCGGCTGAAATTCACAAGCAAGTATAACAATTTTATTTTTTGTGCACGAGCAACAGTAAATATTTTATTTATATATATTTTGTGCACATCGTCCCATTTGCTAATTCGGAAGTGTAATATGCCTGTCAAAATCATGAAAATCGTCCGATTTGCTAATTCGAAAGGGTAATGTGCCTGACAGAATGATGAAAATCGTCCGATTTGCTAATTCGCAGGGATAATATGCCTGACAAATTCAGTTTAAAAAAATATACCTGCAAAGAATTTTATTTTTTCCTGACAGACCTTGATTTCTAATTAATCAAACGAGTATTATATATGTACCAGCATGTGAAAGTTTTTATTCTCAACAACCAAACACTTGAAAACTACATCAAAGAGGTGTTTATGCAACCCCCAGTCGGCACAGTTGATTTATTTATTGATGTATTCGTTAATGACGACTTTTTATTAGCACAGGAACAGTTAGATAAACTGCGGCAAAAACGTGCTTGTATGATCACATGTGACAGAGACCAGATTTTAAATTACATGCATTCCTGCATTACACTTGATCGGCTTAAGGAAATATTATTTAACTCTGCAGATCCAGATGCAGATGCAGATGATACAAGTGAATCAGATTGATTGATGCAGGTCAGATTGATGCAGGTAAAAAAAATCATGCAGGTCAGATTGATGTGGGTAAAAAATATTTTTTTTTCTGTCAGTGCGAGACTGACATTCTACTTTCAATTTCATTTCCACGTGCCTGACTTCATTTCCCAGTAATCAAGGGATCTAACTCACGATCTGATATATTTTTTCTCAACTGTCTTGCACGCGTATTAATTACCTTCCTGGCTTCGTATTCTTCGGATAACGCTGACCTGATTTTTTCGATTGAACGGCAGAGAGGGACAAATGCATCTAGCTGCTGTTCTTCTATTGTAGCTAGTAGCTAGTGATTTATATAACGCTGTCTGGATTCTCTTTATAAATTTATACTGAGCAGGCAAAATATACCGACCTTCCAATTTAGCCTCATATAGTGCTTCTAAATCAGACATGATTTTTTCAGGATTTAATTCATCAGATATATTAATTTTGTTTTCTTCTAATTTTTTAATAGCAACAATTACTTCATTGATATTTTCGTGCTTCATTATTTAAAAGAAAAAATAAACAGTTGCCTTGATGAGCGGTTATCAATCATGGGTCTTGCACTGGCTTTTTCACGAGGTCCTTTCAGACTTTTGTCTCAAGATTTTATCTCGGAGACTTTTGTCTTACAGATCGTTTCTTGTCGATTCTCGGCATCCTTCGTGATCATGGCCGTATTCGTTCTGAATGAGACCCATGTGACGTAGAGCTTTCTGCATCCAAGGCAACTGTTTATTTTTTTTTGGGGGGGGGGGGCTTATTCACAAACATTCTCTAAGCGAAAGTGAGGCGAAATGTTAGAGTATTCAGAAGGCTGTCTGTGTATTTTTCAAGTACATACCCCCCTGGATTAAATCCCAGGGGTGATAAAACGTCACCCCCACGATTTAACGTGGAGGAGGATATGTACATGAGGGCCCTTGCTGGAGCTCCCCACTATAAAAGCCATATTTATTGGCACTGTCGACATAATGTCCGTTGCGAGATTCGATCCGAAACACTTGTGTGTTCATTAGTACTTTCAAGACTGGACTATTGTAACTCAATTCTGTCTGGTTCATCTCAATATCTACTCCAGAAACTTCAAAAATGTAAAACACAGCTGCTCGGATCATACTTGGAGTACCACAATCAGAGCACACCTCTCCGCTGTTCTGTACCCTACACTAGCTATCCATTCGATCCAGAGTCAAACACAAAATTTGTTCACTGTGCTACGTTTCACTGTCGGACTCTAGTCCAACATGCCTATCCGACCTCACCCATTTGTACACACCAGCAAGATACTTACGCTCGTCTTCTGACAATCGTATACTCATTATTCCCACTATGAAAACAAAGTCACATGGACAGCGTTCTTTTGCATACCAGGGCCCAGCAACGTGGAATGAATTGAACTTAGACACAAAGACACAGTGATCACGTTCAAGAGGGCTCTCAAAACTCACTTATTTCGACTGCAAGAACAAACGTAAAGACCAAAGAATGTTTCCTACCTTAAATATTCTCAGCAAGTTTTTTTTTAAAATGTTTTTTCTATTTTCATGGTGTTTGTTTTTTTAATCATATCTTTCTATGTTTTTTTTTTTTATCTTATAGGTGTTGTCTAATGTTGTAAAGCGCTTAGAGCTTCTGAAGATTAGGCGCTATACAAAGTCCTCATTATTATTATTATTATGATTATTATGTGGAACAATTTCCACCTGCCTGGAACTAGGTGTCCCGATGTGACGTCATCGTTGCGACCAATCGCAACGGGCGTTACATACTGCTTGGGTCGACACCTAGTACAGTTAATAACGGACTGAAATCAACTCTTTGTTGACATGAGTGCGTATTGGGCCCACTCCCACTCGTGAAAGCCCGTCATTCAGGTCGATAGAGACTTACAGTCCTACGACTTGACGGCTAAATTAGCAGTGCTTCTTGAGCACATAAACGCATGGAGGATGTGGCACTATTTCCTTCCCCCAAGAACATTTAGTATTCCGCTCTGCGGGAATAAACCCGTCGCACATACCTTTCTGGGCGCACGCGACGTAAATCCAAGAAATCAATCAATCAATCAACCTTCCGATGTAAAGTTAAAACAAAAACCCAACTGAGATTATTTCTCCAAAACAAAGTTTATATCGTACATGTATTATAAAACACAAAAGGGGGTGGTGATCATGTTCCAGAACCTTATCGAAATTATTTATTTATTAAAAATCATGACGAAAGCCAATCATTTTACTCTAAGAAATACAATTTTAAAAAATTGTTTGCTTCTTAATCATGACCTCGACAACAAGCAATCATTTTAAAATAAAATGGTTGCTACTAATTTTGAATCAAGGTCATGATCTAGGTCAACGCCTGGTGTTTGCTAAAACGAACAGTCACGGTCAAACTATTTTCGAAAAAAATATTAAGTTCCTAACCAAAAAATTCTACATTATTTTGACATATAACGAAATTTAAAAATAAAATAAAAAGATTAGAAAGCTTACAAACAACTAAATCATATACAATTCAATCAAATGTACATAACAGTAGAATTTTATCGAACTGTTTTGTATTCTTTCAATTTTTATTTAATGTCGTGCTATGCTCTTTTCATTGTATTTTTGAATTTTATTCAATGTCGTGAAATGTTCTTTTCATTGCATTTCTTTTTGGAATTTTGTTAAATATTTTGCAATGTACTCTTGATTGTGGTCTTTGTTCTGTATTTTACTGAGTATTTTGCAGTGTTTTTCTCATTGTATTTTTGAACTTTACAAAATGTCTCACAACGTTTTTATCATTGTATTTTGATTTTTCACCTTTTACCTTCTTTTTATGAATGTATTTTCTTTTCTCGAGCCTCGATGACTATGCCCAAATGTCCTCGAGGGTATTATTAGGACAGAATTTTTGGTAAAAGTAATGACATTAAAAATTTTCTCAAAATCGTATTAAAAGTAATTTTTCATTGAATTATTTTGAAAGTAATTTTCTACTAAAATATATTTAGATTAATTTCATTTATTTCTGTATTACAACTATATACTATTTTTTAAAAAGCTCGTGCCCTTAAGAACAGTTGTTAAATGATGTTCCCGAACATTAGTTTGATGCTGGTAATGATATACACGGTATCTATTGCTACATGGTGTTCTTAAAGACTTGCATAGCTTGGTATCGTAATGGTGTTCTTAAACACTTGCTTAGCTTGGTATAGTAATGATGTTTCTAAACACTCGCTTAGCTTGGTATAGTAATGATATTCTTAAACACTTGCTTAACTTGGTATAGTAATGGTGTTATTTAAACACTTGTCTGATGCTGGTAATGATACACGCGGCATTTATTGTTATATGTCATTCTTAAACGCCTGTCTGATGTTGGCAATGGTATACGCGGTATTTAGTGTTAAATTATTAGCGTCGTTACCTTTGCGATAATAAAGACAAGGATCTGCATGTATATTTCTAGATTATATCTGATATTACTGCAATAAATATTCTACTGCTGGCGACTGATTTGTAGATAGCAAAGTACTAACCATAAATTTCATCGTTGCTCTGAAACAAACGCTTGTGTGTGTGTGTGTGTGTGTGTGTGTGTGTGTGTGAGTATATATATATATATATATATATATATATATATATATATATATATATATATATTGTTCGCTGGGAAATTTCTCCGCTAAAACGGAAACACAATCTGCTTGGATCAGCAGTCGGAACGTCCTGGTGATTTATTGTTTCGTACATAGCTGAGGTGGTCCGATTACCATCGACTAGTTGGCACATGTGACCAATGTGCGTAGCAGATAGTAGCCACACACCAAAAATTTGGAAAATTTATGGTAGGAGATATGTTAATGGTGTCTCACAAAGTCGCCAAGAGATAGGCTATTCCGGTCGGCTCAGTTATTGTATTGTGCACTTTATTGACAATCATTTTCTAGGAAGGTGGGGGGGGGGGGGTTATAGCACAAGTCCACATCTAAATCACACATAACACGTTAATGGTGATGCATAGATTAAAACCACGCTCATTGATGGTATCCGGTGAATCCCAGAAGTGTGATGAAACAAATTGGAAGGTACTGGATTACAAATAACAGATATTTCGTACCTTTTACACCTATTTCTACCAATATCCTTAAAAGGTAACGTGTCAACATTGTTTTTCTTCTTTAATATATACAATTATACTTCCCCCACAATTTGTTCAATCACATCGACTTGGTTTAGGGCAAGCGTCTTACGTTGAAATTTTTGCTAGTAGAACTGTTTTCGAGATGAGTCTCTCTTAACACAGTAATGTCCAAGTCTTCAAAATACGTGGCAACGAAATCTAATATATTTCAAACAGAACTAAAATTAAAAACGGTTTACGTATTCTTCGCTGACGAAGTTAGGGACGTATTGTAGCTTTAGGTATCAGACGGATCCAATACAATGTAGTGGGCTTGGTTTCAGCTCAGTGTTCCCATATAATACAAACACAAAAACATCCATAATATACAAAAGATTAAAAGATGTAACCCTCACATGAATTGTATCATATCTATATTTAAAACTATTGGCATGTTGCGTACTCTCTTACCCGAATTACAACATGAGAACGACGAAAGAAAAAGTCATATATTTGATTTATTTATACGTCTTTTGGGCAGATGTGCAGACTTTAAATCAATCAATTTGCACGATGCCAATCACAAGTAGATTTATTGTGATGGTAACGAGCAGAGACATAGCTATATTAGTCCTAACACAAACTCTAATCTTTACTAGATCTCCCACAGTTCATTAATCTCTGCTCCATTAACCTCTGATACGATCTTAGTGTTTTATGTAAAACAGAAAGTTAAAGAATTACAATTACGTTTATTGTTTATTTGTTTTATCATTCCCATTTCAATAGTTTTACTGAGATGTCAGTGGTAGATAAAAGAAGGAGAGCGGGTGGATTGGGAGTTTGAGAAAAGACAACAAAGAAAGCATCACAATAATGAAAATGTTGTTTAGAAACGAAACAGAAAGAAATAAGAAAGTAGAAGAAAAGAAAAGAACCAAACAAATATGAATGGTTCACAGGGAAACAAAATCAAAATGGCAGAGCACGCAGTAAGCAATATATATATATATATATATATATATATATATATATATATATATATATATATATATATATATATATCTGTGTGTGTGTAGAGAGAGAGAGAGAGAGATACAGAGCGATTAATGGCGTCTCACAAAGTCGCCTAGAGACAGACAGACAGAAAGATTAATAGCGTTTCACAGAGTCGCCAAGAGAGAGTGATAGAGGGGCAGAGAGATTAATGGCGTCTCACAAAGTCGACAAGAGAGAGATAGAGAGACGGAGACAGAGATTACTTGCGTCTCACAGAGTCGCCAGGAGAGAGACTGAGAGATTAATGGCGTCTCACAGAGTCGCCAAGAGAGAGAGAGAGAGAGAAAGCGCAAGCGTGCACTCATCGTAACATATCCTGAGATATGTCTTAGCGACAGGGATATCTGTCTTATCTAAATAGATTTAGCCTGAAAATAAAATAACACTACATTAATAACTTTAACCACAATATAGGAAAATAATAAAAATAAAGTAGGAGGCAGACTACCAAAAATTAAATAAAAAGGGAACATATGAGATCAGATGTCCTTGACATGTCTTAGCGACCCGAGTATCTGGCAGGGATATCTGTCTTAATAAAATAGATTTAGCCCGAAAATGAAAACAAATTTAAAAAAAAAGAAACTAGTAATAAGGCATATATATATATATATATATATATATATATATATATATATATATATATATATATATATATATATATTCACAATCTCTCATCTACCTGTTACTAACACTCTCAAACCTGCAATGTTTCCTCTCTCATTACTAAAAGCATTAAACAGCACAGAGCCTCTCTCAACTCGGCAAATATTCAGAACCTTTCGAAATTAAGTTCAATCTTCCTATATTCAAAATTCGTGCAAGACGAAAACTTTAGATCCACACAATGGACTAGTCAACGGACACTTTCCTGTGGATCGGCGCCTGCCCTCCCGCCCACCTCCTTTCATGACAAGGCCGAACATCAATCGACCTTACGCCAGAAGGTAGATCGCTCCGCCTACCGAACACGTGACTTGACAACCTCTTAACCTCCGACAAACATTCTGTGAAAATGGCGGACGTGATAACATTAAATGATATACCAGGCGATATTGGTGATCAATATTTGTCATATGAAACAACACTGAGACAGAGACAGAAAGCGAGAGCATTTATCCATCGCTTGCACTTCACTAAGTTACATCGGTATGCGGAGAACTCGCCCCATGGAGAACTCGCCCCCACGTTTCTGGAGAAATCGCAACAAAGTGGTTGGAGAAGTCATCCCAAAACTTGTCACCCAAATAACCTTTTTATAACAGAATTAAGTCATCTTTTACGTGATTCATATTTATATTTTTATATATACACGATTACAAAAGAGATATTAACTAAATTAAAGCAATTTCATAGTAATATTTATAACGACGAAATTAAGTCTGTATATAATCTGATGAATGACGACAGTATAGTGATTAAAAAGGATGACAAGTCAAACACTATTATTATTGTGAATCAAGATGATTATGTTAAAGAAATTGAACGTCAATTAGAAATTAAATAAAAAAATTCAACATACATTAATGAGATCGCTAAAAATAATAATTCCGTATGAGAGGAATTTGATATTTTCCCTCTTAACATACGTACACCTCAAAAATAATAATTCCGTGTATGAGGAATTTGATACTTTCCCTCTTAACATGCGTACACCTCAGTTCTACATATTACCCAAAACTCATACAAATCCTGACCATAATTTACCTTTAAATTTTCCAGGACGACCCTATATATCAGGTTGTAATTCATATACTGAAAACCTATCCAAATGTATTGAAAGTGTTTTGCAACCTTTAATGAAATCACTTCCTTCATACATTAAAGATACAGCTACTTTTATTAATAAGTCGAAGTCTATTCCACATCTATCTGATAATTTCAATCCTGGTATCATTAGAAGTAACATCACTATATACCAACATTCCGCATGCAGATGGTATTGAAGCGTGCAAATATTTTCTTGATAACAATCCTAATAATAGCACACTATCTAGCGAAGACATTTGTAAAATAATAAAAACTTATCTTGGAAAATAATTATTTTCAATTTAATAATACGAATTACATACAGATAATGGGTATTAATATGGCTCCTATATAGACTTTCCTTTCATGGGTGAATTAGAAAAGGATTTTATTCAAAACGAAAAGTTTAATCCATCTCTTTGGTTCAGATTTTTAGATGACATATTTATGATCTGGAAGCATTCAACTGAAAAAAATTATTGATCGCCTAAATCATTTTCATACGACGATTAAATTTACTTATACTGCATCGAGACGCATGTTTCATTTTTAGATGTAAATATAATAAAAATATTGATACCTCTATCTCTACAAATATTATTAAAGCCCCCATTGACACCTCCTCACCATTGTGAATCGAAAAATTGCCGAACCGTTGCGAAATTTGTAAATATATACAATAGCCGAGTCGATATCGACAGAAGCATCTTGTCAGAGAAAAATGGCGGACGTAAACAGTGTCTAGAGGTGTGTATAATACGCTCGCTGATTGGTCAATCGAGCAGAATGATTGACAACTGGCGATAGGTCAATTAACAGTGTGCAATGCGCGCATTAATTTTTACCAATACAAATCATGAGTAAGTGTCGGTTCCAATCCCACCCATCCTCACAACTGATACTAGCCTACTTAAACATTAGTGCGTATTGGGTAAATTCCAACCCATGACAGCACACCATTCAGACAGCATGGGACAATACGTCTCGCTCACTGACGGCTTAATTATCAGCACTCCTTGAGTGCATAAACGCCTGGGGGATGTGGCTCCAATTCCATTCCCCACGAACAGTTAGCATCATGCTGTGCAGGAATAAACCAGAGGCACATGCACTCAGTACGAACGCCTCTTTAATCCAAGTAATCAATCAATCAGTCAGTCAATCAATCAATCAATCAATCAATCAATCAATCAATCAATCAATCAATCAATCATATCCTGGGTGTTTAAAGCCTTAATAGCTTATGATTGAGGAAGAAAAACAAGATAACCGTTTAAATGTACGTATGCAGCTGTAATTTAGTGTATATCAAATTCTTGACAAATTCTCCAGCACAGTGTACGCTATATGTTCGTATAGCAAATGTTTGACATATCCTCCAGCACCATGTACGATATTTTTTATTCATATATGAATTCGCACGATTTTAATAGCATTAGGATTCATCCTTATTGGAAGCGGATATTATTTTACGGGTGCCAGGATGGGTGAGAAAACAAGTAAAATCTTCACGTATTCAACAGGAATGAAATGTATCAACTATACCTTAGTAGTGAAGTGGGATACTTTACGGACAATGGAAATTCCAGTCAAAACACCCCTGGGACACTTTACGGACAATGGAAATTTAACATGGCGAAAAATCGTGGGAACATATACGGACAAGGGGAATTAACATGGGAATAAATCGTGGGACACTTTACGGACAAGGGGAATTTAACATGGGAATAAATCGTGGGACACTCTACGGACAAGGGGAATTTAACATGGGATTTTTTTTTTAAAATTTAAAAAAAAAAATTTTTTTAAAAAGGGGTAGGCAATTCAAAGACTATCTCTTTTCAAGAAATATGGCTGGCCCTGAAAAGGGCCTTTGGTTTATGTTAATATGCCCTTAACATAAAGGGCATTTGCGACATCTTCTTGTCCTCAAACTTCGTCTTACAGCAGGGCCATACATCAGAGTCCTCTTGAGGCAACCTTGTCTCTCTATATAGACTCTTCTTATCCACAGGCTGCTGTTGGTCCTGTGGACAACGGTCCACTTGGATCGGACATACATGAGCATGTCCGTCCTGAACATCATTGTTGACACAAGGGTTGAAGATTCAACGTCTGTCCACATGTTGAGGCTCCGAGAATAGGTGAATCAATGCAGTGAACGGCGCTTATTTATAGGGACAGAAAGGATTGAAACGGATTGAGTTCATTCACCAATCCGAACACGCGTTACAGAATTCAGTCAGCTCGCGTCCAATCCGAAGAGAGCAGTCTGTGACGTCAGGTAGTCAATATAGATTCGCTAGCGCTTGTGTGCAGTCAATCTATGCGACAGTGATTCAACATGACGGAAACTCAGAAAACGATCCAGTGGGGTGCACCATCAGGGGAGACTGCCCAAGGGAACTCGGACTTACTTTCAGAAGAGGTGAATTGGGATTTTGTGGATTTTCTCTCCTCGCAAGAATTTGTTCCGGAACCTTCGTTACCTTCTTCATTACCGCAAGTGGAAAATTTTAGACAGAGACAAAAAGAAGAATTGGAGAAATTTATACAACGACAAAAGGAAGCGGAACAGGCTTTTCTCCTACAGCAACAGCAACAAGAAGAAGAGGTAAGAAAAAAACAACAGCAGCAACAGCAAGAAGAAGTAGCAGCAAAGAAACAAGAGGGTGAAAATCAAACGGTCACGGTACTGTTGGACATTTTAGCAGAGTTAAGAAGTCTGAAACAAATGTATCAGACTTCTTTATCACGACCGAAGAGAATACGACCTTCCCGAGCTAAACACGTCAACCCTGTGACTAAGCCTACCGTACCACCCTTAGTGATTTCAACCCAATCATTATCAACATTACGCAGTCCAGAAGTAGGCCTTGGCCGTGGCAAAGGCATAAGGCAGTTAAAGTTGATTGCTTAAACTCACCCTTTCACCATGAAGAAAAAAGGCCCTTTTCAGGGCCACCCACATTTTTCGAAAAGAAATACAATTTCAATTTGCCAATAACTCAAAAAAAAAAAAAAAAATAAACCCCACCCATTTTACCCTTATAGTACGTGTCTGTGTATGAGTGCGTGAGTGTACGTTCTTATTTTAAAATCACAACTCAAAGACACTTACCTTATATCATTCATTTATTCTTTTCTCCATTTTTTTACAATCCAATTCACAATTCACAACACAACACTTTAATAAAAAGTTCATTGATTTCTCCTTGTTTAGTCTCTCGGTTTTTTGAATTTCTTCACCGTCACACTCTTTTCCTCTTCTTCTTTCTCCTCGCTTTCTTCCCTTCTTCTTTTCTTCTCGTGTTTCTTTGCCTCATTTAAATAGAATTGTCTTTTTTCTTCCTCTTCTTCCTCTGAAGAATCCCTCTCATCTTCTGAAGAATTCCTCTTTTCTTCTGACTCCTCTTGTTTCTTTTTGGGGCAATCTGGAGACCAATGTCCTTTTTCTTTACAATAATAACAGGTATCTTGACTTTTGTCTTTTTTATCCCCTGTTTTTTTTCTTTTTTGACGGTCTGGACACTCTGAAGACCAATGCCCTTTCTTCTGACAGATATAGCAAGTATCTTGACTTTTATCTCTAAAGGAAGGAGAGTAGTCCGTAGGCTGGTCTGAAGAGAATTTTCTAATGACCCCTCGCAAAGCTCTGACGAAACGTTCCATCTGGTTAGTCTCTTCCATCGTTGTGCTCGGCTTGAGAGTGAAATGAATAGTGAAAGGACAAGACACACACCCTTTTATATACGCTGGTCTACTATGACTATAAAGTAGTTTATGGTGTTTGAACTTGAGTCATTTGACTTTTTGCTTTCAAGATGAAACGATCCCATTCATTCGAGAAGAAAGAAGAAGAAGAAAGTAAGAGGCAGAAACGTGATCTATCGCCTCGTACCAGGGCTGAAATCTTGGCACAAATTCATGCCAGTGATTTTGAAGAGGACATGAGTGAACCAGAATCCCAACCCTCTAAACCAAGTCCACCACCCTTTGTCAACCCTGAAAAGTACTATTCCATTCGAGAGACGGAAAAGCGCTCCTCTAGAAAATTTAGAACTACGGCTTACAAATACACGGTGAAGTTTAAAGATTTCAAGGCTGAAGTGCCGTTAGAGAAAGCAGAAGTGTTCATCACCGAGGTGTGGGATTCTTTGCTCACTGCACTCAAGCGACAATGTCAACCCAAAGAAGACGATCGCTTGAGACTTTCCATACAACACGACGGTTTGAAATCCCCTGTTTGGATCGAGTTTAGCACCCCTGCAGAATTGACCGCTTCCAAAGTCATGGACAAAATTCAACACGTACAACAATCTAATGATCAGTTTGACATCACCGATGGTAAAGCCACACTGGACATGACCCACGTCTCTCCTCCTCAAGGGACAGGACGCAAAAAGATGTTATTGGTGGACGACCTTCGCAACACCAAAAAGAGTCTCGTCCGAATTAACAACCCTCAAGACCAGATGTGTTTAGCCCGTGCCATCGTGGTGGGACGAACCTATGCCAACAAGAACGACACGGTAGAATGGAAAAGAACCTGGGACACTATTCAACGTTCCGACCGAGCCAAACAACGAAACGAAGCAGAACTCCTGTTACAACAAGCCGGACTGCCCAAAGACACACCCTGTGGCATTCCTGAGATGCAAAAATTGCAAGATGCCCTAGCTCCACGCTACACCTTGAAAGTGCACCCTCAAGAAATGCGCGGGCCTCTATTGTTTCGAGGCCAAGATTTTAAGGACGGAAAATACATTCACCTTTATCATCACGATGACCATTTCGATACCATTACCAGTATCACCGGATTCCTGGGATACGGTTATTACTGTGAGAAATGTGACTATGGTTATAATAATCGAGAGCAACACAAACATTGTGGATGGAAATGCTCAGGATGTTTGGCCTCTCCACCCTGTCTGAGCGAAGAACCAGTGCCTTGTTCCACTTGTCTGCGCACGTTTGTCAGCCCTACCTGTTACCAACAACATTTGAAAACACAAGGTTCACAGAAGAAATGTGCTTGTCAACTCCTGAGATTGTGCTCTACGTGTGGACAAGGCATACTTACCAACAATGCCAAGGCACACGTATGTCGAGGAAAGAAAAAATGTCACATTTGTCACCACATCGTGGACTTGGAACACCAATGTTACGTGCAAAAATACCAACCCCCACCAGAGAAAGAGGACGGTCACAAGAAGAAAGGCAATTTCATCTTTTTCGATTTCGAATGCATGCAAGAGACTGGCATTCACATCCCTAATTTCTGCGTGGCTCATCGAGCGTGCGAGAAGTGCATTCAAGAACCTATCTTCAGTCATTGCCCTCACTGCAGCAAGATTCCTGGAGGACGTGAAAAAATCTTTCGGGGACCGAACACGTTAGCCGATTTTGCCCAATGGGTCTTAGACCCCGTCGACAAGACGTGGAGCCAAGAGGACATCGAACGTTACGGAGATTGTCATCGTCATGCCACGGTGATGGCTCACAATTTTTCCGGATACGATGGACAGTTTCTTTTGAGGTACTATACGGAACAAGGCACCGAGCGTCCTAAAGTGACTTTGAACGGAGCCAAAATCATTTTCATGCAAGTGGGACAAGTACAGTTTAAAGATTCGATGAGTTACTTGGCCATGCCTTTGAGTCGAATGCCTAAAACGTTTGGAATGACAGAAATGGCTAAAGGGTACTTTCCACACTTTTTCAATACGGAAGCCAATCAACACGCAGTTCTACCCCATTTGCCTGAGGCTCACTATTACGACCCCGACAACATGCGTACCGAACAACGAGAAGCTTTCTACGCTTGGTACCAGGCTCACGCCTCGGACCCTTTCGACTTTCAGGAAGAAATGCTAAAGTATTGTCGTTCCGACGTGGACATTTTACGGCGTTGCTGTGGAAAATTTCGAGAACTGTTCATGGAACACGGAGGGGTGGATCCTTTGAAAGAAGCTTGCACCATTGCCAAAGCGTGTTCCCTAGTGTATCGACAACGATTCATGCCTGAAAACACCGTGGCTGTCATCAGCCCTCAAACGACCCACTTTGTCAAACGTCAATACTCGGTCAAAGCCCTACGTTGGTTACATTACTTGTGCGACAAGGAAGACAAGTGGATTCAGCATGCCCGCAACGGAGGGGGCGAAAAGACCATCGGAACGTATTCGGTCGATGGCTGGGACTTGGAAAACCCCAAGATCGTGTACGAGTTTAACGGTTGCTTATTTCACGGATGTCCCGTCTGTTACCCTGACCGTGGCACTAAAAATCAGTTTTTGCAACGAACCATGGAAGACTTGTACCAGGACACTTGTCAGCGACGCCTAAAGTTAGAACAGGAAGGATACCAAGTGGTGGAAATGTGGGAACACGAGTACGATCACCGTATGAAAACCGATCCCGAGTTTAAACGCCTCGTGGAAAGTTACCAGTTCATGGACCCGCTGAACCCGAGGGATAGTTTGTACGGAGGAAGGACCAATGCCACCTGTTTGCTGTACCAAGCCGACGAAGAGATAGGAGAAGAAATCAAATACTTGGACGTGTGTTCGCTGTATCCCTACGTGTGCAAATATTGTCGCTTTCCTGTAGGGCACCCGCAATTGTTAACGGAACACATCGACCTGAAAAACATTCGACAATACGAAGGCTTGATCAAGTGTAAAGTTTTGCGTCCCACGAACCTATACCATCCCGTCTTACCTCACCATTGTCAAGGCAAATTGATGTTTCCCTTGTGCCGTACTTGTGCCGAAACGTGCAACCAAGATCAACCTTGTCAGCACAGCCAGGAAGAACGGGCCTTGACGGGAACCTGGGTCAGCGTAGAATTGTTCAAAGCTTTGGACATGGGATACCAACTGTTAGAAGTGTACGAAATTTGCCACTTTCCCAAGACACAACAGTATTGCAAGGGTGATCCCAGTCAGAAAGGCATTTTCGCAGACTACGTGGATGCCTTTTTGAAACTGAAGCAAGAAGCCAGCGGCTATCCTTCCTGGTGTCACACTCCCGAAGACCAAATACAATTCAAAGAGAAATACTACGAACAAGAAGGCATCAATTTAGACCACATCGAGAAAAACGAAGGCAGGCGATCGTTTGCCAAAGTGATGTTAAATTGCTTGTGGGGTAAAATGGCACAACGACCGTGTTTACCCAAGACGGAATATTTGACAGAACCTTCCCGCTACTTCCAGATGATTCACGACAAAACCAAATACATGAAACACGTGGACGTCGTTCGAGAGAATTTGATCTTGGTCAATTACGAAGAAGATCTGGACTTTGTGCAAGACGACCCTTTTGGAAATGTCATCATTGCGGCTTACGTGACAGCCCATGCTCGCTTAAAATTGTACGAAGCTTTAGAACTGTTAGAAGAACGCGTCCTGTACTTTGACACGGACAGTTGCATTTACATCCATCACCCGATTCAACATCACCCTAACATCGAAGGAGACCGTTTAGGAGCCTGGACAGACGAGCATCCCGACGACAAGATTCTAAGTTTCGTCAGTGGCGGTCCCAAAAATTACGGCTACGAATACCGGGACAAACAAGGAGAAGTGCACACGACGTGCAAAGTGAAAGGACTGACTCTGAATTATCGTACCAGTCGAGTGGTCAATTTTGGGGTATTGAAAGAAGCCTTGCAATCGGGAGAGGATGGAAACTTTAAAGTGACCACCTACCAACCGAACAAAATTGTACGTTTACCCACTCACCACATCGTCAGTCGGCCCTTGGAAAAAGTCTATCAAATTGTGTACCAGAAGCGAGTTCGACTTCCCAATCATTTCACCTTACCGTACGGTCACATCGGTATTGGTCTGTATATAAAAAGGAACCCTAGGCAAGATCGATAGTTCATTGGGACTACCAAGACCGAGCGAACAAGATGAATACTTTGAAAAAGACATCGTTCCAGTTTGGGGATTGTAAAAAAGTTGTATCTTCCTCTAGTGTGACTAATACTGGATGGATAAGACCCATGCATTGCGACGGAAAATGTCCGGAAGGAAACTGCGATTGTCCATGTGGTTACCATTGTAATTGCGTAACGGAGTTTGCAGACGAGTGCGATTGTGAGCCTTGCGATGGGACCGATGCTGTACGTTGTGACCTGAGCGATGCCGTAAAGCATCATGGGAACTTTGTTCTCACTGCCCCTGTCATGGAAAGTGATGCTGTGCGTGTCAAACCTGAGGGATGCGAAAGCGATGCTGCTCGTCCTCTTGGACATTTTACTGGGTTTCGTTTTAAAGGGGAATGTCGACCTTCACGTTTACCTCCCTACGGATGTCATCCAGCCCTGAGCAAACTCCTGCCCATTTCACTCAACCCTCATCGAAACGAACCTGTGAAAAACGAATATTCGTTTCCTGTGCGTTTGTCGGAATACTGCGACTTTGAAAATCGTCTTCAATCGTTCAAAGGAAAATGGCCTAAGTATCTGGGAGGACCGACCCCCGAAGAATTAGCCAGAGCCGGATTTTTCTACTTGGGCGAAGGAGATAAAGTCAAGTGCTTCAGTTGCAGTGTGTCACTTCACCACTGGGAACCGCAAGATTCGGCCTACGTAGAACATGCTCGATGGTCACCGAATTGTCATTACTTACCTTTAGTGGGACCGAGACATTGAAGTAACTTTTTTACCATAATCATCTGTTCATGGATACTTTACAAGAGAACATTCGTGCTTTGCCTGTGGAGTTGAGAGAACGCATTTATCGAGAACTGGTCAAAATACAAGTGAAACGTAAAGAACAATTGCATCCGATACGTCACCGGTGTTTGAACCACTGGTACCTGAAGGCTATACAAGGACTGATTCAATTGAAAGTGTTCCATTGGACAGACGTTGATCAACGACCTCCTGGTTATAAAAAGGAATGGTTTGGTATTGACGATTTTATCTACTACATTGTAAACGTACTGCATCGAATTCCAGAGGAAGAGTTAACGAATTACCAACATCTTGAACACAATGTCAACTTGGTGAAAGAGGAAACTTCTGAACGAATTGTAATGTGTAGATTAGTGACTCAACGATTTAAATTCGACACTGAAGTAAAACCATGTTTGTGCAAAGAGTACATTTCTTGTGTCAGACCAAAGAGAATTTAGTATGACCTATTCATGGATACTTTACAAGAGAACATTCGTGCTTTGCCTGTGGAGTTGAGAGAACGCATTTACCGAGAGCTGGTCAAAATACAAGTGAAACGTAAAGAACAATTGCATCCGTTACGTCACCAGATCTTTAACCACTGGTACCTGAAGGGTATAAGAGAACTGATTCGTCAGAAATTGTTTCAGTGGTCAGACCTTGTTCAATACTTCCAGGCCCCCGATGATTCACGTGTTGATCATTTTGGTTACTTCGAGATTCACCTAGAGCATCCCATTGAGGAAGACGAGGTAAAGGATTACCAACATATTTTACGTGGAATCTACTTAGCGGAAGAGGAAACTTCTAATCGAACTCTGACGTTTCGGTTACAGTATGCAAGATTTACATTACCCACTGGAAAACGAAGATCACTGGCTAGAAAGTACGTGTATTCTTTTCGAAACAAAGAGACTATAAAAACAGGCAGCTATGCCACGACTTATGTCGTATGTAATCCAACAGATTCCGTGGAAGGAACTCAATGACCATATTCAAACCGTGGATCATTACCATCGATTATTGCAAGAACTGTATCCATTCAATTTGGGACGACAAGTGGTGTGTGTCTTAGTGACTTGTTTTCTGGGATTTCGTTTACCAGCCGATTCTTTGTGGACTCTTTACGATCAGTGCTTACCACCTCCATGGCCTTAAATGGTCACGAAAAACTCCTTTTGCTCAAAGCCTTGCGGTTTCATCTGGATACTTCTCGACCTCAACGGGAAAAAAAGATTCGTCAACTTTTAGCTACCCAAGACGTGTATGACGATGTGTGTGTAGCTTGTGACTTACACCCTCATTGGACAGATGTTCGTGACTGGAAAAAGGGGGGTTTTGAGGCTTGGACCCAAGAAGTGGCCCAGTATGCACAAGAGTTGTTCAAGGAAAAAAGTTACTTTTCAACCCGTGTTAGTGACGGTGCCAGAAGAACCCGTCACCGAGAACAACCACTCGCTTCAGGACAGGACTGTCATGGACATTCCTGAAAGGTCATTCCGGGAGGACACTTGTGTGACAATACCTCATGTAGAGACTGTAAGAACATTACACACTGTCCCTAGGACATCTTGGTTACCCAAAACATGTTGTAGAGACACTTGTTTATATTCCACTTTGATCGCTTTGCTGTGTTTTATATTCCTGTACATCACTATTTGGGTTGTATGTATTTTTGTCTTTCGTGTTCATATTTGAAACATTCAATAAACGTGTTCTGAAAAAGTATATAAACTCTTGTCTTGTTTCTTTTTTCGTGTCACAAGTGACATTTCTCACACCATGGCTACCTCTGCTGTCTCTGCTCCCTCTTCCTCTACTGTCAAAGTCATCGACGAACACTTAGATCGTGCCAGTTGGGAGGCTTTGTATCTTCGCCATCCCTTTAACATGCTCATTGCTGGACCTAGCGGTTCAGGCAAAACCGAATTCGTCAAACGTTTGATCGAACATAAACATCATTTGATCGATCGGCCCCCTCAACGGATCGTGTGGTGTTACAAAGAGTGGCAATCGGCGTACAGCCTCTTGCGTGAAAGTCAAGGCGATTCCATCGTGTTTGTTGAAGGCATTCCTAAAGAAGACGATGGCATCGTCTCTGACTCCCGTCTAACCCATTTGGTCATTTTCGACGACATGTTAGGAGAAGACGAAGAAGAAATTAAATTGTGGTTCACGCGCAAAGGGCATCACCGTAATGCCAGTGTCGTTTACATCACCCAAAATTTGTTTCAACAAAGTAAAGCCCATCGCACCATCAGTCTCAATGCGCATTACGTGGTCTTGTTTAAAAGCCCTCGAGATAAATCGCAAGTGCAAGTCTTAGCCAAACAGTTAGGAACGCCTTGGCTGACTCAGGCGTACGACGATGCCACTCAAACGCCACACGCCTATTTACTCGTCGATTTGAAACCTACGACCCCCGAGGATTTGCGATTTCGTACCCACTTGTTTCACCACTGGTGCCAAGACGGAGGGCCTGTCCTGTACACGTCTCCGTCCTCGACTTCATTTCACTCCCCATGAAAAAAATCTATAAAAACCTCAGACCCTTTTTCGTCTGTCTCACACAGTGTGAACATGACGTCCCTTCAGTCGCATCTTCCCGTCAAATTGATTCGTGCCTTGTATGGCATCAGCCGAGAAAAAGATCCACAAACACGAGCCCGTGTCTTAGAAGCTAGTCTCAAAGAAGTCTTACGATGGTTCACGGTGACGGCACGTCAATTACTCCAAGGAATCATTCAGATTCCTCATCAAACCCAACGCTTTTTCGATCGAAACAAAGTCGCTTTGGTCCAACTGGCCGATCCCCGCATCGACACTCAAACCAAAAAACAAATCATTTTGAAACCTGGAGGGAGCGGTACTCTAGGAGGGGTCATCATTCGCTCACTCTTAAGATGGGATCCTAATGCCCCCAAAGTTATCCCTAAGACAAAAGTCCAACGAAGCCCCAAGAAGAAAAAGAAAAAGACCAAGTCCCCAAGAAGAACTTCTCCAGTGGCGGGACCCTCCTCTTACCAGACACCACCACCATCACCCCGGAAAAAGAAAAGAAGCCCCAAGAAAAAGAAACAGAGAAAAAGTCCTCAAAAAAAGAAAAGTCCACAGAAGAAAACTAGTCGCAAGAGAGGCACTTCGGCCAGGACGCAACCTTACACTCGCAAGCCACGACCTGCCACAACGTCTCCGGCAGCCTCACGTTTGTCCACTTCTCCGTTGATGTCACCAGGAACTGAAGAATACTTGGAGACGTTGATTACACCAAGAACTTCTCCGTTGATGACCCCCAAAAGAACTTCCCCAGTGGCAGGACCTTCCCATTTAGCGGCAGTGGCTGCTGCTCACAAAGTACCTTCTCCCAAAATCAAAGTTCAAGAAAGATCGGGCATGTTACAAAGTTTACTGGATTTGTCCAAGCAAGAACTGGCTCGATTTAGTCCGTTACGTACCCCTGCACGACGTGTCATGCCTGTCCTCAAACTGATACGCCGTAAAGACAATCAGTGGCGACGCGTTCCAGTATAAAAAAGGCCTGTGACCGAGTAGAGTATCAGTGTTTTTAGGTGCTCCTAAAGACTCAAAGATGTCACCCTCCAGAAAACCCCAAGGAAAGAAAAGGAAAGGACTACCACCACGTTTAGCCAAACATGGGGACCTGTTATCTGTCCTGTCCAAAGCTTCTCCACCCCTACGAAAAAAACTCATTCAAACGGCCTCCAAAGAGGTCATCGATACCGTGTGCGAATGTTGTTTGAACGTTTTGAAAGGCACGATCCCTTTGTCCAAACACCAGAAACAATGCTTAGGCAAACATCGTCACGTTCTTCGGAAAATGGTTCAAAAGAAAGTTCCCATTCGTCAGAAAAAGAAGATGTTGGTCCAACGTGGAGGCACTTTGCCTCTCTTGTTAGGCCCCATACTGAAAGGAGTCTTGGGAACCATGTTGGGAGGACTGGTGGGAGCAAGATAAAAAGGCCTTCGGAAGTCCCAAGATCTCAGAATCGACCCCTGACAACCCCATGGAAGGACGAAAACTAGCTTTAGTGCCTTACAAACGATGGATGGAATACCATCGGTGGCAAGAACAACGCACCCCGCATTTACCTCCCAATCCCAATTTGAGCGAAATGTCCCAGTTACAACACGAATTGCAGTCCTTGATGGATCGCCAAGATTTGTCCGAAACAGAAAAATCGCAAAAGTACGGTCAACTCTTGCAACGATTGCAACTCTTTCACCAGAAAGCTTTAGACGAAACAGCTCTACCCACTTTGAAAGATTTTAAGACCTTGATGAAAAGTCCAGCACCATCACCAGTACCAGTACCAGTTCCACCACTACCCGTGACCAAGACAGAAAAAGGAAAAGAAGAAGAAGAAGAAGGGTTTCAAACTCCACCCGAAAAAGTACGCAAGTTAACAACACCACCTACCTCCAGAATTGGATGGATTAAAAAGATGATGGCCACCCCTTCTTCATCACAAGAGAAAAAGAAAGTGAAGACAGAAGTGAAGACAGAAGTGAAACAAGAACCGATATCCCCTGCTCAGACATCCTCCTCTTCGACACCTATTGCCGGTCGCACACGCAAAGCCTTGCAATCCAAGAAAATACCCCAAGAGAAAAAGAGTAGCCTCTTCCAAGAGTGGGTGCCTTATTAACACACAAACACAAAAAAATGGAAAAAGTCTTAGCTAGCATTTACTACGATCCATCGCATCCTGCAGGTTACGCAGGAGTTCAAAAATTGTATCGTGCTGCCAAAACGCGACTGAAAAGTCTCCGTTTACCTCAAGTGCAACGATGGTTACAAGAACAAGCTACCTACACTTTGCACAAACCCATTCGACGCAAGTTTGCCAGAAGTCGCACCCGAGTGGAAGGCATCGATCATCAATGGCAAGCCGATTTAGCCGATGTCTCTCATTTGGCCAGCTACAATCGTGGTTACAAATATTTGCTTTGTGTCATCGACGTCTTTTCCAAATTTGCCTGGGTCGTGCCCTTGACTTCCAAATCCAGCAGCGAGTTAGTGCGAGCCCTGCAACGGGTGTTGAAACAAAGCGGTCGTCACCCTCTTCGATGGCAAACGGACAAAGGCACCGAATTTCTGAACCAAGCTTTCCAAAAAGAATTAAAGAAACGTGACATTCATTTTTTTACCACCGAGAATCCCGAAACCAAAGCCAGCATCGTGGAACGTTTTCAACGCACTTTGAAAGAACGCATGTGGAAATATTTTACGCATCACCACACTCTGAAGTACATCGACATCTTACCTCACCTGGTGCAAGCGTACAACCAATCTTACCATCGAAGCATCGGACGTGCCCCGCAAGACGTGACTCCCGACAACGAAGTGCTGGTGTTCGAGCGCCTGTTCGGTACGTCCCCGACGAGGGCTGTCCCCAAGAAAAGTGGAGAGTTGACCGTAGGAGATTGGGTGCGCATTGGCAAAACCAAACGCACTTTCGACAAAGGTTACTTACCTAACTGGACGACCGAACTGTTTCGCGTCACTGGACGAGTACATGGCCGTCATCCTGCCGTCTATAAATTGGAAGACATGAACGGAGAAGTACTCAAAGGAACGTTTTATTTGCCCGAGTTACAACGTGTCACCAAAAAAGAAGACGACGTGTACGACATCGAAAGCATTCTCGAACGCAGAACCCGTAAAGTGGGCAAACGACGTGTCAAAGAAGTCAAAGTACGTTGGAAAGGATATCCACCCAGTTTCGATTCTTGGATCGACGCTTCGCAAATCATCGACTATAAAAAGAAGAAGTGACCATCATGCCCTTTCACACATCAGACGCAGCTACGTCGACCAGTCCTTCTTCCCCTAGTTCTTCTGTGCAAGATTTACAAAAACAACCCTTGTGGGTGTGGTGCGGAGAACGTGTGCCTAAAACGCAAATCGTCTTTTTCTGCCAAATCTTCGTGGTGTATTGTGTCATCGGGGCAGCCATTGCCAATTTGAGTTTGCAACAAGGAGGCAAACAATTGTGGACCATTTTATTGAGCAGTTGCATCGGTTACCTACTTCCCAATCCCTCCCTGAAATTCTCCTCGAACGGGAACGTTGTGTCAAGTGCCAGTGCCAGTCACCACTCCAACAACAACAACCACAACCAGAACCCCATTTTGGGCGGAGACACGCCTCTGACATCCACTAACCCCTCGGACAGCCACAGAACTCTAGAATTATGAGTCACCAAAACCAATTTTACTTAACCTTACCCAGTGACAGTTCCATGGAGGTGTTTCCCAACAACACGTTGTGCTGTTACACGGCCAAATTACCTCAAGCCATCCCCTTAGATCACGAAGCCCATTGGGAAGTGGCTTTAGTGGAAATGATTCACCCGACCCAAGTCCACAATGTCATTCCCAATCAAAATACTTTTAAGGTGGAAGTTCATGACAAACAATTGCAAGAGGAGTTGGATAAGATTGGCACATATACCAATAGAACCTATGATGAGAAAACTAAAACGTGGACCTACAACTTGTCCATTCTCCCAGGCTATTATTTCAGTGGTCATCATTTGGTCAGCGCCATAGCCTCCAAGTTTAATGGTGTGTTTGGGGAAGTTTTTAAGAAGGACAATTTCAGGAACAAAAGTGTCACCATGGAGTACCACAAAGTAGCTCGTCGCTTCTTGATGAAATTTGAGCGAAGTAAAATCGTCTCCATTGAATTTTGTCCTGAATTGTTTGACATGTTGGGCGGTGACATGGAACTGAGGAAGAAATTAGAACAAAAAACACCACCCGAATTACCCATCATTTACGACAACGTGACTTTTGGCCAGTATTTTCGTACCCCGGTAGAACTGAACCAAGGACTGAATTTGATCTTTGTGTACTCCGATGTAGTGGAATACAACGTGGTGGGACACACCTCCGTACCGTTACTGCGTGTCATTCCTTTCAAAGTGGATTCTGCCACGAACGCTGACGAGGAAGGTGGAAACACTTACCACGTCCACCGCGAATTTGTCCATCCTCACTATTTGCCGGTCAGCAAGTCGTATTTGGACACGGTCAACATTACTATAAAAGGAGATTTGGGACAAAATATTCCATTCACCAAAGGAAAAGTCACGGTAAAACTCCATTTTCGAAAACGGTTCTCTCACGATTCGTAAGTAAGTCATGTATCCAGTGTACCAAGGGGTGGCTCGACAGCGAGGACACGGTTTAGGAGACATGTTAAAATCGGCCTTTCGTTCGGTGGCCCCGGTGTTGAAACCGATGGTGACACGCGGATTGCACGCCTTGAAAGATGCGGCACTGACACAAGGCAAAGAATTTCTCCAAAATGTCATCATTGACAAACAAAACCCTAAAGAAGCCTTCATGAGGGCAGGTAAAAATGTCTTGCTGCAAACGGGCAAAGACATTTTGGGCCGACGAGACACACCTATAAATGCCCTGCACGCTACCGAGTCAAGCATTCAGCAAGGACAAGGCAGAAAGAGACGACGAAGAAGAAAACACCCTTTCACCAGACTTCAAACGAGAAAGGCCAAGAAAAGAAGAACCGTTCGAGACTTAGACGTTTTCGATTATTGAAACACAGCAACAACAAAAAATGATGCACCGAGAGTCTTGCGCTTGTTCCAAGACGGAACTGGATCTGTTTGCCATGCCCCCCACCATGATGACGATGCAAGAATCCCAATGGGTGGAATTTAATCCCATCTCCTCATTGACCGATTCCGCTCCCATCGAGTTTGAAATCAAGGGGCAGCCCGAAGATTACATCGATCTGAATAGCAGTTACTTGTACTTGAAAGTCCAAGTTCTAAAAAAAGATGATAAAGGAGTAGAAGACGATGACGATATAGCTCCCGTCAACAATTTCATGCATTCCTTGTTCAGCTCAGTGGATTTGTACTTGAATAACAAACTGATCAGCAGCAGCATGGATACTTACCCTTACCGTGCCTACCTGGAAAATCTCTTGACGTACGGAACAGATGCCAAGACAAGTCATCTCAATGCCTGTGTGCTATGGGTAGATGACACACCGGACAAGTTCGACGCAATAGATAAAAGCAATGAAGGCTTTGAGGCAAGAGAAAACAAAATCTTAGACAAGAACAGTTTAGAACTGATGGATCGTTTGCATTTGGACATGTGGTTGCAAGAGAAATATTTGCTGAACGGAGTCAATGTCCGCTTGAGACTGAACCGCAGCAGTACCACTTTCCATTTGCAGGCTGCTGATCTTGCTAAGGCTCCTAAAAGCATAATCCAAGAGGCCAAACTCTACGTACGACGCGTAGAAGTGTTACCTAAAGTGGCAAACGACATCAGTCAAACGTTGAGCAGAACGACCGCCAAGTATCCCATCCGACGCGTGGAAGTGAAAACGTTCACCATTCCCGCTAACCTTCAATCCATAACCCAAGATCATCTGTTTCAAGGACAGCTACCCAAGCGTTTAATCCTTGGTATGGTCGATAATGAAGCCTTCAACGGAGCCATCAATAAAAATCCTTTCAACTTTCAACACTTCGGCGTGTCCAAGATCGAAGTCAGTCGCGATGGCAAGACCTTGTGTACCCGACCCTTTGAACCTAAGTTTGGTGACAAAGAGAAGAATTACTTGAGATCGTACTTGTCCCTGTACGAAGCCACGGGTCAGTTAGGAACCAACACCAGTCACGGCATTGAGTACGACGAATATGACAAAGGCTATACTTTGTGGGCTTTCGATTTCACTCCAGACCAAGGCAGCGACGAGGGACATTTCCACCCTATAAAATCTGGCCAGATTCGTGTGGAACTTCAGTTTGCAAAGCCACTGAACAAGACAGTGAACGTCATCCTGTATGCAGAATTCGATAATACCATAGAAATCAACAGTTTGAGAGAAGTCATTCTAGATTATTAGAAAGCCATGGAAGACTGTTATCCCTCTTTACCTAGTGGAGAAACTTTGGAGATGGAATGTAAGGAGACCGTGGAAGGAGAAGAATCTCAAGACAAAGACGAAGAAGATATCATGATGAAGTCGAGATGGCCAGAACAAGAAGCCCATTTAGTCTGCTGTTTTGCCAAACACTTGGTCGACAAAATGACGGAATTGATCAAGAAAAATTGCTATGGATGTCAAAACGATCATCCCAGTCAAATTCAACACGATAAATGCCTGATGTTGAGTCAAGAAGAAAAATTGGACGAGTATCTGGACGAAGCTTGGAGTCTCATCTCGAACAAAGACGTGTTGCACCAGTGGTATAAAGACTTGCGTGAACATTCTTGTCCAGCATTAACCACTCAAGAGATCCATCGTATCGAAGCTCTCCTGAATCAGAGTGAGGAAACAGAACGAATAACCGTTTATTCGTCAGACATTTTCAAGCAAAAAGTCAGGATCGAATTGACGACTTATTATTACCTGTGAAGAAGAAAACAAACACAAAAAAACAATGGATACCTGGGAACTTTATTACCTTTTGAACCACAGTTCGTATACGTCTTCTTGGAATCCCGTCGTCTGTGCTAAAGATGAACTCCCTCATCGCAAACCTAAAGACCATCAAGCTTACGTGATCAACACGGACGACAGTCATCTCCCAGGAACCCACTGGGTAGCCGTCTACTTTCCTCAAGAAGGATGTGTGGAATATTTCGATTCGTATGGATTGCCCCCTTTGGAAGACGATATCATCGACTTTATGAGAAGAAATGCTCAAACCACCCGATTCAATAACGTGAAATTACAAGGCACAGATTCCTTGGTGTGTGGACAATATTGTGTGTATTTTCTGCATCATCGCAGCCTGGGCTATTCCTTAGAACATTTAGTGACTCATTTTGATCCTCGTTCTTCTGCTAGAAACGATGTGAAAGTAGATCGATGGTTCTGTGACCATTATGCTTATCTTTTGTCTCAAGCTAGGAAACGTAGTGTCCATCAATGGCCTAATGATTTCCAACAGTGGAAATCACAATTTCATTCACAACGTTCTCAGCCTTGTTTAAAGTAGATTGTATTTGAAGAAAAAATGTTTGTGATTTGAAAAAAATTGTTTGATGTTATCATGTTGGATTATTGTTAAAAATGTTGTTGTTTAGTGTTAAGTGATTTTTTGAATAAAAAATGTTGTGTTTAGAAAAAAATGCCTTTGTCTTTTGTTTAGCTATAAGAATGTTGGATTGATGCTCTTTCATTTCTTACTATCCCTCTCATGAACGTTGCGGCTCGAAAATCGTGTGGGGGATGTTTTCCTTCACGTCCGCGCTTTCACTTTAAGAACCGGGTTGTTCCCAGTCTAGCCATCCATTGTCGACTCATCCTCCTAAGAAGATGTGCACCAAACTAGCTAAGCTCAACGAAGCCTACGTGAATCTGCATAGGGTCAGACACAGTCTGATACCGAAGCCAGAAGAAATAGAGAATGTGAGAATGTTAAAAATCACTGAAGACCTGATAGAAGAGCTCTTCAGAGAAGAAATGAACAAGGAGAAAGAAGAATGGACAGAGAAGTACAGACTTCAGAGACAGCAGCAACAGCAGCAACAGCAGCAGCAACAACAGCAACAGCAGCAGCAACCTGAAGCTGACAGAGGCTTTGTCGATTGTCGTATCGACACCAAAGAATTCTTCTTCTCTTTCCGAAGAAGCAGACCTATTGCCAGAAAGTCTATCCTCAGAGGACATCGCATTCTTAGAAACTAAAAAAAGAATGCCATAGCAAAAAAACAACAAAAAAACAGCCCTTTTCAGGGCTACCCAATACTCTAGAAAAGAAATAACGATCAATTTGCCAATGTGTATAGGTAGAGTAGTGTGAAAATAAACACTAACTCTTTCTTAAAAATTTTGAGGGTATGTGTTTGTGTGATTGTGTTTGTAAGTGATAAAGTAGGTTGGTGTGGATAGTAGATTAAAATGATGTTTGTTTTTTTTGGGCTGCTTGAGGTGTATATTTGGGGTTAGATTGGATTGCTTTGAGTATGTGGATAGTCTATTGAAGTGATGGGTAGCATAAAAAAGTGAGCGAGTGTTTCTTTTAGGTCCGCGCGTTGTTGTTGTTTTTTTTGGTCATGATCTAGGTAAGATGAATTTTATGTTTTTAGGGGGATGTTTTCCTTCACGTCCGCGCTTTCAGTATAAATTGAAACTCGTTCGGCAGTCCAGCTACCCTTGTTGATTGATCAACACAGCCAGAAGAATGACTAGCAGAATAGTGAAACTGTTAGAACTCCAGATGCACCTGGAATATGCCAGGCGGATAGTAAACGAACTATCAGCGGAGGCTATCGTAGAAGAAGCAAGAATAAAGAAGGAAGAAGAGGAGAGAAGACAGAGGGAAGAGGAGGAAAAGAAAAGAGAAGAGATGATGTCGTTTAATATTCCTGAAACAGAGGATTGGGGTGTTGAAGCGAATCATCCTCCCTCTGCGCTCCCCAGAAGAAAGGTGAAAGAAGACTGGGGAAGAAGATGCGTGTGCGGCGCCAGGCCAGGAAGGTGCAACCATTAGATAGGTGCATCTGGAGTTTAAAAAAACAGCCCTTTTCAGGGCTACCCAATACTCTAGAAAAGAAATAACTATTAATTTGCCAATGTGTGTAGGTAGAGTAGTGTGAAAATAAACACTAACTCTTTATTAATAGTGGAAGTGTATGTGTTTGTAAGAGCTAAGGTATGTTTGTGTGAATAGTAGATTATGGGTTTTTTAGCAAATGTGGAGAGTATAGTTAGGGTTATATTATATGAAATGAGAAAGTAGGGGGATGTTTTCCTTCACGTCCGCGCGATGTTGGGTCATCATCTAGGTAAGATCCATTTTATGTTTTAGGGGGATGTTTTCCTTCACGTTCGCGCTTTTCGTATAAGAACCCACAGTATTAGTTGTTCAAACCATTCTGCAAAGAATACAAAGAAGATGGCGTCAAACCAAATGGACAAATTACAAACCTTGCAAGACGTTTTAGACAACTTAGGAATAATGGAACAGATGCTATTAAGACTGGTTGAAGACCATTATTCCTATAGTCCCCATCGTGTGAAGATGGAAATTAATAACTTAAGGAAAGCAAAGGACAAGATTAGTGGTGTCATGAAAGAGATCAAGGAGGAGAAGGAGGATGAAGAGGAAAGAATAAGAATACGTAATTGGAACGAAAAAATTGAAAAAGAAGAAGAAAATGAAAAGAAGAAGAAAGAGGAGGAAGAGAAGAAAGAAGAGAAGAAAGAAGAGGAGAAGAAAAAAAAGAAAGAGAAGAAGAGTGTAGGAGATAAAATAAGAACTTGGTGGAGGAAAAGAAGAAATTAGAAGAAAACCCAAAGGCCCTTTTCAGGGCCAGCCATATTTCTTGAAAAGAGATAGTCTTTGAATTGCCTACCCCTTTTTTAAAAAAATTTTTTTTTTAAATTTTAAAAAAAAAATCCCATGTTAAATTCCCCTTGTCCGTAGAGTGTCCCACGATTTATTCCCATGTTAAATTCCCCTTGTCCGTAAAGTGTCCCACGATTTATTCCCATGTTAATTCCCCTTGTCCGTATATGTTCCCACGATTTTTCGCCATGTTAAATTTCCATTGTCCGTAAAGTGTCCCAGGGGTGTTTTGACTGGAATTTCCATTGTCCGTAAAGTATCCCACTTCACTACTTACCTTCAACTATATGCTAAGACGGTTATTGTAAGAATCGTCGTATCGGAAAAGAAACCGCATTTAATTCATTGTTTCAGTTCATGAACAAGTTATGATACAAGCGTTTCTAGTCTGTTTTGCATTGCTGTCGTGAAATTAAATGTCTTTTCCTACACTTTTTTGTGGTTGTACTAAAACAAAATCAAGATTTCTACCTTATTACTTGAACACAAAGGTTGTCATGCGTGTGCCGTTACACTTTGATTCTTAGAATTGAGCAATTGTCCTCCACATTTTATTCTGCTTAATGTTTGTTGATTACACACACACACACACACACACACACTCGAATAGTGCTAATTCGAGACCCACGCTCAAACAGAGCTTCTTCGACACCCACTCTCCAATAGGTTTACTTCAACACCCATAACTGAATAGGGCAATAATATTTATCAAACTTTTTAGACCACCCCGTGGTAAAATTGTTAAATCACGGTTTACAGTGACCGAAACAATGCTGCTTAATCGAAGGACCAAGGAACTAAGCCTATCCTTAGATATACCGGTACCCGTTAGGCTTGCTGAACAGCTGACAGATATAAGGTGCAAGGTTGCATACCGTACCAGACTCAGCTGGGATTGTTTCATCTGATGTGCATCTTTGACCTCCTATTATAACAAGACAGTTTCTAAAATATGTCTTTCTTAAAGATATCTGACAATTGCAGTAAAACATTTGTGGAATCTCAATGATAATATTTTCGAACTTGTGTGTGTGTGTGTGTGTGTGTGTGTGTGTGTATGTATATATATATATATATATATATATATATATATATATATATATATATATATATATATATATATATATATATATATAGTGACAAAAACGATAAAACAACTGGGCGTTCACCTTGGATATGAGCACACAATGCAATTTTGTTTAGAATAAAAAAGTCTAAAAAGCAGTTTCTTACAAACTTAAGCGGCGTTTCATTAAATTAAAATGTTACTAATGTAAGGTTCAATAAACGTGTTTCCTAAAGGTAAATTATATTGTTTAAAGTAAATATTTTCAGCATTATCAATAGATCAGCCTGATGTGTAATGTTGAGTAATGACGAGATGCGAACTAAATCTCAACGTCTACCCCATGCCATGCCACAGTATATACTTTAAAGGAATAGGTAAATAAATGAAAACCAGATGCATGCTAGTTTACACATCGATATATTTTCAAACGTTTAGAGACAGTACATTTAAAAAATGTTTACACGCGTAAATGTTGCAGCCATGTTACATGCGTAAATTTCACAGCTTTGTTACATGCGTAAATGTTTCAGCCTTTTGCTCGAACACAAACAGATGGAAGATAAATCTCTCTCTCTCTCTCTCTCTCTCTCTCTCTCTCTCTCTCTCTCTCTCTCTCTCTCTCGTGGTGCAAGACTGTCGCCAAACAGGCTACTTTTTAAGCCAATCCAGGAAACTTGATTCAAATATTGATGTAGCCTTTGGCGCAAGTTAAAATTATTGGTTCTCACAAGCCAGTCAAGAGAGTTGCCAGAAATCGATGACATGGGGAGAGGGCGATGAGCGTAAGCAGGAAGATGAGTAGGTAGTGGAGGTAGTGAACTTCCTCAGATACTTTACCATCCCAAACCGGAAGGTCTACATGACAAATTAAAAAAGAAAGAAATGGATATTCCACAGGAAGTGGTATTATGGTTTGCTACCGAAAAACCTTCCGGTTTCAATTGCGATGACAGACAAAACACGGTTTTCATCTGTTTCAGTAGTATTTTGCCATCTTTGATAAAGCTTACTAATGATCAGTTTATTATTATTATTATTATTATTATCATTATTATTTTTATTATCATTATTATTATTATTATCATTATTATTATTATTATTATTATTATTATTATTATTATTCCCATATGGATCTAATATAAGCTATAATTTAATCTTGTAGTCTGACTATCTGCTCCTTTAACTGTTTTTCCACCCAAATGCAACGGTTCATAGGTGTTAAAACAAATAAAGAAGATCCGTTTTCCTTACCATAATAGTAATGAAATCGCTGTTTAGTTTCAAAACAAACTTTGAGATCCGTTTTCCTTACCATAATAGTAATGAAAACGCTGTTTAGTTTTAAAACAAACACGGAGATCCGTTTTCCTTACCATAATAGTAATGAAAATGCTGTTTAGTTTTAAAACAATCACGGGAGATCCGTTTTCGTCACCACCGTATCGATGAAAATGCTGTAAAGTTTTAAACCAAAAACAGAACATCAATTTTATTTCAATTACTTTTCAATTTAAACTCGAAATATTATGACTGATTGTTGCGCCGCCCATTTTCCATTTTTATTCTCTAATCTACATTGACCAGTTTAGCATTAGTATAAATTATTCTTTATTATTCATGAATGATTCCCTACATTTACCTCTATTTATTTCAGTCGGTCTAGTTTTAGGAATTTCTACAGAACTACAACTCATTGAACGTTTTCAATTAGTATTATGACGAATATGGTTGTTTTATTGTGTAAATGTCCCTGAAATTTAAAACACATTTTTATCCATTATTTAATAGTAAATTAATTTCTAACCTATAATCTACATGCGATCATGGCATCAGACTTTCTATGGTATCTTCTTTGATTACTTTGAAACGTGGTTCATTATTGACGAAGAACTTCTAAAATGTGTCTGAAATGTGTTTTATTTCTGCAGATCATTATTTAGATACTTCATGATTTTTGTCATAGATGGATGGATGGATAGACATATAGATAAACAGAGAGAGAGAGAGAGAGAGAGAGAGATAGAAACATATATAGTTTGATCGCTACGTGCTTGGATTAGTAGATGGATAAACGAAACTAAAATGTACACATCGATAAATACCGAACCATGATCATTTAATCCTATAATAATATTGTTTAAAGTAAATATTTCCAGCATTATCAATAGATCAACCTGATGTGTAATCTTGAGTAATGTGAGATGCGAATTAAATCTCATCAACTTCTACCCCAAACCATGCCACAGTATATAAGTTAAAGGAATTGGTAAATAAATGAAAACCAGAGAGAGAGAGAGAGAGAGAGAGAGAGATAGTTTGATTGTTACGTGCTTGGATTAGTATATGGATCAACGAAGGGAAGAAAGAAAGGATAGATGGATAGATATTATATGTATTTGTTGTATGTCTCCATAATACGTATGTACAAACGACATTATGCAGTTATATACGTTTTATTATGTTTTAAGATCAAACGATAATAAATATAATCAAATTATCAAGGTTCTGCGTGTAATTTTGTTTTATATTCTTGAGAAACTGAAACTGAATCAATGAACAGAATGGCTAGTTACCTAACGATATTTCCAGCTGAGAAAACATAATCGATTCTGAGAGCTTCATCTAGAATATCCATTAATCATCTTTAGGTAAATGTATATTTATCATCGTCGAGATAGAAGCCACACTACGAAATTCATTCTTATAGATTTGCGATATATCTCCGTGTGCTGTCAAATTTCTAATCCTTAGCAGCAAGTAATTTTTGCTCAGAACACACACTTAAGAGAGCAGAAACCGACCCAGTCTGTAAATGACACATATCCTCAGCATAGGGGGCGCTCACTAGTTGTTATGTACTTTTGAGTTATTATATAAATTGTCTACCAGTTACTATTTACTTTCGAGAGAGTGACGTATGTAAGGTGAAGTTGTTTGCATTTAAAACATTCACAGTGGAGAAAATATTGGCATCCCTCTATGCCACTTTAATGAAATGTGGCTGACATTTCTTTGGATATTGCACTTTTGGAAATTGTACATGAGCTAAGCATACTGCTAGCTAAAATGACTGCTCCCTTGTGCTTAAAAAAACGAGCCTGAGTAAGTCCATCAGTAGCAGCTATTAAAATAGGGAAAATTAATTTTGCCAGACTAGACAATTCCAGCTTCTGAAAGTGCAGCGAATGAATTACCATATATATAAATGTAAAGAAAGGTTATCGGCACTTTTTTTAATATAATTTACCTCTCAAATTCAGGAAGTGAAAATGACCAAGTGGAACTACCACTTTTTTGAAAAGTGCACATCTGAGTAAGGCCTAGCTGTATAATCTATAACCCATATTACATCCATCATTCATAGACCAACATAAAGGGAATTAAAAGCTCTTTGAACTATGGCTAAGATATGCAAAGTCTTTTTTAAATAGCCAATATAACCAGTGAGGAAAGCGGGGATATTCGTTTTCTTTAAAATTCTAACCTATGCAAAATACGAAACTGTAGAGCGCCACCACATTCTCTGACTTTGCCAGTGTTCAAAATCAATTATTCAGAAAATTTTATCTGCTGCGCTTCCTTTATGAATTACATATTTATGTCAAATTAGAAAATATTTTGAAGGCAAGCGTATTCCAAATAAAGTAAGGGCTCAAAAGAAGTCAGCCGGTGAATGTTATTGTAACTCAGACATGCCAGCTGATGGAGCCATATTTTGTTGACTCGGTATATCAGGGCGTGGAACGGTGCATACAGTCACGTATACACTGCCACAGCGAATGGATCCTGCATAAAGAGAGCTAATATGGTGTCCATGGCACATATTTGAACGTTACGTCTACAACCCAGCACAAACACGATCAATAACGGAAATAAAGGCAGTGCTGGTTACGAGGATGCTCAGTATGCTAAGTACAGTCAAACATTGTGTTTAAACAACGTTTTCTACCGGATAATATCTGAACATTGCAATTTAGGAAAAGTCTTCCGGAACAAAATAACTTCGATTAACACAGTAACTATTCTAAATGAGGAAGAAATCCGAGCGTTGTTTAGTTATCATTAGTGACGTTGGAGAAGCATCTTCAGTCGGCGTGGGAGAAAATCGCTCTATATTATAGACTTGTTTCCCATATTGATACCAATTTGTGATCAATTGGATTTGTGTTGCAGACAAGGTTACGAAAACAGAGGAGGATTCTTCAGTCGTTAGCTGCCATATGGTCACGACAAAGTGGTGTGTGTTACTGGATGTATTGTAATTTACTAAAATAATGAAAAACAGAGGTTTATGGTAGGAACTTATCTGTCTGTCCATAGGAAGGTGTGCCCACTATTAACAACAGATGAAGTTGCATATATAGATTGCATTAATGACAGATTCGTTAATGATATTTTGGCTCTCGTTTTGTATTCATTACATGTTTTTTGACTCTCAGATAAGCCATAAATGTTAGGGGAAAACCCCCCAGAAAGGTTTAAAATTCAAAAGTGCAGGTTTGTATTCAGGAACTTTTACAAACTGCATCATACGCAGAGTAATACAAAGCAAGACTGAATGATACGAAAAGTAGCATGAACATTTATATGTCCAAAGCGTGTAAAAGCGAGACATGACTAAGAAATAGTCTTTAGTGGAAGAGTATCTGCCGTTTGTATAATTCTAGGCATTCTTAACTAATTAAACTAAATGTTTCAAACAAATGGAAAAGAAAAACTTCATTAACATTTTGCATTCGAGTCGGACTTGTGCATTGCTAATTTTATTCTGAATGTTATTGAGTTTCCACAAGGTCTCGGTCAAAAGACAATGATTTCATAATATTTTCATTGTAATTGAATACTCCAAATCAAGTAAACTAATTAGGAAGTTCAGCTGTACATGTGTAGTGACATACCACGTGACTGTATTGCCAAGACAATGCATGTATGTTCCATATGGTTTAACACCTGTGTTTGAAAGATCTTTAAATCCTTTAAAGACAAGCAGAAACACAGATCGTTAAATCACGCTCGTATGATTCCTGGATAATAACAAAATTGCATAATCAAAATACAAAAAAGGAGTACATGGTAATTTTACAGAATGTTATACTCGACCCCTGTCATTGATTTAGCCCGCAGAGAGCGAACCTCCCGCCAGACTGACTGTAATTTTATTGATTCCTGTAGAAACCATTCTTGTTGTAAAGACGCAAGACTCAAATCGAACGCTAATAATACACATATGTAGGTCCAGTACAACGTTTCCTATGTCTTCTATATGACTGTTTTGAGGATGTTATGCGCTTGTAATAGTCAACCGGCGGAAACTGGTACCGTCATTGATATAGACCGGGTGCTAACAGAATATGCATGGAAAGAACTCAAGCGCGATTCACGATGGTACAATTGCCTACGGAGAGCAGACTTTCTGATCGAAGTGCCTTGGAATTTCTTTGAATTTGAGCATAAAACGGTTAAATTTACTCCAAGGACGCATCCCAATATGGACGGATATAAGGAGAGAAAGCAAGTGGAACTTTTCAGAACGGACTTTACAAATAACACAGGTAAAGACCAGGTTTACAAGCTCAGAACCAATCGTCAGACTAGAGCAAGAACAAATGTTACTATTCAGAGAGGCTATACATTTAAGGGAAATACTAATTTCAGACTAACAATCCCATCAAATATAGGTAATTTCGGTGTCAGTGCCAGCGCAGACGGATATTTACGTGTCACTCAGGCACGAGGAGAAACATTCGAGGAGGTATTTGATTGGCAGGTTGATAGTGATGTCACTGTTGAACCTAATCACGCGACACATGCAAAGTTAATGGTCACAGAGGATGAACTCATAGCAGACTTTGAAGTTAAAACAACGATGTTTATGCCGACCGGCGAAACGCCTATAATTGTAAAAAGAAAGAGTAACATGGAAATATATGCCGTCCTCATATTATCTAACTTAAGTGAGATATTTTCTGGCATTGAAAATTCTCAAGTGAGCATTATAAAAGACCCAGACACTAAGCGACCTCGGCATGTCATTGAATTTGTTACTACAGGGATTATTGAGAGTGTTCGTTGGAGAAACCAAAGGATATGTCTGGAATCAAGACCTATTTCTGATTGCGATAAAGCGTCTCTTCCTAGAGAAGCCTCCTCGAACGAAGACGTGCCAGTGTATTCAAGCACCATCTTTTCCAAGGTTATAGAACACGCTACAAAAGAGAATACAGGACGAGAAAAAGTTGAAGAGCAAAAGTTTAAAGAGCAGCTGAGGATTCGCAAGGATCTTCGTTTTAATGTCATTCCAACGATAATCACAGAAGTGGACGAGGAAAATTACGAATCTCCGGATAGTTCACATCCTAAAAGCATTGTCGATGTTATTGAAATGGAGAAACGGAATGTTGCTGAAGGGGAAGGTAAAATTGTAGCAAAGGATGATTATGACACTAAGAATATTCTATCGGACGTTTTGTGCAAACCCTTTGAAGCAATCATTCTTAAACCGGATAAGTATCTGGAAAGAACTTCAAATGTCCAGGAAGACTTTCCCGAGCTTGACACCGAAGCGGACCAATCGGATGAAAAGAGAATATCAAAGGTCACTAGTGTTTGATAATAGCGTGTTGATAAATGATAGCTGATGATATTTGTAGAATATGATTTGCGCGTAAATTATTGTTTCCTGGATTCTATCGAATATCGTATTATGTACACTATTTTTCTAAACAACGTCATCCGCACTAGATGCAACTATTTGTTCCTAATTTGTTCTTAGAAAGCAACATATAGTAATTAGCTCGTTACAGGAAAACAGCTTGCAGCTCTGTCGATGTTTGTGTTTTACTACGTTAGCATATGTTTCAATTATGAATCAAACATGAATCCTGATAAATGGTATTGAGCTGCAAGTAATACTATCAAAGGAACATTGTCCACTTCAGTTCATTTACTCAACCTGTACTACCAGTTACTGTCACGTGTCTTTCCATGAAACAAAGAAAAAGAGATATTGATGTTTCCATATGAATTCGGGAACGTGCAAATACTAGTTTGATTCCTATATAACTTTATTGCTTTGTCGCATGGAATCTGAAATTTGGATCCAAAGTATGCACACATTGTGAAAATTGAATGAAATACAGAATCATTGCAAACAAAATTTATTTCCTTGTCCAAATTCTAACGATTATTAATGTTATACGATGTGGGTTTAATCTTTTTATAATAAATGTTACTGATACTCTTGAATAATTTGTACAAATTTTCTGACATTATGATCTCACACCAACGCCAAGATGGTTTCAACTCTTAGTAAGTTATTAAACATTCTAATTACTAAAAGCGTCTGACTGTACAACCCATAACAATTCACCACACTTCGCTCTATTTCTTTTTCAATTAAAAAATCTGTGATGTTAGCACAAAATTTGTGTCGGGTGCAAAACCGATGACGGGTTGTAACTTTTATAAGACTGCAACAGATAAGTTAGAATTCTTATCTCATTTAAGTCAAACTCTCAACAAGCTTGTAGTATCCAGTATCGTTACTTACGTGTGCGTTCTATCTATCTATCTATCTATCTATCTATCTATCTATCTATCTATCTATCTATCTGTCTATCTATCTACCTATCTATTTATCTATCTGTCTATCTATCTATCTACCTATCTATATATCTATATGTCTATCTATCTATCTATCTATGTATCTATGTATCTACCCATCTATCTATCTATCTATCTATCTATCTATCTATGTATCTACCTACCTATCTATCTATCTATCTATCTATGTATCTATCTATCTATGTATCTATATATCTATCTATCTACCTATCTATGTATCTATCTATCTATCTAGCTATCTATCTAACTACCTATCTATCTATCTGTCTATCTATATATCTATCTACCTATCTATCTATCTATCTGTCTATCTATCTACCTATCTATCTATCTCTCTATCTATCTATCTACCTATCTATCTATCTATCTGTCTATCTATCTATCTATCTACCTATCTATCTATCTCCCTATCTATATATCTACCTATCTACATATCTATCTACCCATCTATCTATCTATATGTCTGTCTGTCTATCTACCTATATATCTATCTCTCTCTATATATATCTATCTATATATCTATCTGTCTGTCTGTCTCTGTCTGTCTGTCTATCTATCTGTCTATCTATATATATATCTATCTATCTATTTATCAATCTATCTTTCTACCTATCTATGTATCTATCTATCTACCTATCTATCTATCTGTCTATCTATATGTCTATCTATCTATCTATTTACCTATCTGTCTGTCTGTCTGTCTATCTATCTATCTACCTATATATCTATCTATCTCTCTCTCTATGTATCTATCTATATATCTATCTGTCTGTCTGTCTCTGTCTGTCTGTCTGTGTATCTATCTATCTATCTATCGATCTATCTATCTATCTATCTATCTATCTATATATCTATCTGTTTGTCTGTCTGTCTCTGTCTGTCTGTCTATCTATATATCTATCTATTTATCTATCTATCTATTTATCTATCTATCTCTATCTATCTATATATCTGTCTGTCTGTTCGTCGATCTATCTATCTATCAGCTAGAATGCGATATGTATGTATGTATGTATGTATGTATGTATGTATCACCATTGAGTTCTCTATCAAACGCCACCAATCGTTGTGACAGAAGTAGTGCCCTACTCTACCTCCCCCGCCCCATTCTCTCTCTCTCTCTCTCTCATCCTCAGCACAGATTATGTGTATCTCTCTCGTTGTCATTTACACACACACACAAACACACACACAATACACACAACACACACACACACACACACACACACAACAATTCCAAACATTAATTTGTCTTTAAACTTTTGGAAAATCCAGTTTCTAATTTGTGTTATTTGCATGTATTACTCCAAGTTTTTGTGCCATAACATGACTAAATGTAACAGATAGCAAAGCGATGTTGTTTTAAGAGAACCAGCTTTCTAGAAACCTAACAAATTTATAGCATTGTCTTCGTCAATAGAGCGGAAGAATGAGGATTAATATTTAGTACACATTTAAGTTTTTAGTGCCAAAGTATGCCAAGGATGGCAAATTAATTTTCTAGTATTTATCTTTTCTGTTGGTGAGTGTGTATGAATTGTTAATTTAAATTTAGACCTGGTAGAGAACGTGTCAAAATATAAATATTTTTCGTGGGTAGAAAATAAGATGGATTTCGTGGTTGATACCAACAATGGATGTGTGTGTGATTTTGAATTTTAACGTAGCTTTAACAATTTTTCAGTCATATCGCTCCGATGTCAGCAGTGTGGCAGTTTATAGTCATGTATAGCACTGGGGCATCATGCCTCAGACATGTAGCAATATGTCCCACCCAGTCACATTATCCTGACACCAGGCCAACCAGTCCTAACACTAACTTCTTAATCCTGAGCGCCAAGCGAGGCCGCTGTTAGTACGGTTTTTCTAAGTCTTTATACCAACAATGGATTGAACGGCCAAACTAACAATGATGTCTATGTTGATACGCACTCTTCAGTTCTGAAAAACAGATAATGTTCAGTCAGTTACCAAACGTAGAAATTGAATTATGCTGATTTTGCAAGGCTCCCTACTCAATCCCATCTTCAGTCTACTCTCTCTCTCTCTCTCTCTCTCTCTCTCACACACACACACACACACACACACACACACACACACACACACTCACGAACGCACACACACAGTATTGTACACAAACATACAATTCCTAAATGTTTGATATCAACTCAGCTAAACAACATATAACAAGAAATTTACAAATATCATTTCGAACCGCTCCGGTGGCCTAGTTGTTTGAGCGTCCGTCTCGGATGCGGGAGGTCGTGGGTTCGATCCCCGGCTGAGTCATACAAAGACTTACAAAAATGGTATTAACAGCTGCATCGCTTGGAGCTTAGCATTAAGAGGTTAGTGTTAGGACTGGTCGGCCTGGTGTCAGGATAATGTGACTGGTTCGGACATCATGCTACATGTCTGCGGCATGATGCCCCGGTGCTAGGCATTACTATAAACTGCCACACTGCAAACATCGTAGCGATATGACTAAAATTTGTTAAAGCTACGAAAAAATGTCCAAATCACACCCACCCACCCACCCACACATACACACACACACACACACACACATATATATATATATAATTTAGCTTTAATGAGATGCGAATTAAACAATTTTGGCACATCATTTGAACTATAAGATAATTTCATGAAAGCAGGACATTGAGAATACATTTGTATAACCCTAAATAATACCTTAAACATTTCTGTCTCAACCAATTACAGACACCTACTAGGAAATACATTTTACAAAATAAATATTGAAATGGTTCAAGTCATGCACTTCTTTAATTGTTGTGTCACAAAGTTGCAAAATTGTTGTGATATATAGAATGATAAACAAAATCAGGATCATTATTTTCAGCATGTCAAAATAATTAGTCACTACCGGGCGTGCCTCAAGCGCGCGTCCTCTACTAATCGGTTAAGTGAGACATCCTTTAAGGACCAATTGCAGGTAGTGTACTATTTATCTATGAAAGCAATATAATCTTCTTTCCTAAACAACTAATTTAAGTACGGACAAAACTAATATTTTGCAAACGACAAAAACTGAAATAGAATAAAAGTATATAGTCAAACTCATGGTAACAAGTACTCTTCAAAATATGTGCCAAAGAAAGACCGTCAGTTGTCATGTGAAGGAGTGATTTATAGGTCTTGTACATGCAGAATTGCCTTCTGATGTCAAGTTTAATTTAGCTCTTGAACATCATAGCCATTTCAAATTGATTTCGGAATGGTATGTACAATACATTATCGACGACCACAGACTAACGACGTGTTTAGCTCAGACAAGAAGAGAATTTACTGTCTTGTTCAGTTCCAAATAAAAAATATATTCCAATGATTTCTTAAAGCAACCTTCCAATTTCCACGGAAACAGCATAGAAGAGCCACAAAAAAGCCTCGACGAAAGACACATTGTTCATGACCGCCGGGCTAGGACAGCAATATATGTGAATTTTGACTCCTGTGCAAACGAACCGTTTAATCTAACTAGAAATTCGCAATTTTGTCTGGACACTGAAATATCAGGAATTTTAGTTCTGAGGTCTTGAATGGTTCCCTTTCAATCTAAAACACTTACTCTAATCTGTAATTTTCCGTGAACTAAACCATGCTGCCTCCACTGTTCATCTTCGATTAAGTAATACGTTTCTGGTTCAAAAATCCAAGTCTGTCTGTTTCATACCTTACAAAGACTTGGTGATTATGAGTGTATGTGATGTTGATATATGGTGGACACATGTTTGATTCTTCTTCAATTTTGTGTATGCTCCATTCGAAACTGAAATGTCCAGTATAAGGCACATATTGCTCACATAACAAATTAGATTGGCATAAAATGCCACACTACACTGCTCTGGAGTATGCATTGAATATTTCCATCTTAGCCCCCGCCCCCGTGGCAAAATTAAAGAATTGTGATTTTCTTTCTGTGTTTTTATAATTCAGTTATCAGGGATATTCGCAACGCTCTATTGATCAAATTATATAATTAGGGGATGTAACTGCATCCCTTAATGACATATTGTACCATGAAGAGTAGTTGAAACTTATCTCAACTTTTTATTTGAAGACAACCGTTACACTGTTATAAATATTGCACCAAGCGGCGAGATAGTAGAGAAGCTTCTAATAAACTTTAACCATTCTGGAGTACTCTTCAATAAACTTCTTTTTCAACATGTGTTACTGTGCATGAGGCATTTTAGAAGCATTTTAAATGCAGACTCAGCCAGTACAGATGTATTTAAATTATTGTTGTTCTGCGTATCCAATAGATGTGAAGTTAAATAGTCCGATGACAAAACATACTGAACTAGTTCTACATGATTCACATAAATATTTAACCTATTATTCACAGGTCGCAATGACCTCAAACTATAACACTGTATGAAGACAGCGAAAAGGTAACATGAATCGTTTTCACACGTCATTGATAGCCATACTGTACTTGAAGATATCTGTTCGATTCTTAAAGTGGTTATATTTTGTGTTCGCTACGTAAAAAATCATCTTTGAATCTCAAGAAATGTTCTAAAATATTATAAAACAGTCCCCAATTTAAAACAGCTGAATGTAGATTTTCTGCCAATAGTTATTTTAATAACGTTTCTTCTGAAATCTTTTCAGTATGTTTTATTAAAAAGGCAAACTTTATTCGAATATGTTATTAGCAGCTGTCAGCGTGTTTCCACACAGATAAATTTATGAAGAAATGATCTGTCTGCAAGGAACTTTATGTAAACCTTAAGTGTATATTGATATAATAAACATTTCGTTTTGTTGAGAGTCTACTTTGTCGTTTGTATTTGATGTATATATAACGCAGGCTTGCGGGTGATTCTCCAAATAGTCAGGTGCATCCATTGGATACATTTCCTAGGCCTAAAGTAGGCAAAATAGGTCGAGGGCAAATTACTTACTTATTTAAATTCTCCTCGTGAGCGACCAACTGGCCATTTACGAGTAATTCATATGCGCACAGCGCAATATTTAATTTTCCCCCAGACTGGTCCACGGCAATAGTGCACCTCGTGCTTAAGTACCAACGATACCTAGAATCCCAAGTAACGAATTTGTACCGACTCAGCGGCTCAGCCTCTGCGGGCCATAGAGCAGTATCTTGACTTTTGCTTCCTTCAGATCGAAAGAGTAGCTTATCCACACACAAACAATGAGAGAGAGAGAGAGAGAGAGAGAGAGAGAGAGAGAGAGAGACTATTGAAGTAGCTTGTCCAAGATGTTTTGATAGTAAAAGGATGATGGGCAATATGAAGAATGTAACTAATTTAAACCCGCTAATGTTTGCCACTGAATATGAAAGATAATACGTTATTTTGTCATGAGTATTTGATTAGTTTCCATCCAAGTCATATCTCTTACAACAATGCAATGTTGCCAATATAAATGATTGGATGTACAATTCCTATCCATTACACTAATACTCTAAATTGTAAATAAGGAAACAGTGCACTCACGTTTGCTAATGAATATTTATTTTTCGCCAGGGAAACACAAAAGTTTTGTATGATTTTACTGTAGTGGATATTTTATTCAATTTATTTTCGTTATAAGTTTGGAGAAAATAATTCAGTTTTTGTTGAGGATTACTTATGATGGATTTGTCAGTGTAATAGAATAATACAGACCATGTGATCATCTGTGACTTTCCTCTCTACTTAGCAACCTGTTGAATCATCTATAGCAACTTGATGCGTATCATCATTCATCGACCATATTCTCCATTACATTCCTAGGGAAAACAAACACTATTTTATGATTGTATTGTTTCCTGCTTTTCTTATTAAAAAAATACAACAACAACAAAACAAATCTATACAAAAAGCAACAAACAAACAAACTACACCCTCAAAACAAATCAACCAACCAAACAAACAAAACAAACAAAAAGGAGGTCCGCAGGTTTTGCATTTCGCTGTCCCCCATCTTTCGTGTTGTAAGACAGAACCTACATTTTGTCTACAAAGTCAATACCAAGGACAAGTGCCTGACCATGAGATGAAATTAAAAGCTGAATCGATTCTTAAATACAAAATCAAATATTGCAGAGCGCACTAGAAAGTAGTTATTTCTCAGAGCTTAACTTGTTGTGTTGATCCGCTAACGCTGTGTGAAATTATTGGATTCGTGTTGCCTGTTGTCTCTAGTGAATTTTGATCGAATTCTTCGAATGATATGCTAGTGTGAAATTTTAAAATTAGATTCGTTTCAGTTTTCTTCTAGCTTGGTATTTATAAAACGATTAACATCAGTATTGACACATTTTTATTCCCTGAAAGGAATATTAGCTACCATTAAGTAGGGTTATCCAAATGAAATCGAAACGTGGAATCCTATAAATTTTATTATGTGCACTACATTTATAACAATTTTATATATAATTAGGACGGACAATTTGGATCGCTTTAATCAAGTTATTTCTTTCTTTCAAAAGAGAAATTAAAAAACAACGAACACAATTATTACGTGATTATATCTTCCTGACGTATTCTATTACACCACTGTACTTAGAGGTCTGATCGAAAATAAATCAGGAAGCCAGAGCTGTTACAACATAATTTATTAAAGAGTGATGCTCGTGTTTATTTTGCCCAAAGATTTAAGGAAATTAAAAATGAGTAAAATTGTTGTTCCGTCTGACAATATCACCATATAGCTACCCGATGTTTGTGTGTGTGTGTGCGTGTGAGTGTGAGAGAGAGAGAAAGAGAGAGTGAGAAAGAGAGAGAGAGAGAGAGATCTTAGCTTAGAAAAAAAGAGAGTTCGTGAAACATTACGTCGAAATCTGTCATTTCACACACACACACACATACATACATACATACATATATATATATATATATATATATATATATATATATATATATATATATATATATATATATATATATATATATGTATATATATGTATATATATGTATATGTATATATATATATATATATATATATATATATATATATATATATATATATATATATATATATATATATATATATATATATATATATATATATATATATATATATAAAAAGGAGATATTTTTATACCTAAGACAGAATAGTGGGTGCGGTGTCCATAGACCCGGAAAAATTTACTATACAGAATCAAAGTATTATAAAATAGTTGCTATTTGACTTTGAAAATAAGAAACTAGAGCTACTTCGATGGATCTCTCGCTCAAATATCTACTCGGTTCATAAGGTACCTAATTTGAAACCATACTGAGACACTCTTAAAGGCCATTCAGTCCAGTACGTTTCTTTGTGGGCTAACTACTTGTCGATGTTAGAAAACAGTTTTCTTGTCTCATCGTCCATGAATCCAGCAAACAATTTAGCATTCATCAAACACATGTTTATGCAAAGTGTTTTAACTGGAAGACAGTCTATCCGCAAAACCTGTTAAATAAACATCATCAACCAACAACTTTCTATAGATACCATCTATTTATTACCAAATCATTAAGAATGACCACGCAGACAGTTATAACTGTTTTGACAGTTTAAACATTTTCTTAAATGTAAAATTACAACTAATAGCAAAACTAGAAATACCGGCACATGTCAAGATCAACAATGAAGGCATCGTCCTAAATAGCAAAAGTTAAAGCGTTCGGTCAGGGAAAATGATACCACAAATAACAGTATCTCAAATGTGTTGTCTCTGGCCCGATGTATGTTTCCGTATGTTCATCTGCCATTAAACAACAACACCAAACCAATTGCCATTTAACAGTATTTCTGAGGTCGTAACCCTAAATCCGGTACACACTTTCGTGTCCTAGCTGCATTTTTAAACGTTTGTCAAGCAAATTCCGAAAGGTCACTATAATAAAAGTTTAGTAAATTTGACCGTTTCACCTCATTTCCAGGTATCTCAGGGAAAGGAGACAAATATATCTCTTGTACATTATTAGAATTAGGACAAGTATACAAACACAGTTTACTGAATCTCACTTCTTTATGAGGAGACTGCGTAACAGACAGACGAACTGTAGTGATCAAAATATCACCTGTCATGTACAAAACCGTAAGGATTTCATTAATGCCAGGAAGAGTTTTTCTTTTCTTCTAATACTGATTTATTTTAAGCCGACTATGAGTCAAACAAAATATGTGCGTATGTCATTTCTCTCGTTCAACGGAGGGGTTGGGGGTTGGGGGGGGGAGGCTCAGTAGGTCACGGTGAACATGTGGTGCTCAGTGGTTTGCAGGTTCAAATATATCCAGACCGGCCTGGATCAGCTGCAGGGGTGTATATTCATATTGAAACGACATTGATTATTTTAGCCCTAGTGGTGTATATCGATGGATAATATACTTTATTACAATTGCCCTAATGGTGTATATGTATGTTCAAGACAATATTTATATTGCCCTAGTGGACAAGGCATTATTCATATTGCCCTAGTGGTGTACTATTTATATTGCCCTAGTGGTATATATCTATTGACAAGACACTATTTATATTGCCCTAGTGGTGTATATCCATGGACAAGACACTATTTGTATTGCCCTAGTGGTGTATCTCTATGGACAAGATACTTTATTTCAATTGCCCTAATGGTGTATATATATGTTTAAGACATTATTTATATTGCCCTAGTGGTGTATATCCATGGACAAGACACTATTTGTATTGCCCTAGTGGTGTATCTCTATGGACAAGATACTTTATTTCAATTGCCCTAATGGTGTATATATATATATGTTTAAGACATTATTTATATTGACCTAGGGGTGTATATCTATGGACAAGACACTATTTATATTGCCCTAGTGGTGTACTATTAATATTGCCCTGGTGGTGTATATCTATGGACAAGACACTTCACGTCTATTGCCCTCAACACTTGATAGCCTTTTATTAGCTGATACATTTCTAAAAAGGAATCCAAATAAAACATTGCAAAGTCCGCACGTTTAGCGTAATTCATTAAAAAGGAAAGCTAAATAACATATGACAGTTATTCATATAGGAATTTAGTATTGATTTTCCAGAGTATGGTACAGCCTCAGATTTTAATTATATTTTTACTGCGTAGGCATATTATCATACAGCCTTTTAATAGCTTTTAAATGAAAACCCTTTTTAATAGCTTTTCCCGTCGTTACCGTCAGAACAAAGGTACACACTAGCCTGGGTTACTCAATCGATAATGTTTTTCATAGTTACTGAGCTAAATTACACACACACACACACACACACACACACACACACACACACACACACACACACATATATATATATATATATATATATATATATATATATATATATATAATTTACATTGCTTGTTAGTGATGTTTTATTTATATTTTTTTATTTATATTTTTTATTTCATCATATGTTATTGTTAATGTGACATTGTTTGTTGGACTTTACCGTAGCGAAAATCAAGTTCATTTTATACCTGATCTGAATTACTGAATTTGGTTTTGCAGCAAACATATTTATCTCAATTTGAGTCTTGAACTTTGGAAATTTCCTATTTAACTGCCCGGCTACTGTTGCTTGCTACATATTTTGTATTATAATTTTTAGTAACATACTTCCAATTGTGACTAAGATTTTATCTAGTAAACATTATGAAAATTCTAAAGGGATATTTTCCTTTAGGTAATTGGCTTTTGTTAAGAGAATGTAATTATGACCTGAAATCATTAGAAAACAATATAATCTTGTTACTGGAACAATTATTCATTCGTGCTTTAAGATCTTAACAGAATCATTTGTCTTATGTTGTGTCCTGTAATTCATTTGGGCTGGAATTTATTTTTTCAATTTATTTAATTCAAGTGATTCTTCTCTGTAAATACAAAGTGCTTTTAAAAATAACGTTCTTGGAAATAGAGCCTTTAATTTATACTGAAATCTAAAATAAGAATGTAATTCTTGGATTGTTTTACTGTGCGCCAACAATATACTATTGGCACATCAGCATTATACGGGCCACCATAGGCACATCAACACCTTCGTGGATATATTTAGTTTGGGTTTTCACTAAACTTTAATAATTAGGACTTGTTCTGTAATTCTAAGATTATTTGGGATTTAAGTTGCAATACTGTAAGTTCCTAATTTTTAAATTTTCAATTTTGTATACTAGGAAAAAACAAATTGTTTTATTTTTAAAAATGTGTTGGTTCTCACTCTTTTCTATTACTTATCTTAGGACCAAAGAGTCTCTCTCTCTCTCTCACTCTCTGTCTCTCTCTCTCTCTCTCTCTACATATATATATATATATATATATATATATATATATATATATATATATATATATATATATATATATATATATATATATATATATATATATATATATATATATATATATATATATATATATATATATCTTGTGTGTATGTGTGTTTCCGAATCTGTTACGGTGGGGGTGGGGCCTGTTCGGTATGACATATCCAAACAATCAGATACGTTATGCTACATTTTCTTAAAGGGAATCTTTTGTTCGAGTAGCCTTTCCATTCTGGCCCAATCACACCTGTTTGCCTTCTCACTGTTCACAAAATCCTACAGGCTGAAGGGAATAAACATTTTCATCTTCTATATTGGCTTTCATGCTGCTATCCTCACTGGTTATCGAATTGCCAAGGACAAATCAGAGAACAAATATCAATAAATTTCTTAGGAACTACAGTAGGGCACAATAACATATATGATTGTCTCAGTTAGCTCCTCGATACCCATATAGAGAGGCAACCAGCAAGCAAATGCAACGTGCTAATCAGTCACTGTACGCAAAGCTGAAGCTGAGCTCGTTTGTCTTAGACTTTGTCTATTTCATATTAGTTATTTGCAAAGGGAGGAAGAGTAGGACTTTTGACGAGGTAGCTAAAGTGTCATTTAAATGAAATACCCTCGACACCTACATTTGTAGGTTACTTTCCTTTTGAATGAATTGTGTTGACGAATGAAACATCTGAAGTAGAAGAGACAGAAAACATATAATACATAAATTAATTCTGCAAAATTAATATGCTGGTTGGTTCTATTACAACGACCCTTTGAATCTCCTAGCTTTATATTGACGATCTTTGAGCAATGTTCTAATATTATTTAGTATTCGCATACTGTACTTCTGGCAGTGAAAAGGCTTCCAAAACCACCGGGCTAAGTTTTGAATTTCTTCTCAGGAACCCGGGAATCACAGTGAAGCAGACGTTGCCACCCAAAGTTTCCTCCACCCTATATTCTTAGCTGTAATATAACCTCAGACGCTGCTCATGCGCCATGCTAAGAACGTGGTTGATGTCGAATCTAATTCTCCATTATTTTGATGAACACTATACGTAGTTTGGTGAATCTCACATAGTATATTAAGTCGTTCTTATTTTCTGGCTGGAAATGTATTTTGATTTGCGAAGAAGACTTCTGATAGTGTAATGCTGTTATGTGACATAACAATGACAGCGATCTTATATGACTAAGATATGTAAGGGTTTTAAATATATGAAGGTCATATTGACTAATTACCCCGGTAAAGGGTGTACATAGATTTAATGTATATCAATGATCTGACCCACAATTAGGGCTAAATACAGACTGAGAAGAAGAAAAAACTAAACGGAACTGGTAATATTTTTAATAAATATATTTGGCTGGAAATTATCTGGAACATGGAACACTTCAGATGATTCTGCAACCGAAACCTACCTCCTGGATGGAATACACTGTACACACACACACACACACACACACACACACACACACACACACACACACACACAGATGTGCTTTTGCTTTAGTTATCACGATTCTTTATCAACCAGTTTGGCAAATAATATTTTTTCTCCATTGCGAAATGGAATAAACCTTCTTAGACCTGGTTTTAACGCAGGATAACATCGTGTTCGTATCAAACACACGTGTTTTTCATGCCGTATTGTACTCGCATAAGTACAGTTTTGCGTCAAATTCAAGATGGATAAATCCTGAAATTAATTTGTAGCACTCTCCTGGCACATGCAAATTAAAAGAACAACCAATGTCTCGTAATTGGTAGAGTGCCAACATCTGAGACATCAGGAAAACATCAACCTGCAAAATTCAGAATCATGCACAATCAATGTCTTCTATTACTTATCGCACTGTAACAGGCGTAATCGTGCTGGAAACTGACAAGTCTCAATATTTCCAAAAGCTGCCGTTTGAGCTGCCGCAAATGCATCATGCAACCACTTACTTCAAGCCTAAGATGTTAAACCATTTCAATTTTCGTTGGTGTCCTTTTTCAGCGGAAAGGTTTTAATCTTCAATTATTTCTGTCACTGTATGTCCTAAGCAAAGAATATAAAAATGTCCATTGAAGTATGCGTCCAAGATAATTTTCATAGCATTTAACGGTGTAGTGAAAATAAAGTAATACATATTTGACATTACTTTTATTATTATTTATGATTGTTCATTTCCTAGTTAATTGCGGCATTTTGTATCCAAAACCATTAGTATATAAATATGTTTAATAATGCTTGAATTTAAAAAGTATTTGCACAATATGTGACACTCTCACAAAAGAAAATCAGATAATGTTAGCGTGAAATATATGCCGACTCTGTAAAACAATATTCATCCATATACAATTTAGCGACAATAAAAGTGTTTTGGTGCAACAAAATCATTTGTTCTTCGTTAATGCTATTTTCAAAAGGTCTTATTTTCATTTTCTATACGATAGTAAAGCCGAGTTCTCCTTTGCTCGGCCGTGCATCACATTGACCCAAAATTGCTACAAAAGAGAAAGATAAGACCTATCGATTTACTCTTTATTGCATTCCAGCTTAAAAAAATCGGAAACCTGGCAACCCAATTTATGCTGCAATTTCTAGTGAACTCGATTTTTTCAAGTCTGTTAATTGCATTTCGCGCTAGAGCAAGTTATCGTTGGTAACGATATGTTACGTATGACGTTTTACGATGTAAGCTGTAATTGTATTAAAACTGACAGTCGGCGTTGTCATAAAAAAAAACATGAGCTATTCTACTAGATATTCAATATTCAAGAACAACAATTCTTTACTTCTTGGCTTAAGTATGTAAAATAGAGTTAAAAAAGATAACGACGGAATAACCTTAAAAGACATGTCAAACCATAATAATGTGGTCAATGAACATGGACTTGACCGTCAGCAACAGTTATCGATGTCAATTAGTGTTTATTTGTTTGCTATTGTTACGACTCTCATTTGATCTATCACAATCATAGAACCAAAAGGCGTTCTTGTCTGAATTAACTATAATTCCAAATTATTGTTCCAGACTAAGAATATTATTGATGTACTTTGTATTTCCAGCGAATAATAATTTTAATTAATAAATCTGTCCTAATGAAAAGCTGTATAAAACAATAACCCTGATTCTGCTTCAAGATGTTAAGCAAGAATGAATACTTTTTCAAGTAAACAACATTATATAAAACCTACGATCCTCTGACCATGCAAATTCTCAAAAAGTGTAGGAATTCCAAGTGGAAATCTAATGTCCTAGACCCATAAACAATAAACATATTTACCACTGTTGAATACAAACTGAATATTTAATCCACAGTCATTTATATATATATATATATATATATATATATATATATATATATATATATATATATATATATATATATATATATATATATATATATCTGTGTGTGTGTGTTATGTTGCATAAAAAATAAATGTCCCTGGTCAGGTAGACCGTGAACTTCATTTCAGACAAGTACACACACACACATTATGAAAAGAGAAAAAATAAAACAAATTCAATATACATAATAGTTATTCATTCAGTTACATTTGTTCTTAACTGTTTTTCCTATACATTTGACCGATTGACAATGTTCACACTCTCATTCAATAATACAATTCGAGTAAATTATAGGATCACTGGATCAAAAATCTACACTACTGTTACAAAGGTAGAATTTCTTTGTTAAATGATAATTTTGCATATTAATAATTGTTTTTAACAGTTATGGTCGGTAAATATCGGCTGCTGATAAGAATGTATCATTTTTATTTGTTTTGTATGCTGGATTTTTATTAAGGAGAGATTCGTGGGTCTTTCTGAATGCAGAATAGGTTCTATAATAACGTATGTGTAAGCAAAACGTCAAAAGTAATAATGTGAGACATGATTGGCACTAAAGGGAGTTATCCTCACACAGTGCGTATACATTATTGGCTTAATGGGCACAAACAGCAATTTAGCATTAGCAATATGAAACTGGCATCTATGTTGCATATGAACATTGCATACATTGGTAAATTGTTAGAAGCTGGCGACCTCAATTTTGACTACACTGTTACATTGTTGGATGTTGTTGACCTCAAACTGGAGACAAAATATCCAACAAACGGTGTGTGTGGTGACCAATATTTAGTCATTTTCTATCCAACGACATCCACACGCCATGTAAAGTGACCAATACCCCACATTATACCACCAGCAAACCACGTGTACACGACGTGTGTAGTGATAAATACTTCACACTATACCATTAATATGCAGCGTATACATAGTAATATTTAGTCATCTATTTTAGTCAACACTCCGCACTATCCCATTCAGTATCCCACATATGTTACCAAACATGCCATGTTTAATGACTAATACCTAGATGCTCGACTATCCAACACACTACGATATACCAACAGCACGCTATGTGTAGTATCCTGCTGTCTAGTGGATATAGGAATAGAAATAACTGGAAGGTAAACACCCGATGTTGTTTAAAAGCTCAGATATGGATAAAGAAAAGGTAAAATATCATTCGAATGAATTTTTATTTCTGAAAATAAGTTAACATCACATTTATCTTAATCGAAAGTAGAAAAATATTTCTCCAAAATGTAGTCATCGGCTAAAAGAGTCCTAACGTACATTGAGGGCCACATTGTTGACGATATCAGTGAGCAACCCTTTAGTAGATGAAACTGAAAACACCATATTTAATCTACATTCGTCGAATAGGATAACTGGCTGGCGTTCTGATCAGAGTTTGATATTGTTTACCACTGTAGGTAAGACTTCCACCCAGCGCATCTAAAATCTGTCCCTTTCAATGTCTATTTTTATAGCTGTTGTCATTAGCCATCACACTGAACACGGTACTAGTTTGATTGAATCATAGACTACATCATTACTATTGTTATTGGCATAGCAAGTAGATCTAGCTCTGACATGAACAATTTACAAGAATGTCAGTGCATCATTTTTGTTCCTTAACTAGTAATAAAAGCTTCAAATTGTTTGACCACTACTCTCCTTTTCTTATTATTCTTCTAATCGTGTATATGAGGTTTGAATGGTTTTCGACAACGAAATCTCCCTTCTACTTGCTAGCTCGTAGATGATGAAATAATGTTTTTCCAACTTCATAAGAGTGTTTCGGTGCCCTCTTAGGTCGTTTCCAATATGAAGCATCACTTTAAATTCCTGCTTTTGTCAAAGCTTCTTCGGGACTCTGTTGGCCGATGAATACGTTTTGATGAAAGTATTTTCCTTAGGTCAAAACTGCATATTTTGTTACATGCAAGATTTGAGTGACCATTGGTTTGAAGTGGGCGTTACCGTAAAAAAAAATTGATTTTAACCTATCTCCCAAACCATCTCCTCTTAGATAGGGTTGGAAATATGCTTGCGGAATCGATCACTGCACAGAATGTCATTTGTCTATGGTGTTATCTTCGTATTACCGCCCTTAATAGCAGACATAATGAGAGAAAATCTGATGGACAGAACTTAGCCTTCAGACAGACAAATCCATTCAGGAGATGTGAAATGGTATGTTAGGCGATAAGTACACTTTATCGCGCTTTCTCCACAGCTTTTGCCAAACTGATAGTGAAAGATAAACGAGATGTAGCGCACCGAAATAATATCATGTATGGATTATCATGTTAAGGATATTCAATTCTTGACTTGAGTTGGATAAATGATTTTCACCCAAGCCATTGAGCTTCCTGGTCTAATTGAATGGACTGAGATAATATGACTGTCGTTGGGGAACACGTCCGCAGAACTGTCACTGGATAATGTTAACTAAAATTGATTTTTTTATTGTTCTGGTCGCCGAGTATATACTCAGTGTTATAGGATGTTTTTCCGAAGATGATTCCCGGAAGAGGACTGCTGTTGCGACTGGAACAGTAGTGGTTACTAGCGTTATCGAGGCTACCGTTATTGTTGTTGTTACTGTCGGTATATTTGGACAAGAGATTATGAAGAAGATAACCCATTCGTCTGTTAAAAAAGAAGCCACATTTATTGTTTAAGTTGCAAACTAAAATTTACAACATTTGCTCCAATGACACATTACAACACAAAAGTTTGTCAAAAAATATTATTTCTTGTGGCTGATATTCTTGGAAAGGATCTCTGCTGGTATGTTGTTAACTTTTACTTCTTATTATAGTCGGTGCTTTTCAATTCAAGAATCCAAACTGGGTGGATATCCTTTTCAACGAACTTTGAATTCTTGTGGTCGATGTTTTCTCACTTTCTATGTTCTTCGATCAAGAATGCATTCAGTAATGTACAATTCTTCTTTTCTGATAACTTGGTATAGCACGGGCAAGTTAAAAGTTCGTTAAATTATCATTGTCAAAATTGCGTTTGGTTTGTCCAATGAGAACCCAGTCTCGTGTTTAACAAGTTTTTTATTTTTTATTTTCTTTTGTTATTTGAAGTTCCAAACAATCCGTCAAGCACAATCACTTCGTTCTGATGTGTCATTTCTTGTTGATGCTACGACGGTACTATTGGCTGTAAACTACGACTACCATATTGATGTATTTGAGAGTATGTTCCCATTTCTACATCCGTTCTTTCAAAGTCAATAGGAAGCGTTTAAATCCAATAGCTTCTTTTCATAATTTTAGTGGGGAAGAATAAGAGAAGAATATTTTTTTTTAAATTTAGACAGCAGTCCATATAATTACATATAATCACATTATTAGGCAAATATAAAATCAAAGTATTTTAAACATGAAAGGCCATCCATATCGTATGTACATTGTTAAGAATGACATTATATGGGACATTTAAAGAGTATTGGTCATGTCCATCTTTAATCTGAGAATTTATTTCGAATCCCATAGTCCCACGCAGATTGCAAGATACATTATTACTATTCGATAGTTTTGCCATCGATGAAAACACATTACTGCTTGAAAATTGAATACATTGTAGCTTACAAACATGTCAGAGGCACTGTTCCATCCTGAAAGGATAAATATATGATGAAGACTACATTTACGACCCTATGGAATTAAAATAAATAAAACAAAAGAGTGGGAAGCAACAAGTCTTGCAAAGTTCAACGAATAATTTATTTCCCTAGAACACAAAGTGAAAATGTCAAACGAACGTAAGGTATTACGAATTGAATCCGAAATATTCACAGAATTACTAGTACAAGTCCTAATGAATAAAGTTCTGAATAAATTTTAGTGGTATTGCAAATAATTTCCAACCCTAAAGGTGTTCATATAATTTTAGTGACCGGTAGTCTCTAATGTAATAATATACCAATGGCCTGAATTGTAATGATGTGCAACTTTAAGATGAGAATAATCTATATTTGATACTCATAGAACATTTTCTAAATTTGCGTAGTAGCATGTTTGTTGCAGGCAACGAAAATCTCTTCATCAACTGACCGATTGGATTTTAAAATATGATCCAACTACACACAACTGTTGACATATGTAATATCATGGTGCTTAAAGATGTACAGAGGGAAGAGTTGGAAATTTGAAAAGAAGTGGTCCGAAAGACCATGTTTACCTATTTTTGTTTATTATAGATCCGTAATGTTCACACATCTTTAATAATTTCGTTAAAAAGTCAATGGAAGGAATAATCAAAATGATATATTATTAACAAAACTAAAATTGTTAAGAAATAGCTCATTTGGTGCCAAATGTAACTCCAACTGATACTGACCCAGCTTATGATTTCAATTGTCTATACATAATAAATGACAAAGAGGAAACAACACAGCCTTGCCTCACACCCTTGGTTACCTTGAATGAGCTGGATAATGCACACCCACAACGTACACATTACCACTGTTTGAAATACCAGTTAACTAGAGTATGAACTGTGAAGACGTATTTTGAATATCAAGCAACTTTCTTAAAGTGTCCAATGACTGACCCTAAAAAAATGTCTTAATAGCATCTAAAAACATGCAACCACAGTGCTGTCATGTTTTACATAAAAGTTGGTAGTTTCTTAAATTGCCACAGAGGTATAGTATATTGAATGTTGTTTCATACAACGAAATTGATTATCAGAGATTGTGACTTCACATCGTTGTAGTAAAATATATTCAAATATTTTTTAAATAATTGTCATACAATTAGTTTTGACCCTCAGGTTACCAAACATACTTTTCAATAGCGTGACACACAATTAAATAAAATCACCCAAAGGATACGAAGTCTACTATCTGAAAATTTAAAATACAAATATGAAAAATCCGACCATGAACATTTACCCTCTTTTTGTTTGGCTATGGCCTGTTGGATCTCAGACAGTGCAATTAGTTCAGTACGACCAGAACAGACCAAGAATATTGAAAGAACATACTCATTATTCGAATCGTTTGAGCACTATTTAGTAAGGCTTCAAAATGATTGTTACACATGTTGCATATATAATTTTGGCCATGGTACCAATCAGTGCAAATTGGCAGCCTATTGGATATTGTCTTAATATTTTGTTTAACATCTTTCCAGAGTTCCCATTAGTCTAAATTTTCTAATTCATTTATCAAGTATCTTGGCTGTGTTGTACGTGCTTGCACAATCTAAGAGCATACTTAAATTGAGCTCTTGTTTGGCGCATTTGGTTACTGAGAGATCCATGCCGATGTTTGCCATGATCAAATCACGTAAGGTAAGCATTTCATGCCTAGATATGCAGTTCTTTGAAGAAATATGTCTTTTAATAATTCTTTTGGAGAGTTTGTTTTTGATTGTCAGTGGTATGTTTGTTTGCCATCGTGTAGACTTCCTAGCACTTTATTCCAAGAGAAGTCAAAGCTGGCACAAACTCTTAACATCTGGTATTTTTTGGGATTGCAATGCCTTACGTATCTGTTTAATGGGTGGCATCTGGACAGATGTATTTGGTTCTCGAGAGTACAAAATTAGCTTATGTTTGCCTTAATTCCTTATGAGTTGTCCTCTGCTGACAAGGGCTTGGGGTCATCTTTTTTCATTCAGCCAGGTTATTTATACAGTTGGTGGATCTTCAATATCTGGTGGATCTCCTTTCTTAGACATCCATGCAGGCATGTTTTTAGGAGCTGTTGATACCGTTTAGACATCCATGCAGCCATGTTTTTAGGAGCTGTTGATACCGTTTAGACATCCATGCAGCCATGTTTTTAGGAGCTGTTGATACCGTTTAGACATCCATGCAGCCATGTTTTTAGGAGCTGTTGATACCTTTTAGACATCCATGCAAGCATGTTTTAAGAGCTGTTGATACCGTTTAGACATCCATGCAGGCATGTTTTTAGGAGCTGTTGATACCGTTTTTCTTTTTTGTGTAGAGAATCGCGTTTAAAGCTTTTTATTGAAACAGTTGATGGTATTGCAATAATTGTTAGTAACGTGGCGATTTTTCTATTGGTGACAAATCTGCCAGATTTACAAAAGATTTTAATTTTTGCTATAAATGCGACATCTCAGCGAGAATAGGATTAGGCGGTAAATATCGTATCCATTGTTCGTACGAACAATCGAGTTCAATCCGTCGATTACATATATCGAAATTATTTTACTTTCTTCCAGAATATCCAACGGTACAAGTGTGAGGGCTTTCCAGAAATGCATGTCTTTTTATATTTTTCTTCATCATCTTATCACTCCTTTTAACGGTGGTTCAGCATTCGATCTTAGGAAAGGAGCAACGAATTTTAACATATGCAATATCAGATTGGTAGATATCATCCTCGTGGAATGATTACGTTTTTCTCAGAGACTGGTTTACATACTGTATATGGTAACTACTGACAAAACAGTCCCATGATTTGATGACGATATCAGCCTTTTTGACATCTTTTGGTACAGAAGGAAAACTAACTGAACTAAATGTTATCAAAAACTTCTTTATGATACCGTAATTGGTCTCCAGTAATAATCGGGACGTCGTATTGACTTGATTTTAGCTACTACTGGTTTTCTTAACGGACTAAATCGTGGCAGCTCTTGTTTGGACAAATTCAATATACATTGTAACATACCTATTCTGTCTTGTACTTTTGCTTTAAGATAAGCCACTTTGTTGACTGCAGCAGCAGTAAGATCAGTAGAAGAAGACGGCGACAAAGTAGAAGTTTCTTTGGAAAGGATTTCCAATTTTCATCAAAGTGGGAAACAATGGTATTTAATCGTGTTCGACAGGCATGATCATTAACGTAAGAGAAATAGAAGTGGAAGGAGAGACCATCACGAGGCGAGGTTTTCTTGAATACGAGAGGGTTCTAGCAGCAATACCTTTAATTTCTTTGGTTTTTCCTAAGGTATAATCAAAAATTCCAAGATGTAGTTGACTCAATCATGCAGCCATATCAATTATTGGTTAGATTTCTAAGATTCCATGAATGACAGATTTCTAAGATTCCATGAATGACAGATTTCTATGATTCCATGAATGGCACGAGGCATTTTAGTCAATGAATTTTTCATAGTCTAGCATCATGAAAGGTATTTACATTTCAAAACCACTTGAGTCCCCAAATGGCCGAAGGATCTGAGTTACTTCTCTTTACAGATCACTCCCAGCAACTCACCTGTGTCCTCGTGAGTTTTATTCTCTGTTCGACCAAGAAATCCATGTGAGAAAGTGTGCCAGTAGCTTTCAGTTTGTCATGGCTCCTTCCAGGGTATATCCACGTTCTTCCTCCATCAAGGATATCCTGGCCGCCATGCTCAATTTACTTTGTGCTGAAAAATGGCTTTAAGCCACACAAATCCAGACCATAAAAAACATACAGTTCAAGTTTTGTTTTATTTCATCAGTCATACATATTGATTTTGGCACATGAAGCTACCTCTTTTTTCCAATCGTCGAATCAAGGCTTTTCCAGTCATGTATATCCTTCCAGTCGTAAACCTGTTAGCGTATCCAATTGTATATACACACCTATCAAAATACGTATGAAGAACTGATAAGATACGAAAAGCATCCTCGCCACAGAGGAGTACACAACTCGTATTCATAACTATTTGCAACAGTTTTTACACAATAAGTTTTTCGTTCAAATATAAAGTTTGACGGTCATGCATTTGCATACACTTTTCATATGTTTACTACAGAAATCTGCTGGTGAACGAACTCCATTAACTGTAGTTCACACTCACGGAGACGAACATATACACGTCGTCCAAAATTAAAGGAACAGTGTCGTCTTGTGGAATCAGTTCTTTTAACCGTACTTGATGATCTGCTAAGTCTTTGAAACTGCAGTGGACATTCTGCCATGTAATTTGGTCCAGGCATGCATCATGAAATGATGCAAGCTGTAACAGACTACATATAATCAAACCAACCATATGTTACTGGGTTCCTTCCTACAGAACCATCCGTAGGGAGGATGTAGTCACTGCAAGAATTCGAATTGGTCATGCGCATATAACCCACTCCTAAATGTTAAAAGGTAATGACCTAGCTGAGTGCGTTTCTTGCAAAGACCCTTCACTGTGAAGCACTTTGTGACAGATTGTCCCAATCTTCAATCTATATGTGATCGTTACTATGTTCAACACTTGAAGGAACTTTCTGATACATTAAACCTGCCTAACATTTTAAATTTCTTGACAGGATTAAACATCTATTCTAAGATATAATTTTTGTTCTATATTTTTGAGTATTGTTAGAGTATATATACTGTCGTTCATCCAAAGTACCTTTAGCTATATAATTATTTACTGACACACACACCATTTAAATTCCCCGTTGATCGGGAACCTTCATATATTATCCTCACTATCTCATCTGTCTGCTTTTAATTGCTTAAAATATCGTTGGTCGATAATGAACCTTTAATCAGTTGTAGATAATCTAGCATATAACCATTTCTACTGCGCTAAATAGCCTTGCATTGCGGATGCACAGCAAAACCGCAATCAATCAATTAATCTTTATATTATTTATATATGTATTTTATTCTTGGTATTGGACACTTTTCATTCTTTTCGTTTCACTTGAATTCGTACAAACCCTCTGTAAATGGGTTATTGCAGCTCAGAATGTAGACGAAACATTCACATGTAAGTGTTTAACCATTTCCCGGAGTTCGTCCTATGGAATTCTAAGCATCACTGAAACACTGCAGTTATAAGACTCGAAATCCAAAATCTTGCAAGAGCTGGGTAGTGTAAGCGGTAGGTCTAGATTTTATGTATGTCGATTTTACGGTACGTCAATCGTAAAAATTAATCTTTAGGGGCTACCAAAAGACTTTCTTTCTTATTTTTATCGTCTTGCATTGGAGGTAGAGGTAGAGGATCTTGGCTCAGGAGTACTCATGTCCTCTTTAAAATCGCTAGCGTGATCTTCTCCCATCACTTTTTGGATATCGTCGGGGTGACACACACACCGAATCGTTGTTTAAAGTACAGAATAATAAACATATTTTGGCAACCAAAAATTCTAATTGGATATATATATATATATATATATATATATATATATATATATATATATATATATATTGGCAACCAAAAATTCTAATTGTTTTTTATATATATTTTCACAGAACACATGATTTTGATTTAAACGCGAGACACTCTTTCAGTCTTAACTATTATAGTTTCTGACTACTTTCTACTTGGCAATGTCGAGGCAAGAACATTTCCATACCTTTAAAGTTAAATCATCGTTAAATTGTACATGAAAGTCCTGAATGTCGTATACCGTTCTAACTAGGAAGTTTGTAAAGGTAATGTCTGACCAATGTCCGATGTCAGATTCTCAAACCTATACAATTGTAAAAGCCATTCAGGTACCTCCTCTTGTACCAGGAATGACATAAAATAGTAAGATAATAAAATACATTATGGTATCATACGAAATCTAGTGATACTGAGCAATTCTCTGTGTTTTTGTTGTGAAATTTGTATATAGAGCTAGTTTATAATATAAAGGTAAGCTGACATTTAGTTCCATATATTCCCACAATTAGGCTTTGATGTAAATATGAAATTGTATTTCATAACTACTTACATTACCACGGAAATATACCTTAACATGAAGGAGTCTCTGGGCAAAGCCATTCTGGACGTTATAATGCGTCTTTCCATTAATATCCTAAAGATGATTCAGTTAATGTTTCAATATCGGTTGTTATAACATATAAAACAGCAGGCCCAACTGGTCAGTCTTGCCACTTATAATATATAAAACAGTACTGAGCAGTTATCCACTTGTAACATATAAATGTAACATAAAACAGTACTGGTCAGTCTAACCACTTATAACATAAACAGTACTGGTCAGTCTTAGCACTTATAACATATAAAATAGTACTGGTCAGTCTTACCACTTATAACATATAAGACAGTACTGGTCAGTTTTTACCACTTATATAAAACAGTACTGGTCAGTCTAACCACTTATAACATAAAACAGTACTGGTCATTCTTACCATTTATAACATATAAAACAGTACTGGTCAGTCTAACCACTTATAATATATAAAACAGTACTGGTCAGTCTTAGCACTTATAACATATAAAAAAATACTGGTCAGTCTTACCACTTATATCATATAAAACAGTACTGGTCAGTATTACCACTTATAACATATAAAACAGTACTAGTCAGTCTTACCACTTATAACATATAAAAAAGTATTGGTCAGTTTACCACTTATAACATATAAAACAGTACTGGTCAGTCTAACCACTTATAACATATAAAACAGTACTGGTCAGTCTAACCACTTATAACATATAAAACAGTACTGGTCAGTCTTAGCACTTATAACATATAAGACAGTACTGGTCAGTCTTACCACTTATAACATAAAACAGTACTGGCCAGTCTTAGCACTTATAACATATAAGACAGTACTGGTCAGTCTTACCACTTATAACATATAAAACAGTACTGGGCAGTCTTACCACTTTCATAAAACAGTATTGGGTCCAAACTTACTGCTTATTATACAGTAAACAGTACTGACCAGCCTTTCTATTTATAATATATTAAACAGTACTGACCGGCTTTACCACTCAGAACATAAAACAGTACTGGCTAGCCTTACCACTCATAACATACATCAGTACTGGCTAGCCTTACCACTCATAACATAAAACAGTACTGGCTAGCCTTACCACTCATAACATAACATAACATAACACAGTACTGACTAGCCTTACCACTCATAACATAAAACAGTACTGGCTAGCCTTACCACTCATAACATAAAACAGTATTGGCTAGCCTTACCACTCATAACATAAAACTACTGACTAGCCTTCCCACTCTTAACATAAAACAGTACTGACTAGCCTTACCACTCATAACATAAAACAGTACTGGCTAGCCTTACCACTCATAACATCAAACAGTACTGCCCAGCATTATCACTTATAACATATACATACTGGCCAGCCTCAGCAATAATAACATAAAACAGTAACGACAACACTTACCACTGACTTGCTGATATACATCAATACACTGATACTTAATAACCTGTTCTGTGTAATAATGGGTTTAGCACAAGTAAGCTTGAAGGCAGCGACAGAAATTATGCAGGGTATTAACCTTTGGGCAGCTTCTAAATATAACTGTATTCGTACTGACGTTGAGTTCTACTGTACAATGCAGAATACAAACAAGCAGAGCTTTCTGTAAAGAACACGATTGAAAATTAGACATTCCCCCTATCTGTAGCCAAATACCGATCCCTACATGGCGTGAACCCACATACGTCATGCTACCAGAGAAACGGGAACGTTGGAGTTGTTTCCAGACAGCTCTTGATTACAACACTATGTCAACCAAATCAAACGTGTTTTTTTTTCCCTCTCAGTACGTAGGTACATAATCCATTTCACAAAGACGTTAATTCAATACGAAGATACATCATCCATTTCATAAAGATGTTATTACAATACGGAAATGCATAATCAAAAAGACGTTATTTCAGTGAGGAGATACATATTCGACTTCATAAAGATGTTATTTCAATGAGGAGATACATAATCCATTTCACAAAGACGTTATTTCAGTGAGGAGATACGTAATCCATTTCACAGAGACGTTATTTTAGTACAGAGATACATAATCCATTTCATAAAGACGTTCATAAATTGATAGGTGTATGTTGTTTTCATTAATTTCAAATAGATTTTTAAAAAATTGTAAAATTATAGCATGATTTAAAATGTTGTTCATTCACTAAAAGTTCCTGTTCTGAATCAAAGTTAAGTTTATATCTCTCATGGATATAAACGCATAGGCTTAACGTATGATGGTAGTCTAGGTTATCTCCCTTATACCATTGATTCAACAATTCAGTATTTACATGTAAGCGTGTATTCTCAAATACGTATCGTATTTATTTTGTCTATGCATCATTAAATCAAGTTATCATTAGTTTTTTTTTTAACAATTGGCGTTTTATGGTTGACAGGATCTAATAATTCAGACATTTTTGTATGAACCTTGCAAAGCATCTGAAGAAGATATATTCAATATATTTATCCGACATGATAAAGTTCCGTCATATAGCTTAGAGGACTAGACGACATTATTTACATTCTGAAAGGCAGTTAAGAAATAGAGAATCTTGCATAAGTGCTCATTTCAAGCGAAATTTCTAAAACGAGTAGAAATAGTTCTATCCTTTTATGGCCTTGTGGAACAAAAGATAGAAAAGATCTGACTGGACGAACAACAGTGTAGTAAAAGTGTGATATATATATATTCGGATGCCTCTGTTGTTTACATAATGTTCGGATGCCATTGATGACCTCTTGATAATGTGACTGGGTGGGACATCATGCTACATGTCTGCGGCATGATGCCCCAGTGTTAGACATCACTAACAACTGCCATACTGCAGACATCGTAGAGATACGACTGAAAAATTGTAAAAAGCTACGTTAAAAATCAAAATCACATCACATCACATCCACAGGTATCGTTTTGTTTTTCTCACGCGTCTGATAGTATTCACGAAATGAAAGGAAGACAGGATCGAGCGATATACCCGCACGTAGCACAGCTGCAATCTGAATAATCCATAACAAATAAAATCCATAAACTGTTGGAGAACGTATCCTAAAACCATTTTGTCCAAAATAAGTTCAAATGATACATCTATGAGCAATGCATCAACTCGCAAAATACCGTTTGCGGCATCAAATTCAATATTTATAAACGCCCTGAACGTGCTGGGGCGTTTGTATATCTCATATATATGGTTTTTGCTTAACTGGGCTTAATAAGGGCTTCGCAAAATCACTACAATGGGTGAGTGGATGCCATCGATTCTTCCAGTCGCCAACGTTGCATCTTGTTATTAACCTCGAGCGGTATTTTATGCAAAATCCCATCGGGTCCGTCAGCAGTAACACGGAATTTCAAATCAGCCCTTGCGAAATAACAACGTATGCCTATTTCATGGTCCTCATTGCAAAATTCCTTTGCGGGGCTAGATAAAATATGTTTAACAAAGGGGGCCGCGTCAGTAACCTCAAATGACCCATCACTGAGGAAAACACTAGCATAAATTGTGTAAGACTAACGTACGTTCCCAATAATGTCAAAAGCTTGTTAATGTCCTCCGTTGATTTGGGCTGTTTATATTCGGCAACAGCCATTACTGATCTTCTCTTATGCTTGTGTTGCTTTGCTCCTGCGTAATGGTATATTATTTTGTGAATACTGTTGATTAATGCGTTCGGATTCCATTGATATGCAATACCCTAAAACATTTGTTAAATTGATACGCTCTTTAAAATCTTCATCATCACAGCTAGAACATTCTCTAAAACAGGAAACGGTTCTCTCGTTTCAGTCAGCGATTTAGTCAGACTCTACATTTTCTTGCACAATGTTATAAAAATTCTTCTTCTTTATCTACATAAGCCTGACCTAGTTTATTCAGTTCCATTTATATGGTCACTTCCAAGTTAATCTATTTATCATTGTATTTCAAATATGTCACTGAAAACGCATATAACATATTTTGACCCTCTTTGATAAATATGTATGATGCATTCGAACGATACAGCAATTTCAGTGTTTCTGTTATACGTTTAATATTCCATTCGTTTGATATATTAATGCCATTGTTAGAGACCTACGTAAATTCCTTCAAAATATTTTGTGAATCAATCTGAATTTTCCATTGACCTCTTAATTAGGAAAGGAGATTTCTCCGTCCAAGCTGTACTTGTTTAAATTAGTTCTGTGACATTATTGTCACGCGACTAAATGTAACCAGATCAATGTGAGGTTTTGCTATCAGTTAGTGTTGTTCAGCGTATGTCACTTTCATACACTATTAAAAGATTATGCGTGCCATATTTACATCTCTAATGTTGATTTTACAAACATATCATCATACTGACTATCATTTTCATATTTCACTAGCTCAGTACTCTGAAGTCATCCTATTATATAAAATCTTACTCCGAAACTTGAATTCGCAATGGCAACGTTGTGTCTGATGATAATCGCATTAGCTGTCACGGCTACTGACTGTGTTAGATAGTAAATGAAAAACCACGTATTTGGCGTAAAAAAAATTCATGGTCTCCTCCCAATAATATGCTAATATAAAAAGTATGCATATTTACAGCTTCGTTTAATGTTAAGCACATATAGCAAACACGTCAACCGAACATTTCCAGAGCTCTCACTAGAAATATTTCGGTTACTTTTCGATATTAGCAGAGCTGTTATAACTCAGGTGTAGGTTAGATCAATATATATTATGTCTCTTTCTGAAACTAAGGCACGTAAGATAAACTGTCTCGATGAAATCTGCATGTATACTCTGAAAGTATATATATATATATATATATATATATATATATATATATATATATATATATATATATATATATATATGTATATATATATATATATGTATATATATATATATGTATATATATATATATATATATATATATATATATATATATATATATATATATATATATATATATATATATATATATATATATATATATATATATATATATACCATACACAACCCTCAAGAAGGTGTCTAAGTGTTGAGCATCCAGAGGGTTGCACATAGTACATTACTCGCTTACCATTACATGCGGGATATAAGCTGTTGCTTATCATCAGGGACCCAAAAAGGCTCAAGACCAGAACCTGTATTCTAATGCTAATAAAGGTACCCTGTCTTAATTTCACACATGATTATTTCTTTGATATAAGTCTTGAGATGATTGTTTGAACTTAGCGGTCTTAAAATATGTATTGATTATGTTTTCTAAGAATCGATTATTTGTTCCGTTTATGTCATTCATTATGCCAATGAACTGTTAGTTAGCAAAAGTGTATATAGATTAAGAACTGGATTTTGTTTGATTTATTTGTTAGCTAAGATTTGAATTCATTTCACCTAGAATCAGTTCTATTGACACTGGAGCAGCAATATGGACTATCCGGCTATTTACTGATAACCGTATGTGTACATGTGCTCGACATTAATCATGATAGTTATCAATAATACATACTGCAGTGACTTAACTGTAATTAGGCGCGAGCAGACGACGCTGTCGATCACTTAGTGCCGGCATCTACTTCTGTTGGAGAAATACATTAATTTTCCTGTACTATGCTATTTTGTATATGGAAAGAACTAAGCTAGACTTTATAATGTATAGAATGCAAGGTTATTAAACGAGGCAAATTAACAGTGTAGATTATCTTGTGAACATTTATACGGAGTTCTGCTGCATAACGAGAGATGGAATGTTAGTCAGTTCCGGAAGTAAAGACCGAACAGAATTTTAGTCTGTGTTTATTTTATTTATCAGGAAAATAGCTTCCAAGTCCGATATTAAAGATTTCACTTCGGTACGTCGGGTATTAGAGTCGATGTGTAATATAAAAGAGTCCACATAGGATTGAAGAATCCACGCCTGAACGACCACAGGGATAGAGTGTTGCTGTTCAAGATGATTCTAACTTACATGCTACGTTAAGTCCGGAGAGGGTGACAGGAACCAGATCAGGATATACAAACATGCCGGACAATGAAGTTCGAAACTCTCGTTCGATTCTTGATGAAACCTGCCGTGCCTAAGTAAACGGAATTGCTTATTGCATTTTAAAGCTTTGAATGAATTTATTTTCTGATAGAGGTGCATCCTACTTGATCTTGTGCAATTTCATTTTGTTTATGTAATTAATTAAATTGTTAAATTTTGTATACAGTTGCTCCTGTTGTTTTGTAATGTATCCCTGCTCAGATCTCCTTTTATTCCATCCATTAATTTTATATTTTATTATTCGATCGATCTGGACTAAAACACAGAGGTCACCCATCCATTTCCCTTTGACATCTATAGCCCAACTAGAAATTAAAATCCCAGTAGTTAAACACGCGCAAGCTATTGTTACATGCAAGCTCCTAGCCAATGGGAAACGTTCTTTGCATCTCTCCCTACTGCGCTAATGACCGTCAACCACTTCTTCAAATTTAGGACACCACTATCATACAGAAATAGAGAGTGGTGGAACTGATGCAGTTGTTCCGAGAAATCAAGCGAATACAAAGACATTAAACATTGAGAATCTAGCAGAGAAACAATATGTTGAGCCTATAAGAGATTAATTTTTGAATAGATTAAAAAGACCCAGAGACACAGAGGAAACACGAGAGAATACAAAAAGACCAATGTCAAAGACACAATATCCAACTGAACCATCAGTTACTGTCACAAACCAATACTTGTCCCTGAATACAAATATATCAATATTTGGGTCATTCAAATCAATGGCTTAGAAAACGAAATAGTCATAACAACTGGAAACTGAAATAGATGACTTGTTTGATGATATTAGAAGTAGAATACTTGCATGCAATTGAAGAACAAACTTTACATAGATTATTTACCACTCAAGGAACAGAACTTAGAGGCTACAAAGATGCTGTTGACTTTCAACTTATAAAAGAAGCCTTTAAACGAAAACTCGAATATCTTGATGAATAGAGTAAGAAAAGAAAAACACATGATAGTAAAAAAAATATTGCAGACTAAACCGGGGAAAAATTAAATTATGACCATATAACTAATTGAAAGTTTTGAACAATTTGAAAAATTACAGACTCATCATGGAAAAATATTAATAAATAATACATCGCAAACTTCGCAAGAGAGGCCGAAACAACTTTTAGAAAAGGTTATAGCAACTGCTGATATTGCCACAATGATTGCAATGGATATATCAAAAGGTGCACCGTCTCCGGCAAATTTGGTAAACCTACTGTTTTGTCTACTCCACTAGCACCAAATACATCAATGACATCCTCTGATTTCAATTCCCAACTCAACCTGCTCCAGACCAATAATTTTTAAAATAATTTAAAAATAATTGAAATCTTCAGCCAATTATTTGTATGAATTAAGCAAAAGAGCATCAAAAGCAATATTATTTGAAATTATTAGTAGTTAGGCTGGTTATTATTCCTTCCTTTCCTTACAAAATAGGTTACTTGCCCTATCTTAATTAAGTAGGTTTGTTACAAACATGTTTGTTCTGTGAATTGAAGAGTTAAAGATTTGTAACCTATTTCAAAAGTAAACCATCCCAGTCATGAGTATCAAAATGAATGACTATTTGTTCAATTAAATGGTCAATGCTGTTTGGGTTGTTTTGTTAGTTTTGTTTGGTTGGTTGGTTGGTTGTTGTTTGTTTTGTTTTGTTTTTTTGCGGGTTTTTTTTTTGGAGAAGCTGGGGGAGTATCTAAATTGCTTGGCGCATTTTAAAGGGCACAAAAACTGACAGAAGTAACAACATTGTTATGCACAACTTCTTAGTAATAAATTTTACATAGTTGGTCATATATTTGTCTTCTACACTTTTTGTATCTTAATGTTACTGCCACATGAAGCTTATCACCCCTTGATTTAAGTATATTGTAATCCCATGTTTTCAGCACATGGGTCTGGTTGCAAGTAATCAGAATTTTGAATCAACCCTCCTAAAATACATAAGTATATTCATGAAAAATAGCAACGCGTAATAGTTGGTGGATATACTTTATATTTAGATCAGAATCATGGTACACTAATACAGGAGTATTTAGCAATTCTTCACACATGTATAGAGCACACATATATATTAATACAAAATAATTGTAATGCAACTGATTCAAAGAAGAGAAAGGATAAAGAAGAATTGGTGGAGAAAAAAAGACGATAAATGCATATACCATCCTTTGGAATACTTACCTCTAAGTTAGTGGTAAGGTTTAGTCCCAGTTTATGGAGTCACTGGGTTTCAAAAAGGTGTCGTTGCATTTTACTACCCATTTTCATAACGATATCAATAGATGCCAGAAACCTAAACACCATTATCCCTAAACTTTGAAATAAATTCATCTGAAAGACCGTTACTATATCACCGACCAATCTATGTCCAGTCGTTTGCTCTCTATTCGATTGGAATTTATTTTTTATCAGGGAGAGGTATCTTACATTCAGACAGCAGCAAACCGTATCTGGATATAAAAATAAATGTTTAGAATTGATATTACCAAATCTTGTACGTTTTTGTCTGTCAAATGACAGTATAAAATAACGCAACCAGACAGTATGGTGTTATACACAAGTTAGTTGATTCTGCCGATAGGTGATATCATGCCGTGTACTGTATCGTTTCAGTGATTCAACACTGTCAAATTGTATCATGCAGTCTAGAAACTGAGTTTCAGTATAGAAAATTGTATCTCGTTAAATTTATTTGTCATTTAAACTGGTTAAAGTAAGCTACTCAGTTTTTGCGTTGAACTGTGTTGCAAGATAAGACTTCGTTGCTGTACAGATTGTTTTTCTTATCTTGGTTTTCTTATATATATATATATATATATATATATATATATATATATATATATATCGTTGTATGAATTTGTGATCTCTTAAATGGAGATCACTGTTTCTTTTTCTTTAGTGTGCTTTAATTCTTATGCACTCGTGCAATCGTACCTAATCGGTACCTCTATAAATAATTCGATTGAGATCTTTGTGAACTGATTCGAGGTATAAATAAAATCATGAAGGAGTGAGTTTAGCGGTCTTTATTTTCCAGCATAGACTGTATATGATCTTCATTGAACTTTATCATGACACTCTCAAAGACACATAAATGACAAAAGAAATTTATTTAGCAAGTGAACCATGTCCATGAACGATCTATATAGTGTTGCTTATATTAAAACGGTGTTCGGTTGATATTTCAGGTGTATTGAAACGTATAAGCATTCTCTGCATATGTACTTTTGTCCGTTTCGTATTTTGATTTGGGATAACAATTTCGATATATCCTTAAGGCCAACGTAATGGCACTCTATTTCTGCGTATGCGATTAAAATAATTAGCATAATTATGATTATCTCATTTCGTTTAGCAGGCGCTCTCGAGATAGTATGTACTTCTGACAGAGGTGTGTGTGTGTGTGTGTGTGTGTGTGTGTGTGTGTGTGTGTGTGATTTGGAATTTTTCACGTAGCTTTAACAATTTTTCAGTCATATCGCTACGATGTCTGCAAGTGTGACAGTTTATAGTCATGTCTAGCACGGGGGCATCATGCTGCAGACATGTAGCATGATGTCCCCCATCCAGTCACATCATCCTGACACCAGGCCAACCAGTCATAACCTCTTAATGCTGAGCGCCAAGCGAGGCAGCTGTTAGTACCATTTTTGTAAGTCTTTGGTATGACTCGACCGGTGGTCGAACCCACGACCTCCCGCATCAGAGGCGAACGCTCTAACAACTAGGCCACCGGAGCAGTAAGGTGTAAGGTGAAGTATAACACATACATTGGAGAGAATGTTGACATGCCCCTATGTTTCTTTCATGTACTGTGACTGGAATTTATTTGGATATTGTACTTGTGGAAACTCTACATGATCTAAGCACACATCTAACTAAAATAGCTGCTAGCGTGTAAACAAAACTATCAGCTTATTTTTTCTTTTGTGATTTACCTCTGATGTCCAAGAAGTGAAAATGGCCAAGATGAGCTAGCAGATTTTATACATGCATATCTTATGTACGAGTATTGTATATACTCTGTAATCCAGATTACGTCCATCCATCAATCATTACCAAGGGAAATAGCAGTTCTTTTAACAACATATGAGACACGAAAAGTCTTTTCTGAAGAGCTAGCACAACCAGTGAGGAAAACTGGGGAAATTATTTTTCTATAAAAATCTAACAATGTATAAATTACGAAACTGTAGAGTGCCACATTAAAACAAATAATTTGGAAAATTTGTGCAGTGTGTTGTCTTATATCATCATTTATGATGATCTCAACAAAATGATATATTAACAGTGATGCTATGCATGAAAACAAGCTAATTATGTTTATTTTACTCTTGCGTACACAATATGTCTTGTGGCAGTATTCTATATTTAATGGCTTTAATTATGTGGAAATTAGAAACTGTGGAACACGTGAATGAAGTCAGCTTAAAAGCTTTTGCATTAAGTGAAAAAGAATATAGTGAAAATGTTTATTTTCACTCATGTGATCTATGTAATGGCGTTCTAGAAATATTATATAATTTATGACAGCTGTAAGGTGAAGTGGAGATAATAGTTGCATACTTCTATGTTACTTTCATTTACTGTGGCTGAAATTTATTTGGATATTATTCTCGCGTAAATTGTTCATGATCTAAGCACACAGCTAACCAAGATGACTGCTCCCATGTGTAATATACTTGCTCCATGTATTTAACAAGAATTCTATTTTTCTCACTCTTTTCTCTAAAGTTTGCTAATAATTGTAATTGTTCGGCAGACAGTTCAATGTGGATGAATTGAGAAATACTCAGTTTCATTGAGCACAATTGGGTTATAGAGAATTACAGAGGAATCTGAATCCTTCCGCGAAAATGAGCACTACTTTCTCAGCAACATTATCTACTCACGAAACCGATAAATATCAACTATCAAGTGATCACAGCAGAGATCACCACGGCTAAATAAATGATAATTGCTCCAATATGAACTAGTGTGAACACAAACTCCATACTAAGGACTTCATGAGCATTGCTTGAAAAGTGATGGTGTGCTCATTTGAGTCTGTAAATGTTATATATGTTATGAACATTAGACAGTCCCTCAATGTAACGTCTAATATATTTATACTAAGTGATAATGTTGACCAGCGGCCCATAAGTATCGACACTTGGCTGACTATGAATGACATTTGGCGATTCGTTAATGTGCGCAAACATGATCTGACCTTTTACGTCGTATAATAATAATAATAATAATAATAATAATAATAACAAAATTGTTAATTGCATTGTTGTTACTATTCTTCTTTTCCACAGGTTCTTGATGGTATTGTTTTGATTAATCCGTGTGCGGGTGTGTGATTTGGATTTTTAACGTAGCTTTAACAAGTTTTCAGTCATATCGCTACGATGTCTGCAGTGTGGCAGTTTCTAGTGATGTCTAGCGCTGGGGCATCATGCCGCAGGCATGTAGCATGATGTCCCACCCAGTCACATTATCCTGACACCAGGCCGACCAGTCCTAACACTAACCTCTTAATGCTGAGCGCCAAGCCAGGCAGCTGTTAGTACCATTTTTGTAAGTCTTTGGTATGACTCGACCGGGGATAGAACCCACGACCGCCCGCATCAGAGACGGACGCTCTAACCACTAGGCCACTTGAGCGGTCTGGTTAATCTGTAATAAATAACTGTTATGATGAGTGATGCTTTTTATAGCAGATCTGACTTTTTTTTCAATTCCTAACTTTTTAGGCTGTCTGTATTTTGTTTGATATCACTTCTGTGTTCCTACCACAACTGCTATGATTTCTGCCTTCACTTTCGCGACTTTCTCATTTCTCTGGCCAGATTGCAGTCCTTTTCTTGTTCCTTTCGATGATCGAGTTCTCTGGTACTGCTGTCTAAAATGTAGGTCAGATTCCTATCCTTGCCCGCCATTGATCGGAGCTCATCTACTGTTTCCATTGATAGATCTAGACATCGAAATCCAACAGGATTTTCACTATTCTGTTCTTTGATCCCTTTCTCTGCCTAGTTACCGTAGCACTTGCGTGTTCACTCCAGACTACATTAAGTACATAGTTGCTTGTGTGCGTTTTAGCTGGTTTGTTGTGCCAAGACAAGTGGTGATTGTCGATTATCATAATTTATTTATTTACTAGTAGTAGCAGCAGCAGCGTAAGTAGTAGCACCAGTAAATAAAATATTATTATTATTATTATTATTATTATTATTATTATTATTATTATTATTTACACTAAAAAGCCTTCAGCCTGTCTTCATAATCAGACCTCTGCCTGATAACAGCCTGAAGAGTAAACGCAGTAACCTATATAATATCGGAGATATGGTGGGGATGGTGATCGTAGGACAAACATCAGTTGATCATGTGATCAATTATCATCAATGCTCATACATTTTATACAGTTAAAGGTCCGTTTTTGTGAAATGTGATAAGAACAAATCATAAACATATTACTGTAAAATGAATTTAGAAGAAAAGGAAATAGAAAGATGATGATATTTCATGAACTGTTTTATTGAGGTAGTAACACGTGTCTTAGGTCATACAGCCGGCATCCTGCCTAATGGTTTTGATATGCTGGTCCAAATATTTCTGGCTTTGTGCCACATCGATCCGTATGCCCGCACTCCACACATTGATTTTTGTGCGCATAACCGCACGGGCAGCCAAAGTTCTGACAGCACGCACAGTCAGCACGTGTCGGTTCAAACAAACAGAAGCACCCAGTAAACTTGGCCGTCCAACCGTCGATGCCATATTCTGGGGAGGGTTTCTCTAAAGAAAGAATTGGAGATAGTCCTATGTCAATTGTTGAGGCTTGAATAAATAGTAACACAAGAAAGAATGAAAACATATGAACTTATGGTTTAATAGAATCAAGTCCAAAAATAATTCAAAAATAATCAGAGAATAAAATTTTAGTAGTCCTAATAACAAAACGTTCTACTGATTTCACGTTCGAATCCCGACAAAGAATCCAAGATGGAAGACGATGACATATGCGGCAATCTGTAGTGTTGAAGTATACAGTTCCTTGTAAAAATAAAAATTATCACTCCGGTTTCTGATAACTGAATAATTTTTTATATAAATAAAACTGTCCTTGTTCCACAATATTGCACGAGCACAGGTATTTTCCAGAAAAATAATGGAATTAATCCTTTTGAATCCAAGTAATTTGAAATAACTCCAAACAGCACAACATACAACTAATACTTTAACAGCCCAGCTTATACTGAAATTAATCCTCCAAACCATAGGCTATATAGGCTTTATAAAACGTAAACAAGGCTCACGTGATCATCTTCTGGAAGTTTATAGAAGCAAGTACTTGTTACAGATCACGTTTACCCAGAGTGACCATGACGAAAATCAATCATTTTTACTCTAAGAAATAAAAAAATTTAAAAAATGTTTATATCTAAAAGACTAAGTTCCATCATGGTCTTGGAAACAACCAATCATTTTAAAATAAAATAGAACTTTTTTTCGAAAGTTGCTACAAATTCTGAAACAAGGTCAGGATTTATTTAGATCATCAACACCTGGTGTTTATAAACTAACATTCAAAGTCAAACTATTTTCTATAAAAAGTATCATCTCTAGTGAATAAATTTACATGACAATATCAAGTAATGAAAAATATATAAAAAATTAAGACTGACAAACAATTAAATTGAAATAAATAGATATTAAATCAGATACAATTAAATCAAATATACATAACAATATTACATGTACGTAGATTATCTTTCACATCACTAATCAGCATAATTCATTTCTAAGCTTTTTAACTGATTCTGGAATCTGTTATGGTATTATGTAATATCTTTTGCATTTATGATCTAATTTTTTTAAAATTCGTTCGAGACTGTTACTAATATTTTTAACTCTTTAATTCATTGGTTAGTACACTATTAAAAGTATACGTATACTTCATCGTAATAGTTCTTTTGGTGGATAGGTCGATCTAAGGTGAAATCAACAACGAAGCCGGTCAATAATGGCACGCGAGTTTGAACATGGGTTACGTAAACGAGCGTGGAATAAAATGTACACTTAACCCGTAGAAAACTGCTACGCGCGCTCTAGCACTTGATTGTTTCAGTGAGATTTGAAGGTCAGAACGGGCCTGTTTATGTTTATCGCTGCTCGAGTTGTGTTGAAATAATAAGATTTAACTGTTCGGGAAATTCTCGTAAATCATAGTTGAGTAGCTGAAATGGAAAAGGACACTTTACAATGAAGATACACGCACCGTGTTTATTCTTTCTGTTATACGCAGCTGTAGTAAGAGTCAGAGAGGAATTTGTGATTTATGTATTGCTGGATATAGCAGAGTAAATAATCCTTGATTTAAACAGTCAGTGCTTTGGGATTATGTGGTTATATTCAAGGACTTGAATATTTAATTTATTCAATCCGATCATGTGGATCATTCAGGGACTTCATTGAGATTCTTCGTTCACAAGATTACATTGAAGAAATAACATCTGAATTAATAATTGTGTTGAATTCAGTGTTATCACGGTAACACATAAACACTATAAAAGCTTCGTTCGGAATACCTTAGAACAGTTTCCTGATTAGTGCGAAATCGATAGTTCATTATTATAGTCTGACTCTACATCCCCGTTTGTTTGTAAGCCCCTACCGATTTAAAAAACGAGAACGTTTAATGTGATAAAAAGTATACAGAACTAAGTCAGTTGAATCATTGATTTATAATTTCTAACCTGACTGTGACCATGATGGCACTAATGCTGGCATCACCATTTCATGCTTAACGGACTTTCCATACTAACACGGCACCATATTGCGTACACTATAGGCTAGTTTATTTCTATCAGACAACATAATGACGTAGTTCATCCTGTTCGGCAAATGCTGAATAATTGCGTAAATTACATAACGTTGAGAGTTTGGAATTATATCCCTCTGCATACATGAACATAGAAATTAAACCGCTTGTTAAATCCACATGAAAAGCAAATTTGTAGTTGTCATTATTTTCCTTTGCTTGATTCGACATTGTAAATATCTGAAGCAGAGGATTTATGTATGGACATCTGTAGTCGTGATACACCCCTTTGCTGAAAATGGATTTGTCCAGAAATGGGAAATGGATCCGAGCATGTCCGTCTATTACACTGAAAACTTACGTTAAGCATGAAACGCGCATAAGATGACGGTATTAGGGCCACTCTACTCAGAGTCACGTTAGAAACTATAAATCAATGAATGAATTGACTAAGTTCCTTGCACTTGTGGGGGGGGGGGGTATGGGGGGGGGGTACAAACAAACGTATTATCAGACTATAGGATTACATTCAAGAAATGCATACACTGTACGTTATTTTAATTATTTCACTTTGTTTGACTATATATTTTATTTAAATAAGTTTATATTTTGGAAACTTTAAGTCTTGTTGAATTTACCGTGTCCTGTTACTTACGTTTAAAGCCCCTAGACGTAAGCCATTAATGGTTTCACTACACTAAGTGGGCAAATGAATTGTTATTGCATGATATTGTAAACCCTACGAAAATCATTAATATTTTCTCTAATTATTGCGGGAGATTTGCTGAAGGTTTATTGTATTAAATGGAAAACAGATTTAAACTCTAGACCGAAAATGAAAGTTTAGAAGGATCACCCGCTAGGCTCTGCGTAGGATGACTAAATAAATAGGTATGAATCAGCCAGCACCATAAAGGTCATTTGCATTAAAATGTCCACTTGTCATTAGCATGCAACTAAATTTTAGAAAATGCAGTATGTATAGATATGTACGTACGCGCGCGCGCGCGCGCGCGTGTGTGTGTGTGTGTGTGTGTGTGTGTTCTATCCGGTTGGTGACTAGTATAAATAGGATTTGCCTTAGTGAAGAAAATATAGAAAAGAACTTAGCGTATTAATAATAAAGTCTTTACATATATGTAAAGAACTGCAACACAGACAATTCGAGGGAAAACTTATTAGTTTATTTGGTACTGAAAAGATGAAGAAAATATATTTATTCCGATCAAGAAAGTACCGTATATTGATTGTACCGACTGCAAGATATACATTTTGATGCATGCACTAGAAAACAAATCTAAAGGACCTCCCATATCCGAGGCGGACGCTCTAACCACTAGGCCACCGGAGCGGTCTAAGTGGATTGTGCATATTCCGTATAGCCCATACAATCTGCACCGCATATACTCACTTATAAGTCTGATACAGTTACACATACCCAGATGTACCGATGAATTATATGCACCGATATATCTGGGTCTACTTAGTTCGTTATGATTAATCAGCGGAACAAACAGCATAACTCCGATCTATGGGCGATGACAGATCGGGGGCGATACTGCCTGCCGTTGGGTCAGACTTTATGAGCGGGTACATGCGGTGTGTTATCTTCACTACCGGTAAGGGAAATGTACCTGATTTTTATATTTTGTACACGTGTGGATAAGTATATATCGCCATTACTAATTTCCATCTAATAACATTTGACCATATTCATCTGACTATATGTAAACTATAATATAGCATGTTTTCACGCATACACGTGCTGGTGTGTTTATTTCTCTACCGTTGCATTTAGGGTAACGGCGCGAGTACGAATACATTCAGCATAAGTCGGTAAAGACAAATATATTAATTTGCTTATATTATCTCAAGACCCATCTTCGATAGCCAAAGTGCTTATCTACACCTTGGCGGATCGATCAGATATTTCGGTGTTTCGGGTCTGTGAATTTCATTGGATGCGGTGGCAAGCAACTACAGCCACTCAAAATCAAGTTGCTCAAATTTGAACATTGTTTCCACATGATACAAACACGGCGAGCACACAATGGACTATATTATCTATAAGCAATTTTTCACTGCCGGTCCGTGTTTGTAAAAATACATACTTTCGCTCAAATACACATATAATGGCTTCTGTCGGGTAAGTAGCCATGCTTTCGATGCTACACTTACAATGTATCCTTTTGGAGTCAGTTGCCGCCAGCATTTTCAGCCGGTGTACAATGCACCGTTGTTACGCGTTATTGGTTAGTTGGCATTACATACTAAGTTAGCAGTGTATCCCCCAGGGGTGTAAAATTGAGGGTACAAAAAAAAAATTTGGTGTCAAAACTGGGGGTCAAATAAAAAATGTGGGGGCAAAAAATGCGCTGACAAATTTTCATACGACTTTTCAAGCTTGAAATAGGATATTGCAACTTGCACAACATACTCTCTCTCTCTCTCTCTCTCTCTCTCTCTATAACCGCTCCGGTGGCCTAGTGGTTAGAGCGTCCGCCTCGGATGCGGGAGGTCGTGGGTTCGATCCCCGGCCGAGTCATACCAAAGACTTACAAAAACGGTACTAACAGCTGCCTCGCTTGGCGCTCAGCATTAAGAGGTTAGTGTTAGGACTGGTCGACCCGGTGTCAGGATAATGTGACTGGGTGGGACATCATGCTACATGTCTGCGGCATGATGTCCCAGTGCTAGACATCATTATAAACTGCCACACTGCAGACATTGTAGCGATATGACTGAAAAACTGTTAAAGCTACGTTAAAAATCCAAATCACATCACAACTCTCTCTCTCTCTCTCTCTCTCTCTCTCTCTCTAAACATACAAATACACCAACACGCACAATTAACAAACAAATGCATTGTCCATTTAAAGAATAATTGTACTAGTTCATTTTTCTTTTAAAGTCGTACTTTTAACAGTCTCCTCAAGCAATATTATAGCCCAACACATTACATATAAGCCAATACAAAAAGCCAAATAAATCTTTCTAACCAAATGGGAGTTCATTTACTGCTTTTCATAAAATGTATACTATCATAGGTTTCATTGTACTTCGTCCTAAAACACATTTATCCAAATATCAAGGAGGCTAACGATTCATCTTCTGTCTAATAAGTTACACGTGAACTTTAAGATCTTTCTTTTATTGCAGCAAAAGTTAAAAACCAACAAAATCTGCAATGACCCGCTGTCTTTGTAATCCAAATAACGCATTTGTCTCTGCAAGTTTACTGATTTCTTTGTTGTGAAATAATGTCTTGGGTTATAATGTGTTCTCCATATATCTTATGGCGAACGAGGGCAGAGTTTTGAAAATTCTAAAATCCTGTCACAAAAGGATTATTCACTTTTGCAGTCAGAAGTCACACCGGTAATCATAATGAATGTGCCGTATTCCAGTCAAGGGAATTATTTTCTCCATTTTTCATTAAAGTTAGATCCACAGTTACTATTTTGTGTTCTGCTTCTTTCACTTTCTTCGCTAATGCTTTTTAGAGCATGATGTTTAATCTGGTGATCACTTTCTAGTGCAACAAGCCTTGAGATTAAACATCCAGATGACAGCTTGCTGAGCTCGATGGAAATCGCGAGAAACTCGCGAGATTAGGGGAAGCTACTCCGTCATAACATTGCCTATGCTAGTCTGGTTCATTGTTTTATATGTTCACTGCGTTGCACTTTGCTATACGAATAGAGGAACGCAAGGCAGGGAGCAAACAAAGCGGGGAACCAGTCAATGCCTATACTCGGAAGTATATACGATGACATCCATTGTCCAATGCATTGGGTATTAAATAAATCCTGATGATATTATGAAAATCCTTTGCGTCAAAAAAAAAAAACGCTCGGCAACAAAATGTGTGCGTCAATTTTCTCCAACGTGCGTCCCTGACGCACAACCGTACGTAAAGGGAAACACTGATACTAAGGGAGGCAAATAAATCCAATCGATGTCGCTAGGACAAGGAACTAATATATCTGCTGGATCCGCCAAGGTGTAGATAGGGTTAACGTATCAGAATTTGGCTAGCGAAGATGCTCAGGACTTGGACTTTACTGCAGCACACTTTTCAAGTGTGTAATAAACATTTTTTTTATTAAACAACCCATAACTTTACGTGATATTTGCCAAGATAGTTCATTTTCTATCTTGTTTTCTGTCTCAAAATTAAATAAAAATAATAAGCATTACCTTTAACCAAAATGTCTTTAGACACCCTGATGACAATTTCATTTTGAAAGTCAGAGGGTCCAGATTATGTATAGTAATAAATAATTATTTTGTTATATATTTCACGGAGTATATAAAGGATTGCTTACTAAGGGAATCTGTTGTGTTCCACATTTTCGGATTTTACTGATTTTCGCCGATAAATGTCTTTAAAAAAAATAAAGAATTGGGTTTTACTGATTTTCTTCCATTTATCAAATCCCACATTCTCCATTTTTCCTGGCATTTATTTTTTCTTAAACACTGACTCCTTTCGAGATTGTTGCTTTCCACAACTACGAGATTGATGCAGTTCACTCCTGAAACGCAGGTGGACAAATAAAAACATTTGATGTTTCGGGCCTATTTCTACGTTTCTATTAACAAAAGAGTAACCAAAAACCAATAATTAAAAAAACAACTTTCTTACTTTAATTAAAAACCTTTTTGTAAGGCAATGACTAATGTTAGTAAATGTGTTTATATTATTAATTGTTTTAAAGATCATCCCCTTTTTTTACCGATTTTGAGTTTTTTAATTTATTATTATTATTATTATTATTATTATATATATATATATATATATATATATATATAGAGAGAGAGAGAGAGAGAGAGAGAGAGAGAGAGACAGACAGACAGACAGACAGACAGAGACAGAGACAGAGAGACAGAGACAGAGAGAGACAGAGAGAGAGACAGAGAGAGAGAGAGACAGAGAACCCGATTTAATGCTTGGAAAAGAAAATATACACTGACAACTTCTCTGGTATTTGTAACATAAAATATATATCGAAAATGCGAAACACAAATAATCTTCTAAACTTTACCCATTGTAGAAAAATGAAAAATCAGAGCGAAACGAGCTGTTTTACAAATTCTACAGCGAGTTCGCGAGACAATACAGTACAAGAAAGCGAAATCAACTATCCAAGACTGGTACGGAAATACAGAACAACAAACCAAAGTTGACTATTCAAAACTTGCAAGGAAATACTATATCACAAAGCAAAGTCGAATATCCAAAACTGGAAAGGAAATACAGTACAACAAGCAAAGTCGACTATTCAAGATTGACAGGATATTTACTGGAATCGGAATTGTAATAAAAAATTTGCTGGGAAAAAATACAATGAAAACAAATTGATTAGAGACACAAAAGTCCCATGTTGTTTAGAATCCAATCAAAACTTACCCTGTCCGCAACTGTCCATATCGTCACATTTACTGCACATGTTTTCAAATCCCTCTGGACATTGGCACGCACCATCCTCGCAGCACGCACAGTCCATACGACCGTTGTTGAAAGAGCAAGTACAGTCAGTGGAGTTTCTACGAAAAAATATTATACATACGAGTATTATTTGGTGAAAATATGTCTTATGCAGATGTCTTTTAAATAATTCTTTGCTTCATTTTAAATGGTTTCGACCCAAAAACAAATATCTTGTAGTTTCCGTTGTTTGTCATGACCACATTAATTACTTCTGCACACCAAAAATGAGGATAAAAATCCAAGTGCTATATATGTGGATATTTCTGACAGTATGGCGTGGTAGTGTCAATTTATTTTATAGACCAATTTTGAATAGGGGATCAAAATGATTAAGATTCGTTTAATTTAAATATACAAATATTCTATCAGCTTATAACAGGCACTCTGCAAGCACGGTTTAATGGAGTGACGTGTTTAATGGTGTGACGTGCTTAATGGTGTGACGTGTTTAATGGTGTGACGTGCTTAATGGTGTGACGTGTTTAATGGTGTGACGTGCTAAGTGAGGCATGTATAACGGTGTGAAGTACTGTGACGTACTAAGGGATGTGTGTTTTGGCATGAAGTACTAAGGGATGTGTGTTATGGCATGAAGTGCTAAGGGGTGTTTAATGGTGTAAAGTGCTAAGTAAGACATGTTTAATGGTGCGAAGTGCTAAGAGAGTCATGTTTAATGATGTGAAGTGTTAATGCAGACATGTTTAATGGTGTGAAGTGCTAAGCGAGACATAATAATGATTTGAAATGCTAAGGGAGACATTCCTATTGGTTTGAAGTGCTACGGAAGACATGTTTACATCCTTCATGATGATTTTCTTTTATTAAAGCCCAACAAATTATAAATATTTCTATGCGTCCAAGATCGGGATGTTTAATTTTCGATACTCCGACATTAATAATCAAACAGAGACAAGCTTTGTTATATCAAATAATTAAGCTACACCTTGAAAAGAATAGAATAATTTATCAAGCAACGTGACCTTTATTTCAAATGCGTATTCATCAAAACACAGCAGATTTGAGAGGAAGCAAAGTAAAGAAAGCAAAAAGAGGTATGTTACTGTAAACAACAACAATGGCAACAGTGACGATGACAATAATGGCCTTGGAAAGACATGGAAACAGTAATACCTTGTCCAGACATCCGGTCGCGGCAGTATTTGACCTCCAAGAGGGGCGATATTTGGAGTGTCCACGGTAGGTGTGGACGATGGTGGTAAGTGAGCTGAACAAAAGAAACAAAAACCGCATATGAACTACGAATTTTCAACAGAAATGCATAAACGTGCATGAAGAAACCCTCACATCAGCCAGCTATAGTTTTCAATGGCTATTGTGTCTGGTACGGGGTAAAAAAAAAAAAAAAAAAAGGCATATATATTGTCTATTATTGTTAAAATCACAACTATTCTAGACTAAATTTTCAATACTGATTTATAATAATCTGTATCCTTGATTGTTGCCTATTTAATAACAAGTCATACAAGAGAGAGAGAGAGAGAGAGAGAGAGAGAGAGAGAGAGAGAGAACGAGAGAAAGTTTTAATTCTATCGTCACATCTCAACCTTTCAAGAAGGAAACACCCCAAATTTACAAGTGAAGATACTTTACCCTTCTTAAATTACCTGCTTAAGCTCGAATAAACAGTAACAAAAGAAAGAGTGAAAACAACAAGCTATGACAAAAATAGCAAATAACTTATTTCCCTGGAGAAGAAAAAAAAAATAAACACCGCAAAAATGAGAAGGTAATAACTTACGATTTTTAAGAATCAAATTCAAAAATAATCCAAGAATAATCCACGAATTAAATTTTAGAAGTCCTAATAATTAAATGTTTTAATGAATTCAAGTTAGAGTCCCGACGAAAAAAAAAATCTAAATTGGAAGGTGATGACGTATACTGTAGTCGGTATAGAGCTGATGTGTACAGTTCTTTGTGAAGCACAGAAAATAATATTCCGGTGTTTGAACTGCGAATAAAATTTAAATAAATATATATCTTTGTTCAATAATTCTGTATGAGCACTCAAATATTTCCAGGATAAAGAATTATCCTTTAGAATCCAAATAATTTGAATAAAAATTAAATTGTAACTCCAACTGACACAACAGACACTTTCCAGTGCAAAGTAAAAGCCCCGACTGAGAAATATTTCTATGAACAAAGATTATACAGTAACTTGAAACGCAAAACAGATTCCCGGATGAGGGTCAACTCTTCAGAATCATCGAGAAGTATATGCGTCTAGTAGCGCGTAGTCCCAGTATGACCTTGACAAAAACCAATCATTTTAGTCTAAGAATAGGACTTTTTAAAAGCTTTTTACTCGTCTCAGTGATTTTTGAATTAAGGTCGAAACTAGGTCAGATTAAGACACAAAGTTCGGTGTTTACGATTAAGTCAGGCCAAACTGAATTTTTTGGAAAATATTAAATTTCTATTAAATCAAATTACATTATTTTGATATATAATGAAATTAAAAATACTTTTTTTATATAAAAACTTAACAATTAAATTAAATCAAATATAAATTAAATCAAATATACATAACACCCTGTAAATCACTTTCTCCTAACAATATTTTGTGACATAAATCACTTGATGATTGAATTCTTGCAATGGATACAGCTCCTTACCATTACTTAGAATAAAATTTCTTTCCAAGAGTGAGAGAAATATTTTGAAATAGAAAAAGAAATTCACGAAAACAATGCAGTGATTGTATATGCATCAACGACTGGCTTTATATATTGAAATGGTATAATTTTTTGTGTAATTGTTTATTCGATTACACATAAAGTATGAAATAAGGTCTCGCTCAGTTTAAACTTACAGAAGCCGCCTCCAACTTGTGTCCAACCGGTTGGGTTAGTGGCGGGATTGCATATTCCTTTGAGTGTGATCGCATCTAATTCCCCGGATGTATAACACTTGTCGCTTATTAGACATGTGTTCAGCTGTACAATTAAAACGAAATTGCAATAAGAAAAAAATTGTTATTTTGCTAATCATAATTATTCTCTTTAGCAGAGGTTTCATGAGGACTAAACCCGGATTGATCATTATATATTTTAATTATTAAAAAATGCAGAAATCTGTTGTATTGTTGAATGTTGTTCTAATACTAAGAGATTTGAAAACAATCCTCCTTTTGCAGTTTTACTGGGGGGGGGGGGGTTTACAGCTTTTGTGACATCATAAATGATGGATATCTGAGTTTTGGAACAAAATGTGACGAGGTTGGAGGGGTCAAATATCTGACAAAATTGCTTGACGTGAAATGGGCACCCGCACATAGGGGTAAGGGGTATGGAGGAATCCCCCCCCCCCCCGGAGTTCACCTATAAACTTGTTTTGGCCTAAATCCATAAATCTTAATAGCTGACCATTACATGTTTGTCCCCACCCACCCTCTAAAATAAGTCTTCGGGCTCCCCCGTGTCAACATTTTTGATGACCCTTAATACGCTAGAACAAACTTTATAATAGTAATGAGTTAACTCCCATCACTTTCTTAGTTTTATCATGAAGAAAATATTTCAAAATAATGAATTCGGACCTACTAAACTTATTTTACACAAACTTTTCACGGGCATCTTTGTAAGTTTTTATTCTCGTGTCATCTCGTATGATTCAGATGCATTTCCAATCTTCATCAAGTGAGTACCAAACATTTGCTGAACAAATTAAATACAGCAACAATGGTAATGCTAGCAGAACGCTGAAGTAATGAAAATTGTTGACGAAACGAAGGCCAATAAGTATATAAAAATGTTGGACGTTGAAAGATGATTCAAGGGTGAACACCTGCATACGCCAGCATTTGCAATGTCTAAAATCGATACTATTGCCGATAATGTTGCCTGAAGTTAAGAAGAACGTCCAAACTTCGAAAAGTTTGCCGCATGAAAATGACAGTTTCAGTTGGCTGGAAACATCTCACAGGAGCTGGACCTTCTGATATCCAGTAGAGTCTTAAAACACCATCGATCTACTATATATGTATGTGTATTACTCGTATTACTGTAACGGCAACTTCCCAAAACAATTAAGACAGCGTCTCCGCTGTATCAAAGGAGAATAAAATTACCCTGCATGAATTTAATTAATGAACAAATGGTAAAGAAGCTACACAATGCAAAAACGAAATCAAACAATATTTGCACTGGGTCATGAATTTAAAAGATGGCTGGCTGTGAATGACAAGAAAAACTACAAGTGCACGCTGATACAGCCAAAGTCCATCTGCACATGTATTTTCGGTATGTGTCCTGTGATGATTTTTTTTTTACATTCTTTTTGTTTAATAGATACTCGCGAATAGTATTAATTGGCTGATTGATGCAACTGCTATCCAGTGTTTTGTTTTGAGCTTTTTTAATTTTTGATGTCAGCTGAAAAATAAGTAGAAGATTCGTGTCAGTCATTGTTGACCACGTGGTTCAGACGAGTTCGCTGTACGGGAAATGTGACATTGTTACGAATTTTGTCAAACAAACGTTACAGGAACTTGCATCGGCGTATTTTATTTTTCTAAAAGTAATTTTACTCCCTGCCGCTGGGGTTGTGTGTCTTAATTTGGTCATTGACAGTCTTTATGTCCGTCCTTTCGCCAATATAAAGCTAGGTTTCACGAATGTGACCCATACATGTATGGATATTCTAAATCAGAGGCGGCGTATATTGTACGATAATACCGAACAAAATCTTACATAACAAAATGAAGCCAATACCTTCTGTTTACAATGTCCCATTTCATCACATTCTATGCATTTGCCATTGTAAATGACGAATAATTGTTCCCTGCTGTATTCTTGGCCATGGTTAGAAATTGATATATCGTAAACTGTCACTGGCTTTTCTGAAAAGAAAAATGTTTTTGTAATCATTATTATTTTGTGCTGCAGAGTGAACTGTTTCATATCATACGAGTACTCTAAAGCGTTTCATAATGAAACACCATTTAGGACAAATTCAGGTTAAAGTTAGAAGCAATGTTTCATTTTTACTCAAATTTTAAAGTATGCTTTATTTATTTATTTATTTGTTCTAAAATATGTGCGACGTGCTACTCAGTGAATTATATATGTTTTCACAGTTAAGATTTTCGTTGATTTCGTAGTTGCTTTAGACCATAAATTTAAATAGTAACCGAACATCTATTTATTCATCTGTGAAGACAGTGGAACCTGGATTCTGACTAATATGTCAATTTTGAAAATACACATTAAATTAATACCCATGAGAGACAAAAATAATCACAGCATTTAAAGGATTTAAAAAGGAAACAATTGAACATTTCGGCATTCGAGTTAGATAACTTAAACTGGACTATAAGTTAAACAATTAAATCAGATTAAATCAGAAAGAATCACCATTGCGATGGGGCTTGGAGGTCAGTCAGAAGTTACGCCATGCAATCTAAAGCTAAAGACACCAAAACAGTCAGAAAATGATAGAATCTTATGTTGATGTATAATTCAACACCATTCTTCAGCTTCGAGAACATAGCAGGAAATATAATGATATTTTATCAAAAAGAACAGATCCGATCGTGTAATTCAGATTTCAATCCCCAAGCGCCTTAGAAATCCATTGACAAACAACTTTCATACAAGTGAAGTTTGGATTCTACAACATACTGAAATCGGTTGTTTGTCATTCCACTGTATAGAAGACTCTGCCGAAGAAATATTCAAGATAAGAAAAATTGTGTGTTTACTCGAACAGAACCACCAGAGTAATAATCGTTGTTATAAATCGTGCCCTTCTCTGCAACTTCTTAATGACCTTCGTTCAAAACAGTATACCTGCGACTGATTCAGAATTACGGAAAAGTCTTTGATCTGACTGAAACAGCAGCTTAAATCATCACCTCGATTATACATGATCCAACAACTTTAAAACGTTTATTTTAACTACCGTGAAGATGTTGACACGTTAATGATTACAGATCATAGAGGTGCTAAAGAATACTTATCATAATGTAATTAATCTAGGGTATGCGCCATTTGTATTTACGCCACCATTTTATATATTTATTACATTTGTGTGATCACTTGTTTGATTATGGGAAGTTGGTGTTGGGGAAATATTCCTCAGCCCACGTAATTGGACAATTGCTAGGGGCAAACGTTACAGAGTGCAGTCTTGATGAGATTTCATGATGGCATGGTTAGTTTATTAGTGAGTTCAGGTCAGAGCTGCATAAGTGGGCCTTCGCCCAAGTAGTTCTTATTAAAATCTAATTGATCATAGAGATGCCATTGATATATTGCGAAATGATGCTTCAAATCATGGTTCGACTGACTCAGGGGTAGAAGAGTAGGAAAATATATACTGGTATTTGGTGTCTGGGTAAGGAGAAACTATGCAGTTGTGAAGTTGGCATGCAATTGTGAAGTTGTGATGCAGATATGAAGTTGTGATATTTGTGATCATTGATTGACTGGAAGAAAATTATTTAAAGACTTTGCGCGTTGTTAGAACATTCAGTAGACAATAGTTGCTGTCGAGAAGTCTTTGGAAAAAGGGGGAAAACAAGTGACTTCTAGTAGAATTCTCGCTCGGTAAAGAGACTCCTTTTGCATATTAATTACGTAACCACCATATCTCTTTTATCCTCGTCGAAAAGTGACTGTCATGATCGTCGTTTTTACACCAAATACAGACATTTGTTTGCGAGCGTCTTTTCAAACAATACTATGTTATTCAAAGAGCCAAACCATGTACAAAAGCAAAACATGTTACTGTCACAATGACAAAAACAAACCTCATTTATCGGAAACATCTAAAGTGTACATTCTCGTGACGTTTTCATGTCTGGTATTACTAATTTTTTAGAAATGAAGAGTGAAAGATTCTTTGTTAGATAATAAGATAAATGCCGTACCTCTTACTTCATCTGTTGGTATTTTGCATTTCACATTATTGGATGAAATAAACCCCATCGGGACCGTTTCTTCTTTGAATGTCTGGAAAAACCCTTCCGTGACGAACTGTCAGTTTAAAAAAGAGTTGTTCTTTTTTCATACTTAAGGGTTAGAACAATGCTTAAATTTCACATGGTGATACATTATTGGATGACCCAATATGTACGATTGAATCCAAATTCTCTTTGTTCTTAAATTGAATTACTTACAACAGTAGATGAATTAAAACTTACTTGCTTGATCTTTAATTCATCCGTAACTTCTGTGGCTACATGTTACATTTAACAAAAGTAATTGCTCCGTGTGGGTGAGTGGGTGTGGGTGTATTAGGGGGCTACAATTTAATTCAATTTGATGGTAAATATTTCGTGATATCTTCTAGAATTTACTCAAAAGGGAATGTGGATGAATTATTTAGGAGATTTCACATTCTTGCAGTTCTAACAAATTTTAATACAAGTAAAACCAATCCATCATTTGGAGTGAAGGGTATCTGATAAACACCGAATAATGGATTCGTCTAGAAAATGTAAGAATATTAAATGCAAATAACTATAAATTAAACCAGATTCGCTGAAATCTGACATTTGGGTTCTTTTATTTCGAAGCTTACCTTGTGAAGTTTGCATGTGCTTTCGTTTGAGTTTAAAATATTCTCTCCGATAATTGTCGGGTTGGTACACTCTCTCTTTTCAGAGTCACATATGTGTCCTCTGTAATAACACATAGATATACATCAGAGAGAGAGAGAGAGAGAGAGGCATATTCAGGAGACGTGCAGATGTATATCTGAACTATTTAAGTGAGAAAGGACTGACTGAATTATACTAAAATAAGTAGAACCTTTCTATTGACTACCGAAACTATCAAATAAAACTCAAACGATGTCTATACGTAAGGTTCTTTTTTATGTCTATTTTAATGTATTTTCGAACCATTCTAATGCATATTCAACTATTCCGCTGTATACACGAACTGATACAGCTTAATATGTATACAAACTGGCATGGCCTGTAATAGGACTGTGACACTGTCCAGCTGAACTATATCATCAACTAATAAACTTTCCAGATATCTTATGTCTATCACACTATTATTGGAGTCAACAACTATTCCAGATCCATGACGCTACACAAATTTACAGGACCTAAAGGTTTCCGAAACGTTTTCCATGCGTATCTTAGCATTTCCGCTTTATGAAGTAGTGTGTGTGTGTGTGTGTGTGTGTGTGTGTGTGAGCAGAATCAACAGCTCTAGCTACTACGTATACTCAGATTCAGCAGGCGGGGATACATTAAGTCTGACTCGATGGTTCAGATGTTCTAGTGCATATAAATAAAAGCATAGTTAAGATGTGCTCTGATAGTATGTCTCATTGTAACAATTTTAGAGTATCGAACACTTCTAGAACTGTGTGATCTAGAGTGAATTTCGCCTACCGATCTGAAGGCTGGACTTAACTTTAGGTTTTGAATCCAGCGAAGTGGTTGACTTAAACTTAGGTCTGATCTTAAATTGACCATTATATCGTCTAAAGTCTATAATTAACTTACGACCTATGTTGGTGAAATTGGGTCCTATGGATTTGTAAAGTTATACAGATTAGAGCTAGAGCTAGCAGTGAATCTCCAACTCAGAAGGACATGATCAAGCGTTAAGCTCTAAGGCGTCATCAGATTTGGGATATTTAGTTCCCTAGATGTCTTAAGGTGTGTTACGTATTAAGAACAAAATAAAAACATCCTACGTCCTCTTGAACATTATCAGATATTCAGAGAGTGTTTCCCTTTATCTTTTATTCATTCCATTATTGACGAATTTACCAGAAAAGGTTATCTTGTATTCTATATTTATGGAAGAAGTGACTAATAGCGGTTCCTTAAGCACCATATCAACCTTTGAGCCGTTGAAGACGCGGCGTTTTAAGTACTGGAACATGATGCGAAATGGACGTAGATTTATGTTTAGCTGCCAGAAAGAGAAGAAAGGAAATAGAAAAAATAAGGAAAGAAAACGGAGATTATTTTGAACTATACCCAACAATCTCCTTGATTGAAGGCGGCTGCCGTTTGTCGATGGAACAGTCCGCTCCCTCAAAATAGTAGTTGCACTGGCACTCGCCGTCAATACAGTCTCCTTGTCCGGAGCAAGCGCCGGTACATTGTTTTGATTCTGGGGCTGGGCTAATAGTTCCGTTCCTTTTTATATATGAATCAGGATGGGTGAGCTTTTCGTGGCTGCAGGTTTCAAGAACATCTTGGAGAGCTGAATTGGCGAAGCTGAGGTCATCTGTGATCTGGATGATAAATGTTGATTCTGATTGTACTGTCCTTTGATTTTGGTGTGAGGATAGTACACTGTATCGGGTATCAGATATGATAACCACAGTAACACTTGGTTTTACCAAGACATACATACCCTTGCATGCACGAATATCATGTATGGTGGGATCCTAAAATTTACGCAGTCGAAAAAAGCACATGGACAGTTTTAAAAAAAAAGTTTTTTTTTTTACAACGGCACTTCTAACACATTATTGCCACTATCATGCCTATGACATGTGAGCTAAGTTCTTTGCCCAATGAAACCAATATCAGCTGGCCTTGGCGGGTATTGAGCCCGCGACCCTTTAATTATTACATTAAAGTTCTGCAAAAGTGAACCACCACTGTTATCTTGAACATGATTATTCGTTGCAATAAAGTAATTATCTGATAATCACAAATGTTTCGGATATTAATCATGAATGAATGGTGTAGATATAGTGGAATGCTAGACCTGGCAATTCACTACTTTCATTTAAAACCCATAGCATCCTTCGCGGAGATTTACTCGTTTCTCATGAATATTCATAAACTTGCTTACCCAATAACTGAAAACGCAACTAAAAGTTTGTCGCCTGTGTGATCCAACATGACCTTTCACGCTATTTTATTGAGCCAATCAAAAGTTTTTTCTCCAATAACTGTCACTCTTTGATAGATAAAATTGGAACTTTAATTGTTGTGTAGGAGAATTTACACGGTGTTATTGATGGCGTAATTTTGTTTATGCATGCTCATATCACATGCAGCAAAAGGTGATAAAGGAAAATAATGGATTTCCACCCGTGTCTTACAACGCTTAGGGTACTAAATTATTTCGCAATCAATAAAACTGTTATACTTTATGTCAACTGTTTGTCAAAATTTCTGCCAGGATTATTATCTTTTCAGTAAAATCTGCACACGTTTTTAGAGACAGACATTAAAGAAAGTTAGTAATGGACAACAGTAAAAAAAATAGGATGAATAAGAAAGAATATACTTATCGAAGATTTATGAGACTTTCAGATGTAGAAGATTTTAGCTCTTATAAACCATCCCTTTTCCTCTACGAGTGCTGGAGAATGTGGTCTGAGCTCCAGGGATGGTAAGGATATATTAAATAATCTACTATGAAATTTTAACCGTGGTTCACCAGTGATGCCAAAAATGTGAAAAACTGGCAAAATTTCTCACTGTACCTTAAAATGAAGAACAACATATCTACATTAAATTTCTCACTATACCTTAAAATGAAGAACAACATATCTGCATTTACCTTAATGTCTTCCACACACATATCTATGGCGGGTTTAATGTCAATGTTTAATGTCGCGACACACATTTTGACGGTAGTCGAATTCAACAGTCTCTGCGTGCAGTACTTGGTAACGTATGTTTCGTTCAGTCGACTTGGAGTCGGGAAGTTTCGTATTACCACTGTCTCGTTAACTGCAACGAGGATGCGTGTGCAATATACAATTATATTACCAGATAATACATGATGAAATTGGAATCGATTGAAATTAGCATATTTAAATCAAAGAAATATATAAAGAGATATATAGTTATATTCGTTTCTGGTTAGATAAATAGGTTTAAAAAAACGGTATAGGTTCAAGGTTTGAAAATCAGCGAAAATGTTGTGAAAACTGTTAACTGTCAATACTCAAAATATACAATAGTGTGTGGAGTCTTGAGGATGAAATCACGGTAATTGAAACTGAAATCTATCTTTTATTTATTCCTTTAATTTAATCTTAAGACATTTAATAAATGCTATCATTGTACATACACTTGTTGGTACAAAAATATACTTGACAATTGAATTTTGCTTGACTACACATCAAAACTTTATAAGGAATATGGTTTTCAGTACTGGTCCTAATGCAGTTTGACTGGAGAAATACGGACATTCGATGGAAATTTAATTATACAAAGAAAATTCAACTTCATTAAACTACAACCGTACTAATATAGTGTTACTTGTTTGGAATATCGATATTTTTTTTATCTCAATACGATATATCGTATTGGATGCGATATAGTTTAATGTATGCATGTAAGTATGTATGTATGTATGTATGTATGTATGTATGTATGCATGCATGCATGTATGTTGCATGTATGTATGTATGTATGTATGTATGTATGTATGCATGCATGCATGTATGTTGCATGTATGTATGTATGTATGTATGTATGTATGTATGTATGTATATGTATGTATGTATGTACGTCAGAATTAACACGAAAATAAATTTTAAACAAAGTATTCGTGGCTTACAGGACTAATTCATCAAACTTTCTGAAATACGGCAAATACGTGCACGCTCTTATCTCGAATACGTATGGTCACAGCTATCTCTCATTATATCATTGGTAACAGATGCAATATATTTTACATTACAACTCGTGAGTGCCGTATTGCGATACTAAAACAGAACATGAGAACAAAATATGATGATGTTATTTTGAAAACACTTTTAAATAGGATTGAGCAGGCGGAGGGGATCAACATGACCAGTGGGCGGCCAGACAAAGGTGGAAAAAAACAGACACAAAAATACGTGAAACGGTTGGAATGAGCAACGCATGGTAATATAAACTATATGGTACACATCGTGATGTTTTTTATGTACAATAAAATGTGAATTTATTTGATATTTTAGCCAGAATATGAGCAACATGGGGGGGTGGGTAATCGACCAAGTGAAAATGACGCAAACAAAATATGCAAGGCTCTGTTTCAGTCGCCAATCGTTGTAAGAAAAACTTGTACATAGTTAATCATTATATTGTTTTAAGCAAAAGTAGACAGTAGAGGCTGAGCTTTTTGTATGTGCCAGTTTAGTTGCCAATTTATTGCCAGTTATTTTTGTTTATGCCAGTTTATATCAATTCATGGGGTCCCTGCATGAGGTACCCTTAAATGAGGTTTTCTCATTTTTCCAATTACTGCTTTCATGCGGTCTTTTCATGGGGTACAATTCAATGGGGCCTGTTTTTTACATTTGGATTTTCCATGTATATCTGGCTGTATCTTTCGTGTATTTCTGGCTAGATTTATTTTTCTGCCTATTTTTGGGATCATTACATCGACTGTCTATTTTTACCATAAAGGGGTGGGGGAAGTTGTTTCCCCTTTATAGTCACATGAAAATACCCCCGGTGAATTCTTAGATAAGAAACGAAATCATTGAAATTAAGAAGGTTGTCCACAAATTTCGCGCTCCCCATGGTTCTACGGTCAACAGAATACGCACTGATTTCTGACAATTTTTTGCACACCCACCTCCCGGAAAACCCGAGGTTGTGCAAAACCGCACCACCACCAGTTTCGACCAAACTCGAGAATGTTTGTAAACAGCCTGCAGAAAAATGGGTGGTTTTCGTAGAGAATATATCAGTATATTATTTGTGAACAGACATATATACAAACATATATAACATTAAACATGCACACACATTTAGATTGAAGAATTTATTTATCAAGTATTCTAGTAATTTTAAAATTTGTATTCAATGTAACAGGTACAGATTACTCTAACTAAAATATAATTATCGATATTTACTTTGTAAAATCTCATCGAGTTATTAATAGTGCATAGGTATTTAGTGTCTTCAACCACGTGACCGTGTTGTGGGGAAACACTGCGTGTTATTAATCGCGCATATGTATTTTTAGCGCAGTCACCTACATGACCAGGGCATTGTCTAAATTGTGAGTATAATTAAGATCAGGTAATTTATTGCAGTTAGAATAAAATTATGTTACGTTACTATAATACAGTAAAACCTTGTATATCTGTTGACTTAGTGATTTGTAATTAAATCGTTATTGTAATAATTATGAGTGATTCTGCGCTTGCTATGGAATCTCCTACGGCAAAATCTTCTTCCAATCCGTGATTCTGTAAAATAGCAACTACAACAATACCAGCATGATTATGTGGAATTTACAGAGAGTACAGAACAGTTATTTAAACCAGTCACAAAAACCGCTAAAGGTCTTCATCCGTCGTAGGAACAAACCGCTAAATCAACCAAACATATAAGAAAGAACTAAAAACAACCAAGAAGATTCTCAAAGGGCTTCCAGCTAAAATAGTTGCTGCTCAACCTCCATTACAAGAAGAAATAGATGAAACTATTGGTAGAATGGACGAAGCTCGTGATGGAATCGCTGAAGTGAAGCAAAATCTGAGATATAAAATCACCGGCCGAATTTACCGAAGAAGGTTTATAAAACTTCAAACAAACCGCGTTTGCTGCAGGAGGATATTGGATTTGTGATAAATTATTAGATCCAGAGACCGCCGATGTTCCAGAATCAAACTAGGTTCCTTTTGTGTTTCGAGGCTACTATGGTAAAAATCGAATCACAGGGAAATAAAAGCTTTTATTTGAAGAATTGAATACACGAGTGATGGAAGGTGTTACAATTCATTACTTGGAGATATAGTATCGCCCAAATGATACAGTTTGGACCACCTTGTGTAGTGGAAGAAGAACCACCTGAAGGATCAGCAGGAAGTAGCGTTTCTTGGGCGCTGATCGATGAAATTACGGATGATTACTACAGTGAGTGGTCAATTAGATTGGTGATAACAAAATACCATGATTATACATATTGCCCTACGTAAACCTGAAAACGTCAGGGGTATAAATTCACGATTACATTTTATAAAATGATCTACGTTGATGTTCTGGGCGAAGCTATTCAAGGTTTATTTACAATGATAGTCCAAAAAGCTGCCCCTGGTTGCAAAACAATTAGGCGTGAAAGCCATCGAAGTTGTTCGTGATAAGAATATTGGCACTGTTGGTGATGTTGCTGGTACAGTATTATCAGAAATCAAAGGCAGACTCGCACGATTAGCACGAGCAAAACTACAGCCTGGTAAAACTGCCCAGTACCGAAGTGATGCCACAAGTGTCAGAAAAATAATAAATCTGGCTACAAATGAGCGGTTGAAAGAATTAGCTGGAGTGCCATCACCTACAAAACAACAAGTAGCCGCAGAGAGAGAGAGAGAACAAAATATAACAGCAAGTCTAAAGCGGGAAGTGGTCTGGCTCGACGGTCGTATTAGACAGAAACGAATATAAATAAAAATGTTCAAGCCTGTATCTGATCCAGCATTTGACATGGACGCACCAGTCCTCAAGGATGAATCAGTGCGTGATTATCAGTATTATTCTTATGATGTACGTGTATCTGACGCACGTGGACGAATCGAGCAAAAAGTGCAAGATATGTTTTGCCAACCGAGACATTTACTGAAATCGAAGGGATACGTCTGAAAGCAGATGATGCAGCATATGGAATAAGATATTGAGTTGGTTTTGCTAACAACGATGTTATGCGTAGCTTAACAGTGCCACATATATAATTGACAGAAAGAATATTGAATCATGTCTAGAAAACGTCGACGTTGCCACTACGATACTCAGCCGATGATTATTCAACGTCCGCTGATCCGTCAATGATGTTTGTCAAAGATACCACTGATTACCAAAAGAGACATAACGTAACATTGAATGTCGCTGCAGCTGAAGTTGCATCGATAAATACAAATTTCAACCTGGGATTCATAACACGTGATCAATGTTAAAAGTCGATGAAGAATTGTATTGTGTAACTCCGCTGTCACATATTTTTGGATTCTGCAGACATGTTAGAAAAGTTGTCTTCAGCGCTAAACGCACAATAGTACTAGTTCGGAAATCCACCGACAACGATGCAATCTGGAGACTCAATACAGTTGATGCTGGTAAAGTGAGACTGACAAAATGTTCATTTTGGATGCCAACGATGACGCCATCACTCGTTGAAGAACAAAGGCTTCTCTCTTTCATGAATAACGGCTGCTAGTCAACGCTGTCATGGTTGAATATTACCACAGACAGTGTCCAGAGTAACGTTGTTGTTTTTTTTTACATAGCAGATAGCATCACAACACACCACGATATATATATTTATAATGTTTCCGGAAAATGCCAGAACAGATTCACAAGAGCGAACCCCAATGGTGTTTGATACTCTCGGAGTTTTGAAGTTTCTCTGAGAATAAATGGATATCAAGAGCCATCCGAAGAAGTGTTATTGAATTTTTATATCATTTATGTGGCGTGATCAAAATATTGATTCTGGTTTGCATATATCTAAGCGTGATTTCTCAACGCTGTATCCGATCTATTTTTTCTCACTGGAACACTTGGATTTGTTTAGATAAACTGTCGTTGACATACACTTCCGAGCTCATTTAGCACGATCACCAGCTGGTGGTTACAAAGGAATCGCCGTTACACTGTCAGACAAAACAATGCTGCTTGAAAGTGTTGGTGGACTAATGAGTGATTGATGATCCCGTAGAAAACACGTAAGTGTTTTCAGAACATGTAAGTGTTTTCCAAATATGTAATTGGATCGCAAACGATCTGTAATTTGATCATTCATGATGTTATAATGTCGTATCATCACATCCATGTTACTCTGGCACCTGGTCAGATGAAAAATGCAATCCGCATCGAAGAAGAATTTTTGGGTAAACATAACTCTTAGATCAGCTGCGTTGCAGGGCTCAAATAAATTATCGTTGACTGAACGTCAGCTCAAACACTACAATGACGCCAATAAATAAAACCTTTCGTTCGACTTGTTTTTTTCTGCAAATGCGATCAGTTACACACAAAAAATCCGGCGGTACATTAACGTTTCTAGCGGCTTTACCAGCTCTATCTGAGTCAGCCGCTCCATCTGTTTAAAAAGCAGCTGTACTTGGTGCTGTTGGAACAGCTGCCGGTATGGAAGTGAAAAAAGCCACGGGACACAGAGTGTCCCGACACGGCATAAACACCTAAAAAAACAGAGGACAGGGTCTAAGATTACCAGGAACGCGGTATGGTCAAGGTCTGAGACTGCCGAGAACGCTTGGTTAAAGATTCCCATGTCTAATTTTGATTTACTTGATGCTACTCGACGATTAGACAAAAAAGCTTAAAAGGTGTTTTCATGCGTGATCAAATACCTGAAAAACCATGTTGAAACCGGTATTATTAATCTCGATTGGAAGTTTCCGCCTTGGCACTCATTGGGTTGCATACGCGGTTGATCCACGCGGAGTTATTTATTTCGATTGGTATGGATTGGCGCGCACAAATTAATTGTACGGTATAGTGGCTTAGCCGGTGACATACCAATCTGGTATTCAACATTACCAACACAGACAATAACGGATCCACCAATACGCGGTCCAGAACTACTTGCGGTACTTGATGCTGTGTCAAGGTCATCAGCACGGCCGCATAAAGTCGGGCACATATTCACAAGTGGTCGTTTTGAACAGGTTAATGGTTCATAATAGTAGATATTTACAGAAGATCTACTACACTTAATTGCCTAGGTGAAGTTTATCTGTCTGCGAATGTGACGCGAGATGAACTTGCTGATCTGATTCTTCGCACCAGGATTGACCCAAATGAGGTTGTTGTTTATCAGGATCACCAAGGACGGTTAAAGACGAGCAATATTAAGTGGGCTGATTTTCTCCTGCGAGTTTTATGGTGCAACCAACAATAACATCGTGGTATTTACCGGCGACAGAAAAAAATATTTCGATGTAAGTCACAAATCAATACAATTTACAGCAGACAATATATAAAATCCATCCATGTCAAAGAACCTTACCCAGAAAATGAAACTTTAGTATATCACACATACATATCTCTGCTACCGGGCCAACAAACAAGTCATTCTATAAGTAATTTATTATTTGCGTCAATGTTTTTCACTTGTTATAGCCACCATATCCTTTGTTCCCCCACCCCACCCTTGCTATGCCATGATTTGTTGATATTCTGAGTAAAAAAAATCAGATAAAAATATTCACATAAAAAACATCACGATGTGTTACATATAGTTTATATTACTATTCGTTGATCATTCTAACGGTTCCATGAATTGGTTTGCGTCATTTCTTTCACCTATGTTTGACCGCCCACTGGTCGGTTGATTCTCACCTATGTCTGACCGCCCACTGGTCGGTTGATTCTCTCCTGCTGCTGATTATCAGTTCTGCAGATTATAGTTTTAGTTTGTCCAGTTATGTCACAATATGACTAGCTTTCGGGATAAAATATATTGTCCATTTATTCAAAGGGGAGCAATCAGCAAGATATTGATAATATTATTACCGACCCAGACACCATAACTTGTTAATACAGAAACAAGCATAAGATTATGCTTATATGGTGTTACTTACTGTATTGCTACCTCTGTATCGAGACAAAACCTCGGAGATTCATGGCTCTACACTAAATCACCTACTATATTTTCAGCATCAATTATATCAGGAACGTTCGCCTCTGAATTCATTTTCGCCATTGCAAGATTTAGCAATCGACAGGCATAAGAGTTCAGAACTCAGGGTACTAATTCAGTTCTCATAATAAACATATGCAAACACTGTGTTTTTAAAAATTCAAGAACTTTAAAGTTTTGAATGCTAGTGATTGAAACTATATTAGACACATCCTTAATGGCAGCTATTGTGTAGAGGAAACCATGTGAGATGCGGCATTTTCTGGATCTACAAGTGTTTGAATCATACACTTTCGATTCCACACCAGAGTCAGGTGATGATTTCAGTAATGAATGTGTGTTCCAATCTCAAGTCTGTAAAAGGACTAAAATTCCATCAATAAAACACTGTCTCTTTTTTCAGTTACAACTAGGATAAACTCTCAAAAGATTCTTTTTCCTACAAACTAGCTGTTATTATCAACCAATCCTGGACAGCCAAACCCACATCTACTCTATTATAGGCTCACCCATTTCAAGACTGGTTCCCATATCATTTGTACCATGTGTCCTACATGTGCTTTTCAAACATATCCTTGCATAAGTATTTTCCAGACATATGACTCGCGCTTAAAACTCTGGGGAGTGAGCACGAAAATAAATGTCAAACGAAATATACGCAGCTTACATTATTAGTTCCATGAAAATTCTAAAATACAGCAAGTGCATGGATGCGCTCATATTGTTGAACATTTAGCGTCACAGATACAATGTCTTTACAACGTAGGCTTAGATAATAGTAAAATAATATACTTTACACGTAACTCAATGTCTAAATCCCCAAATCCACAGTTTGCTGTAAATAGTTATGATGAAAATTATACTAAATCTTGGGTTGGGATGAAAAAGTTAACCATACCTTGCCCATAATTAAATGGTTTTGGTGCGGCGGTAGGATCTGGTTGAAATACTGGAGGCACGGTCATGTGAGCAGGTGTTGTCATGGGCTGATGTGTTTCTGCGTGTGAAGAAACAAATGTAAATGCAACAATATCAGTATCAGTAGACAATGGAGCAAAGGTTATTTATGTCGGAACCAGATCTACACTGTATATGTGATATAAAAGAAGCGTGAAATACATTTTCTTCTACACATATAACGAACCTCTTTTAGGGTTTTCCCACATTCGCGTGCAATATTTTTTATATATCTCTCTAATGTTTCCATTTACTCCACTCTAATACCAGTTTAATATCGTTGATTGTACGAACGCTTTACATCATAAGTATTTTGTACCTCATTTTTTCATTTCATCCGTCAGTTTTTCTCTAACATTTGTAACATATTACAGCTGGCGACATCTCCAACAAATATCGTCTTGGGCAAGGCTGGACTTAAGCAACTGCATCCAATGTCGATTGGACCATTTATTTTTTTTAAATTCGCATTCATTAATTATTAACTGTCAAATGAATAGTTTTGAGAAAATTCTATCTTCAAATCTGCACACTGTAAAAAGTGTATTGCATTTTACATATCCATGTGGTGTACAACCTCTCCCAAATTAACTGATTTTGGTTACTTTTGTGATTATTTTTTGTAGCATTAGGTATCATAGATGTATTAAAATTGGACACGGTAGGCATCTTGTCCAGGAGAATGCATAGATCATTGTGTAGTTGGCACCATTGCTATACCTCTTTTGTATAAATTCAGCAGAATGCAAACGTTCGCACGATTAAATCAACATTCATGTGTTTTCAAGTAAATTTGTTCTGATTGTTATAGAGAATTTGTACTCTTTACACTGTGTTGATTGTTTGGCTTTCTTAGATTCAAATGAAATCAATTTTATATCTTTGAATGTTATCTATTTTTATGTCATCCCTCATGTCAGTTTTACTCTGATATGACATTATCTATATTGTGATCACCATGTTATTGAAGTGTACTAGTTCGTTATTTTCTGGTGGTGATTTTGGATGTACATTCTTTATGTCCCTCTGGTTTTGTGCTCAACACACATTCACATGTTGTGCATGTTTTTAACCTACGTGCTCCAATGAGCTATTTTTAGATATTACACATTCAACACACTTGCTTTATTCATTTATTAAAATTCGAAGGTTTCATACTCCTTAACACTACTTTGCATACACAGTTTTTAAACCGTTTCCATTGGAGGCACCATTCATTCGGGAAAATGACTTATTCAACTTTGTATATAGCCTCTTGTTTGTCGGACATAGACCACCCTTGTTTGTCAAACTTGCGCTCTTCGTCCTCTCACTTCAAGTCCTCCAGTTTGTAAACAACAGCATTATCTAAAATTCCTTCCAGTTTGTAAACAACAGAATGATCTAAACTTACTTAACTGATTATAAATATTCCCTCAGATTGCCCAATTTTTTTCTTCTTATGAAATTACCACTGTTTGAGCGATTTTAAATACACTCGTTCAAAATGTATCTACTAACATTTAACCCAGTACATTAAACCAGATTGTTCACCTGTTTTCTTTATTGCATATTTCAACCAGAGTCATGTCTGTTAATATATGCTAGATGCTACTGAAAAAAATGAATTAGCTTCGGGAAAATGTAAATTGATTTTCTGGTTTCATTTTGTATCAAATGCTTGCACACTCTAGTCTTTGTAGTTCTGTTGCACCTTCCCTCTACATACACATTTTTATGCCAGAGTAAGTTGAAAAAAATTCAACCTTTTCCGTCTTAACAAATTCAATACATCCTTCACTTCCTTGTTTTAAACTGGTTTCAGCCTCTTTAGGCTTCCTTCTTTGAAGATTTCCCTAAAAGCATTGCCATCATCGTCTTCCTTTTATGTTTTAACTTTTTCAGCTCAAAATGATTTCAAAAACATATTTCCCTCGCCAAATGTCCTTTGTTTCCATCGTTGTATAACTATGGTTGTAACTAGTCGTTCACATGACTTGAATTTCCGTATGGAAATCCTTGTCATGCATGCTCGAGTAAATTGTAAGCAGACAGATTATTTCAAGTCATTATTTTATATTACTTTGTCCTGTTTAATATTTTTTCACAATTAGTAAGAAAAACACTTTTATTTTCAGCAATTTCCGATATTTGTGGCATTGACACATCTCTGTTGTATGTACTGCAATGACAAGAACATGTAATTCACTTTATAGCAGTTTCTGGTCTTCGTTCATGACTGATTGGTTAGAAATGTAAGTGACCTGTCCTGATGAGCCAATCTGAGTCGGGCAAACATTAAAGCATGGTATTTGTTTAAAACTGTATGAGTGTTTTATTCAAAAGCCAGAGTAGGTTTGAGCTAAACACCTTAATTCAACAAAGTTATAAAAAAAATCCTTAACTACTAAATTAAATGTATACATGCACCAAGTGACATTACGTCAATACATCATGTTTGAAACAAAGACAACATCCAAGTTCTTGCAATTTTGCATATCCATTTGAATTCAGTATTTCCAATATTTTTGAAATTCTCTCTTGCCAGAATATTATTTTCAAAAAAGCCATATAGATGTATGCCAACTTGTAATGTATTTGAAAACGAGCTTTAGTTTGACAATCCATTATCATTATAGTGAATGTGCACATTTTCATAAAAATATGACAACTGTAATTAATATTTCTTTCTTGGTGACATTTTATATTTACCTGTATGCGGAAATGTCGATGTTGGTAAAATAGTTGTAAATACATGAGGTAACGGCCCAGTCATCAATCGGGGGACAATATTTTGGCAATCAGGACATTTTGCCTAATAATAATAATAATAATAATAATAATAATAAGTAGTAGTAGTAGTAGTAGTAGTAATAGTAGCTGCAGTAGCAGTAGTAGTAGTGATATTTTTCATACAATTACTGCCATGATTAGTGTGAATTTAAAATGGATCATATCATTTCATAAACTGAAATGGATCGTATCATTGCACAAAGACAACACTCTTAATACTGAATGTTTGTGTCTTTAAACACCACCACCACCCATCCCGCACCCCTTGCACATTATACTTAAGAAACCAAGCCAGCAGTGGTGTTTCTAGTGATGCAGCATCACTAGTAGTTAGATATTTTTTTTACTAGGTGTCGCTATAACTGTAGTGTTGTTGTAACAGTAGTAGTTGTATTTGTAGTCCTGGAGGTGGTGGTGTTAATAATTGTTGTTGAATTAGTAATATTTCCACTACCTGTTGTGTGTAATGGTGACTAACTGGTACCAGAAGTAATAATAATAGCAGTATTAGTAAACTGTGTTCATAAACATATTGAACGTTATGTAAATTACGGCATAAAAACATCAACTTCAAATTTCAAAAATTTGGAAGAGAAAACCTCAAGTCTAAAAACTGTCAGAAACGTAAGTAAAATAGAATATGTATAGAACAAGGATTTTTCAAAACGGTAAATTAGGCAATATACTAAATTGTTACGAGAATGAACATAAAACTCACGAGCTGCACGGCGACATCTACTTTGGGAAGTGAACATGATTTGGTATTATTGTGACACTGGCAGTACTCCACCAAGGTATTTGGCACAACGGGAGGATCTTTGTCAAACAGACTCTCACCCCTCTGAATCCTGAAAGGATATAGATATGTACTAGACAGACAGAGAAACACATACATACATACATACATACATACATACATAGCTACATTTGCGCCTAAATGACACTTTACAGCATTATGCACTAGGACTGCACAAGAAGTGCAATTATTTTACACCATGTAGTACACTTCAGCACACTATGTAATACACAATAGTGGATAATGCAGTGCACATTACTGAAAAAAGTCGTGTACTGTAGTGAATAATTTTGTGCACTGTAGTGTACAAAGTAGCGTACTTTAATAAACAAGGTAGTGTACAACAAGATAGTGCACAATTATCTATAATAAATGAACTCGCTGCACTTTGGTGACCGCTCCGGTGGCCTAGTGGTTAGAGCGATCGAGTCATACGAAAGTCTTACAAAAATGGTGCTAACAGTTGCCTCGCTTGGCACTCAGCATTAAAAGGTTAGTGTTAGGACTGGTCGGCCTGGTGCCAGGATAATGTGACTGGGTGGGACATCATGCTACATGTCTGCGGCATGATGCCCCAGTGCTAGACATCACTATAAATTGCCACACTAAAGACATCGTAGCGATATGACTGAAATCTTTTATAGCTACGTTAAAAATACAAATCACACAAATCACACGCACTTTGGTGATGGGAGTTACGGTAGTGTTGACGGATATTTTGATATTGAACAAAATAATATTGTGTTCTTGTGTAGCATCCTGGCGTTTACTGGAGAAAAAAATGATAATGATGACAATGATACTGACAGTGCGGTCGATCAGTGCGAAAGTAGATAAAGTATGTGAATTAGATGAAATGACTAGACCAGTGAGCCTAGGGATATTTGAAATTGCAACCATTTTATTAATGAAGAAGTTAAATGCTACGCTTTATATTACTGAATATTCAATAAACGAAATGGAACGAAGGAACTCAATATACTAGAACGAAGACCGCCCCCGAGTTTCTTGCTGCTTCTCAACATATGCATTAGAACCTAAACCGGTTGATAATGATTAAATCAGTAACATGATAAAAAGGGTTAAATGGGGATTCATTATAGTATATATACTGATTAAATCATTAACATGATAAAAAGGGTTAAATGGGGATTCATTATAGTATATATACTGATTAAATCAATAACATGATAAAAAGGGTTAAATGGGGATTCATTATAGTATATATAACCATATTATGTATAATCATAATAGACAGTTAACTTACAAAGGATTTTTTTAATTTAGAAAAACACAGGTGAATGCCCGTAAAAAATTAAAGACATTAAAATTGCGATAATGACTGTTATGTGTTTTAAATGTTTGTGAAATAGTTTAGCCATGCTGTACCAAATGGGTTATAGTATCCATGTTATATTAAATGGGTGATAGTATCCATGTTATATTAAATGGGTGATAGTATCCATGTTATATTAAATGGGTGATAGTGTCCATGTTATATTAAATGGGTGATAGTATCCATGTTATATTAAATGGGTGATAATATCCATGTTACATTAAATGGGTTATAGTATCCATGTTATATTAAATGGGTGATAGTGTCCATGTTATATCTAATGGGTGATAGCGTCCATGTTATATTAAATGGGTGATATTATTCATGTTATATTAAATGGGTGACAGTATCCATGTTATATTAAATGGGCGATAGTATCCATGTTATATCTGATGGGTGATAGTATCCATGTTTTTTCAATGGGTGATAGTATCCATGTCACATTAAATGTATGATAGTATACATGTTATATCTGATGGGTGATAGTATCCGTCCTTTATTAAATGGGTGATAGTATCCATGTTATATTAAATGGGTGACAGTATCTATGTTATATTAAATGGGTGATAGTATCCATGTTATATTAAATGGGTGATAGTATCCTTCTTATATTAAATGGGTGATAGTATCCATGTTATATTAAATGGGTGATAGTATCCATGTTATATTAAATGGGTGATAGTATCCATGTTATATTAAATGGGTGATAGTATCCATGTTATATTAAATGGGTGATAATATCCATGTTACATTAAATGGGTTATAATATCCATGTTATATTAAATGGGTGATAGTGTCCATGTTATATCTAATGGGTGATAGTATCCATGTTATATTAAATGGGTGATATTATTCATGTTATATTAAATGGGTGACAGTATCCATGTTATATTAAATGGGCGATAGTATCCATGTTATATCTGATGGGTGATAGTATCCATGTTATATTAAATGGGTGATAGTATCCATATCACATTAAAGGTGTGATAGCATCCATGTTATATCTGATGGGTGATAGTATCCGTCCTGTATTAAATGGGTGATAGTATCCATGTTATATTAAATGGGTGATATTATCCATGTTATATTAAATGAGTGATAGTGTCCATGTTATATCTGATGGGTGATAGTATCCTTGTTATATTAAATGGGTGACTGTGTCCATGTTATATTAAATGGGTGATAGTGTCCATGTTATATTAAATTGGTGACAGTGTCCATGTTATATTAAATGGGTGATAGTGTCCATGTTATATTAAATGGGTGATAGTATCCATGTTATATTAAATGGGTGATAGTGTCCATGTTATATTAAATGGGTGATAGTGTCCATGTTATATTAAATGGGTGATATTATCCATGTTATATTAAATGGGTTATAGTATCCATATTATATTAAATGGGTAATAGTGTCCATGTTATATCTGATGGGTGATAGTGTCCATGTTATATTAAATGGGTTATAGTATCCATGTTATATTAAATGGGTTATAGTATCCATGTTATATTAAATGGGTGATAGTATCCATGTTATATTAAATGGGTTATAATATGTTATAATAAATGAGTTATAGTATCCATGTTATATCAAATACGTTATATGGTAAATTTTATATTAAATGGGTTATAGTATCCATGTTATATCAAATGGGTAACACAGCCGACTACGTTATAATGTACAGAAGTTGATGGGCTTAATTATTCAAGACGGATCTGTGGTGAAATTAAAAAAAGGAAAACTACACTGATTAAGCTCGTTATATATTTTCCTTATTTGTTCAACATTGAGTGTACTGATTCCTTAAAGAGATGACAAACTCAATTAATGCAATGATGTATTGAAGACAGGTGATAAACTAATTATTACAGAGATGACTTGCAGAGATGATAAACTCAATTAATGTAATGATGTCTTGAAGACAGGTGATAAACTTATTAGGACAGAGATGACTTGCAGAGATGATAACCTCAAGTAATGTCCTGATTCATTGAAAAGAAGATAAACTCAATTAGTGTAGTGATGCCTTGAAGAAACTATAAACTCAATTAGAGTAGTGATGCCTTAAAGAGATTATAAACTCAATTAGTGTAGTGATGCCTTGAAGAAACTATAAACTCAGTTAGAGTAGTGATGCCTTAAAGAGGTTATAAACTCAATTAGTGTAGTGATGCCTTGAAGAGATTATAAACTCAGTTAGAGTTGTGATGCCTTGAAGAGATTATAAACTCAATTAGTGTAGTGATGCCTTGAAGAGATTATAAACTCAGTTAGTGTAGTGATGCCTTGAAGAGATTATAAACTCAGTGTAGTGATACCTTGAAGAGATTATAAACTCAGAGTAGTGATGCCTTGAAGAAATGATAAACTCAATTAGCGTAGTGATGCCTTGAAGAGATTATAAACTCAATTAGCGTAGTGATGCCTTGAAGAGATTAGAAACTCAATTAGAGTAGTGATGCCTTGAAGAGATTATAAACTCAATTAGCGTAACGATGCCTTGAAGAGATTATAAACTCAGTTAGCGTAGTGATCTTAGCGTAGTGATGCCTTGAAGAGATTATAAACTCAATTAGCGTAGTGATGTTTTGAAGAGATTATAAACTCAATTAGAGTAGTGATGCCTTGAAGAGATTATAAACTCAATTAGAGTAGTGATGCCTTAAAGAGATTATAAACTCAATTAGTGTAGTGATGCCTTGAAGAGATTATAAACTCAGTGTAGTGATGCCTTGAAGAGATTATAAACTCAGAGTAGTGATGCCTTGAAGAAATTATAAACTCAATTAGAGTAGTGATGCCTTGAAGAGATTATAAAATCAGTTAGCGTAGTGATGCCTTAAAGAGATTATAAACTCAATTAGTGTAGTGATGCTTTGAAGAGATTATAAGCTCAATTAGAGTAGTGATGCCTTGAAGAGATTATAGACTCAATTAGAGTAGTGATGCCTTGAAGAGATTATAAACTCAGTTAGCGTAGTGATGCCTTGAAGAGATTATAAACTCAATTAGCGTAGTGATGCCTTGAAGAGATTATAAACTCAATTAGAGTAGTGATGCCTTGAAGAGATTATAAGCTCAATTAGAGTAGTGATGCCATGAAGAGATTATAAACTCAGCGTAGTGATCTTAGCGTAGTGATGCCTTGAAGAGATTATAAACTCAATTAGAGTAGTGCTGCCTTGAAGAGATTATAAACTCAATTAGAGTAGTGATGCCTTGAAGAGATTATAAGCTCAATTAGAGTAGTGATGCCATGAAGAGATTATAAACTCAGCGTAGTGATCTTAGCGTAGTGATGCCTTGAAGAGATTATAAACTCAATTAGAGTAGTGATGCCTTGAAGAGATTATAAACTCAATTAGCGTAACGATGCCTTGAAGAGATTATAAACTCAGTTAGCGTAGTGATCTTAGCGTAGTGATGCCTTGAAGAGATTATAAACTCATTCAGTGTAGTGATGTTTTGAAGAGATTATAAACTCAATTAGAGTAGTGATGCCTTAAAGAGATTATAAACTCAATTAGTGTAGTGATGCCTTGAAGAGATTATAAACTCAATGTAGTGATGCCTTGAAGAGATTATAAACTCAGAGTAGTGATGCCTTGAAGGAATTATAAACTCAATTAGAGTAGTGATGCCTTGAAGAGATTATAAAATCAGTTAGCGTAGTGATGCCTTAAAGAGATTATAAACTCAATTAGTGTAGTGATGCTTTGAAGAGATTATAAGCTCAATTAGAGTAGTGATGCCTTGAAGAGATTATAAACTCAGAGTATTGATGCCTTGAAGAGATTATAAACTCAATTAGCGTAGTGATGCCTTGAAGAGATTATAAACTCAATTAGCGTAGTGATGCCTTGAAGAGAATATAAACTCAGAGTAGTGATGCCTTGAAGAAATTATAAACTCAGTTAGAGTAGTGATGCCTTGAAGAGATTATAAACTGAATTAGCTTAGTGATGCCTTAAAGAGATTATAAACTCAATTAGTGTAGTGATGCCTTGAAGAGATTATAAACTCAATTAGAGTAGTGATGCCTTGAAGAGATTATAAACTCAATTAGAGTAGTGATGCCTTAAAGAGATTATAAACTCAATTAGTGTAGTGATGCCTTGAAGAGATTATAAACTCAGTGTAGTGATGCCTTGAAGAGATTATAAACTCAGAGTAGTGATCCCTTGAAGAAATTATAAACTCAATTAGAGTAGTGATGCCTTGAAGAGATTATAAAATCAGTTAGCGTAGTGATGCCTTAAAGAGATTATAAACTCAATTAGTGTAGTGATGCTTTGAAGAGATTATAAGCTCAATTAGAGTAGAGATGCCTTGAAGAGATTATAAACTCAATTAGAGTAGTGATGCCTTGAAGAGATTATAAACTCAGTTAGCGTAGTGATGCCTTGAAGAGATTATAAACTCAATTAGCGTAGTGATGCCTTGAAGAGATTATAAACTCAATTAGAGTAGCGATGCCTTGAAGAGATTATAAGCTCAATTAGAGTAGTGATGCCATGAAGAGATTATAAACTCAGCGTAGTGATCTTAGCGTAGTGATGCCTTGAAGAGATTATAAACTCAATTAGAGTAGTGATGCCTTGAAGAGATTATAAACTCAATTAGAGTAGTGATGCCTTGAAGAGATTATAAGCTCAATTAGAGTAGTGATGCCTTGAAGAGATTATAAACTCAATTAGTGTAGTGATGCCTTGAAGAGATTATAAACTCAATTAGCGTAGTGATGCCTTGAAGAGATTATAAACTCAGTTAGCGTAGTGATCTTAGCGTAGTGATGACTTGAAGAGATTATAAACTCATTCGGTGTAGTGATGTTTTGAAGAGATTATAAACTCAATTAGAGTAGTGATGCCTTGAAGAGATTATAAACTCAATTAGAGTAGTGATGCCTTAAAGAGATTATAAACTCAATTAGTGTAGTGATGCCTTGAAGAGATTATAAACTCACTGTAGTGATGCCTTGAAGAGATTATAAACTCAGAGTAGTGATGCCTTGAAGGAATTATAAACTCAATTAGAGTAGTGATGCCTTGAAGAGATTATAAAATCAGTTAGCGTAGTGATGCCTTAAAGAGATTATAAACTCAATTAGTGTAGTGATGCTTTGAAGAGATTATAAGCTCAATTAGAGTAGTGATGCCTTGAAGAGATTATAAACTCAGAGTATTGATGCCTTGAAGAGATTATAAACTCAATTAGCGTAGTGATGCCTTGAAGAGATTATAAACTCAATTAGAGTAGTGATGCCTTGAAGAGATTATAAGCTCAATTAGAGTAGTGATGCCTTGAAGAGATTATAAGCTCAATTAGAGTAGTGATGTCATAAAGAGATTATAAACTCAGCGTAGTGATCTTAGCGTAGTGATGCCTTGAAGAGATTATAAACTCAGTTAGCGTAGTGATCTTAGCGTAGTGATGCCTTGAAGAGATTATAAAGTCATTTAGTGTAGTGATGTTTTGAAGAGTTTATAAACTCAATTAGAGTAATGATGCCTTGAAGAGATTATAAACTCAATTAGAGTAGTGATGCATTGAAGAGATTATCAACTCAATTAGTGTAGTGATGCCTTGAAGAGATGATAAATTCAACTAGTATGGCAATGATCTGAAGAGAGATGATAAACTCAGTGAGGTGATGCCTTGAAGAGATGATAACTCAACTAGTATGGCAATGATCTGAAGAGAGATGATAAACTCAATGTAATGATTCTCAATGCCATAACAAACTCAGTGTAGTGATGCCTTAAGAGAGATGATAAACTCAGTGTAGTGATGCCATAACGAGAGGTGACAAACTCAGTATAGTGATGCCTTGAAGAGAGATGATAAACTCAGTATAGTGATGCCTTGAAGAGAGATGATAAACTCAGTATAGTGATGCCTTGAAGAGAGATGATAAACTCAGTATTACATTAATGCTCAGTAGCATGACAAACGCAGTATAGTCATGCCTTGATGTTGTTGTTGTTGTTGTTGTTGTTATAGGATTTAATTTCAGTTTTCAGCACAAGATAGGCTATACATAGCGGCCAGTATTATTGGTGGAGTTAAAACCAGGGAAAACCCCGAAAAGAACCACCGACCCACGAGAAGCTACCAGCAAGCTTTCTCTCATACCCACATTGGCTGAGCCCAGACAGAGGTGAGATGGCAGTGATCCGTAACGGTGAGCGCTTTAGACCACTCCGCCACTCGAGGCCCCTGAGATGCCTTGAAGAGAGACTATAAACTCAGTGTAGTGATGTCATGACGAGAGGTGACAAACTCAGTAAAGTGATGCCTTGAAGAGAGATGATAAACTCAGTGTAGTGATGTCATATCGAGAGGTGACAAACTCAGTAAAGTGATGCCTTGAAGAGAGATGATAAACTCAGTGTAGTGATGCCTTGAAGAGAGATGACAAACTCAGCATAGTGATGCATTGAAGAGAGACGATAAACTCAGTATAGTAATGTCATATCGAGAGGTGACAAACTCAGTAAAGTGATGCTTTGAAGAGAGATGATAAACTCAGTATAGTGATGTCATATCGAGAGGTGACAAACTCAGTAAAGTGATGCCTTGAAGAGAGATGATAAACTCAGTGTAGTGATGCCTTGAAGAGAGATGACAAACTCAGCATAGTGATGCATTGAAGAGAGACGATAAACTCAGTATAGTGATGTCATATCGAGAGGTGACAAACTCAGTAAAGTGATGCTTTGAAGAGAGATGATAAACTCAGTATAGTGATGTCATATCGAGAGGTGACAAACTCAGTAAAGTGATGCCTTGAAGAGAGATGATAAACTCAGTGTAGTGATGCCTTCAAGAGAGGTGACAAACTCAGTGTAGTGATGCCATGACAGAGGTGACAAACTCAGTAAAGTGATGCCTTGAAGTGAGATGATAAACTCAGTGTAGTGATGTCATGACAGAGGTGACAAACTCAGTCAAGTGATGCTTTGAAGAGAGATGATAAACTCAGTATAGTGATGCCATGACGAGAGGTGACAAACTCAGTAAAGTGATGTCTTGAAGGGAGATGATAAACTCAGTGTAGTGATGCCTTGAAGAAAGGTGACAAACTCAGTGTAGTGATGTCATGACAGAGTCGACAAACTCAGTAAAGTGATGCCTTGAAGAGCGATGATAAACTCAGTGTAGTGATGTCATGACAGAGGTGACAAACTCAGTAAAGTGATGCCTTGAAGAGAGATGATAAACTCACTGTAACGATACTCGATACCATGATAATAAACTCAGTGTAGTGATGCCTTGAAGAGAGATGAAAAACTCAGCATAGTGATGCATTGAAGAGAGACGATAAACTCAGTATAGTGATGTCATGACGAGAGGTGACAAACTCGGTATAGTGATGCCTTGAAGATAGATGATCAACTCAGTGTAGTGAAGCCATGAAGAGACAATAAACTTAGAATAGTGGTGCTTTGAAGAGAAATGATAACAGTTCCACTTATTTAACAAATTTGCTATAGCACCATGCTTCTAACCATCTGAATGTAAATGTATCATTCAAATGAATGGATATTTGTTTATTTTAAAAGATCATCTCATAAATATAACATTGAATCTTTTACAAAAGAACAGGAATAATTAGCAGGCATTTTGGTGTGTGTCCTTCGAAATGTATGGCATCAAACAAGGTAATAGTTATTCGTATGTTTAAAATGGTTCACATAAACTTGTATTCACCATGATAATGAAGAAAGGAAGAGAAGGTGGAGGGTAGCATATACTTTTTAAAAAAAACTTACCTCCATGATTCTTCAAATTCTAGAGGTAATTGTTCAAATTGATAAACCCTGCCGCTCTTTCCTGTGATGTCATTATCTTTGTTATCGTCGAATGATCCACACAGCCCCTCTGTATGTCCTTTCTCAGAGCCTGGGACCTCCACAAAGGTGTTCATGAAGATCGACTTTGGATCCGCACTAACCTTTACTGAACCTCCTGACGGTAGATTTATCTGTGAAAAGAAGAGGAGAGGACGGAAAAAATCAACATTGGGGCAATTAATGTATACTCCGTATGTTTTTCGTTTTAAACTAGAATTGCTTTTTATCAACTTGCATTTTCATTGTTCTCAAATTAAGAAACTAAATATACAAAATATTGGATTAAACATCCACAAAATTTGTTATCCCAAATTTAAATACAACCTACCCTGCAGTATCTAGCAGCAGAATATCATGGTAGCACTTTCATATTCAAAATTTTCAAAAACAAAAATCCGAAGAAGAAGAAAAAAACCAGTGGCTCTTTATGTCTTAGAATCAATATTCAGTCTGACCCATGGCTGTGGTAATGTTACCAGATTTCCAGTGATATCAAAATGGCACAAGAATAATGAAGACCAAAAAATGCTCGCCACACAACCCACGTTGATCGACGCTCCTTGTGAGTTTTAAGTAGGACAAGGAAAGTGAACATTTTTGCAATTTTCGTGACTGTCTATGCAACAATCACGAAGCATCTAAGCATCTATTATAAACCTGTAAATATCTTTAGTAAGAATTTTTTCTGTACAATGAAGCTATCATAATTTTTACATTTCATCATATTATAACAAATGATAACGGTTTGCAGGATTTAAAAAAATGTCATATTCCATTCGAAAGCTCTATTTCGAACTTGTATGAAATAGTATGCCATACGCTTTCAGACAATTATTGGGTAATTGTTTCTTAGCGGCAATTTCAACACAATATTAACTATATTACGCCGAGAAAAAGGGAGCTATGTACATTTCCCAAGGACACAACGGAATAACCTACCACGACTGGCTGTGTAGGGTATCTAACCCTAGCATCACAAGTTAAGCTACCGCGGTTCCCAGTAGAGTGGAACTAATTTTGTTACTGTACTGACTTCGATCCATTTCGACGTCCTTTTCATAATACCGTACAAATAAGACAATCCGATTGTTGTTACGGGTTTGTAAATGTATGAAACTAAGTTTATATAGAGATACAAAAGGTAATAACATTGGTTTTATCGAAATATTTGACACTAAAATTTTAAGCTAACAGAGAGAGAGAGAGAGAGAGAGAGAGAGAGAGAGAGAGCGAGGCGAGGAAATCAAATTGCTCTTCACATTTCTAATAACTCTCACCAGCATATTACATAGTTTCAAAATCACAGTGCGTAAATTTTTTTTTAAATTTAGATTTATTTTGTGACTTAACAGACATCGATCGTTGAAGAGAACCATCGTGTTCGATATGGTTTCAACAAATGTTAAACTTTATTACCAAAAGCAACTAATCAAACATTCTCTATAATATTGTAAATGACTGAATTCATTGTTGAGTTTTATTAATTTTCTTAAAATAGTGCGTAAAGCACTAATTCAACTTGAGTGCGCTACATAGATTCACACAATTACTACTTTACACGAAAGTGTCGTACACGGACCAACTTTATACATCGTCCTGACGATAAAGTTCGGACAGCTTCGAACTTCGCAGATTCTGCCCGTAGAGTGAATATATTCCGCTCCAAGCAAAGATGCAGCTCTAGAAATTTTCTTGTCCACGATTGAGAGTACATTGCATCTATCATGCAAACACTAATATTACCATCTAACCAAACAAGATGATGTATGAACAAGCTTCGGGAGATAGAAAAGATCATTGTAAAGGCGGGCAATATGGGGTCCTGCGTTGCTGCAATGAGCAACGGTTACCACGTTGAAAAAGACGGAATATAAGTGTCGGAGGAAAGGCTCCATAGACATCTGGATGAATATCCTGTAGAGTAAAAGGCAGCCATCACACGTCAGAAACTTAAGGATATACATGATGCTTATAAATTCACAATCCAGGTAACCCCAGGATACCTATTATCTCATTAACCAACCACTACAGACGTCACCGACTTCTGTCTTTGCTCTTTTGTACAACATTTTCTTTCTTATATACAATACCCAACAAGGTATCTCAACAAAAGCCCTTAAACCAAACTACCCATTATGGTAACCCTCGTCACCATGAGAAACATACCATACGAAAAGGGCATACAAACTTGCAAGAAAGAGTGGAACAACTATTCCAACCCAATACAAGATTTTAGTTATTCAAAGGGCACATAAACTGAAGGGGGATAATATAATAAAACTATAGACTCAGCTATTGAACAGACAAAGGATATTGACCAACGCAGCCTTCTCAGATGCTAAACTGCAAACTGTCGTATCCCTTAACCACATTATTCATAACAACATATAGACCAGATGCCCCAAATTCTGTGAAAATTCTCTAGAAACACCGTTATGTAAACTGACTCCTCTGCATGCCTCAAAGAGGTCTTCAAACCACCCAACTACTGCCGTTTACAAACGACTCCAAAACTTAAAAGACCATCCCGTGTGTAAAACTGTACTCAGACCGTAGCACGGGAATACGAACATACAAAATATAAAGAAAGACACTGCATCATCTGGAAACAAATGCCTACGTCTTCTATATTCAATGGTTTATCTACGAAATGAATGTACAAAATCAATGAAAGGTTTGACTATCAGTAAAGCTTCGTTTACGTTCTGACTTGCAAGATTTGTTGCCGTAAAATACAAATGTCGAAACAGTTGACTTTTGAAAAATAAGAACAAATCACAAAAGCCATATCAAAAACACTGTTAATTCCCTCTAATGCTACCTACTCACAGATGGACTGATAGTAGATGTGGTCAAAAAGAGAACTATAGGATACTAAACGTGCCTAATTCGAAACATTTCGTGCACAAGTTTTACATAACGTTCGCCAGTTTCAATCATATCAGTTTTGTTTTGCTTGACTCTCCTCTATTGAGATCATTCTGTATGTAGTAGTAGCATCTTATCTTATAATATACATAACTTCATATCTTGTTTCTGATAGTTGAAATTAATTCTAAGAATGTAAAGGACTTGAAGCAAAAGATTACGCATCTCTTTAGTAATCCGAATTCCTAGTAATGATGAATATAATTAAGTCACGCTAAACAGTCCGACGTTATGTATGAACATTAGGTACAGATTTAGACAATAAATCCAACTGTTACTTCATTGAAACATCTTGAAAAATCTTGCTAACTTTGATTCTTTCAAATGGTTTTCAAGCTATTCTACACACACTTAGTGTGCGCGCACGCACCCAAGCATGCACACAACGTGTCGACTTCAATACCCCGCCAAAGTTTCATGGATGATAATTAAGCAAAGATTAAAACAATCGAATTACAAACATGTAGATTTTTTTCTCTTATTATCATTCCAAAATATCTTTGAAATGAACCATCGCAATTGTGACCGACAGGACTATATCGTAAGATAAGTGTGTCTCATTGGGTAAGTTAACTTGAATGGAAAATGTGGAATACAATTCACCCTTTCAACCATATCAACATTATTGTGGAAGACGAAAAGATGTACCAAAAAATTCCTTCCTGTTTTATCCACGTTTACAGTTGTGAAGTTAGAGAAGGCAGCCAAGTTTCTTATGTATGTTCTGGGGAACGTTTTCCCTTGTTCACCATGACACATCTCTACAACGATTATGTCATTTTCGTCTCTCACGGCAACGCCACAAATGCAAGCAACCGCTTTGCATTTCCATGTCCGTACGTGAATCTACAATGATACAACAAATAGATTAGCGTAGGAAATTGAAGAAGCCATATACAAAGTATCAATACATATATATCTGGCAACTATCAAACTCGACTTAAGCAATTCGCGTCAAACAACTGGGAAATGATATCAGACTGACCGCGAGGAGACTTGAACTGAATTTGAAAATTGTTTGAGCCAGAAATTCAATCACAAATGCAAACCTGCAAAATATACGACACACATAATTAAAAGGTGATAATGATTTATTTGAACATGTAGGGACAAGTATGATATAACCCTACCAACAGATGCTCATTCAACAAGAAATGTGTATAGAGATCCTGTAAAGCGAATGTTGTTTTGAAGCAAAGGTTTGCTCTCATTAAAGCATCAACAGGAGAGTGGCCTTATCGTTAAATAATTATTCAAATATGAAATATTGTAAGAAATAAGGGATCCATCTATCTTGAGACAAAATTTTAACATGATATTATCTAGCTGTATGCTAAATAATGGATTATGCAATCAACGTTTCCGAATGAAGCGTAGGTCAGACATATTTATTCATAATGTCTCTAGAGTTATTAAGTGCGGCTCTAAAACATCCATAAATAAATGGTATAAATATTAACAACTCTGAATAACTAATAAGTCAAGCTGAAAATGATTTATCTCTCTTATTAGCTGATAATGACACTTCACTCAACACTGCATGATCCTGCCACTTATTAATGCGGGTGAACATTGACAAAACCAAGTTAATTTGGCTTAGTGTAAAAAGAGGACAGGAACTTCGAAAAACACTATAATACATACTTGGAAATTAGAATCCACACTTCATAAAATTATACAAGATATTGGTCACATCTACCATTGATGTTGCAGCTGTATTCAAATATCTTTGCATCGATAAATGATGTTTATGTACCCGTGAATCGTATCGCTGTGACGACAGAATTTATCGTTGTAACGGTATCCTGAACTCTGGTGTCGATGTAACGGTGGCCATATACTTTTGATACGGTATATTTATCGTGTCAATGATGTATTTTATCATTGCAACAATAATTTAACCATTATAATTGTATCGTCCCACTGCTAAAATTATACCGTTACAATGGAAATGTTACCATTGCAATGATTTTCAACAACACATACATTCCTTTAACTAAACAGTTTAAAACATAATCATGAATTATTCCAAGCGACTAATTCTCCACTGTCCGAAAAGAATTTCTGGAAAATCGTGAAAAGACGATTCCAGGCGAGCTTCGATGGTGTTTTATACTGGTATACATGTTCAGTAAAACATCCCATTGTGATTGCCTCCAAATAAAGAACACTCTCAACTAGCAAACGTGTATGTTAAGTCCCATTTCGAATGTCCATAAGCAAACGTGTATGTTAAGTCCCACTTCGAATGTTCATGAGCAAACCTAGCGTCTACATTGAAACGATTCCTCAATTATGACCACATTTGTTGTTGTCAAGCTAATGGTGTTAGCTGAATGGTCTAGTAATCTTTCACTTTCGAGGATTTGTGTTTTAATTTTTAACGTAGATTTAACAGTTTTAGTCACATCGCTATGATGCCTGCAGTGCGGCAGTTTATAGTGCTGTCTTGCACTGGGGCATCATACTGCAGACATGTTGAAAGATGTCACACACAATCACATTATTCTGACACCGGGCCGATGCTCTAACTAATGAAACCACCTGTGAAGTATTCTTTCAGTTTCTAATGTTGTGGTCAGATTATATATTTTACTTGTATTTATATAATACAGAACTAACCTTTTTGAAGGCTTTGTCACAAGCCTGCTTTTGGATCAAGAAAATAAACTTGAACAATCAAAGGCCATATAGAACCAACTATTTTTGTAACTATTTTCCAATTAAAAACGGTCTCTGGTATACCCATCAAATTTCCTATCTAAAAATTTGCATTGCCAAATTAAAAATGATAACTACAAGCCTTAACAACATTAAAACTGATGCATTTTAGTAAATTTTTCCATTAAAAAAAGAAAAAAGATTTGTACAGGAATTTCTACGTACACTATCGCCTGTCGTAAATTAAGCTTTTAGCTGAAATTGACATACATTTACCTGCTCATAATAACTGAACTCTCTTGCTATCGTTATCAAGATCTGAAGCAATTATTTTTAATAGTGTTAAGTGTGCATTATTTTTAAATCAACTGGAAGGTAAACATTGTAGACCCTGTTGAAATGGGCAAAGAATTGTATAAAACAATGTCGGTATCATCCGTTCTGTAGGTTGGCAGAACAAGAATCAATAAATCCATCAGAAAACAAACAAACACACAAATTAATATTGTTAGCAAAATCAAATTCTAAGAAAATTAAGTGGCCCTATATGTCAAATGTAAAATTATTGCGTCAAAATGTTGAAAAACTCAAACACTCTTTTAGAAACGAAAGCAAATTGCAGGTTACACAATGGCATGCACTGAAATCGAAAATAGTTGTATTGTATCTTATATATTATTTTTATTAATTGAATCACATGGTTTCCTTCCGTCGTCATTTGTGTCTGACAGCTGTTATGTATGGGAGGGGGAATAACTGTGAATGTGAAAGCCATACGTGAAGTTTCCAATTTTTTTCCCTTTATTATTATCAATTATCCATCTGTAAGATGCAGCATAGAACTTTTGCGCTGTTTTCGCCCATAATATAAAAATAGATAGCCATACAAACACATGCAATAAGTAGAATAGATTGAATAGTTAATATATGTTACCTCTACTGGTCTTCGTCTGCTTCTGAACATTATAAACTCTCCAGTTTTGAACAGATCATAAGTCCTGTCAAAAGAGAAGCAACATGCATATTTGTCTCAGGTGCTCACCGCTGCCGCAGCTACTCTGAAGTCCGTGCGGCAACGCGAGGTACATACGAAACAACTTCAAAAATAAACAATAAACAATAATTGTTTGTTTTGTTTTATTCTGTTTCAATTTTGTAGTCCATTAGATCATGAAAGTTATATAGTGCCAAGGCTTTTGAAACATGCCTCGCCCATGGATACGCCATGGCAGTCGTGAGTTTAGCATGCTAAACACTAAAAATGTATGTGTGTATATAAAATTGGTTTTTGCCACAATTCCACCAGAAACTTTGTGAATTACAATATCAGATGCAAACGGTTTTAAACAGTCAGCCACTCAACAACAGACTTGGTATGTAACATGCACTGAGTAAAGTTACTTGCGTAACTTATACACTTTTTCTCTACATCTCCCATATACCAAATCCAAGGTAACTGTATGCCATTATAAGATAGAACAAAAACTCGGCTACACCTGATATGTTTTCTTTACGAGAAACGAATTATACTTACGTAAAAAAAAACTGTTTACTCTTAACAAGGAACAGCAATAATGCATATATTAAGCAATATCTGTTTATACATATAAAATACATTACATAATGCTAAAGAACAGACATAAAAATTGTAACAAATATTTTCGCAATGTCTCCAACTCGTTCATAATCGTATTTTCATCTCTTCTGCTGGACCTACTGAATAAGATAGAGAGGCCATCAAAGATACACAACAAGTTTTCGAGTCAGAATGAGCAATCTTTTATATTAATTACAAAGCAGCGCTACAGACTCAGACAGTGACAAGTAAAAGTATTCCACGATTTCCAAACCAGCTTAGAGAGTCCGGATGATTGTACATGTACAGAAAACATGTCGGTTGATAAACACTCACTGATTATCACTTAATACCCAAAGTACATAAGATAAATTAAACCGAATAGTACAGAACAGACCGAATTGTAAACAACGGAATTAAACCGAATTGTAAAGAACGGACTAGCTCTCTGCAATTAGTTTATATATATATATATATATATATATATATATATATATATATATATATATATATATATATATATATATATATATATATATATATGTGTGTGTGTGTGTGTGTGTGTGTGTGTGTGTGTGTGTTTGAAGATGGAATTATCAAATTTTTATATTGTCAGAACATCAGCAATTTTTAGCATCCTAGCACGATAATTTGTTGGATGAAAGAAAATATTAAGCCAACTGCTTTCCAAACTGAAACTCACCATCAAAACCAATACGTGTGTAATAAGGACTTAGAAGAGGAAAATACCGTTTGTTTCTTTTTAAAATTTTATACTGGAATATTGCATGCATAACTTACTTGGCAAAAGTTCAGACTAGAACTTTGAACTGCTCTCAGTTTATCAGGAAATTTGATATTCATATGACTGTTAAGATACAGATTTCACTTTGAAACATTTCAGTATAATACCTTCATATAAATCAAACATCAAGCATACCTTGTGTCATCAAATGTCGTTATATGTGGATCCCCAGTTGCTGTGCACAACCCTGGTTTCACGTTGTCTACGGTATGTAACTGAAGAGATAACACAAATTAAAGGCGAAAACAAAGGAAAAGACAATTCTAGAAAAGTTTACAGGGATTGAATACGTCCTAAAACACCGGGTCTGTAGAGTAGAAATTATGGAAAGAGCATAGTACATTTCAAGGTATGACTTGTTTTCTGTATAATACGGGGGTGTTGTGTTTTAATGTGGGGGGAAAATCCGTATTACAATATAATCTTCAGTTTGTAATGATGTGAATCTGGTCAAACTTGAAACATAAATTAATGGGGAACTGATACAATTACATCTAAGAGCCATACATAGCATTATTGGGTAGAACTATTGGATAGCTTTACGTTGTAAATATGGTGTGTTGAGACAAAATGTATTATACTATACTCATAACCTGCTTCGCAAGCCAGGGGAGACAACCCATACACCCCTTTAATACCCGTGACCGCCTTTGCTGAGATTGCCTCGCTTCACAATAATACGTAAAAGGCTACTTAATCAGTCACTGAGAGCACAAGTTAAATTCTCTTGCCATTGCGACCAACATGATATTTCACGTTGTTTGAATGAGCCAATCAAAGTTTCTCTTTCAAACACCATCAGCTAAAAATCGATGAAACAATCATTTTTGTTGATTATCAGAAGACCATTATATTGAGTTGTTGGTGATGTAATTTGGTTTTGTGAACTTAAGAAAACGATGAAATCTTATCACAGGCGACCACGGGGGAGAAAGAAGCGTAAGCGAATATCGCCTGTGGATTGCAGCGATGACATATATCTAACTAGGGATTAAATAAAAGCACAAGTATATTGTGGTTGAAGTTGTAGAATAATTTGCTTAGGTCTGCAGACTTTTGACTTTGTAAAATGACAAATCAGGTCAAGCAATTATCACTAGTCTGACTATACATACCAGTTTGTTTGTATAATAAAAACCCACCGATTTCAATAACGAAAATGTTTAATGTGATAAAAAGCCGCAGAACTAAGCCAATTGAATCATTGATTTATAATTTCTAAAGCGACTAGACCAGAAAGCACTAATACTGGCATCCCCTGCACCTTTCATGCTTAGCGAACTTTACATACTAACACGGCGCCATATTGCGTTCACTACGGGCTAGTTTATTTCCATCAGACAACATAATGACGTAGTTTATCCTATTCGGTAACTGCCGGATAATTCCGTAAATTAACATTACATTGAGAGTCTGGAATTATACCCCTTTGCACACATGAACATATAAATTAAACCGCTTGTTAAATCCACGTGAAAATCAATTTTTTTGTTTTGTTGTCATTCGTTTCCTTTGCTTGATTCGACACTGTCCATATTGAAAGCAGACGACAAAAATGAATGTACATCTGTAATCGCAGACATACCCATTTGCTGGAAATGGACTTGTTCAGGAACTGGAAATGGATCTCGGGCATGTCTGACTATTATATTGAAAACTTCCGTTTAGCGTGAAACGCGCAGACGATCACGGTGTTAGGGACAATCTACTCACAGTCAGTTTAGAAATTGTAAATCAGTGAATAAATTGACTAAGTTCCTTGCACTTTTTATCACATTAAATGTTTCCGTTATTGAAATCGGAATGGGGGTACAAACAAACGGGAATGTATAGTCAACTTTCATCTTTAAATCAGCTGATCATGATCATGTAACAAACTGTTACGTCGACCCACTACAGACAATGGCTGTCATCGACGACGTATTTCTTCATAGTGAACGTTGGTAATGAACTCTCGGCCTGTAAGTTGGCTTTCATGAATTGTACGCATCTCAAGATAATCACTTTATGCCAAAACAGGAAATGAGTCTATTTGTAGGGCTAAAAGCAAAACCAAGCTTCGTCTAATCTGTAATTTCCATTGGATTAATATGACTTTTTCACGAAATGATTTTATTTTAGTGTAAAACCATTATCTTGCAGACTGAGTTGAAAGATGTAGAGAGAAATGGAGCCAATTAAACTTACGTTGACTGATGGTATAGTAACACCCGTCCACTCAGTGCCCACACCGCTTGGTAGCGGGGTCATTTTAATAAAGCAGTCTTGATTGTTCTTCACCATGTTGTCCTCCTGAAGAGTCATTTTGATTGGCACCTCAGCCTGACCCCTGGTGGGATTCCAGTCTGAAGGTTTGATAGCAAGCGCACATTTATCTACCATCAGGTTTTCTGCGTAGGAAAGTCGAATCATTTGCTTAAATATCATAACCTTTACCGGGAGAATGTGTTTGTGTGAAGAAATCATGAGCAAATCTTGCTTGATACATGCAAAATGTTTAAAAATAAAATGGAAATCTTGCAAATAGTGTAAACGTGAGGTTGATTGCACAAGCTGAATAAAACGTTACTTCAAAGTAAGCGTGAAATGGTTCGTGTTATTACAAAGTAAGCATCAAACTTAGGTTTTCTTGCACACTAAGCATGAAGATTTAGCTGTTATTGCTTATTGCATAGGAAGCATGAAGATTTAGCTGTTATTGCTTATTGCATAGGAAGCACGAACATTTAGCTGTTATTGCTTATTGCATAGGAAACATGAACATTTAGCTGTTATTGCTTATTGCATAGGAAGCATAATGCGTTAGGAGTTACTACAAAGTAAGCATAAAACGTTAAGTGGTAACGCAAAATATTCTTTCTTTTGAGGGAAAATGATTCAGTGATTAACCGACATCATCCTGGACACGACATTACTGTCGTTAACATGAACGCGATGTCCATCGTAAAATGATGAAATTAGCTGTAATTTGAGGACAATTGTACGCTTACGTCAGGCTTGGCGACTAGTTGCCATATTTATATGGCAGTTTTACTGTGTCTATGGATCTAGAAAGAATTCATCAGAGTTGTAAAATATCTGTGCTCGAGTTTCACACCTGAAAAAGATTTATCAACATCTGGAGATAGATGTCCACCAAAGTTGGAAGAGAACTGCATCTTGGTGCAACACCAATTGACAAAGACGTAACATACCTGAAAAACAATTACGCTCCAGTATCCTATGGCATAAAGACTTTGAAGTTTGAAGACAACGTAGTTTTCTTAAAATAGTTCAAGTCATCATCACGCTTATTATACGCTTGAGAAAGATACACTATTGCTGGAAGACTATTGTACTTTGAATAAATAAGTCTTTAACACAAGTGAAAGTCAGTTTATTCCTGGGTTCGGAGTGTGGAGTTACTACGCTTGGATTATTCTTCAGCTGTACTCCCACGTCACATCAGGAAGAGATTCATAGGAAAAAAAATGTTAATTTACAATGAATTAGACTTTAATACAGATTAGAGCAGAGGAAGATCGTCACTTTGCAGGCAGTCAGTTTGCCCATACATCATGCTAGTCGAGGACATTTCACAACAGCCGTTCACAAGATGCATATCCGGATAGAACAAACCGATGAGGAAGACACACGCACCCCCAGTTCACACATGGTGAGGATGCAAAACATTTGAAAGTTAGTTGCATTCTGCGTGAAAACTGGCCAAGGAACTAGTACAGTTGTTAGTCAGCTCTATTTCTTGTTGCAGCATGACACATGTTTGAACTCAAAACAACTGAAGATGTGCATTCAGTGATTTTTTTACTAGGTGAAGACCTATCAAGCTGGAGGATTATCTGTTCAGTCTTTAAGTTGGATGTTAAATTCCTACATATTGTTGAATCGTACTAGGTTAAAAGGTACCAGTTTAAATTCCTGTGTTTTTATCTCATATTGTGTGAAGACGTACCGCAGTTGGAAGCCAGTTGTACTCCGACTGCACAATCGGATTTATTTTTGCAGACAACAGGTATGGTGGAAATGAGCTTCACCGTCGCCTCCTTGTCGACTTCGTGGAGCGTTAACGTCTCATGATCCACCTGTAAAGTGGGCGATGCAACAATATTTAAACACTGTGACTTTTGAAAATAAAATTTCTGAATTTATTCAATCGTTCACGATAAAACTCTAACGTGCAAAAGAAATAAGGCAGAAACTGTTCAGTTTTTGATAAGCTTAAACTTACGTCAACGAGTAATCTAATATTTGTAAAACGCTACTCAATAACGATGGCATCTAAAGAGAAAAGATAATTCATACAAACTTATGCATTAAATTTCTACCATGACTTAGAAGTAGGGAATAACATACACATCTTTATTTTAGATTAGAACAATTGTACATAATATTATTATACAGTGATGTGTGCATCATTGCTTTATACTGTATACGATTATCATACGGTGAAGTGTACATTATTACTTTATACTGTATACGATTATTATACGGTGAAGTTTACATTATAACTTTATACTGTATACGATTATCATACGGTGAAGTTTACATTATAACTTTATACTGTATACGATTATCATACGGTGAAGTTTACATTATTACTTTATGCTGTATACGATTATCATACGGTGAAGTTTACATTATAACTTTATACTGTATACGATTATCATACGGTGAAGTTTACATTATAACTTTATACTGTATACGATTATCATACGGTGAAGTTTACATTATTACTTTATACTGTATACGATTATCATACGGTGAAGTTTACATTATAACTTTATACTGTATACGATTATCATACGGTGAAGTTTACATTATAACTTTATACTGTATACGATTATCATACGGTGAAGTTTACATTATTACTTTATACTTTATACAGTGAAGTGTACATTGTTACTTTATACTGTTTACGATTATGATATAGTGAAGTTTACATTATTGATTTATGCTGTATAATATTGCCATACAGTGAAGTGTACAGTATTTACGGTATGAAAATATCATATAGTGAATTGTACATTATTGCTTTATAATAGCTATTTCATGGCTTAAAACCTATCTTTGCTTGAGGGCATAAGTAGTTATTTCACAGTAATTGCATTAGAAAAAAATAGATTTAATTTAATTTCAGTTTTATTTCAGTTAATTTTATTTTATATTAAGGTCCGATTTCGAAATCAGATGTATTTTGTTATTGAAAATCAAATCACAGGTACATTCAGCATAGTGCAATCAACACTATAGTTGCTGTATCAATGCCTTGAAAAACAAATCACAAATACCTTCCACACAGAGTCATTACTGTTGTATGAATCGTTGACATTATGCGCCATTTTGTGACTTTAACGTATTTATTTTAAAGAATTTCCATACCGTTTGATGTAATGTGGATGTTCTTGCTATATGTAGCAGACCACGAAATATGAAAAAGTCAGTTGACAAAATTTCGAATGTATTACATAGTTAGATTTCTGTACTGTAGGGATATTGCAATAATAGGGCTTCTGAATTAAGAATTATATCAAATTTCTTTTCAAAAATCCCTGAATGCTTCTACATATAAGACAAAATCGAGGTATCATCCTTCATGGAAAGGAGTATTTATAAGAAAACACATACCTTTACTCCAACCAAATAAATGTTACTGTTGCGAAAGTCGCTTTTGATGCCCGTCATATTGTTAGCATAATAAATCCTCACTGAGCAACTCACCTGTAAAAGTGATTATTAAACTTAGGTATGGCACTGAGTTTTAAAGAAAGATAATTTCCCTTATTTTCTTCACTGGTTATCTTGGCTATTTAAAAATTCTTTATATGACTTAGGCATTTTTTAAACATTGTAATTCCATATATTTTGGCGCATAATTGATGGATATAATTTTGGTGTTGCAGCCTGCCCTCATTTCACGTGCACACCTCTGAAGAAAAAAAAACTGTAAGCTCCACTTGGCCATTTTCACATCCTAGATATATATTATCTTAAACAGAAAAAAACAATAACTTGTTATTTTACTTTTTATATATTTCATAATTTATTGATTGCACTTTCATAAGCTGGTGACAGCTCCGGTGGCCAAGTGGTTATATGCGGGGGGAAGCGGGTTCGAACCCAGGCCGAGTCTTACCAAAGATAGTACAAACAGCTGCCTCGCTAGGCACTCAGCATTAAGAGATTAGTGTATGGACTGGTTGTCCTGGTGTCAGGATAATGTGACTGGGTGGGACATCATGCTACATGCTTGTGGCATGATGCCCCAGAGCTAGACATCACTATAAACTGTCACACTGCAGACATCATTGCGATATGACTGAAAACTTGTTAAAGCTACGTTAAAAATCCAAATCACACACCCACAACCAACCCCCATATACGTTTATATATGGTATTGTCTACTCCGGCTGTCAAAATTAATTTGCCTTTTTGCCTTTTTTAATAACCGCTAAAGTTAGTGTACTTTGGACTAGATCAAACTTGTTTAATGAGCAGATGGGAGGAGCCATTTTGATCAGTTCTGTTTCAAATAGTGCTTTAGGTAATGACCATATAAAGAAATTTCAGTGCATGAAAACAGCACAGAGATATGCACGGATTCTCTCCACTATGTATGCATATTGCCCAGGCTTCATCGTATCCCTGTTTCTCTCTCAGACGTACACAATGTAGAGTGGAAGCTTATCAAAATAATTCAAGAGTGAAAGGAAATTACAGCATAAAAACTTAAATGAAAACATTTCAGCATCTGAACTAATGTATGTATAATGTATATCGGCTAACCTTTAACCTCTATTAAGATTATCTAGATATTCATATGATTAGTTAGAAAAAGAAAGAGCTTAAAGTGAAATCTAGCAAAAGTTATAGGAAGTAATTGTTCATATATATATATATATATATATATATATATATATATATATATATATATATATATATATATATATATATATATATATATATATTGATTCAGAAATATAAAGATTCAATAGTTAGTCTATCCAAGATTATAAGTAGCATAAAATGAAAAGTAGGATCTATGTCAAAGACACACTAGTGTCTCAACATTCTTATCTAGAATTCTGCCGCAATAAAATCCCTCAAAACTTTCATGACCCTAAATGTAGAAAAATGTTTGGTGTATATTTATAATTCTCTATAATTAATTCTATATACCTTGATTTCTTTCATAGGAATTCGGAATGACTATCTAGACAGATGAGCATTAATGACTAGGTCGTCACGTGAGTGTGTCTGCTACACACGAGTTCATATTACACCGACTGAGTAACATCATTTTTTGGTGATGTGTGCTTAGTCGCGATGGAATATGGGCTCGTGTGTGCAGGCAAGGCGATGGGTGCCGTTTACCTGCGGACCTGGATTCGAATCTCCGTAGTGTACGAATTAAAAATTATCTAACCTGTATGGTAGTAGTATTTGTTTTAAAATATTAATTCTGCCAACTGTCATCAAGCATTATTCGATAGGAATCCAGGGATATCACTTTCCGTTCTGTTTGGTGTATGTTTATAATTATCTATAATTAATTCTAGATACCTTGATTTCTTTCATAGGAATCCGGAATGACTGTAGATACATGATAATTAATTACTAGGTCGTCACGTGAGTGTGTCTGCTACACACGAGTTCATATTACACCGACTGAGTAACATCAATTTTTGGTGATGTGTGCTTAGTCGCGATGGAATATGTGCTCGTGTATGCAGGCAAGGCGATGGGTGCCGTTTACTTGCGGACATGGAATCTAATCTCCGTAGAGTACGAATTAAAAATTCTCTAACGAAATGCAAAGTGTCACCTTACGCTAGTTCCCATGTGTCCTGCAAGCATATCCCCATTCAAATGAGCAATGCGGACGTTGGCAGGAACTTGAACTACTGGTATTAAGGTATCGGGCTTCCCATCAAAAAGCCACTGTACATCAAACAGGGCGTCTCTCTTGGCAGGATCGTATGGAATGTGACATTCGAACTTGAAGTCCCCACTGTTGATCACAATTGGCTTAGAAAGAATAGGGTTGCCAGTCAAATGAGGATGGCCATCTGCAAATAGTGTCGTTTGATACAGACCCATTGTCTTCGCAGAATTTAAGATAGTCATGCCTATTCAACGTAACTACAATTTGTACAAATATCGACGTTTTTTGTTCTCTTTAAAACGAATTCCAATGAATTTTGTAATTTTGTAAAATATGTTTATGAACTTGAAATGTTCACAAAAATACCATGAAGGAAAGCAACAAAAAATCAAATTGTTGTGGAAAACTGTTTTTGTTTATGACGAAGCTGACAATCAAGATGCGATTGCGTTTGCAGACATCATTCGAGTGAATCGGCTTGAGCATCTCTGCAAGCCTAGGGTTGATACAGATCACAAGGTGCACAGTAAGTTCATGGTAATATATTGACGGGAAAAATCAATTACACTAAGAGTATGAAGTAATTACAATATACTCACCGACACACGGTTCAAATCCGCTAGCGGACCAGTTTCCCTTCGGGCATGGATGTCCACTTCCTAAATAAAAGAGAAGTATATAAAGCTGATTGTACATCATCACTAAGTAACCATTTTGGGAAAAGGTGTCGGATTCGGGAAGTCATGTTTGATTCAGATTGAAACCAAACTGAAGAAGTGTTCCTTTGATCTTTGGCCATCACAAATCATACATTTACTTACCCACTGCCAATCGCTATCCCTATCTTCCCTATATAATGAACCTTCCTGCAATGTCTCCAGGTACAGAGTTGGATTTGTTTTGCAATGCTTCAATGCACGTGTATCACCGTAACATATTCTGAAGATCTTTTACAGCCCTGCCTTTGATTACTTGTACGTTTTGAAAGAGTACAATTCATTCATGCTAAAGTACGATCTAAGACATGATCTGACACATAAGAAAACATGTTTAGTGATGTTTTTTGCTCAAAAACTTAACCCTCCATCTGGGGACAAAAGGGCACTACAACATTGATGATCTACCTTGAACTATTTATTAGTACGTTTACCAAGAGGTTAAAATGAACAACAGAGAAAGGGAAGATATGTATTTTAATGATATAAAACCATGCGTAGAGGATCGGAGTTTCTGAAAGGATTGGGGTGGGGTGGGGGGCTGGTATGGAAATGAAATTTGGAAAACGTACTGATAAACCTGTATATAGTTAGCAGCAGGGAAGTTGTACAGACCAGACGTTCCAGACCAAATAAAGCTTCCTACGCAAACTTTCTCCGTAGAAGCCTCAGATTTCAAAAATAAGCCTTCCTACGAAAATTAATTTGCGTAAATTCACTCCCGACTGCAATTTTTTGTGTGCAAATTCAATGATTCTAGACAAGGAAAAAAAGGGGGGGGGGGAATTTATTCTGGTGTCGACGAAGTTTGCGAAGATTTGGCTGCTAATCCTAATTTTACCTCGCATTAAAACAATATAGTTGAAAATAATATGAGTCGGAAAGCTAGTAGAGTTGGAGAGCCTCACTCTGCTAGATTAGCGCGAGAACAATTAGCGGCAGTAAAGAAGCTTATCCCGGCAAAACAATTATTTAAGAAAAAAGTTCGTGATTACGAAGATTCTCAATATGGAATTACCGAGATATCGTCAAAGTTGTTGAGTCCAGTCACTGGAGCGATCGAACAGGTTGCATACGGCGACAAAAAGGAAGATAAGGAACTTAGGAAGAAGGGGCTTATTCCCATGACGAGAGACATTGAGCAACACACTCGATTATTACCGGAGCGAATAGTACAAACACAAACACGAGCACAAGCACAAGCACAAGCACGAGCACGAGCACAAGCACAAGCACAAGCACAAGCACAACAAGAACAAGCACAAGCACAAGCACGAGCGCAACGAGAACAAGAACAAGCGCTGCGAGAACAATTACAGAAAACACAAGCAGAATTGAGGATGAGTCAACTTATTGAAGAATCAGATGAAGATAAAAAATTACAACAAGAACAAGCGCAACAAGACGATGAGAAGGAGAGGTATATGGAGAAATTAAGGGAAGAACAACAAAGGAGACGGGCACAACGAGAACGAATAAAAGAGGAGGAAGAAGAACAAGCGCAAGAAGAAGAAGAACTAGAAGAAGAAGAAGGACAAGAAGAAACACCAAAGGAAGAAAAAAAAGAAAAGAAGGAAAAAAGAACCGATCCTGTTGCAAATATACAGGATAAATTTAAAGATATTGGTATTATCAAAATGAATTTGGAATTAGACAAAATTAATCCTAATAATCTTGAGGAGCTCGGATATTTTGCGAGGCGCAGCTTTGATGATCGACATCAATATTTAACGGATGTGGGATCAAATTTTTATAGTTCACGAATTTCTTGGTATAAGGCAATATACCGATTAAAATTTGGTAAATCTCAGGCCAGGGGGGATGATGTGAGTTTTGTTCATTTTGAGAAATATGCAACTACTTCAATTACTGAACCGATGGAATTTTCTAATATCGCTGGAAGAAGACCCGAGGAAGATTTTACGAATACTGGAATTCAAAAAATAAATGAAGGCAACCTGGTCAAAATTGCAAAATACGGTTACAACGAAAAAGGCAAATATTTACGTCCCGCAGCCTTTGAAAAATATACCCCCGAGGAATGGGTTCCCGCTGTGTATTTTGCCTCAAGGAGAGAGAAAATCGATCCTGATCACCCCGGATTCAAAAATTTTCAAAAGGCTGTAAGAGAATTAGGTGAAGAAAAAGAAGAATTTGAGGAAGCGTTATCGCCATCGTCATTTTCAAAACCAAAGACAGGAAGCGGATATACCGTTTGCCCTGATAGTGTTGTCAACGATGTATCTCGCCTTGAGGTATTAATCGGAGGAAAACGAGCCGGAAATAACTCTCGCGAAGTAATCAACGAGGCATCAGATATTTGTCAGCGATTATTCCGCGGTGGTGTCATCGACTCTCACATTTACAAGGAACTTATCGATGAACTCATCGATTAAAACAACACAATTGAAATAACATGATTGTTCACAAACATCAGCGCAGACCCAAACAGGTCCGCGTAGTAAACTCTCGATTGCCCGTATACAGATATATCCACGGTAATGGATTCGGCGATATTATTGGAAGTCTTTTTACGCGAATAATACCTAAAATCGGACCCATGATCAAACAGCTCGGGTTAAAAGCAATAGGAAAGATCGGCGAGACTGCCGTTTCTGGTATCGGTAATTTGGCCAGTAAAGGCTTCAATATTGTCAAAAGTAAAATATTAAATTTAGTGCGCAAAAAACAACCCGTCAAATTGCCTATCACCAGAGAAATGCCACCCGAAATCAGCAAAGTCATAAACGACGCGGCAAATAAAAAAATAAACGATCTAGCGCAGGAAGTTGCTAAGACAAATTTAGCGCAGGAAGTCGCTAAGACAAATTTAGCGCAGGAAGTCGCTAACACAAATCTAGCAAAGGAAATTGCTAAGACAAATCTAGCAAATACAAGCTTCATTTCAGGTAGCGGTCTTCGTTTTAGATGATATTCTTAATAATAAATGTTCGCACAAGTGTCAAATGAAGTGTTTGACATGGACGAGCCTGTAGGCAGAGACACATCCGTGCGGGATTTCCAGTATTTCTCGTACGATGCAGTTGACCCAAATACAAATAATCGCTTGGAAATTCAAGTCCACGATACAACAAGATATTTTCTTCCATCTGAGGCATATATCGAGGTTGTTGGGAGAATTGTAAAAGAAGATAATACCGCCTATGCCGATGGTCTTGGTATTGGATTTGTCAATAACGGTATTATGGCATTATTCAAGAGCGCCACTTATATGATCGACGGAAGAGAGATCGAATCAATTACGGACAACGTTGATATAGCAACGACGGTTATAGGCTTAGCGAGATACTCGGATGATTTTACCAGGTCAGCCGGTCCTAGTATGATGTTCGCCAAAGATAACTCCGATGATCCTGAACATTCCCCGTATGATATCGGTAGGCCGATAAATGCCGCTAACGCCGCTCCCGCCGATGTTCGTTCAGTGATGATCGCCCCCAATAACAATTACAACCTTGGATTTGCCACGAGAAGAGCTATGTTAAGGGGAGTTGAACGAAGATTTTCCTGTGCAATTCCGCTATCTCACATTTTTGGATTTTGCAGGCATTTCAGAAAAGTTATTTACGGAGCAAAACACACGATAACTTTCGTTCGAGACGCTGCTGGCAATGACAAAGCCATCTGGCGAGATCCCGGTGATGCAGGCAAGGTAATCCTAAACAAATTTACCTTGTGGATGCCAGCGATAGTTCCATCGATGCTCGAGGAAGAAAAATTATTATCATTCATGAATCAAGGCGGAAAATCCGTCATGTCCTGGTTGACAACGATGACCGATTCCTGCGATGTTAATATCAACGGAATATTTACCTGGCGAATTGCGTCACAACAGGGCGCTTCGGCACCTAGACACATCTTTGTTGCTCTTCAAAACGCAAACAGATACGATCAACTTCACAGTCATATGATATTCGATAGATTCGATGCAACAAACGTTTCACTGAGAATAAACGGGCAACAAGAACCATCCGAGGGAATAGCCATCGATTTTGAAAGTTTTTCGACGGCCCGCGCGTATCATCGCTTGCTAAGTTTCATGGGCCGCGATCAAAATATCGATACCGGATTGCAAATATCACAGCTAGATTTTAATACTCGCTATCCTATCTATTACTTTTCCCTGGAACATCTCGACTTGGTAAAACAATCCGTTGTCGATATTCATTTCAAAGCTAGAATTAACACAGCCGGAGCAGCAAGAGCCATCGCGGTGATCCTCAGCGATAGAACAATGATCCTGGAAGGCATCAGCGGTAGAATGAGAGTCATCGATGCTCCTGTCGAGAACATGTGACAAATTCCAAATTTAGATTAAGCGATTATTAATATGCCATACGAGCACGTCAGTGTAACTCTGACCCCGGGTCAGATAAAAAAGCTCCAATCAGCGATATCAAAGCGATGCGGTATGAAATTAACTTTGAAAAATGATCAAATTCACGGTGGACCTAACAAACTATCGCTAACTAGAGGTCAGCGTGAACGATTTTCCAAGGCCAAATCAGCGAATTCCGGTGTTCATGTGAGTCTCTCCATAGGCGCCATCAGAGACATGGTCAAAACGGGCGGCATTTTCCCGTTAGCTGCTCTTCCGGGACTGCTAGCTGGGATTCTTCCGACAGTAGCAAAAACAGTAGGATTAGGCGCGCTCTCAGGTGTAGGTTCCCAAATAGGTTCCACAATAACAAGAAAAATTACCGGAGGAAGATACCGTAAAAAAAAGGGAGGATTATTTCCCGCCTTCTCTCCCCTAATCGCGAAAATGTTGCAAAAACAACAAAAAGGATCAGGCCTTTATCTAAGACGCCCCCCATACGGATCCGGCCTAAGACGAGTCTACCAGCCTCAAATTTAGATTTGATCAGCGAAGCAAAGAATAAAAAAATAAAATTTTTCAGAGGTGTATTTATGCGAGATCAACTACCAGAAAAACCAAACCCTACCGAGACAGGAATAATAAATCTCGATAAAAATACCGGCCCTGGCACGCACTGGGTTGCCTACGCAATTAATCCTCGCGAAGTCGTTTATTTTGATTCGTACGGATTAGCACCGCCAAATGAATTTATCAGCTATGTGTCAAAACTAAATCTTCCGGTTTGGTATTCGACACTTCCAACGCAGACATTAGCGGATCCACCGATATGCGGCTCTGAATCAATTAACGTCCTCGATGCAATTTCAAAATCATCCGGTCCGTATCACAAAATTGTATTTGAATACGCCGTAGATAAATATCATGGTTGATATTTACGGTAGATTTATCTACAGGAAGGAAAAAGCAGAAGTGACTGACGTCGATCTATCAAAGTTCGCAACCAAGAGCGATATTAACAATCTTCTATCGCTGTCAGAGGTGGACCCTGGCGAAGTTGCTGTTTTTCAAAATACCGAAGGAAGATTACAAACCAGCAATGTCAAAATAACTGATATAATCAAGCGAGACGAATACCGCGATCATATTAGTCAATTTACTCGTCAATCGGAGATGGTATTAAAATCTATTGCTGATATCGCCGATATTATAGCGAAGTTACCCCTGAAGGCCAATATCGCGGATGTGGAAAAATCCGACAAAGAGTTATCAGCAACGTTGCTTCTGAAGGCTGATAAAGCATTACACGACGATCTTCAGGACAGAGTGACAAAAAGATTTACCAAGCTAACTAACGATCTTAAAAAACTAGACGATACATCAAAAAATCTCAGTAAAAAACTCGACGAGGATATAAAAAAATTCATCGAAACCTCCTCAACTACACACAGCGATCTTACCGAGAAAACAAAGAAAATAAACGAAGATATCGCCCAAATCAACAGAGAGATTGAATCGGCACGTGCATTAATATTTCAAAAAACCGATAGAACATCACATAACGATCTCAGCGAGAAAGTAAAATCCATCAACGAGGAAATTACCAAAATAAATACCGCGATGGGTCAGAAAATCGATAGAACATCACATAACGATCTTACCGAGAAAACAAAGAAAATAAACGAAGATATCGCCCAAATCAACAAAGATATTGAAGCGGCACGTGCATTAATATTTCAAAAAGCCGATAGAACATCACATAACGATCTTACCGAGAAAACAAGAAAAATCAACGAAGATATCGCCCAAATCAACAGAGAGATTGAATCGGCACGTGCATTAATATTTGAAAAAACCGATAGAACATCACATAACGATCTCAGCGAGAAAACAAGAAAAATCGACGAGGATATTACTAAAATTAACGATGATATTAACGCGGTACGCCAAATCGTAAACGAAAAAATCGATAAAACATCACACGACGAGAAAACAAAATCCATCAACGATGATATTAACGCGGTACGCCAAATCGTAAACGAAAAAGTCGATAAAACATCACACGATGATCTCCACGAGAAAACAAAAAAAAATCAGCGAAGATGTTACTAAAATTAACGATGAAATTAACGTGGTACGAGAATTAGCGAATAAAAAAGTCGATACATCAGTGTACGACGAAGAAATTCAAAAAATCAACGAGAAAATTCTCGACGTAACATTACACGCCGACGCAATCGGCGTAGCAATAACACCGTTGAATCTTATAAAATTAGCGCGTATTTCGATACCAGATCAGGTAGAATCAAAAGATCTTTCCTGCCATGTATCATTTGTGCTGAGGACACAAAATCTTACCTGGACACCCGATAATGATTCTTTTAACTTTACCGCGCCAATTCAGGGTGTATATCGAGTATATATTATTTCGAAGTTAATAAAATTTAACGTGACGGCCGATAATCATGAAATTTATGAATACTATCCTGGATTTTTCGTTATTTCCATAGATGAAAATAACATCGCAAATTTCACACTAGAACCACAAGACAGAACCACCATGGGACCAGTGTATTATTTTGTAATTTTCGAATATTTATCTGGTTGGTCCGTAATTGGTCAACCCGAGCCGGTTGCAGTTGCCGAGAAAGAGAAATCCGAGCCGGTCGTAGTTGCCGAGATAGAGAACCCCCAACCAATTAACAATGGAAAACCGACTTTACCAAGGAATTAGTCAGGTAAATAATTTAATAAATGACCGCATCTGACTACCGTTACAATCAGGCGCGATCATGGCAGGATTCGCTAAAAAAACTCCTCGACGAATATCAAACAAAAATAAAAAAATACCAGCGTAGATTAGTTACCATTGATATTGCCGTGTACGCGGTATCTGCGGTAGTCGCCGGTGCTGGAATAATTTTATCCGCGGTAACAACAATCGCGCCGATCGTAGTAACGATAATAATCTCGTCAACAACGACAATCGCTGGTGTTCTCAATATCGTAGCGAAAAAAATCTCCTCGTGCACGAGTGAAAAGTTATCATTGTACAAGAATAAATTATCCCAGGTCAACGACGCGTATTCGAGATTATCATCATTACTTTCTGAAAGTCTCAACGATGGTGTTATCTCCGATCTAGAATTTTCGGCAATGATAAGTATTTACTCGGAGATTGAACAAATGAATATTAATAATGTCCGAACTAGCCCAGATCGTGACAAACACGACACCGCCGACAACAACGTTAATATCGTTAAGCTCAACTAAGCCAGAATTTAGCATCAATTTTCCAACACCAATCAGCGTCAAAGAAATTGCGTTAACACAATTGCGTGTCTACAATAGCTGGCCTAATGTTAGATCGAAATCATTTGGCAGATTATTATCAAACAATTCACTTGTTTTTGCCAACAAAAACAAACCCGATGGAACACCTGATTGGATCGCCGTTGGCATACCAACAGGCAGTTACGAAATTGATCAGCTGGATAAGGAATTTACCACCAGAATATCAAATATAACCGGCGATGCTACTCCGGGAATAAAAATATCTGCGCATGAACCAACACTGTCATCGATGATAGAGGTGAAATCGCCGTACATGGTAGATATTTACCAATCATCGATTAGGACCATATTAGGTTGGCCTGAAATCGCACCTCTAGCAAAACCAAAAAAATCAGATTTTATTATTCCAGGTTGGTACGAGGAAGCTCCTCCAGAACTACCGGAACCAAAAAAAGAAAATTTTACCACCGACGAAGGATGGTACGGAGATATCAAACACAAGCCTCTGATCGATAGCGCCATCAACCTCATGAATAACCACAAATTTAACCTGGTAATATTCGCTTTTACTTTTATTAACGAAAGAATTCTCTCGTGGTTGCCTCTTCCTAAAATTCCCCCCGGTGTGGAAATCTTCGACGCTACCAACATTAACATGATAATAGCCCCCATAGACGGTATCTTGGTAAGAAGAACCCTCGACGAATTTATTCAAGAACATACAATACAATTAAATTTATTGCGGGGATCATTTCATGAATGCATCCTAAATAAATCAGGCTCATGTAGCGAAATTATCAAACGCGTGAAGATTTTAAATCAACTCGCGAATGATGTTGAATATTATCACGACGTGTTCATTCGGGCGATAATCGACGATATATCAATTGCCGATTATGTTCTTCCTATTAGCAAATTCGAGTTGATCAAAAATTCAGGAGAAAAACAAAAATTTATGAGAGTATTTGAATTAACCGAGGAAACGCTACCAAATTTCAAATTCCCCGATTATGATGTTGATAAAATGAGAAAATCTGTTACTGATACCATCGATGATTTATTTCCGAAGTTACATGCCGCGTGGACTAAAAAAATACAATCAGAATCGATTCTCAGACACGATAATGATCCCGCCGGGCAGGGGCGGCATATCTCGCCAGGTATCGTTAATATAACGGAAGTTATCGCGATTTATCTTCACGCGGATGTTGTCGAGGGCAGCTACAATGTTGATTCGTCAGAGTCAAATCAGGCGCAACAGGGATTTATCTTGTATTCGTTTTCACCTAGCGCCTCTCCGGGTTATTTGATAATAAAGGAGCCGGTGAATCCGTTTTATCTGCGATGTCACAATCGATTATTGTCGAGGATAAATTTCAAACTGACGGATCAGAAAGGAAATTTGCTTGATATACGCGGGGAAACTGTTAGTATCAATCTGCTGGTGAAATCGTAAATCCGTCCGCCAGGGAAAACAGGCCAAAAAAAATAAATAAAATCCAGGGAATTTTTTAAAATTAATATATTTTTTTAATTTTTGTTTTTTTTGTTGTTTGCGGAAATATTCAGGAAAATTCAAGAGTCTGTGATTTCCTTGGCCTTGCTCTCATCGACAAGTTTTTTCAACTGTCTGATGCGTGAACTTGTAATTTTTTTTGACTCGTATGCTTCTGATAAAATCAATCTAGCTTTTTCTACCAGCGTCGATAATTTAACAAAATCCTCTACGCGATCATCGCTGACTGTCGCAAGTGATTGATACATGGCAATTTGGATCTTTTTTATTAATTTGTACTCTGACGGCAGCGTGTATTTATATTCGAGTTTTCCCTGAACAATCGTCTCGAATTCGGATCGGATTTTATTCGCGTCCAACTCCGAGGGAAGATTTATTTTTTTCTTTCTCAGATCATCGATGGCTTCGATAATGTTATTTATGGTTTGTTCGTCCATGTTATATTAATTCTGTAATATTCAATTATTCTTCGTCGCTCTCCGAATCAGATATTATCGGAATATAATAAAACTCAATCCACTCGTCAAATTTGTAGGAAAATGCTGCGCTAGTTATTCCTTCTGCCACTCGTCGCACCGAGCGTGAATTAATACTAAAATATTTTGCAGCGGCGTTCATCGACGTGAATACAATTTCCTCATTTGTCTCTTTATTTATTGATTTGACCGCCCTGGCATACTTCGGATATTTACCGGTATTGCCGGATATGCAATTTTCACTCTGAGTTACTGCTCGGAGATTATATATTTTGTTGTTAAGTTTATTTCCGTCAATGTGGTCGATAACAAGGCCTATCTTGATAGGTCCGTGATAGCACTCGAATACGAATCTGTGATTATAATAATTTGTTTTTCTTCTTTTTTTATTCTCACCGACTGTGAACATGAGATATCCAAATTTATTAACCCTACCAACATTTTTCCTCGTTCTGATATGTCTGACGGTACCATCCGATGATGCTTCGTACCCCTCAATGATTGGATGAGATTTATACTCGTGCGTGATTTTCATTGCAGGAATCGTCGATTTCATTTCCATTATATAATATTTATCTGTCTAAATCATAATTTGCCTTGAATCGATTAATGTAATCCTCTTCGCATGTTATCACCGAGGAAGATTTCTTTTTGTAATATCTGAGCAATTCCCGATAATTTTTCCCTCCACAGGATAAACACAATCGAGTCTTTCCTCGCGTGCCAACTTGGCAAACTAAACACCGTTGTGGTCCTTTACTGCCTCGTCGAATTGCATATATATGAGCGCCACAATAATCGCCTCTGCAGGATTTGTCGCATGATTTTGTTGATCCGATTGGTATCCATTTGCACTGCATATTATAATTTAAATATTTGTCTAAAATATAATAATGGATACATTTGATCTTGATGAGGCAGAATATATCATTCCTGAGGTCGATCGCGCCAAAAAAGAATTTTTCGATGATGGGGGGATTCATGTTTGGTCGACATGGAAAACTAACGCTGTTGATGCTACGATGAATCTGGAACGGGCCAAGAAGATAATCGAGCATATAAAAAACTCGCATTCCGAGGAGCGATTTATCTTTGGAATAAAATTTATTGCACAAATGCCTGACGACACTTGGATTATTCGCGATAAACGAGATCCAATACGTGGCGGTAAGAAAAACGTCGTTCTTGATAAAAATTCGAAGCCAGGATTATTATTGGGAATTGACGGTCCTTATTATACCAGGGCATATCCATCTAGCGCTGTTGTTTATGGAATTTATCGGCTAAATAATAATCCCGACATGAAAAATCTACCTGCGATGAAAGAATCACCGATGATAAATTGCGTTGCCGAGCGCGTTATCGAGCACATGAAAAACGCCCGTCGTGGATCTGGATTGACTCAGTTGAGGTTGAATAAAATTAACGCGTGGGCGAAGACAGTTGTTGATGGCGCATCGATTGACGATGTTGCTGTGTTGAGCAAGAAACTTAAATTTCCTATTACCGTGAAAACGCTATCGGGAGAAATATTATATTCGTCGCCGTATAGATCTCGAGGAGTTCCATCGAGATTGTTGATCATAATTCACATGCGTGGTCGCAGTCGGTAATGATATTCCCGCGAGATCGCGCTGTTAAATTTTATCCCGTGGAAGACGCAAAAGACAATTCCGATGCCATGTTTCGATATATCAAAATATTAGCCGCATCTGATCCGATATCGGTTTGGTTATTCTCGAGCGAAGAAAGGTATGATCAGTTTATCTTGCCTCGAGGGGATATTTACCGTGATGAAAAATTACATGAATCTATGAAAAATATCGCGGTGAAATATTCGTCAAATCCTGATCAATTACTGACAAATTGTTTTACTGTTCCATCTGTTGCTGCTCACGCTGCCAGAGAAAGAAATTCGTGGAAACCTACAAGGAACGAATTTCTCGCTGATATTCAACTTAGTTGTATCGAATACGGCCATGGCGGATTGTGGAATACCAAATATTATTTCGAAGATATGATCTCCGTTGATATGAGCGCGTGTTATCCTGGAAGTTTCCTTGGATATGGTGATTGTGCGGATTATTTTGCTAAATTTGGCCATCCCACCAGCGAGATGACGAGAGTTGCAATTAACGGACCGTTGCCTGATTTTGTTATGACCGGATTCGCTTATGTTACTTCATTCGAGTTTGCTGAAAATTTACATAAAATTTGTTATATTTGGTTTGGTCGGCATTTATCGCAGCGTCGTTGGGTCCCTATAGTGTTGTTGAGGAATATGCTGGATTCATCAATGTTAGTATCGTTGACGGTGAGTGAGGCGATTATATCATACAGGAAACAAACTGAAGTGTGGTTGCCGACGGATTGTGAAAACGCGAAAGATATCGGAAGAAAAATAATTGGCAAATTTACTCAAGGAGGATCCGTTGATCATAAACACCGACACGCTAGGTTGTTTATCAACGATGCTGAGATGGACTTTATTATAGCCGATACGGTATCGCGAGGGATATTCTGCAACAGAGAGAATATTATCATTGACGGAGTAAAGTTAGGTACCGTAATTAGTTACCTTGACGGAGAATCAGCGCAGTATACGCATTTGAGATCATCGATGCTCGCTTATGTGAGCATAAATTTACTGTCGATGATAAATAAATTTTCTGATATCGCGGTAAGGGTCGCAACGGATTCGTTTTATCTCGATAAGAAATATCAGTATAGGCTGGATAATTTAATCGCTGATGGTTCTTGGGGCACTTGGAGGATAAAAAACGAAGATATCCTAGATTACTGTGAGGACGCCGATGTCGAAGATTGCGATAAATTTCATCGAGATAAATGCGAGAAAATATCGACGGCTGCATCCGCATTTGACCCGATTTCACGTAACAAATTCGTTTACATGAATGGTCCTGGTGGTAGTGGTAAAACAACACGAGCGATAAATTTATTTGCGAAATCTGATATGATAGTCTTGACTCCAACTCACAGATTAGCGCGAGAAATAAGGCAACGCGGCGTTGATTCTGGTACTTATCACAGTTATTTCAAATACAGCGGTGGATTATGGGATTCGGCTCGCATGGGAAATAAATATATCAACAAAATTATAATATTTGATGAAATTTGCACAGTAAATTTAGTTGTATTAAAATCGTTCCTGATCTGGCTGGAGGGAAAAAATACCGCCGTGATAATGTGCGGAGATCATGGCCAGCCTGATCCGATTGATGGTGAATCTCCTCACGAATGGCTCAGGAATTTCGTTGACTATTATGAGGAAATCGACGCCGATTATAGATCCGATGATATTTTACTGACCGAATTCAAAAAAATAATTCGATTACAACCGAATAAAATTCAATGCGATGTGATGAGAAAAATAATCGACGAGACTCCGATGGATATTTTTCTAAATTTGTGGCGTCCCGATCATTTGATTGTTGCTAGCAGAAAAATTGTTCGCGATACTATTCAGGAAATGTTATTCAAACTGCATTGCGAGAAATTTCCAACATTACAGGTGCCGTTGTGTTACAGGCCCGCTGATACCAGAAAACAAAATATCAGTGTTACTTTACCCTGCGGAGAGGAAAAGATCTTGGTACTGAACGATATTATTCTTGTTGATATTAATCTTGTTAATGACGCGATAAACGCAGAAAGATCGCCATGGAAACTTGGATATGCAACAACGATACATTCATCGCAGGGATTAACCGTGGATGGCCAAGTTTGGATTGTCGATGATAGAATTTCCTGGTCAAATTTAGTTTATTTAGCCGTGTCGAGAGTAAGAAAATTATCTCAGTTAGGTAGAATTCGGTTTCACATTAATGACGCCGGCGGTAGTTGAGTATCTTTCGGTATTATTTGTAATTCCTCCTTGGTAAATCCGCGTTGTGGCGCTAGTGAATCTAGGAAATAAATTGCTGGTCTTCCCGATGATCTTGTTACGGCTGATATTTTGTGTGTTGTAACGCTCCAATTTGGATCAGTTGCTCTTTTTCTTCCTCCTTCGGCCTCGCCTTCTTTATATAAATACCTGACCGTGACGCTACCTAGCACAGGCGGAATTGTGGAATCTCGCTTTAGGGGTATATTTGGTTTTGTAATTGCAATTGCAGGTTTCATTGCTATTGTTCTCGTTGTCTCGTTATTTAGTGCGTTAATCACGTGAGGTAATCTTGTTACCCAATCATGAGATCGATTATCTTGAATAAATTCACGCGCGTACTGGTATCCGAATAATCTTTCCGCGAGAGTTTTATTGAATCTCTCAACGATAGCTTGATTGTGATGAACACCTACAATACCGCGACGGATTTTAACATTATTCTTTTTCATCAGTGAAGTAACCGCGCCAAGAAATTCTCGACCTGGATCAACCTGGAGAAGCTTCGGCCAGGTCAGCGGAGATCGCGAGTAAATTTTCTCAAACGCCTTAGCAATCTCTGTTGCTGTTTTATTCGATAACGGTTCCGCTTCCTTGTATCTGCTAGCAATATCAACAACCGTTAACACGTATTTATATGTGACTCCGTCGACGGTATCGTAAGGAAGAAACATAAGATCAGCCTGATGAACTTCATTAGGGATACTGACAGAGAAACTCGCATATGGTATTTTCTTAGGCGGAGGAAGATAAATTTGCCAGACCGCCTGTTTCGATAGCCACGATTCAGCAACGGACTGTTTTACTTTTGCTGCCTTGGCGAGTTTGGCTATTGCTGATTTTCCTCGCCAAAAACCTCGCGGAGAATAATATATTTGCTCCATTATTATTTACCAGCGCCGAGTACTAATTTACCTTTCATCGCGCCTTTTATCAACCAAGTTGCCAATTTTTCTTTGAAACTTTTGTCAGGAATCGCGTTTAGTGCGTGAATTAGCCTAATATCAGCGAGATGTCTTTGTTGTAAATCCCCGCTGCGATACGCAAGATCATGATAGTAACACGCGTTATCGATGGCGTTTACTGGATCTTCGCCGGGATTTGGTTGATTATTATCGTTGAGTCTTATGTCGAGCCTTGTGCCGGGTCCGCAGTAATTGTATCCTGGCAGATGCTTTTCTCCGGGATATTTCGCCCAAGGCAACCCGGGTAGATTTTTCATGGAGGCGGTAATGTCTCCTCCGGTTCTTCTATTTTTTTTTTTTACAAATCTGAACTTGCGTGTCTTACAAACTTCGCATTCTCCTGCAATTGCGTTCCTGTTATTGCGTGTGACGATTTCGGTTGGATTTATCGTAGCTGTGCGAGTGCGACACTTAACACAATATAGATCCATAATATTCTAGTAACATGAATGTAATTGATTTTTCCGCCACGAAGAAACGCGAGCAAGCGAAACACAACGCGGTATTACCGAATTCGATAAGGATGATAATCATTGGCCCGTCCGGTTCTGGAAAGACTCAGTTGTTGCTAAATTTGATAATGCGATGGCTAAAATGGGACAAATTGTATTTGGTTGCACCGTCCGTTGATGATCAGCGTTGTTATCAAGTGCTAAAAGAATTTAGCGACAATACCGACGAAGGCACGATAGAATTCATCACAGACATCAATGAAACCCCATCCGTGGAAAATTTAGATGGCGATGTTAATAATCTTGTTGTTTTCGATGATGTTATGCTGGATAAGCAAACTAATCCGGCTAGGATATTCTCGCGTGGCCGACACAAGAACACCGATGTGATTTACGTGACGCAGCGATATACGCAAATTCCAAAGGTAATTAGGGACAATTGTAACATTTTGTCGGTGTTCAATGGCGTCGATACTCACACGCTGAGAAATATTCATCAGACTTGGTGCAACGGCGATATGGACATAAACAAATTTAAAATTTTCTTCAGCCACGCACAGGCAACGCCACGATTAATCTTCATGATCCGCGTAGTAGATATCGAATCGGTCTTGATCAAATTTATTCATAAATTAGCACCCAAACTTCGCAAACTTCATCGATGGAATAAATTTCTCCTACCCCCCCCCCCCTAAAATCATTGTCTGAAATCATTGAATTTGTACACAAAAAATTGCAGTCGGGAGTGAATTTACGCAAATTAATTCTCGTAGGAAGGCTTATTTTTGAAATCTGAGACTTCTACGGAGAAAGTTTGCGTAGGAAGGTTTATTTTGTCTGTACAGTCTGGTCTGTAGAACTTCCCTGCTGCTTATAGTTGGTGAGCTTGAAAGCCGCTTCAAGAGTGGAAGATGTTTTTGTAATTACAAAGGAATGCAAAAAGAGACAAAACACATTACATGCATAATACTCATGATTACCTGGATTTGTTGAACACAGAGATGAAGCTAATATCTGCGCTTTTTCCAGCGGATATACAAAACAACATCTAATATTTATTAATATAATTTTTAAACATTTTTGTGCAAATCTAAATCGACAACAAAAGCATCCTAAAGATTGGAAATGATCTATTTATCCATATACTGAATTTGTCATCAGTATATTTCTGTATTGGAAAAGGTGGGTGGCTGTTTCATCAATGTCTTTCCTAATTTATCACGTGATCCATGTGCTGTTTAAGTTAATAAACGGAAATCTTTTAATATTATACACGTAAACAACCAAGATGACGTCATGGAAAATTGTAGTATGCTCTATTGTTTGCAGTTTTACTGGAAGAAAATGGGGGCATTTTTGTCTTCCTCTTTTCAAGGATAAATGGAATCTTAAATTTGCGCTAATTTTAAATTAAATTTATCGAACTTGTTGAATATGTTATCGAGGTATGAAAATTAATAATCCTTCAACAAGTTTCATACTGTCAATACATACATACATACATATATACATACATACATACATACATACATACATACATACATACATACATACATACATACATACTTGGGGCCCCGAATGGACCGAGTGGTTAAAAGCACTCTCCGTTACAGATCATTGCCATCTCACCACTGTCTGTGTGGGTTCGAGTCTAGGATTTGTCCAGTGTGATTATGTGAGAAAGCTTACCAGTAGCTTCTCGTGGGTTTTCCGGGTTCTTCCTCCACCAATAATACTGGCCGCCATGCATAGCCTATCGTGTGCTGGAAAATGGCGTTAAACCCCACAACAACATACATACATACGTACGTACGTACGTACGTACATACATACATACATGTACGTACATACATACATACATACATACATACATACATACATACATACATACATATTTCAGAACAGTTCTCTTGTAGTATTGTTTTGTTCGGGCTAAAATAAAAATAATATTTTAGTGAATGCCTACCGGCGCAGAAGCCCAAGGAACATCCCGGAACCGAAAATAGCTCATACGCCAGGAAGTCCCCACAATTCTTGACTTGGATGTCTTTGTAGTAGTCGCAGCAGTCATTGTCGTCACGACTCATATCTCCACAAATGCGTCTAGTGACGATCCCCTCAGCCTTGGTAGGGAATGAACCCTATATGGACAAAACCAACATGAAAAACATCACTCACGCTATTTGATGTATGGCTAAATGTTACAATACCACTACCAAGACAAGCAGAAACTTGTGTGTGATTTGGATTTTTAACGTAGCTTTAACAATTTTTCAGTCATATCGCTATGATGTCTGCGGTGTGGCAATTATAGTGATGTCCAGCACTGGGGCATCATGCCGCAGACATGTAGCATGATGTCCAATCCAATCACTTTATCCTGACACCAGGCCGACCAGTCCTAACACTAGCCTCAACACTGAGCGCCTAGAGAGGCGTCTGTTAGTAGTTTTTAAAAGTCTTTGATATGACTCGGCCGTTGTTCGAACCCGCTACCTCCCACATCAGAGGTGGACGCTCTAAACTCTAAGCCAACGGTGATCGATCGAGAAAGAGAGAATACTAATCTAGGTGTACCTACATCATGTCTTGTTTTGTAATTTGTAAATAAGTTATGTACTGTTATTTAAGTTCAAGGCAAGCAAATTCTTGCCAATCGTGATGTTATTTAACGACCAAGAAAGTTAATTACTTTAAAATCTCTGACATACTTTTTTTTTGCGTGACTGGCTATACAGACATTTTAATCTGTTTATCACTAAAAGCTAACCTCCTTAGTTTTGTTCATTTCTGTTTTTCGTCGTCGTAATTCACAGTCAAGAATTAAATAAGGAAATAAACAATGTCAAACAGACCTGCAATATTCACCGATATGTTTTGATACTGTTGAGTTAAACTTTCTAGGCTTTTCTTCGCCGCATACGACACTGATTCGCATATTAACCTAGGCTAATTAAGTTGCTGTTGGTGTAGGGTTTAATGCCATTTTTCAGCACAAGATAGGCTATACATGGCGGCCAGTATAAAAGGTGCAGGAAGAACCCAAGAAAATCCCGGAAAAAAACACCGACCCACAAAACCAGTATGATTTCTCACATATCCACATTGGTCGAACTCGAGACTCGAACCCACGCAGAGGTGAGATGGCAATGATCCGTAACGGTGAGCACTCTAGACCAATCGGCCACTCGTGGCCCCGATAATAAAGTGTGAGGCTCAATAAACTGAATGAGATATCGAAGTGCTATTGAATGCCATGTCGATGAGCTCCTCCACAATTAATTAGTTGTATAAAGAAAGCAATTTCATTTGTGTAATTATCATTAGCCGATTGCTCAACTGATTAAAAAGGAATATGTCGTCCTGGAGACAAACGCTTTATAGTTCATAGTCTGGGTTTATACCTTTTATCACCTCTGTTACTTTTGCAATTGTAATGTTAAGTCTCAAATCCTGAGGAAAATCATGTGGTTATAGCAGACAATGATCCGCTACTTGTTGGACGCCATGGGGTATTCTAAACTTCTTTCCAAACACTACAAGCTGTACAGTTTCAGCCCCAACATTTTGTACATTTCTACCGCATACTCTCAGATTTCTCAATTTTTCACCTAAGATACTTTTTCTATCATTTTCTTTCTAACCGAAAATGGTAACCGCAATGTTGGCATGTTTTCAAAATAGTGAAGTCAGTTAGCTTGGAAAATCATCACTTGTGAATGATATGATAATTGGTTTCACAAACATTTTACCCAGATTTTTGCCAATGCATTATCAGCGTCTCTTTTAACCTTAATATCAAAAGACACGAATAATGTACAACCACTATGTTGCAATTAAATAGTATTGTTAAAGTGAAAGTCATTGTTAATTGTTCTGCCTATGGCTACATAATTTTTCACTTCCTATAGGAAAACAAAAGCTACGCTTATATTTCCATTTATTCCGTACATGACCAAAACTATTATCCTTACATGATAAACAGTGTAGTTTGCTTGAACAACACGAAAATCTGTGTAGGAGGAAACAGATGGGAAAATTATATTAGAATCTCTCTTAATAGTGGTACAAAGCATGTGGCATTTAGACCAAAAGAGAAATATTCGGAGAAAGTGTTTTAATGAAAGGACTAAATAATGAGAATATAGAGAACATACAAGTTATTAGTGATTTCTGTGATAGATCTAGATACAAAGAACGTAACATGCTGTTTAAATTTCTACCATAACGAATTAAATTCAGAATTGATTAAATACACTTCAAGACACATAAATAAACGTAAACTTGACATCAGCTTGAACTTATTATCATAAAAAGGCAACCAATACAACGTAATAAAAAATAAAACATTGCTGTAATAGGTTATGCATGATACAAACAAAATATTGGGTGGATTAAGACAACTAAATACGGATTTGAATTATACAGTATGGTCATTAGACAAAACTTGAAGTAAGTTGTCTCTCCATACAGTAAGCTGGATGTAAGGAATATTAAATTATCTGATATTTTATGTTTGCTCCACAAGAAGAAAGGCCGACATGATAGAAAAGCAGTTGAAGTCGACGCCTCTGAAATAGAACTCGAACATCATGACAAATAAATAAAATGACTTGAAGGCGAAATGACGAAAAAATATTATCTTGGTATATTGAAACGTTTGGAAATATGACAAATAAATAAAATGACTTGAAGGCAAGATGAAAACAAAAATATTATCTTGAAATATTTAAACGTTTGTAAATATTGAGAACTTAAAGGGGCAAAACTTAAAACGAATGATGAATCAGTTTTATCTCCAAGTAAGACTAAACCTGGAACACACCGCCATAGCAATGACAATATCAAAGTTACCAATGAGCTAATTTGGTTCAAGCTGCTGTAACTGATTGTGGATTTAGTGGTTATGACCGTGGAATAGGTTTTCTGCTTCAACCTTCCTTCTCAAATCATATTTATACAAAATTTAAACAAATGTTTGAAAATGTTTCCTAGTTTGTTTCTCGTTTCTCCAAAAGAAAGCAGCATCAGTATTGACTGTTTGTGTCATAAGCTTGTTGCTTAGGAGTGCTAGACAAATTGCTTCTCTCAATGCTGCAGATGACATCTTACTTGTTTTGGGCAGTAATACGTTTGCTATTTGTATTTATAATAGTCAAAGACGTATACTAAGCATCTAAAACAGTTAATAAACTGTTTTGAAAAGTAAACATTACTACCTCCCAGAAGGATGAGTATTAAACTAAATGACTGCTTCTTCCTTTCATGGTCTAAATTTCTAAATGGCGATGAGTCTTTTGAACGTTCGTGTATCATATCGCTTAAGCAGATCTGGCAGCAGAAACGTCTTATTCACTATCTTTCTTATATATATATAGATCTTACATAATTTGTCTTTATTTTTGTCACCCCTCAATTTATTGCAGTAGGATCACGGATTGTTTATCTACCTTTGGAATACAGGTCTTTCCCACCTCCGTACTGGTGGTGAAGTTTAATTACTGTTGAAATGAGTCACTCGATCTCATTCAATTGTTGTATCCGACAGTACTAGCCATTTTGATCATTATGTCATGCGGAAATCAGTTAATGTCACCGTTTGGACATATTCCAATCAAACTTTGAATAAGGTTTTTAATGTATTGCTATTTTAAGACAATATTTTAATTTTTCGTCGTAAACTTTTTCGCTTAAAACTAAATAGCTGCATCTGATATTGGTAAAGAAATTGTGTAATTGCTGTTATGTTTGGTACCTGTGCACATCAAATATAAATCACAAGTGATATACTTTGATTGAAAATTGTAATACCTATCTATTTATGTCTGACCATTACTCTCTGGTAGAAAGACGTGCCTTCGACTTGTTTATTCATCTTTGTCTGTCACATAATCCGCTTCATCAGCTGACAATGACCTTTCAACAATACATGTTCCGTACTAATATTCAAAAACAACCTGCAAACAAATAGCTGACGTATGGACTGCAAAATTGTGATTTCCAGTTTTATGTTCTTCTGGTCCATCTTCAATCAAACATTTATTGTTTCGTTTTTTTCTTTCTTCTTTCTTTCTTCTTTTTCGTGTTTGCTTTTTATTACGTTTTGAGGTATCTGCAGTCATGTTGTCGTGAAATTTACGTCTGTTGCATATGAAAGTAAGTTATGTTTTCATAAAACATTTCTATTCAATGATACTTGATTTGAGTGTTAATATATTATCAAAGGATAGTTTTTTTGCGTTTGAAAATAAACAAGAAATTAATATAATATTGTGAGTCAATTTCAGTGGTCATCCCATAACCAAATGACAATAGGAAATCTCACAAATAGTCAATAAGAAATGTCATATAAAGATGCCAACAGAAAATCCCTTAACCAGATTCTACCATCCACACTGTCAAATTTAGTCGATTATGTCTACACTCAGAATCACAATTGTCCAATTTTATAGTGCGGTTAAAGAAATGTCTAATAGTCATAGTGTGAATAATTGAGTTTTAGTTTGGTAAACAAGGAAATCGATATGTTAACTTTGTTCAGGTGAGTAAAACGATTGTATATATTAAACTGAGCTGCCTGTTTATTCGACGGCTTTGTACATGTTTAGGGGGAGTGTCTTGATCTGATGTCCAATTTCTACGATCAAGTTCAACCCTTGGCTAACTAAAAGAATGAAACTTGTTTTTCTTACGTAAATACATCGATTCTCTTTATACTGACTTTCCACATTTATATGTAATCCTGAATTGATCGTTTTCCAATTTATCCATTTCTTCCATTGTAATTTCAACTTATTATTGTTTTTTTTTTAATACACAAAATGTCAATCTCTGGTACTTTGTATAGATTTGTTTTTAAAATAATTCCTCAATTAATTTGTCGCTCTTACGTTTTTAACATTTTGCAACTACTCTTGGTTCTAAATGTCACATGTTTAAAGATAATTGCACAATTTATTTCAATGGTCTATTTTGAATCACTATGATACGAAAATTCTGTGAAAACAGAATATTAAAACTCGCAGGTATGCACAGTGTGAATGAATTTTACTTTTATTTTTTTTTTCCTTATTGGGATACTATACAAATTGTTCAACCGAATTTGGCTAGTTTTAAAGTACTTCTTCCTAAACGACGGGTTTATAGATGAGTTAAAATAATTCATTGTAAAATATTATTTAACAGAAGTTTAAATATGTTCTTGATTCCATTAACATTTTCATTACCTTTTACTTTATTCCAATCTCCTAGACCAGCATGTAAGCATTATATTTTCCTTTTATTTTGGGGTAGGGGGCGTGTGTTTTTTTCGATGTAGTTGGAGTCGTCATTTCTTTGTGAGTGATGGTATTTATAACAGTTCATAATATCTTTCCATTTTAAAGGTACATACTGTACATTCGAATATTAAAACTCTTGTCAGCTTTGTATATGTCATCTTGTTTGCCGTTTTCAGATAACTCCTTCTTATTAAGCATTCCATCAATATCCTCCCCTCTGAAGTCCATAAATTACCTGACCACCTAAAAGTTACTTACCGAATTTTTTAAGTATTTCATCGGCACATTTTGGAAGATGGCTCTTTGTAAATATTATTTTGCATTTGGACGTTTCGTCGATTGGGAATTTATAAGTTCCAAAAGTATAACTTGTCAAATAACCAAATAGACTAATCCATACCTTTAATCTGCTTTAGCTGTTCCTTAGTTGCTTGCTTTTATAGTCTGGTCTTCAGAACTCCATTAAGTTTCAATATATTCCTAAGCTTACATCTTAGCAATCTGTCCATGTCACATGTCTTGCACGTCACTAACAAAGATCCGTCTGTAGGGAAATATTTGTATCGTTTGCTTGTTTAATGAGTACGTAGATTATCAGTTAACTGTATTTTACATGTATTGTATTTTATTTGTTTTGTTTCATTTAGTTTGGTCCGAGGGATTTATATTTTTTAAGCTGAGCCTTTTGATCGTAGTAGAGATGTCTTAGACACGATACTGTTGTTTGTTAGTCATAAAACATCTGAGAATACTTAATAATTTGTCTTAGCCGTTATCAACGATATAAACGAAAATAAAATGCTTATTTTCAGCAAATATATAACATTTCAATCCATTCAATGATTTCAGTTTTATGTTATTTTTTGTTTTCATAGGGATCCCAAAATAACTGCTTTACAGTCTGAGCTACCAAACTTTTTACATAAATTCTGACTCTACTCGTGTCTAGTCAATTTAGAGATAACCAGACGTACTGTAAATTTCTATACTTTCTCACATCCAATACATAATTTATTCCTTCTTCCAATCTTACTGTTTCAACAATCTTGCTATCAGGATTTAGTATGCGTATCATAACGTTATTATCATTAAATATGTATTATATAGGTGGTCCATCTCCAACGAATCGCTTTGGCCAACAAACTCGATAGTTCTGTTGTTGTAGTTGTTGTGTTTATTGGGTGGGGTTGCTATGTGTGTTGTTGGTTTTTAATTTGAGTGATCCAAAAATGTTTTCGATTAGGGATACAAGATTTTAGCAACTATAAATAAAACTTGCAAAGGAGAGGCCCAGATCTAAAATATCATTATTATATTTCAGGCACCTGCGGATAATTTGTTATAAAATTTGAGTAGTCCAGTTCTGGTATAAAAACGACCGACTTTGAATTTTAATGTATTACATTTTTAAAATGGTCTCTGAATCCATATCCCTGTATTAGTGTTAGTCTAGGCTTATATGAATTGCCAGATGAAATTAAAAACTTCTAAGTGAATTTAATTAAATTTGATACCCGCAAGTCATTTGCCTGTACCTGTAACCACAGAGGTATATGGGTTCCACAGTGATATACTTGGACACACGATGTCGGCATTTCCCCAATGTCAAATCTGTACCAACCCGGTGTAAGAAGTCGGTCGCAGATCAGTTGATCGCCGTTCTGAGAAACGTAGGAGACACTGCGTTGCGGTTCATGAATTGTCTGGTAATTGGTACACGGATCATCTCCTGAAATTCGTCGAAGTTTAGGCACTTTTAAAAACTAATAGTAATTAATCAAAGAAATAATTTCAAAAGCGAAGAAAATATTTCTTCTTGTACAACAACATATTTTTTTTTACAGATATGCCACTCTGAAGCATTATGTAAATGTTATGTTGACCTCATCCAAAAGTGACCACGTACATTAAAGTGATTTTGCCGCGTGTATTTTTGGGGGCGTATAAATAACAAACATTCCAAAGGAATATGTATGTACGAAGAAAGAAATAAAGTGAATAATTGCCATTAAAAGTTATTCTCAAAACAATATCCGTCATTACTGAAATAATATTGAACTAATAAATGACCTTTACAACTTGTACTTTAATTAAGAGATGTTGAATTGCCAAAGGCATTCATTAAAGCTAATAGTTCTTTCTGACCAGTCTAGACACTGATATTCTTGTTTATTATGCGACGGAAGTTTGCTCGCTGTGAGGCATAACGCGGTAATTACTTTAATTCTCGGTTTCATATTGAGTCTCAGTATCCGTGTTCAAATAAAAGTTCATCTCTGACTAAAGGTCAGTACGTTTCCATAATATTCTAAAACGACAATAATAGAAAACGTGAAACATTCGTATGTATGTATGTATGCATGTATGTATGTATGTATGTATGTTGTGAGGGAATATGGGCTCGTGTGTGCAGGCAAGGCGATGAGTACCATATACCCTTGGACCTGGGTTCGAATCTCCGTAGAGTAAGAATTAAAAAATTCTCTAACCTGTATGATAGTATTATTTGTATTAAAATATTAATTCTGCGTACTATTATCAAGCATTCGTCTATAGGAATCCAGGATTAACACTTTCCGTTCTGTCTGGTGTATAATTATATATACATATATATCTTTGTCCGAATGTATACCAAAATTTCAATTATTTTTTTCAGTAACAGAGTGGATAGTGTGATAATATGCTAAGTCTGGGTTAGTTGTGACATTTGATGATCTATCAATCTCAAAGCGCGTTATCGTAAGAATGATGCCACTAAAAATCGCTCCACGACTTCTGTTGAAGGCTAAAAACACTCTTGAAACATACTCACCAGTTTTAGAAAATTAATACTTTTATCTTATTGATGATTGAAATCTTATGCATTCCTGGCGTGATACTGAACACATGCAATATTTTAGTGCAGATGAAAGATTGATGTATGAGGATTAACAGCATAATACGCTTGACATCGGAGTATTACAAAATAGTACAATACTAAAATGTGTCTTCTATCTTGGTTCTTCCCTTTTTTGGGGGTCTTAGAAATTAAACGACCTAGTGACCTATAAACGGTGAATCATAGCACGATAAGTACACCATAGAAAATGTGATCATCTTTCTTTCCTTGTTTCCTTATCTCGGCCTGGCAAACTCTATATGTGGGTAACGTCAACCGATATGCCGCACACATGAATTGTTTTGCTTAATTTAGTTTATTGTTTTTATGTTTACCAGTGATTGTTACGGACCATGGAATCGTAACCTAACGATGTGACAGTGTTAGTGCATCAAGGTTTAACAACTTGAAAAAACAAAACAAAGAACATTCATTTAGTTGTGCATTTTCGTCCCGAACCACATAATATGCACCGTTCTTACTCACTTATAACTCAAGTAAAATTGCAAACAACAAAGATCCTGATCTGCCGTATCACAGTGCTCCTGCGGATTAGAATATATGCTATTTATTCAACTGGATACCCCTAACAAAACGCACAGATCCAGATCTGCTAGCGCATAGTGCGACGGCAGAACTCTGGGTCTGTGCACTTTGTGGTTGTAGTCATCTTACCAGCGAGTATATACTGTACCTCTACTATATATATATATATATATATATATATATATATATATATAGAGAGAGAGAGAGAGAGAGAGAGAGAGAGAGAGAGAGAGAGCGTGCATTAGTTGGAACTCAGGCACGAGCTGGAAAAGCTGAGATTTTGAGCAAAGGGCAGAATTAGTATATTTTGTTTTTCGTAGCAATCTGAAACGAATATTATGAAAGAAGGACAAGCGAACAAACTAACACGTGTAAACTTCAAGAGTTTAAAGAGAAAAATCATAGGCAATGTAAACGATCATTATTCATTAGGATGTATTAGAAAGTGACGAGATAACATTGCATGCTTGATAGTAAAAATGTTACATTAAGCGGTGACTGGTCAATCCCTAATGCAGATCGGTCAATCGCTGGTGCAATAATTGTCATAACGCAACCAAATGTAATGAGAGAGAGAGAGAGAGAGAGAGAGAGAGAGAGAGAGAGAGAGACGGAGCGAGAAAGCGAGAAAAATTCTAAGTTGATTTTCCTGCGCACTGATTCTTCTCACACTGGATGCAATCAAGTATTACTGGTACCAATTTACACAAAGGGGTTCGATCCCCGGCCGAGTCATGCCAAAGACATTCAAAAATGGTACTAACAGCTGCCTCGCTGGGCGTTCAGCATTAAAGAGGTTAGTGTTAGGACTGGTCGGCCTGGTGTCAGGATAATGTGACTGGGTGGGACATCATGCTACATGTCTGCGATATGGTGCTCAGAGCTAGACATCACTATAAGCTAACACATTGCAGACGTCGTAGCGATACGACTGAAAAATTGTTAAAGCTACGTTAAAAATTGAAATCACATCACAACACATCACATCACACCAATTTACACACAAAGTTTACTGCTCTGTTTTCCTCAATAGTCCTAACCGCTTTCCCCACTCCACCCACAATATTAAACGATCGGTCCCCAATGTAGTAATAATAATTATAAGTGTTCTAATTAAACTGCACCATTTGCAAGTGCTTAATGGTTAAATTACCTGGATTTCATTGGTTAACTTCTAATTTATTAATACCATCAAATGTAACAATAGTTACAGTAGGTAGCATCAAAAAAATATTTGAATTTGCAAGAAAGCATCCTTACACCGGCTTGATTTCTTCCTTAAGTAATCAAGACCATGAATCAATTTAAGCAGATCAAATGTTCTTCGTCATCGTCGATAAAAGCACTAAGAAACAGAGTGACGACGGCAAAAACTGTTGTTTTTTTTTTTTTTTGTTGTTGTTGTTTGTTTTTTTTGTGTTGCGGAAATATGCATATAGAATGTATCCAAACCGCCCATATCTGTGTCGCCCTTGAATATACAGTGTGAACAAAATCCTTCTTGAACGTGAGTGGCAACAACTGAGGCGGTGTCGGTAGCAGCAGCATTAGTAGTAATACGTTCTAAGTAGTGGTTGTAGTAGCTGTAGTAATATTTGTTGCTGTTGTTTTGTTTAGGCGTTAGAAACGATAGTAGCGAGAATGGGGGCACTTGTAACGTTCCTGTTGTTATCTTGGTAGATAAGACTCTCCTGATCGATTTTTGTGTAGTAGAATAATGGCAAAGCACGGAGGTAAAGACAACACAATAACAACATTTGCATGAACTACGACAATTGAGAGGATCTTAATGGCAACACGTGATAATTACTTGATAATCATTTCATGACGTCAATGATTTGCAAGTCTTTTTCAAAAGTTACAGGCACATGCGTCCAACCTGGATCATGACCGTTATCAACAATGTGTCACTTGTTGATATGTCAGTTATGGTGGGTTATTGTTGGCATGATCAGGTCTGACTTAATTTAGCTTTTGCTGACCATACAACGTTATAAACGTTGCAAGAGATGGAAATCGTGGTGGGGTTGATGGCGCAGACACTCTTACATATCTGATCATAAATTCGTGATGTTGTATTCATCGTTGTTTTTATTCCTTAACTTCAATTACTATCTTCCATTTTATTTCATGTTATACGTTGTTTCATTTTAATCAAAATATATAAATTCAACGGAATCAAACAAAAGAGTATTCTATGACGGATGACTGATTGCTTGACTTGATTTTAAAATATAGGAAACAATAACTGAACTATTTTGGTCATCATATTGATCGCCACGGACCTTGCAACAGCATGACTGTATTAGTCGTGTTACAGACTACAGGTGGTTTCTTGTTATTGTTATTGATGCTGTTGTCAATTTATTTTTTAGTTCTGGTTGAACAAACAAAGTTCACTTAACTGCCTGTCCATGTCTCATTTTGTTCAAAAGCCAAGATAGTTTTCAATCAAATATTTACTTTATTGTACATCTTTCTACATCCGTTTGCCAATTATCAGTATATGTATCAATTATTACTTTGACAGGAACAGAGTCCAAGTTTGTGGATAACAATAAATGTTCTGACGAATCAATGGGAGTTGTTTGCAACAATTATCAGCTGTGATAAATTAGATACGAACTTGATCGTGTGGATACTTCTCCCGGTTTTATTTTCATTAAATTGTATTTTTGAAAGCCGAATAACCCGATTCAAAATGGGGAATCTTTCCAATACATAAAACAAACGTCACAGTGTTACTTCAATTGATGGAGATGAATGACAGAAAGAATAAAGGTGACGTGAACAATATATTAAGGACACATGTGTGCCTGTTATTTGCTCTAAACTTACCTTGAATTGAAGTGGCTACAAGGAAGAAGGTAACGAGAAACGAGAACAACGCCATGTTACATTAACTAACGTTCATTCCTTCCGACCAAATTAATGTATGTATCTTGAACTGAAACTTTTATCTTTGTTTGAGGTCAAGAAGACACCACTAAAAGTTTCATTCTTGTCCGTCTAAGCACACATATATTTAGACTATCCCTACTTGACTTAAAATGTACGAAAGATAAAGTAAATAGAATTGGGTCGATAGCATGGGCATTTTGTAAGTTCTTGTCACTTCTACAAATATGACGGTGGCCTGAATGGACACTCGGGTCAATGGCGATAAACGGCGTCGTTTTCTTGAGTCCCTTCCTTTCGTTTCCCTTAAACGACCTCTACTTTAAACTAATCATCTTTTGGTGGCATCTAAGTCAAAGAGTCGATCTCTTTTTAAGTGAAATCTGCGTCACACAATATTTCAGTTGATTATATAAAATAATGATTGGTGTTATACTTGTTTGATTCAGGCTGACTTATAAATTCACATCACTGCAGACAGACTCGACGTTTTAAATAAAATTTAGCCTTGTCTTTCCTTATTATAGATAAGCCTCACAAGACAGCTGTATGTAATGTCAAGGACTCCTTGGAGGTCGCATGCTGCCATTTTTATACTCGTGCCACAAGTTTTTTTGAAATTCTCTAATCTAATTTACGGTTGACTAGTACTAATGATGATCTATGACCAAAAACAATCAGTTTTTCTGGGTAATATATTAGTATGCTTCAGTAGTGTTCATAGCTAAGCAAACCTAACGATAGGTTGGTTCTGGAGTACCTTGGGATACCATGTGTATACTGTATACTGTGATCTCTCTCTGACGCTACTAAACTCTTCAGTGTGAGACAAAACCATGTCTGGCAACCATATAGTGGCCGTTGTATTGTACGAACCAAGATCTATGTTTTCACCGAAAAACCTAAATTAATTCGTTAAACACAACGCTATTATTTTCCCCATAGTTATATCTAAACATTTGTTTATTTTAATAATTATAAATGCTCGGCAAATAATCCATGACTGCTTATTGACGAAAGAAAACAAAATCAAACAGATGGGCTTAGACACGGCTTAATGAAGAAACATGGACCTGAGTTAGTTTCGTGAACGTACGTATTCAAGAGCTCATTAACGAAGACAAGATACATTTGATGGGATACACTGCCTTGCATGTTCCTGTTTTTACTGGGTAAAGCAAATATATTCTTTATCTGTACATTATCTCATTCATATATATGAACATATTAACGATGAGCTTCAAATTTTTTGTACTGATATATCTTATTTTCTGTATCATGTAACTCAAGTAACCGTGCCCGACTTTGTCGAACTCCTTTTTGTATCCAAAAACGACGCTTATACCTTATTGATTTTCACTATATGCCAATTCAAGTAACGGAAAGAAGTCATGCTGCATCTTAACTCGTTCTGAAACTCTTCTTGCAGAGTATTCTGATAAGCAATGGCTGTTTTGAAAGACCTTACAAATTACTGGAATTATTGTAATTGTCCTGTAATTATCGGCATCTCATATTGTAATTGTCCTGTAATTATCGCATCTCATATTATAATTGTCCTGTAATTATCGAATCTCATATTGTACTTGTCCTGTAATTATCGGCATCTCATATTGTAATTGTCTTGTAATTATCGCCATCTCATATTGTAATTGTCCTGTAATTATCGCCATCTCATATTGTAATTGTCCTGTAATTATATCTCATATTGTAATTGTCATATTACATCTCATATTGTAATTGTCCTGTAATTATCGCCATCTCATATTGTAATTGTCCTGTAATTATCGGCATCTCATATTGTAATTGTCCTGTAATTATCGGCATCTCATACTGTAATTGTCCTGTAATTTTTTCTTACCTCTCTTAAACACGATTATTATGCTACCTACCTTGTCCTTTTCTGACGTATTCATGCTTCAAATATGCAGTTAAGAATGTCACGAAATCATGTATAAATTGTTGATCACCAAATTTGTAAGTGTTGTTAATTGAGATTGTCTTATCACCATGCTTTCCTACGGTCCACGTTTGAAAGTACCACTGAGGCTTTTATTGTAACCCGAGTTATCAACCCATTATTTAGATCAGATTTCCATTGGTCGACACATGCTGTAATATCCGCGTACAGTGCTTCATTATTAGCATCATTACGGTAGACGAAATACAATGCCTCAAGTAATTATACTGTTGGTGTAGAAGGTGGGCCAAGAAAATAAGTCACTGAGTAGAGTAAACACCAAAAAAAATGGCCAAAAAAAAACATCACTGAGTTTGATACAGTACAGGTAATAGATCTTACCCTTTGATGCATGATATTTCGGGGAAAATATAATATGGATAATTACCGACTAAGCCCGAGTGATCAAATATGTTATTACTTCCGTTCGTTTGTACGTTTCAATAACAACAGTTTCTTTGGAGAAATTTAAGGAAATGTAGGAATATAAACCGGTGGGTTTGCGTTACATTAAGTTCAGTTCACATGACAAAGAAACTCCGATAAAGGAAAGGCTTAAATTAATAAGATCAAAAAGACGTTAATAAGTATCTGATAAACAAATCTAACAATATTCACTCAATATATTTTATCATTATCGTCGTCCCCATCATACTGTCTTCATCGTCAGCATCATCATCATCATCATCTTATTATTATTATTATTATTATTATTATTATTATTATTATTATTATCGTTGTTTTAGTAGTAGTAATATCGGTATGTTGTCTTTTTCTACAATGCAAGCATAATGATGCCTAAAAACAATCGTATGTACTAGCTTGTAAGTTGAGTCCAACTACAAACTACATCCACGCAGACACGCCGGAAAATTTTGTCTGTGCAGTGTTGCTACTATGTTTTAAAATTAGGTGTTTGACATAATACCCATCTAACCACAAAGCAAATCTTATTCAGTAACTGCATCATACCGATTTGTAAAATTGTTGTTAGGGGAAATAACTTCGCAGAGATGCTAAGGGCGTAGTGTTAAGTTTCTTCACCCCCACCGCCGCCACCGACGACTTTCATGTCTATAGGGAAATGCAGTTTTCATTTATTTGTTCCAGCCCTCAATGTGTTTGTTTTGTCTTGCTGCAAGCATAACTTCTACAGGAATACATGATAAAGAATCGCACGGCATTATGGGAAGTCTTGTATTTTCATTTATGAAAATATAAGAATGAAACAATAATAAAACATCGTATGCCAATAACTTTCTATATTCCACAACCAGGTATAAATTAATATAACTTATTGTTTGGAAATGTCATTATATCTCGGGTGCACTGGCCATTTTGGCGTTACGGAAAACAAGCTTGCGCGTCGGCTACGCCACAACGATGGGTCCTCCCGTGATTTCATACATCATCCAAAGTTGGACTGTTTTATCATATACTCTGTAACAAAATGACATAGTTTCATATGTTGCTACTATTTCTGCCGTAAAAGCAACAAGCTCATTTGCGAACGAATATGTAAGTACGGTTTTGATCAACGCTTCTTCAAGCTCCTCCCACTTTGAGGTCGATTATAACTGTTTCTAATTTGACAAAAACTGCGTTTCATCAGCACCAAAAGCACGAATCGTATTTTTGTAGTCAAGAAAAATGTCAAATGTTCTTTAACTGATAGGTTTACTGGTAAATTTACATTAAAAATATATACTGCCAAGCATTGCCGGAGTATGACCTTCCGGTGCTCTAATCGTTGAAAATATTACGGTGCCCCCCCCCCCCAAAAAATCATATTAAAAAACTAAAAAGTTGGGAAAATACCAATGTTGCCATCATTCCAAATCAAAATAATCGTACATGCAGATCGAAATCGTCATATATAATTGATTCAATTTTATCATCAACAATTAATTTGAATTTTTTCTGGTGCCACTGTTGGACTAGTGCCCTAAGCACGTGCTCAGTGTGCTTAATGGATACTCCGGCACTGCTGCCAAGGAAGCATTCAGGATAGAAACAAATACGTACCAGAGAAAATAAGTATTCGATTAGTGAAGTATTTTGAAAAAAACACGCACGCTACCTGCATGTACATAACTGAAGTACCTAATTTAGGTCAGCTGGTTTGTTCCGTTAGGAAAGAGTTCGAAGTCACAAGTGCAATTGTTGAAAATATAAGTACAATTAGTCCGGTGATAAAATTTTCGTAAAGAAAATATTTTTTAGGGTTCAGTGTAGTCTGCATCTGACCTGGAAATACTGTTAGATGTGTAGGCATGCTTGAAATGAAAGTTGAAGAGTTAAAGTTGCAGAGCTGTAGATAGGAAGTGTTTACCGATGTTTTATGTTATATCATCGTTATCATTGTTAATTTTGCCTCATAATGCTTTACTTGTTCAATACTTTTATGGCCAGACACTTAAAGACATAAACCCTGTTTCGACATAGTTACCACAGAGGTATTTTTGATGCTACGGTTCACTGTCTTGTAAAGATACCATCTCTTGTTGCGGCAGTTTTCGTCAGGCTGCACGTTATAATTTCGTCTATAGTATTTGGATAATGCATTAGATAGAAAAAGAAAGAGACTATACATGGGTGCGATTTGACGAGGATAAAATTCTTGCATCTTTTACATTTATTCTATCTTATAGCGATTTGTTTTCTTCAAATTCAAATATTTTTTCGTCACTACTTAAACATTGTGATGAGAGACTTTCACAGATTAATAATAATAATAATAACAATAATAATAATAATAATAATAAGAAGAAGAAGAAGAAGAAGAACTGTTTAATTTACCGAAGCAAACACAACTAACTTCACTACGGTTAATTGAAATTTAAAATCCTACCAAACACCTAGATGTGCATGTTTCTCGTGACGAACTTCATGAACAGGTACAAGATAGAAGATGCTGGTAGTCTTGGAATAAACGTTTATGAGTTCTTAAAATGATCTCTACTGGTTTGGAGAGAGAGAGAGAGAGAGAGTATATACACCTAACAGAATAGAAAGTACTGTCCCTGGATTCTACAGGAGAATACTTGATATTTAACAGAACGTTTATAAATACGAATAAATAGCATTATCATACAGGTTAGAGAACTGTAATTCTATGCAGATTCGAACTCGTTTCCGCAGGGTTCCGCAAGGAAACGTCACCCATCGTCTTGCCCGTAAGTACCGACCCTATACCGTCTCGACCGTGCACACATCACCAAAATATGATGCCATAGAGTCGGTGGTACATCCGTGCTTAGCATACACATCCACAAGTATAAATATATGAAACGTGAAGTAGGATTGAATCACTTATTCACAATAACTTATTATTATTATTATTATTATTATTATCATTATTATTATTATTATTTCGTAATTTAAATGCATAATAAATCTACAGCATCATTATTTTTGTAGCAAATTTTCAAACTGATAAAGTATTAGCAGACAACAATTCTTTACATTTTTCTTTATTATATTATTTTTAATATATGTATACAATATAAATTTTAACCATATATTACCTGCAGATTTGATTTTCAGTGCTACATCATCAAACTTCAGTTCATCTGTTCATATCACCCGTGAAGTCAAATAAAAGATTTTAATTAATCCTAAGCCTTTATGCCAAAAGAATTTGGTTTCCGTCTCATACCTGTCTCTTTCGTTCCAGTTTGTTTTCGCTGTTCCGGCATGGTTTTCTCTGATATATTGCCTGACAAACAGGGAAATTATATAATTTCTTTGTCTTTCTTTATAAATGGTAATCTGTGTTCTTTCATGTATTTCTCCAAGAAACAATCCGTGCCGTCTGTTTTCCGTAATCCCATGTTCAGCCAAATACTCACTCAGTTGTTGAGATATAATACGTTCTATCAAAAGCGATCTCGCTTTTGTTTCCACAAATATACTTTCACTTTTGCAACGTTTCTCCTTGTACATTTTATAGTATTAACTTTTTCTGACCCTCAGTCAATTTATCGGCATAGTTTACAACTAAACTACTAAAGAACACTCAACCCATTCAGGTGTCAACTGATTAAAGTCGTCGATGTGAACATCTAAAATGACGTCTGTTGCTGTTGTATACCAAAAAGGTAGTTCTTGCGACTGAATGTACGTCTTATCACCGACGTAAACTACTCGAAGACGGCGTGTACGGGTAAATATTGTTTAGTTGCCTCCTCTGTTCAATCTATAAAATTAGAGTATATACTAATTGCAGATATGTTCTTAGTTATATATATATATATATATATATATATATATATATATATATATATATATATATATATATATATATATATATATTTGTACACATATGGTAAATGTCTATGACAAACAGGGACTAAATTTTACATAGTAACTCGTATTTCGTTGATCAGATATACGTGCAAGTACATCAAGTCGAAAATTTCGCTAAATGTAAACATACGAACACTATTCGCCTCATTTACAGAATACATTTTTACGTTTTTTCCACCTATGATCTTTTTAAGTAAATACAGTGTTTAAACTTTGCATTCATTGACGATGCAAGTATATGTAGCTATATGTCTTGGATACAACACGGACAAAGCAGAGAAAACCATTTCCGCATACACTTCAGCAATAACTGTCTATATTTCTCCATCGTGAATACATACATAATAGGATTTAAGAGTGAATGAATTATAGACAACATCATTAAAATAAATTTGTGTCGATATGTGAGTGTAATATGACCAGCGAGATCAATGGAGTAAGCAATGAAAAGAGGCGCCGTCAAAAGATCGTAGATGAGCAAAATTGTACCCATAGTTATCATCAGTCTTCGTTGTGTCCTTATGATAGAATTTGTTGGTGGTGTTCGCTGAATGTGATTATTAAAGAAAACCATAATGACTGCCACAGTTGCTGGGTTGTTGGCGGATAATTCGGCACCAGGAGGTACTTGTGAGGGCAAGACAGATCTCAGAGATCTGCGGAGTTCAACAACTATGCCTAAGTAAAGAATATTCGTCAGGAAGGCGGGCACAGCGTACATGCAGATTGCAAAGGTAATAAACTTTGAATAATTTTCACCAAATAATTCCCGAATCGAGCATTCTTTGATGCTTGATGCTTTCTCCATTGTCAGACCCATCGAAATATGTACAACAATGCAGATTACCCATACAAGTAAAACATATGCAATTAGTTCAATATTTCCCTTGTTGCCATGGAATCTGGTGACGTTTCGGACAAAATTAAAGCGTTGAACACATATTCCAAGCATGTGGTAATACGTTGCGCAGATGGACATATTGTGCAATAGCATAACAGCTAGACAAACAATCTTGTCCTTCAGGAGGTCAATGTTATTAAAGACCACAAGTAGAGGGATTACTGACAAACCAACCAGCATGTCGCTGAGGCTCAAACTTAGAATCTGTTTAAATGGAGACTTACGAAAGTCCTTCCGATTCTTAGCTACAAAAATAACGGTAGATAGGTTGAGCAATATAGTAAGAATGGCAACTACGAAACAACTAGACAATATTATTTTAGTTTGTTGAGTCGGTTGAAATTCAAGGCCTTCGTGTACGGAGATAGAAATCCCAAAAGTAATATTTGCAGTCATCACAAGTTTTTATACACTATACCTCTATGAATATACTCCGGTAAAATCGTCCCTGTTTATCTAGCGGTTGATATGTTGACCTCTTTCATTTTATGTTTTGGTGCTTCCCGGCTTTCGGCATCATATTCTAATGAATTCGCTCAGCGAAAGTTTCTTGCTGGAAATTTATATCAAGAAGTTAAAGTGGAGAGCCGTTCATTGCTCATCTTCCCACCACATGTGACCGTCTGTCGCTTGCACTGCTTTGCGACTCGTGATTTGTGAGGCTGTATCGAAATGTGATTTGCACCCACTCTATCAACCACTTCCCATAAAGCTCGTTGCCATGGTAAAGCAATTTAGGTAAACAATACAAAACTTAATTGCTAATTGGTTTCTCTCATGTATCGTGTGCCAATAGCAAACTGCAAGCGTTATATCTATTTCCCTCTAACTGGAATAAATATATTATGAACTGCATTCACTTTGGACAAATCGATAAAAAAAATTCTATATATCATTTAACTATAATCAGTGATTTTTCCTTTACTTTTTTTCCACATTTGCTCTACAAGACACAGATTTAGCTAACGACTTAGGTTTTGATCGGCGGAAAAATCCCAGGATTTTCATAGATTTGAAACGGGAATGGAAACCAGCTCAAATGTTATACATACATACATACATACATACATACATACATACATGCATACAAAGGAATGTTTCACGCTTTCTATTATTGTCGTTTGCATACATACATACATATATACATACATACATACATACAGACAGACAGACAGACATACGTAGATTTGAAATGGGAATGGAAACCAGCTCAGATGTTATACATACATACATACATACATACATACATACATACATACATACATGCATACATACGTACATACATACATACATACATACATAAGTAGTGAAGTGGGTCACCCTAGCGTCAAAGGGAATTAGCATTACAGAACCCCTTGGGCCACTCTAGCGTCAAGGAAAATTTAACATGGGGAAAACTTATGGGCCACCCTAGCGTCAAGGGAAATTGAACATGGGGAAAACTCATGGGCCACTCTAGCGTCAAGGGGAATTTAACATGGAAAAAAAAATATCCATTCTAGGGACAAGGGAAATTTAACATGGAGAAAAATCGTGGGACTGTCTAGCATCAATGGGAATTTAACATATGGAAATTAAACATGGTGGGTCTGTATAGCGTCAAGGGGAATTGAACACGGTGGTATTGTCTAGGGACAATGATGGTAGACGGTCTAACACAACAGAGACAGAGACATACATACACTAGTACAAGCGTGAGATTTATATATAAAGCATTACCAAGACCTGAAATCTTGCTGGGGTGTTCAAAAATTTGCATATTTGTAATGATGCTATAAATAGCTATAATCAAGGAAATGCTCAACGACAAAATGGATATGACCAAAAGTAACGCTAAAATGACGAAATTGTCCCAGAATTTAAAGGAAAATAAACATATCCCCGAAAATTAAGTTACAATGGTTTAGACTAAAATGGATAAAATTAGTAACTACTTACAATATCAACTTGTGTGACGATCGTGGATGAACACCCATGTATCTATTTATAGCTATAATCAGCTAAAATTCATATGAAATCCCACTATCTATTTATACTACAACTTGTGGGTTATTCCTTTGGAAAACCCCACTATCTTTTTATAGCCTCAGCTTGAGTGACATTCCTGTTTATGAACTCTAGTACATATGTATAGCTACAACCTGTGGAAATCCCCAAGTCCATATGTATAGTCTTAAAATTTCCAGCGTCAGTGATGTCACTGTACTGAACACTAGGGGATAAATGTCAACAGTGTTGCAAGTGGCTGACCTGATTACGCGCTACTGTAGGTAGGTAGGTTGAATGTATTTGATAAGGATAAATGGAGTTTTATAGGGACAAACACAGACCAATACACATACACACACACACACACACACACACACACACACGCCACAGAGGGAAGAAGAAAAAAACAAACCCAAAATATACTATTCACACAGGGAAGAGGAAAAACACAACAAATATACTATCCAGACGTTCTTGCACACACACACACACACACACACACACACACACACACAACAGATCGAAGAATAAAACCAAAATTAAAATATAGTATCCATACAAACGTACGCTAACGCGTACAAACCCCAAATATACTATCCATACAAACGTACGCGAACGCATACAAACCGCAAATATACTATCCACACAACGTCACTAACGTATACAAACCCCAAATATACTATCCAAAAAAACGTACGCGAACGCATGCAAACCCAAAAACTATACTGTCGACACAAACGTAGGCGAACGCATACAAACCCCAAATATACTATCCATACAAACGTACGAGAACACATACAAACCCCAAATATACTATTCACACAACGTCGCTAACGCATACAAACCCCAAACATACTATCCATACAAACGTACGCGAACGCATACAAACCCCAAATATACCATCCACACAACGTCGCTAACGCATGCAAACCCATACAAAACCCCAAACATACTATCCGCACAACGCATACAAACCCCAAATATACTATCCATACAAACTTACGCGAACGCATACAAACGCCAAATATACTATCCACACAACGTCGCTAACGCGTACAAACCCCAAATATGCTATCCACACAACGTCACTAACGCATACAAACCCCAAATATACTATCCACACAACGTCGCTAACGCATGCAAAACCCCAAATATACTATCCACACAAGGGCGCTAACGCGTACAAACCCCCACATACTATCCACACAAACGTACGCGAACGCATACAAACCCCAAATATACTATCCATACAACGTCGCTAACGCATACAAACCCCAAATATACTCTCCATACAAACTTACGCTAACGCATATAAACCCAACAAATATACTATCCACACAAACGTACGCGAACGCATGCAAACCCCAAATATACTATCCATACAAACGTACGCGAACGCATACAAACCCCAAATATACTATCCAAACAACGTCGCTAACGCATGCAAACCCCAAATATACTATCCATACAACGTCGCTAACGCGTACAAACCCCAAATATACTATCCATACAACGTCGCTAACACATACAAAACCCCAAACATACTATCCACACAACGTCGCTAACGCGTACAAACCCCAATATACTATCCATACAAACGTACGCGAACGAATACAAACCCCAAATATACTATCCATACAAACGTACGCGAACGCATACAAACCCCAAATATACTATCCACACAACGTCGCTAACGCGTACAAACCCCAAATATACTATACACAAAACGTCGCTAACGCGTACAAAGCCCAAATATACTATCCACACAACGTCGCTAACGCATACAAAACCCCAAACATACTATCCACACAGCGTCGCTAACGCGTACAAACCCCAATATACTATCCACACAAACGTACGCGAACGAATACAAGCCCCAAATATACAATCCATACAAACGTACTCGAACGCATACAAACCCCAAATATACTATCCACACAACGTCGCTAACGGATACAAACCCCAAATATACTATCCATACAAACTTACGCGAATGCATACAAACCCCAAATATACTATCCACACAACGTCGCTAACGCGTACAAACTCCAAATATGCTATCCACACAACGTCGCAAACGCATGCAAACCCCAAATTTGCTATCCACACAAACGTACGCAAACGCATACAAACCCCAAATATACTATCCACACAACGTCGCTAACGCATACAAGCCCCAAATATACTATCCACACAAACGTACGCGAACGCATACAAACCCCAAATATACTATCCACACAACATCGCTAACGCACACAAACCCCAAATATGCTATCCACACAATGTCGCTAACGCGTACAAAACCCAAATATAGTAACCACACAAACGTATGCGAAGGCATACAAACCCCAAATATACTATCCACACAACGTCGCTAACGCGTACAAACCCCAAATATGCTGTCCACACAACGTCACTAACGCATACAAACCCCAAATATACACTCCACACAACGTCGCTAACGCATACAAAACCCCAAATATACTATCCACACAAGGTTGCTAACGCGTACAAACCCCAACATACTATCCACACAAACGTACGCGAACACATACAAACCCCAAATATACTCTCCATACAAACTTACGCTAACGCATATAAACCCAACAAATATACTATCCACAAAAACGTACGCGAACGCATGCAAACCCCAAATTTACTATCCACACAAACGTACGCGAACGCATACAAACCCCAAATATACTATCCACACAAACGTACGAGAACGCATACAAACCCCAAATATACTATCCACACAACATCGCTAACGCATACAAACCCCAAATATGCTATCCACACAACGTCGCTAATGCGTACAAAACCCAAATATAGTAACCACACAAACGTACGCGAACGCATACAAACCCCAAATATACTATCCACACAATGTCGCTAACGCATACAAACCCCAAACATACTATCAACGCTCGGGAGGAAGAAGAAAAAAAAACAACCAAATATACGATGTACACAACGTACGCACACACGCACACACACACACACACACACACACACACACACCACAGAGGGAAGAAGAAAACCATTATACACTATCCACACGGTGAAAGAGCACAATTTCATAAAGTGTGAGTAAAAACATAACAGGCCATCCTTATTATACAATGTCAAGATCAAGAGACACTTACGTTTTCTTTCTGGTCTATTCTCTTTTAGAAGGTAGTATGAAATTTCACATCAGGGCCAACGCATCGGCTCACATTGTCAATTTTTCCATTTCCATGTCTTCACTGGCACAAGTTCTTCCTCATCTTCAATTTCTTCTTCTTCTAAATCCCTCTTCTCTTTGTCGTCTTGTTTCTGTTTCTTCTCTTTTCTAGTAGGGCACTCTGAATCCCAGTGTCCTTTCTCCTGACAACGATATTAGGTATCTTGACTTTTGTCTCTCTTTCTTAGACGAGGCAGGTATTCTGGAGACAAATTCCCATTTACCTTTGCAGATATAGCAAACTTCATCAGCACTTACACACTTTCGTATGACTCTCATCAAATCAACGACCGAAAGAATAAGTTTTGTTGCCAGTTTCGCCTGTGAATTATGCTTTCGTATGACTTTTAGCATATATTTGACCAGCAGGTCGATCTGTGCTGACTCTTCCATCTTCTTGATCGTTTGAGAGTGGAATGAATACTCTGACGCTAAGACACTTTCCCTATATACAGGGACCTGCCGCGTATGAAACCTAGTCAAATGTAATTTTGCAATAAGATGAAACGATTTCATTGAGAAAGTAAAAGGCAATGATGTACCGTATCGCCTCACACAAAACCTGAAGTGTTAGTTCAAATCCGTGTCAGCGATTTGGAAGACGACATAACTGAACTTTAATCAATGCTCTCCATTTATGCCACAAAACCACGAATCCTGATTCACGCCAAAAGAAATTTCGTTCGGTCCATAAAAAATAGTATCACATCTGAGAAACGCGAAAACGAACTTCCAGAAAACTGAGAACGACGGCTTACACCTACAACGTAAATTTATGAGTTCAAGTAGTGCGTAAAACTTAGTCAAATTAAACTTTTATAGTCAAGACGAAACGATCTCTTTTCGAACAAGTAAGCAGACACCAAGCGACAATGGCGATCCGTGCCACACAACACTTTTCAAAATGTGTTTTATCATAGGTTTGTTTTAGCGATCTGCACGGTTAAATTAAATGTTGATGTATTTTGCAATAAGACGGACACAATTTCCATGGGATCCCCCATGGTACGATTGTTCGTGCATTAGTTTAATTTTTTAAAATATTTTTTTATATATATTGCCTATAGGATAGACCCAGTAAAGCATGGCCATTCTCGTCACTGTGTGAATAGCTACTCAAGTCAATTCGAAGTGAACGCGGTAAGAAAATAAGTATAGCCAATGAAATGGCTTACAACGGGTGATGCATTGTTTTATTCTAGGACTGTGTGGCATAATAATCCCTATGCTCTTGCGTTGTTACCATTAGAGTGCAGACAGACTGAAATGTGAACTTACAAGCCCTCTTTGTGTATTGTACATTTCTTCTTGCCACATCAAAATACTGAGTGTCACAATATTGGTTCGCGTTTTCAAGCTGATCACTTTTTATATCTTACTTAAACATTTTAACATAAACACTCACATTCACATCGGTAGAGCCAGAACAGACGTGTTACAGTATTGAGGGGCATGTTATCTTTTTTTCTTCAAACTAATAAATTTGGGGTTTGTATGAAGTAAAGAACCTAAAGTACAGTGAAACTCAAGGATGATGACCCAATCTGTCTGTCTATTGATGCGTGTATTTACTTAAGAAGAAATATGACCTCTAAAACACAAAGAGATACGGCAAGCATGATTAGAATGAACACAACGATGTTTTCCTTCACGCCCGTGTAATTTAGAGTTTCAATCCTCTTTCAAGACAACTTGGTCTCTTTTTGTAGGGCTTGAAATAAAAAGAACTGAAAAATCCTAAGCACTTTGCTATAAATAATTTCATCAACAGACTAAACAACATAAATACCGTTACAACACTAGAAAGCCTTAAATCTTCTATCAAAAAGAAATGCATCAAAAAATTAAAGATTAACGATAACTAACCAATGAAACCGAATTTAACAAAGGCAATGACATGTGAAGAAATGTCTCTCACTTTGGAAAGGTAGGCGATTGTAATCTGTCATGCACCATCAGCTTGAAAAAAAATTATAAACAGAGAGAAATCTGAATTCAAAATTCAGTTGTTTTTCTTTCAAAATTGTTTCGTTTCTTTTCTGGAACAAATCTAATAACTAATATAGAGTAGAAAAGGGAAAATGCACATACAAGCTTTGATATTTCTGAAAAGATGAGGGATATTCCTAACGTTCATAATCACCTATATATGCTTGGACTTGTCTGTGACTTATTCACAAAAAAAAAGATGTACATATTTCTGGTCAAGCTGCAAGTGTGTGCGTGTTTTGGAAAATGGTAAAAATTTATCCCTATCAAATACATTCAACCTACCTACCTACAATCCCAGCTGAAATAACAATCACAACAACAATAACGACAGACACCATAGCTGCGGGTTTGAAACTATCTACCTCAACTAAAGTATTAGTATCAGAACCAGAAGAGGAAATAGAGGCGGTTGAGGAGGAGGAGGAGGGGGACGCTGACCCACGTTGAGAAGTACACCGAAATGGGGCTAGATCAAGCATTGTATGACGTCAAAAAAGCAAGGCAGTGTATAAGAGCCATACAATACGTTGCCTGCAAATCTCTAGACACTTTTAAACCAAGACATTCTCAATGGGGATTTGGGTCAGAGTTCTCCCCCCCCCCCAATTCTACAGACAAGCCTACACTGGATACCCCTTCAGTCAGCTGGTAGAAGCCGCTGCTCACAGTGTCTCCCATCATGGCTACGGATTTCCTGATATCAAGAATCATGAGACTAGGAGTGCGGGAAAGATCGTGATGGCGAAAAAAGAGACGTGGTACCTTCTAGCCGAAAAAAAACAGCCCTTTTTAGGGCTCCAAAAGATTGCCTTTTATTAAATAGGGAACCATATTTGGCTTGGTATCCCTCCTTGACTAAACTATTCTCGAAACAAACTTGACCCATTGGAACACCGCAACAAACATAACTTGTCAAACCTAACAGTGACAAAACTTGTATATATCGCTTAGACACATTAATTTAAATAAGACCAGTATGGTTATTTTTATGTGTACTAAGTACTAATATTAGATAGATACGTTAGGAAGTAGGAAATTTAACAGACTCATTAGATTTGAACTAATTGCACAGGTGGAAAACACATTATTGGTACTTTTTATTGTCCATTAGCAAAAACGGGACTTGATTTGAAATAAGTACGGGCTTGCGTTTTGGGGAGTACTTAACATCCATCGCTGGCTTGCTGAGCACCTTTTCTCCTCCTTTATTACGCTCGGACATCGTACACGGGGCAGAATGTGGAACGATTTCCACCTGCCACACGCCCAGGTGTCCTAATGTGACGTCATAGCTGCCGACCAATCGTAGCGGGCTTTACATACTACTTGGGTTGACACCTGAGGCATTTCAAACCAACTAAGAAAAATGAGTGTGTGGTGAGACTATTCCCACTCATGTTTAAAGCCTTAACGTCAGGTTGTTCAGGACTAGTTAGTCCTACACCTGAGTGGCTAAATTTAAAAGTAGTCTGTGAGTACATAAAAGCCTGGGGGATGAGGTTCTCTTTCCTTCCCCAGGAGTAATTAAAAATCACGCGATGCGTGCTTAAAGCAGTGATAAATGCTCCATTGGAGCGAAAATCACTTTAATTCAAGTAAGCAAGCAAGCAAGCTCGGGTACCGTCTCTAGCACTCTTGATGACACCAACTGTCTGGGTTATTTTCTTTCTTGCAAGCCCCTATGTTCCACTTCTGTTTGTGATAATAACTTGTGATACTTCACATTTTCTAAAGTGGAAATCTTTACAAGCCGTACAAAATACAAAAGTTATATGACTTTGGCTTTTGACACTTGCACAGACTCTTCACTTTATAAGTGTCACGAAAAAATTGTATACCCAATTTTTACCATTTTCCAAAACACGCACACACTTGCAGCTTGACCAGAAATATGTACATCTTTTTTTTTGTGAATAAGTCACAGACAAGTCCAAGCATATATAGGTGATTATGAACGTTAGGAATATCCCTCATCTTTTCAGAAATATCAAAGCTTGTATGTGCATTTTCCCTTTTCTACTCTATATTAGTTATTAGATTTGTTCCAGAAAAGAAACGAAACAATTTTGAAAGAAAAACAACTGAATTTTGAATTCAGATTTCTCTCTGTTTATAATTTTTTTTTCAAGTTGATGGTGCATGACAGATTACAATCGCCTACCTTTCCAAAGTGAGAGACATTTCTTCACATGTCATTGCCTTTGTTAAATTCGGTTTCATTGGTTAGTTATCGTTAATCTTTAATTTTTTGATGCATTTCTTTTTGATAGAAGATTTAAGGCTTTCTAGTGTTGTAACGGTATTTATGTTGTTTAGTCTGTTGATGAAATTATTTATAGCAAAGTGCTTAGGATTTTTCAGTTCTTTTTATTTCAAGCCCTACAAAAGGAGACCAAGTTGTCTTGAAAGAGGATTGAAACTCTAAATTACACGGGCGTGAAGGAAAACATCGTTGTGTTCATTCTAATCATGCTTGCCGTATCTCTTTGTGTTTTAGAGGTCATATTTCTTCTTAAGTAAATACACACATCAATAGACAGACAGATTGGGTCATCATCCTTGAGTTTCACTGTACTTTAGGTTCTTTACTTCATACAAACCCCAAATTTATTAGTTTGAAGAAAAAAAGATAACATGCCCCTCAATACTGTAACACGTCTGTTCTGGCTCTACCGATGTGAATGTGAGTGTTTATGTTAAAATGTTTAAGTAAGATATAAAAAGTGATCAGCTTGAAAACGCGAACCAATACTGTGACACTCAGTATTTTGATGTGGCAAGAAGAAATGTACAATACACAAAGAGGGCTTGTAAGTTCACATTTCAGTCTGTCTGCACTCTAATGGTAACAACGCAAGAGCATAGGGATTATTATGCCACACAGTCCTAGAATAAAACAATGCATCACCCGTTGTAAGCCATTTCATTGGCTATACTTATTTTCTTACCGCGTTCACTTCGAATTGACTTGAGTAGCTATTCACACAGTGACGAGAATGGCCATGCTTTACTGGGTCTATCCTATAGACGATTTATATAAAAAAATATTTTAAAAAATTAAACTAATGCACGAACAATTGTACCATGGGGGATCCCATGGAAATTGTGTCCGTCTTATTGCAAAATACATCAACATTTAATTTAACCGTGCAGATCGCTAAAACAAACCTCTGATAATACACATTTTGAAAAGTGTTGTGTGGCACGGATCGCCATTGTCGCTTGGTGTCTGCTTACTTGTTCGAAAAGAGATCGTTTCGTCTTGACTATAAAAATTTAATTTGACTAAGTTTTACGCACTACTTGAACTCATAAATTTACGTTGTAGGTGTAAGCCGTCGTTCTCAGTTTTCTGGAGGTTCTTTTTCGCGTTTCTCAGATGTGATACTATTTTTTATGGACCGAACGAAATTTCTTTTGGCGTGAATCAGGATTCGTGGTTTTGTGGCATAAATGGAGAGCATTGATTAAAGTTCAGTTATGTCGTCTTCCAAATCGCTGACACGGATTTGAACTAACACTTCAGGTTTTGTGTGAGGCGATACGGTACATCATTGCCTTTTACTTTCTCAATGAAATCGTTTCATCTTATTGCAAAATTACATTTGACTAGGTTTCATACGCAGCAGGTCCCTGTATATAGGGAAAGTGTCTTAGCGTCAGAGTATTCATTCCACTCTCAAACGATCAAGAAGATGGAAGAGTCAGCACAGATCGACCTGCTGGTCAAATATATGCTAAAAGTCATACGAAAGCATAATTCACAGGCGAAATTGGCAACAAAACTTACTCTTTCGGTCGTTGATTTGATGAGAGTCATACGAAAGTGTGTAAGTGCTGATGAAGTTTGCTATATCTGCAAAGGTAAATGGGAATTTGTCTCCAGAATACCTGCCTCGTCTAAGAAAGAGAGACAAAAGTCAAGATACCTAATATCGTTGTCAGGAGAAAGGACACTGGGATTCAGAGTGCCCTACTAGAAAAGAGAAGAAACAGAAACAAGACGACAAAGAGAAGAGGGATTTAGAAGAAGAAGAAATTGAAGATGAGGAAGAACTTGTGCCAGTGAAGACATGGAAATGGAAAAATTGACAATGTGAGCCGATGCGTTGGCCCTGATGTGAAATTTCATACTACCTTCTAAAAGAGAATAGACCAGAAAGAAAACGTAAGTGTCTCTTGATCTTGACATTGTATAATAAGGATGGCCTGTTTTGTTTTTACTCACACTTTATGAAATTGTGCTCTTTCACATCTCTCTATCCCTCTGGATCATGTTTTAGTTAGAATTGAAATGGAAGGATGTTTTCCTTCACGCACGCTCTTTAGGCATGCAAGTCGGTAAACAATAGTCAGTCTATTCATCCATCATTTTGTGTCTTGATGTTTCCTAAATCACACACTGACGCCATAAAATAACGGGTAAAAATGGGTTTTATAGTGTTGGGAGTGGAGTGTGGGGTGTAGGTGTTTGGCAGAGTTGGTCATTGCAGGTAAGGGCTTAGGTGCTTTCAAAAAACTTTTTTCTTCTTCACTCTGTGTTGATGGAATATAATGGGTTATTTTCTTCACTCTCTGTTGATAGTATATATAAAGGGTTATTTCTTCACTCCGTGTGGATAGTGTATAATGGTTTTCTTCTTCCCTCTGTGGTGTGTGTGTGCGTGTGTGTGTGTGTGTGTGTGTGTGTGTGTGTGTGTGTGTGTGTGTGTGTGTGTGTGTGTGCGTACGTTGTGTAGATCGTATATTTGGCTGTTTTTATCTTCTTCCTCCCGAGTGTGGATAGTATATTTGGGGTTTGTACGCCTTAGCGACGTTGTGTGGATAGTATACTTGGGGTTTGTATGTGTTAGCGACGTTGTGTGGATAGTATATTTGGTGTTTGTACGCGTTAGCGACGTTGTGTGGATAGTATATTTGGGGTTTGTACGCGCTAGCGACTTTGTGTGGATAGTATATTTGGGGTTTGTATGTGTTCGCGTACGTTTGTATGGATAGTATATTTGGGGTTTGCATGCGTTAGCGACGTTGTGTGGATAGTATATTTGGGGTTTGTATGCGTTCGCGTAAGTTTGTATGGATAGTATATTTGGGGTTTGTATTCGTTCGCGTACGTTTGTGTGGATAGTATATTTGTTGGGTTTGTATGCGTTCGCGTAAGTCTGCATCAGTAGTATATTTGGGGTTTGTATGCGTTCGCGTAAGTTTGTATGGATAGTATATTTGGGGTTTGTATGCGTTCGCGTACGTTTCTTTGGATAGTATATTTGGGGTTTGTATGCGTTAGCGACGTTGTGTGGATAGTATATTTGCGGTATGTATGCGTTCGCGTACGTTTGTATGGATAATATATTTGGGGTTTGTACGCGTTAGCGTACGTTTGTATGGATACTATATTTTAATTTTGGTTTTATTCTTCGATCTGTTGTGTGTGTGTGTGTGTGTGTGTGTGTGTGTAAGAACGTCCGGATAGTATATTTGTTGTGTTTTTCCTCTTCCCTGTGTGAATAGTATATTTTGGGTTTGTTTTTTCTTCTTCCCTCTGGTGTGTGTGTGTGTGTGTGTGTGTGTGTGTGTGTGTATTGGTCTGTGTTTGTCCCTATAAAACTCCATTTATCCTTATCAAATACATTCAACCTACCTACCTACAGTAGCGCGTAATCAGGTCAGCCACTTGCAACACTGTTGACATTTATCCCCTAGTGTTCAGTACAGTGACGTCACTTTTAAGACTATAAATATGGACTTGGGGATTTCCACAGGTTGTAGCTATACATATGTACTAGAGTTCATAAACAGGAGCGTCACTCAAGCTGAGGCTATAAAAAGATAGTGGGGTTTTCCAAAGGAATAACCCACAAGTTGTAGTATAAATAGATAGTGGGATTTCATATGAAATTTAGCTGATTATAGCTATAAATAGATACATGGGTGTTTATCCACGATCGTCACACAAGTTGATATTGTAAGTAGTTACTAATTTTGTCCATTTTAGTCTAAACCATTGCAACTTAATTTTCGGGGATATGTTTATTTTCCTATAAATTCTGGGACAATTTCGTCATTTTAGCGTTACTTTTAGTCACATCCATTTTGTCGTTGAACATTTCCTTGATTATAGCTATTTATAGCATCATTACAAATATGCAAATTGTTGAACACCCCAGCAAGATTTCAGGTCTTGGTAATGCTTTATATATAAATCTCACGCTTGTACTAGTGTATGTATGTCTCTGTCTCTGTTGTGTTAGACCGTCTACCATCATTGTCCCTAGACAATCCCACCGTGTTCAATTCCCCTTGACGCTATACAGACCCACCATGTTTAATTTCCATATGTTAAATTCCCATTGACGCTAGACAGTCCCACGATTTTTCTCCATGTTAAATTTCCCTTGTCCCTAGAATGGATATTTTTATTCTTCCATGTTAAATTCCCCTTGACGCTAGAGTGGCCCATGAGTTTTCCCCATGTTCAATTTCCCTTGACGCTAGGGTGGCCCATGAGTTTTCCCCATGTTAAATTTCCCTTGACGCTAGAGTGGCCCAAGGGGTTCTGTAGTGCTAATTCCCCTTGACGGTAGGGTAGCCCACTTCCCTACTTGCATACATACATATATATATACATACATACATGCATGCATGCATGCATACATACATACATACATAGGAATGTTTCCCGCTTTCTATTATTGTCGTTTGCATACATACATACATACATACATACATACATACATTCATATATAGATACATACAGACAGACAGACATACATAGATTTGAAATGGGAATGGAAGCCAGCTCAGATGTTATACATACATACATACATACATACATACATACATACATACATACATACATACATACGTACATACATACATTCATTCATACATACATACATACATACATACATACATACATACATACATACATACATACAGACAGACAGACAGACAGACAGACAGACATAACAACAACTAAACCCATCCACCCACCTCGTGATTTCCGATAACAATTCATTAAGCCCAAGATTAATATCGTCTATTATAAATTAAAACAATGCAATTGCACTCCTGCACTCACCTCATTTGCCGAAGAAGGCATATAGCAGGCTTTACAAGCCAGTCTTCAGAAATTATTGCATTTCGCTTCGACAAACTGTTTGAGCAGCTATTCATAATGGTAGGAATCATTTGATTGGCAAGGGATCGCACTAAAAATGGACACAAGTTTGCTTTCGAAAGATGGAAATATAGAGGAAGCAAGAACAACGTATGCAATAACAACAGTGCTATGCGGAATTGTAATGTTAAAACACGAATAATCTGGTTTGAATGGCATCAACCGATTTTCTTTTAAATGACAAAAATGATCATAATTAGCTGATTAGATAAATGGCATGGTTATATTTTTTGTGTGGTGATACTTAAAATGACTTCAATATGCAAGATAGGATATCAAATTTACATAATATAAAGAAAGTATTATCAGATCAGTATCACTGTGAAAGGCACTTGCCCTCCACGGTAGTGTTTTGCAAAAGGAATTTCCAATTGACAGGTACTTAACAGAGATGTATGTCCTCTTCTGGAACGTTATATTTGGTTTGGTTGGTTTTTGCAGCACGTCTAATACATTATTGTTTAAATTATGTATATAAAATGGGAGTTACTTTACATGGAATACTGGTAATCTTGGAGTGGGCCAAGCATTTCACAACTACATATTTTTCGATGTGGTGTAAGTGATCTTTTTCACCACTGTAAAATTAAAAATTCAATTACTCTAATTTCATTCATAACTGAGTATTGGTCATCTCATCTAGCTCTATTGTAAATGTAATACTTATATACATGAAATAAGATGTATTCCAATCTAAATGATATTCTTGGTAGTACCTTACAGCACTTCCAGCTGTATTTCCTGTCCATGCTCCTTAAATTCTTTTTCGATATTTACAGTGAACCCTGAACATTTAGAATATTGAAAGATAAGATCTAGAACTGACTTGACGGAATCCTCCGAGCAATCCATCATCTGCATACTGTGAAACAAAATATTCTGGTGATAAGGGGGTAACCTTGTCTACGTCTTCTCTTGATTCCCAACCGTGGTGAATATTGAACATTTACACTGACACAAGATTTGGTAGAAGTGTCGGGTCCAGCCTTGACATTCCTTTCTAAAATTTTATAAGTAGAAGGTCACGCAAGAGAAGCAAATGCTTTATTGAATCATTTACAAAAAGATAACCAGGGAGCTTGCATTTTTACGAGTAAACCATAAGGTAATAAAGAGTAGAGATATTTTCTCCTATGTATTAGCCTTTAATAAAAGCTGTCTGATCGGTAATAATAACTAACTGAAGTATAGGTTTCAGTCATTTTGCAATGCATGCTGATGCGAGTTTGTATGATATATTAAGGAACAAAACGGGTCTCCTGTTTCATAAAATTGTTTTGGCTAACAATTTTAGGGAGACATAACACTGTCTTCTGTGTTGATGATAGCTCACTATTAATTATAGGTATAGTTGACGGCTCTTACAAAATTCTGACTAATATCGTTCCAGAAGACTTTAAAGAACTCGAGTGTATATCCATCTAATCATGGACTTTCATTATTAGGCATGTTTTAGGACTTGCTGTTCCTTCTGTTAGGGTAATTGGTCCATTCATTGATTAACTTTGTGTATTATCCCATTTTGGAATGTTTAGAAAATTCATTGAATCTTTAAAATCAGTTGGGTCTACGTTGTAATAAGAATATAATTTTTCATTGTTTAGTTTAGTGTAACGTCACCCTCCTAGTAAGAGGGATGGTTAATTTGATTTGGCTGGCGTTATGTAGAGGATGACCTCCCTCGATATTATAGCCTGGTGGGAGTGGAAAGATAGAATTTCAACAGAGAACTGAGCAAGACTATTAGGAAGAAATAATGCAATACGAGCCCTCTTAGACAAGCAATATAACAAATTTAATCAAAACAAATTAATATCGGCAATTCCAATTCAACTTAAGTCATGTCAGCAGAATTTAATAGCAGTGTCTAATTTGGATTTATTTCATTATAATAACAAGTGGTGAAAAGAGCGCAATGTCCACGACTGATTGTATCATCTTCCTCCCTTGGTCGTGTATCAACGCCTTCCTATTTCTCAAGTCTTCTTATTTTCTACGGTTCACCCCTTCCTGGACTTCCTAGTCCTTTATTCTGAACTCGTCACTTCTTTTTTTCTGACTTCCGTCTTCGGACTGTCTCGTCTCTCTCCACAAAGGTATTCCTTATGGATGTTCTTTCAGAAATTGTGCGTCCAAGAACTAAAACCTATCTTATTTTACAAGACAGCCACCTGATCCCCTTTTCTTGCTTAACGAGGAAAGCACTATTCTTTTTAGACTTCCCAGGGGCCATTCTTCCTCTCTCGTGAAATTTAAGACTAAAGAGTTTCGAGCAAGGTCGTCAATCTAAATTCACATTACTTCGAAAGCATACACCATAATTTACTTTGGCCAATCGTAAGCAGCGGTTCCTAAATTATTCCAAGATAATTATTTCTTTCGTCAGATTTAGACAGCTTAGAATCTCAGAACTACGGAGCATCTCAATTTCCCTTTGAAAATGATAATTTGACTTGGGTTCCTGTAAAGCAGTTATGGTTGGTAGCTCAAATGTTTACTTTCTCAGGACAGTGTTGCAATGTCCTGGTCAAATCTCACTAAGTCATACATGCTAGGCTTTGAAGTCTTAACACTGACACGGGGGCGGGGCAAAAGAAGAAAGGTCGAAGTGACCCTTCACAAAATCTTTTCTGGCTTAAATGTAATAAAAGTTTAACGCTCAATGCATTCAACTTTAAGGTTCAGAACAATTAAAAATTCGACAATTTACATTTAGTTTCTGTTAAAATTTCTAGATAATTTTGTCTAAATGTTCCATATTGTTTAGTTAAATTTGGCATAATCTTACTTGTATAGTTTCTATTTTCCAGTTTAAAGAAATATTTGGAAAACCCTTCTACCTATCTTTAATCAATTCTGGCCATCTTACTCTGACACCTTCCAATTTTGAGCAAGAATTTCCATTAACTGGCTCATTTTCCTTTCTAATTAATGTAGATTAGTTATATCGTTTTCCACTTCTAAGATTGTAATTTTATTTGTAATTTGTGATCTTCCTCTTGAGCGTATTGTCTTTTCTTATACATAAATAGTTTTGACCCTTATTTCTAACAAAAGCATTTAAAACAAATAATTGGTCATTTATGGAGAATCTGATTTCAAATGCTGTAGCTGGTTCCAAATTATAATTTGATGAGAGAGACTATGTATTCTAGAATTGTTAAATTTCCAAGATTTTCTGTTTTTCTAAAAGAAAATGTTAATTAAAAAGAATCTCACCTGGCCTGCTTGATGGAATTATTACTTCTTCAAGTGAATCTTTTTTTAATCCATTTTTTACGTCAGATTTCACTTAGATTATATGCAGCTCAAATTCTTGTATTAAGTTATTTAGTGAGTAGCAATTATGTGTATCGAGAGCTTGATTCATAATTATTTTAAAGTCCTCTCCGATAATTATATCTTGATTTTTAGGTCCTCTAAATTTTGACTCATTTCATTTTTATTAAAAGGTGTGTTGACATTAGAACCATAAATGTTTACAAGTGTATGTCAGTAATTTTGAGTTGAAATATCTAAAACTATCTTGTCGCTATTGACATGTACTTTTACTGTATGTATGGTAAACTGAAAGTTATTGTTTAATAAAATGGCTACTCCCCTTTAACTGAATGCACCTTATCATCGCTTTATTGCTGCATCTCTACTTTTTCAAGCTGTACATGGAAACAGCCTGCAATGACTCGATGGCAACGTAAAGGACCAAGACAATAAGACAAATAAGGACCAAGACAAATAAGACAAATAAGGACCAAAACAAATAAGACAAATAAGGACCAAAACAAATAAGACAAATAAGGACCGAGAAAAATAAGACAAATAAGGACCAAGACAAATAAGACAAATAAGGACCAAGACAAATAAGACAAATAAGGACCAAAACAAATAAGACAAATAAGGACCAAAACAAATAAGACAAATAAGGACCGAGAAAAATAAGACAAATAAGGACCAAGACAAATAAGTACCAAAACAAATAAGACAAATAAGGACCAAGACAAATTAGACAAATAAGTACCAAGACAAATTAGACAAATAAGGACCAAAACAATAATAAGACAAATAAGGACCAAGACAAATAAGGACCAAAACAAATAAGACAAATAAGGACAAAGACAAAACCAAACTGTCATTTTCTCCTACTTTTCGATCGACCCATAACCATTATCATTTTGACAGTTTACTCACAATTAGACACTTCTGTATCAGGCATAAGGAGTAAGCTGAATTATAATGAACGGAGTCATTAGCAAGTGCCCTAAAGGCTTCAGTCTTATGGCAGTTGACAGAAGTAGTAAAGTGGGCCACTATAGCCTCAATGGGAATTAGCATTACAGAACCCCCCTGGGCCACTATAGCCTCAATGGAAATTTAACATGGGGAAAACTCATGGGCCACTATAGCCTCAAAGGAAATTTAACATGGGGAAAACTCATGGGCCACTATAGCCTCAAGGGAAATTGAACATGGGGAAAACTCATGGGTCACTATAGCCTCAAAGGGAATTGAACATAGGAAAAAAGTCTTGGGTCACTCTAGCCTCAAGGGAAATTGAAAATGGAACAGGGTTGGGACCCTATTTTAATAAGGTTCCGACCTGAGGGGTCTATGAAAAGGGAACATACGAAAATTGAAACAGGGAGGATTCTCTATTTTTTTAAACAAATAAAAAATGGGGTAGGCAATGGAAAGCAGATCTCTTTTCGAGAAATTGGAGTAGCCCTGAAAAGGGCTTCTGGGTTTCTTCTTCTTCTTCTTCTTCTATTTCCTCCACTTCTTCATCCAACCCCTTATCTTTTCTAATAATCCTTTCTTCTTCTTTATATCTGACTCCGGTAAGCAGTCAGGATGGCACAACTCTCTAAACTTCGTCTGTATCTTCATCCAATTGTTGTTAAGCCTCTCAAACTCTTCCTTTTTCTTTTTGTTTTCCTCATCTTTTCTTTCTTCCCTCCATCTCTCTTTAATCTTCTCTACTTCTTCCTTCATTACTTTTCTCATCAGATCTTCCCCTTTCTTCATCTTGTCCAACCCCCATTTTACATTCCTCCACTCTGTCCAGTACAATATCTTTTCTAGGAAGCACCGGACTTGGATGAAAAGCGCGGACGTGAAGGAAAACATCCCCCTAAGACATAAAATTGATATTACCTAGATCATAACCAAACCACGCGCGGACGTGAAAGAAAACACCCCCTACTTTTCTCATTTCATATGATCTACTATCCACATACGTGAAGCATCAATAAACAAACAGCTAATCTACTATTCACACACGCAAAGCATTAAAATTAAACCCAAATCTACTATCCACACAAACCTACGTGAGCGCTTACAAACACACACACACACACACACACACACACACACACACACACACACACACACAAATAAAAGAGTCAGTGCTTATACTCTACATACACACATTGGCAAATCGATTACTATTTCTTTTCTAGAGTATTGGGTAGCCCTGAAAAGGGCTGTTTGTTTTTTAACTCCAGTGACACCTGGTTAATGATGGCACCTTCCAGGCCTGGCACCACACACACATCTTCTTCCCCAGTCTCTTTTCACTTTTTTTGGGGAGAGAGCAGAGGAGGGATAAGTGGCTTCAGAACCCCAATCTTCTGTCTCTGGGATTCTGAAATTTCCTCTCTCCTTTTCTTCCTCTTCATTGTTTCTTCTTTCCTCCTCTTCTTTGCTTCTTTTCTCCTCCTCTTCTTTGTTTCTTCTCTCCTCCTCTTTCATCCTTCCCTCTTCTACGATGGCCTCTGCAGCCAGCTCATTCACTATACGCCTGGCATATTCCAGGTGTACATGAAGTTCAAGCAGTTTAGCTAGTCTGATGTTCATTCTGGTGGTGTTGATCAATCAACAAGGGTAGCTAGACTGCCCAACGATTTTTAATTTATTGTGAAAGCGCGGACGTGAAGGAAAACATCCCCTAAAACAAAATTGATCTTACCTAGATCATGACCAAACAACGCGCGGACCTAAAAGAAACACTCACTTTTTTTACTACCCATTATTAATTTAAAAATTTCATTAATCACTTCAATATATTATTCACATACGCAAAGCAATCCAATCAAACCCCAAATCTACTCTTCACGCACGTCAAACAGCAAAAATACATGAAAGAATAGCCCAGGCTGCGATGATGCAAAAAATACACACAATATTGTCCACACACCAAGGAATCTGTGCCTTGTAATTTCACATTATTGAATTGGGTGGTCTGAGCATTTCTTCTCATAAAGTCGATGATATCGTCTTCCAAAGGGGGCAATCCATACGAATCAAAATATTCCACACATCCTTCTTGAGGAAATTAAACGGCTACCCAGTGGGTTCCTGGGAGATGACTGTCGTCCGTGTTGATGACATAAGCTTGATGGTCTTGAGGTTTGCGATGAGGGAGTTCATCCTTAGCACAGACGACAGGATTCCATGAAGCCGTGTACGAACTGTGGTTCAAAAGGTAATAAAGTTCCCAGGTATCCATTAATTTGTGTGGGTTTTTTCTTCACAGGTAATAATAAGTCATCAATTCGATCCTGACTTTTTGCTTGAAAATGTCCGACAAATAACCGTTTCTTCGCTTCGTCTCCCCACTCTGATTCAGGACAGCTTCGATACGGTGAATCTCTTGAGTGGTTAATGGAGGACAAGAATGTTCACGCAAGTCTTTATACCACTGATGCAACACGACTTCGTCCGAGATGAGACTCCAAGCTTCGTCCAGATACTCGTTCAATTTTTCTTCTTGACTCAGCATTAGGCATTTATCGTGTTGAATTTGACTGGATGATCGTTTTGACATCCATAGCAATCTTTCTTGAACAATTCCGTCATTTTTTCGACCAAGTGTTTGGCAAAACAGGAGACTAAAAATGGGCTTCTTGTTCTGGCCATCTTGACCTCATCATGATCACTTCTTCGTCTTTGTCTTGAGATTCTTCTTCCCCGGTCTCCTCACATTCCATCTCCAAAGTTTCTCCACTAGGTAAAGAGGGATAACAGTCTTCCATGGCTTCTAATAGTCTAGAATGACTTCTCTCAAACTGTTGATTTCTATGGTATTGTCAAATTCTGCATACAGGAGGACGTTCACTGTGTGATCTGGAGGTGGATTTGCAAACTGAAGTTCCACACGAATCTGACCCGATTTTATAGGGTGGAAATGTCCCTCGTCGCTGCCTTGGTCTGGAGTGAAATCAAAACCCCACAAAGCATAGCCTCCTGCATAATCGTCGTACGAAATACCGTGACTGGTGTTGTTCCTAACTGTCCGGTGGCTTCGGACAGGGACAAGTACGATCTCAAATAAATCTTTGCGACACCAAAGTTGGGCTCAAAGGGTCGGGTACACAAGGTCTTGCCATCGCGACTGACTTCGATCTTGGACACATTGTAATGTTGAAACTCAAACGGATTTTGATCGTGGGTTCCGTTGAAGGCTGAATTCTTGACGATACCAACAATCAAACGCTTGTGTAACTGTCCTTGGAACAGATGATCTTCGATCATAGATCGCTGTCCAGCGGGAATGGTGAACGTTTTCACTTCTACGCGTCGTATCGGATACTTGGTGGTCGTTGTGCTCAACGTCTGACGTCGTTTCCCACTTTAGGTAACACTTCCACACGACGCACGTAAAGTCGGGCTTCTTGAATGATAGTTTTGCATTCATTGGCATGGGCCATCAAATGGAAAGCGGCACTGCTACGATTCAGTCTCAGACGGATATCCACCCCGTTCAGCAAATACTTTTCTTGTAACCACATGTCCAAATGCAAACGATCCATCAGTTCTAAACTTCGCCCTTGCAGAATTTTCTTACGACGGTCGTTAAACCCCACATTGTGAGAATTGTCATCCTCTGTCATGACTGTGTCGCTAAACGTGCCTACACCTGCCGTGTGAGGTTTCCATACAACGCAAGCATCCAGATGAGTATTTTTGGCTTCTTTTCCGTACGTCAAGAGATTTTCCAGGTAGGCACAATATAGGTAAATATCCATGCTGCTGCTGACCAGTTTGTTATTCAAGTACAAATCCACTTCGCTGAACAAGGAATGCATAAAATTGTTGACAGGAGCTACTCTAGCATCGCCTCCTGGATTGATGTTGTCCGTTTTGATCACTTTGACTTTCAAGTACAGGTAACTGCTATTTAGATCGATGTAATCTTCGGACTGTCCTTTGATTTCAAACTCGATGGGAGCGGAATCCGTCAAAGAGGAGACGGAATGAAATTCCACCCACTGGGATTCTTGCATGGTCATCATGGTGGGGGGGGGGGGCATGGCAAACAGATCCAGTTCCGACTTGGAACAAGCGCAAGACTCTCGGTGCATCATTTTTTTTCTCTTTCTCAAAAATCGAAAACGTCTAAGTCTCTGACGGTTCTTCTTTTCTTTGCCTTTCTAGCTTTAGACGTGTGAAGTCTGGTGAAAGGGTGTTTTCTTCGTCGTCTCTTTCTGCCTTGTCCTTGCTGAATGCCTGACTCGGTAGCGTGCAGTGCATTCATAGGTGTGTCTCGTCGGCCCAAAAGATCTTTGCCCGTTTGCAGCAAGACATTTTTGCCTGCCCTCATGAAGGCTTCTTTAGGATTTTGTTTGTCGATGATGACATTTTGGAGAAATTCTTTGCCTTGCGTCAGTGCCGCGTCTTTCAATGCGTGTAATCCGCATGTCACCATCGGTTTCAACACCGGGGCCACCGAACGAAAGGCCGATTTCAGCATATCTCCTAAGCCGTGTCCTCGCTGTCGAGCAACCCCTCGGTACACTGGATACATGACTTACGAGTCGTGAGAGAACCGTTTTCGAAAATGGAGTTTCACCGTGACTTTTCCTTTGGTGAATGCAATATTTTGTCCCAGATCTCCTTTTATAGCAATGTTGACCGTGTCCAAATAAGACTTACTGACAGGCAAATAGTGAGGATGTACAAATTCGCGGTGAACGTGGTGTTTCCACCTTCCTCGTCAGCGGTCGTGGCAGAATCCACTTTCAAAGGAATGACACGCAGTAACGGCACAGAGGTGTGTCCCACCACGTTGTACTCCACCACATCGGAGTACACAAACATCAAATTCAGTCCTTGGTTCAGTTCTACCGGGGCACGAAAAAACTTGCTAAAAGACTCGTTGTCGTAAATGATTGGTCATTCCTTTTTCTTGAGCATGGCCTTTCTCATGTCCATGTCTCCGCCCAACATGTCAAACAATTCACGACAAAATAAAATGGACACGATTTTACTCCCGTCAAATTTCATCAAGAAGTGACGAGCTGCTTTGTGGTATTCCATGGTGACACTTTTTTTGACACTTTCCAAAGCTTTCAGAAACACGACATTAAATCTGGAGGTTATAGTGCTGACCAAATGTTGACCACTAAAATAATAGCCTGGGGGAACGAACAAGTGATAGGTGGTGTACTTTTGATTTTTTGTGCCAGGGGTTTTCTTGTCATATTTGCCATAGATATCCAAGTACTGTTGCAATTGTTCGTCATGAACTTCCACATCAAAAAAATTTTGATTGGGAAGAACATTGAGGACTTGAGTCGGGTGAATGATTTCTACTAAAGCCACTCCCCAATGGGCTTCGTGATCTAATGGGATGGTCTGAGGTAATTTGGCCGTGTAACAGCACAACGTGTTCTTGGCAAACACCTCCAAGGAACTGTCACTGGGTAAGGTTAAGTAAAATTGGTTTTGGTGACTCATAATTCCAGAGTTCTGTGGCTGTCCGAGGGGTTACTGGACGTCAGAGGCGTGTCTCCGCCCAAAATAGGGTTGTTGTTGTTATTGGAGTGGTGACTGACACTGGCACTGGACACAAGGTTCCCGTGGTTCCCGTTGGAAGAGAATTTCAGGGAGGGATTGGGAAGCAGGTAACCGATGCAACTGCTCAATAAAATGGTCCACAGTTGTTTGTCTCCTTGTTGGAAACTCAAATTTGCAATGGCTGCCCCGATGACATAATACACCACGAAGATTTGCCAGAAAAAGACGATTTGCGTTTTAGGCACACGTTCTCCACACCACACCCACAAAGGTTGTTTTTGTAAATCTTGCAAAGAAGAACTAGGTGAAGGAGTGGTCGACGTAGCTGCGTCTGTGTGAAAGGGCATGATAGTCACTTCTTTTTATAGTCGATGACTTGCGAAGCGTCGATCCAAGAATCAAAACTGGGTGGATATCCTTTCCAACGTACTTTGACTTCTTTGACACGTCGTTTGCCCACTTTACGGGTTTTGCGTTCGAGAATGCTTTCGATGTCGTACACGTCGTCTTCTTTTTTGGTGACACGTTGTAACTCGGGTAAGTAAAACGTTCCTTTGAGCACTTCTCCGTTCATGTCTTTCAATTTATAGACGGCAGGATGACGGCCATGCACTCGTCCAGTGATACGAAACAATTCGGTCGTCCAGTTAGGTAAGTAACCTTTGTCGAAAGTGCGTTTGGTTTTGCCAATGCGCACCCAATCTCCTACGGTCAACACTCCACTTTTCCTGGGGACAGCCCTCGTCGGGGACGTATCAAACAGGCGCTCAAACACCAACACTTCGTTCTCGGGAGTCACTTCTTGCGGGGCACATCCGATGCTTCGATGGTAAGATTGGTTGTACGCTTTCACCAGGTGCGGTAAGATGTCGATGTACTTCAGAGTGTGGTGATGCGTAAAATATTTCCACATGCGTTCTTTCAAAGTGCGTTGTAAACGTTCCACCATGCTGGCTTTGGTTTCGGGATTCTCGGTGGTAGAAAAATGAATTCTTTAAATCTTTCTGGAAAGCTTGGTTCAGAAATTCGATGCCTTTGTCCGTTTGCCATCGAAGAGGGTGACGACCGCTTTGTTTCAACACTCGTTGCAGGGCTCACACTAACTCGCTGCTCGATTTGGAAGTCAAGGGTACGACCCAGGCAAATTTGGAAAAGACGTCGATGACACAACAAATATTTGTAGCCACGATTGTAACTGGCCAAATGAGAGACATCGGCTAAATCGGCTTGCCATTGATGATCGATGCCTTCCACTTGGGTGCGACTTCTGGAAAACTTGCGTCGAATGGGTTTGTGTAAAGTGTAGGTAGCTTGTTCTTGTAACCATCGTTGCACTTGAGGGAAACGGAGACTTTTCAGTCGCATTTTAGCAGCACGATACAATTTTTGAACTCCTGCGTAACCAGCAGGATGCGAGGGATCGTAGTAAATGCTGGCTAAGACTTTTTCCATTTTGTGTTTGTGTGTTAATAAGGCACCCACTCTTGGAAGATGCTACTCTTTTTCTCTTGGGGTACTTTCTTGGATTGCAATGCTTTGCGTGTGCGACTAGCAATAGGTGTCGCAGAGGAGGATGTCGGAACAGGGGATATCTGTTCTTGTTTCACTTCTGTCTTCACTTCTGTCTTCACTTTCTTTTTTCTCTTGTGAGGAAGAAAAGTGGTCATCATCTTTTTAATCCATCCAATTCTGGAGGTAGGTGGTGTTGTTAACTTGCGTACTTTTTCTGGTTGAGTTTGAAACCCTTCTTCTTCTTCTCCTTTTTTCTGTCTTGGTCACTGGTAGTGGTGGTGGTAGTACTGGTGATGGTGCTGGACTTTTCATCAAGGTCTTAAAATCTTTCAGAGTGGGTAGAGCTGTTTCGTCTAAAGCTTTCTGGTGAAAGAGTTGCAGTCGTTGCAAGAGCTGACCGTACTTTTGCGATTTTTCTGTTTCGGACAAATCTTGGCGATCCATCAAGGACTGCAATTCGTGTTGTAACTGAGACATCTCGCTCAAATTGGGATTGGGAGGTAAATGCGGGGTGCGTTGTTCTTGCCACCGATGGTATTCCATCCATCGTTTGTAAGGCACTAAAGCTAGTTTTCGTCCTTCCATGGGGTTGTCAGCGGTCGATTCTGAGATCTTGGGACTTCCGAGGGCCTTTTTATCTTGCTCCCACCAGTCCTCCCAACATGGTTCCCAAGAGTCCTTTCAGCAAGGGGCCTAACAAGAGGGGTAAAATGCCTCCACGTTGGACCAACACCTTCTTCTTTTGACAAAGGGGAATTTTCTTTTGAACCATTTGGCGAAGAACGTGACGATGTTTGCCTAAGCATTGTTTCTGGTGTTTGGACAAAGGGATCGTGCCTTTCAAGACGTTCAAACAACATTCGAACACGGTATCGATGACCTCTTTGGATGCTAATTGAATGAGTTTTTTTCGTAGGGGTGGAGAAGCTTTGGACAGGACAGATAACATGTCCCCATGTTTGACTAAACGTGGTGGCAGTCCTTTCCTTTTATTTCCTTCGGGTTGTTTAGAAGAGGGATGTTTTTTGGAAGGTGACATGTTTGAATCTTTTGGAGCCCCAAAACACTGATACCCCGACTTGGTCACACACACCTTTTTATACTGGAACGCATCGGCACTGATTGTCTTTACGTCGTATCAACTTCAGGACAGGCATGACACGTCGTGCAGGGGTACGCAACGGACTAAATCGAGCCAGTTCTTGCTTGGACAAATCCAGTAAACTTTGTAACATGCCCGATCTTTCTTGGACTTTGATTTTGGGAGAAGATACTTTGTGAGCAGCAGCCACTGCCACTAAATTGGAGGGTCCTGCCACTGGGGAAGTTCTTGGGGTCATCAACGGAGATGTTCTTCGTGTGATCAACGTCTCCAAGTACTCTTCAGTTCTTGGTGTCATCAACGGAGAAATGGATGAACGTGAGGCTGCCGGTGACGCAGTCACCGTCGTGGCAGGTCGTGGTTTGCGAGTGTAAGGTTTCGTCCTGGCCGAAGTGCCTCTCTTGCGACTAGTTTTCTTCTGTGGACTTTTCTTTTTCTGGGGGCTTTATCTCTGTTTCTTTTTCTGGGGGCTTCTTTTCTTTTCCGGGGTGGTGTCTGGTAAGAGGAGGGTCCCGCCACTGGAGAAGTTCTTGCAGACACGGGTCTCCTTGGACACCTGGTCTTTTTCTTCTTCTTGGAGCTTCGTTTGACTTTTTTCTTGGGGAGAAGTTTGGGGGCATTAGGATCCCATCTTAAGAGAGAGCGAATGATGACCCCTCCTAGAGTACCGCTGCCTCCAGGTTTCAAAATGATTTGTTTTTTGGTTTGAGTGTCGATGCGGGGATCGGTCAGTTGGGTCAAAGCGACTTTTGTTTCGATCAAAAAAGCGTTTGGTTTGATGAGGAATCTGAATGATCCCTTGTAGTAATTGACGTGCCGTCACCGTGAACCATCGTAAGACTTCTTTGAGACTAGCTTCTAATACACTAGCTCGTGTCTGTGGATTTTTTTCTCGACTGATGACATACAAGGCACGAATCAATTTGACGGGAAGATGCGACTGAAGAGACGTCATGTTCAAAATGTGTGTGAGACATACGAAAAGGGTCTGAGGTTTTTATAGATTTTTTTTGTGGAATGATGTTAAGTCGAGGACGGAGACGTGTACAGGACAGGCCCTCCGTCTTGGCACCAGTGGTGAAACAAGTGGCTACGAAATCGCAAATCATCGAGGGTCGTAGGTTTCAAATCGACAAGTAAATAGGCGTGTGGAGTTTGAGTGGCATCGTCGTACGCCTGAGTCAGCCAAGGTGTCCCTAACTGCTTGGCTAAGACTTGCACTTGCGATTTATCTCGAGGACTTTTAAACAAGACCACGTAATGCGCATTGAGACTGATGGTGCGATGGGCTTTACTTTGTTGAAACAAATTTGGAGTGATGTAAAGGACACTGGCATTACGATGATGCCCTTTGCGCGGGAACCACAGTTTAATTTCTTCTTTGTCTTCTAACATTTTGTCAAAAATGACCAAATGTATTCATCTTGTTCACTTGGTCTTGGTAGTCACAATGAACTATCGATCTTGCCTAGGGTTCCTTTTTCTATACAGACCAATACCGACGTTACCATACGGTAAGGTGAAATGATTGGGAAGTCGCACTCGCTTCTGGAACACGATTTGATAGACTTTTTCCAAGGGTCGACTGACGATGTGGTGAGTGGGTAAACGTACAATCTTGTTGGGTTGATAGGTGGTCACTTTAAAGTGTTCATCTTCTCCAGATTGCAAGGCTTCTTTCAATACCCCAAGGTTGACCACACGACTGGTACGATAATTCAGAGTCAATCCTTTCACTTTACACGTCGTGTGCACTTCTCCTTGTGGGTCCCGGTATTCGTAGCCGTAATTTTTTGGACCGCCACTGACGAAACTTAGAATCTTGTCGTCGGGATGCTCGTCTGTCCAGGCTCCTAAACAGTCTCCTTCGATGTCAGGGTGCTGTTGACTCGGGTGATGGATGCCAATGCAATTGTCCGTGTCAAAGTACAGGACGCGTTTCCCTAACAGTTCTAGAGCTTCGTACAATTTTGAGCGAGCATGAGCTGTCACGTAAGCCGCAATGATGACATTTCCAAAAGGGTCGTCTTGTACAAAGTCCAGATCTTCGTAATTGACCAAGATCAAATCCTCGCGAACGACGTCCACGTGTTTCATGAATTTGGTTTTGTCGTGAATCATCTGAAAGTAGCGGGAAGGTTCTGTCAAATACTCCGTCTTGGGTAAACACGGACATTGTGCCATTTTACCCCACAAGCAATTTAACATCACTTTGGCAAACGATCGCCTGCCTTCGTTTTTCTCGATGTGATCTAAAGTAATGCCTTCTTGTGCCCAGTATTTCTCTTTGAATGTCTTTTGGTCTTCGGGAGTGTGACACCAGGAAGGATAGCCACTGGCTTCTTGTTTCAGTTTCAAAAAAGCATCCACGTAGTCGGCGAAAATGCCTTTCTGCGTGGGGTCACCCTTGTGGTATTGTTGTGTCTTGGGAAAGTGACAAATTTCGTACACTTCTAACAGTTGATATCCCATGTCCAGAGCTTTGAACAATTCTACGCTGACCCACGTCCCCGTCAAGGCGCGTTCTTTCTGGGTGTGCTGGCAAGGTTGATCTTGGTTGCACGTTTCGGCACAAGTACGGCACAAAGGAAACATCAGTTTGCCTTGACAATGGTGAGGTAACACGGGATGGTAGAAGTCCGTGGGAGGCAAAACTTTGCACTTGATCAAGCCTTTGTATTGTCGAATGTTTTTCAGGTCGATGTGTTCCATGAAGAATTGTGGGTGCCCTGCAGGAAAGCGACAATATTTGCACACGTAGGGATACAGCGAACACACGTCCATGTATTTGATTTCTTCTCCTTTCTCTTCGTCGGCTTGGTACACCAAACAGGTGGCATTGGTCCTTCCTCCGTACAAACTATCCCTCGGGTTCAACGGGTCCATGAACTGGTAACTTTCCACGAGGCGTTTAAATTCGGGATCGGTTTTCAAACGGTGATCGTACTCGTGTTCCCACATTTCCACCACTTGGTATCCTTCCTGTTCTACCTTTAGGCGTCGCTGACAAGTGTCCTGGTACAAGTCTTCCATGGTTCGTTGTAAAAACTGATTTTTAGTGTCACGGTCAGGGTAACAGACGGGACATCCGTAAAATAAGCAACCGTTAAACTCGTACACGATCTTGGGGTTATCTAAGTCCCAACCATCGACCGAATGCGTTCCGATGGTCTTTTCGCCTCCCACGTTGCGGGCATGCTGAATCCATTTGTCTTCCTTGTCGCACAAGTAATGTAACCAGCGTAGGGCTTTGACCGAGTATTGACGTTTGACATAGTTGGTCGTTTGAGGACTGATGACAGCCACAGTGTTTTCAGGCATGAATCGTTGCCGGTACACTAAGGAACACGCTTTGGCAATGGTGCAAGCTTCTTTCAAAGGATCGACCCCTCCGTGTTCCATGAACAGTTCTCGAAATTTTCCACAGCAACTTCGTAAAATGTCCACGTCGGAACGACAATACTTTAACATTTCTTCCCGAAAGTTGAAAGGGTCCGAGGCGTGAGCCTGGTACCAAGCGTAGAAAGCTTCTCGTTGTTCGGTACGCATGTTGTCAGGATCGTAATAGTGAGCCTCAGGTAAATGGGGTAGAACGGCGTGTTGATTGGCTTCCGTATTGAAAAAGTGTGGAAAGTACCCTCTAGCCATTTCTCTCATTCCAAACGTTTTAGGCATTCGGCTCAAAGGCATGGCCAAGTAACTCATCGAATCTTTAAACTGTACTTGTCCCACTTGCATGAAAATGATTTTGGCTCCGTTCAAAGTCTCTTTAGGACGCTCGGTGCCTTGTTCCGTATAGTATCTCAAAAGAAACTGTCCATCGTATCCAGAGAAATTGTGAGCCATCACCGTGGCATGACGATGACAATCTCCGTAACGTTCGGTGTCCTCTTGGCTCCACGTCTTTTCGATGCGGTCTAAGACCCATCGGGCAAAATCGGCTAGCGTGTTCGGTCCCCGAAAGATTTTTTCACGTCCTCCAGGAATCTTGCTGCAGTGAGGGCAATGACTGAAGATAGGTTCTTGAATGCACTTCTCGAACGCTCGATGATCCACGCAGAAATTAGGAATGTGAATACCGGTCTCTTGCATGCATTCGAAATCAAAAAAGATGAAATTGCCTTTCTTCTTGTGACCGTCCTCTTTCTCTGGTTGGGGTTGGTATTTTTGCACGTAGCATTGGTGTTCCAAGTCCACGATGTGGTGACAAATGTGACATTTTTTCTTTCCTGAACATACGTGTGCCTTGGCATTATTGGTACGTATGCCTTGTCCACACGTAGGGCACAATCTCAGAAGTTGACAAGCACATTTCTGCTGTGAACCTTGCGTCTTCAGATGTTGTTGGTAACAGGCAGGGCTGACAAACGTGCGCAGACAAGCAGAACAAGGCACTGGTTTTTGTCCTTCGCTCTGACAGGGTGGAGAGGCCAAACATCCTGAGCATTTCGATCCACACTGCTTGTGTTGCTCTCGATTGTTATAGCCATAGTCACATTTCTCACAGTAATATCTGTATCCCAGGAATCCAGTGATACTGGTAATGGTATCGAAATGGTCATCGTGATGATAGACGTGAATGTATTTTCCATCCTTAAAGTCTTTCCCTCGAAACAACAGAGGCCCACGCATTTCTTGAGGATGCACTTTCAAGGTGTAGCGTGGAGCTAGGGCATCTTGCAATGTTTGCATTTCAGGAATGCCACAGGGTTTGTCTTTGGGCAAGCCAGCTTTTCGTAACAGGAATTCTGCTTCGCTTCGTTGTTTGGCTCGGTCCGATTGTCGAATAGTTTTCCAGGTTCTTTTCCATTCTGCCGTGTCGTTCTTGTTGACATAGGTTCGTCCCACCACGATGGCTCTGGCTAAACACATCTGGTCTTGAGAATTGTGAATTTGGACGAGGCTACGCTTAATGCTGCGATGCTCGTTCACCAATAACATCTTTTTGCGTCCAGTCCCTTGAGGAGGAGAGACGTGGGTCATGTCCAGTGTGGCTTTTCCGTCGGTGATGTCAGATTGGTCATTGGATTGTTGTACGTGTTGAATCTTGTCCATGACTTTGGAAGCGGTCAATTCTGCAGGGCTGCTAAACTCGATCCAAACAGGGGATTTCAAGCCGTCGTGTTGTATGGAAAGTCTCAAGCGATCGTCTTCTTTGGGTTGACATTGTCGCTTCAGTGTGGTGAGCAAAGAATCCCATACCCCGGTGATGAACCCTTCTGCTTTCTCCAACGGTTCGTCGGACTTGAAATCTTTAAACTTCACCGTGTGTTTGTAACCCGTGGTTCTAAATTTTCTAGAGGAGCGCTTTTGGATCTCTCGAATGGAATAGTATTTGTCAGGGTTAACTAAGGGTAGTGAACTTTGTTTAGAGGGTTTGGATTCTGGTTCACTCATGTCCTCTTCAAAATCACTGGCATGAATTTGTGCCAAGACTTCAGCCCTGGTACGAGGCGATAGATCACGTTTATGCCTCTTACTTTCTTCTTCTTTCTTCTCAAATGAATTGGATCGTTTCATCTTGAGTGCAAAACGTCAAATGACTCAATTTTAAAGACCATGGACTAATTTATAGTCCTGGCAGACCAGCGTATATAAAATGGTGTGTGTCTTGTCCTTTCACTATTCATTTCACTCTCAAACCGAGCAGAACGATGGAAGAGACTACCCAGATCGAACGTTTCATCAGAGCTTTGCGAGGGGTCATTAGAAAATTCTCTTCAGACCAGCCGACGGACTACTCTCCTTCCTTTCGAGATAAAAGTGAAGATACTTGCTATATCTGTCAGAAGAAAGGGCATTGGTCTTCAGAGTGTCCAGACCGTCAAAAAAGAAAAACAGGGGTTAAAAGAGACAAAAGTCAAGATACCTGTTATTATTGTCAAGAAAAAGGACATTGGTCTCCAGATTGCCCAAAAAAGAAACAAGAGGAGTCAGAAGAAGAGAGGGATTCTTCAGAGAAAGAAGACGAAGAGGAAGAAAGCAGACAGGTGAAGAAAAAGAAACAGGAGAAGAAAAGAAGAAGGGAAGAAAGTGAGGAGGAAGAGGAGGAAAAGACTGTGACGGTGAAGAAATTGAAAAAACAGAGAGAGTAAACAAAGAAACAGAAGAAGTGAATGTACTTTTTAAAGTGCTCTGTTGTGAATTGTGAACTGGATTGTAACTATTGATAAAAGAATACATTAGGTATAAAAAGGTAAGTGTCTTTGAGTTTTGATTTTAAATAAGAAGCTACACTCACGCACTCATATACACGTACTATAGGGGTAAAATGTTTTTTTTTTTTTTTTTTTTAGTTATTGGCAATTGAAAGTCTATCTCTTTTCGAGAGAAGTGGGTGGCCCTGAAAAGGGCCTTTGGTTTTTGGTGTAGGGGTGAGTTTAAGCAATCAACTTTAACTGCCTTAAGCCTTTGCCACGGCCGAGGCCTACTTCTGATGATGATTGGGTTGAAATCACTAAGTGTGGTACGGTAGGCTTAGTCACAGGGTTGATGTGTTTAGCTCGGGAAGGTCGTATTCTCTTCGGTCGTGATAAAGAAGTCTGATACATTTGTTTCCGACTTCTTAACTCCACTAAAATGTCTAACAGTACCGTGACCGTTTGATTTTCACCCTCTTGTTTCTTTGCTGCTGCTTCTTGTTGTTGTTGTTCTTGTTTTTTTTCTTACCTCTTCTTGCTGTTGTTGCTGTAAAAGAAAAGCTTGTTCCGCTTCCTTTTGTCGTTGTATAAATTTCTCCAGTTCTTCTTTCTGTCTCTGTCTAAAATTCTCCACGTGTGGTAATGAAGGTGACGAAGGTTCCGGAACAAATTCTTGCGAGGTAAGAAAATCCACAAAATCCCAATGTACCTCTTCTGAAAGTAAGTCCGGGTTCCCTTGCGCGGTCTCCACTGCTGGTGCACCCCAATGGATCGTTTTCTGAGTTTCCGTCATGTTGAATCAGTGTCTCGCATCGATTGACTGCACACAGGCGGTAGCGAATCTATATAGACCACGTGACGTCACAGACTGTTCTCTTCGGATTGGATACGAGCTGACTGAATTTTGTAACGCGTGTTTGGATTGGTCAATGAACTCAATCCGTTTTAATCCTTCCTCTACCTATAAATAAGCGCAGTTCACTGCATTGATTTACCTGTTCTCGTCGCCTCAGCATGTGGACTGACGTTGATTCTTCCACCCTTGTGTCAACAATGATGTTCAGGACGGACATACCGATGTATGTCCGATCCGAATGGACAGTTGTTCATAGGACCGCCAGCAACCTATGGATACGTAGGATTTACGTGGAGAGGCAAGGATGCCTCAAAAGAGTCCTGATTTACGGTCCTACAGTGAGACGAAGCCTAAGGACAAGAAGAAGTCACAGATGCCCTTCATGTTAAGGGCCTATATAAACCCAAAGGCCCTTTTCAGGGCCACCCATATCTCTCGAAAAGAGATAGACTTTCCATTGCCTACCCCATTTTTTATTGTGTGTGTGTGTGTGTGTGTGTGCGTGTGTGTGTTATATCCCTCTCCCCCTGTTCCCTTTCCATAGACCCCTCGGGTCGGAACCTTATTAAAATAGGGTCCCAAACCTGTTCGATTTTCAATTTCCCTTGAGGCTAGAGTGACCCAAGACTTTTTTCCCATGTTCAATTCCCCTTGAGGCTATAGTGACCCATGAGTTTTCCCCATGTTAAATTTCCCTTGAGGCTATAGTGGCCCATGAGTTTTCCCCATGTTAAATTTCCCTTGAGGCTATAGTGGCCCAGGGGGGTTCTGTAATGCTAATTCCCATTGAGGCTATAGTGGCCCACTTTACTACTGACAGATATGGCTGTTTATAGATGTACAGCAAAGGGTTTAGCCAGTGTAATTTTGTTTTAAATTTCTTTAACTGTATTCTTCATATATGCATTCATTCTCTTTCAAATTATGTAGCCTAATCCTTGCCAAATATATTTGTTACTTAAAGATCAAGGACTCTTTCTAATACAAATCATTATTGAGTAAATGCAAAAGACTTATAACATTACAAGTTGAAATAAGGAAGAACAGTGCTTAAGTGTGTGTGTGTGTGTGTGTGTGTGTGTGTGTGTGTGTGTGTGTGTGTGTGTGTGTGTGTGTTATTTCGATACGTACTATTTGGTCAAACGTTCATCGTATGGTCTTAAATTTAACAATTTGGCATTTAACAACCAAAACCTTCAACAAACTAACGGAACTGTAATGGGCACTAAAATTGCATCTTCATACGTTGATATTTTAAAATGAAAACTCAAGCAAAAGCTGCTTAACAAGGCGATGTACAGACCTCTAAGCTGATGCAGATTCATTAACGACATATAATCAACATTGATCCAGTGGGACGAGGGTTAGCAGCAGGGGGGGCGAATCGGACATTTTGTCCAATCGTCATTTGTCTTAATTAATGCTTTCTGCACTCAGCGGATCCGGTGTAGTCAGCGCCTGGTAAAAAAAAAAACGACGACGGTCCATCCTACACGACGGTGACGTCATTTGGTTCTGCGCGTCGATCCCAGCGTCCTCAGCGTCCGGTAAACACAGCGACGACCGCGTCGATGTCATTGCCCCCCCCCCCCTGCTGCTAAGAAGTTATTTACAATGATCTTACAAACAGAGTGATCACTAACTCCTCCTCTTGTAGATCAATTAGGTTATTTGACTGATCGGTAAGTCTAAAATTAATTCTCGTTAAAAACCGATTATGGCATCGCATATAGACCGGATTAATTGGACTCTCAACGATTAAGAATCCGGGAGGGGCTGTTGGTGAAAATGAATAAAGGATATACCCCTGTTGAGCTTGATTTGATTGCTTGGTATCTACCTGGTAACTCCCTTCGATAACATCACACACTGGATTGATTGCTATCACCGATGCGATATTTACGTTGTATGGAGCAATATGCCTACCACCATCTCCGTTATCGTGTCTGAGGATAATTGATGAACCGAGAAAATCATTAAGAGACTTTCTTAGTTCTGGCGCGTTGTATCCTGGAAACTTGAAGTCGGGTAAATCGGCTTCTGTGATATTATACTCGGTTAGGAATTTTTGTTTATTATCATCGCTGTTATCGGATATTATTTTAACGATTCGTTCATTGATATATTCCATGTCTGATATAAGTTGATTTAACACCTCGACGTGTTTTCGTGCTTTTGTTTTCCGTAGTTGTTATAGTTGCAATTGGTAATTATGATTAATTTCGGTAAAAACACTAGCGATATCATCTAAATTAACTGTTAATATGACGATCGATTCAGGGGTTTTGTCATACCGAAAAAAACACAGCATGACATTCCTGTTTTGAAATATAAACCAACTGGGTAATAACGTGTTTTTCATAATAGACAATTTATCTTGATAACTGGGATTAATTTCATGATACGATTGCGCATTCGTGTGCAAATCCGCGGGGATTTCATTAGGTGGATTCTCGGGCCAACCTAGTATGGTTCTTATTGAACTGTTATAAATATCAACCATATACCCCGGTGTGCTTATTTCAATCGTCGACGATAACGTCGGTTCATGAACCGTAATAGCGATTTTTGATTCTTTTCCTGTGATCGATTTTATCCTGCGTTGAAATTCTTTATTGATTTGTTCTACTTGGTATGACCCAGTTGGTATTGTAACCTCATTCCAGTCTGGGGTCCCATCGGGTTTATTTGTCCATGCAAAAACCAGCGAGTTATTAGGTTGTTGTCCGTTAAATGCTTCCGCTCGGATATTAGGCCAACTGTGATATATTCGCAATTTTGCCAGCGCTATTTCCTTTACTGGAATCGGAGAAGGGAAGTTTACACTGAATTCTGGCTTCGTTGATGTTATCGATATCATATTTGTTTGTACCGGAGTGGTGTTCTCCGCGATCAGTTGAAGCAATTGAAACCCTTCGGGGTTCAGCGACATTATTATTATTCGCTGTTTCTAGTGTTTAATTTCAACACCGAATATTAACAACCTGCTTGTTTTCAGGAGGATGTTTTAAGCCCATTGAAGTTGTTTCAGGAGGATGTTTTAAGCCCATTGAAGTTGTTTCAGCCACGTGATTTCCAGCTTCCAGTTGAAAATCCTCGATTTTTGACATCGCGGAGTCATACAACTGGACCATCGTGGAGAATTCAACATCGGATATAAACGAATTATCTATCGCCAACGAGATAAACCCGGATAATTTCGAGTACGCGTCGGATACTATTTGATGTTTTACTGTATACTCGTTGAGTTTTTTCTGAGAACACGATGATATCTTTCTAGTGATTGCGTTGGCGACTCCAGCAATTGTTGTCGCCGCGGAGATAGCGATTGGAACAGCGATCGGGGCCATCATGGTCACCGTGGATAAAATAACACCGGTACCGGCTACTATACCTGACACCGAGTACACGACCGCGTCGATGGTGGTTATTTTTCGACGGTATTTTTTTATTTTTACACGGTATTGTTCGGAAAGCGTTTTCAAATTCGCGGAGAATTCTTTTACGGTATTGAATCGATATTGATGTGACGTCGGTGATACCTCTGATTCAATTACCTTGGTGGTCATTTTTATTTTAAAAGAGCTAGTGTTTTTAATTACTTAGATCCATTACAAATTCCACATACCATGTAATGTTTGCCTCGGTTAAATTTCTATCAACGGCATAAATTGTAAACTGTTCAGTTGTGCCCTTGTCTATAATTGTTGATATTGTATTGTTAAACCCGGATGAACTCGACGATAATATATTAAACTGCATCATTGAAACCAGTGTCAATCGATAAATACCCTTAACAGTTGCGGTGATTTTTACTGTATTCTGTGTAAGAGTCCAAGCGAATGATCCATGATGAATCGTGTATACTGTGTTGATGGTGTTTTCATGAGGGATTTTTATTTTTGTCATTTCCGGTAGTCTGTTTTTAATCGCTGTAACATCAATTTTGATTGTTCCTATTTCCTGTATATGAACGTATAACCCCGCTTTGATCGTTTCAACATCAGTTTTGATTTTTTCTGTTTCCTGTGTCGCGTCTACACTCCTTTTGTTCGCTTCAACATCATTTTTGATTATTTCTATTTCCCGTTCATTCACGTATAAACCCGCTTTGATCGTTTTAACATCAATTTTGATTGTTTCTATTTCCTGTCCATACGCAGTGATATCATTTATAGTTATTGTAATTTCATCCGGTCTGGTATTTTTTTTACCAAAGAATTAATCAATGGTGTTATCAGCCCTGTTAAAATTTTTTCGCAACGTGTAAAATTGGCCCGACAGCGTTGTAAACTCCGAAATACTATTTTTTATCCCTACAAGATTCGGTTCGGTTACCGTCGGGGTTCCAAAAAAACTAGCAGTATTGAGTTCTATATCGGTGACAGACTTTTGTATCCCCTCGAACTGATTTGCTTGCGCGTTAAATTTATCATACAAATTTTTTAACGAATCCGACACGGATATATAATTGTTGCCAAGTGTACTTATTTTTCCATTTATCGTCAAGATGGATTCACCTGATTTAAGTCGTCCGTCGCTGGAATACAACGCTATGGTGTTTTCAGCGGCATCATTATTTCGTGTTAAAACGTCATTCAGCGACACATTACTGGATTTCAGTTTACCCTGGCGGTCTTGAAATACAACTATTTCGCCCGGGTCAACACTGGTTAAATTTAACGTATCAGCGATTTCATCCTCGATTAGTTTTTTTATGTCATCGGTGGCGAGCGTTTCCGTGGGTTTTTTCAGCGCCGAAACCGGTCGTCCCCAGATATCAATCATTATTATTGTAAAAAAAACAGTGTTTTTAATTAACCCGCCGGGCCTCTACGACCCCACTAGTGTATTCGTTTACAACCACATGAGGTGGTTTCCGCGATGATGAAATCTCCGCGAGTACGTTCAATACCTCACGGCCGCATATCGGTGGGTCACTTAATTGTTGTGTTGGCAGCGTGGAATAAAAAACCGGGGCTGAACACGCCCGGATATACCGCATGAACTCGTTTGGCGGGGCTAACCCGTATGAATCAAAATAGACGATCGCACGCGGATCAATTGCGTATGCAACCCAATCAGTTCCCGCTCCGGAGGATTTATCGAGGTTAATTATACCGGTTTCAATATTCCTTGGTTTTGTCGGTAATTGATCCCTCATAAAAACACCTCTGAAGTTTTTTATCGCTAACGCGTTCGCGGCATCTATTAAATCAAAATTAGACATAGGAGTCATTAAACGGTTCCCGGTAGTCTTAGACCCTTCCCCGAGTACCATGAATACGGGGTTCCCGGTAGTCTTAGACCCTTTCCGGCTACGGGTCGTTTTTTTTATAGCCTTTCCCGGTTGCCTTCTTCAATGCCATTCCCGCCGCGGTACCAACGGCTCCTAACGCCGCCGCCTTCGCCACTGCTGGGGCCGCCGCGGCAATCAACGCTGGAATCGCAGCTAACAACGGAAATATCCCACCGGTCTTTTCCATGTTTTTAATCGCTGCGGCCGAAAAATCTAATTGAACACCCTTTTTATTCTTCATCGCATCATTGAAATGTTTTATTTGACGCGCCGTCAACGATATCTTATGATTACCACCTGCCATCTGTGACGGCTTTAACGTTATTGTGGTTCCACATTGTTTAGCCGACTTTGATCGTAATTTCTTGACTTGACCATCAGTCAACTCTACACCGACAACATTATACGACATTTTTATTGTAAACGCGTTTATGTTTTCAATTACATGTTTTCCACTGGTGCATCAACGATTCTCATTCGTCCACCAACACCTTCCAACAGCATTGATTTATCGCTGAGAATGACAGCAACCGCTCTATAATCGGCAATAACGCCGCGAGTTACATTAGCTCGGAAGTGTATATCAACGACGGATTGTCTTGTTAAATCAAGATGTTCCAGCGAAAAGTAATAGATCGGATATAGTTCTTTGAAATCATGTTGTGATATTTGCAAACCAGTGTCGACGTTTTGATCACGACTCATATACGACAGCAACCGATGGTACACGCGTGCAATATGGTTTTGACCGTAATTAAGTTGTATATCCTCAGATGGTTCCTGCTGGCCGTTTATTCTCAGCGAGACGTCAGTAACGCCTAATCGATCAAATATCATATGGCTGGATAGTTGATTATCAACTCTCGTCATATCCTGCAACGCAACAAATATATGACGCGGAGCCGAAATGCCTTGTTGTGATGCCAGGTTCCATGTAAATATACCATTGATATTTGATTGCTTAGTATCTGTTGTTGTTGTTAGCCAACTTAGTAATGATTTTCCTCCCTGCTCCATAAAGGATAGCAATCGTGCCTCTGTGGTAATGGATGGAGTCATTACTGGCATCCACAATAATATTTTAGTTAAAACGACTTTTACCAGAGTCATTATTTGGATTCGTAAGATCCGCTGGAATTCTCCAAATTGCATTTCTATCATCACCTTTTCGCACAAGCACCACGGTATGCTTTGCTCCGTAGATAACTTTTCGCACGTTCCTACAAAATCCAAATATATGATGCAGTGGAATCGCGCATGAGAAAGATCTACGCGGCCCTGTTAACATTGATATGCGTGTTGCAGCTCCGATGTTAAAATTAGGATCGCTGTTTATAATCATATTCTCAACATCAGCATCAGCGTTATTAGCATTATTTCTTGGTCGTCTTACCACAAATTGCGAGTTTCCAGCAGTGTTTCTAGTATCCTTTGCAAACATCATAGATGGTCCCGCTGATCTTGTATAATCGTCGGAATATCTTGCTAGCCCGATTATTATTGTAGCAACATCAACATCACGTTCTATTGATTCAATTTCTCGCCCGTCAATGAGATATTTTGCGCTCTCAAATAGCGCCATTACGCCGTTATTGACTAAGCCAACTTTGGTACCATCTGGATACGGTGCTGGTACAGCAGGAGTATCGGCCTCTGTTACAAGTTCTCCTTCGATTTCAATAAACGCTTCACACGGTAAAAAATATTTACTGGTATCATGGACTTGAAGTTCAATTCGCGATCGTATGTTGGGTTGTACTGCATGATAGGAATAAAATTGATAATTACGGACAGAATCATCCTTGTGCACTGGTGCGTCCATATCAAACGCCGGGTCAGCTGTTCGTTTAAACATTTTATTTAATAATACGCTGATGCATCTAAATCATCGTCGTCGTTTTAAACCACTTCCCGCTATTATGTTTGCGATGTCATCTTGATTATTGTTTACCAACGACGCTAGTTTTTCTTCCACGGCGTTATTTATTACTTTACTGACATTTGCAGGCATCACTGTCGTTGATGGCATCACCGGTGGTTTCTGTTTTTTTCTTCTCACCAACGACATTAGTTTGTCCTTTGCTGCAGAAAACGCCCTTCCGGCGACATCTCCAATAGCACTAATACCCTTATCACGAATAACATCAATAGCCTTCATTCCTAATTGTTTGGCTAACGGCGCTACTTTTGGAGCCATTCTTGTAAATAACCCCGCAATGGTGCTACCGAGACCGTCTCCGTACCACGCGCGGTATACGGGCAATCGTGAGTTTACCACGTAGACGCTGACTGGTTTATCATGGTTGTAGTGTATAATCATCTTTATTATAAAAAACACCAGTGTTTTCCAATTAGTGGTTGATCACCCCCCTTCCCACCACCGAATCATAAATTTTGTCAAAAACATCGATTTTCTCTAAATGATTTCCTGGGGTTTTCATCGGCGGTAAAAATCCGCGTTTTTTGTCAATTTTTGTCAATTTTTGTCGTTTTTTGTCGATTTTTTGTCGTTTTTGGTCGGTTTTTGCCGGTTTTTGGTAAAAAACATCGATTTTCTCTAAATGATTTCCTGGGGTTTTCACCCGTAAAAACCGACCAAAAACGACAAAAAAAACGACCAAAAACGACCAAAAACTGACAAAAAACGACCAAAAACGACCAAAAAACGACCAAAAACTGACAAAAAACGACCAAAAACCGACAAAAAACGACAATTTTATAATTTTTTTAATCATCCACTAACTCGTCAATGAGCGTTCGATATGCATTAATGTCCATGATACCACCGGCAAATAACCGCCTGCAAATATCAGCGGCCTCATTGATTATTTCCGGAGAGTTATTTCCGGCTCGTTTTTCTCCGATTAGTATTTCTAGCCGTGATATATCACTGAGAACACTACCAGGACAAGTAACGTCTTTACCAACAGAGTATCCTTTTCCGTGTTTTGGTCTTTCACTTTTTACTTTATTGTGGAATATTATATAATTATTATCACGCGGTGGTAATTCATTTTTATGTTTATTTGCCAAATACACTATTCTTGTCCAATCCTTTAACGACCTTATATTTTTCTCGTAGCCGCTATTGATATGCTCATCTCGTGTGTCCTTATCAAAATTTGTAACAGTAAAATTAACTAATTCTTCGTAGCCGAGATTTCTAATTTTATCTATTGTGCTCTTTTTAAGAACATTACGGGGTATATTCCCCTCTTTCCGTATTTCTTCCGGTATTTCTTCCGGTATTTCCTCCGGTATTTCTTCTTCTGGTTCTCTTGCGGTGGCGCCTAGGTCTTCCTCGTCGGCCATTGTAACATATGGTTCTTGTGGGTCCGTTATAGCGAGTGGTGGCGGCCTCCGTGTTGTAGCAACCGCTATTTTCGCAGGGAGTGTTTCCAGAGACTTTTTTGTTTGCTCGGTCTGAGCCGCTATCTTTTCAAGCGCACCGAGGACGGGCACAGTTGCCGCCGTAACATCTTTGGTCGCTTTAGTTACCGGAGCAAAGAGCTGTTCGCTTCCAACAGCAAAATCAGTTTGTAGTTGTTGCCGCGTTTGAAGTTGTTTTCGGACCCTGTCTCGTAACGGTATGAACTTTTTAAGCGCTACTAGCCGCTCTCTGGCTAGCCGAGTAGTAAGTGATTCGCCTACCATTATTGCAATTGCTCCGTAATTTCTAATTTCCCGCCGAGTGTGGCTGGGGGTATATGTCCCAGGGGCTCCAGGGAGTTTTCGTCTATAATCCTTCTAATGTTTTTAATTTTATTAGAGATTTCTCGACGTCGTTCAAAAGCCTGTCCGAGTTTTTTTCGTACTGTCTCAACGGCAGTAAATAGTCCAATAAATGCATTTACGTCATTGCCATACAAGTTTTCATTGATCGTATATTGTAAGCGCTTTATAAAAGAATACTCGCGTGGCAAGGTATATCGACCTTTCTTTGATTGCTCGTTAATAATTTCATAATCGGACAATATTTTTTGGTTATCAAGCTTATCAGATAATTCAATTCCTTGATTTTTTAATTTTAAAATCTCGGTTAATATATTATTGATGTCTTCGATATTCATATTCTTCTAAACATCTTATTTCTAAATAAAAAAAAATTATTTTACAAAATGAACCCTGCGTATCAATCCCGAGGTGTGTTAACATTCGATGAAACCGTAGGATAATTCGTTTTCTTCCGGTATTTCTTCCGGAAGAGACAATTTATTGTAGCGTTCGCACTGTCATGGCGACTTCGTCAGCGCCATAGGCGCCGGTGACTTCGTCACGGTGACCTTGTCACTCGCTGATTTCTGTTATATATGAAAAGCGAATTCTGTGACCCGTCTTTTTTGAGATCGCTGAATTCTGTATTCCTTCTGCAACAAATCGTATTGAGGCGATATAAATGTCAAAATATTTTCCTGCCTCATTCATCGACTGAAATATTTTTTCCTCGTGAGTTGTTGTATCAAATGACTTTACGGGTTTTGCTTTCTTTGAAAACTTACCAGTTTGGCCTTTTTTGGTATTCTGACTTTGCGAGATAGCTTGCAAGTTTATAAGAGAATTATCAGTCTTATTATTATTAATATGATCAATCACAAGCCCATTTTCGATTAATCCGTTGAATGCTTCAAATACAATCCTGTGAACATAATAGCTTTTTCCTCCTGCAGTAAATTGCAAGTATCCCTGATTATTTACGGTACCAATCGGCTTCTTCAGTCTACAATTTCTAACAACGCCGTCGCGAGATGCCTCGTAATTAACGAGCACAGGATGCGGCTGAAATTCTTGGTTCATTTGTATAATAATACTACTTGTCTAATTCATTATTTGGTTTAATTATAAACCTTGCAATGTAGTCCTGAGGAGTTTTGATGACGAAGTCTGCGGTGGGGTCAATGACGGCATTTTTTATTCGCTTGTCATAATAGCGTTTTAACTCTCTGTATCGCTTTCCGCCACAATTGATACACAACTGTGATTTTCCTCTTACACCAACGTGGCAAACCAAGCACGGTAGGGGGCCAAGAGAACCATTACGAACGCTTTGTAAATGATACCCGCAGAATTCACCTCTACATGATTTATTGCACGGGGGTGTCGACCCAATCATCAACCATTTGCAGTGATTCATTATACTATATTCTTTCATTTAAATACTTGTTTTAATTATATGGAAGAGTTTGAGAGATTAGCAGCAATTAAGCCCTGGAAAAATATTAAGTTCAATCTCGATAGAGTCCTCAAGGACGCACCAAAAGCGTTAATAAACGATAGAACCCTGTTGAATAAAATACGCGACTGTATCAATGAATTCAAGCGTGATGGTGCATCTCATAGTTGGTCAACATTTCGAATTGATGGTGTTGTTGATGCTACCATGAACGACAACCGCGCAGCAACGATAATATCACAACTTGACGGTAAAAGGTATTTCTTCAGAGTAAAATTCATTGTCCGGGTGGAATCAGGTAATTGGATCATACGTGATAAATTTGAACCGGTTCTCAGCGACAAGAAAACAGTCATTGTTAGCCGCGACTCCAAGCCAGGGCTGTTAACCGGAGTTGACAGACCATACTATGAACGAGCGTATCCTGAAACAGCAGTTGTCTATGGAATATACCCGTTAAATAAGAAACCTGATATCGGAAAACTAGCGCCGATGAAACAGTCAACGGGGATAAATTGTGTAGCAGAACGAGTAATAGAGCATTTTACAAATGCGTGTCGAGGAAACAAATTGACTGATTTACGACGTAGTAAAATAAACCAATGGGAGGAGACAGTGCGCGAGCGAGGAGCAACCATCAGCGACATAGCGAAATTAGAAACGTCGCTGAGATTTCCAATAACCGTTACAACGATAACCGGTGAAGTATTATATGAATCAAAGTATAAATCAAAGGGAGCCCCAATCAAAATTATTGATCATAACGAACACGCGTGGACGACCGCGGTCACAATATTTCCACGGGATAAAACAGTAAAGTATATCCCGGGGGAATTCCTGGAAGAGGATGGTTTTCTCGCGGAGAGGAAACTATTTGATGCTATTGCCTGCTTGTGTAAAAACGACCCTGTATCAGTGTGGTTACTTCGCAGCGCTGAAAACGATGTGGATACCTTTGATCAGTTTGTAAGACCAAACGGTGAATTATATCGCACTGAAGCGTTTCACAACAAGATGAAAAAAACCGCCATGGAATTTGAAGAGCATGATGAACAACTGCTAACAAATTGTTTTACGATTCCATCGGTTGCGGCTCATGTTGCAGCAAGGAAAAATGCGTGGAGACCAACGCGCAAGGAATTTCTACCGGATGTACAATCCAGTTGTTTGGAATATTATCACGGTGGACTATGGAACACTGAATACAACCGCGACGCTATGATTTCCGTTGATATGGTTGCCTGTTATCCAGCGAGTTTTCTCGGGTATGGATCCGCCGCTGAGTATTTCAAACGATTTGGACACCCCAGACATGAAATGACTCGTGTTGCTATTAATGGACCACTGCCTGATTTTGATTTAACCGGATTCGCTCGCATAGTATCATTTGAATTCGCGGCAGGACTTCATCGTTGTTGCTATATTTGGATCGGTAGACACATGTCTGAAAAGAAGTGGCTGCCAATAGCGCTGCTACGGTATATGATTGATTGTAGCATGCTTGTATCGTTGATTGTCAGTGACGCGATTATATCATACCGGGCGCAGACTGAAGTCTGGTTACCAGAACCAGAGCGTCTAGATAGCATAATTGACGAGTCCAGAAAACACATTGATGCCGACGAGGAATATATCATCGAATGGTCCAAAAAGATATTCAACCAACGAAACCGCGAGGCAAAAGATCTCGGTAGAAGAATAATTGGTAAGTTCACACAAGGTGGAAAAAACTGCGACTACAAACGATATTGCTCACGGCTGATTATAGATGACGCAGAATATGATTTCGTAATCAAGGACGCAGTGGCAAAAAATAGATACGTGAACTGCAAAACAGCTTTCTTGTCCAATGGAACAAAGTTGGGTACAGTTGTTACCTACTTCGATGGAGACAGCCCCGCGTATCCGCATTTGAGGGCGTCTATGCTGGGTTACGCCGCTATCAATTTATTCTCGATGATAAATAGATTTCCCGACACCGCGGTTAGAGTTGCGATTGATTCATTTTACATAGACGTAAAGTAAAAGGGAAACATAGCCGAGTTTACTAGTCCGGACGAGAGTTGGGGTATATGGAGAATTAAAAATGAAATACGACGCGATTATTCCCCGTCAGCAAATGTCACCGTTGAAAACAATTACTTACGCGGTGATAATTTATCAGAATGGTCTAATGCACCACCGTGTTCTGATCCAATTTGTAGACATAAAACAGTTTATTTAAGCGGCTGTGGCGGGTCAGGAAAGACGACTCGGGCAATTGAATTATTTCGAACGCGGGCAAGTATAATCGTGCTTACACCGACCCATAGACTAGCGCGAGAGATAAAACAACGAAATGTTGACGCCGTTACTTATCACAGCTTTTTTCGATACAGCGGCGGTGAGTGGACTCCTGATCGAATGGGGGAAAAATTTATTCCTGAGGTTATCATCTGGGATGAGATATGTACTTTTTCATTAGATGTTTTACAAATGTTTCTTGAGTGGTTGCTGCTCGCGAATACAGCGGTAATCATGTGTGGCGACCATGGCCAACCACCACCATTTGTCGGCGAGGGTCCACATGATTGGTTAAAGGGTTTTGTGGACTATTATGAAGAAACCGATACTGATTACCGAGCACTTGATGAACAACTGCGCGAGGTTAAAAATTAATCAGATTACAGCCGGATAGAGTTCAATGTGAAATAATCCGCGAGGTGATTCCGGAAACGCCGTTAAATGAATTCTGGGAAACATGGAGACCAAACGATTTGATTGTAGCGAGTAGAAAGATAGTCAGAGACACACTTCAGCGGAAGTTGTTTGCGTTGCATAAGGAAAAGTTTCCAACGCGTCCAGTGCCGTTATGTTATAGACCCGCGGACACACGGCGGCAGAACATTGAAGTTGAAATCCCGGGCCCGACAGCATCAGGGACAAAAAAACAAATTCTCGTGCTGAATGATATTGTGCTCGTTGATATCAGCGTCGTCGAGGACGCGCTACGTGCTGATAAATCCCCGTGGACGCTAGGATACGCAACGACAATACATTCCTCGCAGGGATTGACTATCACGGATACAATTGTTTGGATAGTTGATAATCGCATCGAATGGTCAAATCTAGTCTATCTTGCAGTGTCCAGAGTACGGAGAATGAATCAGCTTCGAAGAATTGTTATTGACGAAGCCAGTGACAACGATGACATTATTGATGCTAGCGTCATTGATAGAAAACTCTCGGGTTACCGCAAACAGGATAAAAAAAAAACAGCGGCGTTTTGATATTGATGCCGAATTAATAATTGCGTTACGGCAACAACAGAATAATCACTGCGCGAGTTGCAATTGTGTAATGCGCTGGCGTTATTCGGATAAAGACGCTCGCCAATTTACCGTGGACAGGATCGATAACAGTCTCGGTCATATCCGTGGTAATGTGAGGTTAACTTGTCTTGAGTGCAATAGACGCAACGGCGCTAGTTAAGACCACGCGGGGGCAATTGAGTATCGTCAGGTATCACTTGTAGTTGCTCGCGTGTAAACCCCCGCTGTGGGGCAGTTGAATCCAGTCTATAGATCAGTGGTCTACCAGTTGATCGTGTTATCGTTGATATGTTATGCGTGGTAACACTCCAAATAGGATCAGTAGCTCTTTTTTTACCGCCTTCAAGCTCTCCTGGTTCATACAGATATCTAACAGTGACATCGCCGAGAATCGGCTTGGAAACGCTATCTATTTTTGATCTTCCGGGTATATACTTTTTTTTAATGGCGTCGCTGGGCTTCATGTTGATTGCTCGGGTAATCTCGTTATTTAACGCTGCAATTACGCCTGGTAATCTTTTAACCCATTCACGAGATCGTTTTTCCTGGATGAATTCCTTCGCGTATTGATACCCAAATAACCGTTCAGCAAGAGTCCGATTGAATCGTTCAACAATTGCCTGACCACGATGTAGCGCAGTATGACCTCGTCGTATCGCGACGCTATGATGTTTCAGCGTTGATAAAACAGCGCCGCGAAATTCACTACCAGGATCAACTTGTAATAGATTTGGCCAGCGCAGAGGACCCCTTCGGTAAATCCGCTCAAACGCATCGGCTACTTCAGTTGCTGACTTTGTTTTTAACGGCTCCGCTTGTTTGTATCGACTCGCAACATCAACTACGGTTAGCGCGTATTTGTAACCGTTGTCATGCGGCAGAAATAGTATATCAGCCTGATGAACTTCATTAGGTACGCTGACATCAAAGCGCGAAAAGTTGATTTGTTTAGGTGGTGGTAGATAGATTTGCCATATAGCCTGTTTGGATAACCAATTAGCCGCAGTGGCCTTTGTTACCTTTGCAGCGCTTGCGAGTTTATCAATTGCGGCCTTTCCTTTCCAGTATCCTCTCGGAGAATAATAGATGGATTCCATGTTGTTATTATAAACGCTAGCTTTTTCAATTACCAGCGCGAGAAGCTCCGCTTCCAATCATTAATTTACCTTTCATAGCCCATTTTACCAACCATGAAGCCAATTTTTCTTTGAATGATTTATCAGGAATAGCATTTAACGCGTGAATTAATTTTACATCCGCGATATGACGCTGTTGCAAATCACCGCTACGATAAGCTATATCATGTATCCGACATGCTTCGTCGATAGCGTTTATTGGATACTCACCGGGTCGCGGCTGATTTTGATCATTCAGTCTGATATCTAATCGTGTTCCGGGGCCACAGTAGCTATATCCTGGGAGGTGCTTTTCTCCTGGATACTTTGCCCACGGTGTTCCGGGGAGTTTTGATAACTTGGCTGCAATATCACCTCCTCGCTTTTTTTAAAGCATCCCCGGGTCTAGCAGAAATAAATCTAAATTTCTTTGTACCGCATTGTACACACTTACCAGTAAGCGCCGATCTGTTATTTCTCGTTGTAACGGTTGTCATATCATTTGTGCCAGTACGCACTCTACACTTCACACAATATAGATCCATAATTTATGTATAGAGATATGAATATAATTGATTTTTCGGCGACTAAAACGAGAGAACCAGTTAAGCATGTTGCAGCGTTACCAAACTCGATCCGGATGATTATCATCGGACCATCTGGATCCGGCAAGACGCAATTGTTACTCAATTTAATAATGAGATGGATGAAGTGGGATAAGTTGTATTTAATCGCCCCTAGCGTAGATGATCAACGATGCTACGAGGTGTTGAAAGATTTCAACGAGAATGCATCAGCGATCGCTGAAAAAAATGTTATTGAGTTTATTACAGATATCAATGATGCACCAGGCATTGATGATATTGATGGCGACGTTAACAATCTAGTCGTGTACGATGATGTTATGTTAGACAATCAAAAAAACCCAGCTAGGATATTTTCCAGAGGCAGGCATAAAAACACCGACGTGATATATGTCACTCAACGATACACTCAGATTCCAAAAGTAATCAGAGACAACTGTAATATTCTTGCTGTATTCAACGGCGTTGATACACACACGCTACGAAATATCTGGCAAACTTGGTGTGACGGTGACATGGACTTTAATGGTTTTCGAAACTTTTTTAGTCATGCTCAGTCGACCCCACATGGATTTGTAACGATAAATTTACATGATCCTCGGACACGATATCGTATCGGACTTGACCAAATATTCGGTTAAATTGTAAATAACTTCTTAGCAGCAGGGGGGGGCAATGACATCGACGCGGTCATCGCTGTGTTTACCGGACGCTGACGACGCTGGGATCGACGCGCAGAACCAAATGACGTCACCGTCGTGTAGGATGGACCGTCGTCGTTTTTTTTTTACCAGGCGCTGACTACACCGGATCCGCTGAGTGCAGAAAGCATTAATTAAGACAAATGACGATTGGACAAAATGTCCGATTCGCTCCCCCCCCCCCCCCCGCTGCTGGGTTACATTTTAAAAATATGTGTTTAATTCGCCAGTGATTTCCATCCTACGATTAATTTTACGTTGTAGATTTGAAACAGCTCTAACATCATCTTGGATAATCAATTGACCCTCTTGGAGTGGAAAAAAAGAAACTGACCTGTATTCTAAACCAACTGACTTTCACCAGCATCTACTCCCGACTAGCTGCCATCCCCGTCATGTAATTAAAATCTTCCTTACGGCATGTGCGTTCGAAACAAACGCGCATGCTAAAGATGCACCTAAGAAATAGAGGATAAGAAATAAGACATGTCATTGCGGAGATGTTAATACGATTAGACTCCTCGATAGAAAGGAACCCTGCTGAAATATAAAATCAAGGAAAGCAACAAGCGTGTCTCAATTCAGTATACTTTCTTTCCCGATGCCCCAAACTTAAAACAGATAAATCGGAATCATTGGAAGCAGATGGAATCGTCAGAACGTGTGAAAGACATATTTCAAGAAGTTCCTACGGTTAAATGCCGTAGACCTAAAAAAAATCTGAAATACCACCAGGTACGTGCTAATGTAACTTAAAAGAAGACCACAGATTCAGGCGCATACAGCAGCAGAAACAAATGTTTCCTAAATTGCAAGCATGTTGCCAAAACAAAATCGTTCATTATTATGGTGCTTTATAAGAAAACATTCTTTTTCAAAGTTGTGTAGACAATGCATATTGCTTTGTGCAAACTATCTAGTAAAAACCGTTTACGTACATACAAATTAATTATTCCTAAAATTATCCAAGTTGTCGAATATGATATCTGACTGGCTTGGTAGTTTGTAAATGATTCCTACAAAACCTCAAATCTAATTGGTTCAGTAAAATGGAAATACACAAAATATGTGTAATTTAAAAATGTTCTCGTACCTATTCGAGACTGTGATACAAATAAAATAAGGCCAAGTGATGCTGATTGATAGAAATTATATCTCCTCGACTCCGACTGGTCAGTATGAATGGCCCATATATGTATATTTCTGTATTACTTCCGTCAGTTTATTATTATACATCGAGTCCACTTGCAAACTGCACAGACCCGGATCTGCCAACAAATAATGTGCCGGCGGATCAGTGTCGCTGCGGTTTATCACGAGTAAACAGTAGAACAAACACCATAAATGATGATCTGCCAGAGCATATGCAACGACAGATCAAGGTCTATGTTGTTTGCAACTGAACTCTATTTGTGAGTTCAAACGGTACCGTTAATGACGTTAGGTCTGAAAACAAGCTGTCATGGGCGTCCACAAAAAAAATATGGGGGGGGCGAAATTCCGGCGAGCGTGGTAGATTTTTAAATAATCGGGGACGGGGGTGGGGGGAGACTACAGAAACCCATGTAAGCTAACATTACATTATTGTTTTGCATGATGTATCATGAACAGTTAAGTGACAATCATTTTTTCACTTTGATGTACATACACATTAAGACCTAATCTTCGACTTGTTTGAACATGAACTACTGATTGCAATTTGATTCAGATTATATCCAATATACACGAGTATATTTTGCACGAAAATATGATCTATGGCACACGACCTGCCATCATTTCCATATTTACACCGTTGACAAATTGTAGGGCAAAAGCTTGTGTTATATTCTCACGAGCGTACTTTAAATATCATTTAACTTGATTTGACCTTGACTTGACGTGGCAGAGGATGGACTTAGCACATTATTCTAATTGTTTTGCGTTCTAAAGTTCCAGTTGCAACCTTTGCGAGCGTAAAATGTCCTCGAAGAGTTCCCCATTTATTTTCACTATCGTGTATAAATTTGGTCGATTAATATTGCAAGTAATTTTAACATCATGGTGCAAAGTAAAACGTGATTTCCTTTGTTTTTCTACGGTGAGTTTACATGTGCACTTAGCGCTTTCTTTTCTGTAACACGAGACATTTATTTATTCCTGGTTGCAATCACTGACAGATGCTATATCTGCGTATTATAACGTGGTTTGGATTGATGTTTGACGGCACAGCAACACAAATAGGTTATTCAGTTCCAGGACTATTGGAGTATAGTACTTTGCCCAAAGACACTCCATGGTAGTTGACCCAAGCTGCTCCTATGATAGGATTCGAACCTTTACCCTTGCAGTCACACGTCCGGCACAACTACCACTGAGACCACCACTGCTCCTTATTCCAAAGTGGAGGAAAGTATATAGAACTCTAAATAGCAAGAACAGTTTTTATCTCGCCTGCGAAGCATGGGCTAGACATATTTGTTGTCGTTGGCGTAAGCGTCAGTGTTAAAATTTTGCATTTACTTGCATATACAATCATGAAACATGATGTGTACATTTTGTTTCGAAGGGTACAACTTACCCTGAACCAAAAGAATGTCACAATGACCCGCTTTTCACGTTTCAGTTATTTTTGCATTTAAGTAAATACCTCTGACACGTTAGTATGTACGATCAGGAAACTTGATGAGTAAATTCATCTTGGTAAGTACTATTCATATCGGGCGAAGCAGGGTCGCCGTAGCCTACTTTAATACCCGGTTGATTTCCTTAAGGTCTTACAATTTAGTTTGGTTTCTCTTACACTTTTGTAAGCACAGTGACGAAATGGTGTGGATATATTCATTTTGAGGGGTACGACGCACAAAGTAAAAACCAGGTCGTCGTGACATATTTTCGTATTTTAGCGACTTGAAATATGGAATTCCAATAAACCTTTGCTGAGTAATCTTCTAATTCTAGACGTGAAAAGGACTGTAAGATATTCCCGACTTGATATCTGGAAAGGGTGTTGGTGACACCGTTATTACTGCTTCAGTAGCATACGCAAAATTCAACAATGATTTCTTTTCCTCCTTCCTGTCCTTCTAGAGTTTGTAGGTATCTGAAGAGTCGCGCCCAGTGATAAGAGTAATTTTCTTTACTAGTCTTCACCATGTTCATCATCTTTATCCATGCTCTTGATTTCAGCCAGGTCTGCTTTAATGTTTGATCATGTGCATGAAGGGTTACCTTCCATATTTCTCGTTTTGTTTCATTTTGCTCACGGAATACCTACTCGCACCACATATTCTGCCTAACATCGATTCACATGGCACGTTTTAGCTATTTTTGTTTTTCCACGAGAGAAGTTGCTAATTTAAATCAGGGTCGTCTCGTAGTTATTTTTCTGGTCATATAACTCATATTAACCAAAAGATAATGACATAGTGCGTCATTAGCAAATTTGTGCAATAGCGTTCGATTGATTTCAATAATACGTGTCCCGTTATTGCTAAAAGAGAATATGTACCTAAAAAAAACCATACCCTCTATCTATCTATCTATATATACATATATATATATATATATATATATATATATATATATATATATATATATATATATATATATATATATATATATATATATATATATATATATATATCGGACAAGTGATAATTATGTTAATCGCACTTGTCCCTGCAGGTAAAAATATTTTTTTCATCAATGCAAAGCATTGTGTTTAGTTAATAGAAACGAAATATAAAATAGCTGACACACAAACACACACAATATATATATATATATATATATATATATATATATATATATATATATATATAGTAACGGCTATATGGTCTTAAACTGAGTAAAAGAAACAAGCGAAAGTTAAGAGGTTTGTAGTGATAATTTTAAAAGAACTTACAACATTGTGAATTAAATCCCAGTCCTAAAAGTTCTATGACCAGTTCAAATAAATGAAGTTCCAACTGAATTCCAAATGTATTCCAAATAAGTTTCAATATTGGATTGTTGATGTGTTTGTAGTCTCGAACGTGGTAATGTGCCAACGGCCTGGATTGTAGCGATATGGTCAAAGTTTTATGACGTATCACAACAATATGATTAAAAATGCCACTGTCAGAATTCATTATAATTCCAACAATATTATTGATGAGCACTTTGTATTTCCAGTAAATAAAACTTATAATAAAGAATTCCATCCAAATGAAAATATAAACAAAACAATAAGACTGATTCTGCTTCAAGATGTTAAATAAAGACTAAATAATCCTAATGTAAACACGATTATATACCCCCTCCAATTGAACTAGGTCACAATTACCTTTTTCTGAAAATAGACTGTCATTTAATGGAATTTTCCATTATTGGAGATTCTGAGGTTTAAATCAAAAATTGATGTTTTAACTCAGATTCGAGCCTTGCCGAGTTTCCTTTTAATAAAACATTTTTACAGTGAGTGGCATATCAGTGATACATCGTATAACCTGTACATATATTTTATTTATATCACATACAAATACATATATATGCCCTTTGAACGGAATTAAGATTTAATACAGACATTGACCGAGTGAATGAACCACTCACATCCCCGAGTATGTCCACTACAAAATGTAGTTCTATGCCTTTTGTGGCTATTCACAGTCACCTTTATTGATTGTTTTCCTGTTTTTATTTTCTGTGTTTCTTCACATTGATTAAAACAATACAATACACACTTATGATTTAAACATGAAAGATAGTTTTAATGATAAAAGTAGAGCACTACAAACACACTGTTAGCTACGCCATTCACATGAAAGCTTAGCCATTCACGTATCGGCGCATGGAAAGTAATGTGGAATAGAAACAAAGGGAAATGACGAATCAGCAAGAGCTAATTAAAATATTTCAATATATTAACAGTTGATCTATGTTTTAGTAACAGTACCACCGACCATAAAATCTCTCTCTCTCTCTCTCTCTCATCCTTTGGTCGGTCTGACAAATTTTACCATCATTCACAAGTCCAGAGACATCGTGGGATGACACAAATGAAAATCCTCCACGCACGTCATTTCATAGATTTTAGTCCGTATCTTCTTGCTATGATATTCCAGCAACAACAGATTCCAAATGTTGTACACAAATGGCTTGCGCCCACCTTTGTTACTAATTAGTTTAATTTTAATCGCTGATGATATGCTTGGAATAATTGAGAATGCGAAGCACTGCAGATGCTCTTTTGTATGTTTTGCGTTCTGTGGTACATATACATTTTTAATGACTATTCAGTCACCACTTTATTAACTTCTTCAACCATGACGTCAGATATAAGTGCTACATGATCCGTAGTCTAACAAACATACACATTGTTCAGGTTTCTTTTTAATTTTTATATTATCAGAATTGCTATATTCGTGCCTTGTATTAGAAATGATCTTACCAAGAAGTTTATTTAAACATGTTGTTTCGTCGATAGATTACATGAAAAAAATTAACTTTTGACGATTTTATTCAAATACGACGTTTAAACAAACAAAGATGTTCCTTTTCGACCACTTGTCAAAATTAAATTTAAGAAATAATTTATGTACCTGTACCAAAAAAGATGCTCAGAACCAGTCGTTTGTATGTGTTGCTATCTTTAAACTAATCAGCAGTTGGAAAAAATATTACTAGGGTTCCAACAAATTAAAAATATTAAGTCTAGCTGCTTGTCTCTCTAAAATCAGCTTTAGTTACTGTCCTTTGAAATACTGTATCATCGACGCAAAGCTTTAAAGATAAAACAATTCATCAATAAATACAAAATCATTAACGAGCTATATTAGGAAAAATAAATTAGTCAATTTTACGATAAAGCTGTGCCATTCACTAGATGTTCTATGACACTTTAAGAGGATTGTCTACTTAATCTGAAGATAAGGGCAAGCAGTCTCATTATTCCTTTTCGTTGTCATGGCAATATTATAGTCTTTGCATAAGGCATCCATTGAATTCCCAAGACAGACGACATTATTGTTAAGAAACTTGATTATCCAATAATTGGATTTCACTTTTTTAATTTAATACAGGAAATTACTAATAGAAAAGATGCGATTTTTTCTTTACACAGTTTGGTACATGTAAACGTCAATAGCGATCAATACTTTTCATCTAGAAGATTATTTTAATGACATTTAAGGTGAAATCAGAATTGAATGGACTTTGGTCAACACAGTTTTGTATTTAGTTTGTCATCAACAGTTAATACTTAATTTAATTTTAATAAATGCATGACCACATTGGGCATACACTATAGACACCCCTCTCCCCTCCGCCCTTTGTCAAAGTATATTCCTCTATTGTAATCTTTATCCTCGTATTACAAGGATTGTAATTCTTGTCATATTCGTTAATCCTATCTCCATATTGGAACCTTGGCTAGTGAAGACGAGTCCTTATCTGTTCTGACCTATAGAACAGGGTGGGAGAGATCAGGGGAAATTCAGACTAAAATGATTGATAATGTTGAATTCTTTTATTGAAAGAAAAACCTTAATGGGAATCGGGTTCAGCTGATTTATTAGTAGTGAAGTGGGACACTATAGTGACAATGGGAATTAGCATTTCAATATCCCCATGGGCCACTATAGCGACAAAATGTATAGAGACAATGGAAATTAGCATTACAAGACCCCCTAGGCCACTATAGCGACAAGACTTTTTCAGATCACACTGGGACACAAGGGAAATTTAACACGGGACTATCGGGTTTGTATAGCGACAAGAGAAAGTGGGGTCTGTATAGTCGCGGTATGGGAGATTGGTAAGTAGTGAATGGGGATAGCCTAGCTTCAATGGGAATTAGCATTACAGAACCCCTTGGGACACTCTAGCCTCGATGGAAATTTAACATGGGGAAAAATCATGGGACACTCTAGCCTCAAGGGGAATTTAACATGGGAAAGTCTTGGGACACTCTAGCCTCAATGGAAATTTAACATGGGGAAAACACCTGGGCCACTTTAGCCTCAAGGGGAATTTAACATGGGAAAGTCTTGGGTCACTCTAGCCTCAAGGGGAATTGAACATGGAAAGAATCTTGGGCCTGTTGAGCGTCAAGGGAAAATGGAACAGGGTCGGGACCCTATTGTAATAAGGTCCCGACCTGATTGGTCTATGGAAATGGAACAGGGGAGAGGGATAGAACACACACACACAAACACACACACACACACACACACACACATATAAAATAAAAAAATGGGGCGTGGCAATTGAAAGTCTATCTCTTTTCGAGAGATGTGGGTGGCCCTGAAAAGGGCCTTTGGTTGTCTTCTTCTTCTAATTTCTTCTATTTCTCCACCAGCTTCTTATTTTCTGTCCTACACTTTTTCTCTTCTTTTCTTTCTTTTCTTCCTCCTTTTTCTTCTTTTTCTCTTCTTTCTGCTTCTCTTCCTCTTCTTTCTTCCTCTTCTCATTTTCTTCTTCTTTTTCAATTTTTCCTTTCCATTCTCTCATCCTTATCCTTTCCTCTTCATCCTCCTTCTCCTCCTTTATTTCTTTCATCAGAGCACTGATCATGTCCTTTACTTTTCTTAAATTGTTGATCTCCATCTTCACTCGATGGGGATTATAAGAATAGTGATCCTCGTTTAGCCTAACTAACATTTGCTCCATCATACCCAAATTGTCCAGGACGTCTTGCAATGTTTTCATTTTATCAAGTTGGTTTGAACCCATCTTCTTTTTTCTTCTCTGTAGAATGGTTTGAACGATGAATACTGTGGGTTCTTATACGAAAAGCGCGGACGTGATGGAAAACATCCCCCTAAAGCCCAAAAGTTATATTACTTAGATCATCACTTAAAACGTGCGGACGTGAAGGAAGACATCCCCTACTTTTCTCATTTCATATTATCTACTATCCACATAAGTGAAGCAGCAATTAACAAACCCCAAATCTACTATCCACACACGCAAAGCATTATAATGAAACCCAATAATCTACTATCCACACAAACGTACTATCTCTGAATTTGCTTGATTTGTTTACTTTTCAAAACCGGCTTGGTGTATAATTTTAAAAGTTCTACTGAGTGCGGCCACCACCAACACCAATTAATATAGAGAAAAGGAACAGGACAACTTGTGCAAAGAAATAATGCTAAGAAGAGGAAACGATTAGCAACCCGCCAAGCCGTGAACAAAGGAAGTGCACAGAACAAAGGAACTCTCACAAAGGAACGATAGGAACACGCAGTAAGATAGTAATATAGTAATATATCAGACAAAGGAAATCCAGCCAAGCTGCCCGCCACGCAGCCATTTTGGATCATACCACCTCATATAATAGCTAAGTACTTTAGTACAAGGTAGGAAAATTACTAAGCCTGCGGGCAATTAAAACTCTGCGCTGTTTACATCTCATATTTTACCTTACTTGTACTTAATTCCGTATCTACTCAATTTGCCGCCTATTCTCTTAAACAGTCTCTAAGAACCATACTAGAACCGACTGGATTGAACCCACACATGATAAAAGCACCAAATATCATTGTGTGATTTTCAATCATAGAGAATAAATACGACAAATTACACAACTACCACTACCTTTTTCTCATAATAACAACTCTAGCTGTTAGCACTGTTCCCGAAAACAGGCACTAGGAAATACACTGGAACCACGCCTGGTCAGAATCTCACAAGTTACAAGCACAAGCTAACCGCTGTGAGATTTTCCGATTCACGGAACGTAACAGAATCTCATCTCTCCTTGTTTCTTCCTAACCACAACCACTATTAACAACAATAACTAACCTAAACCCTATTCTAAACGAAAGTAGGATTGTCTCAATCAATCACAAACAAACTTAACTTTAACACTAGAAAACAAATTCTGAGAAACAATAGGCATGAAAAGGATATGAAATCACATAAACCCCCTACCCCTATGACACCAAACCCGCAAATAATCACGGGGAAATTGGATCTCAGTGCAAACTCCAAGCACCTTGAACTTTGCGAGAAGAAACTCAACTTCTCATCCACTCCTGAAAGGAATGATTTAACAACACCGCATCTAACCACCCCTGAGAGAAATGAACTAATTCAAATATCAGCAGCCGACTTAAGTATCAACTCAACTGTAAGTTTCAAAAATTTACTAGATCCATCGGCAAACAATGAACTGGACGATACAATACCTATAGAAACACCAATATCGTCACTCAAAAAACAAGACCAGCCACCCACCCCCAAATACATGGTCATTGCACAATCCCCGGAAAAAAACATATAGCCATGATAATAGGAAACCCACCGAAAATAGGGCGCAACTCATGTAACAAAGGAAAAACTACACCCAAAATGGCGCCCATGGTAACGATAACTCCACCCATTCATATCAGTAACAACAAACCGAAATATCATAACAGTCAGACCCCTGGACCATCAAAACCCTTAACTGAAGAACAATTACTCAGCAGCCGAAACAAAACACAAGCTAACCCAACCACTAAATCAAAACCTAACGTGTGGGATGGCAAGGGTAAAGGGAAGGGACCCATGTTTACCAAGAACAAACCTGCCCCCAAAAATAATTCAAACTCACCCCTCCCCCCAAAGAACCAAAGAAACAGGCCAAATTTTCATACCACCCCATAGAACACACACTTTATATCAGTAGCAACTCCAATAAACTGATAAACTTAACAGTTAACAGTCTCACACAGGCCCTCCTTAGGGTTCATCGAGGACAATTCAAAATGTTTAGGCCAAACACAAGATACATAATAGTACACTGCAGCACTCGCAGTCAAATGGCCAAATTCCTAGAAATTGAAATTATTAACAACATTAGGGTTAACGTCGAAAGACACAAACAAATAGGGACAAAGAACATAATAACCAAAACACACGATAGCAACCAGACCCTCATGGCAATAAGCAATAACACACGAACAAATGACTTAGCCACACACTCCCGCACGAACAACCCCACATTAAAGCAGTTCTAAAACTCACAGGACAAAATAAAAGGATAAACAATGAAACCCTCACTGCCAAACTCAGACAGTGGTACCCCCATAAATAGGGCGTATAAACTCAAAAATCATTTAGGACAGGAAACCAATACAGCGATACTAGAATCAAATTCTCCACTCTCAACCATGATAAGACTAGATCACTCTGGGGCGTGCCACCGCCTTGAGACCTACATAAACAAACCCAGGTTCTGCAGCAACTGCCAGACACTGGGGACATTTCTCTAACAGATGTAGATATACCCAACTATGCTACAAATGCCGGGGAACCCACAAAGGTATATGTCGTAGAACCACACCCAAATGTACCAACTGCAGGGGCCCCCACCTACCTAAATCCCACGAATGCCCCAACACTATCAAGGAATATCAAACCATAGATATCATGAACAACAAGCAAATCCCGTATCATGCGGCGAAAAAACTAACCCCCAGTAATAAAAATCACCACATCATGACCCCAAACAAACCAGCAACTGAAGCAACCACAGCCCAAACACCCAACCAACCAAGGTCAAACAAGGTCAAACAAGATCAAACAAGATGAAATAAACAAGATACATTCTTAATCAAATCCCAAAAAGACTCACAACTCCACCCCGAAGAATCACATAACACTAACACCAAAAACAAATCACTGTCAAACCCGACAATAGAAAAATTACTCATAGAGATCAAAGCCGAACTTATCAACAACCACCACTCCATCGTGGATAAAATGACACAGATAATAAGCATAACAAGCAAAATCGAATCAAATTTGAAGTTAACATCATAACCCTCAACACAAAACAATCAATAAATGACCACCCCAATAATGGATTATACAACAAACCGGAACATTATAATATGGCAATGGAATGCTAGCGGGTTAATAAGTAATATGAGTGAACTCAAAGCCAAATTACAAAGCTTAGAACACAAACCAGATATTATATGCATTCAAGAAACAAAAATAACAATTAGAACCAAACTAATACCCAAACTCCCAGGATACGCGCCAGGTCACTTCAAAAATCGAACCACGGGACAAGGAGGTGGGGGTTTAGCCATCTATATAGCAGATAACATCCCGAATGTAACAATAATAACCATAACACCAACCCCAGGTAGCAACGAAGCATTCGAAATTCAGTCCCTCATAATTCATACAGGCAAGGGTCAGATACAAATATTCAATATTTATGACCCAGGGGGAACATCAGGCACAGCTAACTTAATTATTTACAAACAAATAAATGATCACAAACGAGTAGATCAGATCGTCATATGTGGAGATTTCAATGCCCATATTGAGCTATGGGGGTGGGGGGGGGTCTGTGTGACGGACAAAAGAGGCAAATTGATTGAAGAATGGACCGCAGAATCTAACTTAGCCATTTTTAATAACGGTACAAAAACACGCCTTAACCCAGAAAACGGTCTCATGTCCGCCATCGACCTCACCATTTGCTCGCCATCAATAACCCAGGTGGCGGACTGGAGAGTGGATCAAACTGACCCTTTGGGCAGTGACCACATTCCAGTAATAGTCACCCTGCAGATGACGGTCCAATACAACTCGTTAAAAAGAACTCCTAGATGGATATATTCAAAAGCAGATTGGACCACATTTAATGAAATACTAAGCAAAATAGACACCAAAAACCTAGAAAATTATAATATTAATAAATATTACGAAGACCTGATTGATACCATACTAAAGGCAGCCACCACTAACATACCCAAAACTAGTGGTAACCCAAATAAACAAGCAGTCCCATGGTGGAATGATGAATGCAAACAAGCCATCACTGATAAGAAAAAAGCCCTCAATAAATTCAAACGCACTAAAAACTCTATTGATTTCACTGTATATAAACAAAAGGAGAAAAACCTTAAAAACATAATTAAACAGGCAAAGGAATCAACTTGGCATAATTACTGCACGAATATCAATATCACAACTAGTACCAAACAAGTCTGGGATAAGATTAGATCAATTAGAGGAAACACAACTAACACCACCCCAAAAATAGCTGGAGCCATTACTAATAAAGAAAAAGCTGACCGACTAGCTCAGCATTTCTCAGATATGAGTAGCAACACCAACCACACCCCAGCATTTCAATTACATAGGGACAAAGTAGAAAGAACCCATAGTAATCTCCTTAAAGACCTCGGTCCCAAAGTCTTTAACCTAAATAAAGACATTACAACTTACGAATGGGACCTAGCATTGAAAACCAAAAACGAAACTAGTCCAGGGGAAGATCAAATAGGATACACAATATACAAAAATATCCCAAATAACATTAAACAAACAATTATTAAATAACTAAACCAAATATGGACCTCAGGCAAACTACTCGATAAATGGAAACACGCAATAGTAATTCCAATACCCAAGCAAGGAAAAGACTCTAACGATATTAGTTCCTACAGACCCATTTCCCTAACAAACAACATTTGTAAGATCAAGGAAACCAATGTCACCAACGGACTCAAACACCACCTAGAGAGCAATAATTTAATCTCCGATAATCAATGCGGATTTAGAAACAAAAGATCCACCACGGATCAACTAATACGATTGGAAACCGCAATCAAATTAGCGTTCAACTCCAGACGCAAAGCTGATAGGAATTTAATTGCAGTATTTATTGACCTCGAAAAGGCATTCGACCTTGTATGTACCAAAGGCTTATTAGCCAAACTCAACCACTACGCCATCACAGGTCGAATGTTTAAATTCATTGAAAACTTCCTCGCTGACCGTAAAATATCAACCAGAGTCGGCGACACCTACTCTGAACCACACACACTTGAAAACGGTACACCACAAGGGAGCGTACTCAGCCCAACCCTTTTCAACATCATGATTAATGATTTGGACACCAACTTAACATCAAAACTAATTGAACTCTCACAATTTGCTGATGATAGTGGATTATGGAGAGCAGGAAACCCCTCCAACCACAAAGTAATCAGCGATATTCAAACAAGTTTAAACAAAATAGGGAAATGGGCTGATAAATGGGGTTTCAAATTATCCCATGAAAAAAACATAGCAGTATTATTTCACCACCAAACGTAAATTACAAAATCAGTTTCCAAAACTCACCATCCAAAATCAAGAAATTAAATTTGTAAAAGTAGTACGATTTTTAGGAATGCATTATGACTCCAAGCTAAACTGGGGACACCACATAAACGAACTAGTCAAAAGGTGCAATAAAGACCTTAACCTCCTTACAACCCTTAAAGGAACCACCTGGGGATCCAATCAAGAAACCTTACTAGCATTATATAAATCGTTAATTAGATCTAAACTAGATTACGGATGCCAAATTTACAACTCGGTACCCCAAAATAACCTCAAGAAACTAGATAGCTTACAAAGAAAGGCCCTAATTATTTGCACTGGAGCACTACCATCCACATCACTAGTGGAACTTCAAATCTTAACTGGAGAACTGCCGCTCCACCTTAGAAGACAAGAACTCACCCTCAGATATGCAGCCAGGCTAACAACACACCCCGACACACACCCCACCCGGCTAGCTATAAATAAATGCAACATACCTTTTAGAACTAAATTATCACAAAACATACCAGCAGGGAAATTAGTCCATCAATTAGTTGAACAACTTCCTATAGACAACCTCCAAGCAGAAATTGCAAATCACTATAACAAAGAACCATGGATAAATATCAACCCCTCAGTTAACACCCTCATTACGAAATATGGCAATAAAAACGAACAGGAACTCAAACTAACACAATCTCTACAGAAGAAATCAACTCAAAATATTGCAACTACATTAAGATTTACACTGATGGATCCAAAATTACAGAACCACCCAGAACAGCAGCACCTTACGTAATCCCCGAACTTAACATTAAAGTAGGACGAAGACTACCTAGCCTCTGCTCCATATACACAGCTGAATTCTGGCCATACTTGAAGCACTCAAATGGATCAAAGAGAACAAAATACCCCAAGCGGTAATAATAAGTGACTCGCTAAGCGTCATAAACTCAATACTTAATAACAACACCAAATCAAGAGAAAACTATCTTAGGCAAACCAATTTATTGTTAAAAATACTGAACAGTAATAACTTACAAGTAGAATTTATGTGGATACCATCCCATATTAACATACCAGGTAACGATATGGCAGATATAACAGCTAAACAAAAACTAAACGAAACCACTCACATCAACCTAGATTATAGCATATGCGAACTCAATAGCATATCTAAAACCCTCATTGATAATAAATGGCAGGAATTATGGAACACAAGCACTCAAGGCAGGAAACTAAAAACCATCATTAAAGAAGTATGTAGAAATGGGAAACCACCCAAAACAAAAGGCAGTGAACAAAAATTCATAAATAGAATACTCACGGGCAAAACCAAGCTGGCTAACAACTTCGGACAGTACATAGGACCACAACCACATAACCCTAACTGCTACCACTGCAGGGTTCCAGAAGACATAGAGCATATTTTTAACAACTGCCATACACTTGAAAAAGAAAGGGCAAAGTTTAAAGTTAAACAGCATAATATTGGATCCCCTGCAACATACCCAGAATTCTTGATGAACACAAACCCCAATATTAATCTAACATTCAAAAATATCATACGTTTTATACACGAATCCAATCTAATAAAAAAAATCTAAGAAAGTAAATCAAAGACCAGTTAAAAATATTACAAATCACTGTTTGGGAATTATGACGGCCTGCTAGGTCTCGTAGGTTCATAAACTGACACAGCCGTTCATAGCCCGAATAATAAAAACCAATTAAGGCCACAAAAAATTAAAATAGGAAAATAGGAATTAATTAAAACAGGACTCCATAATAACATACAAACAACCATAAAACAAGTTTTCATTCCAAACCAATAAGATAAGGAATCAAAATAAATAAGGAATTCATAAAAAAAAAAAGAAAAAGAAAACAAAAATACTCCTAACCGTCTCCTTGTCTCTTAAACAACATCTGGCTGAACTTTTAAATCAAGCTTCCGCAGCTATTTCTACTAACATACTCAGCCAAATCCAGGCAATGTTGGCAGACGACCCTGAAGAATTTGAAACTTCCACGCTGGCAGCGGCCCTGGAAGTATCATCATCCAGCGGCGATGAAGCTGATGAACCTGCACCACCTAAACAGAGTGGAAAAAAGGAAGGCTCTGTCTACCGGAATATGGGACTGGGAAAGGCAGTTAATGATATCAAAAAGCGGGCCACTTCGTCAATGCAATCCAATACATTAATTGGCGCTCTATTATCAAACTTACTCAGTTCTCCTTACGCCAACTGACTGAGGCGGCTAAATACCTCGCTAAACTTCATGGTTATGCCTTTCCAGGTGAAACTAACGAAGAAAGCAAACAGTCCAGCTATGCAGGGAAGCAGAGGACAGACGGGGAACGTTTGCCTAAAAACGAAAAGCCCTTCTTAGGGCTACTAAAATTGCCTTTAAATATCTAATAGGGATCCATTTTGGCTTGGTATCCCTCCTAGATCAACTAATCTTACATCTGAATTGATCTGTTTTGGTACCGCCGTTTAAATTCTCACACTTACTCTTTTACCATGCGTTACTCAATTGCTATAAGTCGTTTAGACTTAACCGATTGGTTTTTAATTTCAGTAAGTATGTACACTGTGTACACTAAATTCAAACTTGTTCGGAAAATTTTATTCAAAATTTAAAACTCTTATGATTTGAATAATTGCAGAGGTGGCTAACACATTATTGGTATATTTGGTCCATTAGTAAAACTGGATATGATTTGGAATAAGTATGGGGTGGCGTTTTGGGGGAGTACATGACATCCATGGCTGCCTTTCCGAGTACCTTTCCTCCTTTACCACGCTCGGACAACGTACACGTGCCAGTATGTGGAACGATTTCCACCTGCCACATGACCAGGTGTCCTAATGTGACGTCATCGTTGACGACCAATCGTAGCGGGAGTCACATACTGCTTGGTTTGACACCTGGGGCATTTCAATCCAACTAAGAAACACGAGTGTGTGGTGTGACTATTCCCACTCATGTTTATTAGCCTTTCAGTCAGGTTGTTAAGGACTAGTTAGTCCTACATCTGAGTGGCTAAATTAAAAAGTACTCTTTGAGTACATAAAAGCCTGGGGGATGAGGCTCCTTTTCCTTCCCCCAGGAGTAATTAAAAATCACGCAGTGCGTGAATAAACAAGTGGTACATCTTCAAAAGAACGAAAACCACTATAATCCAACTAACTAACTAAGCTTACAAACACACACACACACACACACACACACACACACACACACACACACACACACACACACACACACAAGGAAAAAAAGAGTCAGTGTTTATATTCACACTACTCTACATACACACATTGGCAAATGGATTACTATTTCTTTTCTAAAGGTTTGGGTAGCCCTGAAAAGGGCTGTTTGTTTTTAACTCCAGTCACACCTGGTTAATGATGGCACCTTCCAGGCCTAGCACCACACAAACATCTTCTTCCCCAGTCTCCTTTTACTTTTTTTGTTGGGAGTGCAGAGGCGGGATAAGTGGCTTCAGAATCCCAATCTTCTGTCTCTGGGATTCTGAAATTTCCTCTCTCCTTTTCCTCCTCTTCTTTTTTTCTTCTTTCCTCCTCTTTCATCCTTCCCTCTTCGACGATTCGACGATGGCCTCCGTGGCCAGTTCATTTAGTATGCGCCTGGCATATTCCAGGTGCATCTGGAGTTCTAGAAGTTTAGCTAGTCTGGTGTTGATTCTGGTGTTGATCAATCAACAAGGGTAGCTAGACTGCCTAGCGATTTTCAATTTATAGTGAATGCGCGGACGTGAAGGAAAACATCCCCCTGAAACAAAAGTTATATTACCTAGATCATAACCCAACAACGCGCGGACCTAAAAGAAACACTCACTCACTTTTTTATACTACCCATCACTATTCTAAAAATTTTCATTAAACAAATAATATACTATCCACATACGCAAAGCAATCCAATCAAACCCCAAATCTACTCTCCACGCACCTCAAACAGCAAAAAAACAAAACACGATCATTATCTACTATCCACACAAACACATACACTCACACCACAAAAGAGTCAGTGTTTATATTTACACTACTCTACAGACACACATTGGCAAATCGATTGTTATTTCTTTTCTAGAGATTTGGGGTAGCCCTGAAAAGGGCTGTTTTCTTGTGTGCGAAGTTGAAGCTAGGGCGATCTTTTAGTTTCTAAGAATGCGATGTCCTCTGACGATAGACTTTCTGACGATATGTCTGCTTCTTCGGAAAGAGAAGAAGAACTCTTTGGTGTCGATTCTTTCATTATATCTGCCAGGAATGTAGCAAAACAGGAAACTAAATGGGCTTCTTGTTCTGGCCATCTTGACTTCATCATGATAACTTCTTCGTCTTGGGATTCTTCTTCTTCTTCCCCGATCTCCTCACATTCCATCTCCAAAGTTTCTCCACTAGGTAAAGAGGGATAACAGTCTTCCATGGCTTCTAATAGTCTAGAATGTCTTCTCTCAAACTGTTGATTTCTATGGTATTGTCAAATTCTGCATACAGAAGGACGTTCGCTGTGTGATCTGGAGGTGGATTTGCAAACTGAAGTTCCACACGAATCTGACCCGATTTTATAGGGTGGAAATGTCCCTCGTCGCTGCCTTGGTCTGGAGTGAAATCAAAACCCCACAAAGCATAGCCTCCTGCATATTCGTCGTACGAAATACCGTGACTGGTGTTGGTTCCTAATTGTCTCGTGGCTTCGGACAGGGACAAGTACGATCTCAAATAATTTTTCGCGACACCAAAGTTGGGCTCAAAGGGTCGGGTACACAAGGTCTTGCCGTCGCGACTGACTTCGATCTTGGACACATTGTAATGTTGAAACTCAAAAGGATTTTTATCGTGGGTTCCGTTGAAGGCTGAATTCCTGACGATACCAACGATCAAACTTTGGATAACTGTCCTTGGAACAGATGATCTTCGATCATAGAACGCTGTCCAGCGGGAATGGTGAACGTTTTCACTTCTACGCGTCGTATCGGATACTTGGCGGTCGTTGTGCTCAACGTCTGACTGACGTCGTTTCCCACTTTAGGTAACACTTCCACACGACGCAAGTAAAGTCGGGCTTCTTGAATGATAGTTTTGTATTCATTGGCATGGGCCATCAAATGGAAAGTGGCACTGCTACGATTCAGTCTCAGACGGATATCCACCCCGTTCAGCAAATACTTTTCTTGTAACCACATGTCCAAATGCAAACGATCCATCAGTTCTAAACTTCGCCCTTGCAGAATTTTTTTTACGACGGTCGTTAAACCCCACATTCTGAGGATTGTCATCTTCTGTTAGGACTGTGTCGCTAAACGTGGCCACACCTGCCGTGTCAGGTTTCCATACCACGCAAGCATCCAGATGAGCATTCTTGGCTTCTTTTCCGTGCGTCAAGAGATTTTCCAGGTAGGCACGATATGGGTAAGTATCCATGCTGCTGCTGACCAGTTTGTTATTCAAGTACAAGTCCACTGAGCTGAACAAGGAATGCATAAAATTGTTGACAGGAGCTACTCTAGCATCGCCTCCTGGATTGATGTTGTCCGTTTTGATCACTTTGACTTTCAAATATAAGTAACTGCTATTCAGATCGATGTAATCTTCGGGCTGACCTTTGATTTCAAACTCGATGGGAGCGGAATCCGTCAAAGAGGAGACGGGGTGAAATTCCACCCACTGTGATTCTTGCATGGTCATCATGGTGCATCATTTTTCTCTGTGTCTCAATAATCGAAAACGTCTAAGTCTCGGACGGTTCTTCTTTTCTTTGCCTTTCTAGCTTTAGACGTGTGAAGTCTGGTGAAAGGGTGTTTTCTTCGTCGTCTCTTTCTGCCTTGTCCTTGCTGAATGCTTGACTCGGTAGCGTGCAGGGCATTTATAGGTGTTTCTCGTCGGCCCAAAAGATCTTTGCCCGTTTGCAGCAAGACGTTTTTGCCTGCCCTCATGAAGGCTTCTTTAGGATTTTGTTTGTCGATGATGACATTTTGGAGAAATTCTTTGCCTTGTGTCAGTGCCGCATGTTTCAATGGAGTTTCACCGTGAGTTTTCCTTTGGTGAATGGAATATTTTGTCCCAGATCTCCTTTTATAGTAATGTTGACCGTGTCCTAATACGCCTTGCTGATAGTCAATTAGTGAGGATGTAAAAATTCGCGGTGAACGTGGTAAGTGTTTCCACCTTCCTCGTCAGTGACCGTGGCAGAATCCACTTTCAAAGGAATGACACGCAGTAACGGCACAGAGGTGTGTCCCACCACGTTGTACTCCACCACATCGGAGTATACAAACATCAAATTCAGTCCTTGGTTTAATTCTACCGGGGCACGAAATACCTTGCTAAAAGACTCGTTGTCGTAATTGATTGGTAATTCGTTTTTCTTGAGCATGACCATTCTCATGTCCATATCTCCGCCCAACATGTCAAACAATTCAGGACAAAATAAAATAGACATGAATTTACTCCCGTCAAATTTCATCAAGAAGCGACGAGCTGCTTTGTGGTATTTCATGGTGACACTATTTTTGACACTTTCCAAAGCTTTCAGAAACACAACAATAAACCTGGAGGCTATGGTGTTCACCAAATATTGACCACTACAATAATAGCCTGGGGGAACGAACAAGTGATAGGTGGTGTACTTTTGATTTTGTGCGCCAGGGGTTTTGATGTTATATTTGCCATGGGTATCCAAGTACAGTTGCATTTGCTCGTCATAAACGTCCACATCAAAACAATTTTGATTGGGAAAGACATTGACGACTTGGGTCGGGTGAATGATTTCTACTAAAGCCACTTCCCAATGGGCATCGTGATTTAATGGGATCGTCTGAGGTAATTTGGCCGTGTAACAGCACAACGTGTTCTTGGGAAACACCTCCATGGAACTGTCACTCGGTAAGGTTAAGTAAAATTGATTTTGGTGACTAATAATTCCAGAGTTCAGTGGGTGTCCGAGGGGTCACTGGACGTCAGAGGCGTGTCTCCGCTCAAAACAGCGTTGTTATTGTTGTTATTGGAGTGGTGACTGACACTGGCACTGGACACAAAGTTCCCGTTGTTCCCGTTGGAAGAGAATTTCAGGGAGGGATTGGGAAGCAGGTAACCGATGCAGCTGCTTAATAAAATGGTCCACAATTGTTTGTCTCCTTGTTGCAAACTTAAATTGGCGATGGCTGTCCCGATGACACAATCAACCACGAATATTTGGCAGAAAAAGACGATTTGCATTTTAGGCACACGTTCTCCACACCACACCCACAAAGGTTGTTTTTGTAAATCTTGCACAGAAGAACTATGTGAAGGAGTGGACGACGTAGCTGCATCTGTGTGAAAGGGCATGATGGTCACTTCTTTTTATAGTCGATGACTTGCGAAGCGTCGATCCAAGAATCAAAACTGGGTGGATATCCTTTCCAACGTACTTTGACTTCTTTGACACATCGTTTGCCCACTTTACGGGTTTTGCGTTCGAGAATGCTTTCGATGTCGTACACGTCGTCTTCTTTTTTGGTGACACGTTGTAACTCGGGTAATTGAAACGTTCCTTTGAGCACTTCTCCGTCCATGTCTTCCAATTTATAGACGGCAGGATGACGGACATGCACTCGTCTAGTGACACGAAACAATTCGGTGGTCCAGTTAGGTAAGTAACCTTTGTCGAAAGTGCGTTTGGTTTTGTCAATGCGCACCCAATCTCCTACGGTCAACACTCCACTTTTCTTGGGGACAGCCCTCGTCGGGGACGTACCAAACAGGCGCTCAAACACCAACACTTCGTTCATGGGAGTCACTTCTTGCGGGGCACGTCCGATGCTTCGATGGTAAGATTGGTTGTACGCTTGCACCAGGTGCGGTAAGATGTCGATGTACTTCAGAGTGTGGTGATGCGTAAAATATTTTCACATGCATTCTTTCAAAGTGCGTTGAAAACGTTCCATGATGCTGGCTTTGGTTTCGGGATTCTCGGTGGTAAAAAAAATGAATTCTTTATTCTTTTTGGAAAGCTTGGTTCAGAAATTTGGTGCCTTTGTCCGTTTGCCATCGAAGAGGGTGACGACCGCTTTGTTTCAACACTCATTGCAGGGCTCGCACTAACTCGCTGCTCAATTTGGAAGTCAAGGGTACGACCCAGGCAAATTTGGAAAAGACGTCGATGACACAAAACAAATATTTGTAGCCACGATTGTAACTGGCCAAATGAGAGACATCGGCTAAATCGGCTTGCCATTGATGATCGATGCCTTCCACTTGGGTGCGACTTCTGGAAAACTTGAATGGGTTTGTGTAAAGTGTAGGTAGCTTGTTCTTGTAACCATCGTTGCACTTGAGGGAAACGGAGACTTTTCAGTCGCATTTTGGCAGCACGATACAATTTTTGAACTCCTGCGTAACCAGCAGGATGCGAGGGATCTTAGTAAATGCTGGCTAACACTTTTTCCATTTTTGTGTTTGTGTGTTAATAAGGCACCCACTCTTGGAAGATGCTACTCTTTTTCTCTTGGGGTACTTTCTTGGATTGCAATGCTTTGCGTGTGCGACAAGCAATAGGTGTCGCAGAGGAGGATGTCGGAACAGGGGATATCGGTTATTGTTTCACTTCTGTCTTCACTTCTGTCTTCACTTTCTTTTTCTCTTGTGATGAAGAAGGGGTGGCCATCTTGTGTTTAATCCATCCAATTCTGGAGGTAGGTGGTGTTGTTAACTTGCGTACTTTTTCTGGTGGAGTTTGAAACCCTTCTTCTTCTTCTTTTCCTTTTTCTGTCTTGGTCACTGGTAGTAGTGGTACTGGTACTGGTGATGGTGCTGGACTTTTCAACAAGGTCTTAAAATCTTTCAGAGTGGGTAGAGCTGTTTCGTCTAAAGCTTTCTGGTGAAAGAGTTGCAGTCGTTGCAAGAGTTGACCGTACTTTTGCGATTTTTCTGTTTCGGACAAATCTTGGCGATCCATCAAGGACTGCAATTCGTGTTGTAACTGGGACATCTCGCTCAAATGGGGATTGGGAGGTAAATGCGGGGTGCGTTGTTCTTGCCAACGATGGTATTCCATCCATCGTTTGTAAGGCACTAAAGCTAGTTTTCGTCCTTCCATGGGGTTGTCAGGGGTCGATTCTGAGATCTTGGGACTTCCGAGGGCCTTTTTATCTTGCTCCCACCAGTCCTCCCAACATGTTTCCAAAGACTCCTTTCAGTAAGGGACCTAACAAGAAGGGTAAAATGCCTCCACGTTGGACCAACATCTTCTTCTTTTGACGAATGGGAATTTTCTTTTGAACCATTTGGCGAAGAATGTGACGATGTTTGCCTAAGCATTGTTTCTGGTGTTTGGACAAAGGGGTCGTGCCTTTCAAGACGTTCAAACAACATTCGCACACGGTATCGATGACCTCTTTGGAGGCTGATTTAATGAGTTTTTCTCGTAGAGGTGGAGAAGCTTAGGACAGGACAGATAACATGTCCCCATGTTTGACTAAACGTGGTGGCAGTCCTTTCCTTTTCTTTACTTGGGTTTTAGAAGAGGGATGTTTTCTGGAGGGTGACATCTTTGAGTCTTCAGGAGCACCAAAAAATCACTGATATACCGACTTGGTCACACACACCTTTTTATACTGGAACGCGTCGCCAATGATTGTCTTTAGGTCGTATCAACTTCAGGACAGGCATGACACGTCGTGCAGGGGTACGCAACGGACTAAATCGAGCCAGTTCTTGCTTGGACAAATCCAGTAAACTTTGTAACGTACCCGATCTTTCTTGGACTTTGATATTAGAGCAGATATTTTGTGAGTAGCGGCCACTGCCGCTAAAATGGACTGACCTGCCACTGGGGAAGTTCTTGGGGTCATCAACGTAGATGTTCTTGGTGTGATCAATTTCTCCAAGTACTCTTCAGTTCTTGGTGACATCAACGGAGAAGTGAATGAACCTGAGGCTACCGGAGACTCGGTTACCGCCGTTGCTGGTCGTGGTTTGCGAGTGTAAGGTTGCGTCCTGGCTGAAGTGCATTTCTTACGACTAGTTTTCTTCTGTGGACTTTTCTTTTTCTGGGGGCTTCTTTTCTTTTTCCTGGGTGGTGTCTGGTAAGAGGAGGGTCACGCCACTGGAGAAGGTCTTGCAGACACGGGTCTCCTTGGAGACCTGGTCTTTTTCTTCTTGTTCTTGGAGCGTCGTTTGACTTTTTTCTTGGGGAGAACTTTGGTTGCATTAGGATCCCATCTTAAGAGAGAGCGAATGATGACCCCTCCTAGAGTACCGCTCCCTCCAGGTTTCAAAATGATTTGATTTGTTGTTTGAGTGTCGATGCGGGGATCGGCCAGTTGGGTCAAAACGACTTTGTTTCGATCAAAAAAGCGTTTAATTTGACGAGGAATCTGAATGATCCCTTGTAGTAATTGACGTGCCGTCACCGTGAACCATCGTAAGACTTCTTTGAGACTAGCTTCTAAGACACAAGCTCGTGTTTGTGGATTTTTTTCTCGACTAATTCCATACAAGGCACGAATCAATTTGACGGGAAGATGCGACTGAAGGGACGTCATGTTCAAAATGTGTGTGAGACATACGAAAAGGGTCTGAGGATTTTATAGATTTTTTTTGTGGAATGATGTTAAGTCGAGGACGGAGACGTGTACAGGACAGGCCCTCCGTCTTGGCACCAGTGGTGAAACAAGTGGCTACGAAATCGCAAATCATCGAGTGTCGTAGGTTTCAAATCGACGAGAAAATAAACGTGTGGAGTTTGAGTGGCATCGTCGTACGCCTGAGTCAGCCAAGGTGTCCCTAACTGTTTGGCTAAGACTTGCACTTGCGATTTATCTCGATGGCTTTTAAGCAAGACCACGTAATGCGCATTGAGACTGATGGTGCGATGGGCTTTACTTTGTTGAAACAAATTTAGAGTGATGTAAACGACACTATCATTACGGTGATGCCCTTTGCGCGTGAACCACAGTTTAATTTCTTCTTCGTCTTCTCCTAACATGTCGTCAAAAATGACCAAATGAGTTTGACGGGAGTCAGAGACGATGCCCTCGTCTTCTTTAGGAATGCCTTCAACAAACACGATGGAATCGCCTTGACTTTCTCGCAAGAGGCTGTACGCCGATTGCCACTCTTTGTAACACCACACGATGCGTTGAGGTGGACGATCGATCAAATGATGTTTAAGTTCGATCAAGCGTTTGACGCATTCGGTTTTGCCTGAACCGCTAGGTCCAGCAATGAGCATGTTAAAGGGATGGCGAAGATACAAAGCCTCCCAACTGGCACGATCTAAGTGTTCGTCGATGACTTTGACAGTGGAGGAAGAGGGAACAGAGACAGCAGAGGTAGCGATAATGTGAGGAATGTCACTTGTGACAAGAAAACAAACAAGACGAGAGTTTATATACTTTTTTCAGGACACGTTTATTGAATGTTTTAAACATGAATAGGAAAGACAAAAATACATAAAAGCCAAAGGCTTAAGTACAACGATAAAAGGCACATGATAACCATCAACGTGGAATAAAAACAAGTGTCTGTACAACATATTTTGGGTAATGTTCTGACCACTTCTATAGGGGGTAAGGTGACACAAGTGTCCTCCCGAAAGGGTCTTTCAGGGATGTCCACGACAGTCCTGTCCTGGGTGACGGGTTCTTCTGGTACTGTCACTAACACAGGTTGAAAAGTCGCAAGGCTCACAATCGCATTCCACTTCAGAAGCCCCAAACTTGAAGTGTGCCTTTCTGAACTTGTTTTGCGTTTCTCTGAAAGTATTCATCTTGTTCACTTGGTCTTGGTAGTCACAATGAACTATCGATCTTGCCTAGGGTTCCTTTTCATATACAGACCAATTCCAACGTGTCCATACGGATGACTTTGACATTGGAGGAAGAGGGAGCAGAGACAGCAGAGGTAGCCATAGTGTGAGGAATGTCACTTGTGACACGAAAACAAACAAGACGAGAGTTTATATACTTTTTTCAGGACACGTTTATTGAATGTTTCAAATATGAACAACACGAAAGACAAAAATACATAAAAGCCAAATAGTTATGTACAGGAATAAAAAAACACATCAAAACGATCAAAGTGGAATATAAATAAGTCTCTGTACAACATGTTTTGGGTAACCAAGATGTCCTAGGGACAGTATGTAATGTTCTTAAAGTCTCTATATGAGGTATTGTCACACAAATGTCCTCCCGGAATGACCTTTCAGGAATGTCCATGACAGTCCTGTCCTGAAAGCGAGTAGTTGTTCTCGGTGACGGGCTCTTCTGGCACTGTCACTAACGCAGGTTGAAAAGTAACTTTATTCCTTGAACAACTCTTGTGCATACTGGGCCACTTCTTGGGTCCAAGCCTCAAAATCCCCCTTTTTCCAGTCACGAACATCTGTCCAATGGGGGTGTAAGTCACAAGCTACAAACACATCGTCATACACGTCTTCGGTAGCTAAAAGTTGACGAATCTTTTTTTCCTGATGAGGTCGAGAAATATCCAGATGAAAACGCAAGGCTTTGAGCAAAAGGAGTCTTTCGTGACCATTTAAGGCCATTGGGGTGGTAAGTACTGATCGTAAAGAGTCCACAAGGAATCGGCTGGTAAACGAAATCCCAGAAAACAAGTCACTAAGACACACACTATGCGTCGTCCCAAATTGAATGGATACAGCTCTTGTAATAATTGATGGTAATGATCCACGGTTTGAATATGGTCATTGAGTTCCTGCCACGGAATCTGTTCAATTACTTGTGACATAAGCCGTGGCATGGATTCCTGATTTTATAGTAACTTTATTTCGGAAGCAATAAAGGTACTTTCTAACTAGACATGTTCGTTCTCCAGTGGGGAATCTAAATGCTCCAAACTGTAACCTAAACTTCAGAGGTTGTCTAGATGTTTCGTCTTCCGCTAAGCAGATTCCACGTAAAATATGTTGGTAACCCTTTAACTCGTCTTCCTCAATACGTTGCTCTAGGTGAATCTCGATGTAACCAAAATTACGAACATTTAGTTCATTCTCTAACTGAAAGTAATAAACAAGGTCTGACCACTGAAACAATTTCTGATGAATCAGTCCTCTTATACCATTCAGGTACCAATGGTTAAAGATCTGGTGACGTAACGGATGCAATTGTTCTTTACGTTTCACTTGTATTTTGACCAGCTCTCGGTAAATGCGTTCTCTCAACTCCACAGGCAAAGCACGAATGTTCTCTTGTGAAGTATCCATGAATAGGTCAGTCCGTACAATTCACAATCTTCTCCTGGAGCAAAAGTAATCCACATAGTGAGTAATTTCTGACCACTGCCATTCAGGGTAACGTCCAAGAATGTCACTGAACTCTTTTGATGCAAACGGTCTAGAGTAATATAATAGGACGAATGCACACTTGACCCAGAGAAATCTGACACACTGGTTGACTTTTTTCACTTTCCTCTTATGAATTTCTCGGCACAAAATTCTACAGTCACCCATTGAGATTTCACTCTGGCAAACCCCTGCCAAACTTCCTTGTAAATCTTCTCTTGCAGTTGTTTAGGTAATGATTCAATATCGTTTTTGAAATGACGTTTAAATACTGGTCTCGGTGATGTCCAACATTTGACTCCTAACCAATCTGGTTTCTTCTTCGTCAACGACATGGTAAGTTACTTCAATGTCTCGGCCCCACTAAGGGTAAGTATTGACAATTCGGTGACCATCGAACATGTTCCACGTAGGCCGAATCTTGCGGTTCCCAGGGGTGAAGTGACACACCGCAACTGAAGCATTTGACTTTATCCCCTTCGCCCAAGTAGAAAAATCCGGCTCTGGCTAATTCTTCGGGGGTCGGTCCTCCCATATACTTAGGCCATTTTCCTTTGAACGATTGAAAACGATTTTCAAAGTTGCAGTATTCCGACAAACGCACAGGGAATATTCGTCTTTCACAGGTTCGTTTCGATGAGGGCTGGGTGAAATGAACAGGAGTTTGATCAGGGCTGGATGACATCCGTAGGGGGGTAGACGTGAAGGTGAACATCCACCTTTAAAATAACACCCAGTAAAGTGTCCAAAAGGACGAGTGGCATCGCTTTCGCATCCCTCAGGTTTGACACGCACAGCATCACTTTCCATGATAGGGGTAGTGACACTAAGGTTCCCATGATGCCTTTCGGCATCGCTATGGTCATAGCGTACAGCATCGTTCCCATCGCAAGGCTCACAATCGTATTCCACTTCAGAAGTGCAACACTTGAAGTGTGCCTTTCTGAACTTGTTTTGCGTTTCTCTGAAAGTATTCATCTTGTTCGCTTGGTCTCGGTAGTCACAATGAACTATCGATCTTGCCTTGGGTACCTTTTTATATACAGACCAATACCAACGTGTCCATACGGTAAGGTGAAATGATTGGGAAGTCGCACTCGCTTCTGGTACACGATTTGATAGACTTTTTCCAAGGGTCGACTGACGATGTGGTGAGTGGGTAAACGTACAATCTTGTTGGGCTGATAGGTGGTCACTTTAAAGTGTTCATCTTCTCTAGACTTCAAGGCTTCTTTCACTACCCCAAAGTTCACCACTCGACTGGTACGATAATTCAGAGTCAATCCTTTCACTTTACACGTCGTGTGCACTTCTCCCTGTTTGTCCCGGTATTCGTAGACGTAATTTTTAGGACCACCACTGGCGAAACTTAGAATCTTGTCGTCGGGGTGCTCGTCTGTCCACGCTCCTAAACAGTCTCCTTCGATGTCAGGGTGCTGTTGACTCGGGTGATAGATGAAAATGCAACTGTCCGTGTCAAAGTACAGGACACGTTCCCCTAACAGTTCTAAAGCTTCGTACAATTTTAAGCGAACATGAGCTGCCTTCGTTTTTCTCGATGTGATCTAAAGTGATGCCTTCTTGTTCATAGTATTTCTCTTTGAATGTCTTTTGGTCTTCGGGAGTGTGACACCAGGACGGATAGCCGCTGACTTCTTGCTTAAGTTTCAAAAAGGCATCCACGTAGTCTGCGAAAATGCCTTTCTGCATGGGGTCACCCTTGTCGTATTGTTGTGTTTTGGGAAAGTGGCAAATTTCGTACACTTCTAACAGTTGATATCCCATGTCCAGAGCTTTGAACAATTCTACGCTGACCCACGTCCCCGTCAAGGCCCGTTCTTCTTGGGTGTGTTGACAAGGTTGGTCTTGGTTGCACGTTTCGGCACAAGTACGGCACAAAGGAAACATCAGTTTGCCTTGACAATGGTGAGGTAACACGGGATGGTACAAGTCCGTGGGAGGCAAGACTTTGCACTTGATCAGACCTTCGTATTGTCGAATGTTTTTCAGGTCGATGTGTTCCGTGACGAATTGTGGGTGCCCTGCAGGAAAGCGACAATATTTGCACACGTAGGGATACAGCGAACACACGTCCAAGTAGTATTTGATATCTTCTCCTTTCTCTTCGTCGGCTTGGTACAGCAAACAGGTGGCATTGGTCCTTCCTCCGTACAAACCATCCCTCGGGTTCCGCGGGTCCATGAACTGGTAACTTTCCACGAGGTGTTTAAGCCCGGGATCGGTTTTCAAACGGTGATCGTATTCGTGTTCCCACATTTCCACCACTTGGTATCCTTCCTGTTCTAACTTTAGGCGTCGCTGACAAGTGGCCTGGTACAAGTCTTCCATGGTTCGTTGTAAAAACTGATTTTTAGTGCCGCGATCAGGGTAACAGACGGGACATCCGTGAAATAAGCAACCGTTAAACTTGTACACGATCTTGGGGTTTTCTAAGTCCCAACCATCGACCGAATGCGTTCCGATGGTCTTTTCGCCTCCTCCGTTGCGGGCATGCTGAATCCACTTGTCTTCCTTGTCGCACAGGTAATGTAACCAGCGTAGGGCTTTGACCGAGTATTGACATTTGACATAGTTGGTCGTTTGAGGACTGATGACAGCTACGGTGTTTTCAGGCATGAATCCTTGGCGGTACACTAAGGAGCACGCCTTGGCAATGGTGCAAGCTTCTTTCAAAGGATCGACCCCTCCGTGTTTCATGAACAGTTCTCGAAATTTTCCACAGCAACACCGTAAAATGTCCACGTCGGAACGACAATACTTTAGCATTTCTTCCTGAAAGTCGAAAGGGTCCGAGGCGTGAGCCTGGTACCAAGCGTAGAAAGCTTCTCTTTGTTCGGTACGCATGTTGTCGGGGTCGTAATTGTGAGCCTCAGGCAAATCGGGTAGAATGGCGTGTTGGTTGGCTTCCGTATTGAAAAAGTGAGGAAAGTACCCTTTAGCCATTTCTCTCATTCCAAACGTTTTAGGCATTCGACTCAAAGGCATGGCCAAATAGCTCATCGAATCTTTAAACTGTACTTGTCCCACTTGCATGAAAATGATTTTGGCTCCGTTCAAAGTGACTTTAGGACGTTCGGTGCCATGTTCCGTATAGTATCTGAGAAGAAACTGTCCATCGTATCCGGAGAAATTGTGAGCCATCACCGTGGCGTGACGATGACAATCTCCGTAACGTTCGATGTCCTCTTGGCTCCACGTCTTATCGATGGGGTGCAAGACCCATTGTGCGAAATCGGCTAGTGTGTTCGGTCCCCAAAAGATTTTTTCACACCCTCCAGGAATCTTGCTGCAGTGAGGGCAATGACTGAAGATTCTTGAATGCACTTTTCGCACGCTCGATGAGCCACGCAGAAATTAGGAATGTGAATGCCAGTCTCTTGCATGCATTCGAAATCGAAAAAGATGAAATTGCCTTTTTTATTCTTGTGACCGTCCTCTTTCTCTGGTTGGGGTTGGTATTTTTGCACGTAAGATTCGTGTTCCAAGCCCACGATGTGATGACAAATGTGACATTTTTTCTTTCCTGAACATACGTGTGCCTTGGCACTATCGGTACGTATGCCTTGTCCACACGTGGGGCACAATCTCAGCAGTTGACAAGCACATTTCTTCTGTGAACCTTGCGTCTTCAAATGTTGTTGGTAACAGGCAGGGCTGACAAACGTGCGCAGACAAGTTGAACAATACACTGGTTCTTGTCCTTCGCTCTGACAGGGTGGAGAGGCCAAACATCCTGAAGATTTCGATCCACAATGCTTGTGTCCTCTCGATTGTTATAACCATAATCACATTTCTCACAGTAATAACCGTATCCCAAGAATCCAGTGATACTGTAATGGTATCGAAATGGTCATCGTGATGATAGACGTTAATGTATTTTCCATCCTTAAAGTCTTTCCCTCGAAACAACAGAGGCCTACGCATTTCTTGAGGATGCATGTTCAAGGTGTATCGTGGAGCTAGGGCATCTTGAAATTTTTGCATCTCAGGAATGCCACAGGGTGTGTCTTTCGGCAAACCAGCTTGTTGAAGCAGGAGTTCTGCTTCGTTTCGTTGTTTGGCTCGGTCCGATTGTCGAATAGTTTTCCAGGCTCTTTTCCATTCTACCGTGTCGTTCTTGTTGGCATAGGTTCGTCCCACCACGATGGCCTGGGTTAAACACGTCTGTTCTTCAGGGTTGTGATTTCGGACGAGACTTGTTTTGGTGCTGCGAAGCTCGTCCACAATAACATCTTTTTGCGTCCAGTCCCTTGAGGAGGAGAGACGTGGGTCATGTCCAGTGTGGCTTTTCCATCGGTGATGTCAAACTGGTCATGGGATTGTTGTACGTGTTGAATCTTGTCCATGACTTTGGAAGCGGTCAATTCTGCAGGGCTGCTAAACTCGATCCAAACAGGGGATTTCAAACCGTCGTGTTATATGGAAAGTCTCAAGCGATCGTCTTTTTTGGGTTGACATTGTCGCTTGAGTGTGGTAAGTAAAGAATCCCACACCCCAGTGATGAACCCTTCTGCTTTCTGCAACGGTACTTCGGACTTGAAATCTTTAAACTTCACTGTATTTATAAGCCGTAGTTCTAAATTTTCTAGAGGAGCGCTTTTCCGTCTCTCGAATGGAATAGTACTTTTCAGGGTTGACTAAGGGTGGTGAACTTTGTTTAGAGGGTTTGGATTCTGGCTCACTCATGTTCTCTTCAAAATCACTGGCATGAATTTGTGCCAAGACTTCAGCCCTGGTACTAGGCGATAGATCACGTTTCTGCTTCTTACTTACTTCTTCTATCTTCTCAAATGAATTGGATCGTTTCATCTTGATAGAAAAATGTCAAATGACTCAAGTTAAAACACCATGGACTAATTTATAGTCCTGGCAGACCAGCGTATATAAAAGGGTATGTGTCTTGTCCTTTCACTATTCATTTCACCCTCAAACCGAGCACAAAGATGGAAGAGACTTCACAAATCGAACATTTCATCAGAGCTTTGCGAGGGGTCATTAGAAAATTCTCTTCAGACCAGCCGACGGATTACTCTCCTTCCTTGCGAGATAAAAGTGAAGATACTTGCTATATCTGTCAGAAGAAAGGGCATTGGTCTTCAGAGTGTCCAGACCGTCAAAAAAGAAAAAAAGGGGCTAGAAAAGACAAAAGTCAAGATACCTGTTATTATTGTCAAGAAAAAGGACATTGGTCTCCAGATTGCCCAAAAAGGAAACAAGAGGAGTCAGAAGAAAAGAGGGATTCTTCAGAAGAGAGAGATTCTTCAGAGGAAGAAAGCAGCCAGGTAAAGAAAAAGAAACAGGAGAAGAAAAGAAGAAGGGAAGAAAGTGAGGAGGAAGAGGAGGAAAAGAATGTGACGGTGAAGAAATTTAAAAAACAGAGAAACTAAAACAATGAGACAGAAGAAGTGTATGAACTTTTGAAAGTGCTCTGTTGTGAATTGTGAATTGGATTGTTAATATTTATAAAAGAATAAATTAAGTATTAAAAGGTAAGTGTCTTTGATTTTAAAATAAGAACGTACACTCACGCACTCATACACAGACACGTTCTATAGGGGTAAAATTGTTTTGTTTTTTTGAGTTATTGGCAATTGAAAGTCTATCTCTTTTCGAGAGACGTGGGTGGCCCTGAAAAGGGCCTTTTTTGGTGTAGGGGTGAGTTTAAGGAATCAACTTTAACTGTCTTAAGCCACGGCCGAGGCCTACTTCTGGACTGAGTACTGTTGATGATGACGATTTGGTTGAAATTACTAAGGGTGGTAGGATAGGCTTAGTCACAGGGTTAGAGTGTTTAGCTCGGGAAGGTCGTATTCTCTTCGGTCGTAATAAAGAAGTCTGATACATTTGTTTCAGACTTCTTAACTCCACTAAAATGTCTAACAATACCGTGACCGTTTGATTTTCACACCCTTGTTTCTTTGCTGCTGCTTCTTCTTCTTCTTGTTTTTTTCTTACCTCTTCTTCTTGCTGTTGTTGCTGTAGGAGAAAAGCTTGTTCCGCTTCCTTTTGCTGTTGTATAAATTTCTCCGACCCTTCTTTCTGTCTCTGTCTAAAATTCTCCACGTGCGGTAATGAAGGAGACGAAGGTTCCGGAACAAATTCTTGCGAGGTAAGAAAATCCACAAAATCCCAATTTACCTCTTCTGAAAGTAAGTTCGGGTTCCCTTGGGTGGTCTCCACTGCTGGTGCACCCCAAATGATCGTTTTCTGAGTTTCCGTCATGTTGAATAACTGTCGCATAGATTGACTGCACACAGGCGCTAGCGAATCTATATAGACCACGTGACGTCACAGACTGCTCTCTTCTGAATGGACGATGGCTGACTGAATTGTGTAACGCGTGTTTGGATTGGTCAATGAACTCAATCCGTTTCAATCCTTCCTCTACCTATAAATAAGCGCAGTTCACTGCATTGATTCACCTGTTCTCGGCGCATCAAGATGTGGACCGATGTGCACTCTTCAACGTTTGTGTCAATGATGATGTTCCGGACGGACATACCCATGTATGTCCGATCCAACTGGACAGTTGTCCATAGGACCGACACGAACCTGTGGATACGTAGGATCTACGTAGAAAGACAAGGATGCCTGAAAAGAGTGATAGTCTATGGACCTACCATTAGACGAAGCCTAAGACGAAGATGATGTTGCAGATGCCCTTTATGTTAAGGGCATATTAACATAAACCCAAAGGCCCTTTTCAGGGCCACCCACGTCTCTCGAAAAGAGATAGACTTTCAATTGCCTACCCTTTTTTTATTTAATATATGTGTGTTTAATATGTGTGTGTGTGTGTGTGTGTGTGTGTGTGTGTGTGTGTGTGTGTGTGTGCGTGTTCTATCCCTCTCCCCTGTTCCATTTCCATTGACCCATCAGGTCGGGACCTTATTACAATAGGGTCCCGACCCTGTTCCATTTTCCCTTGACGCTCAACAGGCCCAATATTTTTTCCATGTTCAATTCCACTTGAGGCTAGAGTGGCCCAAGATTTTTTCCCATGTTCAATTCCCCTTGAGGCTAGAGTGACCCAAGACTTTCCCATGTTAAATTCCCTTTGAGGTTAAAGTGGCCCAAGTGTTTTCCCATGTTAAATTTCCATTGAGGCTAGAGTGTCCCAAGACTTTCCGATGTTAAATTCCCCTTGAGGCTAGAGTGTCCCATGATTTTTCCCCATGTTAAATTTCCATTGAGGCTAGAGTGTCCAAGGGGGTTCTGTAATGCTAATTCCCATTGAGGCTAGGGTATCCCCATTCACTACTTCGGTAACAATGTTGCAACCATGTGAGGTGACGTCACAGTTCTGAGCAAAGGAGTGAGACTTAGATTTATATAACACATACAATAGACAACATACAACAGACAAACACTGATACAAATGACCAAAAATAAATTTGAGGCAATAAAGCAATTCTTTTCGAGGCATATGAGTGGCCCTGAAAAGGGCCGTTGGGTTCTTCTATTTTCTCAAGTAGTTCATCCATTTTCTCACTTTCACAATGATTCCTTTCTTTTTCTTCATCTCCGTCTCTGTCATCCAGTCAGGATGTCCCATGTATCTAAATTTCTCCTGTTTCTTGATCCAGGTGTTATTCAGTCTTTCAAATGCTTCTTTTTTTCTTTCTGTTCTGTTCTTCTTTCCTCTCCTTCACCTCTGTTTCCAACACTTTTCTTATCATTTCTTCTGCTAAACCCCACTTCACAAAGACTACTCAGTCCAATACAACGTGTCTTCTAGGAAACACCTGACTTTGATTATATGACCAAGTGCTTCCTTCAAGCTACCTACTTTCACATTCCGAGGTTGAATAAATCTTCTTAATTTCTTCACTTCTTCCTCTGTCATGCCTTTTACTTGATCTTTCGCTAATTTCAAACTGGTCACGAAGTCTAGGATACCTCCATACTTGAATTCTGTCTCAAGCCTTTCCACCATATGTGTAACATCCATCATCTAGTACCAACAGTTCTTTAACTAGTTGAACAACTATATGGATATTTTCTTTTATTCTGCGTAGAACTGCGCGAACGACGAACGCTTTGACTTTATATTTGTCAAGCACGGGCGTGAAGGAAAACATCCCTTACATTCACTTCACGTATTTCTTACTATCCACACAAACGTGAAAAGCAAAAGAAAACACGAATATACTATCCACACACGAGAAGGGGAAAAGACCTTATTATACTATCAAAACCTAAAATATAATATCCACACACAAGAAGAAGAAAACAAACCCCGCATTTACTAACCACGCACGCGAAGGAGAAAAAAAACAACAGAACTAAATATACCATCCACACAAAAAAAGAAGAAAGAATAGGAAACCAATCCCTAAATGTATTACCCACACAGAGGTGAGGAGCAAAAACAAACCAAAATATACTACCCACACATGGGAAGGAGAAAAACAAACTCTTAATATACTATTCACAAAACCAAACTATACTATTCACACATGGAAAGGAGAAAGAAAAAAACCCCACAATATCTACTATCCACACAAACGTACTCGAACGCTTACAAGCCCAAAAATCTACTACCCGCACAAGCGTATGCTCACTTATACAAACACAAACTCTACTATCCACACAAACGTACGTGAACTCACACAAACACACACATGCATTCACGCACACACACACACACACACACACACACACACACACAAATAAACACACATTCACACAAGTTGGCAACTTGAAAAGTCTCGTTTCTAGTGCATTAGGCTAGCCCTGAAAAGGGCTAATTTCTTAAAACTCCAAATGCACTTGAGTAATGCCGGCATCTCCCAGGCCTAGCATCACAAACACATCTCCTACTCCAATCTTGCTACCAGTTCAGTCTTGCTCTTGGGAGCGCAGAGGCTGGTTGATTGGCTTCAGAATCCCAATCTTCCGTTTGTGGGATTCTGAAGTGTTCTTGTCTTCTATGCCAAACCCGTGGATGACGAAGTTGTGGTACTGCTAGTGTCTGTGGTACTTGTCCTCGTTATGGTACTGCTGATAGTGGTTGTTGTGGCTCTTGTGGCTGTGGCAGTCCTGCCGGTGCTGGTGCTGCCTTGTGGAAGCGTCCTCACCACAAGCTTTACCACACAACTTTGCCTCAGCATGAGGTGAGGTAGGATTCTTTCTTCCTTGACTTTCATCTTTTTCCTCTCCTCCTCTTTTACTATTTTCGCTTCCTCTTCGATCGCCTCCATAGCCAGCTCATCCAGGAGTCTCCTGGCATATTACAGGTGCATTTGGAGTTCAATTAGTTTCGCTATTCGGCTCATTTTCTTTGTAGTTGACTGGACAATGATGGGTAGTCAGAGCATTTCCCTTTATATTTGTAAAGCGCGGATGTGATGGAAAACATCCATCTGATACCAAAACGTACAAGATTATATCAGCACCCCTAAGAAACATGGATCGCGCGGACTTAAAAGGAACACTCACTCACTCTTTTACTGACAATCACTAATTTAAAATTTTGATAAGCTACGGAAACGGAGTGATTATACACGCACTTCTAACAAAGATAAAGAAATAATGTGCTTATATACGCAATTCTATTTTTTTCTAACTATGGCAATCTTTTGCCGATGTACTTGAGAGTGTGGTGATGCGTGAAATATTTCCACATGCGTTCTCTCAAGGTACATTGAAAACGTTCCACGATGCTAGTTTTAGTTTCAGGATTCTCAGTGGTGAAAATTTGAATGGCATGTTTCTTTAATTCTATTTGAAAAGCCTGGTTCAGAAATTCGGTGCTTTGTCAGTTTGCTATCGAAGACGGTGACGACCGCTTTGTTCAACACCAGTTCCTCCAACTCACACTTACTCACTGCTCAATTAGGAAGTCAATGGCACGACCCAGGCAAATTTGGAAAAGACATCGATGACACAAAACAAATATTTGTAGCCCCGATTGTAGCTTGCCAAATGAGAGACATCGGCTAAATCAGCTTGCCATTGATGATCCATGCCCTCCACTCGACTGCGACTTCTGGAAACCTTTCGTCGAATGGGTTTGTCTAAAGTGTAGGTAGCTTGTTCTTGTAACCGTCGTTGCACTTAAGGTAAACGGAGACTTTGTAGTCGAGTTTTGGCAGCACGATACAATTTCTGAACTCCTACGTAACCTGCAGGATGGGAAGGATTGTAGTAAATGCTGCCTAACACATTCTCCATTTTTGTTAATAAGTCACCCAGTCCTTGGTGATACTATTTTGGACGGGGCGAAAGGGTGGTTTGGAAACAGATTTACGTGTCCGATGGGCCACGGAAGTAGAAGTGGAAGGTAGTGGAGGTGGTAATGGAATGGCATTGGTCTTCTTTTCTTTTTTCACTTCTGGTTTCCCGTCTTTCTTTTTACTTCTGTCGAAGGAGGAGTGGACATCGTCTTTTTAACCTAAGCTTTGATTTCTTCTCGTTGGGCTGTGGGGGAAGGGGTCAACAAGAATGCTGTAATCTTACTAGGAATGGGAGCTGCTGACTGTTTGAAAAACCTCTCGTATGTCTTCTTCCTCAGGTTTTCGTGGGGATTGCGTCTCTCATGGCCAATGGTGGTGGTTGGGTGGTGGTGGTGGTGTGGTTGATTGAATTTTCATCAAGGTCTTAAAATCTTTCAGAGTGGGTAGACTGTTTCGTGTAAAGCTTTCTGGTGAAAGAGTTGCAGTCGTTGCAAGAGTTGCCCGTATTTTTGCGATTTATTTGTTTCGGACAAATCCTGGCTATCCATCAATGATTGTAATTCATGTTGTAACTGGGACATACTGGTCAAATTTGGATTGGGAGGTAAATGGGGGGGGGGGGTCCGTTGTTCTTGCCAACGATGGTATTCCATCCATCTTTTGTAAGGCAGTAAAGCCAGTTTTCGTCCTTCCATTCGATCTCAAGGGTCACGTCTGAGATGTTTGGACTACAGTGGTTCCATTTATCTTGCTCCCACGAGGGCTCCCAACATGGTTCCTAATACTCCTTTCAGCAAGGGTCCTAACAACAGAGGCAAAATTCCTCCGCGTTGGACCAACATCTTCTTCTTTTGACGAATGGAGATTTTCTTTTGAACCATTTGACGAAGAACTTGACGGTGTTTGGCTAAGCATTGTTTCTGGTGTTTGGATAGATTTATCGTACCTTTCAAGACGTTCAAACAACATTCGCACACGGTATCGATGACATCTTTGGAGGCAGTTTGAATTAGCTTTTCTCGCATGGGTGGAGAAGCTTTGGACAGGACAGACAACATGTCCCCATGTTTAACTAAACGAGAAGGCAGTCCTTTCCTTTTCTTATCTTTGGGTTTAGAAGAGGGATGTTTTCTGGAGGGTGACATCTTTGCATGTTGGTTCCGGGACACACACCAAAAAATACACTGATGTCAATGACTAAGCACACGTCCTTTTATGGCTTTTTGACTGTCGCTTCGTCAAAAAGGTGACAATGTGTTTTCCAAAATCGCCAAAAAATCATCCTGTTTGGTTACTCCTCTTTTTGTTAGGACTACCGTGTATTTTCTTAGGGTGACGTTGATGCTTGGCTAAGCGTTTTATCGGATGAAGAGACTGTCCTTGTCTCTTTCCTATTTGGACAGGAGAATGACGATTGTGACGGTGTGCAATTCTTTGAGGTGACATCTTTTGGCGTTCAGGAGCACAAAAACACTGATACGCATGTTTTGCCTCAGGCATTTTATACTGGAACGCGTTGCTACTGATTGTCCTTACGTCGTATCAACTTAATGACAGGCATCACGCGTCGGGGAGGGGTTCGCAACGGACTAAATCGGGACAGTTCATGCTTGGAAAAATCCAGTAAATTCTGTAACATGCCAGATCTCTCTTGGACTTCTATTTTGGGAGCAGTACTTTGTGAGCAGCAGCTGCCACTGCAGGTAAAGAGGAGGAAGGTGTCACCACTGAAGGTGAAGTTTTCGGAGACGCCGGTTTAATCAACTGAGGAAGAACGGGTGTCAAATTGGGTTGAGCTGGCATCACCAGCAACGGAGACGTGAAAGAACCTGAGGCTACCGGAAACGCGGTCACCGTCGTTGCATGTAGTGGTTTGTGAATGTAAGGTTGCGTCTTGACCGAAGTGTCACTCTGTGGACTTTTCTTTTTCTTTTTCTGTGGGCTTTTCTTTTTCTGGGGTTGTGGCCTGGTCTTGACACCGCTTCTATTTTTCTTCTTTGGGCTTCGTTTGGCATTTTTGGGAGTGGCTTTTTTCTTAGGGAGAATTTTTGGGGCATTATGATCCCATCTTAAGAGGGAGCGAATGATGACATCTCCTAGAGTACCGCCCCCTCCAGGTTTCAAAATGATTTGTTTTTTTGTTTTAGTGTCGATGAGTGGATTGGCCAGTTGAGTCAAGGCTACGTTGTTTCTGTCAAAAAAGAGTTTGGTTTGATGAGGAATCTGAATGTTGCCTTGCAGTAATTGACGCGCTGTCACCGTAAACCATCGTAAGACTTCTTTGAGACTGGCTTCTAAGACACGAGCACATATTTGTGGATTTTTTTCGCGACTGATGCCATACAGGGCACTAATCAATTTGATGGGAAGATGAGACTGAAGGGACGTCATGTTGACGCTGTGTGAAACAGACACAAAGTGCCGTAGGTTTTTATCGATTTTTTTAGGGTTAAGTCGAGGACGGAGATATGTACAGGACAAGCCCTCCGTCTTGACACCAGTGGTGAAACAAATGGGTAAGAAATCGTAACTAATCGGGAGTGGTGGGTTTGAAATCGACGAGTAGATAGGCGTGTGTGATTTGAGTGGCATCGTTGTACGGATGAGTTAGCCAAGGTGTTCCTAACTGTTTGGCTAGGACTTGCACTTGCGATTTATCTCTAGGGCTTTTAAACAAGACCACGTAATGAGCATTGAGACTGATGGTGCGATGGGCTTTACTTCGTTGAAACAGATTTGGGCAATGTAATAAATTACACTGGCATTACGATGATGCCCTTTGCGCAAAAACCTCAGTTTAATTTCTTCTTCGTCTTCTCCTAGCATGTCGTCGAAAATGACCAGATGGGTTTGACGGGGGTCAGACACAATTCCGTCGTCATCGTTAGTAATGCCTTCCACAAACACGATGGAATCACTTTGACTTTCTCGCAAGAGGCTGTACATGGATTGTAACTCTTTGTAAAACCACACGATTCGTTGAGGTAGACGATCGATTAAATGATGTTTATGTTCGATCAAACGGTTGACAAATTCGGTTTTGCCTGAACCGCTAGGTCCAGCAATGAGGATGTTAAAGGGATGGCGAAGATACAAAGCCTCCCAACTGGCACGATCTAAGTGTTCGTCGATGACGTTAATAGTGGAGGAAGAGGGAGCAGAGACAACAGAGGTAGCCATAGTGTAAGGAATGTCACTTGTGACACGAAGACAGACAAGACAAGAGTTTTTATACATTTTTTAGGATACGTTTACTGATTTTTTGAAAATAAACACGAAATCCAAATATACATACAAGCCAAAGGCTTAAGTAGAACGATAAAATACACATCATAACGATCAAAGTGGAATATAAAAAGTCTCTGTACAACATGTATTTGGTAACTAATTTGTCCTTGGGACAGTGTGTAATGTTCATACAGTCTCGACATGGAGTAATGACACACAAGTGTCTTCCTGGAATGGTCTTTCGGGAATGTCCATGACAGTCCTGTCCTGAAAGGAGTGGTTGTCCTCAGTGACGGGTTCTTCTGGCTCTGTCACTAACACAGGTTGAAAATTGACTATTTCCTTGGACGTTTGAATGTAGGATCAAAACTCTCGAGCATAATGGGCCACATCTTGGGTTAAAGCCTCAAAACCCCAGTTTTTTCAGTCACGTACATCTGTCCAATGAGGGTGTAAGTCACAAGTTACACACACATTCACATCTGCGGTAATTCAAAGTTGAGGAATCTTTTTTCCTGTTGAAGTCGAGAAGTATCCAGATGAAATCGCAAGGCTTTGAGCAGAATGAGTCTCTCGTGAACATTTAAAGGGACTACTGTCATATTTTATTTGGTGGTAAGTACTGTTTGTAAAGAGTCCACAAGGAATCGGCTGGTAAACGAAATCCCAGAAAACAAGTCACTAAGACACACACCACACGGCGATCCCAATTCAATAGACACAGTTCTCGTAATAAGTGTTGGTAATCTTCCACTGTTTGAATTGTGTCATTAACTTCATTCCACTGAATCTGTTGTATCACTTCTGATAAAAGTTGTGGCATGGTATCCTGTTTTTATACCCGCTTTTATCGGATGTAATAAGTGTACTTTCTACACAAAACTGATTGTACTCCAGTAGCTAAACCAATTTTTTTAGTCTCTAGTTCACACACTACACATCGCAGAGTATTTTCCTCTAAAGACAAAATTCGATTATGTAAAGGATTTTAGTAAACTCGTGGTGGTATGACCAACATGTAAGTAGTAGGATGAGTAGACACCAGAGTCTTCTGGTCCTTGTCCAGTTGAACAAGGTCTGACCACTGGAACAATTTCAAATGAATCAGTCCTCTTATAGCATTTAGGTACCAGTGGTTCCAACACTGGTGACGTAACGGATGCAATTGTTCTTTGCGTTTCACTTGACTTTTGACCAGTTCTCGGTAAATGCGTTCTCTCAGCTCCACATGCAAGCCCGAATGTTCTCTTTTAAAATATCCACGATCATGTCAGTCAATATTATTTCATTTAAAATCTTCTCCTAGAGCGAAATTAATGAACATGGTGAGTAATTTCTGACCACTGCCATTCAGGGTAAAGATCATGAATGTCAATGAAATCTTCTGATGTAAAGGGTCTAAAGCGGAATAATAGGGTGAACGCACACTTGAGCCAGAAAAATCTGATCCGTTTGTTGATTTCTTTCACTTTCCTCTTATGAATTTCTGGACACAAAAGTTATACAGTCACCCATTGAGAATTTGCTCTGGAAAGTCCCTGCCAAACTTCCTTGTAGATCTTCTCTTGCAGTTCGTTTGGTAATGATGCATATAATTTTTTAAAAAGGGTATAAATACTGGTCTCGGTGGTGTCCAACGTTTAACTCCTATCCAGTCTGGTTTATTACTCGGTCCCACTAAAGGTAGGTAGTGACAATTTTGGGACCATCGAACATGTTCCAGGTATGCCGTATCTTGTTGCTCCCACTGGTGAAGTGACCGCAAATGAAGCACTTCACTTTATCCCCTTCGCCCAAGTAGAAAAATTAGGCTCTGTCTAATTCTTCGGGGCTAGGTCCTCCCATATATTTAGGCCATTTTTCATGGACGGTTTGAAGACGATTTTCAAAGTCACAGTATTCAGGCAAACGCACAGGGTACTAATATTCGTGCTCATGAGGGCAGGGTGACATCAACAGGAGTTTGCTCAGTGTTTGATGACATCCGTAGGTTGGTAGACGCATGGCCTCACGTGAAAGTTGACATTGACAATGAAAACCAGTAAAGAGCCCGCGATAACGAGTGGCATTGCTTTCGCATCCGCCAGGTTTGACACGCACAACATCCCTTTATATGGTAGGTGTAGTGGTAGTCATAGTACTGATAACAAAGTTCCCGCGATGCTTTACTGCATCGCTCTCATCGCAAGGCTTAGCATCGCACTCCACTTGAGAATCACCGAACTTGAATGATGGCTGTTTCAAAAGATTCATCTTTCTCGCTTGGTCCTGGTAGTCACAATGAACTATCGATCTTGGACATTGTCCTTTTTTATATGCTGACAAATATCGACGTGACCGTACGGTAACGTGAAGTGATTGGGAAGCCGTACTCGCTTCTGGTACACAATCTGATACAGCTTTTCCAAGAGTCGACTGACGATTTGGCGAGTGTGTAAACGTACAATCGTGTTCGGCTCGTAGGTGGTCACTTTAAAGTTTCCATCCTGTCCAGACTGCAAGGCTTCTTTCAATACCCCAAAGTTTACCACTCGACTGGTGCGATAATTGAGAGTCAATCCTTTCACTTTACACTCGGCGTACACTTGTCCTTGTTTGTCCCGGTATTCGTTGCCGTAATTATCAGGACCACGACTAGCGAAACTTAAAAACTTGTTGTCATCTGTCCAGGCTCCTAAACGGTCTTCTTCAATGTTAGGGTGACGTTGACCCGGGCAACCGATGTACATGCAACTTAACGTGTCAAAGTACAGGACGCGATCACCTAACAGTTCTAAAGCTTCGTACAATTTTAAGCGAGCATGGGTTGTCACGTAATCCGCAATGATGACATTTCCAAATTTTTCGGCTTGTACAAAGTCCAGATCTTCGTCGTAATTTATTAAGATCAAATCCTCACGAACGACGTTCACGTATTTCATGTATTTGGTTTTGTCGTGAATCATCTGGAAGTACCGGGAAGGTTCTGTCAAATACTCTGTCTTGGTAAACACGGTCGTAATGCCATTTTGCCCCACAAGCAATTTAAGATCACTTTGGCAAACGATCGCCTTCCTTCGTTTTTCTCGATGTGGTCTAAAGTGATGCCTTCCTGTTCCCCGTATTTCTCTTTGAATGTATTTTGGTCTTCGGGAATATGGCACCAGGAAGAATAACCATTGGCTTCTTGTTTCAGTTTTAAAAAGGCATCCACGAGGTCTGCGAAAATGCCTTTCTGAATTGGGTCACCCTTTTGGTATTGTTGTGTCTGGGGAAAGTGGTAAATTTCGTATCCTTCTAACAGTTGGTATCCCAGGTCCAAAGCTTTGAACGATTCCACGCTAAATCACGTTCCCGTCAAGGAGCGTTCTTCCTGGGAATGCTAACAAGGCTGGTCTTGGTTGCACGTTTCGGCACAAGTGCGATACAAGGGAAACAGTAGTTTTCCTTGGCAATGGTGAGGTAACATGGGATGGTACAAGTCTGTGGGAGGTAAATCTTTGTACTTAATCAAGCCTTCGAATTGTCGAATGTTGTCCAGATGGATGTGTTTCGTCAACAGTTGTGGGAGCCCTGCAGGTCGTGACAATATCTGCTCACGTAGGGATGCAGTGAACACAGGTCCAAGTTTTTGATTTCCTCTCCTTTTTCCTCGTCGGCTTGGTACAACAAACAGGTGAAATTTGGCCTTCCTCCGTACAAACAGTCCCTCGGGTTCAGTGGGTCCATCAACTTGTAACTTTCCATCATGTGTTTAAAATCGGGATCGGTTTTCAAACGATTATCGTACTCGTGATCCCATATTTCCACCATTTGGTATCCTTGCTGTTCTAATTTCAAGCGCCTCTGACAAGTGGCCTGGTACAAGTCTTTCATGGTTAGTTGTAAAAACTGATTTTTAGTGTTACGTTCAGGGTGGATGAGGGGACATCCATGAAATAAGCAACCGTTAAACTCGTACACAATCTTGGGGTTTTCTAAGTCTCAGCCATCCACTGAATACGTTCCGATGGTCTTTTCACCTCCTCCGTTGCGGACTAGATGAATCCATTTGTCTTCCTTGTCGTACAAGTAATGTAACCAGCGTAAGGCTTTGACCGAGTATTGACATTTGACAAAGTTGGTCGTTTGAGGCCTGACAACAGCCAGTGTGTTTTAGGGCATGAATCGTTCACGGTACACTAAGGAACATGCTTTGGCAATGGTGCAGGCTTCTTTCAAAGGATCGACACCTCCGTGTTCCATGAACAGTTCTTGAAATTTCCACAGCAACTCCGTAAAATGTCCACGTCGAAACGACAATACTTTAACATTTCTTCCTGAAAGTCGAAAGGGTCCGAGGCGTGAGCCTGGTACCAAGCGTAGAAAGCTTTTCGTTGTTCGGTACGCATGTTGTCGGGGTCGTAGGTGTGATCCTCAGGCAAATGGGATAGAGCGGCGTGTTGATTGGCTTCTGTATTGGAAAAGTGAGGAAAGTAGCCTTTGGCCATTTCTGTCATTCCAAACGTTTTAGGCAATTGACTCAAAGGCATGGCGAAGTAGCTCATCGAATCTTTAAACTGTACTTGTCCCACTTGCATGGAAATTATTTTGGCCCGTTCAAAGTGACTTTAGGACGTTCGGTACCTTGTTCCGTATAGTATCTCAAAAGAAACTGTCCATCGTATCCAGAGAAATTGTGAGCCATCACTGTGGCATGGCGATGACGACGTTCGATGTCCTCCTGGCTCCACGTCTCGTCGATGGGGTCTAAGATCGATTGGGCGAATTCGGCTAACGTGTTCGGTCCCCGAAAAATCTTTTTCACGTCTTCCAGGAATCTTGCTGCAATGAGGGCAATAACTAAAGATAGGCTCTTTAATGCACTACTCGCACTCTCGATGAGCCACACAGAAATTAGGAATGTGAATGGCAGTCTCTTGCATGCATTCGAAATCGAAATGGATGAAATTGCCTTTCTTCGTCATCATCTTCCTGTTGCGATTGGTATTTTTGAATGTAGCATTGATGTTCCAAATCCACGATTTGGTGACAAATGTGACATCGTTTCTTTCCTGAACATACGTGTGACTTGGCGATATTGGTACAAGTAGGACACAATCTCAGAAGTTGACAAGCACTTTTCTGCTGTTAACCTTGGGATTTTAGATGCTGTTGATAACAGGTAGGGCTGACAAATGTTCGCTGACAAGCAGGGCAATGCACTCTTTCTTGTCTTTCGTCCAGACAGGGCTGAGAGGCCAAATATCCTGAGCATTTCGATCCACAATGCTTGTGTTGCTCTCAATTGTTATAGCCATAATCACATTTCTCACACTAATATCTGTATCTCAGGAATCCAGTGATATTGGTAATGACATCGAAATGTTTATTGTGATAGCAGACGTGAATGTATTTTCCATCTTTGAAGTTTTTGCCTCGGAACAAGAGAAGTCCGCGCACTTCTTAAGGGTGCACATTCAAAGTGTAGAGTGGAGCTAGGACATCTTACAATTTATGCATTTGAGGAATGCCACAGGGTGTGTCTTTGGATAGTCCTGCCTGCTGTAACAGGAGTTCTGCTTCACTTCGTTCTTTGGAGGCTCAGTCCGATTTTTGAGTAGTTTTCCAGGCTCTTTTCTATTCTACCGTGTTGTTCTTGTTGGCATAAGTTCGTCCTACGAGGATGGCACAGGCTAAACACATCTGGTCTTGAGGGTTGTTAATATGGACGAGGCTGCGCTAGATGCTTAAAATCGTCCATCAGAAGCACCTTTTTGCATCCTGTCCCTTGGGAATGAGATACGTGAGTCATAAACAGTATCGCTTTTCCATCGGTGATGTGAAACTTGTCATTGGATTGTTGCACATGTTGAAACTTGTCGATGACCTTGGAAGTTTGTCAATGATGCTTGGTTGTTAAATTCGATCCAAACGGGGAACTTTAAACTGTCGTGATGAATGGAAAGTCTCAAGCGATCGTCTTCTTTGGTTTGACATTGGCGTTTCAGAGTGGTTAACAAAGAATCCCACACCTCGGTGATGAAGCCCTCTGCTTTCTCCAGTGGTACATCTGACTTTAAATCTTTAAATTTCACCGTGTAGGTGTAAGCCGTAGTTCTAAATTTTCAAGAGGAACGCTTTTCCGTCTCTTGAATGTGATAGTACTTTTCAGGGTTTACTAATGGTGGTACACTTTTGCTGGGTGTAGGCTCTCTGGGTCTGGATTCTGGTTCACTCATCTTCAAAATCACTGGCATGAATTTGTGCCAACACTTCAGCTACTGTACGAGGCACTAAATCACGTTTCTGTCTCTTACTTTCTTCTCCTTTCTTCACTAATGTATGCGACCGTTTCATCTTGACTGCGAAAAGTCAAATGACTGCATTTTAAACGTAACGGGTCACTTTATATCCATGGCAGACCTGTATATATATAAAGGGTGTGTGACTTCCCTTCCAATATTCATTTCACTCTCAAACCGAGCAGAACCCTGGAAGAGCCTACACAGATCGAATTTTTGATCGGAGTTTTGCGAGGTGTCATAAAAAATTTCTTCAGACAAGCCGACGGACTACTCAACGTTCTTTCGAGATAAAAGTCAAGATACTTGCTATATCTGTAAGAAAAGAGGAGATTGGTCTTTAGAGTGCCCAGACCGTCAAAAAAGCAAAACAGGTGCTAGAAGAGACAAAAGTCAAGATACCTGTTATCATTGTCAAGAAAAAGGACATTGTTCTGCAGATTGCCCTAAGAAAGAACAGGAGCAAGAAGAAGATCGGGGTTCCGAATAGGAAGAAGAAGTACCCTCCCCAAAGGAAGAACTCCGACAACTGCAGAAAGAGAAACATGAGAAGAAAAGAAGACGAGGAGAAATTGAGGAAGAAGTGGAGGAAAAACTTGTGAAAGCGAAGAAATTTAAACAACAGAGAGACTGAACACAGTCACAGAAGAAGCCTATGAACTTTTTAAAGTGTTGTGTTGTGCTGTGAATTGGACTGTAAAATTTTTACATGAATAGACCAGGCATAAAACGTAAGTGTCTCTTGGTTTTGATTTTTAGAATAAGAACCTTCACTCACGCTCTCACACACGTACAATATGGGTAAAAAGGGCTTTTTGAGTTTGAACTGATTTTAGCAATTGAAATACTAATTCTTTCGAGAGATGTGGATGGCCCTGAAAAGGGCCTTTAGATATTTTGCTTGTTTAAAAAAGAAAACACCTCATGAATGGGACGTAATCATCTTTAACTGCCTTAAGCCTTTGCCACGACCAAGGCCTACTTCTGAACTGACTCCTGTCGATGACGATTTGGTAGAAATCACTAGTGGTGGTATGGCAGGCGTAGTCACAGGGTTGGGTTGTTTAAGCTCGGGAAGGTCTTTTCTCTTCGGTCGTAATAAAGACGTCTGATAGATTTGTTTCGGACTCCTTAACTCTACTAAAATGTCTAAGTGTACCTTGACCGTTTGACTTTCACTGTCCTCCTCAATCTTAGACCTTGTTTATTCTCTGCTTCTTCTTCCTGTCGGTTCCTTCTTGCCTCTTCTTCTTTTCGCTGTTGTTGAAGAAGAAAAGCTTGTTCTGCTTCCTTTTGCTGCTGTAAAATTCTTCTTTCTGTCTCTGTTTAAAATTCTCAACGTGTGGTAAAGAAGGAGAAGGTGGCGAAGGTACTGGTACATGTACACTTTCTTGCGAAGAAGAAAGAAAATCGACAAAATCCCAACTAAAATCAACCTCTTCTTAGGTTCCGTCATGATTGAAAACTGTGTCGCATGGACTGACTGCGTACAGACGCTAGCGCATCTATATAGGGAATGTAACGTCACAGACTGCTCTCTTCGGATTGGAAGACTGACTCCGTTTTGTGACTGACTTTTGTAACGCGTGTTTGGATTGGTGAATTAACTTAATCTGTTTCGATGTTCCCTTACCCTATAAAAAAAAACCCGTTCAGTTCATTCCCTTCACCTGTTCTCGTCACAAGATTTTGACCAACGTAGAATCATCTACTCTCGTATCGACAATGCTGTTCCGTACGGACTTACCCATGTATGTGAAATCATGATGTACAATTATCAGGATTACGGATACGAGCGTTTGGAAAAGAAGAACTTATGTGGAGAGACAAGGTTGTTTGAAAAGGGTTCTTATCTACGGACCTGAAGTGAGGAGAAGTTTGAAGAAGAGAAGAAAACCTGTGCGATGCCCTCTATGTTAACGGAATGATGTTAACATAAACCCAAAGGCCCTTTTCAGGGTCACTCATATGCCTCGAAAAGATTTGCTTTCTTGCCTCAAATATTTTTTGGTCCGTTATATGTTGTATGTTTATTGTATGTGTTATATTAATCAATGTCCCACTCCTTTGCTCAGTAATGTGACGTCGCCTTACGTGGTTGCAACAGTGTTACCAATCTCCCATAACGTGACGTCAGACGCTATACAGACCCCACTTTCCCTTGTCGCTATACAAACCCAATAGTCCCATGTTAAATTTCCCTTGACGCTAAACTTGTCCCACTGTGATCTGTAAAAGTCTTGTCGCTATAATGGCCCGGGGGTCTGGTAATGCTAATTTCCATTGTCGCTATAGTGGCCCAGGGAAGGTATTGTAATGCAAAATTCCCATTGTCGCTATAGTGGCCCACTTCACTACTTTCATTTATATTTAAAATGTTTTGGACACACACACACACACACACACACACACACGTCAAGGAACAAATCTACACCACTTCCAACTACCTTCTCTTCAGTCGACCTTCCGGATATGTTTGCAAATTTCTTCCGTGACAAAGTACAGACCATTAGAGATAAGCTTGACACCACAATTTCAATTGACTCGTCGTCACCGTACAGTTGGGATACAGAATTTGAGCGGCAACCATTATCAGCATTTGAACCTGTCTCTATGGATTTCGTACGTATACTCGTGATGAAGAGTGCACCAAAGTCATGTGAACTTGATCTATTCCAACATCATTTCTGCGTGAGTGCTTAGATCCAGTATTGCCTTCACTAACTGATGTTATTAATACCTCTCTCATCCGGGGAATTTCCATTATTTTTCAAAACTGCCATTGTAAAGCCTCTGCTGAAGAAACCAACACTAGACCATAACGATTTCAAGAACTACCGCCCAGATTCTAATCTTCCATTCATATAAAAATTTTTAGAAAAGGTTGTTCTATCCCAGCTTGTATCTCATCTAAATTCAAAGAGTCTTTTTAGCGATGTACAGTCTGCATATTGCCCTTGCCACAGTATTGAAACTACTCTTCTAAAAGTAGTTAATGACATTCTCTCTGCGTTTGAATAGCGTAAAGATTACAGTCCTCACCCTCCTTGATTTGTCTGCAGCATTTGACACAATAGACCATAATATATTACTTCACCGTCTCCAGCATGTATTTGGCATTCATGATATAGTTCAAGTCCTACTTGGTCAACGGAATACACTCCAGCCCATTTGATATATGTTGTGGTGTTCCACAGTTGTCTGTTCTTGGACCTGTTCTCTTCATTCTGTAAACTCAGTCGCTCTCACGTGTCATAGATCATCAGTAGTGAAGGGGGATCCTATAGGGTCTATGGGATTTATCATTAAAAATACCCTTGGGACAATATAGGGTCTATGTAAATTTAACATGGAGAAAAATCGTGGGACAATATAGGGTCTATGGGAATTTAACATGGTCAAGAATCGTGGGACAATATAGGGTCTATGGGAATTAACATGGCCAAAAACCCTTGGGACAATATAGGGTCTATGTAAATTTAACATGGCCAAAAAAACCCTGGGACTGTATAGGGTCTATGTAAAATTGAAACAGGGAGGGTCTCTATTTAAAAAAAAAATAAAATAAAAAAAGGGGTAGGCAATGGTAAGGCTATCTCTTTTCGAGATATATGGCTGGCCCTGAAAAGGGCCTTTGGTTTATGTTAATATGCCCTTAACATAAAGGGCATTTGCGACATCTTCTTGTCCTCAAACTTCGTCTTACAGCAGGGCCATACATCAGAGTTCTCTTGAGGCAACCTTGTCTCTCTATATAGACTCTTCTTATCCACAGGCTGCTGCTGGTCCTGTGGACAACGGTCCACTTGGATCGGACATACATGAGCATGTCCGTCCTGAACATCATTGTTGACACAAGGGTTGAAGATTCAACGTCTGTCCACATCTTGAGGCTCCGACAATAGGTGAATCAATGCAGTGAACTGCGCTTATTTATAAGGACAGAAAGGATTGAAACGGATTGAGTTCATTCACCAATCCGAACACGCGTTACAGAATTCAGTCAGCCCGCATCCAATCCGAAGAGAGCAGTCTGTGACGTCACGTAGTCTATATAGATTCGCTAGCGCTTGTGTGCAGTCAATCTATGCGACAGTGATTCAACATGACGGAAACTCAGAAAACGATCCAATGGGGTGCACAAACAGGGGAGACCGCCCAAGGGAACCCGGACTTACTTTCAGAAGAGGTGAATTGGGATTTTGTGGATTTTCTCTCCTCGCAAGAATTTGTTCCGGAACCTTCGTTACCTTCTTCATTACCGCAAGTGGAAAATTTTAGACAGAGACAGAAAGAAGAATTGGAGAAATTTATACAACGACAAAAGGAAGCGGAACAGGCTTTTCTCCTACAGCAACAGCAACAAGAAGAAGAGGTAAGAAAAAAACAACAGCAACAACAGCAAGAAGAAGTAGCAGCAAAGAAACAAGAGGGTGAAAATCAAACGGTCACGGTACTGTTGGACATTTTAGCGGAGTTAAGAAGTCTGAAACAAATGTATCAGACTTCTTTATCACGACCGAAGAGAATACGACCTTCCCGAGCTAAACACGTCAACCCTGTGACTAAGCCTACCGTACCACCCTTAGTGATTTCAACCCAATCATTATCATCATCATCAACATTACGCAGTCCAGAAGTAGGCCTTGGCCGTGGCAAAGGCATAAGGCAGTTAAAGTTGATTGCTTAAACTCACCCCTTCACCATGAAGAAAAAAGGCCCTTTTCAGGGCCACCCACATTTCTCGAAAAGAAATACAATTTCAATTTGCCAATAACTCAAAAAAATAAACCCCACCCATTTTACCCTTATACTACGTGTCTGTGTATGAGTGCGTGAGTGTAGCTTCTTATTTTAAAATCAAAACTCAAAGACACTTACCTTATATCATTAATTTATTCTTTTCTCCATTTTTTACAATCCAATTCACAATTCACAACACAACACTTTAATTAAAAGTTCATTGACTTCTTCTTTCTCCTTGTTTAGTCTCTCTGTTTTTTGAATTTCTTCACCGTCTTTTCCTCATTTTCTTCCCTTCTTTTCTTCTTCTCCTGTTTCTTTGCCTCTTGTAAATAGAATTGTCTTTTTTCTTCCTCTTCTTCCTCTAAAGAATCCCTCTCTTCTTTCGAAGAATCCCTCTCTTCTTCTGAAGAATCCCTCTTTTCTTCTGACTCCTCTTGTTTCTTTTTTGGGCAATCTGGAGACCAATGTCCTTTTTCTTTACAATAATAACAGGTATCATGACTTTTGTCTTTTTTAGTCCCTGTTTTTGTTCTTTTTTGACGGTCTGGACACTCTGAAGACCAATGCCCTTTCTTCTGACAGATATAGCAAGTATCTTGACTTTTATCTCTAAAGGAAGGAGAGTAGTCCGTAGGCTGGTCTGAAGAGAATTTTCTAATGACCCCTCGCAAAGCTCTGACGAAACGTTCCATCTGGTTAGTCTCTTCCATGGTTGTGCTCGGTTTGAGAGTGAAATGAATAGTGAAAGGACAAGACACACACCCTTTTATATACGCTGGTCTGCTATGACTATAAAGAAGCTCATGGTGTTTGAACTTGAGTCATTTGACTTTTTGCTTTCAAGATGAAACGATCTAATTCATTCGAGAAGAAAGAAGAAGAAAGTAAGAGGCAGAAACGTGATCTATCGCCTCGAACCAGGGCTGAAATCTTGGCACAAATTCATGCCAGTGATTTTGAAGAGGACATGAGTGAACCAGAATTTGAAACCTCTAAACCAATTTCACCACCCTTAGTCAACCCTGAAAAATACTATTCCATTCGAGAGACGGAAAAGCGTTCCTCTAGAAAATTTAGAACCACGGCTTACAAATACACGGTGAAGTTTAAAGATTTCAAGTCCGAAGTACCGTTAGAGAAAGCAGAAGGGTTCATCACCGGAGTGTGGGATTCTCTGCTCACTGCACTCAAGCGACAATGTCAACCCAAAGAAGACGATCGCTTGAGACTTTCCATACAACACGACGGTTTGAAATCCCCTGTTTGGATCGAGTTTAGCACCCCTGCAGAATTGACCGCTTCCAAAGTCATGGACAAGATTCAACACGTGCAACAATCTAATGACCAGTTTGACATCACCGATGGAAAAGCCACATTGGACATGACCCACGTCTCTCCTCCTCAAGGGACCGGACGCAAAAAGATGTTATTGGTGAACGACCTTCGCAGCATTAAGCGTAGCCTTGTCCAAATTCACAATCCTCATGACCAGATGTGTTTAGCCCGTGCCATCGTGGTGGGACGAACCTATGTCAACAAGAACGACACGGCAGAATGGAAAAGAGACTGGGAGAACATTCGACAATCGGACCGAGCCAAACAACGAAGTGAAGCAGAACTCCTGTTACGACAAGGTGGCATGTCCAAAGACACACCCTGTGGCATTCCTGAGATGCAAAAATTGCAAGATGCCCTAGCTCCACGATACACTTTGAAAGTGCACCCTCAAGAAGTGCGCGGGTCTCTGTTGTTTCGAGGGCAAGATTTTAAGGACGGAAAATACATTCACGTTTATCATCACGATGACCATTTCGATACCATTACCAGTATCACCGGATTCCTGGGATACGGTTATTACTGTGAGAAATGTGACCATGGTTATAATAATCGAGAGCAACACAAGCATTGTGGATCGAAATGCACAGGATGTTTGGCCTCTTCACCCTGTCTGAGCGAAGAACCAGTGCCTTGTTCGACTTGTCTGCGCACGTTTGTCAGCCCTACCTGTTACCAACAACATTTGAAGACGCAAGGTTCACAGAAGAAATGCGCTTGTCAACTGCTGAGATTGTGCTTTACGTGTGAACAAGTCATACGTACCAATAATACCAAGGCACACGTATGTTCAGGAAAGAAAAAATGTCACATTTGTCACCACATCGTGGACTTGGAACACCAATGTTACGTGCAAAAATACCAACCCCCATCAGAGAAAGAGGACGGTCACAAGAAGAAAGGCAATTTCATCTTTTTTGATTTCGAATGCATGCAAGAGACCGGCATTCACATTCCTAATTTCTGCGTGGCTCATCGAGCGTGCGAGAAGTGCATTCAAGAACCTATCTTCAGTCATTGCCCTCACTGCAGCAAGATTCCCGGAGGGCGTGAAAAAATCTTTCGGGGGCCGAACACGTTAGCCGATTTTGCCCAATGGGTCTTAGACCCCGTCGACAAGACGTGGAGCCAAGAGGATATCGAAAGTTACGGAGATTGTCATCGTCATGCCACGGTGATGGCTCACAATTTCTCCGGATACGATGGACAGTTTCTTTTGAGGTACTATACGGAACAAGGCACCGAGCGTCCAAAGTGACTTTGAACGGAGCCAAAATCATTTTCATGCAAGTGGGACAAGTACAGTTTAAAGATTCGATGAGTTACTTGGCCATGCCTTTGAGTCGAATGCCTAAAACGTTTGGAATGACAGAAATGGCTAAAGGGTACTTTCCACACTTTTTCAATACGGAAGCCAATCAACACGCCGTTCTACCCCATTTACCTGAGGCTCACTATTACGACCCCGACAACATGCGTACCGAACAACGAGAAGCTTTCTACGCTTGGTACCAGGCTCACGCCTCGGACCCTTTCGACTTTCAGGAAGAAATGCTCAAGTATTGTCGTTCCGACGTGGACATTCTACGGCGTTGCTGTGGAAAATTTCGAGAACTGTTCATGGAACACGGAGGGGTTGATCCTTTGAAAGAAGCTTGCACCATTGCCAAAGCGTGTTCCTTAGTGTATCGACAACGATTCATGCCTGAAAACACCGTGGCTGTCATCAGTCCTCAAACGACCCACTTTGTCAAACGTCAATACTCGGTCAAAGCCCTACGTTGGTTACATTACTTGTGCGACAAGGAAGACAAGTGGATTCAACATGCCCGCAACGGAGGGGGCGAAAAGACCATCGGAACGTATTCGGTCGATGGCTGGGACTTAGAAAACCCCAAAATCGTGTACGAGTTTAACGGTTGCTTATTTCACGGATGTCCCGTCTGTTACCCTGACCGTGGCACTAAAAATCAGTTTTTGCAACGAACCATGGAAGACTTGTACCAGGACACTCGTCAGCGGCGCCTAAAGTTAGAACAGGAAGGATACCAAGTGGTGGAAATGTGGGAACACGAGTACGATCACCGTTTGAAAACCGATCCCGAGTTTAAACGCCTCGTGGAAAGTTACCAGTTCATGGACCCGCTGAACCCGAGGGATAGTTTGTACGGAGGAAGGACCAATGCCACCTGTTTGCTGTACCAAGCCGACGAAGAGAAAGGAGAAGAAATCAAATACTTGGACGTGTGTTCGCTGTATCCCTACGTGTGCAAATATTGTCGCTTTCCTGTAGGGCACCCGCAATTGTTCACGGAACACATCGACCTGAAAAACATTCGACAATACGAAGGCTTGATCAAGTGTAAAGTTTTGCGTCCCACGAACCTATACCATCCCGTCTTACCTCACCATTGTCAAGGCAAACTGATGTTTCCCTTGTGCCGTACTTGTGCCGAAACGTGCAACCAAGACCAACCTTGTCAGCACAGCCAGGAAGAACGTGCCTTGACGGGAACCTGGGTCAGCGTAGAATTGTTCAAAGCTCTGGACATGGGATACCAACTGTTAGAAGTGTACGAAATTTGCCACTTTCCCAAGACACAACAATACCACAAGGGTGACCCTACTCAGAAAGGCATTTTCGCAGACTACGTGGATGCCTTTTTGAAACTGAAGCAAGAAGCCAGCGGCTATCCGTCCTGGTGTCACACTCCCGAAGACCAAATAAAATTCAAAGAGAAATACTACGAACAAGAAGGCATCACTTTAGACCACATCGAAAAAAACGAAGGCAGGCGATCGTTTGCCAAAGTGATGTTAAATTGCTTGTGGGGTAAAATGGCACAACGACCGTGTTTACCCAAGACGGAATATTTGACAGAACCTTCCCGCTACTTCCAGATGATTCACGACAAAACCAAATACATGAAACACGTGGACGTCGTTCGAGAGAATTTGATCTTGGTCAATTACTAAGAAGATCTGGACTTTGTACAAGACGACCCTTTTGGAAATGTCATCATTGCGGCTTACGTGACAGCCCATGCTCGCTTAAAATTGTACGAAGCTTTAGAACTGTTAGAAGAACGCGTCCTGTACTTTGACACGGACAGTTGCATTTACATCCATCACCCGATTCAACATCACCCTAACATCGAAGGAGACTGTTTAGGAGCCTGGACAGACGAGCATCCCGACGACAAGATTCTAAGTTTCGTCACTGGTGGTCCCAAAAATTACGGCTACGAATACCGGGACAAACAAGGAGAAGTGCACACGACGTGCAAAGTGAAAGGACTGACTCTGAATTATCGTACCAGTCGAGTGGTCAACTTTGGCGTATTGAAAGAAGCCTTGCAATCGGGAGAGGATGGAAACTTTAAAGTGACCACCTATCAACCGAACAAGATTGTACGTTTACCCACTCACCACATCGTCAGTCGACCCTTGGAAAAAGTCTATCAAATCGTGTACCAGAAGCGAGTGCGACTTCCCAATCATTTCACCTTACCGTACGGTCACGTTGGTATTGGTCTGTATATAAAAAGGAACCCTAGGCAAGATCGATAGTTCATTGGGACTACCAAGACCGAGCGAACAAGATGAATACTTTGAAAGAGACATCGTTCCAGTTTGGGGATTGTAAAAAAGTTGTATCTTCCTCTAGTGTGACTAATACTGGATGGATAAGACCCAGGCATTGCGACGGAAAATGTCCGGAAGGAACTGCGATTGTCCATGTGGTTACCATTGTAATTGCCTAACGGAGTTTGCAGACGAGTGCGATTGTGAGCCTTGCGATGTGTACGATGCTGTACGTTGTGACCTGAGCGATGCCGTAAAGCATCATGGGAACTTTAGTGTCCCTACCCCTATCATGGAAAGCGATGCTGTGCGTGTCAAACCTGTGGGATGCGAAAGTGATGCCGCTCGTCCTCTTGGACATTTTACTGGGTTTCGTTTTAAAGGGGAATGTCCACCTTCACGTCTACCCCCTTACGGATGTCATCCAGCCCTGAGCAAACTCCTACCTATGTCACTTAACCCTCATCGAAACGAACCTGTGAAAGACGAATATTCGTTCCCTGTGCGTTTGTCGGAATACTGCGACTTTGAAAATCGTCTTCAATCGTTCAAAGGAAAATGGCCAAAGTATCTGGGAGGACCGACCCCCGAAGAATTAGCCAGAGCCGGATTTTTATACTTGGGTTAAGGAGATAAAGTCAAGTGCTTCAGTTGCGGTGTGTCACTTCACCACTGGGAACCGCAAGATTCGGCCTACGTAGAACATGCTCGATGGTCACCGAATTGTCATTACTTACCCTTAGTGGGACCGAGACATTGAAGTAACTTCTTACCATAATAATCTGTTCATGGATACTTTACAAGAGAACATTTGTGCTTTGCCTGTGGAGTTGAGAGAACGGATTTACCGAGAGCTGGTCAAAATACAAGTGAAACGTAAAGAACAATTGCATCCGTTACGTCACCGGTGTTTGAACCACTGGTACCTGAAGGCTATACAAGGACTGATTCAATTGAAAGTGTTCCATCGGACGGACATTGATCAACGATCCTCTAGTTTTTAAAAGGATTGGTTTGGTATGGACGATTCTATCTACTACATCACTGTAAACTTACTGCATCGAATTCCAGAGGAAGAGTTAACGAATTACCAACATCTTGAACACAATGTCAACTTAGTGAAAGAGGAAACTTCTGAACGAATTGTAATGTGTAGATTAGTGACTCAACGATTTAAATTCGACACTGAAGTAAAACCATGTTTGTGCAAAGAGTACATATCTTGTGTCAGACCAAAGAGGATTTAGTATGACCTATTCATGGATACTTTGCTAGAGAACATTCGTGCTTTGCCTGTGGAGTTGAGAGAACGCATTTACCGAGAGCTGGTCAAAATACAAGTCAAACGTAAAGAACAATTGCATCCGTTACGTCACCAGATCTTTAACCACTGGTACCTGAATGGTATAAGAGAACTGATTCGTCAGAAATTCTTTCAATGGTCAGACATTGTTCGAAACTTTGAGGTCGCTAATGATCGACATGTTCATGATTATGGTTACTTCGAGATTCACCTAGTGCAACGCATTGAGGAAGACAAGTTAAAGGATTACAAACATATTTTACGTGGAATCTGCTTAGCGGAAGAGGAAACACCTAATCGAACTCTGACGTTTCGGTTACAGTATGCAAGATTTAGATTCCCTACTGGAGAACGAAGATCTCTGGCTAGAAAGTACGTGTATTGCATCCGAAAAAAAGAGAATATAAAAACAGGCTGCCATGCCCGGTTTATGTCACATGTCATCCAACAGATTCCGTGGAAGGAACTCAATGACCATATTCAAACCGTGGATCATTACCATCGATTATTACAAGAACTGTATCCATTCAATTTGGGATGACAAGTGGTGTGTGTCTTAGTGACTTGTTTTCTGGGATTTCGTTTACCAGCCGATTCTTTGTGGACTCTTTACGATCAGTACTTACCACCTCCATGGCCTTAAATGGTCACGAAAAACTCCTTTTGCTCAAAGCCTTGCGGTTTCATCTGGATACTTCTCGACCTCAACAGGAAAAAAAGATTCGTCAACTTTTAGCTACCCAAGACGTGTATGACGATGTGTGTGTAGCTTGTGACTTACATCCCCATTGGACAGATGTCCGTGCCTGGAAAGAATGGGGTTTTGAGGCTTGGACCCAAGAAGTGGCCCAGTATGCACGAGAGTTGTTCAAGGAAAAAAGTTACTTTTCAACCCGTGTTAGTGACGGTGCCAGAAGAACCCGTCACCCAGGACAGGACTGTCGTGGACAGGCCTGAAAGACCCTTTCGGGAGGACACTTGTGTGACCTTACCCCCTACTATAGAACTGGTTAGAACATTACCCAAAACATGTTGTTGTACAGACACTTGTGTTTATTCCACGTTCATAGTTATCATGTGCCTTTTATCCTTGTACTTAAGCCTTTGGCTTTTATGTATTTTTGTCTTTCGTATTCATGTTTGAAAAAAAACATTCAATAAACGTGTTCTGAAAAAGTATATAAACTCTTGTCTTGTTTGTTTGTCGTGTCACAAGTGACATTTCTCACACCATGGCTACCTCTGCTGTCTCTGCTCCCTCTTCCTCTACTGTCAAAGTCATCGACGAACACTTAGATCGTGCCAGTTGGGAGGCTTTGTATCTTCGCCATCCCTTTAACATGCTCATTGCTGGACCTAGCGGTTCAGGCAAAACCGAATTCGTCAAACGTTTGATCGAACATAAACATCATTTGATCGATCGACCCCCTCAACGGATCGTGTGGTGTTACAAAGAGTGGCAATCGGCGTACAGCCTCTTGCGAGAAAGTCAAGGCGATTCCATCGTGTTTGTGGAAGGCATTCCTAAAGAAGACGACGGCATCGTCTCTGACTCCCGTCAAACCCATTTGGTCATTTTCGACGACATGTTAGGAGAAGACGAAGAAGAAATTAAATTGTGGTTCACGCGCAAAGGGCATCACCGTAATGCCAGTGTCGTTTACATCACCCAAAATTTGTTTCAACAAAGTAAAGCCCATCGCACCATCAGTCTCAATGCACATTACGTGGTCTTGTTTAAAAGCCCTCGAGATAAATCACAAGTGCAAGTCTTAGCCAAACAGTTAGGAACGCCTTGGCTGACTCAGGCGTACGACGATGCCACTCAAACACCACACGCCTATTTACTCGTCGATTTGAAACCTACCACTCCCGAGGATTTGCGATTTCGTACCCACTTGTTTCACCACTGGTGCCAAGACGGAGGGCCTGTCCTGTACACGTCTCCGTCCTCGACTTCATTTCACTCCCCATCAAAAAATCTATAAAAACCTCAGACCCTTTTCCGTCTGTCTCACACAGTGTGAACATGACGTCCCTTCAGTCGCATCTTCCCGTCAAATTGATTCGTGCCTTGTATGGCATCAGTCGAGAAAAAGATCCACAAACACGAGCTCGTGTCTTAGAAGCTAGTCTCAGAGAAGTCTTACGATGGTTTACGGTGACGGCACGTCAATTACTCCAAGGAATCATTCAGATTCCTCATCAAACCCAACGCTTTTTCGATCGAAACAAAGTCGCTTTGGTCCAACTGGCCGATCCCCGCATCGACACTCAAACCAAAAAACAAATCATTTTGAAACCTGGAGGGAGCGGTACTCTAGGAGGGGTCATCATTCGCTCACTCTTAAGATGGGATCCTAATGCCCCCAAAGTTATCCCTAAGACAAAAGTCCAACGAAGCCCCAAGAAGAAAAAGAAAAAGACCAGGTCCCCAAAGAGAAGAACTTCTCCAGTGGCGGGACCCTCCTCTTACCAGACACCACCCCGGAAAAAGAAAAGAAGCCCCCAGAAAAAGAAACAGAGAAAAAGTCCCCAGAAAAAGAAAAGTCCACAGAAGAAAACTAGTCGCAAGAGAGGCACTGCGGCCAGGACGCAGCCTTACACTCGCAAACCACGACCTGCCACAGCGGTGACTGTGTCTCCGACAGCCTCACGTTTATCCACTTCTCCGTTGATGTCACCAGGAACTGAAGAGTACTTGGAGACGTTAATCACACCAAGAACTTCTCCGTTGATGACCCCCAAAAGAACTTCCCCAGTGGCAGGACCTTCCAATTTAGCGGCAGTGGCTGCTGCTCACAAATTACCTTCTCCCAAAATCAAAGTCCATGAAAGATCGGGCATGTTACAAAGTTTACTGGATTTGTCCAAGCAAGAACTGACTCGATTTAGTCCGTTACGTACCCCTGCACAACGTGTCATGCCTGTCATGAAGTTGATACGCCGTAAAGACAATCAGTGGCGACGCGTTCCAGTATAAAAAAGGCCTGTGACCAAGTAGGGTATCAGTGTTCTTTTGGTGCTCCTAAAGACTCAAAGATGTCACCCTCCAGAAAACCCCAAGGAAAGAAAAGGAAAGGACTGCCACCACGTTTAGCCAAACATGGGGACCTGTTATCTGTCCTGTCCAAAGCTTCTCCACCCCTACGAAAAAAACTCATTCAAACGGCCTCCAAAGAGGTCATCGATACCGTGTGCGAATGTTGTTTGAACGTTTTGAAAGGCACGATCCCTTTGTCCAAACACCAGAAACAATGCTTAGGCAAACATCGTCACGTTCTTCGCCAAATGGTTCAAAAGAAAATTCCCATTCGTCAAAAAAAGAAGATGTTGGTTCAACGTGGAGGCATTTTGCCTCCCTTGTTAGGCCCCATACTGAAAGGAGTCTTGGGAACCATGTTGGGAGGACTGATGGGAGCAAGATAAAAAGGCCTTCGAAAGTCCCAAGATCTCAGAATCGACCCCTGACAACCCCATGGAAGGACGAAAACTAACTTTAGTGCCTTACAAACGATGGATGGAATACCATCGGTGGCAAGAACAACGCACCCCGCATTTACCTCCCAATCCCAATTTGAGCGAGATGTCCCAGTTACAACACGAATTGCAGTCCTTGATGGATCGCCAAGATTTGTCCGAAACAGAAAAATCGCAAAAGTACGGTCAACTCTTGCAACGACTGCAACTCTTTCACCAGAAAGCTTTAGACGAAACAGCTTTACCCACTCTAAAAGATTTTAAGACCTTGATGAAAAGTCCAGCACCATCATCATCATTACCACCACTACCATCCCCAAGGGTCACCAGAGATGCTACCCCACAAAGACCTGAGGAAGAAGAGATGCGCGAAGTGTTTCAAACACCGTCAGCAGCTCCCATTTCGAGTAAGATTGCAGCATCCTTGTTGACTCCGTCCCCTACACCCCAACGAGAAGAAATGAAAGCTTGGGTTAAAAAGATGATGTCCACGCCTCCTTCGACAGAAGTGAAAAAGAAAGAAGGGAAACCAGAAGCGAAAAAAGAAAAGAAGACCAAAGCCATTCCATTGCCACCACCACCACTACCTTCGACTTCTACTCCCGTAGCCCATCGGACACGTAAATCCGTTTCCAAACCACCCTTTCGACCCACCCAAAGTAGCATCACCGAAGAGTGGGTGACTTATTAACACACCAACACAAAATAAAAAATGGAAAAAGTCTTAGTCAGCATTTACTACGATCCCTCACATCCTGCAGGTTACGCAGGAGTTCAAAAATTGTATCGTGCTGCCAAAACTCGACTGAAAAGTCTCCGTTTACCTCAAGTGCAACGATGGTTACAAGAACAAGCTACCTACACTTTACACAAACCCATTCGACGCAAGTTTGCCAGAGGTCGCACCCGAGTGGAAGGCATCGATCATCAATGGCAAGCCGATTTAGCCGATGTCTCTCATTTGGCCAGCTACAATCGTGGCTACAAATATTTGTTTTGTGTCATCGACGTCTTTTCCAAATTTGCCTGGGTCGTGCCCTTGACTTCCAAATCGAGCAGCGAGTTAGTGCGAGCCCTACAACGGGTGTTGAAACAAAGCGGTCGTCACCCTCTTCGATGGCAAACGGACAAAGGCACCGAATTTCTGAACCAAGCTTTCCAAAAGGAATTAAAGAAACGTGACATTCATTTTTTTACCACCGAGAATCCCGAAACCAAAGCCAGCATCGTGGAACGTTTTCAACGTACTTTGAAAGAACGCATGTGGAAATATTTTACGCATCACCACACTCTGAAGTACATCGACATCTTACCGCACCTGGAGCAAGCGTACAACCAATCTTACCATCGAAGCATCGGACGTGCCCCGCAAGACGTGACTCCCGACAACGAAGTGCTGGTGTTCGAGCGTCTGTTCGGTACGTCCCCGACGAGGGCTGTCCCCGAGAAAAGTGGAGAGTTGACCGTAGGAGATTGGGTACGCATTGGCAAAACCAAACGCACTTTCGACAAAGGTTACTTACCTAACTGGACGACCGAATTGTTTCGCGTCACTGGACGAGTGCATGGCCGTCATCCTGCCGTCTATAAATTGGAAGACATGAACGGAGAAGTGCTCAAAGGAACGTTTTATTTACCCGAGTTACAACGTGTCACCAAAAAAGAAGACGACGTGTACGACATCGAAAGCATTCTCGAACGCAAAACCCGTAAAGTGGGCAAACGACGTGTCAAAGAAGTCAAAGTACGTTGGAAAGGATATCCACCCAGTTTCGATTCTTGGATCGACGCTTCGCAAGTCATCGACTATAAAAAGGAGAAGTGACCATCATGCCCTTTCACACAGCAGACGCAGCTACGTCGACCACTCCTTCTTCACCCAGTTCTTCTGTGCAAGATTTACAAAAACAACCCTTGTGGGTGTGGTGTGGAGAACGTGTGCCTAAAACGCAAATCGTCTTTTTCTGCCAAATCTTCGTGGTGTATTGTGTCATCGGGGCAGCCATTGCCAATTTGAGTTTGCAACAAGGAGACAAACAATTGTGGACCATTTTATTGAGCAGTTGCATCGGTTACCTGCTTCCAAATCCCTCCCTGAAATTCTCCTCGAACGGGAACCACGGGAACCTCGTGTCCAGTGCCAGTGTCAGTCACCAGTCCAACCACAACCAGAACCCCATTTTGGGCGGAGACACGCCTCTGACGACCAGTAATATCCCCTCGGACAGCCACAGAACTCTGGAATTATGAGTCACCAAAACCAATTTTACTTAACCTTACCCAGTGACAGTTCCATGGAGGTGTTTCTCCACAACACGTTGTGCTGTTACACGGTCAAATTACCTCAGGCCATCCCCTTAGATCACGAAGCCCATTGGGAAGTGGCTTTAGTAGAAATGATTCACCCGACCCAAGTCCTCAATGTCCTTCCCAATGAAAATAAATTTGATGTGGAAGTTCATGACGAGCAAATGCAACAGTGGATGGATACCCATAGCAAATATGACAAGAAAACCCGTACACCAAATCTAAAGTGGACCACCTATCACTTGTTCATTCCCCCAGGCTATTATTTTAGTGGTCAACATTTGGTCAACACCATAGCCACCAGGTTTAATGGTGTGTTTCTGAAAGCTTTGGAAAGTGTCAAAAAAAGTGTCACCCTGGAGTACCACAAAACAGCTCGTCGCTTCCTGATGAAATTTCCTGAGGGGCCCAAAATCATGTCTTTCTTATTTTGTCCTGAATTGTTTGACATGTTGGGCGGTGACATGGAGCTGAGGAAGAAAGTAGAAAAAGAAAAAGGTGAATTACCAGTCATTTCTGACAACGATTCTTTTGCCAAGTATTTTCGTACCCCGGTAGAACTGAACCAAGGACTGAATTTGATGTTCGTGTACTCCGATGTGGTGGAGTACAACGTGGTGGGACACACCTCCGTACCGTTACTGCGTGTCATTCCTTTCAAAGTGGATTCTGCCGCAAACGCTGACGAGGAAGGTGGAAACACTTACCACGTCCACCGTGAATTTGTCCATCCTCACTATTTGCCTGTCAGCAAGTCGTATTTGGACACAGTCAACATTACTATAAAAGGAGATTTGGGACAAAATATTCCATTCACCAAAGGAAAAGTCACGGTGAAACTCCACTTTCGAAAACGGTTTTCTCACGACTCGTAAGTAAGTCATGTATCCAGTGTACCGAGGGGTTGCTCGACAGCGAGGACACGGTTTAGGAGACATGTTAAAATCGGCCTTTCGTTCGGTGGCTCCGGTGTTGAAACCGATGGTGACACGCGGATTGCACGCCTTGAAAGATGCGGCACTGACGCAAGGCAAAGAATTTCTCCAAAATGTCATCATCGACAAACAAAACCCTAAAGAAGCCTTCATGAGGGCAGGCAAAAATGTCTTGCTGCAAACGGGCAAAGACATTTTGGGTCGACGAGACACACCTATAAATGCCCTGCACGCTACCGAATCAGGCATTCAGCAAGGACAAGGCAGAAAGAGACGACGAAGAAAACACCCTTTCACCAGACTTCAAGCGAGAAAGGCCAAGAAAAGAAGAACCGTTCGAGACTTAGACGTTTTCGATTATTGAGAAAGAACAGAACAAAAAAATGATGCACCGAGTGTCATGCGCCTGTTCCAAGACGGAACTGGATCTGTTTGCCATGCCCCCCACCATGATGACGATGCAAGAATCCCAGTGGGTGGAATTTCACCCCGTCTCCTCATTGACAGCCTCAGCTCCCATCGAGTTTGAAATCAAAGGACAGCCCGAAGATTACATCGATCTGAATAGCAGTTACTTGTACTTGAAAGTCAAAGTTGTCGATGAGGACAATTCGACCCTAGATGGCGATGAGGTAATAGCTCCCGTCAACAATTTCATGCATTCCTTGTTTAGCGGAGTGGACTTGTACTTGAACAACAAACTGGTCAGCAGCAGCATGGATACTTACCCTTATCGAGCGTACCTGGAAAATCTCTTGACGTACGGAATAGATGCCAAGAACACTCATCTCAATGCCTGTGTGCTATGGGAAGCTGACGAAGCAGGCCAGTTTGAAAGATTCGAAACTGATGCAAGCAAAACACCAAACAATGACGGATTTGTAGAACGAAGAGACAAAATCAAAAACGGACAAAGTTTAGAACTGATGGATCGTTTACATCTGGACATGTGGTTGCAAGAGAAATATTTGCTAAACGGGGTGAATGTTCGCCTGAGACTGAATCGTAGCAGTGCCGCTTTCCATTTGATAGGTACTACTGTTTGCAAAACTGTCATCGAGGAAGCCAGGCTCTACGTACGCCGTGTGGAAGTGTTACCTAAAGTGGGTAACGACATCAGTCAGACGTTGAGCAGAACGACCGCCAAGTATCCCATACGACGCGTGGAAGTGAAAACGTTCACCATTCCCAAGGGACAGCGATCCATGATCGAAGATCATCTGTTCCAAGGACAGCTACCCAAACGTTTAATCGTTGGTATCGTCGAGAATACAGCCTTCAACGGAGCTGTCGAAAAAAATCCTTTCTACTTTCAACACTTTGGCGTGTCCAAGATCGAAGTCAGTCGCGATGGCAAGACCTTGTGTACCCGACCTTTCGAACCTGACTTTGAGAAGAAGAATTACTTGAGATCGTACTTGTCCCTGTACGAAGCCACCGGCCAGTTAGGAACCAACACCAGTCACGGCATTACGTACGAGGATTACGCAGGAGGTTATGCTTTGTGGGCTTTCGATTTCACTCCAGACCAAGGCAGCGACGAGGGACATTTCCACCCTATAAAATCCGGCCAAATTCGTGTGGAAATTCAGTTTGCAAACCGAGACCCTGATGTAACGGTGAACGTCATCCTGTATGCCGAATTTGATAATACCATAGAAATCAATAGTTTGAGAGAAGTCATTCTAGATTACTAGAAGCCATGGAAGACTGTTATCCCTCTTTACCTAGTGGAGAAACTTTGGACATGGAATGTAAGGAGACTGTGGAAGAAGAAGAAGTGATCATGATGAAATCGAGATGGCCAGAACAAGAAGCCCATTTAGTCTCCTGTTTTGCCAAACACTTGGTCGATAAAATGACGGAATTGATCAAGAAAAATTGTTATGGATGTCAAAACGATCATCCCAGTCAAATTCAACACGATAAATGCCTGATGTTAAGTCAAGAAGAAAAATTGGACGAGTATCTGGACGATGCTTGGAGTCTCATCTCGAACAAAGACGTGTTGCACCAGTGGTAAAAAGACTTGCGTGAACATTCTTGTCCACCATTAACCAGTCAAGAGATCCATCGTATCGAAGCTCTCCTAAATCAGAGTGAGGAAACAGAACGAATAACCGTTTATTCGTCAGACATTTTCAAGCAAAAAGTCAGGATCGAATTGACGACTTATTATTACCTGTGAAGAAGAAGAAAAAAACAACACAGAAAACAATGGATACCTGGGAACTTTATTACCTTTTGAACCACAGTTCGTATACAGCTTCTTGGAATCCTGTCGTCTGTGCTAAAGATGAACTCCCTCATCGCAAACCTAAAGACCATCAAGCTTACGTGATCAACACGGACGACAGTCATCTCCCAGGAACCCACTGGGTAGCCGTCTACTTTCCTCAAGAAGGATGTGTGGAATATTTTGATTCGTACGGATTGCCCCCTTTGGAAGACGATATCATTGACTTTATGAGAAGAAATGCTCAAACCACCCGATTCAATAATGTGAAATTACAAGGCACAGATTCCTTGGTGTGTGGACAATATTGTGTGTATTATCTGCATCATCGCAGCCTAGGCTATTCCTTAGAACATTTAGTGACTCATTTCGATCCTCGTTCTTCTGCTAGAAACGATGTGAAAGTAGATCGATGGTTTTGTGACCATTATGCTTATCTTTTGTCTCAAGCTAGGAAACGTAGTGTCCATCAATGGCCTAATGATTTCCAACAGTGGAAATCACAATTTCATTCACAACGTTGTCAGCCCTGTTTAAAGTAAATTATCCATTGAGAAAAAAATGTTAGTGATTTGAAAAAAATGTTTGATGTTATAGTGTTGGATTATTGTTAAAAATGTTAGAGTTGTTGTTTAGTGTTAAGTGATTTTTGAATAAAAAATGTTGTGTTTTGAAAAAAATGTCTTTGTCTTTTGTTTACCTAGAAGAATGTTGGATTGATGCTCTTTGATTTCTTACTATCCCTCTCATGACACTCACTAAACGTTGCGACTCGAAAACCGTGTGGGGATGTTTTCCTTCACGTCCGCGCTTTGACTTTAAGAACCGGGGTTGTTTCCAGTCTAACCATCCATTGTCGACTCATCCTCCTAAGAAGGTGTGCTCCAAACTAGCTAAGCTCAACGAAGCCTACGTGAATTTGCATAGGGTCAGACACAGTCTGATACCGAAGCCAGAAGAAATCGAAAATGTGAGAATGTTAAAAATCACTGAAGACCTGATAGAAGAGCTCTTCAGAGAAGAAATGAACAGGGAAAAAGAAGAACGGACAGAGAAGTACAGACTTCAGAGACAGCAGCAACAGCAGCAACAACAACAGCAGCAACCTGAACCTGACAGAGGCTTTGTCGATTGCCGTATCGACACCAAAGAGTTCTTCTTTTCTTTCCGAAGAAGCAGACCTATCGCCAGAAAGTCTATCCTCAGAGGACATCGCATTCTTAGAAACTTAAAAAGAATACCATAGCAAACAAAAAAAACAGCCCTTTTCAGGGCTACCCAATACTCTAGAAAAGAAATAACTATTAATTTGCCAATGTGTGTAGGTAGAGTAGTGTGAAAATAAACACTAACTCTTTTAAAAAATGTGAGGGTATGTGTTGGTGTGTTTGAGTTAGTAAGAGCTCAAGTAAGTTGGTGGAGATAGTAGATTAGAATGATATCTTTTCTTAGTGTTTGAGGTGTATATTTGGGGTTAGATTGGATTGATTTGCGTATGTGGATAGTCTATTGAAGTGATTTATAAAAAATTTTAAAATAGTGATGGGTAGCATAAAAAAGTGAGTGAGTGTTTCTTTTAGGTCCGCGCGTTGTTGTTTTTTTTTGTCATGATCTAGGTAAGATGAATTTTATGTTATTAGGGGGATGTTTTCCTTCAAGTCCGCGCTTTCAGTATAAATTGAAACTCGTTCGGCAGTCCAGCTACCCTTGTTGATTGATCAACACCAAAAAATGAACACGAGACTTGAGAAACTGTTGGAGCTTCATGTGCATCTGGAATATGCCAGGCGCATATTAAATGAACTGGCCGCGGAAGCCATTGTCGAGGAGGGAAGGATAAGAGAGGAGGAAAGAAGAAACAAAGAAGAAGAAGAAAGAAGATATAAAGAGGAAAGAAGAAACAAAGAAGAGGAGGAGGAAAAGGAGAGAAGAAATTTCAAAATCCCAGAGAGCGAAAATTGGGATTCTGAAGCGACATATCCTGCCTCTGCTCTCTCCCCCCAAAAGGTAAAAAGTAACTGGGGGATAAGATGTGTATGTGGCGCCAGGCCTGGAAGGTGCCACCATTAACCAGGTGTCCATGAAGTTCCAAACAAAACAGCCCTTTTCAGGGCTACCCAATACTCTAGAAAAGAAATAACGATCGATTTGCCAATGTGTGTAGGTAGAGTAGTGTGAATATAAACACTAACTCTTTATTAATAGTGGAAGTGTATGTGATTGTGTGTTTGTGTTTGTAAATGTTGAAGTAAGTTTGTGTGTTTGTGTTTGTAAATGATGAAGTAAGTTTGTGTGAATAGTAGATTATGGGTTTATTTATTGATTCTTAGCGTATGTAGAGAGTATAGTTGAGGTTTATATTATATGAAATGAGAAAGTAAGGGGATGTTTTCCTTCACGTACGCGCGATGTTAGTCATGATCTAGGTAAGATCAAATTTATGTTATTAGGTGGATGTTTTCCTTCACGTCCGCGCTTTCACTATAAGAACCCACAGTGTTCGTTGTTCAAACCATTCTGCAAAGAATAAAAAGAAGATGGCGTCAAACCAAATGGACAAAATACAAACCTTGCAAGACGTTTTAGACAACTTAGGAATAATGGAACAGATGCTAATAAGACTGGTTGAAGACCATTATTCCTATAGTCCCCATCGTGTGAAGATGGAAATTAATAACTTAAGGAAAGCAAAGGACAAGATTAGTGGTGTCATGAAAGAGATTAAGGAGGAGAAGGAGGATGAAGAGGAAAGAATAAGAATACGCAAATGGAACGAAAAAATTGAAAAAGAAGAAGAAAATGAAAAGAGGAAGAAAGAAGAGGAGGAAGAGAAGAAGAAAGAAGAGGAGGAGAAGAAAAAAAAGAAAGAGAAGAAGAGTGTAGGAGATAAAATAAGAACTTGGTGGAGGAAAAGAAGAAATTAGAAGAAGAAGAAAACCCAAAGGCCCTTTTCAGGGCCAGCCATATATCTCGAAAAGAGATAGCCTTACCATTGCCTACCCCTTTTTTTTATTTTATTTTTTTTTAAAATAGAGACCCTCCCTGTTTCAATTTTACATAGACCCTATACAGTCCCAGGTTTTTTTTGGCCATGTTAAATTTACATAGACCCTATATTGTCCCAAGGGTTTTTGGCCATGTTAATTCCCATAGACCCTATATTGTCCCACGATTCTTGACCATGTTAAATTCCCATAGACCCTATATTGTCCCAAGGGTATTTTTAATGATAAATCCCATAGACCCTATAGGATCCCCCTTCACTACTATCATCATCCAGTGTCTCACCAATTGTACGCTGATGACACCCAAATATACAAATCTAGCCACCCAACTGAAGTTGATGCTACCATCCAAGGTGTAGAGAGGTACATTTCTGATGTGAAATCATGGATGACATGTAACAAGCTGCAGATGAATGATGATAAAACTGAGGCCATTCTGATCACAACACAAAGACTTTCTCATTCACACCCTTTATCTCAAACAATAAATATCAGCAACACCAACATTAAATTCCCACAATCAGTAAGAAACCTAGGTGTTACTCTGGACAGTACTCTCACATTGCACCAACATGTCATGAACATATGCAAGGCTGCATATCTTGAGCTGAGACGCATCAGCTCAAATAGCTTTCAGTTGATGCCACTATAACACTTGTGTGTTCATTAGTACTTTCAAGACTGGACTATTGTAACTCAATTCTGTCTGGTTCATCTCAATATCTACTCCAGAAACTTCAGAAAGTTCAAAACACAGCTGCTCGGATCATACTTAGAGTACCACGATCAGATCACAACTCCCCGCTGCTCTGTACCCTACACTGGCTATCCATTCGATCCAGAATCAAACACAAAATTTGTTCTCTGTACTACGTTTCACTGTCGGACTCTAGTCCAACATACATATCCGACCTCACCCATGTGTACACACCAGCAAAATACTTACGCTCCTCTTCTGACAATCATATATTCATTATTCCCACTATGAAGACAAAGTCATATGGACAGCGTTCTTTTGCATACCAGGGCCCAGCATAGCGGAATGAATTGCCCACTGAACTTAGACACAAAGACAATGATCACATTCAAGAAAGTTCTCAAAACTCACTTATTTCGACTGCAAAAACAAACTTAAAGGCCTAATGATGTTTCCTACCTTAAATATTCTCAGCATGATTTTTAATGTTTTCTAATTTCATGGTGTTTGTTTTTGTAATCATATCATTATATGTTTTTTTTATCTTATAGGTGTTGTCTAATGTTGTAAAGCGCTTAGAGCTTCTAAAGATTAGGCGCTATACAAAGTCCTCATTATTATTATTATTATTATTATTATTATTATTATTATTATTGGGCCAAATCGGTCTAAGGCCCCTGTAATATTAAATTTTGACCACAGGCCCTGCTCTAAGTCATCCTAATATAATGCTGCACAGCTAACATATTAAAATATTTTTGTGTTGTTTTCTACAGTTTATATATCGGTGTCAAGTAGATCACAAGGACCACCACCATGACTGCCCATGGCGACCTTCTGTAACGAAATATTTTAGTTCCATCTGCCCTCGGGCAGATTGCTGTACGGGACAATCCGCCCTTGTTTGGAAGTGCACTTGAAAACTTTATTATGTACAATTGCGTCATCATCATATAATGAGTTAGTACATAATTTTTTTATTTATTTAACTAAAACAGAAAGGGACTTGAGATATTATTCAAAACATAATATAAAGAAAACCTTTTAAAATCATCCCGTCAATTTTGAGAATACTGGACATCTTAAAAGTGCGCAATATTTGGTCGATTATGTTTCTAAATAATCATAGTTTGCAATATTTCTACGCTAATTTCCCGCTAAATGTGAACCGGAATGCCACCTTCGAGACGTAACACACGTTCTGAGAGCTCAAAGAATGATGAGGAAGAAAACAGAAATGATAACAATGATACTGGCAAGAAAAAGAAAATATCATATGTTAAAAAAGATCCTGACCAGTGGATTTTCCTACTTAATGGTAATACGGATTTGGCAAAGGCAGCACCTATTTTCGTGGTGCGCCTGTTTTTGATCTTATGTTGGGGCCACACAAAAAATGTTGACCTTCATATAACTTCTTCTTGTTGTCCTTTATGAAATGTTGTTTGTTTGTTTTTTGTTTTAAATTATCTAGATATTTTATTGTTAATAAAGATAAAATATGGAGAATCGTGACAAGGTTTAATTTTATACAACATTGTCGCGGTACTTAATGATCTTATCGGTACATATTAAAACTATTTTGCTATTGCTACTTTCCTATAATTAATAATGTTTCAGTGACTATCCCTCTTTCTATTCCTATAATTAAAAGAATCTTTGTCAATCGAACTGTTACAGGTTTGACTATCCTTTAAACTGGTTTATATCATATATAACCCAAAGGTCTCAAAAGTAAGCATTGGAAATATTAGCTCTCAAACTCGCACAATTCATTCAGGGATTCCTAAAGGCTGTTTTGTGCCCTCTCCCTTTCCTTATCTTTGTCAATGAACCACCATTAATTAATGAATCCACAAATAGATTTGTTTGCAGATGATGTAACCTTGTATACATCTAGTTCTGATACTGAAGTTGTCCAAATGAGATTAAACTCAGCCCTTAGTACAGTCCAAAACTGGGCACAACAAAATAGGATGGTAATTAATGATATCAGAAGGCAAAACAAAATGTATGATTTTGGGGATGTCAAAAAAGCTACACAAGACAGGGAACCCAGAACTATCTCTTGCAAATAGTCATCCGTTAGAAGATGTCAAACATGAAAAGCTTGTAGATGTGACTGGAGATAATAATTTATTATGGAATGACCATATTGATATGCTTTGTAAAACACTATCATCCAAAATTGCCCTACTCAGCAGAAATATTTACCTACGTAAACTCAAAATATATACTACAAGTCATATAATCTTCAGCAATGGATTGTTCAAATGTACGGGGAAACTGCTAAATCTGAGCTTGACAGGATTTATATGCTTCAGAAATGTGCAGCATGCATAACTTTAGATGGATCTATTGATCATCCCACAAACTCGTATGGTTCAGTTCTTTTATATAAATGTCTACATGAAATTGCACCAGAGTATCTTCAGAATTTATTCAGGCCTTTTTCAACACAATACCAGTTGAAATCAATATCACATGGAAACCTTCTAGCACCAAAACGAAGAACAGAGCAATTTAAAATGAGTTTCCAATACTCTGGTACAGTTATGTAGAACACTCTGGTACAGTTATGTAGAACAATCTTCCACTGCATGTAAAATCTGCTGAAAATATTAGAGTATTTAAGAAGAGATATCATGAGCATGTATGTGCTTCTAATAGATAATGGAATTTAGTATTTTAATACTAAACATGTTAAAATAAACAGTAATTACTGCTATCTTCATATAATGTGCATTATTATACTCTCCTTAGAGGGCCTTAAGGGAGAATAGTCCTTGACTAATGATTCACCTTCTATAAATAAAGCATTATTATTATTATTATTATTATTGACAACAAGTAATACTGCCATAATATGACAAAATAAATCATTATTTGACTTTTGCACTACCATGGTCCTTGTATCCCACATCACCATTACTGCATAGGTATGACTTGTCACCTGAAATAAATGCATTATCAAATGTACAATATCTACTTTCCTGACATTAATAGAAACATCTGGTATTAAACCAATCTGTATTTTGCATATTATTTTCCAAATAATAGTTTTGTAAGGAACTTTATTTAATGACATTTTAATACTAAAATCCTACAATCATACTTTGCAATGTAAGATAAGTGACGTATAATGCAACCGTCTTTTTCATGCATTCAAGAATTAAATGTCCCCCCCCCCTTCCTTTTTTTATGGCTAGCTTCACAAAGTACATCTCCGTCAGCCAGGAGTTCAGAAATTTATTTTTATTTCAGAAAGGAAAATGAAGAAGTACTTGACCATTATTTTATTATATATCTTGACTTAATTTAGTCACGTAAGATCACATTTGAGAGAATCCTAAAACATTATATTGTATTGCACTCTACCATCTACATTCAACAGACTAATTCTTCAAATGAGTTAATTTATTTATTTTTTATTTTTCTCTTAACAAATATATGCATGGCATTCTGGTTTTTGAAGTCTTCGGTGCGGGATGCTACTCTATTATTTTGATTAAATTTATTAATTATTTCATAGTATAGAATGTGCTGCTTTTGACGTCATCACATTTCACACTACTGGTAATTATGTGTTTTTCTTTTTTTTTAAATAGTATGGCAAACCTTTGTAAATGAGCTTGGTTTGTTACAACTCCATGACCTTAAACTAACTAAGAGAAAAGAGCAAAAACCAACAAGTTTTACAAGATTATATGAATGATTTATTTCCTTAGAATACAAAGTGAAAATTTATTAAGAACTTACACTATTGTGAATTAAATTCCAAAGAGTCCTAAAAATTCTATCGCAAATAAAGAAAAGTATAGAGTTTTCGGAATGAATTCTAGTGGCATTCCAAGTGATATCCAGTCTTGAAAGTGCTGATGTACCAGTAGCCTGGAATGTGGCAATGTGCTAACATTCTTGATGTATCACAGTGACATCATCCAAAATATCCTTGAATGAATTCACCATTATCCCAAAATAGTGATTTGGTCTGAATTTATTAATGATCACTTTGCAGTTCCTAAGAATAATTTAAATAAATCCTAACAAATATTAAAGCTCATCTACAGTAGATTCTATGACTGATGTTTAGGTATGGAATATGAATAAAAATTTGAGTGCAGATCCTCAATGTAATTCTGAGGTAAACAACATTTATATAAAATGCTAAGAAACAACAGAACCATGATGAAGGTCATTTTCTATCTTATTCATAAACAACTTGCTTGTAGAGATGTCATAATTGTTGGAAATGTCTACCGGGTACCCATCAATGATAATGATTGGTTACCTGGGTACCCAATCAAAGGGAAATTGTATTAAAAGTGAACTGGAACTGCTTTGTTGTAGGTTCACACATGCCAACCCCTGAGAAATGTATAAGCATAATTTATTACTAATGCAAGTGGCAAAAAAGCATAATCTGAGCATAAAAAGAGCAATCTATACATTACATACCATAATTACAGAAAACTATGACAAACATACATATTTATTTTTGCTACTTACCTGGATCTGCAGTTAAAATTTTGTCACAAATCGACTAAATCCATGTTGATTAGTAGTTAATACAAAACTATAGACATAAAAGAAATGGATATATTATTTATGCATAACACTCATTTTAATTAGTCTACATGTCTACATTAACTTTTGCAAATAGTCGTACAGTCCACAGATGATGACTGTTGTAGTATTCTAGTAGTCATGGTTTGTCCTTTAACAACGGTCTGGTGCATGATGTTTTTAAATTTAAGAAAAATCCCTCTGCTCTAACGTTTTTAAGTCATATAACATTCAGCAGTCACAGCGATACATCCCATTTTTTTTTATATCTGGCATCGTTTATTTTTAGTTTAGACTGGTTCATTAACATATGTTGCATAAAAAAGATGGAATCTGTGACAAGCGGTTGCAAATTCAAGAATCCTATCTGTCACAATTAAATTAATGCAAAAATTACCATATTTACATATGTGTCAATTTTTATTGATTTTTTTTCAGTGCTATTGAATAACAAAGATTTCCTTTGTATTTAAAAATGTCCATGAAAAATTTCATTCTCCATTTTGTTAATTTTTTATAACATGGTATAAGAAGTGCATGTTACGATAACCAAGCCAAGTTTTTGTGTTGCCTTTGCCATGACAGAAATATTTACCTTGGGTTTCCCACTAATGAAAAAGAGTCTAGTAAACAAACGTGAACTGTGGCTAAATGTAGACATGACACGAATCTTGAACTGTAATTGTTATTCTGTGTCTCGATCTGAACTTGGAATACTTTTTTTTAATGGGTACCCTGATGCTTGTTTTATTATTCAGGTTATTATTAACTGATGGGTACCCGTTGGCTTCTTTGCTTGCTTCTGTAAACATGTTTACCTCCAAGTAATAATGATCTTAAAATATAATCTAAATTTATAGACAGGAGTTATGTAATGTATTGATTGTAAAATTTAAAAAAAACATTAGTCAGGTAGGTCCAACTTTTGCCCTCTATTATAGGTGATTGTCAATTACACGATACAAATTAAATACACATACAAGTCCAGCATTCATCATCTACGATACTGTCACTTTATTCTTGTTGAATATAACTTGAAATGAGTTGTGACATAAGATAAATTTTAAGTCCATCAAACTTTTTAAAATACAATTCTTAGGCCGTATGACTTGTAAACTTAGAAAGAATTATTTTTCACTTTTATTTCTCTGCAGATTCCATTGTACAAGAAAGTCCTGATGAAGAAAATAAACCAGCATTTTGTCGCTTGAGACATCCAAGGACAGGTACATATTATTTGTTGCTTGAGACAGTCAGGGACAGGTAGATATTATTTGTTGCTTGAGACAGTCAAGGAGAGGTAGATATAATTTGCCACTTGAGAGAGCCAAGGACAGGTAGATATAATTTGCCACTCGAGAGAGCCAAGGACAGGTAGATATAATTTGCCACTCGAGAGAGCCAAACATAAAAGAAGAGGAGAATAATGTAACACAGCACTTCGAGCACATGATCTTGCTGATGGCAGAATTCCAGTTGACAGTCATTCAGTGAAAGTTACACATGTAGACTAGTTAAAGTGAGTGCTGAACGTAACTGAATTTTAGTGTAGTTCTAATAGATTTTGCCCTTTCGGACAAGAATTTTGACTAACTGCTGAATCAAGTTAATAGTAAAATAAAAAACATCTTTATCATACATGCTGTAATTCTGGTATGTAATATACAGTGGTGACATTAGGTAGTGATATGTATTGGATACTGTGGGTTTTAAAAATGCTGGCTTTATTTCAGGTTTATACACTTTTAATACAATTTCCCTTTGATCCTTTTCCATGGTAACCTATCATTAAGGTCATTTGGTACCTGGTAGAAGTATTCTAAAATGTTGACACCTTTACTTGTCACTTGAGACAACCAAGGACAGGTGGATATTATTTGATACTTGCTAAAGCCACTGACAGTTAAATATCATCACTCGAGACAACCAAGGAGAGGCAGATCTTTTTCATCAACTTGAGACAACCAAGGACAGGTAGATGTTATTTGTCACTTGAGACAACAAAGGACAGGTAGATATTGTCACTTGAGACAGCCAGGAAAGGTAGATGTTATTTGTCACTTGGGACATCCGTGGACAGGTAGATAATATTTGCAGCACTCAGCCAATTGATTTAAAATGGAAAAAAGTATTATAATCAAGAACTTAAATATACTTAATTTCAATTGAGAGGAAGAGAACGTATTTTCTAGAAGGAAGCATTTGAACTGTTTAGTTTAAGAAGAAAAAGAATAGCAACAAAAAATAGCAACTAAAAGTGTTAGTAAACTGACAAAAAAGTTTACTCTTGTTAACCCTTTACCTCATGCAAGCGTTTTTGGACGCCTCTACTCCATTCGCATGGAAGCGCCTTTTGATGCCTCTACAAGATTCGCATGGAGCGCCTTTTGATGCCTCTACAAGATTTGCATGGAAGCGCCTTTTGACGCCTGCTGTAAACATCAGCCATTTTGAGCTGGTTTTCGTAGCGCCACCATCGAGGACCCCCCCCCCCCCCCGATACTACATTCATTTCTGCGAATGACAATTACGTCAGATCACATGGTCGCTATTTATGCGCAGGTCAATATCTGCTATTTAAAGTAACTGGGTCATAATCTCCATTTTCCAAAATGGCGGTCGCAGATTTCATTCAGTACGTACGAAATTTTCACGATTAGAATCACGACCATGAAAGATTCAATAACTTAGGTAAAGGCTCTGATATTGATGTAGGCAACAATTAGTTTTTATAAATTACCAAATTCAGATGACTTAATGATGTAGACACAGATGAAAACCTTGTAAATTTCGAGTATCAGAAATGGCAGCTACGGTTGGTCACGCGGCCTCACTGACATGACGGTGAACAAGTTCTCTCTCGATTTTAAAGCACATAAAAAATTCTTCCGTGAAAAATAATTGCACAGCTATCACAATCGGACTTTACTCTTAAATTTTTCCACATATAATGTTTACCAAAAAAAGTAAAATGGTTGAAATTGCTGTTAAACGTAACATACACTACATTGCTTAACAGTTCACAGGCAGGATTTCATTCAGTACTTACAAAGTTTTCACAATTAGAATCACAACTATGAAAGATTCAATAACTTAGGTAAAGGCTCTGATATTTATGTAGGCAGCAAGTAGTTTTTATTGATTATCAAATTCAGATGACTTAGTGATGTAGACGCAGACGATAAACATGTAAATTTCGAGTATGGGAAATGGCAGCTACGGTTGGTCATGTGGCCTCACTGACATGATGGTGATTGAGTTTTCTCTCAATTTTAAAGCACATAAAAAATTCTTCCGGCTATAACAATCGGACTTTACTCTTAAATTTTTCCACATATAATAGATGTGTACCAAAAATGTAAAATGGTTAAAACTGCTGTTAAACGTAACATACACTACATTGCTTAACAGTTCACATTCAGGCCTATGCATATGCTGTCAACTTATTAATAGGTGTTCTGTTTATAGCGCGCTGCACTTTGTCACTATGCTCTATGAGGTAAAGGGTTAATAGGCAGGGTCTGTTTTTAGGCAGTCGTGGGGTTCATGCAGATTTCCATTTTAAAGAAAATCCTGCTTAAAAATGGCAATTGAATGCATGGCAATCATGCATGATATTTTAAAGTCACTACCCTTTATTTCTGAATTAAATCCATCAAATATTCAGAAATTGTTTTTCCCCACCCTCAAAATTTCAGTTCTAACATAAGGCCCCTGTAATATTAAATTTTGACCACAGGCCGTGCTCTAGGTCATCCTAATATAATGCTGCACAGCTAAAATATTAAAATATTTTTGTGTTTTTTTCTACAGTTAATATATGGGTGTCAAGTAGATCACAAGGACCACCACCATGACTGCCCATGGCGACCTTCTGTAACAAAATATTTTAGTTCCATCTGCCCTCGGGCAGATTGCTGTACAGGACAATCCGCCCTTGTTTGGAAGTGCACTTGAAAACTTTATTATGTACAATTGCGTCATCATCATATGATGAGTTAGTACATAAATTTTTTTTATTTAACTAAAAGAGAAAGGGACTTGAGATATTATTCAAAACATAATATAAAGAAAACTTTTTAAAATCATCCTGTCAATTTTGACTTGGGGTTTGTTTAGTATTGTAATTTGTAGCTCATTGAATTTTCAAGTTAGTGTCATTAAATGTAGCTAAAAGTAACTAATTCATTTTGCGATTTGACATTGTGCATAACAGATCTCATTAAAAATGCTACATGCTAAAACAGCATGGTCTGTTTACATCGAATTGTTCTATGCCACCATGACCTTCGGAAGAGTTGACTTCTTTATTAAGGAGTAGTCGGCTTTCATGTTTGGCTATATTTGGCCATAATGTAGCTGCCTCCATTTGATTTCTTTGCTGTATCAAAAATTTACTCTTCCAGAACTTGGGACGAACATGACACAACATATCTACACAGACCAGTCTTTTCAGCATGCATCTAATGAATGGTGTTGCACTGTATGTCATTATAAATTATGTTTAAATCATTTGTGTCCAAAATGAATATGGTAAGTTTAGCTACATTTCGATACGCTGATGTGAAAATTAAATGAAAAACAACCACGGATATTATTCGCAATACTTCCAGGGCCAACATAGCTACTTGCATGCATGTATGCTACCTTTTTCAGGATAAATCGAATGAGTAATGTTATTCAGTATGTAGATACAATGGGCATTGAAATCATTTGTGCATGAAATGATTTACTTAACTTTAACTACATTATGAGGGGCTCAGGTGAAATTCGCTGAGCTACATTCTCAGATATCTTTCTTGATGCTGAGCTGAACAAACTGTAACATCATTGTCATGTTCTTAGCATGCATCCTGTTTCCATATTTCAAGCAAATTCTGTAACCCAACTATCATTTTCCTTTTGATAGTGTTTTCTTCCACTTGACACATCTTTTTTCCTTGGCTGTGTTTCGTTTTTCAGCATCTGGCGACTTCCAGGAATCCAAATAACCCCACATGTTGATTTTGGAAATAGGAAGTAGCATGTGTCATCAGACATCACATAGATGCAGAAGTCTCTATTTGAAGTTAGAAGCATTCAATGAATGTAGATTAAATGCATGTTATCTATCTTCTCATATCACCATTATTTATTTTTCACTTTTTTAATATTTCTTTTAATATCATAAAACATATCATTTGTAGATTACATTTACTCCATAAGCCTCAAAATCCAACTGGCCAGATAGACTGGCTAATATTTTTTTTTGCATCAGCCCACCGTGAAATTGACTGACATTGGACTGGCTAGCTGGTTGGATGCTTTTTTTGTATGCTGGTACCATTGATTATTGAGTATATTTATTCCAATAACAACCTATAATTAACACAGACTTATTATAATGCAGACCAAAATTATATTGTGTTTGATGAATAAAAATTTGAGTGCAGATCCTCAATGTCATATGAAAGACTTCTGATGAAATTGATTTCTCCTTAAAATATGTTCCCCAAAGTCATTACGTTAGGAACATTAGCCTGCTACCTAGCAAATCCAGTCCTACTAAAAGACGAAAGATGTCCTTTCTATCTCGTATAGACAAAGGACAACAACTTTGACCATTGCCTCTCCTTGCCACTGCCAGGTGTCACCAGATTTTAGCGTCACTGCTATACTGATAACATGGTACAGTTTGCCTCCAACAGTCCATGGCATTTTTTGTTCAAATTGGACATCCAATGTTCCTTTTGGATTTTTTTGTGTGGAATAATCATTCTGCTGCAGGTTGTGTACATTATTTTTAAAATTTCTGCCAAATGTGAGTGGTTAGAGGAAAATAAAGGGAAGGAAAGAACATTGATGTCCTCATTGTACATCCCAAGTAAACACCCAGCCTTGTGGGGGATGCAGGGCATTCATTGTTTGCATCCGTCATGCACAGTAACATCAGTGGCAAGCGAGGATAATCATGTGGAAGGGGTAAATCCGTCTGTCTTCAAACAGATGCATTGCCTGGTCCAGGAGACGATGACGCAATTGCTGATATTTGGTCAAATATATCCTCATTTTTCCCATGCTTCCACAGTATAAAATATTAACCTTCTAGAAATGCTTTTCACTTCTAGAAAGTTCAACTCTCAGGCAAAACGGTTTTCATTGTGTCTGCCAACTCTATGGTGGTGACCTGTCTCAATCAGGGGGACACTAAATCATCCAACCTGTGTGACAATTGCCATATCAGCATACAAATCAGGCACATTCCTGGCAGACTCAGTGTCTTGGCTGACACTGTCTAGGAGAGGTTGAGTCCTTCACACAGAAATCTCTCCATCAGTTGGTCTTCACTTGGATCTGCACATGATCAACCTTTTTGTGTCAGCTTAGCCTTCCATTAGATTTAAAGTTGGAGGGTGAGTTGCGAAAGTAAGCAGGGTTTTTTTGGGAATCTAGGTAAACCGCCTGGCTCCTGGTTGATAAGGAAAGCCCTGCATCAAGGTGGAATCACCTTTGTCTCTCCAGTTGAAGACCCAGAAGCATGGTCTGTGGATGCACTGTCAGTCAGTTAAGAGGGATTGTGGGCATTTGCCTACCTTTCCACGGTCCTGATACCAAAAATAATACTAAAGTTAGGGGGTCAGATGCAAGATGATTTTGATAGCAGCAGCATGTGGCAAGGGGGGTAATTGGTAAATATTGCCTGTTGTATGAGACAGCAGAAAACGATGGGGTTATTTGTCTTTTAGTAGAGATGGATTTGAGTGGTAGCAATTCCTAACGTATTGTGATTGGGAAATTATTCTTGAAGGGACATAATTTACTTGAAAATTTGCTTTTATAAATAGTATTACAAAAGTCAAAAGTGACAAGTTATCTTCCTAAAAATAGAAATAAGGTAGTTTTGTTCTGTGTTATATACAGACCTTTACATTTTGAATTTGGTAATCTCAATATTTCTTAGAAGGTGAATGTTAGTAACATCACAAGTCAATGTGTTAAACAAAATTCTAAAGCACTTGTTTTGTGATAAAAATGTTCCTGATTCAATGGTTGGGGCCTTAACAATTTTATTGGGAATCACCCCTTATGTGGGTTGAAGAAATGGTGGTCCTTAGCCTCTCCATTGGTAGAATTTTATACATTGTGGAGAAGACTTCAGATGTACAATATACTTCCATACATTTATTAATGGAAGCCTTGTATTGTGTTTCCTTTGTCTGGCCAACCAGCAAAATTTTGTGTTTGTGTCAAGGGGGGGGGGGGGGGGGCATTTGTGTTAACATCACTGTGGAGGTGCATTTATGTTCAGATCACTATAGATCAGCAGTTGGGTTTAGGTCATTGTCGAGGGGCATATGTGTCATATGAACACATTTCTTGTTCTTAAATTTTGTGTCGAATGTGTTGCATTTGCTATGTTCAAAAGATTGAATGATGCTGACATAATTTCATATTACAATATTTACTTTTAATTGCATTTGACAAGGCTTTGTTTCTGTTTGATATTACAATATTTGCATGTAATTACATTTGACAGGTCTGGGAACTTTGTTTCTGTTTGCCAAAGGAGACAGAGAAATTTATGAAGTCACTCAGTTTAAAGAGGAAAACAGATCCTGGTTCATCGGAAACCATGTGCAACAAGGTTACTCTTTTGTTTGTCAGTCCATCAGTCAGAAATCGCAGATTGTTACCTGCATTTATAAAATTTCACTTCAGCATGCCATGAAAGCAGAGTTATTTGCCTTGTTATGAAACAGTGCATGTCCTTACTCCTTCATCCATTACCCTTATTTCATTAATTGATTTTGATATTGTGATTTTTCTGCATGAAATCTATTTGGCCAAAACTTGTTTTAGATGGTAGAGAATATAATTCAACAAGAGTTTGGCCCCCTGTCCACAGTCCATCCAGATTTTTCTCCAACTTCACCCTTGTATGTTTTGCATTCTGTGTTGTTGGACTATATCCCTAGCAAGGTAACAAGGGGAGACGTATGAAGATGTTATTGAGGGAGGCTTTTTAGTTGAAATTTTACAGTTCACAAGGGGAACATGGTAATCTATTAAATTCCTGATAAAGAATATTATAATAAAAATCACAGATGCTCTTATACTACCAGATATACTTGCTTATAAGTTTAGTCCAAACTGCCAACTACACACAGATCTGCCAACTACACACAGATCTGGTATTACTTAATGCAAAGCAGATCTAGATCTTTGCAGATGTTTTATGACTAATCAGTAGAGTAAGCAACATGGGCCCTGATCTGTTAATGCATAAAGTGCTGGCAGATCAGGGTCTCTGTTGTTTGCATTTGGATTGAATTAAAGGGATATATATAAATATATTTAATTAGAGTACAGAATTTTGGTGTATGTTAACAGCCGACAAATTTGGCATGTTGAAGCTGACCAAGTCTTTTGAAGTGCCAGTAGCATACATGTGAACCATTATGCTTTTTTTACTAAATTACACCTTATGCATAAACGTATTTGGATTACACTTTTTTTTTCTTTTTCATTTTTATTAACATCCCATTAATCCATACAGACCGTATTCTAGAAAAGATGTCTCTGTATCTACAGCATAAGAGTACGCTTGTCTGTAGACTTGCTTGCACTTTCCTAACAATAGAGTATTATGTTTTATTTATAGCAACTGCCCTATTTCCAAGAAATACGCTGATTTCTAATTACAAACTTTTGACCTCGGATTCTATTTATAGCAGCTCTATGGCTTAGGAGAGAACAGACTGGTTCTCCATTTTTTTTCATCTTTGCTCGCAGTCTTTGTTCTAATTCATATCTAGTACAGAACCAGTCTTTAGGTATTTGACACTAAAAGTCAAGTCAGATTTATTCTAGTTGATGCCTGTGTTAGAGCAAAAATGTTTTTCAAATAATTTCACAGATGGATTAGGAAAGATGAAAAACCGATTCAGATATGAACACATGAATTACACAATACAGCATTCTATTCTAGGGCAGCTTCACAACCCTTGCAGGCTGCGTGGAAAAGATTTTAATATTGATCATGGTGGTAAAACAAAGAAACCTTGAATTCGCTCATTTTACTAACTCCGCTACTAAAGTAACTTCTTTTTTGCAGCAGAACTAAATTGTGGACACGAATTTTATAAATGCAGAGGTTTTATGTACCGAGTTCTTAATAGAACACAGATTTTCCCTAGCGGTAGAAGACTACATTGGTCCTTTGTTCAAACGAATGTTTCCTGATTTCAAAATTGCAGAAAATATGCATGTGCGAGAACAAAATCATCTAATATTGTTGGGTGTTTAACAGATGATACTTCACTTAAAATTGGTCCGTTTAGTATTGTAACAGACAGGAGTAGTGATTATCATGACAAAATGTTATACCCAGTCTGTGTAAGATACCTTGACAATGAAAAAGGCAAAGTCAGAGTGCTCTTCTTTCATTACCAGAATTAACAGTAGATTCCACTGGAGAAAACTTTTTTTATTTGCTTGATAATGTTTTGAATAAACATAAGTTGGCATAATTGTATGGGGTTTTAAGCTCGTACTGCATCATTGATGACTGGAATTCATTAAGGAATTTCATTCTATATTTTGAAAGATGTCTCCACCATTGTACATATCAGGTTGTCTCAGTTATATGATACACTATGCTACAGGAAAAGCTGTTGATAAATTAGAAGAACTCCTGAAGTATCAAGTTGGCAGACAACCTGACACGTATTTCATGCGGACAGAGTTGATGTGCAATGGCAGATTATTTCCCAGCTAAAAGATCCAATAACTGGAAGATATAAATTTCCTCTTCTTTGTCAGGTTATGAAAGGAATATTGGTTCTTTACCATTCTAATGCTGGCTGTGAGAGATTGTTCAGTATTGTTAACAAAAATAAAACTGAATTCAGATACTTGCTCTGTAACCCAGAACTTAGTGTTCTACTGGTGTGCAAAACATTTAGTCTTAGCTGGTACAAAGTGTTTTTAAATGCAATATGAGAGTTTGTTGCTTTTTAAAGCTCAAAGTACTATATATGAAAACTTAAAGCAGTAATTAATGTTAAAAGTCCAGAGGGATAAATAAATCATTAAATAAATCATTTTGTACATATGCTTATTGAATTTTTATCATGTTGTATGTGGGTTACTCTTTTTCTGCTTGGATTACTCTTTTTGTCCACTGATTACACGTTCTCCTCACCAGGGGTTGGCAGTAATTGGCTATTCCATTGCTATTCTCAGCATTCTTTGGCCACCAAAACATAAGCATATTTATTTAATATAAACTGTAAGTTATGGTTATATAAAAGATAAAAAGAGAAATAAAATGCAATTTTAGAATAACAATACACACTGTATTACATGTTGTCGTAATACATTCATTTTTTCAGATGGCAGTCTGTATATCACCACACCTGTTGATCCAGTATTTCTCATGCTTCCATACCTCATCAAAATGGAAAAGGTACGTTTAAAAACAGGAGAGTATATTGTTGAATGTTGTCATTACCGAACTCTTTTCTAGGATGGATAAAACTTTTCCCTTCTGTTTTATAATGTTACAAGCAACTAGAGCAAAGTTCGTGATATTATATTGCCAATCCAAATGCTACAAGATCAAAAACTATAATAATTATAAATTACAGTGTGTGTACAACAGGGTGAATTTGCACTACAAACACTAATTTATTTATTTACCCCCACCCCCCTTAAATTATTTTGAATGCTATTTCAGAATTAAAAAGGAAAGGTATTGATAAAAAGGAAGAATGTGATACAAATAAATGGAAGGATGTTTTTAGCCTTTCCTTACTGTTACATCATATGGGTGAGAATTTATGATTGAGACCACTGCAATGAACGAATTCTTAACAGTAAAGTGTAACAGTTCTTGTACAAGTTTGTGAATAATAAATTCAATTTTAATTTGAAATTTTGTTTTAAACTTTCAATTATTATATGCTCAATTTTTTCTCCATTATCTTTACATTGTCAGAATCTTTCATTATTTTATGATATTGCATTCACGTGTATAAAGGAACTACATTCTATTGTAAACAAACATTGGATGCAGACACCAGCACTTTTGATTTGTAATGATAAATTTAACCCTGATATAGTGCGCTCCGTTATAACGCGATTTCGGATATAACACGGTCAGGTTCTATGGCTCCCAACTACTGTGTAATGGTGGGGTCACACTGTAAATAGTTATACTTATTTCTGAATTGAAGTTGAAAGTGCACATTGAATCAGTGTCAAAATGTCACTGGAATCTGGTGTGGGTCATATTCTGGGTTGGAACACTTGATTGACATCAAAACATTGTAAGTTGCATTTAATCCAGACAACCAGAAATTGTTTGTGATTGAGGAACCTGGTGTACAGATGTTTCTTTGTTCATTCTGGTTCAAACTTGTATCATAGTAAGATTGAGGTAGTATTTTTATAGCCAGTTACTTAAGATTGTCTATTGGAAGCTTAATTGAAATGGTACTAATGTGATATTGAATCTGGTCATCATGGCATCCCTCTTGTTGTCATTAATCCTCCTGAAAGGAAAGTTATTTCAACATGGGATTTTCACCAGAAGACTTCTAATGTACCATTATTGATCCCAAAGAAAAAGGTGCCCAGCTGACATTCAGTATGACCGCCTTCGCAGCTAATTTGAAAATCTTATCATTGAATAATAACAGAGAAGCTTTCAGTGCTAAGCACTTCAAAGGAAGAAATGGTTTTATCTTGAATTCCTGGAATTATTTTTTCACCAAGTAGACCACTGGTCCCTTCCAGAAACTTTTGTGGGTTTTTTTCAGTAGTAAGTACCCAATTCATTTTATGGAACTTATTATCCAAGAGATCTTTCATAGCTCATCAGGAAAATTTATTTACTGTGTTTTATTGAGTCAAGAGTTTTTGGTTCTTACTCAGAACTATCACTTTTCTAATACAGGCAAATATTTTGGCATGCAGTTCATTTAATTCTGTTGGATAATATTTTCCGCTGATCTTGGCCGTCCTTTAATTTCCCATGCCACCTTTCGTCATTTTCATATCTATTGCCATTGCTACCTTGGTTACATATATACTCACTTTTAGGTCAGTTCATCTATAAGTCATCCCACCCAGCCCCTAATTCATCCGCAAAGGGTGACATGTGTTCACTGAGTTGGAGTTGCACTTGGAAAACATAAACAAGTCAAACATGGATTGATGGATGGAGATAGGACAAGTAATGACAAAGTCAGTGTAGAATAAATACATTTGTATTATTGAGTTGAATATGTACATATAAATTCATAACTTACATTTTATCAATCTTCATGTAATGAAATCCATAACACTTAACATTTTTAATGTATTTATATAATGAATCCATGCATTGAATGTTATATACAGGTAGAAAAATGGTATTCCAGAATAATGTGATTCACAATATCACTTAATATATTAATTCCAAAAGTATTATAATAAACTAATGTCAACACTTTAGTGTTTTTCACTGTCTATTATTAGGGGCCCCGAGTGGCCGAGTGGTCTAAAGCGCTCTTCGTTACGGATCACTGCCATCTCACCTATGTCTGCGGCGGTTCGAGTCTAAGATTCAGCCAATGTGGGCATGTGAGAAAGCTTGCCAGTAGCTTCTCGTGGGTCGGTGGTTCTTTCCGGGGTTTTCCGGGTTCTTCCTCCACCATTAATACTGGCCGCCATGTATAGCCCTATCGCGCTGAAAAATGGCGTTAAACCCCACAACAACAACAACAACAACAACACTGTCTATTATAATCTGGTTCAAAGTGTTCGATGAATTCATTGTCGTCGGAGTTACTAAATAAAGTTCTGAATTTCCTCCACTGTCATCAGGTCGTTGTAAACATCGACACAATAGGATTCCTCATCTGATTATGTAAATGATTTAAATGAACTGACTGAAGAGTTCGTCATCCTCTGTCCATCTGTTGCATTGGATATACCACATTTCTTAAATAATTTGTCCACCATCTCATTTGTAATTTCTTTCTATGTGTTACACATCTACTGCAGGGCTGGATAAGGTCAAGTGATGTTTTTTTTAATTCTTTTTCAAAATTTCAAAAGGTTCCTGACTGTCCTCGAAAGGGCACCAAAGCAAAAGTCTATGTTTCTATTTATTCAGAGTATGCATAATACAAAATCAACATGAGCAAGAAATATAAAAAGATGGTCGAATTTCAAGTGACCAGTGACTGTACATTTGCATTTGTGAGTGGGATTTTGTTGGGTTTTTTTTAGCCGGCAACACCCTCCTCCCTGATCTGACCCTGCACTCAATCACTGGAAGCTTCACATTTCCTGTCTTTTTAAATTCTTTGGGCCTGAGAGCAGTCTACTTGTGCCACTGTTTATATTTATTTGCCACGAACATCTTGTTTATGCAGACATCTAATGGTTTTAGTGCCAATATGGTGCCGCCAGGAAATGGCTTTCCATTTTTCAGATTTTCTTCATTTGCCTGGCACTATCAATTAAAACTGATTTTTTCTTTTATCAGTCACAAACCTGTTGTCTGACATACCAAATTCGTGTTCTGCTGCATTATTACTGTTTTTCTCTGCAAAGTCTGTAACATTTAACTTGAATGCTCCATCATACACATTGTTTTATTTTGCCCATATTGGTGAAAGTACCAAAGTTTAGTATTTCATGATGTATGATATCAAAGTGACAAAGTACACTGTAATTAACATAACAGACTATTCATAAACTTGGACCATTATTTATGTAGCGGTTGAGCTTGTTGTCCGTAAGAGACACTTTGATCATATCAAAGGATTGCCACAACTGAACAAGTTTCAGTTGTGTGGTATGATCAGAGGGACTCGGCATGGTATTGGACAAGTATCAGTTGTGTGGTATGATCAAAGGGATTCAGCATGGCATTGAACAAGTATCAGTTGTGTGGTATGATCAAAGGTGATTCAGCATGGTATTGAACAAATATCGGTTGTGTGGTATGATCAAAGGGACTCGGCATGGTATTGGACAAGTATCAGTTGTGTGGTATGGTCAAAGTGATTCAGCATGGTATTGAACAAGTATCAGTTATGATCAAAGGGACTCGGCATGGTATTGGACAAGTATCAGTTGTGTGGTATGATCAAAGGGATTCAGCATGGTATTGGACAAGTATCAGTTGTGTGGTATGATCAAAGGGATTCAGCATGGTATTGAACAAGTATCAGTTGTGTGGTATGATCAAAGGGATTCAGCATGGTATTGGACAAGTATCAGTTGTGTGGTATGATCAAAGGGATTCAGCATGGTATTGGACAAGTATCAGTTGTGTGGTATGATCAAAGGGATTCAGCATGGTATTGAACAAGTATCAGTTGTGTGGTATGATCAAAGGGATTCGGCATGGTATTGAACAAGTATCAGTTGTGTGGTATGGTCAAAAGGATTCAGCATGGTATTGGACAAGTATCAGTTGTGTGGTATGATCAAAGGGATTCAGCATGGTGTTGAACAAGTATCAGTTGTGTGGTATGATCAAAGGGACTCGGCATAGTATTGGACAAGTATCAGTTGTGTGGTATGATCAGAGGTGATTCAGCATGGTATTGAACAAATATCAGTTATGATCAAAGGGACTCGGCATGGTATTGGACAAGTATCAGTTGTGTGGTATGATCAAAGGTGATTCAGCATGGTATTGAACAAGTATCAGTTGTGCGGTATGATCAAAGGTTCTCTGCATGATACTGAACAAGTGTCAAATTCATGGTGCACTAGTTATAGACTTTGAAGAGAAAAACAACAATAGCGATGCAGGTTGTCCACTGAGAAAAACAATGCAGTGCTGTTTTTACATACTAAAGGATTAAGGTTGTATTTGTCTAATTTAATAGCAACTTTATCGAAACATTGTGAATTGAGAAAACAATGCAAGTTTGCCTTTACAAGCTAAGGGAGTAAAGTCATATATTTGAGAGAAAAAAATTATATTTATATGTTAACCCTGTTATCTGCATTAATAATTTTTTAGTAATAAAGGCTGATTTATAAGCATGTATATATGGTGTTTACCTTTTTGTCTTATATTGAATTCTTTGACATGACTTTTTCCAATAAAAACATCTCTGCTTGATGTCTGGTTTGTAACATTGACAGCTGACTTGATTTACATGGTCAGGATGTGGATTATTCAGGGGAATACCTTCTTGTTTGTTTCTTTTTTTCAATGTCTGAAAAGGTCTGATCTGTAGCCAGTCTATCAAATCATCTGTATTGTCAGCAAGTTATTTTGTATCATCTGCATTTATTGTGACCACTATTTTTATAGCACCTTCAAAAATAGTTCCTTAGCTATGTCAAACAGCTTTGATTATGTATCAGCAAACATGATGGGTTCTTTGTGTGCTTGACAGCACCCAGTAAGTGCTTGAGGACTTTGAATATCCTAACATAGTGTTGGTATTTACATATTCCTTTTTGTTTTAGGATTGAAAATTTTGCTACCTGCTACTTTGTTTAATTCTAACTATGTTTCTATATGTATAGGTCAGTGTCTGGGACATTTGGTTTAATTAAAATCATGCATTTATATGTATAGGTCAGTGTCTGGGACATTTGGTGTTACTAAAATCATGCATCTATATGTATAGGTTAGTGTCTGGGACATTTGTTGTTACTAAAATCGTGCATCTGTATGTATAGGTTAGTGTCTGGGACATTTGGTGTTACTAAAATCATGCATCTATATGTATAGGTCAGTGTCTGGGACATTTGGTTTTACTAAAATCATGCAGCAATATGTATAGATCAGTGTCTGGGACGTTTGGTTTAATTAAAGTCATGCTTATATATGTATCGGTCAGTGTCTGGGACAGTTGGTTTCATTAAAATATTGCGTCTGTATGTATAGGTCAGTGTCTGAGACATTTGGTTTTATTAAAATCATGCTTCTATATGTATAGGTCAGTGTCTGGGACATTTGGTGTTACTAAAATCATGCATCTATATGTATAGGTCAGTGTCTGGGACATTTCGTTTAATTAAAATCATACTTCTATATGTATAGGTCAGTGTCTGGGACATTTGGTTTTACTAGTCATGTATCTATATGTATAGGTCAGTGTCGGGTACTTTTGGTGTTACTAAAATCATGCATCTATATGTATAGGTCAGTGTCTGGGACATTTGGTTTAATTAAAATCATGCATATATATTTATAATATGCTCATTTTTTTCTTCATTAATTTTTCATTGTCAGAATCGTGCAATATTACCCAATACTGAACTTGTGTGCAAATACACACATTGCATTCACGTGCAGTAACTATTTTCTGTTGTAAAGAAACAGTGGACACAGATGCCAGCACTTTTGATTTATTTTATTTGTCTGTGGATGAAGTGAACCAACTGTTTGAGCCATTTGAAAGTAGAGATGCCAAGGTTGACATTGTGGATAAATTCAGAGAATCACAAAAGAAACTTTCAACAAAGCATGCGACTGAACGTGATATCAGAAATGTGCTGCGATGGCTGTATAACAAACATGAGACACGCTGCATTGAAAATATCATTCCGGATCATTTAAACACGTATTTAGCCGAAATGTTTATAACAATTCGCAAAGCCAATGGTTCTGAGTATGAGCCATGCTCTTTAGATTCCATAAGAAACAGCATAGAATGGCATCTTAAGACTAAAGGGTATCCCGTCTCTCTTAGAGACCGTCCATTTCAGAAATCAATCGAAGCACTAAATGCTTTAAAAAATGCAACTGAAGAAGGCTGGTTTTGGAAGAAAAGTAAGAACGTCAGAGCCGACGATGACGAAGAAGCTTTATTTTCAGCAGGTGAAACAGACTCACACACGCCCAATGTTTTGCAATTTTCCCTGTTCTACTTTTTTTGGGAAAATATTTGGATTTAGAGGCTGAGATGAGCACAAAAAAATTAAAGTTTGGAGATATATCAGTTTTCACAGATTCCAAAAGTACCCAATCTCTTCAATATGCTGAGAGGGATAGCAAAACCCTACTGGGAAGGATGACTACAGATCAGCAATACCTGCATTTTTTCCACCGGAGCGAGACCCTGTTCATCTTTACCTGCAATATTTGAAACGAAGGCCCTTGAAAGTAATGGATGCTGACAGCCCCTTTTATTTGACACCAATTCCAGTGCAGAAACTGACAGAAACTTCCCTGATATGGTAAATTTATTTCTAAAGATTCAATTAATGTACTGATTTAAAATAAAAATAAAAATATAGAAAAAAATATTCGTAATTTTTTTCCTCGACAATAAAAAGAATAAATGAAAATAAAATTATATCAAAGTAAACAAAAATATGGAATAAATTGTGTACTCTGCAAATACCAAACAATTATCACAGTGAACTACATCAACCAACCTTGCGAAATTTAAGAAAACAAATTTTTATGAACATATGCATTTTTTAAAATTTATTTATTTATATAAAAAATAGATTTTACTGGACAAAATATTAAAAATTGCAGGTATTATCGGAGACCAATGGGGGTTAATCAACTGGGCAGAAATGCAGGGGAGAATTACAATCCATTCAGTAAAGATGACTACTGTAACAACCTTGTCGAAAGCTGGTGTCCCTCCAACAAAGATCATGCAAGTGACTGGGCATAAAAATATGTTATCTATAACTAGTCATATTGAGAATAAATCTTCTTGTCTTTTTGCATCTTTAATCTCCTCAAATTGTACTTTGTGGGCTCTCTCTGCTAATAAGAATTAAATTGTTTTCCAAATACTGATGCACATCACAGAAATATACTGTAATATGTGGGGCCCCGAATGGTCTAAAGCACTCTCCATTACGGATCACTGCCATCTCACCTCTGTCTGCATGGGTTCGAGTCTCGGATTAAGCCAATGTGTGTATGTGAGAAAGCTTGCCAGTAGCTTCTTGTGGGTCGGTGGTTCTTTCTGGGGTTTTCCCGGATTCTTCCTCCACCATTAATACTGGCCGCCATGTATAGCCTGGCATGTGCTAAAAAATGGCGTTAAACCCCACAACAACAACAACATACTGTAATATGTAGGCCTATAATCCAAACAGCATTTTTGAAATCGAAATCACATTACAAAGTAGACTGTATGGCACTCCAAAATGAAGAGAATTTGTAATCTAAAAAACACAGTTGAATCCAGCATCTTCTTGAGAATTTAGAGTTAAAAACTTTCATATTTTTCCAGCTTACAATTCCAAATTATCCATGGCAGAACAGAAACAGTTATGCAGCTTGTTGTCCACTCCAGTCCCTCAAGCCACATGTACATCGTGCGGAAAACACCCAGAAGGAGATAATCAAAATTTAGCTGGATTGAGAGAACAACTGAATTCCTCCATTCCTGAACAGCTGGGAACTTTGTTTAAGGGCACAGTCATTCATAATATGACTTTAAATTTCAATTTTAGATAGAGCAAAGTGGGATTTTTTCTTCAGGTGAGTGAGTGAGTGCACGGTGTACTATGAAGTTAAAAGGTCGGTGGGCGGAGCTATGTGCGTATGAATACTGTTATTGTGTATTGAAGAATCTATGGTTGTGAATTTATTTTGGAATAAAGCATAAATCAAATACACTGTTTCTTGTAATGTATTTTATTATTAAGCCTGAGGTAGTTAAACAAAATTGAGCATATAATAAAAAGGTTACTGCATTTGTATGGGAAAATATGAACTCGTTTTGTCGGATGGACATACTGCACCCCAAGGTCGTGCAGTATTTCCATTCGAAAAACTCATTCATTTCCCATACAAATGCAGTAACCTATAAGTATAGGTAAGTGTCTGGGACAGTTGGTTTAATTAAAATCAAGCGTCTTTATGCATAGGTCAGTGTCTGAGGCAGTTTGTGTTCCATAACATGAATAATAATTTAGTGTTTTAATTTCTTGAAGACAAACAAGTACATGACAGCTGATCAGATCATCCATGACGATGAATTTTCGGAGACCAGCAGACTATGTAATACATCTCACTTGTCAGACCTCCATCAAGTTAGTCAAACGAAAGGTTAGAAATATTTGTATCTATGTTTCTGATTTAGTCCCCGCTTTGTCTTTCGTCTTGATTTACCTTGCTTTTGTTTTCAAACACATTCTCGTTCTTGTATTTTCTCTGTAGTTTTGATACTCATTAATGATTTACGGTGAATTAATTTATTTTTGTGGGTAAAAAATATAATGTCATTCTGCATAACATCGTATTTTCATTGGTGCTTAAATTTGTGGTTTGGGGAAGGGATCATGTTGTTTCCATAGAAATATCATTTTAAATAAATGGATCCCATTTGATAATTGATTTGCCAATTACACATATTGTATTTACCGTATATATTAGGACACAATAAAATAATTAATTTTTTCCTGTCCCAGAATGTATGGTGATTTTTTTCTTCTCCTAGATCATTTGTCCCAAGATTTTAAGAAACAAAATAGTGTTTAATTTGCCCACCACCCTCCACTGGATGCTACAATAAAATAAATATAATACTTATTTGATAATAAAATGAAAGAAATAACTCTAGTACTATAATCATTTATTCTTTTTTTTTGTTCTTCATGAGCAGTATATTAAAGACAAAAATATATCCATGAACTCTCTACATTTAGCGTATGCATTCATAATGTATATTGCTTTTGTCAGATAACACAACACATTGATTGCTTACCCAGCTACCGGATGGAAGGGAAACTATATTAAAGGTGTACAGACCTGAAGCTTAGTCAGCATTTTTTTCATTTACAGTATCCTATAAATATCACTTCCTAATGTCATCTGGTACAAAGTCCAAGAATTCATCCACATTGTTCTGAAATCTTCCATTGTCATTTAGTAAATCGTGGTCTAGTCATCATAAATATCATTTGTCCCCTTTATGTGGCCTCATATGCAGATGTGTATATAGAGATTGAGCTTGAGCTTTGTAAGTAACACTTTCATAATACAATTTGTCAAATCAGTTCAAGGTTGTTACTTGACACTGTGCCACACTTGCGACTCGATCAGAGAGTTGTTACACGGGAAAACAAGCTTTGAGATTAAGGTCAGTCTATTTACTGAAAGAGGCAGACCTCTGTTTGAAAAACTACATGTATTTTTATCTCAATCCAAAGGATTGTCGACTTGAAAAAGAGTGAGGGCTGCCTTTCAAGCACTGGCAGAAAACTTGGTAAACAAGAACCCTATGGCTCATTTTATTGCCCCGATTATTGTCAACGGACTGGTACCTGAGTAGCCAGATACCCATCTTTGACTTTGCCATTGTCAGAGATCTTACAGTCTTACGTCTCTTATTTGCTTTTCTTTATTGAGTTATCCATTATTTACGTTATGGGTAAATTAGGTTTTAGGCTGCAAATAAATTTATTGGACAAGTACTATCATTGGATAAGTACTATCCTAGCTAAATGTACAGTAAACAGACAGGATAAGTAAACAGAGTTGCTTCTAGGGTAGAGGAGCACAGAATTTCCGCATTTTTGTAACTTTTGATGCAAACCAAACCACTAGTGCCAAATAAGAAGCTCATAGTTCCAATTAGGCACACTTCTCTTCATCTATTGCATAATGCGAGTCAGTGTATCAGGTGTGTGCTTACATGTCACTCAGAAACCTTATCTGGAACATGTTGTCCTGGACTTGAACTTTATTAAGAAAAAAATGATCTATAACATGTATGGTTCATTGTTAATAATCTGGGGGTTCCAGTAATGCTGCAATCTGATTGAATCACACAGACAAAATCCAGTTATGTCTTACATTCATGATTGAACTTGTAGTTGTGAAGCAGAAGTATAAAAACAACCATTAAAAAAATTCAGTTCAGTTTCCCAACTTGCTGAATATCACTAAGCATATGCCCCATCAGATGCAAACACTATTCATTCACAGAAAACTAATGCAACTCAGAGCAACTAAAAGAGAAATTTTTATTTTTATATCAACCGAGCCCAAACAGTGGAGCAGGAAGAAAGAGAAATGTATGTTTAAGTGTTGGGTAAATAATGAATAGGGCAATTCCCCCTCATCAAATTTTTCTACTCCTCCCTTGTTTTGGTGATAAGGACACCCACCCACCCCACACGCTTAAGGGAACATCCTGGCAGAATCTCTGCATTCCTGTGAAATAAATAGCATTTCTGTCTGTGATTCTATTTTCATATTGGACATCAGCTTGTGCAAGACTGCAGATTCCATTTCAGCTTTATTATGTTGTTGCACTGCATTGTGGGATATAATGATGTGCAGTTCAGCTATTTTCTTGGTGGACACTGCTTTTAGAAATCTGTTGGTTTTAGAACCCTCGACATTTAAAGAGACAAAATATTTGGCATTCATGATACAGCCTTACTGTGGTTCAAGCCAGAGTAAAATTTTGTTTGCTGTTTGTAGAAATACTGCCAAAACTAATTAAAGGTGTCAAAAGTTTAGGAAACATCTGTTGGGTAGCCATCAGTCCTACTGGTTACACGGGTACCCAATTAAAGGGAAATTGTATTAAATATGAACCTGATCTTCTTTCTTGTAGGTTTATACATGCCAACTCACAAGAGCAGTTGAAGTGCAATTGTTACTAATATAAGTGGCAAAAAAGAGTAATCTGAGCATAAAAAGAACAATCGATTTAGTACATGCCATAATGACAGACAACTGTCTAAAAAAAACTTATATTTCTTTTTTATACTTAATATCAGGATCTCCAGTTAAAATTATTGTGACAAATCATTTAAATCCATGTGGATTAGTAGTTACTATGAGTGTATTGACAGAAAACAAATTGATTAATTATTTCTGCATAACACTCACTTCAACTTGTACAAGTCTTACTTTCACTAAATAGTCATGATGAATGCTGTATTACATCACCATCAAATTCTTCTTTCAAAATTTGCAAAGTGTTCTTGAATTGTCTTTTTTCTGATGCAACATGTTTTTAAGTTTAACGAAATCACTAACATTTTTTATTCATATAACATTCACGAGTCATATTGATAAATTCATAAAGCCTGTTTCACTTAATATCTGGTGTCGTTTTTTTATATTTTAGACTGGTCTTCTATTTATGTGTTTATCATAATATAATGAATCTGTTTCATGCACAGTTTTAATCAATAAAAAAATAAGGAAATTAGAGGTCTAATTATGGATAAATGTGCAGTAAGCAATAGTCACATGGCACAAGCCTTGAACTGTAATTGTTATTTTGTGTCTCTGAAGCTCCTAATGTCTTTGATGTAAACTTGGAAACATGTTTTTTTTTTTTTTTATATTTTAAGGATATCCAGTTACCCATTTTATTTCCTGCTTTTTTTTTGTTCAATGGGCAGGCACCAAGTTGTTGTTCTGGGGTTTAACACCATTTTTCAGCACACAATAGGCTGTGCATGGCAGCCAGTATTAATGGTGGAGGAAGAACCACCAACCAATGAGAAGCTACTGGCAAGCTTTCTCACATACACACATTGGCTGACTCTGAGACTCGAACCGGTGCAGACAGAGGTGAGATGGCAGTGATTTGTAACGGAGAGCGCTTTAGACCACTTGGCCACTCAGGGCCCCCAGGTACCAAGTACCCGAGTGCCTGTTGACAGCTTGAAAACTGATTAATAGGCAGTGTATTGTAAGAATCTAAAAATACATACCAGTAGGATCCATACTATACTGATATACTAAAAAAAAAATTCACACTCCTGGTGGTTTGTAGTAACCCAATGCCCACAAACTTGATGAAAATTTGTACCCCATGAAAAATAGTGAATTTATAGTACTTTAGTATTCACTTTAGGCCTAGAGAGCAAAGTGGTAACACAGGATTTGTGACTTTGGTGTCCTTAGTTCAATCTCCAGTTGCGGCATGTGAAGAGATAAGTAGTCAATCATTCAGGGGTTATGATTTGTTTTAATTGTTTTGTTTGCCTCTCATCAAAGACTCCCATCATCTTAGTTGTGATGAGTATACAACTTGTAAAAACTTTACTCTTTATGTGAAATAATTAATTAAAACATTATAATATTGAGTTGAGTCATTGTATTCGGAAGGCACAAATCAAATCACATTTCACAAGTCTTTCATTATTTTGATGAAACTACATACAGCATGAGGTAGGCGATAAAGAATATCACCAATCCCTGTATTCTTTTCCATTTCTTCTCTGCTTGTTTCTGTTGTGCAAATTATGTACTGCTCTTGTTGTGATGATTTACTTCAAGGGTTGTGCATACCATGTTCTGCTTGCAGTTAAAAGTTTCTTGGAATTGAAACTGATTGGTATAGATAATTATTTTTATACTAAATGATACTTTTATTTTACTGGTATTCTTAGGGTCTGAAATATAATAATTGCACTCTTTACAGAAAAACTGTGCTGAGTTCACATACATGTCTGCATAATGATAGTTATGATTCAGAGTGTGTTAATTACTAATGTAATAATTATGATTCAGAGTGTGTTAATTACTATTGTAATAATTATGATTCAGTGTGTTAATTACTGATGTAATAATTATGATTCAGAGTGTGTTAATTGCTATTGTAATAATTATGATTCAGAGTGTGTTAATTGCTATTGTAATAATTATGATTCAGAGTGTTAATTACTAATGTAATAATTATGATTCAGAGTGTGTTAATTGCTATTGTAATAATTATGATTCAGAGTGTGTTAATTACTAATGTAATAATTATGATTCAGAGTGTGTTAATTGCTATTGTAATAATTATGATTCAGAGTGTGTTAATTACTAATGTAATAATTATGATTCAGTGTGTTAATTACTAATGTAATAATTATGATTCAGAGTGTGTTAATTGCTATTGTAATAATTAAGATAATGATGAATTGTTTTCCTTTTTTAGGGAGTGATTCTCTGTTTGCTTACAAATTTGACAAAGAAAAAACGCTTTCCTGGTTGAAAATTAAGGTAAGTTCTATATGACTGTACTATATATACTCTCATATACGTCCTGCAAACAACATAGACTTCTGACCTGCTTTTGAATAATGCATAAGCAGATCAGGGTCTATATTGTTTGTTGTACTGATTATTGATAATAATTTGCATAGACCCAGGTCTACCTGCACATTATGCAATGGCATGTCTAGGTCAGTGCAGTTTGCTGTTGAACTTGACTTTTAAGCATTTGCAAATGGTAGGTTTTTGACCTTCTTTGGGTCGATTAAAAGATAAGCTTGTTCAATTTAGGGCCTTGAGGTTTTATTTGGCTTCTCTAAATGGAGAAGACAGGGTAGAAATTGCCTCGTTAAGCCTCTCAAGGGTTCCACTGATATTCCATTTCCATGCGGATTGTCCTCACTATCAACAGAACTTATCAGTCCCTCTCTGATATGGAACTTCTTTCATGAGAAGTAAGGCCCATGAGGTTAGGGCTGTTGCTGCTTAATCGGCCCTTGAATCTCTCCTCTTTGGATGATGTTCAGAGAACCACTATTGGTAGTCTCACACTACCTTATCATTCCTTTACCTTCGATCTTTATTACACCAGAGCAAAGACACCTACTTGGGTTCCATCATGACAACACAACATGTAGCCATGCCATCAATCAGCTTAGTGAATACCTCTACGGTAAGGGTAAGTGCATTCGGTTTTCTTATACCATTTTGTGCTTGATGCCATCAACCATCCTCTTGATTGGCAAATTCAGCAATGGACTATTTGTAGGTAATGTATTACTGCTATTAAAATGTAAATTAGGGGAGATAGGTAAAACTAATTTGAATTATGTTATACTTACCAGCTATTATTGCAAAGATTACCTCCTCCTACTAACTGTCAGGGCTGTCTGAAGTTTGGGCTGGATGAATTGTCACCCTGGGTGAGCGTTGCCTTTTGCACCTCATACCCTAGAAAAACTCCGCTGCAAACATTTTATTTTTTTTAAATATATTAATAGTCATGAGAATAGGAACAAATTGAAAACCATTTTTTAAAAGTAAAATACAAAATAAAAGAACATGATCCTCAAAACGGCGCCACCACCCTTATCACCTGCCCCTTACAACAGCCGTCTCTGCTCAGACATGCTTTAGTTTGAGTCTGTTTCAAAAGGTGATCTAATCCATATGTTGACCACAAATGAACCAGACTGATCATGTTCTTTTCCATTCGGATTCTCAAATTATTAAATTTGAGAATTTAATATTTAGCTTGCACTATGGAGTTGGCATTCTGGAAAGGAATGCAGTGCATTTATATTACATAATTAAATTTAGTTTTACCTCACACATTTCAGGACCAGTTTCATCACATGGTACAGCAGCTTGCAAATTGCCCACATTTCAGAATGCCATTCCTTTATAGGGGATAGCAGTTTTGAATCTTACCATTGGGTTAACTATTGTGGTCTGTCATTTCGTTATTTCAGTTGTTTCAGCATTAAATGACACTACTTGTATTGCTGAGTGACAGAAACCAAAACAGAACCTAATATGGTATTTTCCATAATTAGTTCCATTGGCCTTTTGACCTAGAGAAGCCAGTCAAAATATGTATAGAACTTAACTCCAATGCAGTCAGTGGTTACCTCCCTTGATGTAGTTTGGCAGCTTCTACGTAGGACATCAGAAAGTACAAAATCATTTCAATATATAAAGCTCATTTATAATAAAAATTACATCTGTTTGAGGGACTCCGTAAAATGGTTCTGATCATAAAAATGTAAAATGATTACAACTGTCTCACAAGCTATATTCATTCTGTTTTATGTTGTTGTTGTGAGGTTAAACACCATTTTTCAGCACACGATAGGCTATGCATAAGGGCCAGTATTAATGGTGGAGGAAAACCCTGGGAAGAATCACTGACCCACGAGAAGCTACTGGCAAGCTTTCTCACATATCCACATTGGTCGAATCCTGCACTCTGTTTAATGAAATTTTACTTAAACATCAAAGCCATCAGTAATCTCAGTACAGTGTGACCCCACTATAACATGGTAGTTGGGAGCCATAGAACCTTACTGTGATATAGACCAAACAGTGTTATAAGCAACCAGATCAGTTAGCTGAAGAAAATGATGCATGTACCCCAAAAATATTTGCAGTGGGGTGGTGGGGGTGTCGGTAATAAATGCGGGCGCAAAAATACATGCTTCATTACCATCTTAAATCGATGCATATTAAATGAGAAATATACCATTAGTGAAAACAGAAGGCATATATAAATATTTTTGTTTATTCAGAGAACCACGCATTGGTACATATACATATATACTGTTTATATATACATGTCTAATGTATAGCATGAATAGAGTATCAACACCATGTACTCACCTGCGAATCTCATTACAGTAGTCCCCCTCTTATAAGGCCACCCCTATTGCAGCAGGGAAGTAACCTTATAATGAGGGTGCCTATCTAGAGGGGGATGACAAATGTGAATAGTAAATACATGAAGAAAATCACTAGTACATTCGTTTCTTCGATGACATGTTGATCTTCTTGCAATAAGTTATTCATGTTGCCAACTACAATACTGGTAAAACAATTTTTTATGCAACTAAACAAATTACCATGTGTATTTAAAGGAAGTGATCTTGTCACGTGATTCATTAGTCGCAGTCTGGTACCCTATTGTTTTTATACATTTCTTTACACTAAGTGAGAAAAGCCAAAACGGCTTCAATATGTACCATTAACATCGCGCAGATTTAGGATTTGTAATCTTGACAATTATTGTCAGTTAAGTAATAGCCACTAATTATCAAAGTGAACAAGCTCAACATCTTACTAAGGGAAGTCATAAAGGCTATCAAACCATTTTCCTGCTGACTTGTGTATTTGTACATCGATACTGCCACTTCTCAGCTGTTACTACTTGTCAATAATTGTAATCTTAACAATTATCAGAGTGACTAAAAAGGACATCTTATGATAACAGCAGTTAAAGGCTAATTGGATTACATGTACTTACCCTTTTGTATGGATTAAAATTTGAGTCTTTCTCAGCTTTATGGAATAAATGTGGACTCTCGTGAGGCGTAAATGATACAATATTAACGTTAGTGGTACATGTACTTTAGTCAACACTTCTTTCACTAATGAAATCCTGACATCGGGAAACAGAAATCGGATTACTTAACACACATTATGCGTAGCTGCCATGTGTCCCGTTTTTTCTGTATTTGTCCCATATTTTGGACCTGAATACGGGTGTATGTTTTTTAGGCAAAAAATAAGTTTTTTATTTTTAAAAAAGTATTTTAAAAATTCCTTGCAATTTTCAGTTTAGAACAGGCACTCAGTTCCATTCTGATAGAAATGTATCACATGTATATAGGAATACAGTTCTACAGTATGATTGGTTCATTCAAAATTGAGGCTACAATGCCTGTTTTTATCTGCTATATTGGATTTTGCAAACAGTTACCACTGTCACTGTATCTCATTTTCGTAATATTCAACTTCTAATCATGTTGAATAGGAAAGCAGAATATTCAGAATTTTCTCCAGGAAAGACAAGAAAACAGAACTAGAAGGACAATTGTGCCATCTTGTTTAGATTTGTGAAACCATCTAGTAAAAGAGAGAACTCTACGTTTTGCAAATTGTGTAACGTGATTTCGCTATTGGGCGCCTATGAAATAAAGAGCACGAAAAAGCTAATAAACATCAGCTTGCTGCTTCATCATACACAACTCAGAATGAACATATGATGTATATAAATACTAGAGAGAACCTTGATGTAATTTATCGAAATTCGGTTATTAAATTTCTTTTTTAAGTTAACCTTCCTCTTTCAGTTACTAGTATTTCTGGCGATTTATTTCGCACACATTTTCCAGACAGTAAAATTGCAAAGGATTACTCATGCTAGAACGAAAGCAGTTCAATAAGAAAATCACACAGAATTGAGATCATCAATGAAAGTTGATACATTCAAATTGATAATGATTGGAAAAAAATAATGTGTGGAAAAGGCTACTATAAAATGTCTGTATCTGAGTGTGTTGCACTCTTGCACCTTGTGAATGGGCACCCGAATGGAATATGGTACAACACATGCATCTTTGACATTAAATAATTATGTAAAGCACTGTCCTACTTTACTAATGGTTGTATATGTTGTAAATAGTTACGTATGCATTAAAATTTTAAAAATCAGTATTTGTTCCTGAAAATCAGTATTTTTGTCACAAGAAGTCAGTATTTTTGTATTCAGGGGTTGGCAGCTATGCATTATGAATAAAATACTGGTTCTGGATACATATTAAAATAAAATGCGGCTGCTTGTGAGGGGTACATTTTATATTATAGCACTAATATGCTGGCAGCTGGTCGCGTTAGCCGGGTGGCCTTTCATGAGGGGTACTTTTGAACACAAACTCGCCTGTGCCAACGGATTCTGGCTGTAAGGAGCGGGGAGCCACTGGTCAAGGGGGCTGTTCAAGAGGGGGACTACTGTACATACATTGAATCCACAATACAAGTAATTCCAATGAAAATATGGAGACACACATTTAAAATATTCAATAATTTTGTCACAGGTCATATAGGTCTGGGGGCCCTGAGTGGCCGAGTGGTCTAAAGCGCTGTTCGTTACGGATCACTGCCATCTCACCTCTGTCTGCAGCGGTTCGAATCTAGGATTCAGCCAATGTGGGTATGTGAGAAAGCTTGCCAGTAGCTTCTCGTGGGTTGGTGGTTCTTTCCGGTGTTTTCCCGGGTTCTTCCTCCACCATTAATACTGACCGCCGTGTATAGCCTATCGTGTGCTGAAAAATGGCATTAAACCCCACAACAACAGCAACAACATATAGGTCTGAAATCAGTGGGGAAAAAATAGCACAATCACGTAATGAATGATGAAGCACATTTACTTTTCACTACATCCCAAGTTGGTTAAAGTAAGTTTACGTTTTAAGCCGATGTTGGTAGCATTTGTAAGATTAAACTTATTTCCTGCATAAAGGAAACTTTCATGGCACAGGAAACTTTTTCCATCAGATTCCATTGCTTTTATTTATGTTTGGTATGGACTTCTTTTCAAGAAAGTTTCTTTGTTTTTATTGAAGATTGTTGTTGACTTTTTTGATGATGCATGCTTGTGTCATTGAAGTCACCACTAAAGGGGACAGCTTAGGAGAACCAAATAAATGCCTGTTTCTTATTGTGGCAGCAACATCAAATAATTGTATCGCTTGATTGAGACTGATTTTTTTCTTCCATTTACTTAGAATGTTTTCTGAACAATGACAGGGATTACTACAGAAAATGTGAGTGTTCTGAAGGATTTAATTCTGAGTGAAAAGAAGAGGAATTTTAATTATCATCCAATTATAAATGTCAGTCTATGTAAATGTATTAATCAATAGCGAGCGGCCAAAAATTCAACGAAAGATAGATTATGAGATAATGCCTTGTCCGGTTAATCTCCGCTATCAGAAATGGCAACAACAAAAAAAGTGGATATCTCACAGCATACATTACTCAGCCCAGATGTCAACATAAGCAGATTATGATATAACAATGCACTGTTAAGATGGTTTGTCAATATGGACAAAGAATTTGTTCACATAATAATTTCAGTTTGTGGCTTGCTTTCATGGGGCCTCTGAATTTCTCCACTCCAAACCAATGATTGTATATACAAGTTTAAACAGCCAATAATGTCACCAACAAAAAAATTGCCATATGGTATATTTTGCCACCAATAACAGGGAAAAAAATCACAATTTTCAACATTGGAGAAGACATGCATGATCCCTGAATCAACTTTTTACGTTATTTTTTGTACTTTTAAGAAGAAAAAAACGTTTTTCATGTATGAGAAAAATGCACATAAAATTTCAGGAGCCACGCTGTGATTCTCTTGTATAATTTGTAGGTAATCTCTTCCCCAACATGATAATAAACTTATGCATTTTTTTTCTTGTACTTTTAAGAAATCAATTTTTCTTTTCGTGTACTAGAAAATACATGTATATGAAATTTTGGTAGCCATACCAAGGCCGTGTTATATCCGAATTTGTGTTATAACAGAGCATGCTATAGCGGGGTCACGCTGTACTTTGATTTATCTTAAGGAGTACTACTCAATACCTGACCACAATAAGGTCACAAGACCTACTTTTCATGCTTGCAAGTTGAATTTTTGTAATTCATTTGTTAGACATATTGGCATGTACATATGACCTGAGGGGTTGGTTTATTTTTAGAACTATTTGATATCACAAAAAGTATTTTATGGTGACTTTTCATAAACTCCAGTCTCCAGACTAATTGGTATAAACAGCCTTTCAACTTGATGAATGGATTCATTCTAAGGACAGACCTAAAAAAATATGACCAAGTTTATGCAACATGATCTGTGCCTTACATTATTTCAGGTGTGAATGCCAATCATGCATGAAGTGCAGTGGGTTAATTAATCAGGAAAAATGTTCATCGTGCAACATATTGGTCATGGTGATCTGTATTGTACTAAATGTTCATCATGCTACAGATTGGTCATGGTGATCTGTATTATTCAAAATGTTCATCATGCTACAGATTGGTCATGGTGATCTGTATTATACAAAATGTTCATCATGCTACAGATTGGTCATGGTGATCTGTATTATACTAAATGTTCATCATGCTACAGATTGGTCATGGTGATCTGTATTATACTAAATGTTCATCATGCTACAGATTGGTCATGGTGATCTGTATTACACTAAATGTTCATCATGCTACAGATTGGTCATGGTGATCTGTATTATACTGCATCATTTGCATAAGTGCACTGGTGATTTTATTTCAGTAACATATAGTAGTAAAAACATGCTTTGCTAGTTAATTTTTTATTTATTCGGTTCTTAATCTATTTTAGTTCTTAATAATCTATTTTAGTTCTTAATAATCTGTTTTAATTCTTAATAATTCAGACAGAACGAGTGGCTGAAGTATTGGAAAAGAAGAACATTTCTGTCTGTGGTGCTCATAGTGCAACCTTTGTCAGGAGTAAAAAGTTGGCAACAGGATCCAAAGGTACAGGCATACCAAAATGTTGAATAGCTGCCAAAATGTTGATAAATTTTTTTACTTAATTATAGGTTATCATTTAAATTCCTTGTCTTATTATGACATTTAAAGTTTTCTTTTTTTTATGCTTCGCTAAAGTGAGGCTGATTATGTTGTTGCATTGTCCATCCATTAATATTTACTTGTCTGGCCTATTACTTTGTCTGAGTTAGTGAGATTTTTATCAAACTTTGCCCAAACATGAAAAAAGACTAGAAGGTATATTGGATATAATTGCATTGGCCCCAGCCTCAAGGGAAAGGTCATGGCAAAGGAAAATTTAATTCTGTGAATTGTATCTTTGTCTGGAATTTAAATTGAACCAGTGAAGATATTTCTATGAAACTTCCCTCAGTTATATATCATGACTAGATGGTGTGTCACATACTAAAGTAACACTTCTTGCATTAAGGTCATGCCAACATCAAATGTCATTCTGTGTCTTCTATCCTTGTTTAAAGTCTGTGCTGCTTATCAAAGCCACATCCTTGGGATCAGTTTCAAGGTCACTGCATACCAAATCCACATCCTTAGGATCAGTTTAAAGGTCACTGCTTATCAAAGCCACATCCTTGGGATCAGTTTCAAGGTCACTGCATACCAAATCCACATCCTTAGGATCAGTTTAAAGGTCACTGCTTATCAAAGCCACATCCTTGGGATCAGTTTCAGGGTCACTGCATACCAATGCCACATCCGCTGGATCAGTGACAAGGTCATTGCATAAGAAAAGGTAATGCTCTATCCTTTCTTGGATTATACTCTTTCAACCACAGTTGTGCTAAATCTTTGACTAGTCCATGTCATAACCATGTCCACTTCCTCAAGAGCAAATTCATAGTGATGGAAGATATAAATCTATGACTTGTCTTGTGTAGAGTATTACTTTTTAACCACTTTAGACTTTTTTTAATGATACTTAGCCAGTTATGTGTCTCATACCATAGCTATCTCTTGATCAAGATCATTGTCATAGCAACGAAAAATGTAACTCTGACATATATCCTAGACCAGCATTAACTTTTGAACCAATGAAGATATTTTAGTGGAACTTTAACCAGACAGTGAGTCACATACCACGGCTACACACTTTTCTAAAGGTAATGGACGTAGGAAGGAAAAAGATTGAATCAGTGATCTCCATTAATGTACTGGCAAAACCTGTGAATCAGTGAAAATATTTTAACGAAATTTTAGATTGTGATATAGCTTGACTTAACAAGGTCTGACATTTACGGCTATTCCAACTGTCAATAACTGTCATCCTATCAATAACTGTTGGATACCACCCCTCCCAGCTGTCTGTTTGCATCATCAACTCTCCCCTCCATACTATAGCAATATAATAATTGGCTTGAATTACTAGGTAGATTTGATGAACCTGTCTATAAGGGATAGTGACGGGGCAGAATCTTTTATTTTCCTGTACATATTGTTGCCCGTTAATGGAAGGATTATCCCATGTTGGTGAGGTTAAATTGATAATAGTCACTGACTGGCTCTTATAACAGCAACTGTCATTTCCAAGACTGGCTACTTGCACAAGACGAGAATGGTGGTTTCGAGTCAACATATTTCTGTCAGTGATATTCAGTTTCATTTCTTATTGACCTCGTCCCATTGCAGTGCTGTCAACATTTATAATTTTATGTGTTTGTAGATATTTTCACTTACAAAGATAATTTATCTTTTATGTCAAGACAAATTGGTTAATAGTATGGAATTCAAAATGGTTCTTCAAATCTTCCAACATGTGAACAGATGTATAAAATAAATGGTTTCTATGTTATAACTTTGTAAAATGCAGTTTAATTGAAAGTTAGGGGCAGATATAAATGTGTATTCTGCAGTTGCATGCTTATTTTCCTCAGTTATTCCAGAATGTGTCCCTTATAGCAAGGTTTCATTTATGTACATGTATCCTTATTGGAAGGTTTTAATACAGGTTGAGTATGAATTAGGGCATAACCGACTTTTGATCCGGAAATCGGATTCCACCGGATAGTATGAACTTCCGATTAATCGGAGTCGGAAAAGGCAGGAACGACCGATTCGGATAATAAAAATAATAAAGTTGAATTTCTATAGCACCGTGTCTAACACTGTGTGTCATTCGATAGTGCGTTAATAAAGTTAAATAAGAAGTCAGAAAAGTCCAATATGGTCAACACAACGGGGTGAAACGATAATACTTGAGTTAGACCGAAAGATTTAAATTTATTAAAATATATAATACAGTCCTACCCGTTTATGTCAACATCCTCAATAATGAAGGCATAATATTGAATACATTGACACATGCTAATGAGGTATTAAAAGAAAATGATTCCGCAAGAGGCCAACTTTATAGGACCAAACAAAAGCCTGTTTTATTTTTATTTGACCACGACATTAAAGCATGGCGGCAAGATCAACTAATTGTTGAATAAAGTACAGGATGGAACTGGCCGCTTGCCGACATAAATGATTAAGGCGGGAAAATAAAAGCCTGGCGGCAAGATCAACTAATTGTTGAACAAAGAATGGGTCAGAACTGGCAAAAAAATAAAAAATTTCATGGATTCTTTGTGGCTTTGAACTTCGTTGCATTTTGCTATAGTCCTGCCATATCTTTCCCCTTGTGGCATCGGTGTGATATGCAAAACGTGTGTAACACGGTTTAAAAAGTTAATTTGAAAAAACTTTTAATTTAGCATTTCCGATTAATTGAATTGTATCCGGAATCGGAAAAATTTCATGCCCAAAATCCGGAATCGGAAATCAGTAGAAAAATGCTAATCGGTTATGCCCTAGTATGAATCAATAGCTAATCATAAATAGAACTGAGTCAGTCTTGAGTAAGACTCAGTAGCTAATTATCAATATAATTGAGTCAGTCAAGTAGGAATCAGGTGCTAATTACAAATAGATATGAATTTAAGAGGAATCAATAGCTAGGTATAAATAGAATTGAGTAAGTCTTTATTTGGAATGACTAGCAGGGATTAGTAGAAGTCAGTAAATTTTGAGTAAAAATCACTAATCCAGATTAATGGGAGATAGATAGATTTAACATTTTAAGATGACAAATGCATCTGTACTGCATTGCAGAAGATTACCTTCGTTATGCCCATGGGATGATATCGGACTATTTGCCACAAGATTTGAGTTCTGATCTTAGACAATACGTTGGGTAAGTGGATCAAATATTGTACCAAGTTTTTGTTGTATAATGAAGCATGCATGTCTGAAAATTTCTGTATTTCAAAAGGTGTCAAACTTTATAGTAGTCATGCCTAAGATAAAATATCCAGCATTTGGGTTCCATTTCCTTGTCATTATATAATCAAATAAAGCCAAATAAAGCATTAAAAGAGCTCTTAAAACCAACCAATCAACCAACCAACCAACAAGCCAACCAATCCACTTAGCAGATTTGGTCAAATTTAGTCATGATATGTTTGACTTAAAGAAATAGCATATTTGACTGGCATATAATAAGAAAAATGTTGAATGTGTTCTCATTGTGTAGGACAGATAATAAATTGACTAATAAATAAATTTTTTTGGAAAAACCTATTGCTTACAGATTTTTTCAGAAGAAAAAGACTACACATTTTGGATTACCACATTTGAAATTTTGCCATGTACAGTTATTGAAATGCTTACCATCTACAGTCTTTGAGAGGTTTAGCGGCAATCTCCAGTTATTATGTACATTTGAGCGAGTGATGTATGTAAGGTGTCGTTTGCATTTGAAACATGCACAGTGGAGAGAATGTTGCGTTGATGTAATGTGGCTGATATTTCTTTAATACTGTACTTATGGAAATTGTACATAACCTAAGCACACTGTTAGCTAAAATGACTGCTCCCTTGTGCTTAAAAAAAAATCAGCCTGAATTAGTCTAAAGTATACTATCTTTAGCACCTATTAAAATAGGGAAAATGAATTTTGCCCAACTAGATAATACCATCTTCTGAAAGTGCAATGGATGAATTACCAAATATATAAAATGTTAAAAAAGTTATCAGCTCTATTTTAGACAATTTACCTCTGAAGTTCAGGAAGTGAAAATGAGCAAGTGGAGCTAGCAGTTTTTTTTAGTAAGACCAAGCTGTATACTCTATAACTCATATTACACCCATCAGTCATATACGAAAATAAAGGGAATTAAACGTTCTTTGAACAATACCTAAGATATACAAGGTCTTTGTTAAATAGCCAGTATAACTAGTGAGGAAACTAGAGAAATTCTTTTTCTTTAAAATTTTAACCCTGTGCAAAATATGAAACTGTAGAGCGCCACCTTAACCACCTGCTGTCATTGAGATGCTTGACAATCTAGTCATTGAGATGCTTAACCATTTGCGGTCATTGATATGCTTAACCATTTACGGTCATTGAGATGCTTAACCATTTATGGTCATTGAGATGCTTAACAATCTACAGTCATTGAGATGCTTAACCATTTACGGTCATTGAGATGCTTGACAATCTACAGTCATTGAGATGCTTAACCATTTACGGTCATTGAGATGCTTTACCATTTTCATCTAGTCATTGAAATGCTTAACCTATCATGAAATTCAAATAAAGATAATTAAAGACTTTTAAGTTGATCAAATAGACCCCTGTAGTCTACATTGCTTCTGTAGTGCATGTTATGCTTAGTACCAGTTGTTTATTTTTAAAAGTATTATGGGTAGATTTTGATTTATTTATCTTGTTTTTCCAGATCACATTTGAGTTATTTGTCTATTGCTACTTTATTTCCTTTGTTCCATGTGCTCATGAGACTTTTTTCATATATATAAATGATCCTACGAAGTGATGTAATTCATATAAATAGACTTGATTGCCTGGTGAATATTTATAAATCTATTAAGCCCATAGTCATCTTGTATTTGCATAATCATCATATACTCATGAAATTCAGTCATCTTGTATTTGCATAATCATCGTATACTCATGAAATTCAGTCATCTTGTATTTGCATAATTGATCATCATATACTCATAAAATACAGTCATCTTGTAATTGCATAATCATCATATACTCATGAAATTCATAGTCATCTTGTAATTGCATAATCATCATATGCTCATGAAATTCAGTCATCTTGTATTTGCATAATTAATCATCATATACTCATGAAATTCATAGTCATCTTGTATTTGCATAATCATTGTATGCTCATGAAATTCAGTCATCTTGTATTTGTATAATCATTGTATACTCATGAAATTCAGTCATCTTGTATTTGCATAATCATCATATACTCATGAAAATTCAGTCATCTTGTATTTGCATAATCATCATATACTCATGAAATTCAGTCATCTTGTATTTGCATAATCATCATATACTCATGAAATTCAGTCATCTTGTATTTGCATAATTAATCATCATATACTCATGAAATTCAGTCATCTTGTAATTGCATAATCATCATATGCTCATGAAATTCATAGTCATCTTGTAATTGCATAATCATCATATACTCATGAAATTCAGTCATCTTGTATTTGCATAATTATCATATACTCATAAAATTCTTAGTCATCTTGTATTTGCATAATCATCGTATGCTCATGAAATTCAGTCATCTTGTATTTGTATAATCATTGTATACTCATGAAATTCAGTCATCTTGTATTTGCATAATCATCATATGCTCATGAAATTCAGTCATCTTGTATTTGCATAATCATCGTATGCTCATGAAATAAGATAGTATAGGTTAAAATCCTGAAGAAATATTCATCTATCCATATTAGTTTGGTTTGTTGGCTTAACACAAGTTGTAATTTCAATACTGTTCATTTCACTGTTGAATTTTACAAGCTGCTTGTTTTGGTATCTCCCTTTAAATACAATTGGTCTATTTGTCATGCTGCATCTTTTCTTTTCTGAATCAATCCAAGCCTATTAATTGCTTTAAATCCTGAAATTGGTTTGGGCGATAAAAAAAACTTTGTTGGGTGGTAACCCTACACCCCGCCCCCCGTTCTATGATGGTAATCAGACCTATTAATTGTTATTCAGGCATTTCCACCCCACCCCATCTCTCTCTCTTTCACACACAAACATGTATGAGAAGAAAAAGGTGACAGTTCATCAACTTTTAAACTTTTTTTGAATTTCATATTCTTTGACAAACTATCCCTGTTATCATATACTGAATTTGTAGCCATTAGTGGTGTACTGCTTTGAAATGTCGTTCTGCTTCCCAAGTAATATTAGCATGGTTACATTAGCCAGGTAAACATGTAAATACTTAACGTCACTAAAATAAAAAAAAAACAAGCTATCGCTGTGCTATTTTCACAAATATTCTGTGACTTTTGGGGTCATTTTAGATTGGCATTCAAAAGTTCTGCAGCGGTGCCGAAACCAGGAGGTGTACTTATTTAGTGAAAATCTTTCAGTGTACATGTGACATGATGTAAACAAAGATACTCGGTCGGAGTGATGATTCATGTCATGTTAATTTTGCTCTTGTAAAACGTTTACCACATTAAAATGCATTTAGTATTTAAATCTTAAAGGTAAAAAGTGTAATTAATGATGACTTTCAGCAAAATGAATGCAATAATGCACAAAGTTTCAGTATTGAGTTAGTGCTGAAGAAGAGAGGGGTTCTTGTTAATATCGGTGCAATTCGTGGTAATGCTAAAATGTTTTTCTTTGTCCTAGTAAGTTATATATATATATATATATATATATATATATATATATATATATATATATATATATATATATATATATATTTAATTTAGAAATAAGAAGCAGACAGATAAAAATTAAGTATATCTATTTGATTTCTCAAGCAATTTGTATCATTCCAATTTAAAACAATTATATCTATTCATTAAATGGATTGGTCACTTAAAAATGGCAAAGTTGACCTTTTTTGTTGTTTCTTTTTAATGTTATGATCAATAGAATATGCTGATAATTGGAAAAAAGTTATCAAGGTGTTGCAAAAACCCGTAGTATATGTCATGTTTTTATGCTCCAGCTTTAATAGAAGATGAAAAATTTCTTTTTTAAAATAAGGGTGTCCTTGTATAGTGTTGCAAGACTTGCATGCAGGGTAGTTTTATTTGTCATACATGTCATAGTAGACAAAACAGCATTACTTTCATTTGTAATTTATATTTTTGTAAATTTTTATAATTATTATAGTTCATAATCAAACATTTGTCATTAAGCTTTTTTGGTATCATACATGATACTATGTTGCAGGATACCATCTGCTCCAGAAAAAAGACAGAGTGAAGCAGAGAATCCACCATCTAAAGTAAGTTTAATTATTTTTTGTTTGAGTTACATTTTTCCTATGTTAGATAAGCAAATTGAAGGTGACAAATTACATTTAAAAGATTTGTATGACAGTTGTTATGTATGCGGCATGGGAAAATGGAAAGCATGGAGAAAAAGGGGGTCAGAACAACGGTGTAATCTCGCAAAATGTTGGATCAAAATGTTTTTGGAAGTCACTTAAACCCACCAGGACCATATTAAGTATTTAGAACCATATGAAGATATTTTGAAAACCTGTTTGTAAAGAAAGAAGATATCTTGTGGATTTATATGCAATGGTTTGACTGGCAGCAGTTCTGCATTCAGTTTATTGCATAGCACACTGTTGTGTCAATGGAACCAAGAGGTGTCTTTCAGTTTATGCATTGTTCAAAATACAGACACAACACTTCAAATTGAATTGGGTTTAATTAAGATAGACAATTTTCCCTTTAAATATAAAGTTTTAAAATTTTAATATTGAATTTTGACCTGTGCATTACATTGTATTTTGTTCTCTTTGAACAATATTTTCTAAATATGAAGATTTGGCACTGCCAGTTCTCATGAAGTGAAGTGTTATCTGACTCACCTGTGTATAAAATACTGAACATTCATGCATGTTCTGCTAGGTATGACTTTCATCATAACAAATAGAGATACCAAATCTAAAAGGTATGTATTAATGACAAATAGGGATACCAAATCTAATAGGTATGTATTAATGACAAATAGGAATACCAAATCTAACAGGTATGTATTAACGACAAATAGGGATATCAAATCTAGTAGGTATGCATTAATGACAAATAGGGATACCAAATCTAGTAGGTATGTATTAATGACAAATAGGGACACCAGATCTAACAGGTATGTATTAATGACAAATAGGGATACCAAATCCAGTAGGTATGCATTAATGACAAATAGGGATACCAAATCTAATAGGTATGTATTAATGACAAATAGGGATACCAAATCTAGTAGATATATACTAATGACAAATATGGATACCAAATCTAGTAGGTATGACTGTCTACATGATAAATAGGGATACTAAATTTAGCAGGTATGACTTAACGACAATTCAGGATACCAAATCTAGTAGGTATGACTTCTTTCGTGACAAATAAGGATACAAAATCTTGACAAATAGGGATACAAAATCAAATAGGTATGACTTCATGATAAACAGGGATGCCAAATCTAATAAGTATGACTTCCATGATAAATAGGGATACTAAATCTAATAAGTATGATTTCGTGATAAATAGGGATACCAGATCTAATAAGTATGTGTTCATGATAAATAGGGATACCAAATCAAGTAGTTATGACTTGTTTCATGTTGAATAGGGATACCAAAACAATTAGGTAATGATTTTTTTCATGACAAATTGGGATACCAAAAACTAGTAGGTATGACTTTCTTTGTAAATTGAATACCAATTCTAGTGGGTTTGACTCATGACAGATAGTGATACCAGATCTAGTAATAACTTTCTTCATGACAAATAGGGATACCAATCTTTTTTAATATTGAGAATTTTCAGTGATAATAAAAAGATTTGATGAATTGGGTTGAATCAGATTCTTAGATTTATTAAAACTTATACATGAAAAGAGAAATGTTCAATTTAATGTGACAAATCAGCTGAGTTGTCTCCCTTAAGATGATTCTTCCCCTGCAAAATTTAAAGGACCTAATGGTTTTATCAACACAAAAATGTGCTATGCAAGAGTCATTTGTGGTCATGAATTTGGCCTAGATAGTCAAAAGTTAGGTACTTTCCCAAAATGGTCATTAGATTTGTTTTTAAAAAATGTTGACACTGAATTCATTTTCTGTACACCAGTTGCAGTTAACCAGTTTATTATGGATATTTTTTTAATTATGTAGTCTTGACAAATATTTGTTTGTGCATAACATAAGGCTGCAATGTTTACCAAAATCTCAAAATGTGTACAGGGTACACAGTACAGTAAAACCTGTTAAGAGAGACTGCCTCTTCTGCCAACAAAAAACAGTCTCTCAAGACGGGTCATCTCTCATAGCAGATTTGTACAAAAAGACCAGTTTCCATGGTCCAGTTTCAGAACAATTTCAAGAAAAATAACCACAATCACTGTACATATATTCTGTTCTTTATTAATAGTTCTTGCTAAAATATTGTATGCATTCATCTAAAAACAATATAATATAGCAACAAAGATATACTTCTATCATTAAACATGAAATCACATTTACCATTGAAGATTGCATATTTTAGCATAATAAATCATATCTGAATTACTTGTTTTCCTTTATAACAACCTGAATTTGTTTTACTGACTTTGAAACTGCCTTTTTTTTGAGTGGTTTGCTTTTTTCACTTCTTTTAATTACAATAATTATATTCTCCAGCCTTAAAATTTGTCTCTTTTTAGTTGTAGGTTTGTCCATTGTTATTAAGATTCAGGGTGTTAAAATTGTTAGTGCTCAATCATAATATTGAACGCAAAAATGGTTTTGACTGAGCTGTGGGAAAATATGACAAATCTATACATGTGCATTGCATATCTAACAATTAATGAAATAAAAAGAAACAATTATCTCATCCAGAAACAGAACCATTTTTACCCAGAGACAAATGTCAATGGCTTCACTCAGTGCTGACATACAGTGATTAATTCTAAAAGCAAAGTGTATAACCTGGTCACACCAGCTTTAATAGACAACAGCTTTGTGATTGCGATGTAATTACTTAACTTCGGTGGGAAATAAAACAAACATCACAAGTCTTGAACACTATCAGTCGAATCCCGCAAATGATTCTCTCTTGCTGGTTTAATAGACAATGCCCATGTTCATCCCTGGCAATACGGAATAACTCTATACACAAACAATATATGCAACTACTAACTTTGGCACTACAGCGGCAATTCGGGACATGCACATTAGTCTGGTTTACAGACTGTAGCATCTATCACCGGTAGCAACAGTCCTTTTTTTAAATATTCCTTTTATGTTTGTTTTTTATCAGAACAATCATTACTAATCAAGCGGTCTTTGTAACAATGGATTACACATATGTCACTGGTATCTGTCTGTTCTCGCGATACAGTCAGTGATATGGATGCTGGGTCCTGCAGTAACTTAGTAAGGCTGGGAAGCAGGCTAAGTACAGGAATAATTAGTCTGGTTTCCTGCTTTTTATGCCCCTGTGTTGCTCACCCTTATACGTATAGCAGCGAATAGCGCAGGTAGCATACGAAGCAGGGAACCAGACTTGGAAATAATCTACATATACTTTAGTCTGGTTTATGACAGAAGCTGTAAAACACTATATACATAGCTAAAAGAAATTCAGACATTGGTAGCCAGCCTTTTTTTAAACATTTTTTAAAATTTAGAATGGTATGAGCTGTTGTTTTTAGGAGAGTAAATAAAGGTCGGTGGAGTTTATCCTCGTTTTTGCGATGCGGTCGTATGTAGCAGTGTCAGAATGCATATTTTGCCAAGACTACGCAGTTGCTGGTCCCATTCACTCATAATAGCATTCATATAATAAATCAATCCGTGCATTACGATTGTGCTGTTTCATTGAACCAAATTAAAACTCAACCTATAGCCAGATCTGTGCATTAGGCTTACAGCTGATATTTGTTTGTGTAGCCATTAATGATGTGTATGCATGTCATACCTTGCTCAACTTGTGGTAATTTGTTGTACATCTTTTACTTCTTATTATGATTGGATTCATTTTGTTAGATATCTTTGTGGCATAAAATCTTTCCATTTACGTAAACATTTTTATGTTCTTAGTGTATTGTTCATATTGTTACATACACTAATATCTGTCTGATCTAATCTAATCTGTCTATCCATCTATCTATCTGTCTGTCTATCTGTCTAATCTAATCTGTCTGTCTATTCATCTATCTGTCTGTCAATCTATCTATCTATTTAATCTAATCTAATCTATCACATCTATATATATATATATATATATATATATATATATATATATATATATATGAAGAAACAAAATCACTGGTGCAACCAGATGTAATACCTGACTAATATAGCAATGCTTTTGTCGGATCTACAACAACTAAGAACTTGCATTGGCTTAAAACTTGAAATGATTTTTATTTTTAAAAAAGTTACATTTTTTTTGTTAATGACCATGTTTTATTTTAAAAGTAAATAACACAGTTTAAAGAACTTGTTAGCATTAGTAATGATAATGTAACTGGTAAATTAACCTAATGTAAATGTATATGTTGTGCTGTGAACAGTGCAAGCAATTCTCAGTAACTTCTGCTTTTTCACCATGATGCCACATTTTAATTTAATTGTAACAGGTGGTCCCTGCATCACTAACAGCCATGTAAATGTTTATTTACGTAGTTATGTGATTTTGTCAATGTTTGCAGACAGTAATCTAAGCTAGGTCATTTATTCTTGTAAACACTGCAGCCTTACATGTGGAGTACTGGTTCTTTTGACAGAAAGTGAAGTTAGAAGATATAACTCCCACAGAGGATTATAGTAAAATGGGGGAACAATTCCAGGAGGACAAAGCCAAGTCAAAGGTAAATATTATCCATGAATTATTTCCTAGACCCATCCCATAGCTTACATTAACTTTGTTGATATAACTGTAGAGCGTGTATATGACTTGATAAATTTTGTGTTTATGGTGGTTGTTACTACTGTTACTGTATTAGTGACCAATGTGGGTAAGTGAGAATGCTTGCCAGTAGCTTCTCGTGGGTCAGTGGTTCTTTCTGGGGTTTTCCCGGGTTCTTCCTCCACCATTAATACTGACCACCATGTATAGCCTATCGTGTGCTGAAAAATGATACTAAACCCTACAACAACAATAACAACAACATTACTGTATTGGCCTTAGTATCGAAGGAAATTTTCAGAATTTCAGTCTTTTCTTTGCAAAGGCTTCATTTGCAGTCATGAAACTTGATGGATTGATTCATGTTAAGAACAATTACCCACTGTTTGCAAAACAGTTATTGCGACCTAGATAAAATGTAAGTAACTTTGTTAAGTATTTGCATTTATGCCCATTTGTTTGAGTCTGTTTACACAATTACAAATACAGCAGGACTTTGAAAACTCAGGATAATCTGGACCTGATTTGGAGTTCAGATTTCAGTTGTTTCGAGTTATCCAAGACAAGAGTTTGCTTTATGTTGCAAATAAAACATTTGAGTTATGCAGTGTCTTCAGATGATTGATGTTTGAGTCTTTCAAGTTTTGTCATGTCTATAGATGATTGATGTTTAGGTTATTCAGGTTATGCCATGTCTTCAGATGATTGAAACCGCTCCCGTGACCTAGTGGTTAGAGCATCTGTCTTGGATGCGGGAGGTCATGGGTTTGAACCCAGGCCAAGTCATACCAAAGACTTCTAACAATGGTACTAACAGCTGACTTGCTAGGTGCTCAGCATTAACAGGTTAGTGTTAGGACTGGTCAGCCCGGTGTCAGGATAATATGACTAGGTGGGACTTCATGCTTCACATTTGCAGCTTGATGCCCCAGTGCTAGACATCACTATAAACTGCTACACTGCAGACATCATGGTGATATGACTGAAAAATTGTTATAGCTACGTTAAAATTTAAAATCACACAAACTCACAGATGATCAGTGTTTGTAGTTTGAGCTATGCTATGGATGATTGATGTTTGTCTTTCAAGTTATGCTGTGTCTTCAGATGATCGATGTTCAAGTCATTTGAACTATGTCATGTCTTCAGATGATTGATGTTTGGGTCCATCAAGTTATGCAATGTCTTCAGATGATTAATGTTTGAATAATTTGAGTGATGCCATGATGTCAGATGATTGATGTTTGAGTCTTTCAGGTTATGCCACATCTTCATTTGGTCCATATTTGAGTTATGCAGTGACTTCAAATGCTAAATGTTCGAGTCATTTGAGTATGCCATGTCTTCAGATGACTGATTTTTGAGACATTCAGGTTATGCCACATCTTAGGATGATTAATGTACAAGTCATTCAAGTTATGCCACAACTTCAAATGAATGATGTTTGAGTCATTCAGGTTATGCCATATCTTCAGATGATTTATTTCCCAATTATTTGACTTATGCCATGTCTTCAGGTGACTAATGTTTGCATCATTTGAGTTATGCCATGTCCTTAAGAAAAATTATGTTGCTATTGTATGGTGTAAAGAATGTCATTGCCACTCATACCTTGTGCTGCATTTATAAATATATGAATCATGTACAAAGAGAGTTTCTTTTACATGGGTTTCAATTATTCCAACCTGAACAGTATGCATACAGTTTATGGGTTTAAAATATACTTGAAGGGCATGCATTGTGTTCACTCATGATAATTCAAGGCATTTGTAATGCAGATTTTTGGCACCAAAAAAGACTTACCAAAAGTTGGTACGGTCCAGGAAGGGTGGTAACCCCTGAACAGTTAAGTTATACATTCATCTTCCTTCTTGTTTGGCAGTCATTTTCAGCATAAATAATTGTTAAAATATTTTTTTTTTAAAGAGAGGAAAATCTTTAATAAAAACAAATTGGTATAATAGTGACTGATTGTAAAAGCTGGAAGGTTGTTACCTGCATACCCCTGCAAGGAGAATCCCTGGGACAGCATGGTTAGTTTTAACATTACAGACACCTTGGCCATTAGAGTAAGATTGGAATACATTCAGCTAGTGTTAATGGAGGAAGGGATAGTATGGAATTATTAAAATCCTTGTAATGGAAGCTTGTTTATTTTAGCATTATTGCAGTTTTAGATGAATCATCAGATACATTCATGATGCCATTTGAAACCAGGTATAACATGCCAAATCAACAATATTCCTGAAATTGTAATGATGCTAAATTTATGCAATTTTATGATAAATTAAAATTATCAAGTCCTAGGTCAGGCTCATTGCAATCAAAATTGTACTGAGTTATGGCCCCTGTTCAACTGCCTTGCATTGCTGAATTTTACTTCTGCTAAATAATGTTTGAAGGAACTCTACAAAAGTTTGGTATGGGTCTTAATATGAGAAAATTTATGTCAAGTTTTGGTATAATATCAGAAAGACCTGTCAGGTTTTAGTATAATATCAGAAAGACTTCTCAGGTTTTAGTATAATATCAGAAAGACCTCTCAGGTTTTGGTATAATAACAGAAAGACCTATGTAAAGTTTTGTATAATATTTGGAACACCCGTGTCAAGTTTATTGTCACTCATTTCTGAAAAAATTTGACTCCATATCAGTCAAGATTCTTTGAAACTGAAAAATGCCAGCCAAATATGTTTTGTGTATCTGTAATCATTTTCTGTAGGGTTGATCATCCCCACCCATATCACTCTTGCCATAGCATAAGCAATATGTGCAGTTACAATAAGCCAGTTGGTATCAGTACAGAGACACACTATACAAAATAGTTTGAATTTTATATTGGATGATTAATCTAGAATTACTGGCAGAGACATCAATATCACCTTGATATTGTTCCAGTTTAGATATTGCACTTGTGCAGAATGCTTTTTAAATTTATTGCATCTTATATCTAGTGAAGTCAGAGCAAAAATAGTCAGGTAAAGACATATTTCTATTGAAGTCATATCATTGTACAGCAGGGTAATGACATTTCTCTCAGTGCATTGTACATACAGCCAGGTAATTACTGCTCTCTGGTAAAGTCGGAACCCTGTAAAACCAGGTAACAACATTTCATCTTCAGTGAAGTCAGCGCATTTTGTCAAGTCAGGTAATGGCATTATCTCTAGTGAATTCAGAGCATTATGCAGTCAGGTAATGATATGTTTCCTCTAGTGAAGTCAGAATTGTACAGCCAGGTAATTACATTTCTCTAGTGAAGTCATTGTACAGCAAAGTAATGGCATTTATCTCTAGTAAAGTCAGAGCATTTGTGCAGCTGGGTAATATAATATCTACTGAAAGCATAGCCATTGTGCAGCCTGGTAATTACATTTTATTCCCAGTAAAGTTGGAGCATTTATACAGCCAGGTAATGGCATATCTCTACTGAAATCAGAACCTTTGTACAGCCTGGTAATGCCATCTTTTCTCCAGTAAATCCAGAGCATTGTACAGCCAGGTAATGGCATATCTTTACTGAAATCAGAACCTTTGTACAGCCTGGTAATAACATCTTATCTCCATTAAAGTCAGAGCATTGTACAGCCAGGTAATGGCATATCTCTACTGAAATCAGAACCTTTGTACAGCCTGGTAATAACATCTTATCTCCATTAAAGTAAGAGCATTGTACAACCAGGTAATGGCAAATCTCTATCGAAATCAGAACCTTTGTACAGCCAGGTAATTACATTTTATCTCTAATGAAGATATAATTGTAGTCAGGTTGTTGTTGTAGGGTTTAATGCCATTTTTCAGCACAAAATAGGCTATACATAGCAACCAGTATAACTGGTGGAGGAAGAACCCTGGAAAACCCTGGGAAGAACCACCAACCCATGAGAAGTTACTGGCAGGCTTTCTCACATACCCATTTAGCCGAGCCTGAGACTCGAACCCATGCAGACAGATGTGAGATGGCAGTGATCCGGGAAGGTGAGCGCTTTGGACCACTCAGCCACTCTGGACCCCCTGTAGTCAGGTAATGACATGTTTGTTTGAAAATTATAACAAGAATTACTGCATATTCTTGCTTAAAGGCTAGGTCCTACTGCAAACTTTACACACCACAACATACACCCTGACTAGATATTGTTGATAGATCTGGGTCTGTGTTCTACTGATTACTGCTAACAAACTGCAGAGACCTAGGTCTACTGGCACACTTTATGGCAACATATCTGGGTCTGTGTAGTTTTTGATCTATGTTACAAGTGAGTAATGTATATACAGTAAACATTGGATTGGAATTTCTCATACCAAATTGACTATAGTTAGTCTTATATCAAGAATTGATATATATCAGTTTTGTTCTGTGGGATGGGAAGTGAATATAGTAGATATTTGGCTTTTTGCTTCCTTGGTTGTGTCCTGCCCACTCCCATTTGTTTTCTAAGAATAAGAGATTTTAAATTGGCACTTTTATTTGTCTATTTGGAAGAATCATCTATCCATCCATCACACTTCATTTCCACAAATAACTCCATTATTATTGCATTTGACCAAATTGGTTATGTAGGTTGATAACGAGTCCTTGAATAAGTTTGAAGTGTCAGTATTATGACAACATTATAACCCTTGATATTATGACACCCACCCACTTTAATTTGTATACACTAGTTCCCTTAAGTAATTTTGGATTTCAGCCAAGTTTTATGAGAAGCTTGGCTGAGTTGATCAGTGTTCTGCATGATATTCAGCAGAATTGCAGTAACAGGGGTATATTTTAATAAATTTTTGTTACCAAATGTTTAAACACAGAGTGATAGGAAAGGAAACATGTGATGGATTATGGGTTAAAGTGCCTGGGACATGGTTAGGGAGTGGGGGTATGAAATAAAAAACGGAGGTTGGAGAGGGGCATGGCTGTAGTTCCTCCATGTGCAAAATCTTACTAGCGGTGTCGTCCTTTACAGATGTGTCTTAACTCGTCTACTGCATGACCTTCATTACTCACTGTACGACCATCGTCACCCAATCTTCCTTTACAAATATGGCTTAACTCCTTTACTGTATGGCCATCATTACCCAGTCTTCCTTTACAAATGTGCCTAAACTCGTCTTTTTAATGATCATTTTCACCCTGTCTTCTTTTACAAATATGCCTTAACTTGTCTACTGTATGACCATCATCACCTAGCTCTCTCCTCTACAAAACTGTGCTTCCATACTGACAAGCATGCAGTGGTCATAAATCCCTGGAATTGTCTTGTCTGCATGTCTTCTAGTTGTATGAGCCACCACAAATGTGATTGTAGAATATAGTTTTATACTTGTCCATCTAGTTACTTCAGGTCACTCTGAATGTCCATTTGTCCATACAGTTAAGTCTTACATGAGGTCACTATGATGGTACATTGTCCATACAGTTAAGTCTAGCATGAGGTCACTATGAAGGTACATTGTCCATACAGTTAAGTCTTACATGAGGTCACTATGAATGTCCATCTGTCCATACAGTTAAGTCTAGCATGAGGTCACTATGAATGTCCATCTGTCCATACAGTTAAGTCTAGCATGAGTCACTATGAAGGTACATTATCCTTACAGTTAAGTCTTACATGAGGTCACTGTGAATGTCCATCTGTCCATACAGTTAAGTCTAGCATGAGTCACTATGAAGGTACATTGTCCATACAGTTAAGTCTTACATGAGGTCACTATGAATGTCCATCTGTTCATACAGTTAAGTCTTACATGAGGTCACTATGAATGTCCATCTGTCCATACAGTTAAGTCTTACATGAGGTCACTATGAATGTCCATCTGTCCATACAGTTAAGTCTTACATGAGGTCACTATGAAGGTACATTGTCCATACAGTTAAGTCTTACATGAGGTCACTATGAATGTCCATCTGTCCATACAGTTAAGTCTAGCATGAGTCACTATGAAGGTACATTGTCCATACAGTTAAGTCTTACAGGAGGTCACTATGAATGTCCATCTGTCCATACAGTTAAGTCTTACATGAGGTCACTGAATGTCCATCTGTCCATACAGTTAAGTCTTACATGAGGTCACTATGAATGTCCATCTGTCCATACAGTTAAGTCTTACATGAGGTCACTATGAATGTCCATCTGTCCATACAGTTAAGTCTTACATGAGGTCACTATGAATGTCCATCTGTCCATACAGTTAAGTCTTACATGAGGGCACTATGAAGGTACATTGTCCATACAGTTAAGTCTTACATGAGGTCACTATGAATGTCCATCTGTCCATACAGTTAAGTCTAGCATGAGTCACTATGAAGGTACATTGTCCATACAGTTACGTCTTACAGGAGGTCACTATGAATGTCCATCTATCCATACAGTTAAGTCTTACATGAGGTCACTGAATGTCCATCTGTCCATACAGTTAAGTCTTACATGAGGTCACTATGAATGTCCATCTGTCCATACAGTTAAGTCTTACATGAGGTCACTATGAATGTCCATCTGTCCATACAGTTAAGTCTTACATGAGGTCACTATGAATGTCCATCTGTCCATACAGCTAAGTCTAGCATGAGTCACTATGAAGGTACATTGTCCATACAGTTAAGTCTTACATGAGGTCACTATGAATGTCCATCTGTCCATACAGTTAAGTCTTACATGAGGTCACTATGAATGTCCATCTGTCCATCCAGTTAAGTCTTACATGAGGTCACTATGAATGTCCATCTGTCCATACAGTTAAGTCTTACATGAGGTCACTATGAATGTCCATCTGTCCATACAGTTAAGTCTTACATGAGGTCACTATGAAGGTACATTGTCCATACAGTTAAGTCTTACATGAGGTCACTATGAATGTCCATCTGTCCATACAGTTAAGTCTAGCATGAGTCACTATGAAGGTACATTGTCCATACAGTTAAGTCTTACAGGAGGTCACTATGAATGTCCATCTATCCATACAGTTAAGTCTTACATGAGGTCACTGAATGTCCATCTGTCCATACAGTTAAGTCTTACATGAGGTCACTATGAATGTCCATCTGTCCATACAGTTAAGTCTTACATGAGGTCACTATGAATGTCCATCTGTCCATACAGTTAAGTCTAGCATGAGGTCACTATGAATGTCCATCTGTCCATACAGTTAAGTCTAGCATGAGTCACTATGAAGGTACATTGTCCATACAGTTAAGTCTTACATGAGGTCACTATGAATGTCCATCTGTCCATACAGTTAAGTCTTACATGAGGTCACTATGAATGTCCATCTGTCCATACAGTTAAGTGAGTCTCGGATTCGGCCAATGTGGATATGTGAGAAAGCTTGCCAGTAGCTTCTCGAGGGTCGGTGGTTCTTTCCGGGGATTTCCCGGGTTCTTCCTCCACCATTAATACTGGCCGCCATGTATAGCCTATCGTGTGCTGAAAAATGGCGTTAAACCCTACAACAACAACAACAACAACCATACAGTTAAGTCTTACATGAGGTCACTATGAATGTCCATCTGTCCATACAGTTAAGTCTTACATGAGGTCACTATGAATGTCCATCTGTCCATACAGTTAAGTCTTACATGAGGTCACTATGAATGTCCATCTGTCCATACAGTTAAGTCTTACATGAGGTGGGGCCCCGAGTGGCCGAGTGGTCTAAAGCGCTCACTGTTCCGGATCACTGCCATCTCACCTCTGTCTGCGTATGTTCGAGTCCAAGGCTCGGCTAGTGTGGGTACGTGGGAAAGCCTGCCAGTAGCTTCTCGTGGGTCGGTGGTTCTTTCCTGGGTTTTCCAGGGTTCTTCCTCCACCAGTTATACTGGCTGCCATATATGGCCTATCTTGTGCTGAAAAATGGCGTTAAACCCTAGAACAACAACAACAACAACTTACATGAGGTCACTATGAATGTCCATCTGTCCATACAGTTAAGTCTTACATGAGGTCACTATGAATGTCCATCTGTCCATACAGTTAAGTCTTACATGAGGTCACTATGAATGTCAATCTATCCATACAGTAAAATCTTACATGAGGTCACTATGAATGTCCATCTTTCCATACAGTTAAGTCTAGCATGAGGTCACTATGAATGTCCATCTGTCCATACAGTTAAGTCTTACATGAGGTCACTATGAATGTCCATCTGTCCATACAGTTAAGTCTTACATGAGGTCACTATGAATGTCCATCTGTCCATACAGTTAAGTCTTACATGAGGTCACTATGAATGTCCATGTATCCATACAGTAAAATCTTACATGAGGTCACTATGAATGTCCTTCTTTCCATACAGTTAAGTCTAGCATGAGGTCACTATGAATGTCCATCTGTCCATACAGTTAAGTCTTACATGAGGTCACTATGAATGTCCATCTGTCCATACAGTTAAGTCTTACATGAGGTCACTATGAATGTCCATCTGTCCATACAGTTAAGTCTTACATGAGGTCACTATGAATGTCCACTGTCCATACAGTTAAGTCTTACATGAGGTCACTATGAATGTCCATGTCTCCATACAGTAAAATCTTACATGAGGTCACTATGAATGTCCTTCTTTCCATACAGTTAAGTCTAGCATGAGGTCACTATGAATGTCCATCTGTCCATACAGTTAAGTCTTACATGAGGTCACTATGAATGTCCATCTGTCCATACAGTTAAGTCTTACATGAGGTCACTATGAGTGTCCATCTGTCCATACAGTTAAGTCTTACATGAGGTCACTATGAATGTCCATCTGTCCATACAGTTAAGTCTTACATGAGGTCACTATGAATGTCCATCTGTCCATACAGTTAAGTCTTACATGAGGTCACTATGAATGTCCATCTATCCATACAGTAAAATCTTACATGAGGTCACTATGAATGTCCATCTTTCCATACAGTTAAGTCTAGCACGAGGTCACTATGAATGTCCATCTGTCCATACAGTTAAGTCTAGCATGAGGTCACTATGAATGTCCATCTGTCCATACAGTTAAGTCTTACATGAGGTCACTATGAATGTCCATCTGTCCATACAGTTAAGTCTTACATGAGGTCACTATGAATGTCCATCTGTCCATACAGTTAAGTCTTACATGAGGTCACTATGAATGTCTATCTGTCCATACAGTTAAGTCTTACATGAGGTCACTATGAATGTCCATCTATCCATACAGTTAAATCTTACATGAGGTCACTATGAATGTCCATCTTTCCATACAGTTAAGTCTAGCATGAGGTCACTATGAATGTCCATCTGTCCATACAGTTAAGTCTAGCATGAGGTCACTATGAATGTCCATCTGTCCATACAGTTAAGTCTTACATGAGGTCACTATGAATGTCCATCTGTCCATACAGTTAAGTCTTACATGAGGTCACTATGAATGTCCATCTGTCCATACAGTTAAGTCTTACATGAGGTCACTATGAAGGTGCATTTGTCCATACAGTAAAATCTTACCACGGGTCAGTTTTTTGGTATGATGGGTTCGAGCAGGCTTGTTCCTTAAATACAGTGACACCCAAGCACCAGGTCATGACCCAAATCAGGGTTGCAGAGATGTTCTGGAGGGTCACCACAATTTTTTGTTGAGGGTGGCAAAACTTATGAAGATGTGAAAACAGGGTGATAATGCTCAGAAAAACTATAAGGGTTGTGGCCATCAGTTAGTCAATTAGTGCCACTTTGTTATTGCTGCTCCTTTTAAACTTCTTAGAGGATTGCTTTGAAACTCGACAAATTTGTACCATGGTCTAATTGTTACTAAATGAAAATGACACTGATTTGATGTCCAATATGGCTGCCATAATGGCTACTTTTAAAATCTTGTTATTGACAAAAAATAGAAGAAAGTGTCAGCATGTAGCAGTTGCAGAGAAGAAATGCTCCTAAATCCCTAAAGGGGGTGGGGGGAATTGACTACTAGAGTGTGAGTCTCTTCTGTAGGCTTTTAATATCATGTGCCTATTTCTTATTTCAGTCTAAGCTCTCTGCTGCACAGAAGAAATTAAGCCAAGTGGACAAAACTGGCATGAAAAGCATCTCAAGTTTCTTTTCTCCAAAATCAAAAACTTGATGACCCGCCTTGGTTATAACAAGAAACGAAATTATCGTCATCTAACTAGCTAAAGACGGTACTATATATACAGTCAGTCAAAAGTCAGATCCGATTGTAAACTGCGTAGACCCTGATCTGCCTCTGGCAAATCTGGGTACATGCAGTTTGTTAGGACTCTTTGGTGGAACAAATAACATGGACTCTGATCTGCTGGTGCATTACATGATTGCAGATCCGGGTCTTTGTTGTTTGCCATTGAACCTGATTTATAAGCAATTATAAATGTTGTATTAAAGTCTTTTTTTTTACCACAAGGGATGATGTCATGCTATAAATATATTATTAATGAACTGATTTGCTCCAAATGTACGTTTTATCACATCGTCGATTTATCATACCTAGTGTGAACATCATTATTTTTTTATGAAAATGATGGCATAATTTCTATAGAGATAAAATGATGGCATAATTTCTATCGAGATAAAATGATGGCATAATTTCTATAGAGATAAAATGATAGAATAATTTCTATAGAGATAAAATGATGGCATAATTTCTATAGAGATAAAATGATGGCATAATTTCTATAGAGATAAAATGATGGCATAATTTCTATAGAGATAAAATGATGGCATAATTTCTGTAGAGATAAAATGATGGAATAATTTCTATAGAGATAAAATGATGGCATAATTTCTATAGAGATAAAATGATGGCATAATTTCTATAGAGATAAAATGATGGAATAATTTCTGTAGAGATAAAATGATGGAATAATTTCTGTAGAGATAAAATGATGGCATAATTTCTATAGAGATAAAATGTACCTGTTCAGATGTAAGTGGTTTATTGTGTTTTCAGATTATGATTGTTGAATGATGATCTGTAACGGTTTTCATCAGGTTGATTTTCGAAGTTTGCAGTAATGTACAGTATTTATTTAGAACCACAAAAGAAATTCATTGTTGGCATAATTTATTGTTAGGTTGATTCTGATGGTTTTCTTTTTCTTGGGTTTAAGATAAAACTGTGAGTACCTTCACCATATATTTTCGAATGTTGAAATTTAGAAACTACTAGCATGAACTGTAATGTTGATTAATGATTAGAGTTATTTCCAGAATTATGGTAGGTGTACATTGTCTCTAGAGATATATTGTGCTATTTACATTCATGCCAACCATGATGCTTTTGGCATAATCATTTGTCATCTTGTTTTTGGTGCATTAAAAAATTAAAGCATATAAGTTTTGTTTGTCATTTTAATTATGATCTCTTTAACCCCACACCGTATCAGAATGAGAATATTCTAAAAAAGACAAGACTGCTGTGTAAGACTAGCATAGTCTAACATAGACCTAAACTGTATGTTCATTATTTTCTATTTATAGCAGCTGTATATGACACATTTATGTAGGTTGTTTTTTTTTCTTCTTCAGTCTGAAGATTTATCTCACAAATTCATTATGTTAATTTGGGTGGGGTGGTCGAGTGGTCTAAAGCACTCTCTGTAACAGATCACTGCCATCTCACCTCTGCCTGCATGGGTTTGAGTCTCTGATTCGGCCAATGTGGGTATGTGAGAAAGCTTGCCAGTACCTTCTCGTGGGTCAGTGGTTCTTTCCGGGTTCTTCCTCCACCATTAATACTGGCTGCCATGTATAGCCTATCATGTGCTGAAAAATGTCGTTAAACCCTACAACAACAACATTATGTTAATGAAACGAATTGGGTAGCAGACACTTTATTGATGTAACTCATGGACATTATAGGACAAAAATATTACAGGAGAGGTATCTTTTTAAACTTTAAAAAATGTCAGATGAGAAAAAAGGAAAAAGCCTGTACTGGGAGATAGCATTTTACAAATTTTAAAAGATTATGAGAATGATGTAATACAGCACTCTGGTTGAGCATTTCATCTGGCTCATTGCAGAATTTGTTGACTTTACAATCAGTCAGCGAACGCTAGACATGTAGACTGGTTAAAGTGAGTGTTGTATGTGAATAATTTGTCAGTATGTTTTTTTGTTTTTGTTCTGGATTCTGTGATAAGAATTCTAACCAGCTGCAGAGCTAGGTTAGCAGCAAAATTAAATGTATATTTATAACTCAAAACCAGAAGTCTTCAGATTGGTATATTTTGTGCTTACGTACATAACAATGATATAATAATATGTATATTTTGTGCTTATCTACATAGCAGTGATATAATGTTTATTTTGTGCTTACCTACATAACAGTTATAGGTGCCTCTCTCTCTCTCCAACAGAACTTGAATATCCTAATCATCAGACATAATTTTTCTCCATTTTAAAGCGGAATTCTGCTTTTCTCTTGTCCTGAACCAGATTTTTCTTGATATAGTCCATATTTTATATCATCTCCTAAGTGGTTTTTTAAAAACAGTCTGTCTGCTCCCATTACGCAATCATCCATGTAAATTATTTGTTCCATATATTAGCACATGACTCTCATAAAGAGTATTCTGATTGGTCAAAGGTTTAAATTTATCCAATGAATCTTTATGTAATGGAAACTAATGGCAATGGAAAGAAGAAGCTTGCTTGCAAAACATGGCATCCCGAGTTGTTGAGAGATATCATGACATGAAAAGTTTAAATAAAGGTTTAAAAATCCTATGGGAATGGCTGGAGCGAAAAGTTGGCGGAAATTTAGTTGGTCAGTTTATAAGAAAACTGAACGCCAGAGAACTGGCATTTTGTGACCTCTGCAATAAAGATATGGAATTGTGGTAATCACAGTTGGAAGAGTTTTGAACAGCACCTACAAAAGAAGCTGCATACGGAAAAATGGAAGCTCACAAGGCCTCTGGAAAAAGTGCAGTTCATTACTATAAGAAGAAAGATTTCTTGAATGAGAGAACAGATGTAGCCTTCTGTCATGAATATGCGCACTTCATGTCACCAATACAAGCACCAGCTTGAAAGGAGAAAGGCTCTTGTTGAGAAGGAAAAGAAACAATTGCACATCGAGCCCAAAAAGTCAGTGGTGACAAAAAGGAAGGCTAAAGAAATCTTTGCCAAAGCCACAGAAAAGAGCTAGACTGGCATATCAACAGGTTGTGTTCATTGGAGAAAAAGATAAGTGAATGTATGTGATTATTTGTATATAGTTAATGTACTTGGGTGTTTAGTTTACAGATTTATTATGAAAAGAGAGAAGTATAATATATTTGCTGCAGAAATTGAGAAATTATTGTGACTTAATTATGATGTGAACACTGACATGCACATGAAATAACTTCGTCATCAATAGTGTTGGAGAACAAATTCATGTTACTAAAAATATTGTAAAATTATTGGAGTCAAGTTGAACATTTTTGGTAAGTTTATTAGTTTTTCAAATGATTATTTTGGTTTATTTTATTATCATAAGTTGCACTAGGAGCAATTTTTTATGTGTAAAATGTGTTTTTGGCCGGGGGCCTTCGGTCTCCTGGACCCCCAACTGGGGTAAACCGGCCTAACAAATTTGCTATTTTGAGAAAATAAAAATAAAATGGGAAGTGAGAGCCCTTTATTGTAATTATGGCATGTAATGTATAGATTGCAATTTTTGTACTCAGATTAAGCTATTTTGCCACTTAGAATACACTTATACATTTACAGTTCTCTAAAGGTTGGCAGGTATGTATTATCAATTCTTGAAATTAGATGAAGATTAATTTTACTTCATGACACATCTGGGCTAATTTGTCACCCCCTTTTCTTTCTGTACAGTAATAATCCCTTATTGTCAGGCCCACCCTTTTCTTCCTGTACAGTAATAATCCCTTATTGTCAGGCCCACCCACCACTTTTCTTTCTTTACAGTAATAATCCCTTCTTGTCAGGGCCTCGGATGCGGGAGGTCATGGGTTCGATCCCTGGCCGAGTCATACCAAAGACTTACAAAAATGGTACTAACAGCTGCCTCGCTTGGCGCTCAGCATTAAGAGGTTAGTGTTAGGACTGGTCGGCCTGGTGTCAGGATAATGTGACTGGGCGGGGCATCATGCTACATGTCTGCGGCATGATGTCCCAGTGCTAGACATCACTTTAAACTGCCACACTGCAGACATCGTAGCGATATGACTGAAAAATTGTTAAAGCTACGTTAAAAATCCAAATCACACACACACACACACACCTTGTTGTCAGGCCCACACAATTTTCTTTCTTTACAGTAATATTTTTATGTTGTCAGGCCTACCCACTTTTCTTTCTTTACAGTAATAATCTCTTATTATGAGATCCAACCACTTTTTCTTTCTTTACAGTAATAATCTCTTATTATGAGATCCAACCACTTTTTCTTTCTTTACAGTAATAATCTCTTATTATGAGATCCAACCACTTTTTCTTTCTTTACAGTAATAATCTCTTATTATGAGATCCAACCACTTTTTCTTTCTTTACAGTAATAATCCCTTATTGTGAGATCCAACCACTTTTCTTTCTTTACAGCAATAATCTTGAATTGTGAGATCCAACCACTTTTCTTTCTTTACAGCAATAATCTTGTATTGTGAGATCCAACCACTTTTCTTTCTTTACATCAATAATCTTGTATTGTGAGATCAAAGCACTTTTCTTTCTTTACAGTAATAGTCTTATTGTGAGATCTAACCACTTTTTCTTTCTTTCAAGTAATAATTCTTTTTTGTCAGGCCCACACACTTTTCTTTATTTACAGTAATAATCCATTATTGTGAGATCTAACCACTTTTTCTTTCTTTACAGTAATAATCCCTTATTGTCAGGCCCACCCACTTTTCTTTATTTGCAGTAAAAATATGTTATTGTCAGACCCACCCACTTTTCTTTCTTTAAAGTAATAATCCCTTATTGTGAGATCCAACCACTTTTCTTTCTTTACAGTAATAATTTCTTATTGTGAGATCTAACCACTTTTCTTGCTTTACAGTAATAATCCCATATTGTGAGATCCAACCACTTCTTTTTCTACAGTAATAATCCCATATTGTGAGATCCAACCACTTTTCTTTATTTACAGTAATAATCCCTTATTGCAAGATCCAATCACTTTTCTTTCTTTACAGTAATAGTCTCTTATTATGAGATCCAACCACTTTTTCTTTCTTTACAGTAATAGTCTCTTATTGTGAGATCCAACCACTTTTATTTCTTTACAGTAATAATCCCTTATTGTCAGAACCACCCACTTTTCATTCTTTACAGTAAAAATGTTATTGTCAGGCCCACCCACTTTTCTTTCTTTACAGTAATAATCCCTTGTTGTCAGGCCCACCCACTTTTCATTCTTTACAGTAAAATATGTTATTGTCAGGCCCACCCACTTTTCTTTCTTTACAGTAATAATCCCATATTGTCAGGCCCACCCACTTTTCTTTCTTTACAGTAATAATCCCTTGTTGTCAGGCCCACCCACTTTTCATTCTTTACAGTAAAATATGTTATTGTCAGGCCCACCCACTTTTCTTTCTTTACAGTAATAATCCCATATTGTCAGGCCCACCCATTTTTCTTTCTTTACAGTAATAATCCTTTATTGTCAGACCCACCCCCTTTTATTTTTTTTTCAATAACTTCTTTAATTATTATTGGAAATTATTGATTTTCCTCCAAATTTTCCAGGCAGCAGATCGGACAGACAAAGCAGGAGGTGTCTATTCCTTGGAATCTGTAGTTAATCAGGGAAATAGTGATTTTTAATAAGTAAATTTGAAAGGTTACAAATAAATTGGATGCAGATTAAATGAACATTGCATGTTGCTCATGTATGTATGTACATGCTTACTGTACTGATTTGGCCGCATTTTCAGGAATGAATCTTCATAGATGTTGCTTTCTACTAATGCCAACATAGAGTAATATTAAACACAGTTGGATGTATAATGTGATTTTTATTGTACTCGTTACAGTCGATTGTTGTGGAATATACATATCATGGAAGAAATGCATGTTGATAGTCATTATATTTGCATTTTTACACTTTTTTTGATGCTATATATTCATTACCATCATGGGGTGGGGGGTTGTGATGAAGGAGGGATGGTGGTATGTTAAATGTTTTGTAATGTTTTTGTACTTTTGTCCACCCATCAGTCACCATTTATATGTTTTGGTTTCTTTCATTCCGTTACAAATCACGATTCTCATCACTTGCATTACACTTAATGCATACAATTAACTTTAATATATGAAATCTTTACAAAAATCATTCAACCACTCCGATGGCCTAGTGGTTAGAGCGTCTGCCTCGGATGCAGGAGATCGTGGGTTTGATCCCCAGCTGAGTCATACCAAAGACTTACAAAAATGGTACTAACAGCTGCCTCACTTGGCACTCAGCATTAAGAGGTTAGTATTAGGAGTAGTCAGCCTGGTGTCAGGATAATGTGACTGGGTGGGACATCATGCTATATGTCTGCGGCATGATGCCCCAGTGCTAGACATCACTATAAACTGCCACACTGCAGACATTGTAGTGATATGACTGATAAATTGTTAAAGCTACGTTAAAAATCAAAATCACACAAGCATAAAAATTATTCTTTCTCTAGACTAACCTTGGGGTGGGGTGGATCAGGTGACTTCTATTAATATGTTATGATTTCTAATTTATAAAATTTGGTCAGGAGTTGAGGCTTTAAAGGACAGGATTTTAATTTACCTGACTTTTAGCATGCAAACGGACAAAAATTACAATAGTTGAACAAATTTACACGTTTTAAATGTAATATGCACATCATCTCATCGAATCAGTAATTTCATAGTAATTTTGATGCCATTCATGCTCTCCTTCTGTTGGCCACAAACTTTTTCAGCATTTCTTAGATCATTGCCCTGATTGTATCTGTGACAGTCTTCATCATTGTTGATCTTAATACTTAAAAGTTGTTTTATCATTGCATCGAGATTTCCTCTAGAGTCAGCCTGAATTTACCTCATCACTCTCACAATCAATACTGTTGTCACGATTACTACAGTAAAATTGGTCTTGAGAGATGGTCACTTGTATCAGGTTTGTGCAAATGGAGTTTCCAAAATCAGAATTCAGCCCTTTTTAAGAAAGGAAAAATACCAAAGGACACTGGATAAATATTATATGCTCATAGTTCTTGTTGAAATATTGCATAAATTAATCTGAAAATGCTGTTATATAATCATAAATCGATATACATCCATCCTAAAACATTCACATTTATATTTGAAGCTCATAAGGACATGCACTAGGATATGAATTGAAGATTGTTAATACCTATTGACCCTGTATTTAAGATAACTTCTTTCAGTTACATTCTTTCCTCTAGTGTTAGAATGAAATAATAAAATCACTAATTTTTCAGAATGGATAGTCTTATCAAAATGAGGTTTTCACCAAAGTTTCTAATGGTGTCTAGTTTGTCCTAAATCTTGCATCCAATATGGAGTGGCTAATTCAAAAATGTTGTTGCTCAGTAATCTCAGAAATGGTTTCAACACTCGGCAGTTGAGAAAGAAGAAATGGCCTCATTTTGAATTCCTGAAAATTCTTTTGGGAAAGCAGAGCATCAATCCCTTTTAGGGATTCTTGTTTAATTTATAAATGAGTGCTGGATCATATGGTACTTTTTGTAGAAGTCTCAGGGAAATATGTCATCTTTAGAGGACTTGTTTTTTCCAGTCCTTTTTAAAAGAAAAGAAACAAAGCATTGTTAAACATTTTTTCAAGCTGTAATCATTTTGAAGTTTTATTTAAAGGCATTTGCATTGTACATGGATATTTCTGAAAGCATTCTCTGGTATGTATTTGGTAGTACCTGAATTATCACCCCTTAAATTTCACCAAAGAATAAGATGAACTAAAACATGTTTATTATGACCTTTAGTTTAAAGCACATATCTTGTCCACGTTTTATGTACAATCTACTATTTTTCAAACATCCTTGAGTGGTAATTTTACACTGTGGTACATGGAGTATTTCCACCAGCATCACATTACATTAAAATGAGGTCACTGTTACCATTAGCTTGACAAGAACATTTCCATCATTTCCAAAGTCAAGTACTACTGTGTATATGTCATTACAGCTACAGACAAAAGACTAGGACCTCAATTTTCTTCTGTGGTTGCCTGCAATAAAAGGTTCTTGTTTCTCATGAATATGCATAAACAAAAATAGATCAACCAACCAACAAAAGAAGCAATTATACATCAGCAAAAGTGAATCCTTTTCAAATGATAAATGACCATGTTTGGAATAAAAATAATAATTGGCTCATTCAGTCAGCATGGAAGGTCATTCTGGATCCAGTCTTAAAAAGGTTTGCTTAGGCTCACAATCAATGGTGAATTAGGGTTTAAGCACCTTTTGAGGAAATGCAGAAAGCCTGTTTCTGGCAGACATAGGTGAAGAGCACATAGTAGATTTTTGCCTGTGGCTTGTATTGATACAGTATGAGATGATGGCAGCCTTTCTTACATTCCAAATGCTATCTGAATAGGTGATACACACATTTTCAGTAAAATATATTTTTTGTTGTCGATTTTGTTCTGCCACTGATTGCACATAGAACAGTCAATACACAGTTTTGCACACTACATTTAAGTCATCATCCTAGAATCATATATGCATCTTGTGAAAGTTGAAAGATTCTAATATGTTAGTAATACTAGTTAAGTAACAAACAAGGAAAGTCAAATTTAAACAAAAATAACATTTATTTAAAATCATATAAAATTAGATCTTTAATTATTAAAACTTTTAACTGCACAATTTACAATGTCAAATTCAGGCAATCAAATAAACATGAAATGAAAAAATGGTTTGGACTGATGCAACACATTAGCATAAATTAGAAACAATCTTGAATTTTAATCCCTTGACATGTGGTAATGGTTTACCAACACTGCTGAGCACAATGTTGATGTAATATTAAAGATTAAGAAAACCAGCTCTTAATCTCTTCTCCCATGATGTATTTTTAATTAAAAAAATGAAATAAACTTTTTAACATGAACATATCAATCGACATAGTTCTGCCAAATTATTGTAGAAAGTTTGGTAAATGTACATTACTTTTGTGTTACTTATCTGTACCTGCTTTTTAAAATACCTAAACATGTATTGGTATACATGTGTGGTAACAATAAGTTTCAAAGTTTATAACAAAACAATTCAAACCTGGATATAGTGTCTTGACCTCTTTTAGAAACTCTTCTGCAAAGAGATGGCATTCTTTGTTTTTTTTTATACTGGTAAACATATTACCGTCAATACTTGTGTTGTTATGAATGGGAAATTTTATTTGTTGTAGTGAACAATGCAAATAAACAGTTCAAGATTTTTCTTTCAAAACATTTCACATCTACTGCACAGTGTTGTTTTGTTACCAGGTTTCCAACACCTGTTCATGTCTTGTCTAATAACAACTGCCATATATACTTGCTTTTAAGTTGAGTCAAACTACAAACAACACAAATTTTGATCTGCCATAGCATAATGCACCTGCAGATCAGTGTCTGTACTGCTTGTTTTACTGATCAGTCCTAACAAACTGCACAGACAAGGATCTGTCAGCACATTATGCAATGGCATCCTGGATCTGTGCATTTCTTCAGCTGGACTCATCTTTCAAGTATATGGTAATATTGTCAGCCAATGAAAATTTCACTGGCATACATCCAGTGAGGGCAATAAAGGTAAGAGACTATACCAGAACTGTGTTTATGGAATACAAATGCCCAATCAATATGATCTACTTTTGTTGGAACACTTTTGTACAATGCATCCATATATAAAAAAAATTATTTCTTCAAGTAACAGTGCCCCAAAAATGGAATAAATAAAAACTCAACCAAATTCACTGAGAAGTGAATTCTTATATTTTTGTGGATATAAATTTTCGTGCTTTTATTCACAAAAGAGGCATTAATAAGGGCACTAAATTGAATCATTTGGACAAGAGATTATATTGTTTATACAGAAAGTTCACTGTTGTGTGTTTTGTGATTTTGGATAAGGGGTCCTATTGTTTTGACAGAAAGGTCACTGTTGTGTGGGTTTTTTTTGTCGTTTTTGAAGAGTCCTATTGTTTTTTTTACAGAAAGGTAACTATTGTGTGATTAAATGCGTGATTTTGATAAGGGGTCATATTGTTTTGATGAAGCGATTTTTTTTTTTAATGCACAAGTTTCCAAAATATGTATAATCCTAGGTTACTTCCATTTATTAGAGTTCTATTACGATGCATGTCCTAATTTATTTTGCTACTATTACACACTAAACACCTACACAGGAAAGAAAATATATAATCTTGTATCTATCAAGATAGGGAGAATTTTATAATTAAAGCAAGCCCCGTTTGAAATAAATTCTCAATATCTTAAGAAGTGTCACTGAGAGACAACTATGGTTTTGCAGTCAACTAGGAGCATTTATTATAAATGTAAAATTGTATTTTAGATCTCGTACTATTAATTTACAAATTAAGAAATCAGCCTGTGGTGGAATATTAAGTACTTAAAAGAATGAAGGCTCATAACTGTCTGAATGTAATGACCAGTAAATTCTTCATTTATCTCTATTGCTAAATGAGATCTTACCAGGTTTGATTTAGAGATTGAGCACTTACAAGGAAATTTTCTCAGAATTGGGCCAGAATAAGCCTTGACTGGAACTATGCAGGCTGCACTACAAAAGTTCTGTGTCTACAATGAAAGCATAAATTCACATGCAAAAATTAAGGACAGGGCTGTGTCAGCAGGCCATATGCATCCATCTGAAAACTTGGTTCTTTGACTGCTTATGCATAGAATGTAAGCATGTTTGGACTAATTATGCAAAACAATATGATCTCTCAGAACTGAGTTAAATTATGTGTTGCTAGCATGGCCCTACAAACTGATCTTAAAAATAAAATTTAACCAAGGTTTGATGTAGTGTTCAAAATTAACTTCAAGGAGCTGCTGATCATTAGGTCAATAACTATTCTTTAAAAAGTCTTGAAAACTGACTTAGACCTTTGAATGCACTCTTGATAAAAACAGTCATGGGTTCCCTTTCCCACTCCAAGCAGGACACACAAATGTCATGAAATAAACATATTTATCATTAACTATTTCTCTCTCCATTACTGACTTTATTCTGTCACACACTAAATACCTGACCAGAAATAACATTGGTGTGTTTGGTACAGACCAAAGGGAAACATAACTAAAACCATACAATAAAATATTTCAGTTTTTGTCTGGAAGTTGCAAGGCACTCTATATGCTCACTTATAAGTCCAGTTCAGCTGTGGACTGTACTCTCCAAGATCGGCCATCTCATAATGTGACAGCAGTTCTGGGTCTGTCTTTTGGGGTTTAATGCTATACATGGCAGCTAGTGTAACTGGAGGAAGAAGAACCTGGGGAAAGCTCAGTAAGAACCAGCAATCCACCAGAAGCTACCAGTATTGTCAAGCTTTCTCACATACCCACACCAGCTGAACCTGAGACTCTAACCCATGTGGGTAGAGGTGAGCACTTTAAACCACTCTGCCACACAGGGCCCCTCTAAGTTGTTTACATTTGGACTTTCTATAAGCATGTATATATGGCATATATTCAACTTCTTGAAAAAAGAAGTGCATATTTATGTGATCAATTATGTCCCCAATAATGCAACATATCCTTACTTTGATTCAACATGATGCATATCTTTAGAGCAACTGCTTCTCAGATTTGGAAAAAAAAGTTGTTTCATTCAGCTCAGACAGTTCCTGTCATAGTATACTTAAAGGAAAGACTTATTAGGTTCTGTCATACTGCAAACTATTCCAATTATCTAATCAGTAGTAACTTATTAATTGGGTTAGACCTGCATTTAAAATGAAATATTTTTCTCTCTATGGTATCCCTGGGTGGTCTAATGTGCTCGTCTTTATAGATCACTTAAATCTGCGTGGGTTCAAGTCTCTGGCTTGTCCAAGGTGGGTATGTGAGAAAGCTTGCCAGTAGTTTCCTGTGGGTCGATTGTTCTTCCCAGGCTCTTCCTCCACAAGATATACTGGCCAGCATGTATAGTCGATTGTGTATTGAAAAATGGAATAAATCCCACAAGAACATCATCTCGCTTTGCAAAGACCATGAAAATAGATGTCCATTAATCTACAAGACACACGCAGGAATCTCTCAACCTATACACCAACCATGCAAAGATGTAATAACTAAGTACAAAAATGATAAAAAGTCATCTACATTTCATATCTAGGTGTATCTTCTATTTACACAATTTTCATCCAACTATTATTATTGGAAGAAAGAATATACGGTAATGTCAACATAATTGATTTATTCATTGTCGTTATAAGTGACACCTGGCAGATATGCTAAGGGAGATTAAGGCTAAGGGCTAATCTCAAAAGAAATGTATTCAAGGCACATTCAATTTTTATAATACCTCTCAAGAACTTGTTACTTTAAGACAATGTAAATGTGTGTTATAATGATTAGCGACAAGCTTTCTGAATAAACTCTGGATAAGTGTAAATTTATCTTCTATTTGAATTTGTGACCCCTGACCTTTAACCTTATAGGGCTAATCATGAAACCTTGACGTTTAACCTTGTGTGGATCACTAAGTAATAAGTAGTATAATGAAAAAAGTAAAGATGTTTTGAAGACTAATCATTAATAATTAACTGTGTCCATGGCTAAGTGCAATTTTTTATGGGAGTAAAACGAAATAAATTATTAATTAAAACAATTCTTTTTAAAGTTTAGATAAACCCTGGTGTAACAGAAAAGCCAGAGGAGGAAAACCAATATGTGAATTGGTTCAATTATCAACTCGTTTCCACAATAAAGCAAGTTTCAAGGTATCGTGTAGATTACCTTCAGCTTCTCACCATTGTCCTAGTCTTGATGCACCTCTCCTGTATACACCAAATATTAATGCCGCTGGGAAAGTGATACCCATGCCTCACCATGCATACATAGATAAGACAAAATGTATAGCAACAAGTCATTTAAAAGAATGCGATCATAGCATTATGAAAAAATGGTTATTCAATGCTTTGGTAACAGAAAAGCAGTTAAAAATGAATTTCTTGTATAAAACTAATTAAGCAGCCATTGAAAATGAAGTAGAAACGTATCTTTGGAAACTAAAAAAAATGGTATTTAGTACATATATAAATATCTTCCAACTGAGGAAAAGTAAAATATTTACAATATATAACAGTTTGATATGTAACACAGTTTAGTATGTCATCCCTCATATTACTGAATTTGTCTTTATATAAAGCACACTTGACATTATGTATTGCATGACATACTGCTCGATTAGGGTCTCAGCTAGTCATTCTATGGATTCTGAAAATCAAATGACTTGCCTGACAGCCTCCACAATATGGTGACTAAATATCGGGGGAATTTAATGTACAAACATCAAGAGGGAGGAGGTAAACAAAATTAATATAGCTAATTTATGTACATCAATGGGTTCAATTTTAATTCTTGCTTTTGTTTTAGTATTATTCTTCCATTCTTAACTACCTTTTCTTTAGTATTTATACAATAATTTTTTTTAATTTTAAAGAAAAGCTAAAAACAATTTCACTCAAGAACAGCATTTTATTCCACTCTAATTATTTATTTCCAAAAATCAAACTTGCTTACTTGAAAATGCATAGTAGTATATTGCCAGGCAGTTTTGGTCAAATCCTGTTTTATTTGATGAAGTCCTCAAACAAGGCTTGGAGAATGATACTTAAAGATACTGCTGCAAGTAGCGTTTTTTTTTCTTTTTAGTTAGGCTACGCAGAATCATATATCCAGATGGAGCTCTTGGAGTATATCTAGGTTTATGAAATACACCATTTTAGGAGAAGGAATCAATGAACTGTATAAACTCACAAATTGGATCCAACTGCATGCAATATTGATCCTAATCTGCCATTGCATAATGCACCAGCAGATCTGGGTCAATGTAGTTTGTTCTATGATTAATCCTAACAAACTGAACAGACCCAAAGCTGCAGGCAAATTATGTAGCAGCAGATGAAGACCTGACATTTTACACAAGTATATATGGTGTGAAAATCCTGCTAAGTGTATTATTTTTCATTGTTCTAAAAATGTTTTCCAGTGTAAAGGTTTATGGATTCCATTTGAGTTCTGAAAATATTAGGCCATTTGTGTACACAACATGATATGATGAAAAACAAGGATATAATTGCATTGTAAATTTGTAAAGCAAACATTTGTAAGTCCAGAGACAATTATATGTATTTCAATAATTTCATCTTAAAAATCAACTTCAGATCTTTCAAATAAAAAACACTGACAAATGAGAAGGCTGCACTTGTTGATTTCAAGCGAGATTTCAATGTTTGGAGTAAAATTTATTTCTCAAATTTTTCATAATGTTCATTACCAAAGTGTTTTCCAAGTACCCACACAAACATCATACCCCTCCTTCAACATTTCTAATCCATTTAATGCTGGCTTATATGTCCAAATTCTTTATTATAAATTCCAGACAAATTTGATAATCAAAGTTCTACTGTAGTTAAACTGCACCATTAATGTATAGTTTTAAAGTTTATAATCCTGCACAATGGTATGTCTTGGCGCTCCATTCCAAATACCTAGCTAGGTCAGTGGTGTGTAAAATGTTACGTCATCATGGCCTAATTTTACCTGTGTTGATGATTACTCTAATTTAATGAATATATCCAGTGTTACTATGGAACAATTTTTGTAAAAGAAACTGATGAAATAATGCAAAAGCATAATGTTGATGACTATGCCAACAATAACAACAGGTGATAACCAATGTGTTCCATATGCTCTAAAGGCAAGAAAAAATGTCTGGAAATCCTCAAAACATGTCCGAACTAAATTGCTAATTAGATTCAAAATTTCAAATAAATAAACAGCAATCAATATTCTTGTATGTAAATGAAAGATGTGGTTTAAAAGACTGGATAATTTGTTAGGACTTCAAAACTATTAAAACGGATACCCCACTACCAGTGAAGGAAAATATCATGAGCTTATTAAGTCAAACCAAAACCATGTGCATTTATGAAAAGTTGTTTTACAACTGAGGTAAAAACCCTTTCGACTTTTAAAGCCCATTTTACAAACTTTTAAGGCAGGAGTATGCAGTTAAAATATCTATTAAAAAAAAAGACATTTCACTGTTTTCCACAGACCCTTTAAGATGGACGCTGATTTCCGTTCAGGGTGTTTTAAATCTCTATTAAGGGTGCCCTATAAGACATCAATGTTTTATGAACTCCACTGGTACGTTTAAGACAATAATTTTCATTGCATGTCAAATACAGAGGTTAATGATACCAAGCTGATGCTTAAAATGAGCACGTATAATGTTACCATATGCATCAAAATAAATCTGTTTAAAACTGGGCACCTTGTGTGGGGAGGGCAAGGTGGAACAACCTCCTAAAACAGTCTTGGCACAACACTTCATTGTTGTATGTTTATTTTCATATAGCTTCCAAGTGTATTAAACAAACTTTCATTTTATTGTTTCTTGAAATGTGCAACATTTTTTTATCATACTAAACCTTGGTATTGTTTTTGTTTTGTTGCAATCATTTTCTATCATTCTTTGCCTGTTACTGTCTCTGAAGTCATATGTGCAGCATAATTTAATGGATAGGTGTGACAAAGACATAATTAAAATGCTCCCCCCCCCCAATGATCACTATTGCTTACCAAAATATTTAACAAAATTTAAACCTATCTCCCTAGTGAAATATCCCTTTTTTTATCCACAAATTACAGCAAACTCCTGATAAATTCACTAAAAACATTTAACACCTCTCTTGTATTATGACAGCAATTAACAATTAACCATATTCAACATCTTATTTTGCTTAAAAATGTATTATTTTAATAACTTTGGCAAAAACTCATCATAATCAGTGCACATCAACAACATGTAATAAACAATTAAACAATGTCATAAACAATTAAACAATGTCCTAATCACATTTATGTACATGCTAAAATAGTCTGCTCCATTTGTGTACGTTGGAGAGCTCCACTTTCGAGATGCATTTTATCTCCCAATATTTCAGAATTAGCAAGATCTGTTTTCGGACATGTAAACCATAAAGATACCATATATACTCCCTTATAAGTCCTGTCAAACTGCAAACATCGTAGACATTGATTTGCTGGTACATTATGCGACAGTAAATCTGTCTTTGCAGCTTGGCATCCTTGTTATTTAGACATATATGGTTTAATAATGGATATTTATATACAAGTTATGACCAAAAAGATGGTACATGCATGTTATACAAACACAGAATGAAATAAAGCACACATTTTTTCTAATATATTCAAACATTTTCATGGAAATTGATAATGACTTAAGTAATAATAAATTAACACAATGAACAAGCATTTAGCTTTAGGAGTTTACATACCCTAAACTATTATAAAAAAATAAACTAATGTTTATCATTATTAAATTATATTTGGCTTCATTTTGAGAAAGGTTTGTTTTTTTGAGGTAGGTATTTTTAAGAACATAGGCAGAACTTGAATGAGAAAATGTTTTTCTTGTTACCATCAATAAATGTTTGTTTACATAATTTAAGATTCTTACGTAAAGGTAAGAATATTAATGCAAGTTTTTCTCTACTGATGTATGCAGTAATAATTCAAAATAAGAACAGAATATATTGCCTGAATGAGTAACTTATTTATGTGCCTGGATTACTATCAAAAGTAAATCATTGTAGAGAGTTGCAATGCAGGGTAGGGTTACTGTCATGATAAATGCACGGTTTCACTAAACATCTTACATTGAGATTTTTAAAAACATGTATATCTTTCTTGTTACCTTGTTTTCCCTGAATATAATGCCGTAGTAAAGTGATATGTACATGTAGCTACCAGATCTCTCAGGTTGTACTAGAGAGTGGAATGTGAAAACAAAACATAATACCAGCCATTTCAAGTTTAAACATAATAATACAAAATAACTTGTTTTTGTGAACCATATATGCCCTGACCACAGACCCAAAAACTTGTCTTAAAAAAATTAAAAACTGCAGTAAAATTTTGAATTTGCTATGATAGCATTAAAATCTAATAAGGTCATTTACTGATGCTTGCATATAACAAATGAATTGGTCTAACTCACATGATGTTAACTCATTTTTCCTTAAAAAAAGTCTGTTTTTTAAAAAGTTTTAAAAAATGTACGTTTTTTAAAAAATAATTAAAAATTCCTGTAATGATTTAACAATCAAATAAGGTCAACATGTGAATTACAAATGTGCCAATCAAATTTAATTTATCTACCAAAGTGGCCAAAAGTTTTTAAAAATGCAGAAAGTAAAAAAACACAATTAATGTCATGTCTTAAACATCTAATCAGGTCATCTACAAATTTCCATGATTTTCATGTGTATAAAATGTTACTACTCATACATCCAGTAGTTTTCTGCTATCATACTTTAATCATTTGGGACCCACATACAAAAGTACAGACAGCAAATCAATATCCTTTCTGTTATTGCAGTCAGGGCATGACTAAAGCTATATATGGTTGTGCTCTACAGACTGTATATTGCACAGGGTTTAATTTTTACAGAAAAAGAATTGCCCAGGTTTTCCTCACTGGGTATCCTGACTATCAAAGATAGCTTGACCTTACTACAGATAAAGAATTGTTTTCCTCACTGGGTATCCTAGGATGGCTATTAACCACAGCTTGACCTTACTACAGATAATGAATTGCCCAGTTATTCCTCACTGGGTATCCTGGCTATCAAAGATAGCTTGACCTTACTACAGATAAAGAATTGCCCAGGTTTTCCTCACTGGGTATCCTGGCTATCAAAGATAGCTTGACCTTACTACAGATAAAGAATTGCCCAGGTTTTCCTCACTGGGTATCCTGGCTATCAAAGATAGCTTGACCTTACTACAGATAATGAATTGCCCAGTTATTCCTCACTGGGTATCCTGGCTATCAAAGATAGCTTGACCTTACTACAGATAAGGAATTGCCCAGTTTTTCCTCACTGGGTATCCTGGCTATGGAAGATAGCTTGACCTTACTACAGATAAAGAATTTCCCAGGTTTTCTTCACTGGGTATCCTGGTATCAAAGATAGCTTGACCTTCGTTCACCTGTGCATCTATTAAAATAGTATAAGCTCCACTAGGTCATTTTCACTTTCTGGATTTCAAAGATAAATTGTATAAAAATGAGCCAGTAAATATTTTTACTTTTTAAATATTTTGTAATTCATTCATTGCACTTTCAGAAGCTATATGCATACTCTGGTACACTTTGGACTAGTTTCGGCTGACCTTTTGAGCATTGGTGGCAACCATTTTGATTCCTATGTGTGCTTAGTACATGCATGATTACCACTACAACATGTAAGGAAATTTCACCCTCAGTAAATGAAAGTGGCATACATGTAAGCCAAAATTCTGTCCAATCAAATGCAAACAACTTCACAATACACCTATCACTCTGTCAGAAGTACATAATAACTGTGGAACACAACCTATGCAGTTGAGAGATTGCAGAAAAGTAAATATGCACTTATGAATCAAACGAATAATGCAGTATTGTACAGATGAAAACAACAAAAATCTACAACTTAATGTTTCTTTCTCTTCCATAAAGTAATCAGCAATTTTACACTGAAAAAAATTATAACAATTCTTATATAAAAATTTTAAAGCAAAATATTCTAATTATATACTAAGATGAATTTTTTAAATACAAATTACAGAAATCAAAAATATGTTTTGAATTACGGGTATCATCAAAATTCAGACAATAAAAAAACTGAAAACACCTATGCGTATATGACGTATAACATGCATAGTTACACGCAATTTCTTGGGTTGTGTCAAAAACTGTTAAAGCTACTGTTTTAAAGATATGTCGACTCTTTAGTCTCGTACTTTTTCAATATAACAGAAGGTGTGTCCTCGATGCCATCAACTGAAGAACGGCGGTTCCATGGTACAAATTTCTTTGCCTCCCAAGATGAAAGAGGCCTCAAAGGAATTTGTGAATCTGAATGAGGCTGAAATAAAAATTGTATTCCCTTAGTACTGTTGTTTATTAATGATACTGCAACAACAACACACATTTCTCAGTTGCCTTAGGTTCAGTCTTGGTTCAGACAGGCCAATCAGTTCTTTGGCCTTGCCATCACATGACAGAAAACGATAGTGAATCTAAACAGTGGTTACTTTTATGACTATAGTTGTTATTACATCATAATAACTTTAATGACATAACACTAATTTGACTCGTCATCCCAAACAATTAACCTAAGTTACAGCCTGAGACACCTGAAATCAAAGCTTTTCATTCAATGGCTTCAGGAATAACATTTAAAAAAGAAAAAAGTAATTGTAAAAAAAACAGACTGAAATGCTGATGAATTTTATTGTTAATGCTACGATTTCGTTAAAAGGATCTAGTTTTTGACTATCAAACCAGACATTTGTCTTAGAAAAGTTTCACTATGCTTAGCCCAGTCTCTTTCAAAAGAGTCAAACTTGTTTGACTCAGAAAGGGACAAGGTGGTACTATGGTTTGTGGTCACCCATACAACTGTTCAATGACTGTCTCTAGGTTCTGTCAATCTCATTATCCTACATCAATCAACATTTGGATCACTTTGGAACTTTTGTACACTACCTTGAACTTTAAGTCAAATAAAACAATAAGTTTAAGTGTTTTAAATAATTAGAGCTACTCGGACATAAAAACCAGTAGGGAAGGTCTTTCTTACCCTAAATGCATGTCAGTCAAGGAACTCACTGCATAACAAAAGTTATTGTGAAAAAAGAACAACTTTTTCAGAATCACAATGATCATGATCTTTGACCTTTTTACTCCAAAAGTATTGTCTCTTTCCTTTAAAAAAAAAAACCTGGTTAAGCTTTGGTCATGATGTGTGGTTTAATTAAAGCTATTATAGTCTAAAATTATAGTTATTATGTAGGAACCATTTTTCTTATTTCAGTCAATGACATTGACTTTTGCTCTTTGATCCCAAAATCAAGAGATTTCTTTTTTACCATGTCAAAGCCATCACAAAATATCAGGAAGGAACTGATGTTTGTGTGAAGACACCATTGTTCAGTCTTTAACCACAGTGACCCTGACCTTTGACCTTTTGACCCTCCCCAATCCATTAACTTCACCTTTACACCAAGTGGCCACAAAGTTTAGTCCAGGTCTGTTATGCAAAAATAATGATGCAGAACCATTTTTGCCTTTGAGTCCAACTGACTTCAGACCATAGCCTTTTGATCCTATAATCTACTGGTTTCTACTTTACCCAAAGTGCAAACCCTCCACCAAGACTGATCCAAGTCTGTTATATAGAATATTATTTTGTGGAAACCATTTTTCTATCAGTCTCATTGACCTTTTGACCCCAAAATTGATGGTGTGTGTGTGTCTTATTCCAAAGACAAGCTATTTTCAAAGATTGACAGATGGTTGATACTGATTTATTGTGTGAGAACAGAATGAAGGACATCATATGCTTCAACTTATGTCAGGCATATGAAAAGTCTCAAGTATATGGCATGATTGTAATGTAGGATGGTGAGATTGTCCTTGACCTCCTCCTCTTAAGGTTAACCATATGGCATTTTCAAAAGCATGTTCAATATATTTTTCAAATTGATGAATTAGAGTATCATGTTTAAAGGTGATGGACAGTGAATTTAGTATTTTTTGTGCACAAAACTTTGTGTGGATTTTGTGGACCCCCTGATTTAAAGATTTGGTTAAAATTATATATATATATATATATATATATATATATATATATATATATATATATATATATATATATATATATATATATATATATATATGAAATCAAAATGGAATATTTTTCAAAGTCCATCAATGAAAATGAGGATATTTTTTTTCCTAAATCGTAAAAATTGATTTCCACTAAATTCAACCAAGATCTGCCAATGCATTATGCAATGGCAGCTAAAGGCCTGTGCAGTCTGAATTGTGATTTGACTTGAAAGCATCTATATATGGCAAATGAATTCACAGTGAAATGCTAGCATTCTAGTGGAAAAAAGTGGGATTTTTAAAAAAATCATTCCTTATAATCCAGGACTGCTCCAGTGGCCAAGTGGTTAGAGCGTTTACCCTGAATGCGAGACCGAGTCATACCAAAGACTTCTAAAATTGGTACTAACAGCTGCCTTGCTAGATGCTCAGCATTAAGAGGTTAGTGTTAGGACTGGTTGGCCTGATGTCAGGATAATGTGACTGGGTGGGACATCACTTTAAACTGCCACACCACAGACATCGTAATGATATAACTGGAATATTGTTAAAGCTAAGTTAAAAATCTAAATCACAAACACTCTTTCAATAATAAAAAAATGTAAATTGAAGTTCAAACTAAAATTTCTAAAAAGGTTTATTTTCATATAATTGTTTTCTCAGATATGAGAGCACTCTGCCCCCAAATTAGTATGGCCATTTATCCCCCCCCCCAAATTAGTATGGCCATTTATCCCCCCTCAAATTAGTATGGCCATTTATTAACCCCCCCTTCAATTAGTATGGCCATTTATCCCCCCCCCCCAAATTAGTATGGCCATTTATCCCCCCTCAAATTAGTATGGCCATTTATTCCCCACCCCCCATTAGTATGGCCATTTATCCCCCCCCCAAATTAGTATGGCCATTTATTTCCCCCCTCCCCCAATAAGTATGGCCATTTATCTCCCCCCCACAAAAAATTAGTATGGCCATTTATTTCCCCCAAAAAGTTCATGTTACTGCAAAATAAATAAATCGCAGTTGTGAAAATTCCAGGAACTTAAATGAAAATGTCAGAGTTATAAAGCTATAAAATAAATGTACACCTTATGTGGCCCCAAGTGTCTTGATGACCCTCTTGGATGTACCTGTACATGTTATATAGTCATTAGTATCTAGTTTACCCACCTGACTGTACCTGTACATGTTATATAGTCATTAGTGTCTAACTGACCTACTTGTCTGTACCTGTACATGCTATATAGTTATTAGTGTCTAGATGACTATGGGGGATGGAGGTGTTGGTGGGGTTGATTGTCGGTTTGTACCTTCTTACAAGGTGTCAACTTTATTTGGCTATCGTTATCTAGAGGGTGATCGCCCTTGGTGTTGTTGCCTGGATTGAGTAAATGTTAATATAAAGTGTGAAACTTATAGATGGAATAGATAGACATCTGATCAGATATATAGAACAGAATAACATGAGCCCCCGTACATGAAATACAACAATTTAATCAATTGCATAAACAACTGTGATAACATGTTACATTAGGAAGATACATTTTTCTTTTGAAATAAATCATTAATCGAATTTCAAAACACAAATATACTTATATAATAAGTAGCCAATCTGTTTTAAATGATAGAATTGGTTCATCATAGAATTGAGTGAACAATCGAAGTCATTGCCTTGTACAACTTCATAACCTGCTTATTTCTGGTTAACTCCAACTTCGATGTGGCTGTTCTTCTTGGTCCTTTCGCTTTTTTCTTCTCCAAACTCTCTACTGTCTCGCCTCTCTCAGCCCTCAAACTTGGTGTGGGTAGGTGGATAAGTAAAGTATGTAGATACGTGGATAAGTAGGTACGTGGATACATCAGTGGAGCCATTTCCCCTTTCAAAATAAACAGAGAAGCAACCTAAATCTTCTGTCAGGTATCCTACTGGGAATAGATCATTACTCCCCTCTCATTATGTCAGATATCATCCTATCAGAATTCAAACAGATACCATATGCTATATGGTCAAGCCAAACATGGCAGACCATAAACAAACCTAGTTTCTTAAGAATAATGTACTTCCTAACGGCTATTTCATCACTGACTCACATTAACATCACACGACACATAGTTCAGTTCTCATCTCAATTAAACAAATGAATGAATGAAATTCATGATATGGTTAACTATGTTATTTTCAGCGAATATACACATTCAAGTCTTTAGCATACACAAAATCTCACTTCATGGCTTAACAATATTAATTTCAGTCAATACGCACTCAAGTCTTTATCATATGTGAAAGCATCTAAGATGATTGGAGAATTCACACAGATTCTCGTAACTCATATCAACTAAAGTAATGCATGAGATTCTTAGAATGCCTGATTCCTATAACAATCAAGACAACAAATTCAAATAATTTGTCAAACTTATATAAAGAAGATCATTGTATGAATTTAGATAGATGAACTCAGTTATACTCATGTCAAGAAAATTGATCTATGGATTTAAACAAATAAATATTATGCAAAAATAAGCAAATATATTCAAGCAAATCATCATATTGGTATCAATGAATTATATGAGATTGACGCAAATACCTTGTGCTTTCAAGCTTCGCTTGCTTCTACTGCCAGAATTGTGTCCGTTGACCTTCCAGACATCCAGTCCCTTGGATAAATGTTTTATGAGAGAATTTCTTCTGAATTCAATCTCGGAGTCTTCTATATTTTTTTCCTCTTGCACGAAAACGTAGACTGACTAAATTTTGCGATGGGGCATATTAAAACCAAGAAATTTCATGTGGGAAACATGCCCTTTATTTAGCATAACCAATCAGGATTGAATATATCTACTGCATTTATCACTAGGTGCCGAAATTGCGGTTAGCCTGACTTCTAGATTTCTAAATAACTGATCCTGGACAATCTCAACTATGACATTTTTTATACAAAGATCGAAGTTAACCTTTTCTTCCAGTCTGTCTGACTGTTAAATAAACGAAGGCTTAATTAAGAAGGATTTCCTCTCATGACACAGACATTAAAAATCATTGCAGTATAGCGATTTAACACGCACCTGTCCCCATAAATCTAATTGTTCTCTTGCCCAAATTAATGTGCTCTTTATAGATCGACAGAAAATTGCACCCTTACCCATTTGGCTGTACCTGTACATGTTATATGTCATTAGTGTCTGGATGACCCACCTGGTTATACCTGTACATATTATATAGTTAAAAGTGTCTAGCTGACATACCTGGTTGAACAAACTCTTGTCCACCCATCAAACATTATCTGTGAATATGCAATCAGGTAAACACTAACACCTGCTTCCATATTCAGAATGGTCAGTGGTTCACTGAAATGTTGGCTATATGACATCTGACCGACATATGCCAGACACAGCCAAGAGGTCAACTGAATTTATAAGTAATATCCTATTTAAGAGAAAGTATCTTTAATGATAGAAACTTTAATATACCATACATTTGATGTGAATCTGAAACAACCTTGTGCATTTGACGTTTTCTCTACTTACCAATGACTGAAAAGTGTAACTCAATTTATCCGAAAATTTAACTGAATATGGTATTTCTTTGAGAACCAGACAATTAAAAAATGATACAATAAAACATATATAGCACATGTTAGCATAGATACCATGAATTTATTGTGCAAAGTGAATTTGTATATCAGATCCAACTGCAAATACACAAAGACCCTGATCTACCACCACATAATTCACAGGCAGATCAGAATTTATGTTTTTTTTGTTCAACTAATTAGTCCTAACAAACACAGATGCTGATCTGCTGTTAATCGGCAGATGTGGTTTTATGTGGTCTTCCGTTGGATCTGTGTTCTGTGAGTTTATATGATAACTAAATGAATCATATATATATATATATATATATAAAATAAATGACAAATATTAAAAAGTGATTCTGCAAATCAGAGAGGTTTGTTATAAACTTGTTTTAATGTGCAGTAGTGCATATTGTTAGCACAGAATGTACATCAAAAGTTAAAAGTGTTAACACATTAGAAGAGCTATTTATGACCTCAAACCAACATTAGCAAAAGCCAAACTGTACTAAATAAAGCTAACATTACCTATATAGATAGGTACAAGCTATGCCTCAATTACATACATACTGCTTCTATACATGCAGCACGACCATAGCTAGTGTCAAAGTCAGTCTAATAAATGAAGAAAGCTGCCAAAGTAAAAGAAGCACAAACAGTGACAAATGTACTATGACAAATGTAGAGGTCTAGTGATACATATACAGTAACAAATTACTAGTGAGACATTTGCAGTGACATGGCTAATGACACATTTACAGTGACAAATGCATAGCAGTACATGCCTAGTGGCCTTATAGCACGTTTACTGTGACAAATGGACAGATTATCAGAGTGTACAGAGGTAGTTTTCCCCATTTATTAATAAAGTGGTCTTTTAAGAGAGTTTTACCCCTTAAGAAGGATTCAATATAGTACAATGGCCCCTCAAAATAATGCTGCTAAGGGGAGCTATCAAAGTGTACTGATAAATGAAGTTACCTTATACTAAGGTAAACCTAAAAATGGAATCCATAACCATGTCATATGAAGGACATCATTGTATTGAGGTACTTTAAAATGAGGGGCCACTGTAGTAAAACATGAAGTAATCTTTTTCTTGGGTGTCAAACTCTCTTAATAGAAGGGCCATAAGCTTCCTAAACAGAGATTGAGGTGGTGGACCTACACTATATATATCAACTTAATATATTTTTAAGCTTGTACATGAAATGAACTCTGTCAGACTAATATTTTCATAATCAAGATATCTTGTGACTGAAAATTTTCCAAGTGACTAGATATCAGTGTTGTGCCTTAAGCAAGTTCAGGGGTCATTTTCCAAACCCAAGCTGCCACTGTTCACATACATTTAACAAATCTCCATATCTTGATCATTTTAGAGGACTGAAGTATGTAACATGTCCCCTTGATAGAAAACCAAGTGCAATACTATTTTTATTTGCTTGAAATTATCTTAGAAAATATATATGTCAATTCTACTTTTAAGACAAAGAAACATTTCATTTATTATGTAAGGTAACTGACTTGCTAACGTGAGACAACTTGTACACAGCAAAGGGAAGTAACTCTGAAAACAGATTTGTATACTGTTTCCTGTGACATTTAAAGGTGATGATCATTTAATTTATAAACATAGTGTTTATAATCATGAATATGACAGTGGATCATTGTACCAATTTATGTGGCCTCAAACTAATATTAAAATGTGACCAGGAAAAATGAAATCAAAACTTTAATACCCCTTAAAATCTATATCAATTATTTGCTAGCTCAAGATTTATTACAGAAAAAAAGCACATGCGTTCTAACTTTGAATGTTAGATGACATTCTTTTGCAAAGAATTATTACATCAAGAAAAGAAGATGCATCTGAAATGTCAGAAACAAGCTGAAGTCTTGCTAAAGAATGTATTTATCTGCATATATAGAACCAATTATTTAATTGTTTAAGGCAGGGGTGCAGGCCTGGGATTTTATTGAGAAACAAGAGTCTCTAGATGGGACTGATGCTCTGCTGGGTGAAAAGAATTTCCAGGAATTCAAGACCATTTCTGCCTTGCAACTGTCAAAGTGTTGAAACCATACCTGATATTCTTCAGTGACAATGTTTTCAAATTAGTTACTGTGGTACATATATTGGATGCCAGTTGGCACAATTTTCATTTTGGACAAAGTAGACATCCTTAGAAGTCTTTTGGTGAAACCCCAACATAATGATAATCCATTCAACGGAAGTGGTGATAACAAATTTTTAAGACAGTTGTTGTGGAAACCATATTGGATGTACAATTAGCAAAGTTTTCGTTTAGGACCAACTTGGTATCTTAAGTGTTAACTGGTGAAAGTCTAATATTGATATTTCCATCAATTGGAAGAGGAGGTAGAGATAACAATATTTTCAAGATATGTCTTTCAATTCAGCAGCATAAACATAATTGTCAAGATGGCAGCTGTATCAGATCATAAGAAGTCTTCAAGTGAAAACCCCATGTCAATATGACTTTCTGTTCAAGTGGAATTGTGACATTTTTTTTCCCAATGGCTGCAATGGAAGCCATACTGCATCTCAGACAGGCATCATATTTATTTATAACCATCTAGACATCACAAGAAGTCTTTTAATCAGAATCCCATGTTTATATGACATCCATTAAAGAAGAATAGCAATAACGTGACAAGATTTTCAAGATGGTGCTGATGTGGCCATATTGGACAACAGATCAGCACTATTATTATTCAGGACTAATCACGTTAAGAAATCATTCAACCTCCATGTAGGAGGAGTAGCAATAAAAAGATTTTCAAGATGGCTGCCATGGTGGCCATACTGGATGTCAGATCAGCACCATTTGCATTTAGCCAACATAAGAAGTCTTTCATTAAAAACCTCATATTAATATGACCATCCATTCAGGAGGTGGTTGCAATAAGATTTTCCATATGGACCTGGATTTCTGAACAGCACCAGTTTCACCTAGGACTAACTAGACCATGAAATAAATGTGTGTGTTAAGTTTCCCAAGTGGTTTCAGAGTAGCAATAAAAAACTTGGATGACAGATGGCATATGATGGACCATCCCATAAGCTCTTCTGGTCTATGATCAGGAGGGTCAAAAGCACCATTCTTTAAAAAAAGACATTATCCCAGCTCTGAAGAAAATCCCAGGCCACTTCTACCCTATTTAATAATTTAATGGTTGGTGTCTAATCCACATCTAAATTCAAACAGCTTAGACCAGTTTCTTGAAATGTTTCCTCTGATAGATTTAACATTATCTTGGTTATAACACATTTTTTTGTGTTAAAAAAAACATTGAAAACAACCCTTTGTTTAACGTCTGGGAATTAGAAATACAAAATTGAGATATGTTCTTCAAATTTGACTCTGAGGTAAAACAAGACTCTTTTAAGGTGAATAAGAAAACTAAAAGGATGAGGTTTTTTATTCCTGGACACCTGCTGAATTCTCTATGAAAATTTCATTGTTGCCAGCAGGTACATAAGAAAGATAATTACAAAATTTAAATTTGAGGACCAAAATTTGAAATATTTAGTGAAACTGGATAGATCTGCCATCACATAATGCACCAGTAGAATCGATGCCAATAACTACTTGATTTAGAGAGATACAGGTTGAATGAAGAAACACTAATTCCAATCAACTGGCCCTTTTGCTTCTACATTGTTTAAAATTAGGCATCCATAATACATAGATAAATACAAGATTTTGAAGTCTGATTAACTTACGTTTATCAGGTTGCAGAAGAAAGTATCATAAGAAGAGGCTGCTGTTGGTACTGATGAAAGGAAATTGAAAGTTGGTTATCATTTGGATGTTACCAAATTTATGTGTTCCCATAATTGTTCTTTCATTAAAACATGGATTTGGCTATGCTAAAATGTTTTTCTTAATGGGCTTATTTATTGGTTGATCTATTTTTAATGGCACTTTCAGCATGTTATTTGGTTATATCATGCAGAGGAAATGGAAGCCAAGTTCTTTTCCCCAAGGACATATTAAGAAAGGGTAAGTATAAAACACATTACCTTGTCTTATGAAGTAAATCTTCTTCCAACAAAGGTAACATAGATCACTTTTATAGGAACCCAAATTTGAACAGTAAATATCTACAATAGTGTGTTTTGGGATTTTTAACGTAGCTTCAACAACTTCAGTCACATTGCTGTCATGTCTGCAGTGTGGCAATTTATAGTGATGTCTAGCACTGGGGCATCATGTTGCAGACATTGAGCATGATGTCCCACCCAGTCACATTATCCTGACACCTGGCCAACCAGTCCTAACACTAACCTCTTAATGCTGAGCACCAAGTGAGGCAGCTGCTAGTACCATTTTTATAAGTCATTGGTTTTGCTTGGCCAGAGTTTGAACCTGTGACCTCCTGCACCTGAGATGGATGCCACTTAGGTCACCAGAGCAGTTAAAATAGCGTACTATTCCAAATTACATGTAACAGTAATTTACTCTTGAAATTTTATCAAACTGTCTTTTTTCTTTCCAAGTATAAGCTTTACTGACAGTCTAAATTTATAGTTCGCTAGAGTAGAGATAGCTCCCCCTGATCATTAGCACTCATTAGAATAACTTCACCTACTGATCTGCTTAGCTCTTCCTGCTCATTACATGGTAATTATCTTAAAATTCATCTTTTTGAAGGAAAAATACTTGTATTGAAAGTACAATAAATCCTAGCAAGTGCTGAAATTTCTTGGAAACTGGTTTAATCTATATATGCTTTGCAGTTACAATGTACAAACTGTACAAGCTGATCAGACTGAATGTGATTATGTAACACATGCACCTAGCCAGCAACAGCAGTGGTCAGTGGGCCAGAGTTATTTGTAATGTGTTAATGTTTGGAATATCTAATGGACGGTGTAATCCATAAACCGCCCAGAAAAATCCTGAGTGAATCTTAGTCTTATATACACTTATGAGTCAAGTCCAACTGCAAAAAAAAAGACCCTGGTCTGCCATCACATAATGTGCTGGCAGATCTGAGTCTGTATAATTTGTTGTACTAGTTAATAATACAAAATCTGCACAGATCCAGATCTACCAGTGCACAATGCTTCCGCAGATCTGGGTCCATGCAGTTAGCAGTTGAATTTTTTATTTATGCCTTAGTATATATGGTAGGGCTCTTATAAAATGTCCATATCTGCTTATTTATAATGTACACTGTACAGTGGACCTCAAAACCCCAGATCTGCTATACATAATGTGCTGACAGATCAAGGTTTGTATGCCGTTTTATTCTACTGAGGTTTAAGTGCAAACTAGGTAGACCCTGAGTTGTATATGCACCATGCTATGACAGAATAAAATTATGCTCTTTATCACTGGTTGTACGTTATTATAGGTATAAAACAGTCTATGTAAAACAACTGTAAAGAATGTTTTATATCCACTGGTAAATTTCCTTACAAAGCTAAATACCATCTGTTCAGTTTTCACACACTATATCCAGCAGAAACTTAGAGTTGACTAATGGAGTGTGTCTTGTGATCATATTTCATCTGACAAGGTCTTTTCAAAAGAGTGTAGTTGATATAAAAAATCTGACTTTGTCTTTTAAATATTTTGCTTTCATTGACATTATCCTTTTTTTGTATGCCCTTTGTTTTCAATAGCAATATTTACTCAGCAACATATAGCCAGGGTTGTGCTGATGTGCCATTAAACTCTATACTTACATACCACTAGGTTTAACTGGACAAAACTTTAAAAAATATAATCGAACAATTATAAGGGAAAAAGTGCTTAATCAAACAGGAAAACCCCCACTGTACATATAAAATAAATACCAGGATGTTTTTGTTTTTTTAAAACGTAATATGGGCAATCATTTACCGTCAGTGGCAAGTGACTGCTATTATCTGTTACAGTAGGTTCTGAAATGCCATCAACTCTTTCAAAACACTGTTGAATTCTCAAAAACCTGCTTATTTTAGAAGACAGAAAATGACAATATATTACAAAAAGTTTTGTAATATGTGAGAACTTTGACAATTCAACAAATAGTGTCTTGATTAAAGTTTGTTGACAAAGTGACTCTCAAGAATGCATGTTCACAATTTGTCTCATACACTTGCTATTGTCAGAGAAAGAATTGTGCAATGTACATGAGTAAACTGTGATTAGACCAATAAATCAGCCCTCCAAACCTGTGTCGATTCTGATGGATTATTTGAAAGTCTGATGTCAGCTGTTCATTAAAGTGTGCAATTTTGCTGCATACAAATTGGTCTGGAACACACCAACATACAGCATAGACACTTACAGTATTTGGTGTGCGTGTGTGTGTGATTTGGACTTTTTAACGCAGTTTTAACAATTTTGCAGTCATATCGCTATGATGTCTGCAAGTGTGACAGTTTATAGTGATGTCTAGCACTGGGGCATCATGTCACAGACATGTAGCATGTCCCAGCCAGTCACATTATCCTGACACCAGGCCGACCATATTTGGTAACTTCCATATGTAGCCATAAAATTCAAAATGACAACAGGACAGGATTGTGTTATTTCACATGGATGTACAAGTTGTCAAACACAGGATTTGATGTGGAAATATTCTATACATATCACCTAATGGCTCCTTCAACTGATGGTAGTCCAAGAGATGCGATAAATACAGGAAACTGTATAAAATGGACACCAATGTGCTGTGGACAGATCTGTCTGCAAACATTCCCCAATTTTATGAATAGGTGACATCAGACCCACAAATTATCCATCAGTACTGATACAGCTGAGGAGGAAGGGAGATTTACCAGACTAGATTATGATGTCTTGATATTCCAAACCCAAATTAAGTATACAGTGCATGCAAGTGGAAAAAAAGCATATAATAAAATGTGAGAAAGTAACGGTTATGATGTACATTTTACAGTTGTCTATATGGGACTCACCTTATCTTCTGGTTTACTACCTACATTCTGCAGGAGCTTAAACATAAAGTAACTATTGCTCATGATAAGTTCAGATTATCTTGACAATAAGTTTCTCAAGTTTGATAAAATAAAAATCAATTGCTTCATGGTAAGAAGAAAGGTATTGTTTTTATTTTCAATAAAGGATGGTTAGCAGTTTCTAAATCTAACAAATCAGTGGCAGCTTTAGTTTTCCAATATTTGGAGCAAGTTTTTATATTTTTTCTTTAAGTAACACCAGGTATCTGTTTAAATTCATTCAGGTAAATAGTTGTTTTCATCTTATCATTGCTTGTTATTGTAAACTACAAGATTTATTATTAATCTTACTTAAAAATGAGTTTTTAATGAACATATAAATTAAAACATTGAAAGAAAAGAAAAAGTTTAATTTTGATCCATTCCAGCAATTTAAATATCTGCAAGACGCAAGTGAGGTTTTGCAAACATAGATTTTTTTTTGTATTTGTGATAATACTGTAATCCATACTGAACAATTATTCTGAAATGCATTATGACACAACATGACTGGTGCTACCTTGAATTCTATTAAACATTTGACCTGTGTTCTTTAATACTCTTCTATTTAGGCACCTGTAGGGTGTGGTTAACTCAGGAGATCATATACCGATGCATTTTAATTACCTGACCTTTCCAGCAAATGACCTTGATCTTTGACCTTTACACAAAAATTGATAGGCTTATTACTTAACCCAAGTGCAAGCCATCCACAAAGTTTGGTCTAGATCTGTGATGCAAAACTATTGTTATTGGGTGGAAACTATTTTGGTGAATCTACATTAGTGGAAAGCAAGGCACAGCAATACTTTTTCCATCAATGTTAGAATCAAAACTTTTTGGTTAGGTTTTTCATTTGCACATATTTTCCAAACACCTTCACAGAATCTGACCATAATTTGACATAAATTAATATTAAGTCATGACAAGCCATTCTACAATATGCTTGAACCTCTTACATTATGGTCAAAGTCAGTCACAGAAAATTTGCATTAAAGATTTGGGGTTAAAGTGTTGTTGTTTTCATTTGCATACTTTTCCTATGATTAATTCTCATCATCCTTGGCTTGAATCATTATGAAGCCAAGTCAATTCATTTCATACCATGCAGGCTTGTCCTTGAGCCAAGGTCAGTCATAGAAATGTGCATTAAGATTTTGGTTCAAGCATTTTCATTTGTTTTTATATTCTAAACCCTTTGATGGATTTTCTTCATGCCTGGGATGAATCATCAAGAAGGTATGAACTATTTCTGTGACAGATCCACCCACTCCTTAGACCTTGGGGTCACATATTTGACAGCAATGCTTTGAGTGTGAGCTTCACATGCAGGCAATGACCTTATTCTTTCAGCCAATGACCTTGATCATTGATCTTTGATGCCAAAATCATTAGTCTTCTTCCTTATCATAAGTGCAACCCATCAAAAAAGTTTGGAAACCATTTTTCTTTTTTTAGTACTGTAACCTTGACCTTCAACCCTAAAATGGATGTTCTTTGCAAGCTATTTACAAAGTTTGGTAAATGTAGATGGCGGAGAACTTTAGATATTTGAGCATAAACACAAAAACCATTAATATACAGATGGACAGACAAAGTCATAACATGATACTGTATTGAATGTACATTAAAACAAAATGGACATTGAAAGGGATACATATCATGATAGCACGATATTAGTGGATCTCTCAAATACTGAAAACAGCTGCATTCATTACCACAATATACACAAAGCAGTACAAAGGAAACAACGATCTTCAGTCACGATAACCAACTTTCAACTATGGGTGTGCGAGCAGTTTTAGTCACAGCAACAAAACTTGCAAAAGGATCTAAGGATTTACCTAATCTGTGAGGAGTTGGATTTGAGAAATGGTCAATTTTCCTGAGCGTTTCATACAGGAAACACTCAGTTTGTCAACTGAAGAGTTCCTGTCCTGCAGAGAAAACAGATAATAACTGTTCAAACCTGAAAATATTATGATTTTCAAGATGTCAAGATATAATTAAAAATTATGAGCAATTATTCATTACAGAATGAAATGTTGCAGATTTGTTGCCACATCTTTCATGCCTTGTTCAAGAAATACAATATATCTATTACTACTGAAATGTATCTATTGCTGACAATTCTGAACAACTCACTATTTCTAGAAACTGTTATGCTCTTATGTTCATTTTAACACCACTGTTAATGTAAGAGTTTTTGGTGATTCACAAACAAAAGCTGAGAATCAATAATTACAGGTCACTGAAATTCACAAATCTTCCTGATTATATTATAAAACATTAAGGAAAGCATGTTAATAAAATCATGAGACAAGGACTGGCAGTGTTTGATTTCATTATTTACTATATAACTCGCTTACAAGATGGTTCCAACTACTACTAGTACAGACCCAGATCTGCTGTTGCATAATGCACTAGTAGATTTGTGTCTATGCAGTTTGTTAGGGATCATCAGTAGAACAAATAATATAGGCCCTGATATGCTGGTGCATTATGTGACAACTGATCAGGGTCCATGTTGTTTGCAGTTGGACCTGTCTTATAAGTAAGAATATGTGATAGTATATTCCAACCATTTATTATTATGTCCCATTACCAAATGTACATTCTCAAGCTAGGTACATGTATCATGATAAAAAAAATGCTCATTTTAGAGTAATTTATGTGAGTATTTCGTTCTATCTCCTTTTGCAGTGTTTACATATATCTATGCATTTCTGTGCTTTAAATAAGGAAGCTAACAATCCTGCAAAACCTTTTAAAAGGTTTGAATTAGCTGCCACATGGAACCAGTTACCGCACAATTTATTCTAGACTCTATGTATTGTTGTTTTAGCTGCATGGACAAAAATGTGCTTTACATGTTAACTGTTTCCTCAGCCAGTTCAAAATGTATTGCAAAGTCCAAAATAAGAAATAGCAGAGGTTAGATGTTAAGCACCTTCAACTACTTTTTTTGGCACCCCAGGTTCTTTTTAAAAAGAACTAGCAAAAGTGGTTGAAGTCTTGATCCTTGTGACAAACAACAGTTTATTTATTTATCACGGTTTACACAACAGCAAGATGCTTGAACCCATTTCCAGCTACAAAACCTAGAGTTAGCTGGGTTAAAAGTCTTGCTCAATAGGCAAAGACCTGGGTAGGACTTCAACTCAAAAACTTACCCGCAGTCATTGTATTTTCTAGGTTGCACCCTTGCAATTTTTTTTAATGTAAAATTCTGAAAAGGTAACACATCATAAAAAGTGTACACACACAAACATAACTGTATATGTTATCTGCAAGAGTGTGTTCTTTGTCCCAGCTCTTTCGTAAGTTGGTTAAATCATCAAGTTGCTTGATTTTATGACTTGGCCTTAGCAGCAAACTTCTCACTGATTGAGATTACCATGTGCATTGACAGAAGTAAAAGGAAATTAATGGCAAAGAAGGAAAGACTATCATAAACTTTTTAATGGTGAATAATCAAGTCAAAGAAAGTGGTAAGGGTTCATAATCTGATACAGTGCAAGCTGTGTGCATTTTGAGACAATAGAAAAGGACTAAATTGTAATAAATGACATCACTAACTTTTAAGAAAATAATGAAAATTGTGTCAAATTGTATGTATATTAATAATTCTATAGCTGTGTGATGACTTCACTGTTAAAAAGAGTATGTGCAGATGGTTGGATAGATATGCAAGGGACTAAAACAAATGATCAGTATAACAACAATTTGATTTTGTTTACAATGGTGCTGCAATTTAAACGAAACCACCAATTATAGAATCATGAGTAAGCACGATTATTTCAATTCTAATATCTGAAGAAATTCATATAGCAAAGAGGATCATGTGATTATGTTTAAAAATTAATTTTAATATTAAAATAAATTATAAGTATTAATTAACTTTACTATTTTAAAGGAACTTGATGTAAATGTTCACAGTTGTGGTAATGCAAAATGCTATCAATAAGTAAACAAGGAAATAATAAGCAGGTACCCTAAAATTGAGAAGGGTAAATCAACACTGGTCCTTAGAGAAACATTAGAACCCTTGCAGCATACTAAACATTAACAACTTTTGATGACATTGGATTGCAGTGTTCACCATGTGTAATTGGTGGAAAATTCAAGAAATATGAAAAGAATCTAAATTTCTATAACATACCATCTATACTCACTTATAATTAAGTCCAGCTGAAAAATGGACAGACCCATATCTAGCACTACATAATCTGCCAGTAGATCTGAGTCTATGCAGAATGTTGGGAGTAATCAGTAGAGTGAAAACACTGATCCCCATTTGCCAGTACATTATGCAATGGAAGATTAAGGTCTATGTTCTATGCAATTAGACCCGACTTGTAAGCAAGTATAAATATATTATCTGGGTGATTGACAGACTCAAAATGTCCGAACAGTGTCGAAATGATTAGCATTTCAAAGCAAAAAAGCTATGCATTTATGTCTGCTGAAGGTCTTTGGCAATATTTCTGCACAACTAGATAACATACTTTCTGGCCAACTGATATAAATAAATAGGTACAAGTTATATGTTTAAAGCTATCATTTTGCCAATTTTAGATAATTTTGTGATGGTCAGTCTTATTAACTCAAAGTACATGTACTATGGGACACTCTCATATCAATATATCATTGTGCTAACTAACAATGCACTGCAATTTAGTGGATCCGGTATAATCCTGCAGTAATATGTACACACTGCATCTGTGATGACCTTTGGTGTGTGGTCATCTATCCAAAGTCAACATTCTACCCTCAGATGACTGGCTTTTTCAGTCCAAATACAATGGTCATACAACAAGTAGTTGAGACTACTTCACAAAAGTTCATATTTAAAACTTTTTAATACTTGTTCTAAAATTACAATAAACAAATCAAATTTTAATTTTACCCTGCAGTGTGATTCCTGTGCTTCGATATGACAATAGCTGTAATATAAATGTAGATTAATATGCAGAAAGACCAACATGAAACTCTATGGGTGTCTTGTGAGCTTCCTGGTCCAATATGGATGCATTTATATTGCCACTTAAAAATAATCTTGACTAAGTCTGATGGTCTGAGAGTGGGTTAGACTGCATAAGAGTGTATGAATGTGAAAGAGCAGTGCTTGCTTACCAAATCTACAATCCATGTGTAATTGCTATTCTTCAAAGGGCATGGGATTTATAGCAATACAATTTATTTATAAAAATTCATGCATCATACAAACCTACTGTCAAATATAAAATGTTTATTTGGATCCTTTAAGATGTTATGAATGGAAATTGTGGTAGAAAAATAATCTCTCAAATGGACTGATGCTCTATTATCTGAAAAGAATTTCCAGGAACTCATATTATAAGACTATTATCTTTTGGAATGCTAAGTGCAGAAGTGATAATTTTACAATTAACTGTTGGCAACACTTTCATTCAGGAACAATAAGACACCATAAGTGTTCTGGCGAAAATGTTATGTTGATGTGACTTATCATTAAGCAGGTGTAGCAACAAAAAGTTTTTCCAGATAGTGCCACTGCAGCCATATTTAAGGTCAGATCAGCACCATTTTCATTCCAGACCAACTTGTTGTCACAACTATTCTTCTGGTGAAAACACAAAGTCTGTATCAATAATAAGATTTTCAAGTTGAATGTCATGGTAGATATACTGTATGTCAGATCAGCATATTTTTTATTTAGTACAAGATCAAAACAAGTATTCTGGTGAAAATCCAATGTTCATAGGGCATTAAGAGTAGTAGCAGTAAGATTTTCAACATGGCCACTGTTGTAGACTTACTGGATATCGGATTGGCAGAAGGTTTATTTACAACCATTCACACGCCAAAACAAATCTTTTTGGTGAAAACCTCACACTGATATGACCATCCATTTCAGGTGGAGCATTGATAACAAGAATGGCAATATTGGATGTCATTGGGGAGGCCCCTATTTTAATCTGGACCAACCAGATATCATGTCTTCTGGTGAGAACCCTAATCTGATAGGTCTTTCCATTCAGTAGATGAGCTATTGGAAGATATTGGATGTTAAATTGGCAGTGTTTACATTTATGACCAACTAGACATCATTAGAAGTCATTCTGTGAAAACATCACATCAGTATGACCATTCAGAAAGAGCAGCAATTATTTTCAAGATGGCTTTTTTGATGACCATATCGTGCAATACAACTTTCCTTTAGGACTAACTAGACCTTGCGATGAATGTGTAAAGTTTAATCTTTAGGACCAACTAGACCTTGAGATGAATGTGTAAAGTTTAATCTTTAGGACTAACTAGACCTTGAGATGAACGTGTAAAGTTTAATCTTTAGGACCAACTAGACCTTGAGATGAATGTGTAAAGTTTAATCTTTTGGACTAACTAGACCTTGAGATGAATGTGTAAAGTTTAATCTTTAGGACTAACTAGACCTTGAGATGAAAGTGTAAAGTTTAATCTTTAGGACTAACTAGACCTTGAGATGAATGTGTAAAGTTTAATCTTTAGGACTAACTAGACCTTGAGAGGAATGTGTAAAGTTTAATCTTTAGGACTAACTAGACCTTGAGAGGAATGTGTAAAGTTTAATCTTTAGGACCAACTAGACCTTGAGAGGAATGTGTAAAGTTTAATCTTTAGGACCAACTAGACCTTGAGAGGAATGGGTAAAGTTTAATCTTTAGGACCAACTAGACCTTGAGAGGAATGTGTAAAGTTTAATCTTTAGAACTAACTAGACCTTGAGAGGAATGTGTAAAGTTTAATCTTTAGGACTAACTAGACCTTGAGAGGAATGTGTAAAGTTTAATCTTTAGGACTAACTAGACCTTGAGAGGAATGTGTAAAGTTTAATCTTTAGGACTAACTAGACCTTGAGAGGAATGTGTAAAGTTTAATCTTTAGGACTAACTAGACCTTGAGAGGAATGTGTAAAGTTTAATCTTTAGGACTAACTAGACCTTGAGAGGAATGTGTAAAGTTTAATCTTTAGGACTAACTAGACCTTGAGAGGAATGTGTAAAGTTTAATCTTTAGGACTAACTAGACCTTGAGATGAATGTGTAAAGTTTAATCTTTAGGACTAACTAGACCTTGAGATGAATGTGTAAAGTTTAATGGCAATCCATTGAGTAGTTTAAAAAGGAGTAGCAATAACAAACTTGTGCTAATGGATGGAGGCTATCTGATGTCATTTGACAGACAACAAGCCATCACAAGAATTCTTCTGATCAATGCCAAGTACAGCTAAATACAAGAGTCCCTCCTAGGGACTGATACGTTTAATCCAAAACAAGAATTTCCAGGAATCGAAGATAAGATTGGTTTTTCTTTTAACTGCTGAGTGTTGAAACCATATCTGATATTCTGGAGCAATAACATGATTTTCAAGATGGTGCCTGTCTAAATAAATCATCACATATTATAATTTACTAAATGTTCCATATTACAACCTTATCTTGCCTCTAAAAGCAATACCAGTGTTTTGGCATTCACAGGTGAGACAATACATTTACATTTTCAGTGTGTTCTTAAGACTTAAATTCACATAAAACTGAGGTCATTAGAAAGCACGACACAATGTCAGTTTTCCTGAAATATGCAGCAATGCTTTATTTGATGCCTGGTTTTAAAAGGCATCATAAAATGCATTGTGATTTTTGTCATTTTTGGAGAAGGCTACTAGAAAAGGCAGTACTATATTAATGGGAGATACTATGCTAAGGGAAGGTAAACTGTTAAATAGTAGCTTATATGCACTGAATAGCATTGTTCACAAAATTATTTAAGAGCTGGCGTGTGAGACAAGGAAGTGGTGGAGAAACAGGAAATAAGGCAACACATGCTAAACTCACAGTCATCACTACTTAAGTCGAACAAAAGACCACATCCAATTACAGAGCAATGGGAGAGGGGTTCCTTCTCCCCTCCCCTGGGAGAAATGAAGTGGAATCTATGCACCAAAGAAATCAAATTGTAGACATAAAAATAAACAATCTTAATATATAAGGTTATTAGGGGTGAAACGATCATACTCCTCTGCCATGTATTGGTATGTTCATGATACACAACCTATGATGTGATACATTATCAATACAAATATCAACTTGATCATTTTTCATCTTTAGAAGGTCTCTCAGTGGTGCCATTTTATGTGTTGACATACTGGTTGCAATTCTAGCATGCAGTTTACAGACTGACATAGACCTATCATCTGTTCTCTTACCATACATATCCTTAACAAAACAAAATAAAACTTCCAAACCGAAAACATGTTAGGTGGTTTTTATCAACCTTTAAGGCTATTTCAGGCTACTCCATCTGATCAGGTGCAGGACTAATTTTGGTCACCACACCCTTGTTTTGCAATTTTTGAATGCTAATATAACATTACCAATTTTTTGTCTTCACTAACATTTGGAAGGTATTAAGGTGTTATCTTGAAAAAAGAGAAATTCCTTTTGCAAGATAAATCTTGTATAGAACAAGTCCAATTATGGAAGCAGAGAGGACTAACAACCAAATTCTTTATATTTTACTTCCTGATGATGCAAAACTGCTGTGGACACACAAACTTTTTTCTGTGAGACAAAAAGGAATCATCAACAACACAGACTCCCCTTCTACAAATCCTGAAGGTGACTATAACTCGCACAGCTTGGAATCTGTCCCCTTGCCATTTGTGTGCTGAATTTTTTCATCCTGTCTTTTGCTGATGACATATCAGTGTAAGAGGAGAAATTCCAAACCTGATATCCATGTATGATTTACATACTTTATGTATCATTTAAAATCCACTTTTGCACAAAGTTTCTATGTTGCTTTGTATCTATTTGGATCAAATTTGGATATAGTACTTCTGATATGTTGCACAGTGGATAAGATCCAGTTAGTTTTGACTTGCAGTTATTGTTTTACTCTGGACCTGAATAAACAATAAGCACCAATCAGTACTGAATGTAACATATTTCACTGCATGACACACCAGAAGAGTAGTCCTAATATTCAATACAACAATATATGAAAGCAAAACTTCTCATAAAAGTGGTATTAAAGTGATCAATAGAATACTTAAATCAAACACGGTGAACAATTCTGGAATATACTCTTTATGTTGATATATGTTATCCATGGCAGAGTATGTTGACAGGATGAAATGGAATTTTGGAGGTGGGGGGGCTGATTTCAAACCATGTCGGATAGTTACCACGTGTATGCTTGGGTCTTGTCAATAGTTTTTCTTTATTATTGACATAACTAAATGCATGTTCCTACTAAGGCCATTAATTCCCAATCTAAAGAACACAGACAGAAGATTAATAATTATTTACAACTGCTTAAGATGAAAATAGCTTGCATAGGGTAAGTATCATTTTTATTGATCATTCGGCTCTTGTATTAACATGAAGAAAAAAATACTAATACATCGCAATATCGATTAATCGTTTCACCCCTCGCAGTTATATTAAGCTTTGAGACAAATTTTTAAAAAATTCTTGGGAAAATTTTGATCATTTTAATCAAGTAACATAATGATGGAGTCCTTAACTAAACAGTACTAAAACCAAAGCTACAAAATATTTTACCGTAAAACCAATTAATGCAACCTTGTTTTTCAAGATATAATAGAAAACAACGTAAATCTTACATTTTTGTCCACTAAAGTGATTAAAACTAACTTGAGTACTGAGAAGAGTTACATACCATATATACTCACTCTTAAGTTGACATATTCGGGTGTGGGGCCCCGAGTGGCCAAGTGGTCTAAAGCGCTCTCCGTTACGGATCACTGCCATCTCACCTCTGTCTGCGTAGGTTCGAGTCTCGGATTCGGCCAATGTAGGTATGTGAGAAAGCTTGCCAGTAGCTTCTTGAGGGTCGGTGGTTCTTTCCGGGGATTTCCCGGGTTCTTCCTCCACAATTAATACTGGCCGCCGTGTATAACCTATCGTGTGCTGAAAAATGGCGTTAAACCCTAAAACAACAACAACAACAACAACATATTCGGGTGGAGGTTTACTTTTTGTGTTTTCATGCTCTCGGTTTAACTGTTTCATGACAGTATTCATTAAACAATACTTGTGTCTACAGTTATTAGAATTTTAATAATTTTAAAATATTACGGGTAAATTAACTACTATCAACTGCAAAGTGAAATGCCCTTCAATGTTGTTTATTGTAGGTGTTTATTAGCACATATATTGCTTCCACTTTTGTGCAAGTTTTGACAACTTGTATTCCTATTAATATTTGTTTTGCCATATAAACACTGTTTGATTCAATAAAAGATTGATGTAATTTTTATTTTCCTTTTCATTAAGTTAGATCTAAATTAGAAGTGTTATTTCTCAAGCTTTCTGCCAAAGCCCATGGCCCAATATGCCCTTGGCTTGTAAAGGCAACACTCACAGCTATGAATGACAAGTAAATGTACTTGCTCAACATCTTCCAGTGAAAGTTTGACCTTAATTCCTTAGTTTGAAAAGGCAGAACCTTCTTTGTTTCCCCGCATGACAACCCTCCAATTGAGCAGCAAGTCTGATACTTGCTCAGTGCCAAGTAATAGAGGGTGGTTATTTGAACAGCGCCTCCAACTCACTGATGACAAATCACCCCATCAAACAGACCTGACTTGCAAAATATACCCTGACTTGTATGAGAGTACAAAAGAATTGACTTTTTATATCCCTAAAAAGAGGGGGGTGGAGTGCTTATAGTCTAGTCGACTTATAAGTGAGTATATATGGTAATTAGGAAGATTTCTACAGATTTGCAGCATGGTGAACACTGAAACCTCTGTCCACATGTAAATATATTTATGGTTTAGGTAAGCGCTAACTAGAGTAAAATGTAAACTTAGCAGATGGGTGATAAAAGTCATTTTTAATGTGAAAGAAAATTACCTTTCTTCTACTGTAGCAGCCAGAGACACAACAATAAATATCACAATATTCAAACAAAAGGGTTCATACCACCACCTAAACCTATACATCAATCTAACAATGTAAAACAAGAACTGAATATTTCAAACACAAATTCGATAATTTCAGGTAAGGGCTGTTTAGTTTAAATATAAATGGTACCCAGAGAAGGCAGTTCCTTATAGCATAATAGAATATGATAAGGTTTATAATTAAAGATGCCGATGCCAATGGATATCAGGGTACTCGGAAACATGATCATTCATAATAACCCATTTAATAAAATGAGTAATAGGGTACCCATTTACCATATACAAGTTTTCTGCCAGTGCTTGTAAAGGCAGCGCTCACTTTGTTTTCGAGTTGACAATGCTTTTTACTGAGTCGTGAATGTGTGTACTTTTTCAGTGCCAAGGAGAGATATGCCTTTTCCAGAAAATAATAGACCTTAATCCCATAGCTTGTTTTCCCATGTGACAATCTTTTGATTGTGATGCAAGTGCGGTATAGTGTCAAGAAATGGAGGGTAGTTATTTGATCTTGCTGCACACAAATGTTCAGTTGCAACCTTGAATAGATTTCACAAATTGTATGATCAAAGTGTTATTTACAAAGCTCAAGCTCAGTCTCTAAATAATCATCTGCATACATACTAGTGTGAGGACAAGGAATGGGGTTTGATGCAATTTACGATGACTAGACCATGATAATTTACTAAATGATGATGAAGAATTTCAAAACTTTATCAAACAAGGAAGACAAATTCTTGGACTTTGTAGCATATGACATTAGATAGTGATATTTAACGGGTACTGTGAATTTTAAAAACTTAACTTCAGGTGTGTACATATTTAATACAATTTCCTTTTGCCTGAGTATCTGGATAATCGATCATTAGAATTGATGTGTACCCAGTAGGAGTTTTCTAAAATTCTGACAAATTTATTTATAATTATTGAAAAAAGATCATAAGAAAACAACACAAAATACTGAATTGCATCTACGGGTAACTACTCCAAGTAGAAGGTGCCTTCCCTGGTCCCAAGTATGTTATACTGAATATCCCTCTTTTGACTGGTTAAGTATCCTGTTTTTAATTAGGCCATTCGGACACTATCCAAATTTCTTAAAATATTCTCTGAACCAGCCAAGCTGTAGACTGCCTAAATAATTTATCCTGTTTCCAATTAGACCATTCAGACACTATGTAAACTTCTCTAAAACAGTCAATCATTGACTGCATAAATATCCTGGTTCCAGTCAGCTGTTGTAATCCAATAAAACCAATCCCTTTATACACAAGTAAATATCCTGGTCCCAATTAGCCCATTCTCATCATGCTTCTCTGAAGTGAACCCTTTGTTGACTTACCACATACCCTAGTCCAAATTAAGCCATTATCCTGGTCCCAAATATGCAATTCTAATAGTAATGAAACTTTTTCATCCAGATCCTCTGAAGACTGGCCAAATATCCTGATCCCAAGTAGACAAATCTGAGACCAGTCAAACTTCTCTAATTTGGCCCCTCTGTTAACTGGCCAAATATCCTACTTCATATTAAAGTATTCTGATGCTAATGAGATATCTCTAAACCAGTACCCTTGAAGACTGATCAGATATCATGGTCCCAATTAAGTTGGTCTGTTACTAGCCAAACTTCTCTCAACTGCGCCCCCCCCTCCTCCTTAAACTAGGCAGATATCCTACTCCCTGGCTAAATATTCTGGTCTCAATTTCACCATTCTGAGTTTAATCAAAATTCTCTTATCTGGCTTCTGTAAACCAGCCCCTCTATAGACCACCCAAATATCCTATTTCCAATTATGCCATACTTATAATGAAACTTTGCCAAACCATTTTATTCAACTCATTTTGTAACTTTCATATATTAAAAATGAATACTTGTTCAAGATCCTCTCAATATATGATAGCAGTTATCCCTACCTTTTTAATGACCTAACTGAACACAAAACTGCCTTTGTAATTGTAACATATGACCTTGTTCTTGTCATGCATGAACATGTATACCAAAAAGTTATATCAAACACTGCATTAACTGTGACACACTACAAAACCCAAAACAGAAGGTTATCAGGAAGACTTCCAAGCATGGACAAAATATCCACAATAATTTCTTCAATTTTCCCAGACAATTCATGTACCAGTGAGATATAAACATGTTAAATATCACTAACCTCTTAAGAATATACATTCTGCATGAATTCATGCAAAACAGATTCCAGTGAAAAGCTAAAAAAAAGTTCCTGAAACTCTCCATAATGACTGGCCAAAATTCTGACCAACCCCTTAGGTGAGTTTGCACCCTGGATTTTCTTACCATGACTGGTCCTCTATCTCCTACAAGTCTAGGTACAACGATCCAGTCAGATTATTATATTTTTTCAAAACCCTATACTATAACACCATATTATATTCTGATAATGTCCTTTATTTATGGTCTTTTTCAGAATATAATAAAGGAGATGATGGAAATAGAATGCACTTTTTCAAATTCTAACTGGACTGATAGTAAAACATTTAAAAACTCACAGCCATTTCCCATCAATGAGTGGCTTCCAAAAAGACAGTTTTTGAGAGATTACCTACCCTGTATGGATCCTGTAGATCCTGCTTTAGTCTGGAGTCCCTATAGACCTTGAGGACCAGATCCGGGATAAGGGCAAGGACTATTAATACAATCATCCCCAGCCAGACTGATACACTTGTCCACATCTTGTTGAATACATAGTAAGCATCGTTATGAGTTACCATCCATGTCCTAAAATAAAGTATGTTTAGAAACAACATGGCATTATACTCAAATTTAATGTAGTGTATGCACTCACTTATAAGCCGGGTATAACTGAAAACTGCTCAGACCCAAATCTGCCATCGCATAATGCACTGACAAATCTGGGTCTATGCAATTCATTAGGAGTGATCATTGCGGCAAACAATACAGGCTAAACATGCCAAGGGGTACCAGGGCACTCGGATACCTGCCCATTCATAATTATCCAGGTAATAAACTGACCCATAGGGTACCTGTTTAATCCATGTTTAAACCCTACCCCTTAAAAAAAAAAAACTATGTTCAGATCGACAAGTAACCATATCTACCCACCTGCAAGTCAATATGTTTCGAAGTTGGTATGTCAAATAAGAAATGTTTCTTCAAAGCATGACGAATTAATGTGTAAAAAATTACTTATAATTGGGGGGTGGGAGTGATCATATATGAAATATAGAAACCAACAATGACAAGGATTTCAACAATTTACAACAATCGCTCCATTCCCAATAAATATGATTACCTTCATTAGTAAAAGCCTGTAGTTAAACTGCATTTCTTTTGTTTATGCCAGTTGCTAGTCTGAGCTGCTTTGACACTTCCATTGGTGAGATTAAAGAATGTGTTACTGATGAGAAAATTACATGAATAAGCACCTGGTATTTTGTATTATTAGTTAATCATTATGCAATACTGTATTCAGAGGGGACAATGCAGCAATTTGAAATCAATTACTATTTTAAAAATTTAAAATGGGTAAAACATTGAAAGTGTGCTATGCAACTGAATAAAAATAGTGCTCAATGCAACCTGTGTGAAATTATGTTGTCTGCTATAAGTGGTAATATGAGTTACAGCAAAGGATTGCAGGCTCATCAGCACAGTGGAAGGCAAAGGATTTTGCAGTCTGATAAAGAATTGTAGAGCTTGATTATGTTAAATGCCGAACATCTGCAGCATTGATTAAAGAAATTTATTTGCAAGGGATAAAATAAATGGCAGTGAACTGGAGGTATCTGAACCTAAGCCACAGCTGAAAAAAGCAAGGAAACTTTATCGATTGTTTCATTTTATTACAGTGCCTTAAATTATTTGTATGTTTTGTTTTCTTCATATTTTTACATGAATCATACTAAACGAGCATCTCTTTTATTTACAATGTAATCCCCAAAGAATAGATATCTGCAAGCCATTGTCAACCTACAACAAAGCAGTTCAGGTTTGTACACACGGACTGAAATTTCAATAAAATACCGATCATTAGGAAGTTTTCTAAAATTTCCACATCTATAATACAATCCCTGATCTGCTGGGGCTTTATGCAATGCCAGATCAGGGTCCATATTGTCTGTAGTTAGACCAAACTTACATGCAAGCACATACCGTATTCATATGTTTTAATGGGATTCAAACAGCATGCAATAGGTGAAACAAATTTCACATCAAAAGCACAACATGCACATACATATAATGTATTGGATTTAATGGTACATCAACACAATCCTGGCTATAAAGCATTTACTAAAAGGTATGTGAAATAAAAGATAAAGAAACATTACAATCGATATTTTAAGTCACTAATCTTCCATTTAGAAACGGGTGATTGCAGATAGCTTTGGCTGCCCATTCAATACTCTTTATACTAATGTGACCAGGAAGCCAACACTGCATAACATATTTTACAGACTGTATGATTTCTATGTTGCTGATGTTGTGGGGTTTAACGCCATTTTTCAGCAAATGATAGGCTATGCATGGCGGCTAGTATTAATGGTGGAGGAAGAACCTGGCAAAACCCCCGAGAAGAACCACCGACCCACGAGAAGCTACTGGAAAGCTTTTTCACATACCCACATTGGCCGAATCCTTGACTCGAACCCATGCAGACAGAGGTGAGATGGCAGTGATCCGTAATGGAGAGCGCTATAGACCAATCGGCCACTCTGGGCCCCCCAGACTGTATGAGGAAATCATGTTTCTGTATGATCTTCAATAATAATGTGCTGTTCAGACTAAACAAATTCAAGACTCTCATGGTAGAAAAGGATCCTAAATGGATGATGATTTTTTACAGTACTGACAAGATTGATGTTTGCTGCTTCAAGATGAGGACACATTTCATATGCCAAAATATGAAATGATGCTTGGTTTCCCATTGCTGCTCACATTAGTTCATGTCAAGACTTAATTTTTGTCTTGCCCTGTGGCCAAGTAAAGTCATTCTGGATACAAAGAGAATTTTTGGAAGGTTACTTCTCTATTCAAGCGATGTTTGATTAGGATTTTGTTGGCATTAAGTGGCATTTTGGAGTCCAATTTTTTTCTGGCATCGCAGAATTTCTGGTCTTGTTCATTTTTAACATTTTTTATTTCCTTCACATGCTCCCATTATAGGGCAACCTCTGGAATAAGAGAATTAATCACCCCGGCAATTTGCACATCATATTTTCTCCATGCATAATGATCCATCCTGCCACTCCTGCCCACATCCAGACAGAATGATTTTATCTTGCAACCATCCATGTCGTGCTCACATTTCGGGTAATTAAAGCACTGCAAAGGATCAAGGATGAACTGTAATGTTTAAGAACCCTGCTATGATACCTCTATGATCAATGCATGATATATATGACCAATGCATGATACCTCTGATCAATGCATGTTATCACTATGATCAATCCATGGTACCCTTATGATCAATGCATGATATCTCTGATCAATCCATGGTACCTTTATGATCAATGCATGATATCTCTATGATCAATCCATGGTACCTTTATGATCAATGCATGATATCTCCATGATCAATCCATGGTACCTTTATGATCAATACATGAAATATCTATGATCAATGCATGATATCTCTATGATCAATCCATGGTACCTTTATGATCAATGCATGATATCTCTATGATCAATCCATGGTACCTTTATGATCAATGCATGATATCTCTATGATCAATCCATGGTACCTTTATGATCAATGCATGATATCTCTATGATCAATCCATGGTACCTTTATGATCAATGCATGAAATATCTATGATCAATCCATGGTACCTTCATGATCAATGCATATTACCTCTCATCAATGCATGATGTATCTATGATCAATTCATGAGGTCTCTGTGATCAATGTGTGATACTTATATGACCAATACATGGTACCCGTATGATCAATTAATGATACCTCTAAGATCAATGCATATCTCTATGATCAATGCATATCTCTATGATCAATGCATACCTCTATGATCAATGCATATCTCTATGATCAATGCATACCTCTATGATCAATGCATATCTCTATGAGCAATGCATGATATTTCTATAAGCAATACATGGTACCTGTCTAATCAATTAATGATACCTCTTTGATCAATACATGATACCTCTGATCACTGCAAGACATCTCTATGATCAATACATGATACCTCTGATCACTGCAAGACATCTCTATGATCAATACATGATACCTCTGATCACTGCAAGACATCTCTATGATCAATGCATGATACTTCTATGATCAATACATGGTACCCAAATGATCAATTAATGATACCTCAAAATGAGCTGAGAGATTTGTGTGGATACTTTAAGGAGTATCTCCAAAAATTATCAGAGTGAACTTTACAACTACACTCTGAATGTAACTTGGCTGAACTAAGTTTAATAACACCATCTGGCTCCTAAGCCAGACTGTGAAATGCTTTCACAGTCACAAAAGCTTTGTTAGCTTTTGCTTCTTATTAGTTGACTCAATGATGACAGACTATTGCAATTCACACACACCCAATGTTTCCTTTTTCCTAGTCAGTGGTTGAACTATACCTCATCCTTTTCTGGGACAAGGTCTGCCATTACTGATTGCTGTTGTCTGTTGGTTAGCGATAACATAAGAAAATTATATTGTCACCCTGCTAATAAAGCTACCTTTGATACCAACAAGACAGAGCGAGTTACACCCATTTATTACATTTCCCATGTTAACTTAACTGTCTCTTCTCACTGTCCTTAGGGGCCATTACCTTGTACAATTCCAAAATTTACAGTATATGTAATGGTGGCCTCTGAAAGTAAGAGGCCATATGGAAATTGAAGCTGTCAGTGATCTAACCCCTAAAGCATTGCATGAGAAGCCAATAAATTACCCCTGGCCCTTTTGACAATGTATCTAGCCTAAAGTTGAAGCTGAAGTAGTATGTTGCATTGACTATTCACTTTTATGGCCTGAAAATCTACATATATGTCTATCATCATCTGTCTATGACAGTGATTCCCAACCCTGGGTCTCAAGGCAATTCCGGAGAGTCATGGAGAGTAGCCAGGAAATGTGGGTGAGGGTGGCAAAATTTATCAAAATATGGAAATTGGGTCATGAGGCTCAAAAAGAAAATACTTTTTAGGTCATGGCCAAAAAAGGTTGGGAACCACTGGTCAGGACATGTGGTTTTAACAAAATCATTCTTACAAGTTTAGTTCACAATCAACAAAGAAAATAAAAAATATATCTTTTGATATAAGAAAATCTATTCATGTTATACATGCATAAAAAACATGCCAACCCAATTTCATTTGTCTATATCAAGTATTTTATGTTAATATTCAAACCAAAAAGCTTCGTGGAATGGATAGACAGACTGACATAAGTACAGCGGGACAGGAACAAATCAAAATGCTTCCTCTGCAAGCAGTAGTGGCATTCGACATAAAAAAAACCCAGAAAACTGGTATATACAGCAAAACAGCATACAGGTTCATCAAGTTCCACTGTATCTCTGATATCTTGCAATAAATACTGCTGTATATATTAAACACATATGTACTTTATGCAAAGCAATAATTCATTTCTAAATTTAACAAAAGAATATTACTACTTACGGCCATATAAAAGCATTGTACACCCCAGTCAATAAAAGGTTTCCCAACAGGGCAAAACCAAAGGCAAAGAATACTGGCCAGGACCAGTATCGAATAAGTAGTCCCAACTGTAAATAAGAAGTAAATAATAAGTAGTATATAGGAATGAAAAAGTGCTTGAAAGCATGATGATTGATCTAACACATACTTACTGTATATATTCATGTATAAGACTGCATACAAGTTGGATCCAACAGCAACCTGCACAGACTAGATCTACCAACACATTATATGCCATCAGATCTGGGTCTTTAGTTTTTTTTAGGCCTTGTCAGTAAAACAATCAATATAAACCCTGATCTGCCAAGTTATTTTTCAATGGTAGATCAGTGCTTATGTTGCTTGCTGTTTGACCAAACTTACACATAAATATATGAGGTACTTGTTAATTATAAATGTATTTCTTCAGAGCAATATGACTGATTTTAATGTGATACAGTTTACAAACATTTACACATGTATTATTCATTAAACAAATGTTGTAAAATTATGGTCAAGAACAGGTATATTTACATGCTGATACTAACTCTTAACTGATTAGAATATTTACATCCCGGATAGTTTTATGATATAGGTCATTAAACTGTCTAACTATAGGTCATTAAACTGTCTACTCATAGGTCATTAAACTGTCTAATCAGTCATTCAACTAATCATAGGTCATTAAACAGTCTAAATATAGGTCATTACACTGTCTAATCATAGGTCATTAAACTGTCTAATCCATCATTAAACTGTCTAATCATAGGTCATTAAACTGTCTAACTATAGGTCATTAAACTGTCTATTCACAGGTCATTAAAATGTATAATCATAGGTCATTAAACTGTCTAATCAGTCATTAAACTGTCTAATCACAGGTCATTAAACAGTCTAAATATAGGTCATTAAACTGTCTAATCACAGGTCATTAAACTGTCTAATCATAGGTCATTAAACTGTCTAATCAGTCATTAAACTGTCTAATCATAGGTCATTAAAATGTCTAATCATAGGTCATTAAACTGTCTAATCATAGGTCATTAAACTGTCTAAACATAGGTAATTAAACTGTCTAATCATAGGTCATTAAACTGTCTTATCATAGGTAATTAAACTGTCTAATCATAGGTAATTAAACTGTCTAATCATAGGTCATTAAACTGTCTAATCATAGGTCATTAAACTGTCTAAATGCATCACAGTTTCATGATAATAGGTACAGTAATATGCAAGCTACTGCCCAAACACAATTTGTAAGCAGAGTTTAGCAAATCCTAAAATACAGTAAATGGCAATCAAGTTTTGCTGAGACACCTTCATCACATGATACACCCATGGTGAAAATTCCATGTCAGTGGTTTCAGTGATAGATTTACAGTCCAGCCCAGTTATAATTTTTAATAAATTGTAATAAATCCTGGAAAGTAGATTACAGTGTCTATGTTTCAATGAATCAAACACCTTCATCCCAAAATCAACCCAAAACACGTTCTGATTGGAGCACAAACAGGAAGCAAAGATTGTTGTATGGACAAAGTAAAGTTCCTATAGACTCATTAAAAAAATTACAGTGAAATATGAAGTGCAAGAAAGCTCTGATAAATTAATATCATTCAAATCAGATCTATCTGTACAACATTTATACCCCTACTGTAGACCAAAAATATCTTAGTCATACAAATTCCAAAAAATATAGAAAAATGATTTAAAAAACTGCAATAGTGACACAGAAAAAAAAAACAAATTAGGTTTTTTCCTATTTATGCAAAAAATTTTTGGGGTCCAAAAAGGTTGACTCCCCAAAACTCTAATAATTACTTTAATAAAAAATATATACTGTATGGCCCCCAAAAATAATGTATTTTTGGTTGGCCAACCATCCCTGTTTTTGTGTGTGCTGACACTAGCACTCCCCCACCCCCCACCCCCCCCGGTGAAAAGCAAAAATTTTAAAACAAATTTCCAAAATCAATTTCTGCATCTAATTGGGCCAGTTTAGCACAATACTTGAAGCTCTTAGTACATTACATATATTATTCATTATTATAGAATGTTTATAAAAAGTAAAAAATAAACCTACCTACCCCAATTTTAAAACCAGTGCAATAGAAAACACATATTTTCTTTTGCCTAATGGCCTAAAATCTGATAAGTTCCTGTACTTGTGACCTAATAAAATGCACAAAATTTCATGGCTCTAAGTACATTAATTTTTGTGCTATTTTGCGAAACAGTTTTGGTGATGGATAGATGACGAGTCTATGGACAGCAGTAAAATAACATGCCTCTTTCTGGTGTCCCAATGGAGCATAAAAACTCACTTAGTCCTGGCTTGAAGACCTGTTGCCTAAAACCCTAAAACCTCAATGAAGCATTTTAGACATTTAGCATGCATGAGTTTCTGAAGCTTTACTTATAAAGAATCCGAGTCCTTAACAAATGGCTTACCTTTATATTGACAGTAATGATGCAGGTGATAATCAAGACAGAACCAAACAGAAAGATACCAGACATCTGCGCAAAAAAGAAAACAACATAGTTCTTTTAAAACAATCAAAGATTTTGGTCCAAAAGAAATTCATTGTATGTCACTCTGAAAGAGAAAAAAAGTAAATACATCAAGGTATAAGCTCACTTATAAGTAAAGACAAATGGCAAACAACATAGACCTTGATCTGCTATCACACAATATGCAGCAGATAAGGGTCAATGTTGTTTTGTTCTACCAATTACTTCTAGCAACAGCATAGGCCCATATCTGCCATTGCATTATGCAATGGCAGATATGGATTTGTGCATTTTGCAGGTGGACTCGAACTAAGTGTAAATGGCAAAGGTATAAGTAAAAGTAAGATTTTGGCATTTAATAAAAACAGCAAGGTTAATTCTTTTAACTTGAAGACAAAATTAGTATACACCTACATAAAACTATACAGTATATTTGAGACCAGTTCTCTTGCTTTTTTCATGCTTTTCTTGACTTCCTGGTTGACTGCCTTGTACTGCACTGCCCCTTGTGTATCGTTCTTTTTCTTCTTCAGTTCCCTCCTCTTGTCACATAGGTTCAGGACCTCAGCTGTGACCCAGGGCTTTTTGACTGGCTGTTTCTGTCATTGCTGTATTGAAGGTGGTGATCAACATGTCCATGTCAGTATTGTCAGCATCAAGGATGGTGACAGGTGCAAATTTCCTACCAATCATTGCCTGGAAGGCTTTTGCTACTTTAGTTTCTTGAGATCAAATTTTATTCTTGTGTGGCTCTCTTTCTTGACCTTCTTTAGATGTAGCCTGAAGGTCATCATCACCAGATCATGGTCACTTCCTATGTTTACTTCGGGAAAGCTTCTAGTCTTGGCGATGTTTACACTTGACTGTATCTGCCTCTTCACCATGATGCAAAAAAGAACTGAATAGAAGAACAGTCCAAAGACAATGAGGGAAACTTGAAAAGGAACGATAGCAGAAAAGCATACCAACCGGTCAAAGTTCTAACAAGCACGAAACAATGGTGGGTTACCTCTTATATAACAAAGCTGGAAACTGCCTCACAGAAGAAAAAGATATTCTGGAAAGATGGACAGAGTACTGCACAGAACTTTACAACCATAGAGCCACAACAGATCCAGAGGTACTGAACATCCCTCCAGCAACTAACAACCACAACAACCCTATCTTACGTGAAGTAGAAGCCGTAGTGATATCGCTGAAATAGAGGAAATCAGCAGGAGTGGACAACATCCCATCAGAACTGATCCAAGCTGGGGGAGAAGAAATGATTAGTGCCCTCACAAACATCTGCAACTAGCTCTGGAAAACACAGTATGGCCATCGCCATGGACTCAATCACTGATCATCACCTTCCCCAAGAAAGGCAACTTGAAACAGTGTCAAAACCACCTTACTATCAGTCTTATAAGCCATCCAGCAAAGTCATGTTGAGGATACAGACTAAAGACACAGGCTTAAAAGATCACTGCCGAGGAACAGGCAGGGTTCAGAGCAGGGCGCAGCACAACAGAGCAGATCTTCAACTTCAGGATATTGTGTGAGAAGTACCTCAAACACCAGCAAGATCTATAGCATGTCTTCGTGGATTTCAAGAAGGCATTTGACAGGGTAGGGCATGCAGCCTTGTGGGCGACCATGAGACTCTACAACATCAATGCCAACCTCATCACCTCTATGACCAGGCCACCAGTGCAGTATACTTCAATGGCAGCATAGGGGACTGGTTCAGAATGACAGTTGGAGTCAGACAAGGCTGCCTGCTCTCTCCCACACTATTCAACATCTTTCTGGAGAGAATCATGGATGACATGCTTGAAAAGCATGATGGGATGGTCAGCATCAGAGGCAGAACAGTCACCATCTTACATATTGCCAATGATATTGATGGACTAGCAGGAAATGAGCAAGAATTTGCTAGTTTAGTCGAGAGCCTCAACAAAATCTCTGCAGCCTATGGCATGGAAGTCAGTGCAGAGAAGACCAAAATGATGACCAACAACACCAAGGGCATCAGCAGTGACATCAGGGTCCAAGGTATGAAGCTAGAAACAATCCACAGCTTTAAGTATTTGGGGGCAACTGTAACAGATGAAGGATTGAAGCCTGAAGTACTCTCCAGGATTGCACAGACAACAGCAGCGCTGACAAAACTAAAGCCCATCTGGAAAGACAAGAACATCGCACTCAGTTCAAAGATCAGACTGATGCACTCACTGGTGATCTCCAAATTTCTCTACACCTGCGAATCATGGACCATAACAGCTGCCTTAGAGAAAAGGATACAGGCCACAGAAATGAGATGTTTCTGAAAGATCCTCAGTGTCACATACAAAGACTATGTCACCAATGAAGAAATATGGCAAAGGATCAGACAAGCCATTGGGCCTCAAGACATCCTCATCACAGTGAAAAAACATAAACTGGAATGGTATGGGCATGTCTCATGATCATCAGGACTTGCCAAGACAATCCTGCAAGGCACTGTACAAGGAAGAAGAAAAAGAGGCTGGCAAAGAAAGAGATGGGAAGATAATATTCGAGAGTGGACAGGCTTGACACTGAATGACTCACTGAGAAAGCAGACCTGCCAACCCTAACGAGTCCATCTCAGTAAGGCAGTTGATTTTTTCCCACAAGATTGACCAGTTTTCAGTAAGGTGTAAAAAAATATCAATAACTGCTATTGTAAAGCTGGAAAACTTAAAAGTTTGACGCACAGACAATAAACATTATGTTCAACTGAAATGTTTGTAAAGTACGCATGGACTTTATTTACCACTAGTACAGTTGCACAAACTCTAGTTCCGAACCCTATGCAGCTCAATGGCTTGTTGCTATCTCTCAACTTGACATAATTCTTGGAAATTGTTTTCCATTTCACATGACAATGGCAATCACATCTTCCGCCATGAGACATACTCAAACTGACATGTTATGTCCAATTTTCATAATTGTTTCCTTTCCAGCTTTTATTCAAGAAAATCTGAGTACTACTTTTTATTCTTCTGCGTTGATCAGTAACACTTTTCTAGAAGCTTATTTTCCACTTAAATATGCATCACTTTCTGGATGCCATTTTAAAAAATTCTTAAATTAACAGTTTGATCATGCAGACACTTCACATGAACAAATAGGTGGAGTTTAAAGCGACTGGGGTGTTTTTTAAAGTTAGTCTGGTTCCCTGACTAATTTCACTAATTCTAAGATGAACCTGGATCCAAATAAAACACAGATCAACCAATTATCTGGACTTATCGCCAACGATAATTTTTTCGTCAGATTTGCTAGTATGCCGTAAGTCTGTATTATAAGGGTAATTTTCGTAAGACTTATGGCAAAATCAATCGTAAGAGTTGGCAGGTCTGAGAAAGCTGGAAAATCAAGAGGAATGAAGGAAGCAGGTTGCTTGGTCTTGTTGTGCAGTGCTCCAGTGGTCTACCAGACTATGGGACTAATGACGATGATATTTGGGATAGATGTTACACTTTTTGTAGTTCAAGAAAAATGACAATGAAAGGAAATTATTTTTGTTTGCATGAATGGTATCTAAAGAAATCTTCCATGTTTTCTTTCTGAATCAAGGCACCATGACAATATTTAGGTTTGCTAAATATTACCTTCATTTATCCAAGTTTCTTTTAAGATGAAAACCATTGTGTCAGTAACTAGTTCAGATTCACAGAGAATGTTATTTATCTTAAGCAATAACATATATAACTTTCAGCATGAATGAAGTGACTGGAATTTTTTGTGAAAGTGACCTTCCTTTAACTTGCTGAATCACACCAGTATGCTTATGTATGCTTATGTGTCCTTCACAAAAGTAAAGAGGCTAAACACAATAAACATTTTATTTTTTGCTTAGGCTTTAATGGTGCTTCCTACTGAATACAAATACAGGTAAACACCAATTTTCCGGCACCCTTGCTTCCAAAGCCTTGACGGATCAATAATTTTGCTGGACCAACCGAGGTCATGCATCGCCAATACGCTCAGGACTGAAGTGCTCATCAACTAAAAACTTCTGAAATTCATGCACATACTCGGCAGCTCCTTGGTGGTCTGCAGACCATTTTTCTCCACACACTTTATGCATGAAAATTCCACGATGCTTCTTGAACCTTTAAAGCCATCCTTCACTATAGCCACACTCATGTTCTACTTCAAGTTCTTTACGAAACAACTGAGCCTGGTCTATTACCATCCTGCCCGACAAGTCCACTGCATCATTCTGACATTGTCGAAGCCATTCCATCATCACTCGGTCATGCTAAGTACTCTTACCATCTTTCATAGTTTTTCTAATGTTCATTCACTTCTTGGAATCACTGTCTGAACAGAATTTCAATATTTTGTCCCTCTGCTTCTTTATTTCATAAACAGTTGATGAACCAATACCATATGGTCAAACAGCTTTTGCATGGAAACACCACGGTCATTTTTTCAACAGTTCTACTTTATCTTGTATCGATATTGACTGGTGTTTACACTTGACGCCACCAGTGACACTTGCATCTTTCTTAGAAGCCATAGCTAGGGTTAAATGTAAGTAAAATAAGCTAAGAATCACACAAAATACAAGTATCACCACTAACAACTGCAGTGTAAACAATCCAAGTAAGTGCGTGCAGAGTAAACTAATTTGGAGGTGTCGGAATTTCAGGTGCCCTCTCGTAATTTTGTCCAGACTAAAAGAGGTCCCAAACCATCCATTACCAGAATATTGGTGGTTTACCTGTAACATTCTTCACTGATCACAAATGAAGGAAAATTCTTTTTTTTTAAAAATGATCTTCATTGTGACTATAATAGAATGTAGTAAAATCCCATTGGCTCAATTACTTTCTTAATACATAAAAGTAATTAAGAGCCCTACAATGAATTCAAATCTCGTAAGAGTTAAAGTTGCATTGTATCACCAAAAATAAATGTGAAAATTGAGATAATGGTAGGACATGATTTTATGGCTCTTAGTGAAAAGTAGTAAAAAAATATTTTTAACAAAGGAATACCTGAGTCAAGAGCTGGAGTCATCTACAGATGACACATCATCTGTCTCCAACTTGAATAAAGACTCCTACTCAAAGTAACCATGCTCCTGCATACTACTTGTAGTTCAGCATTCTCAATTTACTTATGTGTATACTACACTTTCTTGACATGGTAATGTTAAGAATATTTAATTTGTATTAATTATTGGCATTTCTTAAAGAATATATATATACTCTGTGTATATTTGTCATTTGTAATTGACATTAGTCTACAATGAAGCTCACTGTGCACCTGACAAGGGACACTGATTTTTAAGCATCACAATACATTTTACTATGAGTATGGACTACAAATTCTGATCATTATTCATGTAAACATATCTGAATCCAAGTCTAGGACATTGGAATTCCCCCCATGAAAAAACTGATCTACATGATTTTTGTCATGTTCTTTATTATAATCTTAGCAACAGATTTTATCTTGTTGTCAACTTAGAATTTTCTAGAAATGAACTTTTGACCCTCATCCTGGTTCTAATTTTGTGATTAGCTTTTTATATAATGTTGTTTTCTTGAGAAATTACTCATTCTTGCATTCACAGCTTTAGCAGAATAAACCTTATTGTTGTGTTCAGTATTTCATTTTGGTGGAGTTATTTATTCAAATTATTATTCACTGGAAATACAAAGTGCTCATCAGGAATAATATTCTTGGACGGAAACAATAATTTGGAATTACATGTATTTTGTGAAATCAGACAAGAATATTTCTGAACTATATTATTGTGATACATAAAAAAAACTGTTAGTACATCATCAAATTTCAATCCCTTAGCAATTTACCACATTTGAGACTACAGGCACAGCAACACACTTAACACTGGAACTTATTCTGAATACCACTGAAATTCACTTGGAAATGTATACATTTGGACTTGTGATAAAACTTCAGGAATATATGGGTTTTAATTTACAATACTGTAATTTCTTTTAAATTTTCACTTTGTATTCCAGGGAAATAAATTATTTGTTGAATTTTACAAAGCTTGTTCGTCTTTACTTTTTTCTAAGGGGCCCTGAGTGACAGAGTGGTCTAAAGTGCTCACCATTACGGATCAATGCCATCTCACCTCTGTCTGCATGGGTTCAAATCTTGGATTCGATTAATGTGGGTATGTAAAAAAGTTTGCCAGTTGTTGTTGTTGTTGTTCTAGGGTTTAACGTCATTTTTCAGCATAAGATAGGCTATACATGGTGGCCAGTATAACTGGTGGAGGAAGAACCCTAGAAAACCCAGGTAAGAACCACTGACCCACGAGAAGCTACTGGCAGGCTTTCCCACATACCCACGCTAGCCGAGCCTTGGACTCGAAACCACGCAGACAGAGGTGAGATGGCAGTGATCCGGAACGGTGAGCGCTTTAGACCACTTGGCCACCTGGGGCCCCAAAGCTTGCCAGTAGCTTCTCGTGGTTAGTGGTTCTCTCTGGGGTTTTTGCCATGTTCTTCCTCCATCATTTATACTGACCACCATGTATAGCCTATCTTGTGCTGAAAAATAGTGTTAAACCCTACAACAACAACAACAACTCTTTTCACATTATTGCATGCCTTTATGGCTTTCTCTTCAGTACTTATAGCAAAACCCAGATTTTTAAGATGACTGCTATGGCAGCCATAAATGATACCAGATTGGAACCAAATTCATTTAAGATTAGCCAGACATCATAAGAAGTCTTTCAGTGAAATCACCTTGCTGATATGACCATCTATTCAGGGGGAGTAACAATAACAAGAGTTCTGAAAATGGCCAATGTAGCAGTCATATTGGATGTCCATGAGGAACCATTTCCATTTAAGGGCAGATGGATATCATAAAAAGTATTCTGGTGAAAACCTCATATCAAGATGACCTTCCATTCTGGAGAAGTAGCAATATCAAGATTTTCAAGATGACTACTGTGGCAGCGATAAGAATGGCATCATCTTGATTTAGGACCAATTAGGCATACCGTAATAAGAAGTGTTTAATTTTTCCACTGAGGAGAAGTAGCAATAACAAAATTAAAAAAATGAAAATCTGTGGTGGTTGTACCAGCTGTCCATGTGGCACCATTTTCATTTAGGACCAGCTAGATATCATAAAAAGTCTTTTCTTGAAAACCTCATAGCTATGGGAACCATTAATTCAGATAAAGCTATAAAATGATTTTCAAGATTACTGTTGTGGTACCAGACTTCTGAGTGACACCATTTTCACTGGGACCAACTAGACCTTCAGCTGAATGTTTGTGTAAAGTTTCATAGCAATCCTCCAAGTGTACCCCGAGTGGCCGCGTGGTCTAAAGCACTCTCCGTTACGGATCACTGCTATCTCACCTTTGTCTGCATGGGTTCGAGTCTCGGATTCAGCTAATGCCGGAATGTGAGAAAGCTTGCAAGTAGCTTCTCGTGGGTTGGTGGTTGTTTCTGGGGTTTTCCCAGGTTCTTCCTCCACCATTAATACTGGCCGCCATGTATAGCCTAGCGTGTGCTGAAAAAATGGCGTTAAACCCTACAACAACAACAATAACAACAAAGCAATCCTCTAAGTACTGTAGTATCATCAATTTTCATGGGGGACCAAATTTTCATGGTTTTCGTTGTTGCTTCAAAGCACAAATTTAAATGCCCAATGAAAAATTAGCCACGTAGGATGATGACCCTACCCCCCGTTTTCTTACTGTTTCATTCTAGAGATTATCACAGCTACTAGTATTTGATAAATCAAGGTCAATACTGTAATCTGGTAATTAAATATTAGCTTCTACATGCGTTTGTTTTGTTTGTTTTTTTAACATTTTGAAACAAGAATTATAAATCATCTTATACTGTATCAATGCACACATTCGATAAGGTATCAGATAGCGTAATTTTGCACTCACTGCCTTAAATCAATATGTGAGGTAAGTAAGGATAGAGAGTAAACAGAGAAAAAGCATAAGGTATTCAAACAATAGTAATACTGAAAATGAAAGAAAAAATAATACAAAACAGCAGTATATGAAAATTAAGTTTACTACTTATTCAAATCAATTCTTCATTCCAGTACAACTGTTGTTGAAACTTTTAAATCCTTCTGAAAGCACATTTCATTTTATGCATGCAATTTTAATCCAAAAGAACAACAAACCTGTAAAATACTATAACTATTTCTTGAAAAACTATTATTAATGAAACACTATGTATATACAGTGGAACCCCGCTATAACCCAATAATTGGGGTCCCAAAAATTGGATCGCGTTAATATCGAGGTCGCATTAATGCGGGGTTTTACAGTATTTTACTTTTTTCAGAGAACACATTGGCACATATACGTGTATTCATGTCTAATGTATATGATGAATAGGGTATCAACACCATTTACTACCGTGCCATTGTGGCATTCAGTTCATCAATAATGCATGTAATTCCATTGAACAATTGCACACAGATTTACAATATTCAATATTTTTTCCCCAGATCATGGAAAAAATTAACAGCAAAATTAGGTTAAGAAATACAAAGCAGGTGTACGGTTCATTACGTTCCAGGGTCTAAGAATGGTGGCTGTACAAATTTCATACTGCTAAAATTTTCTCATGTGTTTCCGTGTACATTTATCCATGGCAAATTTAAAATAATTATCGCTTGTACGCCTATTCGTTTGAACGACTACAACAAGAATAATTACCAATCAACACATGCTTTCATTGTGCATATAACGTTTGCTTCATATTTTCTGATACTTGGTTGTGTATGCAGTTAAAGAAGAAACACATGTTGGCTATTGTTTGAGCAACGACTGTATACAGAATTAATTGAAGACAATCACAAAGACGACTTATTGGCTTTACTCATGGACCAGTAATAAGTAACATTTCCGATAATGTTTATTTTGGCATAACACTTCAAGAACCTTGTGACATTGTTAAATTTTAGAAGCTATGCCACGATCGTATTATATTAAAATTCATACACGAACTCTTCCCCAAAATGATAATAAATGTTTTATACACTATTTCTTGTACTTAAAAAAAATATTTTCCCCCAGTACGAAAAATATACATATACATGTATTTAAAATTTCAGGAACCATGCCACGATCATATTAAATTCAAATTCATTATTTAATTTGAATTATTAAATTCGAATTCACACGCGATCTCTTCCCCATAATGATAATTAATTTTTTATTCATTATTTCATGTAGTTTGAACAAAAAGTATTTTTTCATGTGCGAATGAATATACGAAATTTCAGGAGCCATGCCACGACTGTGTCATATCAAATTCACGTTTTAGCGGGGCACGTTATAGTGGGGTTGCACTGTGTATTCTAATTGCAGCAGAGTATTAAAGCTCACACTTCACCTATTTTTGGACAAAGTCACTGTATCAACATTGTGTCAATCAAGTTTCATGGTACTTACAAATGCTTCTCAGGTAAATAATCCCCAAATTGCTGAATTAAACAAGTCTAGCTTTCTCAAAACCACCGATAATTAGGTCCAATCTTTCACTCATTGTCAAGCTGCAATTATCCATTCAGAGGGGGGCTAAGTTGAATTTTACCACTTTTAAGCCACAGTGTTAACTCCATGATCATCAGAAAGTACTGATGGTGCAACTTGATGGACAGTGATTTAAGTAAGAGATCATTCATATATACTTTAATGATCGATGGGTCTAGTGTTGTTGGCTGCATCAGCTTCCTTTGATGTTGAGCACTCAAATGAAAACATGGCAATGTGATTAATCATGACAGGTGTTTTATTTGTTCTCATAGAAATGGAAGTATTGTTTTAGTGTTGTTGGCTGCGTTGGCTTCGACTGATTTATTCACTTGGTCGAAAACATGGTGTAAGTATTGAACTTGCTAGGTCTTTGATTTGTGCTCATACAAGTGGAAGTATTAAACATTAAAGTGACCACCATTTGCATCAGCTTAGTTTTATTCTTTTGTATTCTTTTTTGGGGGTATTTGTAGAGGTTAAAGCATGAAATTAAATACTTACTAATATGCAAACTTTGACAGGCAAAACTATAAATTTAAGTACCCACGAAAATGTCTTTTTTTGTTATAAAATGATGAAAATTTAACCCAACAAAAGTAAATGATACTACAGTAGTTTAGGAGTGTTAAGGACTGGTGCTAACACATGTGCAAACAGATGGACACTGGACATTAATGGACCAGACAACAGACCATTCCATAAGCTCTTCTAGTATATGGAAAGAAACACAGCTTAATGGATTTCACTGCCAAGTTTTAGCAACTAGGTGTCAATACAGTGTACTCATGTTTATTGAAACAGTACAATGCACACTGTACTAAATATTTTCAGATAAATGTGACTGTCAAATAAACAAATTTTAACAACAGATAAAGCACAAAAAGCACAGCTGACAGAATCAATGGTAATTATTACAGTATACAGACAATACAAATACCATAGTTCCAAGAATTAATGGTAATTATTACAGTATACAGACAATACAAATACCATAGTTCCAAGAATTAATGGTAATTATTACAGTATACAGACAATACAAATACCATAGTTCCAAGAATTAATGGTAATTATTACAGTATACAGACAATACAAATACCATAGTTCCAAGAATTAATGGTAATTATTACAGTATACAGACAATACAAATACCATAGTTCCAAGAATTAATGGTAATTATTACAGTATACAGACAATACAAATACCATAGTTCCAAGAATCAATGGTAATTATTACAGTATACAGACAATACAAATACCATAGTTCCAAGAATTAATGGTAAACTTTTAGAGCATATATTCAGTGTCAACGGTAAATTATTAATGCCTACAGTCAGTACAAATAACGTAGCTCCCAGGGTCAATGGTAAATTATTACTGTATACAGTCAGTACAAATAACATAGCTCCCAGGGTCAATGGTAAATTATTACTGTATACAGTCAGTACAAATAACGTAGCTCCCAGGGTCAATGGTAAATTATTACTGTATACAGTCAGTACAAATAACGTAGCTCCCAGGGTCAATGGTAAATTATTACTGTATACAGTCAGTACAAATAACGTAGCTCCCAGGGTCAATGGTAAATTATTACTGTATACAGTCAGTACAAATAACATAGCTCCCAGGGTCAATGGTAAATTATTGCTGTATACAGTCAGTACAAATAACGTAGCTCCCAGGGTCAATGGTAAATTATTGCTGTATACAGTCAGTACAAATAACATAGCTCCCAGGGTCAATGGTAAATTATTGCTGTATACAGTCAGTACAAATAACATAGCTCCCAGGGTCAGTGGTAAATTATTACTGTATACAGTCAGTACAAATAACGTAGCTCCCAGGGTCAATGGTAAATTATTACTGTATACAGTCAGTACAAATAACATAGCTCCCAGGGTCAATGGTAAATTATTGCTGTATACAGTCAGTACAAATAACGTAGCTCCCAGGGTCAATGGTAAATTATTGCTGTATACAGTCAGTACAAATAACATAGCTCCCAGGGTCAATGGTAAATTATTGCTGTATACAGTCAGTACAAATAACGTAGCTCCCAGGGTCAATGGTAAATTATTACTGTATACAGTCAGTACAAATAACGTAGCTCCCAGGGTCAGTGGTAAATTATTACTGTATACAGTCAGTACAAATAACATAGCTCCCAGGGTCAATGGTAAATTATTGCTGTATACAGTCAGTACAAATAACATAGCTCCCAGGGTCAATGGTAAATTATTGCTGTATACAGTCAGTACAAATAATGTAGCTCCCAGGGTCAGTGGTAAATTATTACTGTATACAGTCAGTACAAATAACATAGCTCCCAGGGTCAATGGTAAATTATTGCTGTATACAGTCAGTACAAATAACATAGCTCCCAGGGTCAATGGTAAATTATTGCTGTATACAGTCAGTACAAATAACGTAGCTCCCAGGGTCAGTGGTAAATTATTACTGTATACAGTCAGTACAAATAACATAGCTCCCAGGGTCAATGGTAAATTATTGCTGTATACAGTCAGTACAAATTGCATAGCTCCCAGGGTCAACGGTAAATTATTGCTGTATACAGTCAGTACAAATTGCATAGCTCCCAGGGTCAATGGTAAATTATTACTGTATACAGTCAGTACAAATAACGTAGCTCCCAGGGTCAGTGGTAAATTATTACTGTATACAGTCAGTACAAATAACGTAGCTCCCAGGGTCAATGGTAAATTATTGCTGTATACAGTCAGTACAAATAAGACAGCTCCCAGGGTCAACGGTAAATTATTGCTGTATACAGTCAGTACAAATTGCATAGCTCCCAGGGTCAATGGTAAATTATTGCTGTATGCAGTCAGTACAAATAAGACAGCTCCCAGGGTCAACGGTAAATTATTACTGTATACAGTCAGTACAAATAACATAGCTCCCAGGGTCAATGGTAAATTATTGCTGTATACAGTCAGTACAAATTGCATAGCTCCCAGGGTCAATGGTAAATTATTGCTGTATACAGTCAGTACAAATAACATAGCTCCTAAAGTTGCCAGTACATTAGTATTGCCTACACTCGGTACAAATTGCATAGCTCCCAGTGTCAATAGTAAATTATTACTGCATAGTCAGTACAAATAACATAGCTCCCAGGGTCAATTGTAAATTATTAATGCATACAGTCAGTACAAATAGCAAAGCTCCTAAAGTTGTTGGTAAATTATTAATGCTTACAGTCAATACAAATAGCATAGCTCCCTGGGTCAATGGTAAATTATTACTGCATACAGTCAGTACAAACTGCATAGCTCCCAGGGTCAATGATAAATTATTACTGCATACAGTCAATACAAATAGCAAAGCTCCTAAAGTTGATGGTAAATTATTAATGCCTACAGTCAGTACAAACAGCACAGCTCCCAGGGTCATTGGTAAATTATTAATGCATACAGTCAGTACAAATAACATAGCTCCCAGGGTCAATGGTAAATTATTAATGCCTACAGTCAGTACAAATAACATAGCTCCCAGGGTCAACGGTAAATTATTAATGCCTACAGTCAGTACAAATAACATAGCTCCCAGGGTCAATGGTAAATTATTAATGCATACAGTCAGTACAAATAACATAGCTCCCTGGGTCAATGGTAAATTATTAATGCCTACAGTCAGTACAAATAACATAGCTCCCAGGGTCAATGGTAAATTATTAACATAGCTCCCAGGGTCAATGATAAATTATTAATGCCTACAGTCAGTACAAACAGCATAGCTCCCAGGGTCATTGGTAAATTATTACTGCATACAGTTAGTACATATAACATAACTCCCATGCTCAACGGTAAATTATTACCAGTGAGACTGACAGTATTCAATTATGTGTTCAATCCCTATAAATGTGGTTCCAGTAGTTGTTTGCTATCTCCAAGAATTTGTAAAAACAAAACTTTACGAACCCAAATTACACTGTTCTTAACAATGCATATAATATTTAATAACAATTACAATCATTTTGCAATTAACAATGCAGGGTGCTATGTTACACATGTATATATTATCGAAACAACAATGTTTAATTTAGATAGCTTCATGGAAAGTTATCGGCATAAGAAGAACTGCATTGGAAACATGATAATTCAAAGCTTGACTCCCAGCAAATTAACACTTTGTTACTTGGTCAACTTAATGACTATTTCCAATTCAAAGAGTGAAATAAAAATAATGATCACTCACCTGACCACTGGCAAACAATGATACTTCTTCACCATGAAGAAAAAAGACACCAAAGAAAAAGACTGTGTTTTGCCATAAACCTACAAGTGTAAATTAATCATTATACAACCAACTGATAATAACCAACTATGCTATAATTAAATTGCTTTGTTCAAGACAGAATTCAGTTATAAAGTTTAAGAATACAGACATACTCTGGATTGAAAGAACTATGTACAATGTGACTTTCTTTAATGAAACATGTACAGTGGTCCCCCTCTTGAATGGCCCCCCTGACCAGCGGCCACCCGCTCCTTACGGCCAGAATCCGTTGACACCGACGAGTTTGTGTTCAAAAGTACCCCTCGCAAAAGGCCACCTGGCTAACGTGACCAGCGGCCAGCATATTAGTGCAATAATATAAAATTTACCCCTCACAAGCGGCCGCATTTTATTTGAATATGTCTCCAGAACCAGTATTTTATTCATAACGTGTGTTCAGTACTGTAATCCAATTTCTGTTTCCCGATGTCAGGTTTTCATTACTGAAAGAAGTGTTGAGTAAAGTACATGTACCACTAAGGTTAATATTATATCATTTACACCTCACGAGAAGCCAAATTTATTCCATAAAAACCGAGACAGACTCAAATTTTAATCCATACAAACGGGTAAATACATGTAATCCAATTAGCCTTACTGCTGTGTTATCATAAGACGTCCAGTTTAGTCACTCTGATAACTGTTAAGATTACAATTATTGAACAGTAGTAACAGCTGAGAAGTGGCAGCATTGATGTACAATACCCAAGTCAGCAGGAAAATGGTTTGATAGCCTTTATGGCTTCCCTTAGTAAGATGTTGAGCTTGTTCACTTTGATAATTAGTGACTATTACTACTGACAATAATTGTCAAAATTACGAATCCTAACGGCCGCGAGGTCAAATCTGCATGATGTTAATGGTACATATCGAAGCCGTTTTGGCTTCTCTCACTTAGTGTAAAGAAATGTATAAAAACAATAGGGTACCAGACTGCAACTAACGAATCATGTGACAAGATCACTTTCTTTAAAAACACACGGCAATTTGTTTAGATGCATACAAAATTGTTTTATCAGTATTGTAGTTGGCAACATGAATAACTTACTGCAAAAAGATCAACATGTCATCGAGGAAAAGAAAAATTCTCAGTTTAGAAGAGAAAGTGAAATTAATTCACCTGACTGAAGGGGGGGGGGGTCGACAATCCTTGCAGAAAACTGATGTCGGAAAGACTCAGATGAACAATATCGTGAAAGATAATGAAACAGTTCTGCAGAAGTGGGAAGGTGAAATGGATAGAGAAAGGAAGATTGTTTGAGCCAGGAGACGTTTGTATCCTGATTTGAATGACAAGAAAAAGCAACAATTTTGTCAGTTGAATTGGGATGTGACAACTTTACCGCAAGCAACGGATGGCTGCACAGATTTCAAGTGTGACACAATATTAAGTGTTCTGTCCTTAGTGGAGAATCAGCTGATGTTAATAATGAAGTTGTCGAAGATTGGAACAAAAGACTAAACAATATATGCAGGGGATATGACAGCAAGGATATTTTTAATTGTGACGAGACTGGTTTGTGTTTTAGACTGTTACCAACGAAGTGACAGATGATGTGATCTGTAACATAATTATAAAGACAGTTATAAAACTATATCAATGGTTATTCATAGCATTCTTTTGAAAATGATGACACAGTTTGTTTTACATTTATTTCACAACATGCATGTGATTTTTTAATGAAAATATTAAATGCTTTAGAATTAAATGTATTTGTGACTTTCTTCATATGTATTTACTATTCACATTTGTCATCCCCCTCTAGAAAGGCCACCCTCATTATAAGGCCACTTCCCTGCTGCATTAGGGGTGGCCTTATAAGAGGGGGACTACTGTACTTCATTTATATTATAAAACAGGTCTTTTCAATGGTTTTAACAGTGAAATCTTTATCAAATAGCAATGTGTCTTGCAAGAATTCCACAGAAAGCAGCTTCTGGTATTTATGATCATCAAATTAGCACCAATATTTACTACAGAACATCAAACTTTTTATATATTTCCACTTTTCTCTTTATGGGATTTTATAAAAAAATAATCTAAATTTTACTTTGTTTAATAATACATTATACTGAAAAATACAGGGTAGGGGGAATGTCTTGAAATTAATACAAGGCAAAGAAAATTTACTCTGAGCCTATTTGGGTAAATGACAGACTCTAAGGCAACTATTTCACCTTAATCAAACGTAGTGTGAATCCTATAAGTTAAATGACAGCCTCTAAGGCAACTATGTCACCCGAACCACCCACTGGCAGCTGAAAATTCCCCGTTTTTCACCACCTTTGACTGAATTGGCCCAATTTAAGGGCTTTTCCAATTAGGAAACAAAGCTATTCTTTCTACCGACTTTTTCACCAATATTCTGGTAGCATTTAGAACCTTGCAATAAGTCATGTTGAAAAAATGTTGTTGTTGTGTGGTTTAATGCCATTTTTCAGCACATGATAGGCTATACATGGCGGCCAGTATTAATGGTGGAGAAAGAATTCGGGAAAACCCTGGAAAGAACCACCAACCCAAGAGAAGCTACTGGCAAGCTTTCTCACATACCCACACTGGCTGAATCTGAGACTCAAACTGGCGCAGACAGAGGTGAGATGGTAGTGATCCATAACGGACAGCACTTCAAAATACTAAATGAGAACAGCAATGTGTGAATCCTAACTGATTTCTGAACCCAAGAGAATTTAAGCATGTTGGAAATGGCAGCTCTATAGCCCTTGATGGACATCTTTTGCAGTTTAAAAAAAAGAACAGAAGGAAATGAGCAACAGAGATACAGATGGACAGCTAAGATCAACATATGTCCTATTGCAACTATCACAAAAGATTCTCCACCTGTCATCACACACCTAGGATGTCAAAGCTCTCCTGGTCTGAATGATACAACTGGCAACCCAGCCCAAAAACTTGTTTCAGAAGACAGATCGCCTGAAATGAGCCATGACTGAAGGTAGAGAATGAGCTGTTGTGTAGGAGGGAGTTCTGTGTTGTGACAGATGAGCACTCCTGTGAGGCAGTGACCTAGGCTGATCTATCAACAGGTCTAAAAACCACAAATCATGACCTATGGCTCTAAATGAGTATGCCAAGTGGAATCTGATGCAAGGGAGAACAGGCAGGAGTTGGGGTCAGGTGCATGCATGGAGACCCCAGTCAGGAAGCTGTCCTGATACATCCACCAGCACAGTAATGATAAAAGTCTGGTTCCAGAGGAATCATAAAGAATCTCTGTGTGATTTCCATCTTGTGAGCAGGAGAAACTGTAGAGGGTGTATATGGAGACATCCTAAGGGAACAAGATCTTCTGCAGCTTCAAGGTTCCCATAGCAATTAGTAATGGTGAGCAGACTATGATATTTCAACATATATCTCTAGAAATGCCAGGATTTGATCCATCCAATCCAGTAGAACCTGGATCAAGTTCTGGTTCATGATGAAATACATCCCCATGTAAACAATGAGTTGACATTGAGTTCCTACTTCTTAAGGTGGGGTAAAAGTTCCGACTGAACTATTGTGGACCAACAATGGAACTGATCCTGATGGAGGGGCTGAACATGAAACTGGAGCAGTCAGTCATCAAATACTGGAGAAATGGGGTCCCCAGTAATTGGAGGTAGGACACTATTCCTTCCATAACTTAGATGAAGACCCTGGATGCAGAAGAAGTTCTGAAAGACAGAACCTGGAAATTTTAAAAAATTGTGGTCCAAGCAAAACTATATGTATTTTGATGAGGAGAAAATATCAGGATGTGAATATTGGCATCCTGAAGATTGATGGACATCGCTCAATCTTACACATTGTTTACTGGATTGACGAAATAGCCTCCACCTTGAAATATTTATCCAGAAGAAACTGGCTTAACTGGGAGAGATTATGATACAAATATTCTTGCATTTCTTGGCAACCAGGAAGACTAGAGAGTACAATGCGGGAGACTAATCATTCAGGACCCTTTCAACTACCCCTTGCTGCAAAATGGTGTGCACCTCTTCCCTTAATTCCACCAGATTCGACTGATGAAAGAACATGTGGGTCCTTAATTGTGGACTTGTTCCTGAAACAATGGCTCACAAGAGAAAGGATCCACCCATTGTCTGTGATGCTTGACCAAGCATCCAAAATGAGGACTAGACATTTGTGATGGGAATGCATGGCAAGAGAGGTGTGATCATCTAAAGCTGTCCCTTCATCTTTCTTTGTGAAAGGAGGATGGGTTGAAGAACTTCCTCTTAGAGGCTCTTCACCAGCTTCCATGCTGAGAACCCAAATGAAAAGGATCAGGTCTCATTGAGGTTGTGCATTGAAATGGGACTGCATCCATTTGAAGAATTTAGTGCGTGGCACCTGAGGCAGTTTGCTTTAGTATGCCTCCTGGTTGTTTGAATATGATAGGCCAGCAGATGTTGTGAAGGATCTATGCTGCTAATCCTTCAAGTCTTTTGAAGTCACAATTGTGATAAGTCTTCTGAAGAGGGTCTTGGCTTTGAAAGGACCAGCCCTTAGGTCTTGCTTATGTATAAGACACTGAGTATTCCAGAGCGATGTTACAGTGGATGTGCAGAAATTCCACCAATAAATTTATTGTGACAGAAAATGAATGACAGTATGTCTTGGCCATAGCGTCCAGCACTGGTAGTGAGGCCAGGTTCAGAGCAGCCTCCTTTAACATACTAAATGAAGTAGATTAAAAGATGTCAGCATGGGAAGTTACGATGACCAGAAGCCAGACTTTCTGCTTATTGACTTCAAATGCCCAGGCTCCAATTATAATATCTACTTCAGATACACCTGGGAATGTTACATGGGCCACTTCAGGGAATGCACCTGTTAACCAGAGATAGAGCCAATAGGCAAAAGAAGGAACAGACTACCCTCTATGCCATCAAGTGATATCTTGGCCTGTAGAGAACCTCTGTGATATTTCCTGAGTCATAAAGGAATAAGCAACAAACAGGAGGTCTTACTGTGGTTGGGTCTGGAAATCTTTTCCAAAATGGAAAGGATCTTCTTGGGCTTCAAGCCAGATGGTTTCAGGAAAAAGACAGCAGGTAGAAGGCAGTAAACTTATCAAAAGACTAGAGTTTGTCTTCTTCATCCAACTGACAGGAGATATCAAATGAGCTGTTGTTTCTACCTTGAACTCATCTGAGCTGATGAGGACAGATAATGCATCATCATCTAGAACACTTCAAGTAGGAGAGTGGCAGAGCATCACTATGTCCTTTCAAGGAAGTGACATAGGAACACTTGGAACCATTTATCTGACATGATGAGTAGAGGCTCCAGGGTGAAAATGATGCTATGCCTTCAGCTGTCGCGGTGGACATCCCTCAATGACGAGTTGATGGTGTGACATGAACCATGGCATCGCCTCTACACCAGGTCCAGGGTCCAGTTCAAGGGGCATAAGGGATCCATTAACCTGAGGTGGAGGGCCCAACATCCCATACAGATTCATTGAGATAATAGAAAAAGGGGATATATCAATCCAGTTCCCATTCCCTAGTCTGGACCCATTGGGCAAAACTCCCAATACTGTACAGCTGGGTTTCCCAACCCCCAAACCCCACCTCCTAAATATGTCTTGCAAGAACATTCTCGGGGTCAACAGGATTTTTATTTGAGGGTGACAAAACTTATCAAAATTTAAAAACAAGGTCGTGAGGCTCAGAATTTTTTTTTTTAGAACCATGGCTAAAAGAAGTTGATAACCACTGTTGTAAAGAATATGATGGAAGAGTGAGGAGAGCACAGATCTTAGTCCAATCCCTATCTCCATACCATGAAGCCTCCAAGTGATGATATGTAAAGTCAGTCACCAGTATGATCTAACTGGTCAACGAATCATCAATATATACTGCCCAGTCTTTTTTGCTGAGACGACTGATGCCTGGCACCCAGCGACTGGTGGCTGGTACCCGGCAACTGGTCACAAGATGAAATATTGTTAAAGGGAGAACCAAATTTGGTTTTAACTTGCAACAAGCAAGATTTCTCTGGTCATCTGATGAATGACACAACTGTTAACATAAGAGTCCTTGAAAAAGATGACTGTTCTGTATATGGTTCTAAAAGTGGGCTCTATGTTCTTGACAATTCTCCAATATATGGGAGGATGCATTCACATCGAACGGAGGAAACTTCTCAATATAAAAAAGAAAAGTTGTGCAATAACAAAAGATAAATTATTACAGCATTTAAATGACTAAAGAAGTCGATATTCAGCATTTATTTTAGGTGAGAGGGGTTATTTGTTATCTACCTGGCACAGCATTTATTTTAGATGAGAGGAGGTATTTGTTATCTACCTGACACAGCATTTATTTTAGGTGAGAGGGGGTATCTGTTATCTACCTGACACAACAAATATTTTAGGTGAGAGGGGGTATTTGTTATCTACCTGACACATCATTTATTTGAGGTGAGAGGGGTTATTTGTTATCTACCTGGCACAGCATTTATTTTAGGTGAGAGGAGGTATTTGTTATCTACCTGACACAGCATTTATTTTAGGTGAGAGGAGGAATTTGTTATCTACCTGACACAGCATTTATTTTAGGTGAGAGGAGGTATTTGTTATCTACCTGACACAGGAAAACCATGAATACTAGTCAACAAGTAATGGATTCAATCTACTCCTCCCATTTGTGATGTCATATTATTAGAAATAGATAAATAATGTCAGATAAAGGAAATCAGACAGAAAAGATCATAGTTCATCTAATATGAAACAAACTGGTCCTTGTCAAATAATAAGATAAAAAAATATATTACCTATACAGCACCACATCACAAATTTTAAGATGGATAAGTTGTTGTTTTTACTTATTCTCCTGAAATGTCAAAAATACATTATGTAATGGTTATATAAACTAAAAATTAGATACAACATGTTAATTATATTAATTAATAATAACTATGACTATCTTTTAGTTATGTCGGATCATTTCATACTTTTATGATGGGGGGGTATCCTTCCAGCATTAGTTGATCCTACAGTTTGTATTGTCATTGTCAACATTACTGAAATCTCTGAATAACCAAATTTTAATTTTTGAAAATGAAAATCAAAGAGAAAAAAGTAAAATTTATGTTGGTACAATAATACATGACCTTGAATATTTTTAAACAACTATTTAATACTAAGAAAAGCATCACAATGATGATGTTGAAGCAGAGATGATGATGATGATGATGGTAGTGATAATGACAACAATGATTATAACAGATAACAAACATGATGACAAATGATAAATATAATGAAGGTTGTTAAGATGGCAGAAACAGTAATATTGAACTGGAAAACAATGATGATAATGATGAAAGATTTGCTAATAAGAACACGGATGAAATGTAGATGTAGTGTTATATGTTTTTACCAGTCTTTGTATTTATATTCATTAAAAATGAGCAAGACACTGAGATAATCAAGACATACCTGTACAGATAAGGTTTTTCTAACAGGTGCTCCTTATCTACATGCTGCTCAAACAATCCATAGATAAAAATTGGTAATGAGGTCATGGTAATATTGTAGAACATCAAATAAAATCCATCATAGACAGACTGAAAGGAAACATGAAGGAAGGTGAAGGATGGTCTCCACAATACATAGTAACATTAAAATGACTTTTTTTTAAAAGTAGAAAACTATATAAAGAACTTTCATGCCCCCACAATATCATAAATGAAGAAACCTTACTTGAAGACATTTGGTTTTAATACAGTCCTTTGAATGTTTTTGTACATAAAAATCTTAAAAATCAATTTTGTCTAGCTCTATGTTAAAGACCTGCACAAAAATTTGATCTCATACTCAGAAACATAAACTGAAACAATGGCTCTTACATAAGTATTCATAAATTATGAATTATACACAACTCATTCTCTTTTTTGTTGAAACCATCTTTAAAATGTTGGTAAAAGTAAGAATCAACTTTTAGAGAAAAATAAGTTTCTTCGATAATACAGACCCAATCATAATACATATGGTGTATATAGGAGTATAATCCTCTGCCATGGAAATACAGCTTTCTTGTGCTAAAAAATATGTTTAACACAATTTTTGACTTTTCCTAATAAGAGAAGTGCTAAAACAACTGCGTCCTTTCCAAGGTGATAATCTAATAAAAGTGGCCTCCCCTTCGATAGAGGGACATGATCCAAGTTCTATCAATTTTTAATATGTGTACAGTCTTCAAAAGTGGGTTTCTATTTCAAGTATGTTACTGGACTATAATACATAAGGAGAACAGGAATGAGGAGGAGGGAGTGACATCCCTTTACCCAGGTGCTGGCCCTCTCTCCCATTTCCTAATGCATGTAAAGCATCAATCCTTTGTGTGAAATATGAGAATCACTAAATGTCTGAAAAGGCGCAAGTGAATTAGATAGTTTTGCAGGTAACAAGAAGTATGAAGGAAGCAGTAACTGATGAATTTAAAGGAGTTATATCAGTCCTCTACTCACAAGGAGACCGCTCTCGCCTCATTTCTACCACAGCAAGCAGAATTCAGCATTTTTATTCCTAAAGTAAGCCAAAGACATGGCAAAGATATTCTCTTGCCTGGGAGGGCTGGGTTTGTGAGGTACTGGATGTACACCTAATGTGCTATGATCAGGTAACACATCTAAAGAAGAAACATTAACATTGGGCGTAATTTTGAAAAAGACTTAATCATTCACTTTAATCTAAGGTGAGTGTAAACCAATATACTGATGTACATGCTGTTGAGGTGGCTTGACTAAAATTTATAATACAACATGCTTCATGAAACAAACAGCATATTGTATGAATAAATGTGTTTCATATATTCATGTCTAATGCACAAAAGTCTGTGATTTTATTTATTGCTTTATTGCACTGACTCTATAGTATTTGGTTTAAGGTGATGCTGCTTAAATCTGATGTCCAAGTGAAATAAAATATTTACAGCACTACTAAGATACTAGGTCTGAATGCTAGGTTACATATTATTTATTGTGTGCCATTATGACACAAGTAGATGTACATGTAATATATTTATGGTGTGACATTATGACACAAGTAGATGTACACGTAACATTATTTATGGTGTGCCATTATGACACAAGTAGATGTACACGTAACATATTATTTATGGAGTGCCATTATGACACAAGTAGATGTACACGTAACATATTATTTATAGTGTGCCATTATGACACAAGTAGATGTACACATAACATATTATTTATAGTGTGCCATTATGACACAAGTAGATGTACATGTAACATTATTTATGGTGTGCCATTATGACACAAGTAGATGTACACGTAACATATTATTTATGGTGTGCCATTATGACACAAGTAGATGTACACGTAACATTATTTATGGTGTGCCATTATGAAACAAGTAGATGTACACGTAACACATTGTGTATGGTGTGCCATTAGAACACAAGTAGATGCACACGTAACATATTATTTATGGTGTGCCATTATGACACAAGTAGATGTACATGTAACATATTATTTATGGTGTGCCATTATGACACAAGTAGATGTACACGTAACATATTATTTATGGCGTGCCATTATGACATAAGTAGGTGTACATGTAACATATTATTTATGGTGTGCCATTATGACACAAGTAGATGTACATGTAACATATTATTTATGGTGTGCCATTATGACACAAGTAGATGTATACGTAACATATTATTTATGGTGTGCCATTATGACACAAGTAGATGTACACGTAACACATTGTGTATGGTGTGCCATTATGACATAAGTAGATGTACACGTAACATTATTTATGGTGTGCCATTATGACACAAGTAGATGTACACGTAACATAGTATTTATGGTGTGCCAATATGACATAAGTAGATGTACATGTAACATATTATTTATGGTGTGCCATTATGACACAAGTAGATGTACATGTAACATATTATTTATGGTGTGCCATTATGACACAAGTAGATGTACATGTAACATATTATTTATGGTGTGCCAATATGACATAAGTAGATGTACATGTAACATATTATTTATGGTGTGCCATTATGACACAAGTAGATGTACATGTAACATATTATTTATGGTGTGCCAATATGACACAAGTAGATGTACACGTAACACATTGTGTATGGTGTGCCATTAGAACACTAGTGGATTTGTTTGCTATGTGACATGCATTATGGTGTGCAATTAGAACTCTTAGTCTAGTGGATGTGAATGCTATGCGACATACGTTATTTATGTTATGCCATTATGACACTAGTAATGTAGATGCTGTGTGACATACATTATCTAAGATGGGCCATTAGGATACCAGTAGATGTGAAAGCCAAGAGGCAAATATTATTTATAGTACGCCATTAGGATACCAGTAGATGTGAATGCCAAGAGGCAAATATTATTTATAGTATGCCATTAGTATGCCAGTAGCCATTAATGATATGTAATGTGACAAAAATGTCATCCCAGTCTTTTGGTCCAATGTTTGAACTTTACACTTCAAAGTCTTAGCTTGTATATAGCATCAACAAAATTCAAGAAATCTTAAATTCACATCAAGGAGTTCTGATACACTGACAAAACCAGGCTGATATTGTAATTTACATTAACAAGCCATTTTTACATTCTGCAGTATGAAAAGACTTGAAAATATAATAAGGACTTTACTATTTCTAGGCCTTAGAATATTCCATTTGTGGAAGCATCAACATAAAATTTGCCTTTTCTATAACTTCTGAAATTGTATTAAAACTTGTTATTCCTTTCTATGACAATCTGCCAACTCATATCAAAGGCAAATGTTGGCGACTTATTACCAACGTTCTGCACTTAACAAATATCTTCAAAATTATTAACTTATAATTAAAATCAAGATGAAATATTCTGAGCTAAGATCCATAAAAGTGACATAATATTGTGGTGAAAAAGTTCATTATTGATTTTTGAATGAACATTCTAAAATAACAGATATTAATTCACTTACTTGTTGTGAAAAAGAAACAAAGAACTGATAAAACAACTGTGATGTGATGAAAGCAACATTCTGTAAAATAAAATAAATAAAAACTGTTATAAATGAGAGCAAAAAACTCTTATTCACACACATACACACACATTATTAAAAAACAAATCCTGAAATAAACAAAAATATAATAATGCATACACGAAACAAAATGTCACTATTAAGACAATATTTGAATGCAGCAGTCAAGGACGGATATAAGTACAGGAATAGACATTTTTTTTAAAAACAACACCTCAAAAACATAAAGGCGAACAATATCAGGCACATATAAAGTTAATTTCATGAATCTTTGTTGATGATGAACTGGATAAAATCCTGCTTAATGATTTAAACGAAACTTGGTGGAGGTATTTCTTATCTGCACATATTTAAGAAAGCAAATTTTTAGTAAATTATGTTTCTCCGAGAATACTTACCTGATCACATTAACATTAGGGAATAAGCCTGCTACCTCTCGAATCCAGCCCTACTAAAAGACGAAAATTCGTCTTTTTTGTCTATCTCATATAGACCAAAGGGCAATAACTCTTGCCCCTTACCTCCCCTTGCCACCGCCAGGTGTCACTACTTTTTTTAAGCTGAGCAATATATATTATACGAGGATACTCACATAGCGGGGTGGTTGGGAGGGTTTTTAAGTAATGTGATCGGGTAAGTATTCTCGGAGAAACATAATTTACTAAAAATTTGCTTTCTCCTTCAAATACGTTCCCCGATCACATTAACGTTAGGAGAATTGAAAATAGGAGGAGGGAATGCTGAGCATCCTACCTCCACCCCGGGTACCTTCTAGGGAATGATGGCTGGATTCCCCATTTGAACAATAACCCGTTCTCCTAATTTCATCAGCAACACAGCCTAGGGTCCCATGATATGTGACCCCTATATACAGTTAAGAAGATAGTTATTGAAATCTTCTTATCTACGAAATTTCACTGGCGAATCCAGAAAAGCTGATAGGCGGTGCTGATTGTTTTAAATGGGTCTGGTGGTCATCTGGGCTGCCGACACCTGACCTACCAGATTCAAGGTTTGCCTTTGCGAAGCCAAATCTCTGAGATAGAAACTGGAGAAGGTTGACTCTGCATGCCAGCTAACAGCTTCTATTATATCTCGGATCGAAACATTGCATTTGAATGCAAGGCTCGCCGCGACTGCTCTATTCTCATGAGCTGTAATCTTCATGAGGCGACTCTGATCTTGTGAGACCTCAGAGTACGCTAAGCGTATAACCCACTTCAGCCATGAAGCAAGGGCTTGAGGGGTGATATCCCATTTACCAGCTTTGATCGGAAGAAAGAGGCGCTTACGTGTGTCCCGACACGCCTCTGTGCGTTTTAAATAGTGCTTGAGTGCACGAACAGGATCTTGCATGGCTGTTGCTCTTGACTTATCTACAGAAGAGAGTGAGCGAATGATGATTCTTTGATTGCCAATGGATGGTAACCTATTTTTGGCTATAAAGCCTGGTTGCATCAGGAGGACCACCGAACCATCTGATCTGGACAGAAGAAAGTTCGGGTCACTGGAAAGGGCATGTAACTCACTCACCCTGCATGCTGAAGCTAAGGCTATCAAGAAACCTGTTTTGTATGATAGTAGCTTTAACGAAGTGTGGGCTAAAGGATCAAATTTGTCTGAATTGAGCCATGTTAAAACCCAGGACAGATTCCATTTTGGAAACAGGGTGAGAGATTCTGGTTGATTGAAATCAAAATTGGCTAAAAGATCTGATAGATCTTTGTTATGCCCAATATCACATCTACCATGATGGCGGAATGTGCCTGATATCATGGAGTGGTAGCCTTTGATAGTAATTGGGGCCAACTGTTTCTCCTCAAAAAGCCTGAGAAAAAAGTTGGCCAGTTGAGGGATTGAGACACTCAAAGGGACGATGTTATTGTTATGGCACCAGTTCCTGAAAACACACCACTTTCCCTCGTAAGCCTTCAGAGTGGACGGCCTTCTTGCTCTTGAGATTCTCTCCACAATCGAAGGTTTAATTGTCTCGCAAGGCTGTCCGGACAAGAGTCAAGCATGAAGAAGAAGACGGTCCGGGCAGGGGTGGAACACCCATGACCGTGGTTGTTTGAGAAGATTTGGGCTGGTTGGAATCTTCCTGGGTAGATCTATCGCTAGATCGAGTAGATCGGTGACCCAGGACTTGTTCCATCTGAGAGGGGCAATCAGATTCATCCGACAGTGCTGACCCTTTAACCTCTGGGTTATTTTCGGTACCAAAACCGTGGGAGGGTAGGCGAATGCCCACAACCCCCTCCAGCTGACTGACAGAGAGTCCATGTCCCCAAGCCTCTGGGTCTGGAACTGGAGAGACGAAGGTGGGCAACTTGCGATTCCACCTTGTCGCAAAAAAGATCAATCATCGGATGCCCCCAAAGTGTGCAAATCCGAAGAAAGACTGATTGATGGAGTGACCATTCCGTGTGAATGACTTGACCTTTCCTGGATAGAGTGTCGGCCATGACATTGAGTCTGCCGGGAATGTGTCTGATTTGTACGTTGTCGCACGAACGTAGAAACTGCTAGATCAGAATGCACAGGTCTGGTGATTTGGTGCCCCCTTCTTTGAGGAGGTAAGCCTTACCAGATTCACATCTGTGAGAAACTCCATACCCAGATGGACAAAACACTGGGATGGATGGAGATCGGACTTTTTCCAGTTCACGAGAAAGTATAGATGATCTAAAAGTGCTAAATGATCGTTTCTGCCTTTGAACAGAACTGAACTTACCATATGTTTCTGGAGGATGTCGTCCAAGTACACTGCCGTCCCTGTAGATGAAGTCGAGCGGAACAGGGTGATGACACAATCCATAACCTTGGTAAAAACCCCAAGGGCTGATGTTGAGGCCAAAAGGTAGGACCTGGAACTGATAAACCGCGTCGCGGTAAGCTAATCGGAGAAATTTCTGAGATGCGGGGTGGATAGGGATGTGAAAATATGCGTCGGTCATATGTAGACTGACGGCATCCTCGTCCCACCGGATGGAAAGACGGATTGATCTCGCCGTTTCCATCTTGAATTTCGGTGGTAAAATGTATTGGTTGAGGTGACTCAGGTCGATGATCGGCCTCAACTTGCCGTTTGCCTTCTGGATAAGAAACAGCCTGGAATAAAATCCCAGCGATTGCGTTTTATTTTTTTTTTCCACAATCTTCACCGCTCGTTTTTCTATGAGCAAACGTATCTGCTGTTGTAGAAAGGTATCCTTCTCCCAATCGGATGGTATGTACGTGAAGAGGGGAGAGAAGGGCAGGGGAGGGGGTTGGATAAATGAAATCCGAAGCCCCTCCAAAATGACCTGGATCACCCAATTGTTCTGAGGAAAAAAGGTGGTCCAGTGGTCCTGAAATTGCAGGAGGCGGCTGCCCACAGGTAGGCTGTCCGTGGGTGGTGGGGAGGGTATGTCAACTTTTAGAGTTAGGAGGCTTGAAGACGGAGAAACTTACCGCCTCTGTATGGTTGCCTCCTAGCCTGATTAGACTGTTGTCTCCTGGCATTGGGTTGGGATCTATACTGCGCATTTGATTGTAAAAATCCCTTGTCCCTGGTCCGCCAATCATCCCTCTGCTGTGGCAGGGGCTGATTTTTTTGTTCTAAACGCCTGCGAGAGCTGGGTGGCGAGTTGGAGGGGCAGTCCTGAGCTGCCTGCTTCTGAACTGCTTCAATTTTTTCCTCCAAAGAGTAAAGGCGACCCAAACGGAGTCATCCGTAAAGCCAGAGTATGATGGGGCTTGAGCGACGTGGACCGCAGACATGCATCACGTCGTATCAGGTCTAAATTGGCAGAAGCAGTCAACGCATTAGCCATGGAATGGTGAGCTGCCCTGTTAATAACTCTAGCAATCTGGGCTGTCGCTTCCCAAGCGTGGTCATTTTCGGATTTTTCTGCGAGTCGGGAAATGGCTAATGAAGCCAAGTCTAACATTGAAGACGTAGCGACTACGTTCCGGACTAGCTTTGACGTGGCATGGAACACATTTTTTTCCACTTTGTAAAACAGTGGAGTGGACATGTGAACTGCTGCCATATTTTTGTCCAGGGCCGGAAGATCCGTACTGAAGGCGTCTGAATGAGTTTTGTACCACGAGAACGTCGCTGGTACTTGGCTTTCTGAAAAGAACGCTTTAACATTCCCCGGATCACCTATTCGTCCTGATAGACGATCATTGATCTCCTTAATTTTTTTTTTTTTTTTTTTTGGCCGACTGGGGAAGGAGCCGGAAGGACGGCATCTCTTCCTCCCCATCAAGATCTACAGACACCTTAACTTTGTAGTCTTGAGTGGCAGTAGGAGGTGGAGGGCATTCTGAAGTTGCCAACACCCTCTAAATTTCTTCCACTGCCACCTTGAAGCCAAACTCAGTCTGTTCCATGGTTGGATCTGTGTACAGCTGATTTGCAGGAGTTTCGTCATCCTCACTGTGTGCTGAGTTGTGTTCTGGAATAGCTTGCATCTCTGGATAGAACATACCAGGTGGCATAGATGACGCGATTCCGTCATCCTTGACACTGTTACTAACTCTCCCTTGTGGATAAGCCGTGAACATATGGACGGCTGGCCCTGCCGGCTGATTTGTCTGGCTTGTGGTCGGCCTGAATGTTGGCGACGGTCCTGCTATCACCGGTACCGGCTGCTCCAATGACCTGGCTGGACGGACAGATTTCTCACTAAAATCTCCTCCATAGTATTGGTATGTTGCCGGCGGTACACCATGACGGACGGATTTATCACTAAGATCCCCGTAAATCATATTTGGTCGGACCGTTTTAGCAATAGGGTCTCCATGCTGGGACAGCTGGACGGCCAGTGATGTAGAGGTTGTATAATGAAATGGAACCGATGGATCCGGTAAAAACCCCATGCATCCTGATTTACAGGCCCGAAGGCCATGCTCAGACATGCGGGGGGACTTACGCCCACTGGGCAGCCTAAAACTGGGGGAACATTCCCCCAAAGAGTCAGAAAAAGCTGTGGAAGCGAGCAAGGGAAATAAGGATAATATCTGGCCTTATGTCAATAGCTGCGTCATTTCCTGGACCAAACGACACATCTGTTCAAAGGTGGACTGTTGTACCCTGTCAACATTATTTTCCTCCATTGCCGCTGATGTTACTGTGGCTGACGGTTGCAAACGACGAACTTTAGGTGGAGGGGGGACCCCAACATCCCCGCTGCCTTCTGGACTACATCAGCCCACATTTGCTCTGTCCAAGTATTACACACGCTGCATGGTATAGATGATGTACACTTGGTACATACAATACAAGAGTCATGGTTGTCTTCTTTTGCTTTGAACTTTTTGCATTTCATGCATTTGGTTGACATTTCTACTGAAACGACACAAGAAAAGAAAACAAAGCACAATTTAGCAATTCAGCATGTTATTAATTCGCTAATACCACAACCGTTACTAACGGAGTAAACAAAATTAGTCAGTGTTGCGTTAACTCTTAATTGACAACACGAGTTCAGCGATAGCGTGTGTAACATGGTCTTCAGTAGACGAAATCCGTAAGGGTGATAAAGTCACTCAATTTTGAAAAAATTGTTAAAATAATGTATACAACCTGTAGAAGAATGATTGTCCAACGCAATAAATCCAAATTTAACTTCGGATGGTCCAATTTTAACGCTAAGATGGCTTGGATTGTCTGGAGGTATAATGTATGTGTTATCAGTACAAGCAAAGCTTAAAAACTAGTGACACCTGGCGGTGGCAAGGGGAAGTAAGGGGCAAGAGTTATTGCCCTTTGGTCTATATAAGATAGACAGAAAAGACGATTTTTCGTCTTTTCATTGAGGCTGGATTCGAGAGGTAGAAGGCTTATATCCCTAATGTTAATGTGATCAGGGAACATATTTGAAGGAGAAACTGGTTGTATTTGTTACTGTTATAGGCTTTAACACCATTTTTCAACACAAGATGGCAGCCAGTATAAATGGTGGAGGAAGAACCCGGGAAAACCCTGGAAGGGACCAATTACCCACAAGAAGCTACCGGCAAGCTTTCTCACATACCCACATTGACCAAGCCCGAGACTCAAACCCATGCAGCCATAGTCGAGATGGCAGTGATTCATAACGGTGAGTGCTTTGGACCACATGGCGCCCCCCCACAAGAAACTGTTAAAATACTTTTAAATGAGTGAGACTTCTAGTCCAATGTCTGTATCTATTTAGCACAATGATCCCGTCAGCAAATGACAAAACCCTTTATACAAGTATACCATGATCCTGAAAATCGGTTTTCAAAGTTTTGCAGAACAAAGATTGACTCTTCTCAACACTGGATGTAAGTTATTAGCTGCAGAGATGCCAACCTGGGGCTTATCAGAAATCCTAGGATCAAATTTTCAGAATCTTGGCAGCCTGCTATGAATCGATGATACGCTTCTTAAAAGTAATGAACTTTTATGGGGCCCAGGTGGCCAAGTGGCCTAATGCTCTTACATTTCTATATCACTTACATCTCACCTGTCCATATGGGTTCAAGTCTCAGGTTCAGTCATCACAAATGTGTGAGAAAGCTTGCTAGAATCATCCCATGTGTCAATGGTTCTACCCGGGGCATTCCAGGGCTCTTCCTCCACCTGTTATACTGCCTGCCATGTATAGCCTAATGTGCTGTAAAATGGCATTAAATCCACAAAACCACAAACTTTTCAACTAGCATATTGCATTTCCCTATGAAACATATATCTGTAACTGGTTATAATTAAGGTCCAGTGAGAATAAATACAGCATATTCACTACTCCAATACAAAGTGCACTGAATTTCTTTAACACTATGGCAAAACAATGACCATGAACATTGATTTTCCTAAAACATTATCTGCATTTTTCTTTCTCTTCATCTCTGAAATCATTTATCACCTATTTACAGGCTAACTGACTGGTCCTTTTTTTATTTATATTTTACATTTTTATAATGAACTATTATCTTCTATGTACCAATCTCAGATATTAGTGCTGAAGTACTTTTCTTTCTACCAGTGTCCACACGACGAATGCCTTCCTAATTTTGTGCCATAAACATTTTATTTTCCAGAATTTCATAAATATAATTTATGAATGCATGATTTTCTCTACAAATTATTAAAATATCTCTGCAACTGTAGCAGCTATTCCTGTCTAAGCTATCAGTGAAAATGGAAAATAGATAATAGTAAAGCTTGAAGTTTGGCCTAAAGTATAGCCCTACAGTCCAGCATTACCATTCTGATATACTGAAACAAAACCTGCAAAAAAGATACATTTTAATGAACTCAACTGAAAATTACAAGATTAGCAGACGATTGAGTCCAATTATATTTGAAAAGAAAATAAATTCAGTTGTTCTGGATACACTTTGCTTGTCTTTAGCTAACCTGAAGTTTACCTCTTGCAAAATATACTGTTGCTAAATCAGATGAATTAATACCTAGTATCAAAATATCTGAAACGTATTTCTCAAAGCTAATCAATGAAAATAAAAATGTGCATGACCAGTCTACTGACATACATCGATAATATGATCAGAATTCTGTGATAGCAAAACATGCTTAAGAATGAAATGCAACCCACAAAGCAATTGACATGTTGGTTTTGTGTGGTCTTAATATATGGGCACTCAACTGATATTGCACTCATCAAGAAATGCCAAGAACTAAAAAAAATTCAGGTGTTCTGTGAAACACGATTTCTTGCCTAAAAAATAAACAACAACATGATGCACTCTATCTGTACATTTCTTTCAAAACCTTTATCACAAAATCTTAAAATGATGCTGACTCAACTGGAGTCACCCCTGAAAAAGTAACATCCATGATTCACCCATATCCTAATACACGTAAGACAAGTAAAAACATAATGATTCAAGGTGCAATCACAAGATTCTGTAAGAAAAAACCTCAAATAAAACTAGACATAGAAGCTAATACATATATCTGCACCTTATTTTTCTTTGCCTCCCTCCTCTTCTCCCCACTCTTCACATAGCTGCATTTAGGATTCAAAATGTTCATCATCATTAATTCACAAGTCCACAACATGTAACCACTCCTTCAATTAGCATAAATGGAGTTCTGGTTATAAGGAAAACAGCGATGGACAAATATAGTGATGCACAGATGGACTAGACTTAACACAATATCCACAAAAGTGCAGATATAATAAACCCAGTGGTCAATGAGCGATGCAGATTATTAAACATAATAACCCCCCAGAAAAACCTGACTTCAAATTTATGCTTAATACCTTGTAGAAGAAATACAGGACTAGATTGCTAAGACGGATGTAATAGTAATGACCATGCATCAGCAAAGCTCTGCGCAGGAACTTGAAACGAGCAAATGCATAATCACTGTTGCGTACAGCTTGTCTGCCTTCCTTCCCCATCATTCCTGTGAAGTAGAAAATATAACAGCTACTGAGCAATCAACTCCTGGGAATGCTACCTGGATAAAAATACTAAAATAAGGGTGACAGTTTTTAAAGCTATACTTTCATTTTTCTAAGATAATTCCATAAAATCTTCAGCACTACTCATTGTGCTTTATAGAAAAAGACTCTACTTGCTAATCTTAAGCTTCAGCAGAATTATTGTTACAGGAAATGCCATTCCGAATCAATTTAGAACTCAAAAGATTCTACTGATTCAAGGCTCCATATTTTAACTTTTTGGAGCAGGAGAAAATAAATAATATTTAATCAAACTTAAGATGTGCAAAATTGGATTAAATTATGTTCATTCGAAACCATTCCATGTACCATTACCCTTTAACTTCTCTGCTCTAACTTTAGTTTCAGGTTTCCGTTACACAGCAAAGAAGGTTGACAAGACTATTTGCATGACTGCCAACTGCTGGATGGTTTGTATACCATATTTCCAGTAGCATGGTTGCTTATTTGTATTGGTTGAACATGACTTTACATGGACCTACTGGCTAAAGGCATTGCAAAAACAGAATTGCTTTGATTTGATGAAATCCAAGATATCTACTACATTACAACACTGAATTATCACCTGCCATCTCAATTAAAATGCAAGTATAAAATTGGCCCAGAGTTTTCATTATTGTCATCATATAAGCCTAACATGTCAGAACAATGAAGGTAAGGTCAGAGCCAGCCAAAAACTGACCTAATCCCACATCAGCCTCTTGTATCATGCTGACATCATTAGCACCATCTCCAATTGCAGCTGTCACGGGTCTGTCTTTAGACATTTTGATAAGCTTCACAACCTGAAATCACAAAAATATATTCCACAAATCAGTGTCTCTACTGTGAACAAGGTTATTATTAATTTATGGCTCTCACACAAGGGACACGAATTCCTAGCATATTCAGGTAAAAACTTTAGATACAAAGAGTAATATTTCACCCAAAGTTTAAGATGACAAAACAACTGATGTAGAAAGATATATGACTTTCAAACATGTTTGAACAGCAACTTAAACTTCCTGCCATTGCCACTGGGAAAATAACATTATTACATTAATGACAGTAACATTGCCATTGGAAAAGTAACATTACATTGAAACAGTAACATTGCCATGGCTGCTGCATTGCCATTGAAAAGGTAATATTATTGCATTCCCACTACCAGTCATTGAAAAAGAAACATTATTGCAATTTCCACTAGCAAAGTCATTGAAAAAGAAACATTATTGCCATTCCCACTAGCAATGTCATTGAAAAAGAAACATTATTGCCATTCCTACTACTACCTCACTGAAAAAGAAACATAATTACCATTCATACTACTACCTCACTGAAAAAGAAACATGATTGCCATTCATATTACTACTTCACTGAAAAAGAAACATTATTGACATTCCCACTATTACTGTCATTGATAAAAGAAACATTATTGCCAACCCAACAACTACTGTCATTGAAAAAGCAACATTATTACCATTCCCACTATCACTGTCACTTAAAAAGAAACATTGCCATACCCACTACTACTGTCACTGGAAAAGTAACATTATTGCCATTCCAAGTACCACTGTCATTGAAAAATAACATTATTGCCATTCCTGCTACCACTTTCATTGAAACAAAACATTATTGTCATTGCTGCTACCACTGTCATTGAAAAATAACATTATTGCCATTCGAAGTACCACTGTCATTGAAAAATAACATTATTGCCATTCCTGCTACCACTTTCAGTGAAACAAAACATTACTGCCATTGCTGCTACCACTGTCATTGAAAAATAACATTATTGCCATTCCAAGTACCACTGTCATTGAAAAATAACATTATTGCCATTCCCACTATCACTGTCATTGAAAAAGAAACATTATTGCCTATCCCACTACCAGTCATTGAAATACTAACATTATTGCTATTCCCACAATCACCATCATTGAAAAACTATCATTATTGCCATTCCCACTACCATTGTCATTAAAAAGAAACATTATTGCCTATCCCACTACCAGTCATTGAAATACTAACATTATTGCTATTCCCACAATCACCATCATTGAAAAACTATCATTATTGCCATTCCCACTGCCATTGTCATTAAAAAGAAACATTATTGCCTATCCCACTACCAGTCATTGAAATGCTAACATTATTGCCATTCCCACAATCACCGTCATTAAAAAAGTATCATTATTGCTATTGCAACTAGCAGTCATTGAAAAAATAACATTACTGCCATTCCCATTATCACTGTCATTGAAAAAGAACATTACTGCCATTCCCACTATCACTGTCATTAAAAAAATAACATCATTGCCATTCCCACTACCAGTCATTGAAATAGTATCATTATTGCCATTCCCACTAACACTGTCATTGAAAAAGAAACAGAGCCATTCCAATTACCAGTCATTGAAAATAACATTGCCATTCCCACTATCACTGTCATTGAAAAAAGTAACATTATGTCCATTCCTGCTACCAATGTCATTGAAAAAGAAACATTATTGTAATTCCCACTATCACTGTCATTAAAAAAGTAATGTTATTGCCATTCCTGCTATCACTGTCATTGACAAAATAAAATTATTGCCATTCCTCCTACACTGCCATTGAAAAATAACATTACTGCTATTCGTACTATCACTGTCATTGAAAAAGTAACATTATTGCTATTTCCACTAACACTGTAATTGAAAAGGAAACTTAGCCATTCCCACTACCAGTCATTGAAAAAATAACATTGTTGCCATTCCCACTACCAGTCATTGAAAGATTAACATTATTATCATTCCCACTACCATGTGACTTTTTTGTTCAAGAGAAGTAGCAATAACAAGCGGATATGAGACCAACACCATTTTCAATTATGACCAACTAGACATCATAAGAAGTCTTTGAGTGAAAATCCCATGTTGATTGGAACATCCTTTCAGGAGGAGTAACAATAACAAGATTTTCATGATGGCCATTAGGATTAATGTATGTGTAAAGTTTCATGGTCTTCTTCCAAGTAGTTTAGGAGGATTTGTGATAATAAACTTGTACTAATGGATTAAAAAACATCCCACAAGCTCTTCTGGTATATGACCAGTAGAGCTAAAAGTCTGATGATACCAAGATGGCATGACATGATTCTTTATCAAGCATATACATCATTTAACAAGGACATATATAGGAAAATATTGCTCAGTTACTTCTGACATTATGTCTGTAGGATGAAGTTGGAGAATATAATAAGAATAGAAACAATATAAGTACAAGAAATATAGTTCAGTTTCAAAACTTATTGTTTACCGAGCATTGCCATGGTGTTGTTACTCACATCAGCCTTTTGTAATGGTGTCATCCTACAACAGAGGACAGCAAGACACTTCCTGCAGAGATCTCGAAAGATAGCAGCATGTTCTGAAAGAGCAAAGGTCAAACTGCTGCCATCCACCACCAGGGCAAATGGAACATGAGCTGTACTGCCCTGCTCAACTCTAAAATACAAAAATATTACAAGTGATCAATGCATATGCAACAAAACAGTCTAATGAGGGTCACATAATTGAACAAAGTTTACACTTCTAAAACAAACACATACCAACTGTATCCAAAAAGACCTCAGTCCAAAAGTCTTTAAAAACTGGTAAAACTGAAAGGATTTGTTTACATGACACACAAATCTAATTAGGTCATATACAAGGGCACAGAAATATGTTGACCAAATTAATTTTTGTCTAGCCACAGTCTGAATTGGACAATTCAGATGGCAGATCTTAGCTATCTACAAACAACCACCTACTAGGTCACATGATATACCATCAGATCTGTGTCCATGCTGTTCATTATACTCGTGCTATTATTCTGGCAAATTCAAACAAAAGCCTGCATTACACAATACATTTGAAACATTTCACAAAGTATAAAACAGATTTCATTGATGTTGGTTTGTTTGTTTTTTGTTTTGGGTTAATACCATTTTTCTGCACATGATAGGCTATATACATGGCAGACAGTATGACTGTGGAGGAAGAACCAGGAAAAAACCCAAGAAGAACCACATACCCATGGAAAGCAACAGGCAAGCTTTCTCATATACCCACAATGACCAAGCCCGAGACTTGAACCCACATGGACAGAGTTGAGATGGCAGTAATTGGTAAAGACAAGTGCTTTAGACCACTTGGCATCCAGGGGCCCTTTTTAATTAATGAAGGCTATGTCAGTGTGAATGTAAACCAAAAAAAAAAAGAATGCAATACTGAAACCTCTGAGTTCTTAATAATATACTCATGCATGCAAGGAATCAAGGACAAGTCTGACTGGTGATAACCGATAACATGAGTGCAATGAAAACTATGCTCTCGTTTCTTAGGCGGCATGATAAAGTGATTAAAGTCTTAAAAATGCCACCAAGCAACCTTGGCATGATAAAGTGATTAAAGTCTTAAAAATGCCACCAACCAACCTCAGCATGATAAAGTGATTAAAGTCTTAAAAATGCCACCAACCAATCAAACTAATTCAGATGCTTCCTTGTAAAAAACATCTTTACATTCATAGGTTTATTTTTGTGTCTAAAATTGAATCTGCTTAAAGACAAGGAAAATAATTTAAGGTATTGAGCATTCTAATCACCATGTGACCTAGGCATGGCTACCGATGACACTCCCACATGGGAGAATCATTATCAATGCCTTAGACAACTACAAGGAACCAGTTTGGTCTAATATCAAGTAAGTAATTCAACCTTGTATCGAACAACAGGAAACAAACACTTGGCAAACATCTTGGAAAATAAATACAATCCTGTTATTTGGTGACTTAGTGTCATGTGACATAGACTGGAAGAAGATGCCTCAGGGAAAGAATATACATCATTCAGAGGCACTAAATATTCTTGTACAAAATAATATCTTGTTACAAGTGCCTCTGTCAGTATACAATCATTACAACAATACACTATCACGTTTAGTTCATCTCACACCACAACCAATAAAGCTAACTCTGGCTGTAAAGAGCTCCTGACAAGCAAACAAGGTTTCAGTTGTTTAATGCAGACATGCCGACCCTGGTGAGGCAGTTGATTTTTTTCCCCTGTAAGTTTGACCGGTTTTCAGTAAGATGGAAAATGTATTTAAAAGTGTGGTATTCAAAACATGCATATACGGTAAACATTATGTTCAACCAAATAATTTGTAAAGTATATGCAGACCTAATTTACCACAATACTGCTGCATAAACTTCAGTTCCAAACCCTATGCAGCTCAATGGCTTGCTGGTATCTCTCAACTTGATGTAATTCTTGGAAAAACAATTCCTGTTCACATGATGATATCATATCTATGGACACAAGGCATACTCAGATTGGCTTGTGATGTCCAATAAATGTAACTGTATCCTTTCCTTCCTTTATTCACAAGAATCTCAATATTCCATTTTATTCTTCTGTGCTGATTATTAACACATTTTAAGAGGCTTATTTTTGCTTTCATCTTCAATATCCATCGCTTGCTGGGTGCCATTTTAAAAAAAAATTAATATTATCAACAGCTTCATCATGCAGATGCTTTGCATGAAAAAATAAGTGCCATTTAAAGCATATGAGTTACTGCCATAAAGTTAGCCTGGTTCCATGACTAATTCTACTAATTCAAACCCGGATCTAAATCAAACATGAATGAACAAATTATCTAGATTTTTTGGCAACAATAATTTTCCATAGCATTTACTTTTATTCCATAAGTTCATATTTTAAGGATCATTTTTATAAGATAACGGCAAAATCATAAGGGTTGACAGGTCTGTTAATGTTATGGTATGCACTATAAGGAACAAGAATGGATTTTTGTCATTTTTACTCACAAACAATACCTGTGTAATATATAAGGCCATGTATTAAACACAGCTTTTTACATTTAGGACCGATCCGATGGTCTAGTGGTTAGAGTGTCCGCCTTGGATGCGGAAGGTCGTGGGTTCGATCCCCGACCGAGTCATACCAAAGACTTACAAAAATGGTACTAACAGCTGCCTCACTTGGCGCTCAGCATTAAGAGGTCAGTGTTAGGACTGGTTGGCCTGGTGTCAGAATAATGTGACTGGGTGGGACATCATGCTATGTGTCTGTGGCATGATGCCCCAGTGCTAGACATCACTATAAACTGCCACACTGCAGACATCGTAGCAATATGACTGAAAAATTGTTAAAGCTACGTTAAAAATCCAAATCACATCACATCACATTACATTTAGGTATTATGAACTCCATGTTTTGACAGCAACATGCATAACACTATTTCTGCAAAATAAGACTAGTGGAATGAGAGACATACAATCAAACTTTTCCTGAGATTCCTTTCCATATTAAGTTTTAGCACACGCTTCCTTCAGCATCACATGAACACTTTAATTACCTGTTCATGAAGTTCCTGATTGTATCAGCACACTGGATGGAATTTTCTATCTTGGTAAGTCGCATTTCCTCCATGCCACTCTGAAAATGTCCTGCAGAAAAGCTAATGTTGACTGCAGTCTCCTCCTTATCCCCTGTCAACACCCACACCTAAGAATAACCAAAATATATTTATACAAATAATATTCATTTAACAGGGAAAATACTGATATTAGTTCTGAGAGACTGACATCAACTTTCTGCTAAATAACTTACAAAATACTAGCTAGATTGGAATCACATTTAGTACACATTTTCATTTCAATAACATCTAGGTAGAATTAAATTTACAATATATTTGCAGCTATGTTTTTGAACTGTGAGAGATTATTTAGTTATCTGTTTCTATATTTCTGCTTAGTGCATTTTCCTCTTTTCTAAGCACAGCACACTTACGAATTGTTTCCAAGTATGTGAAATGGTACATTGTAACCAAAGGGAAACAAGTGTGTATATACCTTAATCCCAGCTGCCCTAAGAGAGGATATTGTCTTTGGCACATCATCTTGTAACTTGTCCTCTACTGCTGTGGCACCTAGCAACGTCAGGTTTGCCTCTACAGAGTCAAATACCTTATCCAACTGTAAATACAGACATATATTACAATATTCAGTTAACCTTGCCTTTGCAGGCACCTCCGAATAACAGATGTCTATTCAGATATTTCTGAACCCTTTTCTTCATATTTACACATTTAACTTCTATATAAAAGACACAAGACCATAAAAGTCAAACTTGTGTCATCCCCATGAATGTCCTTTATAGTTTGTACATAAAGGAATTCAAACTTTGATGAATCATATTAATTCTTTCCTTTTTAATGCATCCTTTTTAGGGGCTGTTCCAGTAAAACATACCTGGGACCCGGGGAAGGCACTTTTAATGTGGGGTACACGCCTGTAGATGCAAGATAGAATTTTCTTAAAAAACTGCCTTCCCTGGGTAACACGCATGTTACAATGGAACAGCCCTAAGGATGTCTACTTCCATACAATCAATGCTGACTTTGTAACTGAAAATGACACAACCATTACATTATAGCATCTCTGATATAATATCACATGTTAACTAAGTGCTACAAATTCTGGGAGAGAATGAACATATAGTAACTTTGTTGCAACTTCTGTCTCCTACTGAACAATGAAAAAGAAAAATAGTTAACAATTCTCAAAAAAACATACACAGTCCAGTGAAAGAAAATGTTGAAGTCAACAAAAAGTATACAATACCCTTGAAATTTTTTTGTGATTTATGAGATCCCACTGATCAGCCACACGGGGTTTCTATAATGCAAAAGCCACATTACCTCAATCGTGTCACACCAAAAAAATTATCTTACCAACATTCACATTTGTTTGAGTATTTTATAAGTGGAATCTTCAACCTGTACAAATAAGATACATTATTTTAATACTCATTTCCATATCCCATATGATGATGGATTATTTTTTCTATCCTTTCTAAATGGAACTAAATGGTAGAAGATGGGGAAAAAAGTTCTAACCATTATCCAAAGGTAACGGATAACAGAAAAGGAATCAAAATTGTGTTCTTTTTAAACTAATGTATGCTTTCTCTTCATACCATCTGACTATATGGGTTCCAATATGCACAAGTTCAGGCTAATTATTTGATGGAGTTGTTAAGTGAATGTTTTAAAAATCTATTAAATTTAATGCTTTTTCTAACTGGTTGAACATCAAAGCAATAAAATCAACCACAAAAGTTTCAGCAATAGGAATAACACGAAAACAACAAGGCATTGCTCCCATTAACAACAAAATATTTAAGTCATAGATGAAAAAACAGAAGAGGAGCACACTAGACAATACTTATTTCAGAAAATCCAACACAACAAATGTGAATGATGTAATACTTGTTACTGTCATATAGCTTATCGTTTCCATGCCAGAATAATCATCATCGAACTATCATACAGACCCAGTCTTTTCCCCACTTCATAGGCCCATGCACTGTATTAAACATCTTTTTATTGACAGCACACTTGTGAAACATTAGCTGGGTGAACGAGGGGAATCCGGCAATGACAGGTAAGTATTACTTCATTCAAATTAGTTTTAACCCCCCACCCATTTTAATAACATTAATATCTTAACTGCTGCTATTGCATTGGTGAATTTGCCAGTTCACCTCCCAAAAAAAACACCTGGTAAAGACAAGGAATTACCCGTATGAGAGTAATGTCCACTGCTGTAACATGGTATCCGCTTGGACCACTATGAGTATAGGTCCCAGAGAAAATATGCCTTTATTCTGATGTGCCAAGGAATCAAGGTAAAAGTAGAAGGTAGAATGTGACATTTGAAATGTATCCTTTTTCAATCCTCCAATGATGAACAAGTTCGATAGGCCCATGAGGTAGCAATAGCTTGAACCTCATGGGCTTAATCTTCATAAATGAAAAGTCCCAACAGTGGATGCCGAAATATCAGGCAAGCCCTTTAGGGGAAGAAAAGATGCTTTCCACCTTTTATCCACCTTTAACTCATTAAGCCCAATGCCACTTGTAGGCATGATGAGGTTGTACCCTACTTCCGAGCTCTGCAGTATCAAGGTCGTTTACGATACAGCAAAGTGTGTGGTATTCCAGACAAGTACACTGATGTAGCTCTACAATGATCACAAACAATCCAGACTTTTGACTCACATTACAGAGGGAAAAATAATTTTTTTAAACCCAGTTGTCTAACACCAAAAATTTGCAGTTTATTGGAACCAGATTTTAGACCTTTTGGATGGAGGTCTAAGGCTGACTAGTCTGAACTGCACACAGACAGGCAAACCTTCGCTAAAACAGGATAACTTTGAGGTCTATAGTAAAAAGGTGGCCAAGACAAAAATGAATAAACAAATACAGCTTTTACCCTTCTGCACATGCACAAGCAAAATAGCCAAACTGAATTTAAAAAAAACAATGTTTCTAACAAAACTAGGTATATGGCTAAACAAAAATCTCTTGGAAGCATATGCATTTGGATGTATTCAGAATTAACATCCAAAATGCATTTCCTCCCCCCATTTCAGGCAAAAATGACAAAGATCTCTGGGACTGAATGAGTTAAAAGTGACCAAATAGAATTGTAAAGAACTAACTGTTCATAAGAATCAATCTTGATCATCCTACACAGGAACAATTGTCACTGGGGATCAATATAGGGAGTGGAGCTACCAAAGGAAACTATTCTTACCAAGAAACCTGATTAGTGAAGGACAGAAAGAAACTCATAACTGCCACAAAACTGTAGACAACCTTGTTCTACTGACATGGTATAAAACTCGCTCATTCATCTCAAGGATGTCATGGAGAGCTTTACGGGTAAAATTCTCAATAGAAGCTTCACCCAAAGGTTTGCGGGGGTCTTTTGATAAAGATCACAACATGCATGTAGTTCCATCTGGGCATCACAGAGCAAGACTGGTCTCTGCAGCTCAAAATACCTTATAAGATCAAAAATATGAGAAACCAAAGTAATGGCCATGGCCATTGAAAATTTGAGCATGTTGGATAGGGCTGCCCTTTACAGCAGAAACTAAGCATTTTCTCTCCTTGAAAAGGAGCAGAATATCAACCACTGTACTCTCAGAGGGGCAGATCTGCAACTGGTTAGGTGTAAAGGAGAGCTTGTTGTTCATTCTTCTTGCAAGCACAGCTGCTAAAGATTTCTGTCCCATTCAAAACTGGAACTATGCTACAGACTGGTGTAGATACCATTGTGAGAACCACCTTGCCTCTACTGGACAGACTGTCCATAACAACATTTTCCTTACAAGATATTATGACAAACTCAAATGGTAATCCCTTTTGAGGCATCCCAGCAAAGTCAGTTCCAAATCTCCATGCAGATGAGAAGGGATGTGTGCATCCTTGTCAAATGAATTATGCTACCACCAGCTTCTCAATAAAGATGACCATCGCATAACAACCTTTTATTTCATCAACACACCCCTATCACCCACATTTCCAAATTATGTGGAGCGTAGATTCTTCTTAGGATCATGAACCCTAAAGAACTAGCACTTCTCAGTCAAAGTGAGCAACCCACCCTGGATCTTATGTCTGCAAACAGTTAGGAGTGGGGTTCACAGGTATGCATAGGAACTCTGGCCAGGAACCAGTCCCAATTTGACACAAAATTCAAACAGTGGTGAAAATCATGTCCTAAAGAAATCTGAGTTGAGAGGGAATCCCAGTGCAGTTTCCACTTTGAATAATAGTTAACCTGTAGTATTTGATGTACTAGAATAAGAAACCAGCAACACATGGTACTATTCCAAATTTTAAAAAATTACCAAAAGAAGTGGGAATCCAATGAATTTTAGTGTTGACTATAGTTACATATTGCTGAAACCAGAAATGTAATATAATAATAATAATAATAATAACAATAAAAAGAGTGGAGTTCTAGCATTTCTCACTATAACAGAAAAGTAACAATGTGCAACCACCTGAACATACAATTAAAATAAATAGCTGGTGTGCAACCCCCTTCTGCAACTCTAAAACTCAGCATAAAGCAGTAATGAAAAATACGTCACAATTGTATTCAATAAATTAAAAATAATGGAGGTCACAATCAATTTTGGCAATAACTCAGAGACAATTACCTATAAAAAAAATGTAAATCCTCGGAGCTGCCCAAACACTGTGCAGACAGTTACTTAAGAAAAGGTCACTGCTGAATATTGTTAAACAATGCTCTAACTTACAGAAAGCTAATCCAATAAATGAATAAACACTGAACTAATGGTAGGACAGTTAAGGAAAACATATTCTGATGTTTAATTCATCTTGGTAGACATTTAGCAAGCAAAACTCTTGCACAACATTCTGAGTTCAACAAATGCAAATGGCATTGGCAGAAAAGAAGATGATTACTATGCCTTGGCCTGTGATGTGGGAAGCAGACTGGGTCTGAGTTTTCTACGAAGTTTACAATATGGGAGAATGAATTATTATGATATGGATGAGGGTAATTCCATCCCAGAAAAGGTAAGCTATCCAACAGTGACAGGTAAAATATTGCTGATATGACAAGTAACAAACTTCTACACAATCATACTGAATGGTATTAGGACCCAAAACATGTACACTTTCAATAACAGTTCAAGTCCAGTGGAAAAAAAACTGTATATCCATTCCTTTCAAAGCAAAACCTTGAATTCCTTCAATATCTTTTTAGCCTATATAAACATGGGGGAATCATTATCAATGTGTTTGACAACTGGCAGGAACAAGCTTGGACTAATAGCATGCAACTAATTCAAACTAAAACATTCGTTTTCCTCACATACTGCCTGCATCGTTCTTTTTCCCTTCTTTTCTACTGCCATTTTTCATCTATGTACAGTCAAATCTAATGGTTTCTATGTATCAGTCTATCATAATGGTGCTTAAGTACTTTTCCACCTACCTGTGTCCACAGAGAAAACTCCTATTCAATATTTTATCCCACCAAATATTCATTTTTTTGAACTTTGTCAATTGCATTACAGAATTTACACAAACATTTTGTAATAATTCCACAAATCTGAAATGAATGGCATCTATGTTATCTCTTATTACCTTTTGCTCTCTGTCCTGCAGAGAATTTCTTGCCTCTTTTAGCTGCTCACTGAAGACACTGAATTCTTCTGGGGATAATTTTCTCTCAGCTATCACAAGGGTTCTGAGACCAAGCTGCAACACAAAGTGGTCAAGTTCAAAGTCAGATGAAGTGAAAAGTGTTATCAGATGAAGGCATAGTTTGAAATCCAATTAGAGAACAAAAGTTAAGGCAAAAAGAAATTTGCAGATAATGTCTTTCTTGGATATTTTTTTTACTTATCTCTAGATTTAGAACTTCAAGATTATGAAAAGTTAGTCTTTGTGGCTAAATGCTGAGCTTCCACTATCAGTGTGTTATCAAAAGTGTCATGGGCAAAGAGACTTACAGAAACAATTTGTAATACAAATGGGGATAACTCTTAATGATCAGACATATTCCAATTTTGTAATACACAGAGTCATGATACAAAATCTTACCAAATTTTATTATGAAATGGGTCAGAAGAAAATAAGAACAAAGAGTTTGACAGACATAGACACTTCATTTGTGGGTGTATAATATCAACAAGAGTGGCCACATACTCACCAATGCATACTCATTTACATGCTGAAGAGTAATCTGCTTGTCTCCTGACACCACACGGTCTAAAATAGCTGACTCAGCACCTTTACATAGTAGACGAATTTCATCTGGAATGAGACTCTGAAAATTAACCCTTCTCCTCATTTTTTTATTAACTCTTCAGGAAATTGTCATGCATTAGTGTAACATACTGTATATACCTGAATGTAAGTCAGATCAAATGTTACTACAGAGACCCAGACTTGCTGTCGCATACTGCAGCAGATCTGAGTCTATGCAGTTCGTTAGGAGTAATCATTAGAACAACAAAGGCCCTGATCTACTGACCTGTGCATCATACAACAGCAGATCAGGGTCTATACTGCCTATACTTGGACCCAACTTATAAGCAAGTACATAATGTCATTCATACTCGCATGTGCATGGATAAGTATCAAATAACTAGAATATGGATGCCACACCACTGTGGCTTAAAACTAATATAAACACAAAACCAAACCAAGGTGGGATGGATGTATGGATGTATGAATGAATAATCCTATATACCCCTAATATTATCATGGTGGGGATAAGAATAGCCCCTAATATAATCATGTTGGGGATAAGAATAGCCCCTAATATAATCATGTTGGGGATAAGAATATAAAAAAGGAGCTAGATCATTTTAAATTTCAATTACTATACACTTACATATAGGTTGGATCCAACTGCACTGATCCAGATTTGCTGTCATATAATGTGAACAACAATGACCCTGATAAGCTGATTCATTATGCAGTGGCAGTTATTGGGTCTATGTTATTTGCAATTATTGGGTCTATGTTATTTGCAATTATTGGGGCTGTGTTATTTGCAATTATTGGGTCTATGTTATTTGCAATTATTGGGTCTATGTTATTTGCAATTATTGGGTCTATGTTATTTGCAATTATTGGGTCTATGTTATTTGCAATTATTGGGTCTATGTTATTTGCAATTATTGGGTCTATGTTATGTGCAGTTATTGGGTCTATGTTATGTGCAATTATTGGGTCTATGTTATTTGCAGTTATTGGGTCTATGTTATTTGCAGTTATTGGGTCTATGTTATTTGCAATTATTGGGTCTATGTTATTTGCAATTATTGGGTCTATGTTATGTGCAGTTATTGGGTCTATGTTATTTGCAATTATTGGGTCTATGTTATGTGCAGTTATTGGGTCTATGTTATTTGCAATTATTGGGTCTATGTTATTTGCAATTATTGGGTCTATGTTATTTGCAATTATTGGGTCTATGTTATTTGCAATTATTGGGTCTATGTTATGTGCAGTTATTGGGTCTATGTTATTTGCAATTATTGGGTCTATGTTATTTGCAGTTATTGGGTCTATGTTATTTGCAGTTATTGGGTCTATGTTATTTGCAATTATTGGGTCTATGTTATTTGCAATTATTGGGTCTATGTTATGTGCAGTTATTGGGTCTATGTTATTTGCAATTATTGGGTCTATGTTATGTGCAGTTATTGGGTCTATGTTATTTGCAATTATTGGGTCTATGTTATTTGCAATTATTGGGTCTATGTTATTTGCAATTATTGGGTCTATGTTATTTGCAATTATTGGGGAGCTGTGTTATTTGCAATTATTGGGTCTATGTTATTTGCAATTATTGGGTCTATGTTATTTGCAATTATTGGGGCTGTGTTATTTGCAATTATTGGGTCTATGTTATTTGCAATTATTGGGTCTATGTTATTTGCAATTATTGGGTCTATGTTATTTGCAATTATTGGGTCTATGTTATGTGCAGTTAGATCTGACTTACAGGATATAAACATTGGGTCTTCATGTGAAAATTTAGATTTCATGTTTGTCAGCATTGATTTAAACTGCTAACTTGTGGGGAAGTCACTGCAAACTCAATCAATCCTAGAACTCTTTTTTTCTCCTCCTTTTTGAATAAATCAAACCAAAAGCTTGTGATTTTCACATCAGTTACATATCATCAACCTCTTACATTTCACACAACCTTAAATTTCATCTTGACTTCTAGAAACAATGCCCCAGAAATGGTAGATTACACATCATAATGTTTTTTTAAATTAAGCATGTAAAGTACAACTATATTCTGTATTCCATCCACTGCTATCAAGTCTAACTGCAAAATGAAAAAACCCAGATATGCTGTCACATAATGCACTGGCAGGTCTGGTTCTGTGCAGTTTGGAGTAACCAGAAGAACAGCACAGACCCTGATCTTCTGGCACGTAATGCAATGGCAGATTAGGGTCCATACTGCTTGCAATTGGAATCAACTTATAAGCATGTATATAGTGTCAGAATGACAATTTGGTTAATTTTGGCCTCTTTGCATTGAATTAGAAAATCAGCATTCCAACTCACTGTCCAATATTGCTGAAATAATGCATGTTCATACATGTGACAAGTCCACATTGCAAATGCATCAGGTTTGGCTTCGAATGCAAGAGATTTTCATTCCGTATTGTATCTATGGAAAAACAAAACTGTTCACTTTAATTTTGTACCAGTTCATGGGTTTTTTAAGTTTAAAAAAATTGATGTCTTTCGGCTTCTTATGGAAAACAATGAATGATTAAATAATAGATAGTGAAAATCAGTAAGACATGCTTCATCAATTTTTATAATCCAATCAGATATCATTAAATACAAGCAAATATAATTACAATGCAACTATATACCTATCAGAGTACCTAATCTGAATGCCCATTAATGGGTGATATTTTCCCCAAGATGAGAACTGTACAAAAACAAGAACACCATAACAGTCCTCTTTATATGCACCAGTAGGGCATGTTTAAGTCTGGACACTAAACGATCTCAATGTACTTGATTTTAGTCAAGGTATATAGTTTTCAACTAATCTTACTGCATCAGTTTTTTATTTGACTTATGATGACCGTAACCTTTGACATTTAGACCCAAAATCAGTAGTTTTTTTATATAGCAGTTTTTCCCTTTACCCTCATTTGTGCTTCAGGGACCCCCAAAATTTTAATTTGACCCCCAGTTCTGATGCCAAAGTTTGTTTTTTACACCGTCTGATCACCAATTTTGACACTAAGGGGATCTTTGACTCAATCTTTCATCCCAAGGGGATACACTGCCACTGGTACAAGTCATCCACAATACCTGGCAAAGGAAATGACTCTAGAACAAGAGTTACTGTGCAAAAGCCATTTTTGTTTGAGCCACAATAATCTTAACCTTTCGCATTTTTACGCAAAAATCAATATGATTCTTCCTTACATTAACTGTAAGCCCTCTACATACTCTGGTGAAGGTAAAAAGCACAGAAGTAAAGTTATTAAGCAAAAACCATTTTTCTTCTTTCATTCAAAGCAACCTTAACTACTGACTTTTTGAGCCTAAAATCAATAAGTTTCTTTCTTACCCCAAAAAAGTCATTCAACAAACACTGGTGAAAGTACATGATCAAGAACTTTGTCAAGAAACCTTTTTTTCATATTTCAGCCAGTGACCATTACTTTTTGACTCCAATCAATAGTCTTCTACCTTACTTCAGTGCAAGCCACAAAGTTTAGTCAAGGTCTGTATTGTGGAACTAATGTTACTGTGTGTTAGACATTTTTCTTTTTTTAGTAAAATGGAGGGTCCCAGATGGCTGAATGGTCTAAGGTGCTTGTCCTTACAGTTCACTGACATATCACCTCTGTCATGTGTGTTCAAGTACTGACTATACCAATGTGGGTAAGATAGCCTGCCAGTAGCTTGCTGTAGGTCAATGACTCTACCTGGGGTTTTCTAACTGACCGCTATATATAGCCTATCATGTGCTGAAAAATGGCGCTAAATCCACAAAACCAAACCAAACCAAACCAGTTAAAATTATCCTGACCTTTGACTTTTCAACCCCAATAGCCTTACCCAACTGCAAACCATCAGCATAGGTTACAGTAAATTATCGTGCAGAAATGAAATAGGGAACAGATAGATGGTCAACATCGTTATATGCCTCTAACATATAACAAATATTTTTTAATGTGTTCCTAAGAAGAGGGATACTTCTCTTGAACATTGTATTGCCAAAATTATTTACCTAAGCTGCCAATCAAAATATTTTGGAGTTAACAAATCTGAAGAAGAAAAAACTTTTAGGTTAGTGTTAATGACAAATGACCAGTTTAACTAGCTTAGTGTAATTAAAAGACAAAATACTTCTCAATTACTTAGCTTGGGGCTCTCTGAGGCAGCTGATGGTGTCACTGACAATCCCGCATATTTGCCCAAAGCTGTTTAGAGAAGGTTTTGAGATAAAATATAATCAACTTGGACACACACTTTAGTACAATTCTCAATTTCAAAGCAGGTTTAGAAATGGACATATTTTTCAGTTATTTATCTACCAAACTGAATGCAATGCATAACTATGGTTTAACAGATAGACGATGACATAGAATCGATTTTGCTTCCTAGTATTATCTAATAGGACCCATGCAATGCGAGTGAAACAATCACCCCAGTGCATGTTGTTTATTTGGAGTTAACATCTTCACCCACTGAAGGTTTTTGTATTTATAGCAAAGTATCATGTATTGTACCTCTTTTACTGTTTCATGAGCAGAGTAGGAAAAGAATGCACCTTTTCATTTTAAGCTCTATACTTTCCTATCTTCAAAAACATAACATATGGATTCTAATCTCAACAAAAAAGAAATTTTTAATCTTTTGACCCCCAAACTGACAGGCATTTTTCCCTACCCTAAGGGCAAGCAATCCACAAAGTTTGGTAACTTTGGATGATAAATAACTTGCACTATTGTGCAGAAACCATTCACATACATGGTGGCCACAATGGGTGTCAGTTCAGCACCATTTTCATTTTTTGTACCAACCTGACAACAGAAGTCTTCTGGTGGACTAGTCAAGATGGCACTTTGGGGGCCATTCTGGATGTCTGATCAATACAATTTTTACTTAAGCCTAACCAGACTCTTCTGGTTAAAACCACATACTGATAGTCTAGAACTTTTTGTTCAGGAAGAGCAGCAATAACTAGATTTTCATGAAGGTTGCTATGGTGGTCTTAGTGGCTCTTTCATATCAGAACCATATTAATTTAGGACCAACATAAACAGTCTTTAAGTGAAAATCCCATGTTTGATACTGCCATCCATTCACGTGAACCAGTGATAACATGGTTTATAGATGGCCACCGAAGTGGCCATGTTGGATGTCACAATTACTAGTAAAGACTAACTTTATATAAGTAGGTAAATGTAAATATATGTAAATATAAATGGAGAGGGATGTTATGTCTTCAAGAAGAGATATATATTGCGGGGGAGCAATGCAAACAGTGCCATGCAAGGTGAACTGAATCCAGAAAAATGGGAGATAACCATATAGACTCTGCATGCACAATGCACCAAAAGACGATCAAACAAGGCTATATACAAACAGTGATTCTAGATAACATGTCATGCAAATACAAAACATAAAGAAATTAATTTGTTTCCCAGTATTAACATTTGTTTAAACTTATTTTACATCTAGATGAGCAACTCCTATAAGGCTGAACCTAGAGCAATGCCAGTCTCAAGAAATCATATAACTGCACAATAAAAAACACAACCAAATGCATAAAAAATACACATCCTAAGGGATGAAATATACAGCAAAGATCATGTTAAAAAATGTGCTAAGTAAGAAAAGGCATCCTAAGGGTTGAAATGCCTGATAAGAGGTGAGTACATGCCTATATATAAAAAAAGGTTATGTCCCATGGGCCGAAAGAATGGAAACCAGGAAATGGGAATCTAAATACATTTTAGGTTCAATGAGCAGAAAGAATGGAAACCAGGAAATAGGAATCTAAATACATTTTAGGTTCAATGGGCAGAAAGAATGGAAACCAGGAAATGGGAATCTAAATACATTTTAGGTTCAATGGGCAGAAAGAATGGAAACCAGGAAATGGGAATCTAAATACATTTTAGGTTCAATGAGCAGAAAGAATGGAAAATAGGAAATGGGAATCTAAACACATTTTAGGTTCAATGAGCAGAAAGAATGGAAACCAGGAAATGAAAGTTTAACCAGTATGTTCCTTTCAAAATCAAAAGAATCAACAATTCAAATCCCTTTTTAAAAAAAGGCATTTACATAGGTACAGAGCGTAACATGTAACTACATGTCAATCTTGGCAATATAGTACTGATTAAAAGTTTACTTTAAAATATCATGGGGAAAATTTGCAAACAAGATTAGGAAGATAACTTCCTAATAATCACATGAAGAGCTTTAATAGAAAGGCTGTCAAAATATAAAAGTTACAAACTGTTATATATCTAAATAAAAGTTAATATTTTTTCTTGCAAAGCAATAGGTAATAATGCCAAAACTCTTTTGATTACAAACTATATTAAAAAACAAAAAGGTTAAAAGTCAAAGACATTTTCTGGCAAATATTATCAAAAAGCACTGTTTTCTAGGTGATATCATAGAATCTTTGTCTTCCAGTCTAGAAAATAATACAATACAAACACTGTGTTCAATTGTCAGTGGGCACTGGCAGTGAATGCATTCAGATCAATATTTGCCCTTGAGGAGGTATGCATGGGTCAGGTATGAGTGTGGCAAACAAGAACAAATCAATACCATCCCATCCCTGAGATTTGTACTACATGAACAATGTCACTCACCGATGGTGTTACAAACATTGTTAATGAAGTTTTCATTCTGCACCATGTAAACAGAATTTTTAAAAATTTGAAAAATATCCACACTAATTACAGACACTGGCAGACCAAACTCTGATATGAAAGCCATTGATTTTCAAAATATAGTAGGGGTTCACCTCATAAGCTTACTAGCATCATCACAGTTCAGGGTCTGTAAGTTTTCACAAGTAAGCAATTATGCAGAGAAAGTGGAATTAACTTCACCTTTCCTCAAAATGAAGTCTTCACCCAAAACTGATTTGTAGTGCTCAAGTACAATATCAACTCGTCTTTTCTATCTGTTCAAAGAGCAATGTAAAACAATTATACCATGATATATTATGCTTCTGATCAACTTCTGTTCAAGTTTATGTCTGCAATTACATTTTAATCCATGAAATGGCACCCATACATGAAGCCTGAAGTAAAATTTCATGCATCTGTAGCCTATTCAAGATTAAATCATAATTCCATCGAGGTTTATAAACTGATTATTACTATAGGGAAACAGGTTTATTTAAGATCTCATCCTGCAAAAGTCATCCGTTGATATCTCTCTCCCATTTCTCATCCTGCAAAAGTCATCCATTGATATCTCTCACCCATTTCTCATCCTGCAAAAGTCATCCATTGATATCTCTCACCCATTTCTGATATAGAAGATATTTGCTTGAAATGAGTGAATAACAGATAATTTCATCGAGTGGTGAAAAACTAAGTCAGGAGTGAAAATATTTATGTTTTTCACCCACGAGATGAAATAATGTTATTCACTTGTAGGAAACAAATTTTCTTACAGTTTTTTTTCTATTTTATGATCAAACATATTGGCTAGCAAGATGTTTTGCATAACAAACTAAAGTAGCAAATTTCCTTTTGTATGCCATGTGATGTCAGTGGTTTACCATTTATGTTCTCCTGGGTTTTGTGATTATTCCCACAGAAAATATAAACAGTTATATAATTGTATTCCCCAATTCTAAGTAAAAACTTCACTTTTTGTTGGATTTGAACTTGAGTCATTTTTCATGGGAGGCAGCCACATTTGCCACTCGGCCAAGTATGTAAGAATAACTTCAAATTCATGGTTATCTTGATATTCATACAGCCGTGAAATTATTTAATGCATTTCACACCAATGAATTATCACAATTATTTTACTTGGAAAATCCAGTAATTCATGGCCTAGTGTAAAATAAAGTCAACTATTTTCAACGTTTCTGTCTTTAATTTGATTTATGAAACCAAGGTAAAAATATATATTATCACAGCATTTAATGACATTTATTTTGGCTTACCTTAATTCAAAGGCTTAATAGAGTGATTGTTCAAGGCAACAATTAAAACCATTTCTATTTTCTGACCTCTCTATGCTCACTTCTATCTTTTTTCCTGAACTTCATTCTATGCTGGCAATGGAAAGAAGTCACTTCATCCAAAATTTTGAGTATCGAGAGTGAACCCTGACAACATGAGTATCATGAATGAAAAAAATATTGCTAAAGCCCTCATCTATTCAGAATTTCTCCTTTTAGAAGAATAATTCAATTTAACTTATTGAAAGAAAAGGTTTTTGGCAGGTACTTTAAGGTATTTATGGGTTAATGCATGGAAATATCATGAAATTCTACAGTGTTACAGCATCATAAAACTGGAGATTTGTGTCATGGCCAGAATACCAGAAGTCTTACAGATTACTGATCTCCATGACACTCCTGGAAGATCTGGGTCATATGATATATATATATATATATATATATATATATATATATATATATATATATATATACGCACTGTACATTATGTGACATATATTGTCTTTCTACAATTGCTATCTGGTGACTAACCTTGTTCATTCTGTATGATGACACTCATCCGCTTTCTAGTTGGGTCAAACTCTAACACATGTAATAACTTATATCTTCTCATCTCTCCCTTGACAGTGATGTGCAGTCTATCATCATGTTTGCCATGGTATACAATGCCATATCTGAAAAGATCTTTCATACGTCAAAATATAATCTTTATGGAATTGCATGAATCTAAGCCTGATATTGCAAATCTTTTGAGATTCTTATGCCATCCATCATTTTAAATCTTTTAATGCATCTACTTTACATCAAAGAACGCAATAATGTTATCTTTTATTCAAGGACATTTGTTGTTCTTTTTAAAGTGAAGATCCAATGATAATTAAGTAAAATACTGTGAATTCAATCTGTTCTTGACTTTTAATGATGCCTGAATTTAATCCCTCTTTTTCATCTTATTCATAAAAGTGACCAGTAGTATAATGCATGTATACCTAAATAACCAAGTCAAGACATCAGACTATAAAATCAAAGTCAGAGTGTTAGCAACTTGTTTAATGGAATGAAACCAAATACAAAGGTCAGACAAGTTATATGTGTATGACCAAGTAACTGTTTTCATAACCTCAACGAGATATAAAACTGCATGGTTTTCAAAAGTGTGAATTTGCTGATGATCATATCTGCACCATTGTCATTGAGAACCAAATGAAAGATGTTGAGTGAAAGCAACCATTCATGCAGAATGAGCTGTGATAGCATGATTTTCAAGATGGATGTTATGGTAAGGTCAGATAAGCATTGATTTTCAATATTGCTATGGTGTTTTATGTGAATTGACCATGTCGATACGATCATATATTTGGAACAAGTAGCCATATCAGATTTTCAGGATGCAGCAATTTTGGAGCTTAAATCAGCTTCAAGTTAATAAAAAAAACAACTACATATTGAAAAAAAAACTTTTTCTGATTTTTTTTTAAAATGTCAGTGTAGACTTATGCTTAGGAGAAGTAGCTGTTAAAATTTTTTTAATACATTTTTAGGATGTAACACTGGCACTTTTAGGACCAACTATGAATAGCAAAAGTGTTTTGGTGATATTTCCACACTGATACAACTATGTTTCAATAGTAACAAGGTTTTCTAGCAGGCCCTTTTCATTTATGACCAACAAGATATTGTAGCAAGTGTTTTAGTTAAATCCCCAGGTTCAGAAGAAGGATCTAAAACAAGATTTTCAAGATTACAATCATTGCAGCCATATTCAACGTCTGGTCAGAAGCATTTTCATTTAGAACCAACTGTGTATTATGAGGGGACTTTAAGTGAAAAACCCATGTCACTAAGACTCGCATTCAAAAGTAGGGATAATATTCTCAAGATGATAAAACAAAGTCATCAGAATGGTAGGTAATAGTTTCATTTAAGATCATCTAGACATTGTAAGAAGTATTTTTATTGAAAAGCCATGTTAATATGACATTTGCTCAGGAGGTGACAGGAAAACCAAATTTCCAAGAAGACCATCATGGTGGCCATATTGGTTGTCAACAACATTTTGATTAACCTCTATTAGATCTCATCTCATTTTGTTTGGTGAAAACCCCTGGTCAATATGACCATCCATTCGTGAGGAGTAGTGAAAACAAGACTTTCAAGATGGTGGCCATATTGAATGTTTAAGAGGCACCACTTATATTTAGAACCAACAAGACATCAAATGTTTTATAGGAGAAAAAAACATTTAAATACAACGATCTGTTCACCAGAATTAGTTTTAACAAGATTTAAAGCTGGCTACCATGGCAACCATACTATATGTCATATTGGCATTGACCAACTAAACATCACACCTCTGAGTGAAAATCCATGTCACTCCATTCAGTAGTTCCAATTAGATTTTTGTTTCCAGATAACTACAATAGTGGCAATACTGAATGCATTAAGGGACACTATTTTCATGTTGATATTACTATCCCATCTTGAGAAGCAGCAATGACAAGAATTTAATCATTGTGGTCAAATTAAATGTCTGCGAGACACCGTCTTCATTTAGGGACAACTAAATAAATCTGAGGGAAATGCTAACGGCAATCCACCCAATAACTTCAAAAGTAATGATAACAAACATGTGCTAATGGACAGATGATAGATGGGTAATGGACAACAGGCCATCACATACATTCTTCTTATGCAGAAGAGCTAAATATTGAGAACTTAATAATGTGAAATCACTTGTAACTAATTCTCATAATCTAACAACAAAAAGAAAGGGAAATAAATTAGGTAGCAATAACACAAAAAACACATACTAGATGGGATCTATGACTATACTAGTGTTATTAGAGGTGCTGTGGTATACTGAGAGGCTTAAAAGCAAGGGACCAATCTACTCACCTCCTGCTCGCCTCTACAAAAGCCTTTTCATCAGGAGATGAAGCCTGGTAGTCATAGTCAAACCCATCGGAGGAAAACATATCTGTGACCCCCAATCTTGTTGCCTCTGGATAGTCAACCCGTAGTGTGTGGCACAGACAAAGTACCACAAACAAATCCTCCAGTTCCTCCTGCAACAAGCAAACAAGTCCAGCATACCCACCACATCAAGGCATGTCAACAGAAAACTCAATGTTTCACTCCAAAACCCCAACATAGTCGTTTCTAAAGCACAATTTCCAGTAAATCTTATAAAAAGCGACCTTTCCCGAAACCAAGACATGCCAATAACCTGTAGTCTGCATACACAGCAAACATTCAAGATTTACACAACTTCATGTCCAACGTGCTCACTCCTGGGCAGTTTATACATCTATCGCTGAGGTGATTCTAAGGTAAAGGCAGTCAGAGATGAATAACCACCGTTTCACTGATTACTTAGTGGACTGACAATTGACATTACGTGAGATGATAGATTGCTCTGCCTACCAAATCACATATCATGACTGCTTGTTAACCTCCGACAAACATGCAGTATTTGGCAAAGAAATGTTTCAGTTTAAGTGATATGTTTATTAAAAATGATTTGTATTATTCTTAAAAATGTAAAATTACAACATTGCATAATTATACTACAGTAGACAATATTTATATTTGTAGTTCAAGTTCATATAGTAATAACATAAGCGTTTTATTTTAGTAAATAATAAAAATCAATTTCAAAGCTGCTCAAGAACATATTCATGTAAACAAAAATTCGCTGCAAAAGATGCTAATGTATTTAGCATATAATCGTATCCTAATTAATTTATCTGGCTTATGTTTATGCTGCCTTGGAAGTAAATGAATTAAAAATTATTTAAAAAATCATACATAATTGCTGTTTAGAAGTATACTGTTGTACATACTAATTTTTAAGTCTTACTGTGTTTGTCAGACAGAATTTTCATCAGTGATGTCTGTTGATGTAAACATGTAAATGCATGCTTAATATATCGGACTACAATTATCTGAAACCATTGTTTTATGTATTTAATATTTATTATTACATTTTTGTATCCCTAACCCTCCTTCTGCCAAATGAGAAAGTAAAGAGTCACTCAAGTGTCTGAAAGATTGAGACGATAAATTATTATTTATGGGGCAATCAAACATTAAAATGTAAATTTTCAAACTTTAAAATAATACGGTCTGGGGATGTTCAGTCCTTCTTATGCAGAAAAATAATATACATCAAATCCTGAAAGTTAGGGGGTTCTCCACTCATATTCGAGAAACGTTTATTTTTACATATATTTTTCAATTACAATTTCTTTTTCTTTAAACCACTGACGATACATGCTTTCTACATACGTTTATGCAAACAAACATGTTGTAATTGCCATCAATTTTTTTCATATTCAGTTATGGTACATGCAACCACAGATAAAGGACTTTATCCATCAAAGTTTTGTCTATGTTTCGGGAAAGGAATAAATCTAATTCCTCCATTCAGATGATATGGGTATCAACTATCAAAATTACATGGCTCCATCTAACTTCTTTTCACCCATATCAATGTAGAAATCAAGAAATCTTTGCAAAACCTGTAAATACTTATCATAATCAATTCATTATTGCCTGTATGTGTGTAGAATTTACGCTCACTGATTGGTTAATATGCATGATTGACAAATGGCGATAGGTCAATAGCTATAGCTAAGATGATTTTGTGTTGTGTATTTATTCCTTTGCTGTGGTAGAGTCCATTTGACTGCACAGGTAAATAAGTACATGAAAGTGGAACAAACCCAGTGCATATATGGAATATCGGCTGATGTTTGTTATCATAGCAATCCTCAGGATCAGACTTGTCAAGTTTCGGTTATCAGTGTCCCTATATGCCTTGTATCAGCCCCTTGTGGCTCAACATACAGGTGTCAGACACTCTTTACAACCATACAAACTACCCCAAGTCTCTCTTCCTGAGGTATTCCTACAGAAACAATTCAGAGCTTGGCTGGTGCAGTATGTTGTGACAGGATTTGCCCCCATTATACCAAAGATTATTTATATTTACAATAAAGCTTGTACTGAACCTACATATTGTATGTTATTTAAATGCTTCAAAGAAAATATGTATTTAATTTTTTATATTCAAACATGAATTTCTAGTAAATTTCTAGAAGCTTATGTAAGTAGATAACTTATTTTCAATTGCACACTGTCACTTATTTGGGTCATACTCACTGACTCCCCCAGATCCACAAAATACACCTGTCAAATCTTAAAATACCCCCAACGCTGGAATGTTGACACATTTGGATAAAGTTGGCTCCAGAAGGTATGTGTCAATTGATTTCTGACAGCACATAAACACAGTAGAGGCTATGTTACGCCATTGCCATTGGAGTAAGAATCTAATGTTTCTCCTATTACTGTAGCAAATGTGTGACTTGGCACACCATGAAACGAAACAATTACATTAGTTTTCTCAAACTGGTCACAGCATGTCTTACCGAGAATCTTCCAACAGGCTGTGGTTGACCCTCATTTGTTTCACACAACATGCCTCCCACTTCTTCATAACGCACTCCATTCACAGAACACTGTCGAAACTGCATGTCATTCTCTGTCAAGGTCCCCGTTTTGTCTGTAAACAAATATTCCACCTGCAATAGACACACACACACATTAACACTATTGCTGAAAAAATGTGCAAAGGACAACCTAACAATGAAGTAAAAACACAAACCTAAATTATCATATTATGATGTAATTCATGATCAGGGGGAGTAAAACAGTTTATAACAAACTTGTGTCTTATGTAATTCATGGAACTTTTCACTTTTTAACCTAACTTTGTTTTAGCACAAGATCCATTCTACATACACAAACTGGCATGTCCATTATTATTTTGTCATGGAATCTCACAGTATTTATGCTAAAATACTTTAAACTGCAAAAGATTGATAAAACTGGTCATTCAGATGTGAATATAAATACATGATGCAAATTTAATTTGCATACATAAAGAAGGTTCTGAATAAGTGGTCCTACAAGAATGCTCTCAGCATAAAGTAAAATAAAACAGCATAAACAAAATTCTGGAACGTTTTAAAGGGGCAAGAAAGAAAAAAATCAGATTATCTATGCAAAGACTCGGATGTACTAAATTTGCCAAAAGTCATGTTATTTTCATCAACTTACCAAGATAACAAGGTTTCAACTGAAATAGTTTCAGTTAGTAGGGTGCAAATAATACCAAAACCTTTATGTGGTTTAAAAGCATAGAAGATAATAAGCCTGTACTTGTGAGCATGTTTACTAAAATTGCTAAAATGAGTCTAACTGAACAATCAAGATCAAAAAGTTTTAAAAAAACTAACAAATTAAAAATTGGCTAAATTACCTGAAAATCTAATCAGGAAATAAAAATATGCATACAGACATGATTATTACAATTTGTTTGTTTACATCATGCATTTTCTGTGTAAATTCACAAAAACTGAATTATCAATATACATAACGATGTATGGGTGAACAGCAGCAATGCAGAATGCCCACTTTTCAGATTTACGGTACTTACTGATCATGGTACAATTGAAAACATTTTGGTTTGATCTGCAAATTTTAAATTTTACAGGGGCCATAACTCAACAATACAAAAGTGAAAATTAAACCTTGAGATTTTTCCATTTTTGGGCTCTACTCCCTCTGAAAATCAAACCTAACCTACCATAATTGCCGGATTTTAAGTCCATGCAGAGTATAAGTCGAATAAGCGAATTTGGAAATTTTCCATCATTCATCCATATATGTCGATGCTGAGTATAAGATGAAGCCAGATCAATACCTCGACTTCATCTTTTTCACTTTGTTCCTCACAGCATTGTGAATTTTTTCCTTAATGTAACTCAGTAACTTTTCAGGTCAGGATCAATAAATGTAACTAAAAGTACCTAATTTCTTTCAAACAAAGTATTTTAAATGTATTATGTACTTTTAGCTACATATAATGAAACTGACCTGAACATTTTTGCACATAAGATAAAATTAACTAAGCTGTGTGGAATGAAACTATAATAACTTCCATTTTCATAAATATTAAACGTATCAATATATGCTATTTCAGATAATCAGCAATAAGGAAATTCCATCATTAATGCTAAAATGCTTTTTCCACAATTTTTGGGGGGGTGGGCAGAGTGTTAGAGAGAGATGCATATTTTTTCCTTGCATTTTTCTTCTTGCACTCATGATCAAAATAAAACATGGCCCTATATATATATATATATATATATGAGAGAGAGAGAATAAGAGGCCTTTGTATTGTTTTTTTTCTATACCTTATTGCCCCTGTTTAGTTGAAGCCTTTGTCAGAGAGAGAACAAAATTAATAAATAGTAAATGAAAACTATGAAAATACATACCATACTCCTTCAGGGTTTGAATATTCACAATAGTTATATCCATACAGACTCCATTTACTAGGTTAAATCCCAAGAATGACCATTTTGCATAATGTCTAATTTTCTTTGCAAGTATATTGACCTCTCCATTCCCAATAAATAAGATTTTTTTTCAAGTGCACATACTCTTCTCGTACTTAGGCGGTAATTGTTTTCGATCTTTACTCATGCTATATGTTACTTTAAATTGCTGTCAGTCCCATCGGCAAGTTCAAAAGATGTCACTGGTTGAGAAATTTACACGAGTAATACTTGGCATTTCCTTTCATTATATGGTACCATATTCATAATATCAAAAACTTATGTGACATACGATAAAGTGATTTGGATGACAAAATCCATATATAAGTCAATTCGGAGTATAAGATGAAGCTAAGATTTTCTGGTCAAAAAGTATCAAAGTATCATCTTATAGCCCAGCAAATACGGTAGATCATTCTGCTACTAAAACTTCTATCAAATTCACTTCCAATCCATTAACTGCTTTAAATGAAACAGCATGTGTGACATATGTGATAGAAGAAATGGGTAACATTAAATTCTCCCTCTACAAAATATTGCTGGGACATTAATAAAGGAACTAAATCAAACAGAAAGGATTTTTTCTTGAAACATGTCATGACATGAAAACCTCTGAGTGAGATTGTGCTCAAAAGATAAAAATGAGCAACAAACTGATCTATATTAGAGACCAAAGGTATTAGCTTCACCAACAAACTGATCTATCTTACATATATCAAAGGCATTAGCCTCAGAAACAAACTGATCTATATTAGAGATCAAAGGTATTAGCTTCACCAACAAACTGATCTATCTTACAGAGATCAAAGGCATTAGCTTCACCAACAAAATGATCTATGTTACAGAGATCAAAGGCATTAACTTCACCAACAAATTAATCTATGTTACAGAGATCAAAGGCATTAGCTTCACCAACAAATTGATCTATGTTACAGAGATCAAAGGCATTAACTTCACCAACAAATTAATCTATCTTAAAGGAATCAAAGGCATTAGCTTCAGCAACAAATTGATCTATGTTACAGAGATCAAAGGTATTAGCTTCACCAATAAACTGATCTATGTTACAGAGATCAAAGGTATTAGTTTACCAACAAACTGATCAATGTTACAGAGATCAAAATTACAGCTTTTTTATTTCTCTCAACTTGTTTGTGATAAAAAGCTGTGACAAAATCTTTCCCACCACGCGATGAACTCAAGCCAACACAAGATGTCCCCTAAAAGGTAATTGTTGCCCTTCCTGCTTTTTTCCAAAAGAATCTGAATATTCCATTATATTCTTAAGTGCTATTAAAACTTTTAAGAGATTTATTTTCCCTTTCATCCTGAACACTCGCTTGTTGAACACCATTTTTAAAAAAACACAAGCATAAGTTTGATCATGCAGACATTTTGCATCACAAAATGTGTGCAGTTTAAAGCATCTGATGTACTCTGGTAAAGTCAGTCAGGTTCCCTGACCAATTCCACCGAATCTAATATAAAACACAGATCTGAAGTAAACATGGACAAGCCAGTATCCGGATTTTACCTCAAACAATTGTATTTCCAAAATCTGTGCTTTTATTAGTTTCAGCAACAAACTGGTTACAGAGATCAAAGATATTAGTTTAGGAACAAATTGATCTATGTTATGGAGATCAAAGGTATTAGCTTAGGAACAAATTGGTCTATGTTACAGAGATCAAAGGTATTAGCTTAGGAACAAATTGTTCTATGTTACAGAGATCAAAGGTATTAGCTTAGGAAGAAATTGTTCTATGTTACAGAGATCAAAGATATTAGCTTAGAAAGAAATTGGTCTATGTTACAGAGATCAAAGGTATTAGCTTAGGAAGAAATTGGTTTATGTTACAGAGATCAAAGGTATTAGCTTAGGAACAAATTGATCTATGTTACAGAGATCAAAGGTATTAGCTTCAACAACAAACCGACTGATGTTACAAAAATCAAAGGTGTTAGCTTATCAACATGATTACTCCTTTCATCATAATTCTCAAAAAAATCAAGATGGAAAACTTGTATCCCATCAACTCCAGTTTCCCATCTCCTAGTCACTGCCCCCACCCTATTTCCTATAATCACTAATCACACTACAACCATTACCTGTCCCAGTTCCTCATTGATATCAGAAGTATTTGCTTTTGCTGGTTGATTTCCTCCTTCATCATACATTTCTATGTCCCAGTCAAAATACATGGATCCCACAAATTTCTGCAGCTCTGAATTAAGACCAAAAAAATACTGTAATGCTTGTAAGTTTTACATACAATTTGTATTAATTTGTTTTGTGTAATTATATGAAGAAATAGTAATTACAACCTCTTTAAATACCTACAAACTGATTACAATGAATCTTTAAAGGACTCCAATAATATGATTTGCAAAGTTTGTTGACAATCCATCAGTGAAAACATGAGATAAAATATTTTCAAAGAATTTATCAAAAGATGACACTGGATTAAAACGTGTGTGAGTGTGTGTGATTTAGATTTTTAATGTAGCTTTAACAATTTTCCAGTCATATCACTACGATGTCTGCAGTGTGGCAGCTTAAAGCAATTTGTAGCACTTGGGCATCATGCTGCAGACATGTAGCATCGTGTCCCACCCAATCACATTATCTTGACACCAGGCCGACCAGTCCTAACACTAACCGCTTAATGCTGAGTGCCAAGCAAGGTAGCTGTTAGTACCATTTTTGTAAGTCTTTGGTATGACTCGGCCAGGGTTCTATCCTACGACCTCCCGCATCCGGGGTGGACACTCTAACCACTAGGCCATCAGAGCAGTCCAGATTAAAACATGAACAGACTGTCACTAATTGCTTTCTTATCTTTTGTAACATTTACTCTGCACACACTAAAAACTGCTTTAATTGTACATTTTGTTACATATTATATTATTTTTACCTCAAGTCACAAAGTTATACATGGTTTTGAAACAGTTATCTTCAAACTTGAAAAACAAATTAAATGACAGGATCATGTTGGTTAATCTATGTTTGGTACTGAATTATATGACACATTCAGATGTCCTGTTACACAACAGTGAAAATGAACTATTTTTATGCGATACCAATTTTTGTGGATTTCACCATTACTGCAAATGAAAAATGTACAGATTAATCTATCAATGATCCTTTTGTGGAAACAACAGAATCATACCCAAATCCATGACTTTAAGTACCGTATACACTTGCTTACAGAGTCCAAATGCATTGAACTGCCAACACATAATACACTGGCAGCTCATGATCTATAAGGATTGTTCTAGTCATTACTCCTAACAAACTGCATAGACCCAAATCTTCTGGTGCATTATGTGATGGTAGATCTGAGTCTGTGCCGTCTGTAGTTGAACTTCACTTATTGCCATATATAAATATGGCATTAACAAAATGTTGCTTTTCACAACACCTTAAAAACTGATACCCACAAATACGGTCTCTACTCAACTGTACAACAAGTCCAACTGCAAAGACCTAGATCTGATGCCACATAATGCATCAGTAGATCTGGGTCTATGCAGTTTGTCTGGCAAAATGAGAAGTAACAAAACACAGAGAACAAACAACATTATGTGACAGTAGATCTGGGTCTATGCAGTTTGTCTGGCAAAATGAGAAGGAACAAAACACAGAACAAACAAAATTATGTGACAGTAGAGCTGGGTCTATGCAGTTTGTCTGGCAAAATAAGAAGGAACAAAACACAGAGAACAAGCAACATTATGTGACAGCTGATCAGGATCTATGTTGTTTGCAGTTGGACATTAATTATAAGTATATATGATAGAAATGAATAAAAAATAAATGGAGTTTTACTTACCAACAGTAACATATAATGAAATAGGAATGACATAGTTATACAGTACAATGAAAGACAGGAAATCTTCTATAATTCGTTTAACCTGAAATAAAAATGTAACATGAATTCTTATAATTTCAGAGACTTGCTTGTTTTTGCTTCATAATTTGATCTATCAATTCTTCACCTGAGCAATTAATCAACAGGTGTTTGATTAATTCAGAGTAAAATTCTGACTATTCAGATTCATTAAAGGGTAAACAAACTTATAATTAAAAAATACACAAAGCTCCCAAAAAGTAGAAAACAAAATAATTCTCATGTGTTATTCAATACAGAATAACTGATAATATTATAAAACATATTCATTTATTTCAGAAATGCAAATTAAAAGATTGTGACATAATTACTTCATAAAGTTAAAACTTAAATAAATATTGCCATCTGTAAGCATCTCTTGTGACCAATGCAAATACACTCAAACCTGTCCTAATGGTCACCTGTGTTCAGAGGTCACCCGGCCACAATGGCTATTCTAATTCACCCCACCCACAGTAAATTTCCTATATAAATTACCTGCATTTAACAATTATCTGCCTTCCACAATCAGTGTCCAGGTATTTCCTAACTAAGCAAATGTTTCATCCTGCTTAAGTGGTTGCTGGAGTATATCAAATTCAAAGGTGTCAGTATGGTGACTTGGAAAGCAAGAAGCTTTTCATCGTTACAGGAGAGGGTTGATGCAATTTGTTTAACTGGATGTCGGTAAAGTAGTTGCAGAAAAGGAAGTCAACAGCTATAATTAAATATCTTCATCTATCTGGCTGTGAACTAAAGCTAACTCTGATGAAAAAATGTTTGCCTTCGAGAAGAAATACGAGTTACATTCCTTTTCATTAGGGTCAGGGGTCATTCAATATTCAACACATGTCCATGAGAGCAGTTGAAGTTTTGGTTCATGGAGCACACGAAATAGCAGATATACAGTGCTTCTTTTGAGTTCTGTTCATGATTGTCTCTCAAATAAACTGCCTGTCTTTTGATCTTCTTGAGCAACTGAACAAGCCAGATATTGTGTAAACAATTTAAGATCATTGTATATGTTTCATTTGATGATGATTAATTTCTGGGATGAAATAAAGTGAGCATGATACAATAATCCTGTGAAACATAAATGTGGGAGAGAACAACATATAACAATAATTAAGACTTTGTTGTACAGTGCACAAAACACAATCTTGATAATGTAATAAAAATAATAATAATAATAATAATAATGATACTTGGTGCATGGTATATGTTCAAAAATGAATTTTAGAAGGTGAAATCATCTGCAACAGTTATCGATATACAATGGCCAGTTTTGCTGTTTCCCATTAGTGACTGCTATTGACATTTTTGACTCTATATTGAAATGATGTGGAGTTTTCTGTACATTTTGTTAATTCTCTTCACTGAAAACTGGAAACTCGTGTCATTCACATTTCCAAAGCAATTTTGTTTAATAGTCCTTAAGCATTAATATAATGTAATTAATGAATAAGTTGTAGCAAATGACTTTTTCACAGAGCTTAATAAAATATACGTTATTAAATGTAACTGTTCTGCTCAAATTTAACATTCTGCGTTACATAATTACATGAACAATGTTTACACCTCTCTGCTTCAACAAATTATCCGAATATCCTGTGTACTATTGATATTTGAACTTTCTGAGAATTTTGCATCCTGAACAAACTTTGTCAATGACACTGTTCTATCAAACCACAAATTAAAACAGCTAAACATGTGTAAAACAAACTTGGACAGAATTTTATTTCAGTCTTTGAATATTAATTGCAAAAGCTGAAAGGCATGTTTAATGTCGTGATTTGAAGTCAACCTTCTAAACCCAATGACTCTGGACCAGCAACAATTGAACACAAATAGCAACATTTCATAAAAAGTTATTGTTCCGCTATTGAGAATTGTTAATTTAAGGCTTCCCAACAGGCACTGAGGACTACAAGTTACTTACCGTTACTTGGGCATCTATCTCGATATTTGGAACATACCACGGCTGACCAATTTGAGGTTGGAAGACATACCAGTACTTGAGGCCTGTGGATATTGATGCCTCTATAAACAGTATCACAAGGAATATTAGCAGGAACGTATTCATTTTCCTGAAAAATAAGCAACAACCATATTTTATCTGCCTTAGAAGTAAAAAAAGGACACTTAAACACACAAGAGCAATCTTCCATAATAACCATGAATGCATTATTTATTATTCAATCAGAAATCACTGTGATCAAACTCATGTCCTACCCAAGATATCAATCAGAAAACACTGCGACAGAACCCATGGCCTACCTAAGATATCAATCAGAAATCAATGTGACAGAACACATAGCTTACCTAAGATATCAATTAGAAATAACTGTGATCCAACTCTGGCAATAAAGATTTCAATCAGAAATCACTGTGATACAACCCATGGCTTTTAAAGAATCATTTAAAAAGGTTAATTTGTGCTACCATTTATGTGCTTTTATATAAATAATAAACTTTCCATGCAAATGGAGACATCTCATGACAGTGGTTATGTATCTTATACTCTCAAAGCTTTGTATAAGACACATTTTTTGTGTTGTGGTTTAACACCACTTTTTAGTAAATGATAGGCTATATATGGTAGCCAGTACAAGTGGTGGAGTAAGAAATGGGGAAAACCCTGGTAACAACCACCAACTACGGAGAGCTACTGGCAAGCTTTATCTGACTTGCTTTCAAGATAAAAAATATCATAGGTTTAAGACTAGGTCACAACAAAACAAAATTCTGATTCAACAGAATCCAATGTTTACAAGATGTAAAACGGAAAATACAAATAGATTAGTAAATGTGAAAGTGGAAGATATGAATAAAAACATATCCTAATAAGCTAATACTGAAAAGGTCCAAAAATGATGATGTGTCTGTTGTAACTCCCAGAGTGTTGATGCTCCAACAGTCTTTTTCATGAATCATAGTAATATAATTCCAGGTTTGAATTCACTATAAATTCCAGTGATTGTCTTTATCCAAGAGTGTTATCGCAGCACTTTTGTATTTTGAGAAAAATAATCACTTGAATTCAATAATTTGAAGAAATAAAATTCAGCCCATCTGGACACAACATAATATACAATTTCAAGGTGACAGACCTTAAAGCAAATGACAAAATCCTCTCCGTTACAATATATATATAGTTCTCTACTTGACCTCAAGTCAAAATTAGCATTTTCTATATATAAAAGAACATTACCTAATGGAAAATAACCTTCTAGAATGGTCCTGATGTTTACAATAACCTGAATTATGTATAATTCACTTAGGAAATTCCAAAACCCAGACCCAAATAAACATATTTACTTCTTCTATTAATAATGATACTGATTTTATTCCCATTCATGTATAGAATAATTTAGCTATGTATTACAATGAATAAAATAAAAATAGTCAATTTGGGTTAAGCAGAAATGAACTCAATTTTGGACAAGGTCAAGTCCAACATAAAATGTTACATTACAATTTATTAAAGCATGTAATGAAATAAAATAAAACTAAATAACAAACAAAGCAAATTAAATATACATAACATCAGTTTAAGAATTAACATTGCTCTCAATATTTGCATGTTTTTTTTTCATTTTAAGTCAGAAGAACACCACTAAACTGAGATCAAAGACAAATGATTATTGCAGAATACCATTTTCAAAAATAATTACATAATAATAATAATTAATTAATAATTACATTTTAAAAAATCATTTGCTTACTGTGATGCTATTTTATGAAATGAACTCACCATATCCATTAGATCAAAAACAAATCTACATGTGTTCAAAACAAATCTACATGTGTTCTTAAATCTACATGTGTTCAAAGCAAATCTACATGTGTTCAAAACAAACATGTATAACCACTGTCTTGAAGGCCTACTGTCACTTTAAATACTGAAAAACATGTTCTCCAATTTTCTCTGTTATTGCATATCATTCACATTTTGTGCTTTTATGCTTCATTTATCCTGAGAGCCTCAGGAAAGAATAGTATATTATACTGAGTTACCCAAATCAAATAAAGTGTTTATTATTATTATTATTATTATGACTGCTCTGGTGGAATAAGTGATCAGAGTGTCTACCAAAGATGAGGTAGGTTGCATTTTCACTCTGGCCACGTCATACCAAAGACTTTTTAAAAAAACTAGCAGCTGCCTCAATTGGCACTCAGCACTATGAAGTTAGCATTAGGAATGGTCGGCCTGGCATTGGGATAATGTGACTGAGTGGGACATGATGCTACATGTCTGCGGCACAATGCCCCAGTGCTAGATATCACTATAAACTGCTTCACTGCAGACACTATTGCGATATGACTGAACAAGTTTTAAAGCAATGTTAAAAATCACAATCACACAAACATATTATTATTATTATTATTATTATGCAATGATACATCTGTTTCTTTAAATGGTAGTTTCCTCACCTTTCTATTCTTGAGAACTTTGTTTGCTTTGCTTTAGAATTAAGGGACAACTTTGTATCTGGTCCAGTATATATTGCACAACCTGTAAAAAGATAGAAAATACTAAATTGGTCTGTGTACAAAACATATTTCCCTACTACAAACCGAATGTCTGGGTCCAGAATAAAAATAATTGGCTGATTAGCCAATACGCAGTCATGACGAAACTTGCCCAAGTGTGACAGCTAACAGTAAACACAGGTTGTGAATGAATAAATGTGGCGAGGTAGATTCAAGCATTCAGTAAGCCCAATGGCATGACTGACCAGAAAAAGGTAAAGAAAATATGAAAATTAGTGCTTGTGCAGACTAGCATTTTTGGAAAATTTTACTTTTTGACTTCAAAAATAAATAGTACAGGACATCGGCTATGTAATGATCAGCCCTTAACATCCAATTTTCACCTTGTGCCATATAAGGACATTGTATCCTTATTTGGATCATAGTAAATATGGCATGCAATGAGTAACGCATTGTAGAATATCCAAACATCATATATCAAGCCTTATTTGGAAATGTAAACAGATCATAGTAAATATGGTATGAATTGATTAACACATTGCAGAATATCCAAATGTGGTATAGCAAGCCTTATTTGGAAAATGAATTACGAGAATCTTGTGCTATCTATCACTGCAGACAGTTAACATAAACCTGATACAGCCTTAACAAATTTATCATTAGCCAAACTTCCTGAAAAACTTAACTCTAGATAGTCATTTTAACTCATCATCATTTCGTCTTTGTAAATAGTTTCATTTACTCCAGTGTAAGGTATAAGATCATTTCATAGCCTCAACCCATGTAACTCCACATAAATTAATGAACTAGAATATTCTAAATGACAAGAAATGTTGCCTCAGTGGAAAGTAAAAATAAAATTTTGAATCTAAATTTCCTCAAAGTAATTTAACTTTAACTATAGCCTAACTGTAGTCTATGGGAAGATGGAATAAAAACAAGAACCGAAGTGGGTCCGACATCAGTCAGTATCTGGTATCTACCTAAACCCCAACAGCCTAGGCATATTGGACAAGAAATATGGGCATGTATGATGCTTTCTAACATTTAAAGATGTTTCTACTTTTTTAGCAATGTTAAACTGGAAATGGTTTATGCCTGGATGCATTCTGTGAACTTTGATTAGCTTCTTTTGAATTCAATAAGTCATTAAAAAGTTTTTCTATTTTTTTAATTAAAAGTGGCCAAATTTGACGACATATCAGCATCACTTGTACATACTTTGAAAGAGGTTCGAGCCACATGTTTTGGTCAAGTTCTCTGTCAAATTCTGCTTAACATTATTTTCAGAAGAAGTCATATAAAGGCTTTTCAAAATTTTGCTACAGCGACTTTATTTGATGCCAGATTGGCACAATATAAAAAAATAAAAAATCTTTATAGAATGCCTTCTGATAAATGGGTAAAAATTCTGTTCTAAAATTTTAAGCTCTTTTAAAGGCTATTTTTTTTAAGAGTGGCCAAATCTGGCACATCTACATCAACTGTACAAAATTAAAAATCCCTTCAGGTAAACAGGTTTTTATGCCTTCTGATAAATAGGTTAAAATTCTGTTCTGCAAATTCTGAGGTCTTTTAACTCTTTACCTTCTGCAAATACTTACTGCCCTGCCTACTAAGCCTGACAAGCAGCCTGCCTTCTAGCAGCTGTTTGTAGCCTGAGTGAGAACTTCTTGAGTTCAAAATAGCACATGCTGTCTACATTTTCTATATCAATCTTGTCCCATGCAAACTAAGGAATTTAATGGAAAATAAAATTTGAAACACTAATGTTTTGTGCCACTCATTTCCACCAACAAGTACATATAATCCACAGGAATCAATGTTTATATTCACATATTTATAATAAAAAAATATACCTCAATATATCTGTTTGTGTTTATAATGTACATTAGACTAATTTTCTCACCACTATTTTGCACATGACTACTATTTTACTGCAGATTTGGTAATTTTCCATAATAATGCCTGATGCAGTCTGTGTACACATAATTTAACTTTGTATACTTCACATCCAACAAAGCCTTCATGTCTGCTGTAGTAGGTGAGCACTTGGGATCAGGCTTCTCACAATTTGTTTTCCGGCATTTCTGTTTGTTTCATCTACCAGTAACTGAATATTTCTTCGGGAAAAAAAAGTAAAAAGAAATCTATCCCCCTTGCATTTTCTTCTAAAATAAATGTTGGCCCTGAAACTGCTGTAAAGTCATCCATGTTTACCGGCCTCAAGTGTTCCAATCAGATTTAATCGTCGTGCATTTCATGCTTAGATTCAGCTAAATCTGAATTGTCAGGTGTTGAAACAGGACTTGTACCAATGTCTGATATTTCATCTTGAATGTGATTTCAATCAATGTCATCACTTTCAAATCCTTCAAAACTTTTGTCAGAATCGTCATCAGAATACAAGAATGTTGCCATTTTGTTTTACTTTCATAATTGACCTTGTTTTCAATAGAATTTCCCGCTTATGTGCTGTAAAACTACTAATATAATACTTTCATCATTTTATGTAAGGAATATTTTCATTGGCTAAATATTTTTAAAAAGAATGTTTGTAATTTCATTCAGTGCAAAGCTTTAATATGAAATGTGTATATCCACCTCTTAAGTTTTCACAACCCTTTGCTGGAAACGTATGTATGCGCCAGCCGGGACAGAGAGAGTATTATTAGCAGCTTTTATATGCACCTCTGGGGTTACAAGGCCATTTTTAGGGTCGCATACATGCATCAGCAGAAGGTCAAGAGTTATGGCTGTCTTTTTAAAAAGCAGGCAAATCTGGCATATCTCCATCAACTATACAAAATTAAAAATCCCTTCAGGTAAACAAATTTTCATGCCTTCTGATAAATAGGTTAAAATTCTGTTCTGCAAATTTTGAATTCTTTTAAAGACTGGTTTTTTTTAAACAGCAGGCAAACTGCACAAAATTAAATATCCATTTGGGTAAAATAGTCCTTTGTCAAATTTAGTCAAATTCTGTTCAGCAGTTTTTGAAAAGTCATTTAATGACTTTTTTTCTCTTCTAGTAACAGTGTTCAAATTGAATGGAAGATTGACACAATCTGCTCAAGTTTTAAAAGCCTTTATGCAAGGAAATTTTAGTCCATTTCTCATCAGCAGATTTTGAAAACTTGTCACTTAAACGTTTTTGTGTTTTCTGTAAAACTGGCCATACTTGATGGCAGGTCAAGAATATCAGTATAAATCTGAAAATCCTTCATCCCAGAATGCTTTCTTTGAAACATGACCAAATTATGTTAAGCAGTTTTGGAGAAATCATGTAAATTATTTTTTTCATTCGCTTTTAGTAACAGTGGAAATATTTGATGTCGGATGGCGTCATTTGTGCAAACCTTACAGGCCTTCTGGTCCAGATGCTTTCTGTTAAATTTGAGAAGTTGTACCAAGGTTTTTCTATATTTTTTATGGTAGCCATATTTTACCACAGATTGTTAAAATTTGTTTAAAACTGAAAGACCTGAATGCTTGAATGTTTACTGTCAAATCTGGTCAATTTCTGTTGAGCAGGTTTTGAAAAGACATTTAAAGATTATTCTAATTTGGTTAATTTTAAGCAGCAGCCATACTGAATGGCAGATGAGCACTCCTTATATCAAATTCATAAGGCCCTAATGTCAGCATGCATTTTAAAAACTTTGGTCAAATTCTATTCAGAGGTTTGAAGAAGTTGACAAAATGTTTTTCTGTTTCAAGAAATTGATGCCATGTCTGATGGCAGATACACATCATCTGTCAAAAAACTGAGAATATGTTTAAAAACTTTTTCCATTTCTATTAATGGCTGACTTATTTGATGGTACACCTCCATATCTGGCATAATTCTGAAAGGCCTTGCTGCCAGGATGCCCCAAATCGAAAACATGAAACTAATGGTCGAGTACCAGTAGTTTTTATGAAGTTAAAAATAGCAAATACTGATGGACAGTTATAAGTGACACATGGATGGTGCATAACACACAACAGATCCAGGGCATACTATAAGCTCACTTGACCGTATAACCAGTTGAGTCAACAACTATCTTACTGTTATCCTGCTTCTGCCTACATATAATGAATAATAAATATGCAACATATCTTTCATACTTTCAAAGTTAACATTAAGATTAATAATGCATAGGATGTATTTATATTTTGCTCAAGTTGCCACCAACTCCCAACCCACTTCCCCCCATTTTTCATTCATCTATACAAGTTCAATTTCTGCATCTAAAACTGTTTAAACTTTACCAAAAATGTAGGGTGTATTTTTCAGACGAGCTCCACGAAGAAGGACATTTTCAGGACCAAGTGAGCGGACCACTGGTTCATGAGGACTACTCTCATTTTGCAGTGTAATTCTGCCAATGAACCTGTACAAATCTGGAATGGGCTGCTGACACTCGATATAAGCATGAAGTTTTGTGAAGTCGTCTACATGCTGGAACTTTCTTGTGTCAGCAATGCAGAAATGAGTCTGAAATGAAACAGGACAGAAATGACATACAAATTAGCATAACACAGTCTAGTATTTGAGAATTAAAGAAATGTTAATCAAGGTCTAACAGTCACACAAGCAATATATTTAATCGTAAATCAAATATTTGTTTATATGAAAGTCTGATTTCATTTTCTATGTTAACATATTATTTAATGCACCTGCAATGCCATGAAATAAATGGGTAAATCTGTGGCTCTTTGGATATCTTTCAAAACCTGATCATAACTAATTTAATATATATTTGAAAAGTGCAAGACAGTCTCCAGGCAGTCAGACAAATATCAGGATTCTTTTGTTTCACTCAATCTGCAGAAATAAAGCAGTTCTACAAGCTGGGTCAACGCTCTGATGTTCAACATATTTTCACACCATTCCCCCCTCCCACCTTTTCTACATCATTGAGCACAACTTACTCTTCCACATGATGTACAGCTATCTCCTGTTATAAAATAGCTTGTCTTAATGTGATTATGGATATATAGAGGATATATTCTTTTCCTACAATAATACTGTTATAACATGGCTTGTCTTAATGTGATTATGGATATATAGAGGATATATTCTTTTCCTACATTAATAATGTTATAACATGGCTTGTCTTAATGTGATTATGGATATATAGAGGATATATTCTTTTCCTACAATAATACTGTTATAACATGGCTTGTCTTAATGTGATTCTGCATATATAGAGGATATATTCTTTTCCTACATTAATACTATTATAACATGGCTTGTCTTAATGTGTTTCTGCATATATAGAGGATATATTCTTTTCCTACATTAATACTGTTATAACATGGCTTGTCCTAATGTGACTCAGCATATATAAAGGATATATTCTTTTCCTAGATTAATACTGTTATAACATGGCTTGTCTTAATTTGATTATGGATATATAGAGGATATATTCTTTTCCTACATTAATACTGTTATAACATGGCTTGTCTTAATGTGATTCTGCATATATAGAGGATATATTCTTTTCCTACATTAATATTGTTATAACATGGCTTGTCTTAATGTGATTCTGCATATATAGAGGATATATTTTTTCCTACATTAATACTGTTATAACATGGCTTGTCTTAATGTGATTCTGCATATATAGAGGATATAGTTTTTCCTACATTAATACTGTTATAACATGGCTTGTCTTAGTGTGACTCAGCATATATAGAGGATATATTCTTTTCCTAAATTAATACTGTTATAACATGGCTTGTCTTAATGTGACTCAGCATATATAAAGGATATATTCTTTTCCTATATTAATACTGTTATAACACGGCTTGTCTCAATGTGATTCTGCATATATAGAGGATATATTCTTTTCCTACATTAATACTATTATAACATGGCTTGTCTTAATGTGATTCTGAATATATAGAGAATATATTTTTTCCTACATTAATACTGTTATAACATAGCTTGTCTCAATGTGTTTCTGCATATATAGAAGATATATTCTTTTCCTACATTAATACTGTTATAACATGGCTTGTCTTAATGTGACTCAGCATATATAGAGGATATATTCTTTTCCTACATTAATACTATTATAACATGGCTTGTCATAATGTGATGCTGCATATATAGAGGATATAGTTTTTCCTACATTAATAGTGTTATAACATGGCTTGTCTCAATGTGTTTCTGCATATATAGAGGATATATTCTTTTCCTACATTAATACTGTAATAACATGGCTTGTCTTAATGTGATTCTGCATATATAGAGGATATAGTTTTTCCTATATTAATACTGTTATAACATGGTTTGTCTCAATGTGATTCTGCATATATAGAGGATATATTCTTTTCCTACATTAATACTGTTATAACATGGCTTGTCTTAATGTTACTAAGCATATATAAAGGATATATTCTTTGCCTACATTAATACTGTTATAACATGGCATGTCTTAATGTGATTATGGATATACACCTCTCCCTCGATAACTCGCACAAAATGGGGTCCACAAACATAGACCGCACTATAAACGAGGCACGAGTTACCGAGGGACCTCCAAAAATTGGGGGAAAAAAATCGCTTTGACATCGAGAAAACCGTAACCGGGGGGGGTGGGGGGGTGGCGTTAGGGAACAGGGCTCTTTAATGACTGAATGACTGAATCCTCATTTTACAATCATGTCAATAATAATTTTTAATAATGCACTTTTTCTAATGAAGTTGTTTGTTATTCTGTGAAAATAACATTTTTTGCCAAAATATCCAACATATGAAAGATCATTCCAACTGGTTTGAATAACCATCAGGTGTACGCAAAAAATCTGTGTTTTACGTCATTGCTTTTTGTTTTCTTGATGAGTCTGGTTCCTGTAATGGTGTTTAATAGTATCTTGCCAAACTGGTAGTCCATAATTTGGGAACTAGACTAACTGTTGATACACCACCAACAAGATTCCTTTTCTTCAAAAACATGCGACATTTTTTCATGACACGTCATCGTCGAAACTCAATTTTGTATTGTTCAGTTAGTACAATGTTAATGTCGTGATTTCAGTAGAAGTAATAAAGAAATTTCTTATCATCCCTGAGGATATCTCAAAATGCCAGTTCAAGAATTTTCTGAACCTCGCTTGCCCACAATGGTCCATATCGGTGAAATGAAGCTCAATATTTTACGAAGTATTCATTTCGCGTGGCTGCCTTGTTATCTTTGATCACAGTTATGAAAGAGTAGGTTAATTTAAGGTTGTTTCTGTTACATACACAATAACGTTTATTATAGTGTTCAATTGATCAAATGAAGTGAGTTCACCCAACATATGACCGAGGCCGCTAGATTTTGAGTTAGTCCGATTTTTGTGCCTTTTAACTTTTCTTTTATTCCACCTCTTTTTTTTAATTCAAAACACATAATTAACGTAATAATACAAAGGAGGCCAGCTTTTAATTCAGTGCAACAATACAACAAATACTTCCACAATTCAATTATCAAAACACGGTCGGCACTTAATTGGGTTTTCAGAGTAACGCTCGCGGACATAGCTGTTACGGTAGATTGATGCATTTTACGTTTAATTACAAGAGGACACATTGCATTTATGACGATTACACTTTAAAGGAAAAAAAAGATGGAACTAGAACACAAATTTCAATTGATAAAAAAATTATTTAATTTGTATTTATTTATTAAAGTACTGCCTCCACTCGGCATAAGTGACATTTTCATTTATCGAAATTTCCTTATATATCGTTAATTGTGGGAAACTAGGAATGTCATTTGGAAAAAAATGTAAACAATTGTATAAGCTATTTTTAAATTTGATATTTCATAATGTGGATTAAAATTTCCAGTTCTTATCTACCGTTTTCAACGATAAAACAAGCGATACATCAAAGTTTCCGTTACCAATTTTTTCCGGTTTAAAAAATGGGATCCACGCCTGACACCGCATTATAAACAGGTTCGTGAGTTATCAGGGCGCGAGTTATCGAGGGAGTGGTGTATAGAGGATATATTCTTTACCTACATTAACACTAGGTATATTTCATCCTGTGGTACAAAAAGTGTGGTATTTTAACGACTGGGAAAAGGCTAAAAATGGTTTAAATATATTATTCAGTACCTACTCCATTCCAATCTCTACCTCCAGGGAATTTAAATTTTAAAATTATGTACACATCCACATAGCCCCAACCCCAATCATATAAAAAAAATTTCACATCTATATCTTGAATGATGTCCAAGGAGTTAATTGACATTACAAACACACATGAATGCACGCACACATAGATGGGCACTATAACACAATCTATGCCTTCTCTTCAAAAGCATTATTCAAACTTGAAAAAGACATTTGTTTACCTTAAGGTTTGTTTCCCCATCTAAATTTGCTGTAGTAATGTAGCAGGTGCCATCAGGATCATGGGAAGATAGCATCACCAGATCACAAGGAAATGACTGATTCATGGATACCTTCACTACATCACCAACCTGCAAAATATCAGGTTTACATCAACCCAGTGAAAGTTAACTTTCCCAAATATTTAATTATCATAACATGTATCAAAGTACATACAGCACAGTCCCAAATACATCATCATAAATTGCAACTACATTTCAGGGTCTATGCTATCTGCATTACGGATTAGCATTAGTTTAAAAATTCATATATTTGCCTTTTTGTCCAAGCAAAATCAAATCACTTAAAATCTATTTTCTTTTGCAACTTTGACAAGAATATCAATCACTCAAGAGTCACTATACCACGATAAAGAATAGTATGAGAAAAAGAACAGCATTAAAAAAGTGATCAAATACGGAATTTGAAGATCACTGATTCCTCATATAAAATAAAAGAAAATAAGTATAAGTTGGTGGGTTCATTATTTTCAGTATAGCACAATTAATAAGACTGCATCAGTTTTCCATAACAGAAAACATGAGTGGCCAATTTATGGCAGGTCAAAAAATCTCAAGTTTTCCAAAGATCTTGTCCACTTCTTGTTCATCTTTCAATTTCTTTCACAGGACTGTTATTGTGATTACAAAAAAATTATATAATATTTTGTCCCTTTCCACATTATTATATAACAATCTCAGAGTACATAGCAATAAAACAGACATAGGTAAAAAGTAATAATACATCAATGAAGTTATAACTGACAGATCACCTGTTTTCAAGCTGCTAAATAAATGTTACTTTCACAAAAGTGTAGTAAATTAAACCAAATAACCAAAACAGATCATATGGAATTAGATCTAAAATATTCATGGATGAATGGTCTTTGTAAACTGGTAAATAGTACATGAAATCATATACAAAAGAACAGCTAGCGTCACCCTGCCCTTGTCAGTTTTCATCGCTATGCAATAGAAAACCTATTGCTATTAAAAATCCATATATATTGTTTGATCAGAAAATATTTGAAAAATGTCAAGATAATTAAATATTGTTTGCATATGACCTCTCTCCACCTCTCAGGGACCCCAAGGACAACAGCCAAGGATAAGACCCCTCTATCAGATAGTTAATACAAAAGCAACTTATCAACACAGTTTTCAAATTACACTGTGTGGTTCAAGAGGAAATCTATAACAGAGAGACAGACAGACAGAGGGTATCACAGATTATTTCTCTATTATAACCTAGGAGACATGGAGTATACCACCATGTGGTGAGAACAGCTTATTTAATTTAACTATTACATAATAAAGTGGTTTCCATAACAATAATGGGGATGCCTTATAACAGAAACTGTGTTATACTAACAGGCATTAGGCAAAAAAAATATATGTTTCGGGTTGTCTGACCATAGTCCCATCATTGCTCATCTCATTGCTCATCTCATTGCTGACCCTAGCACTTTTTTCCATCAATAACACCAAAAAAAAAATCACCAAAAAATCACATTATATATATATATATATATATATATGCACAATACAAATCCTATGGCAAATAACTATCTTTTTAAGTGTGTATCAGGGATTGATTAAGATAAATGCAATGCAATAAACTGACAACGAACAGTGCAAAACTAGTATCTAACTAGCCTGAGTGTTTTCGACTCTTAGTCTTTTACAAAGGCAAATACATAAAACAGAAAAATGGTTATGTTTGCAAAACTTTACATGGATGTTTCTACAGGAATTAAAGCTTTTAACTTTATTATGTTTCAACTAGTTTATTTCAGCTTGTTGCTGATACTGGAAAATATTTGTATTGACCCAGAAATAGATGAGCCATAACGACGTTATTTTATGCAAATTTATGTAAGTGCAAATTATATCCCAGATATTTCATTGTTAAAGTAGTCATAGGCTATTAAGCAAATTTAGAGAATTATTTAAAAGAAAATGTGTCAGCTGCAAAAGATAATTTTATTTGTGCATGGTTGTTTTTTTCTAGTCTTCTTGGTTTAAACTGCTTGGTTTCAATGTATCCAGTAAGATTTCTTTTCTTTCCTGGTTTGGGAACTCCAGTTGGGGTTGTGAGCAATTGCTGGGGAGGAGAAGTGTTCTGCAACCGGGCTTCTGTACAGCTTCTTTGTCATCCAATCAGATTTATGAATGTTGATCCTTTTGAATGTTGATCCTTTTGTGTAGCTTTTCAGTTTCTCTGACATACTGAAGGCTACAGATCTTATATGTGATGAGATAAATGACATTCTCTGTTTTGGATGTTTTGTTTGGACCATGTATGTTTAGTTTTTCTCAAGTCACTGTGCTAGAAAACGTCCTGGTCTCTATCATATGCTGACAGGTTTTTCACCTTTTATCACCACAGGAGCCAGATTGACCAGTGTGGTCTTGTGATTGGCATTAGCTTCACCCTGACTAGAATGTCCTTGAGGTTTTTGGTCTCTGGTAGGCTACTATAGGTTTGTTAGGGAGGATTAATTTCAGTGCGTCTGACAATTCCACGATGGGCCAGTGTTTCTCGATGATTTTACCTACTTTGGGGTTGTCTGGATGGTAGGTCAGGATAAATGGTATCCTATCAGCCTTTTCCTTCTTTCCATATTTTAGTAGGTCATTGCGTTTTGTTTGTTTGGCCCTTTGGGTTGCCTCCGTAATCAGGTCTCCATCGTAGCCTCAGTAAATTAAATGTTTAGATAGATCTTTAGACCTTTTTAGGAATGTTTCATCATCAAAGCAAATTCTACAATCCTCAGTGCCTGGCTACATGGGATGTTCCTAATGCACTGTTTTGGATGACAGATGCTTGGGAGGAGATACTGGTGTTTGTCAGTTGGTTTCAAGTAGATGTCTGCATGGAATTTGTTTTCTACCAGTCTGGTTTTTGTGTCCAGGAAGATGTGGTTTGAGTTGGAGATTTCTGCCATGAATTTTATTGAGGGAATGAAGTTGTTTGCCTTTGATATGAAATCATCCAGACTTTCTCTTCCTTGTTGTCACTTCATTTCTATATCATCAATAAAGCGTACCCACTGGTATGGTGTAAGTTCAATTAATGCTAAAAGATGACCCTCCAGTTTTCCCATAAAAATATTAGCATATGAAGGGGCCTATTTTGCGGTTCCATTAATTTTGAGGTAGTTTTCTTCATTAAATTCAAAGTTATTGAATTTTAGGACAAGCTCCAGGAGTTGGATTAGGAAGTGTGTGGGTGGACTGTCTACAGTTATAGTTTCCCATGCTTCTCTACACGCCTGTATCCCTTCGTTGTGTGGTATGTTAGTATACATAGATGTGACATCTAAGGAAACAAGCAATGTATCTGGCAGTAATGGTTTGCTTGCTTTGCTTTTTATGAGGTAATCTGTCATGTCTTGAAGATATGACGGTAATTTGTGGATGTGTGGTCTCATAGAATGATCCAAATATTCTGTTATCCTTTCTGTGGGATGCCCGTTACCGGAGATTATAAGTATATCTAGGTTTCCTTGTTTGTGGATTTTAGGTAGAAGATAAAATTGACCTGCACTTGGGTTTTCTGGGCTTAAGTAGCTTTTCGTTTGCTGGTCTAAATTTACATAAAATAACAGATGTCACTATGGCTCATCAATTTCCAGGTCAATACAAATATTTTCCAGTATCAGCAACAAGCTGAAATAAACTAGTTGAAACATAATAAATTTAAAAGGTTTAATTCTTGTAGAAACATCTATGTAAAGTTTTGCAAACATAACCGTTTTTCTGTTTATTTATTTGTCTGGACTATGTTTTGTATTTGCCTTTGAGAAAAACTCATTAAAAAGTGCTCAAGCAAGTTAGATGCTAGTTATGCACTGTTCTTTGTCAATTTATTGAATATATATATATAATGTTTAACAAGAAGAACAACAACAACAACAAAATTATCCTGCCTAAACTAATTTTAAAACCAGTAAAACAGGAAACATGGGGGGGGGGCCTCACAGTGTTGGTATCATCTGCTAAATGAATTTAAGAACACTTCAGAACTGAAATATGGGGTTGTATTTGAAGAAAATTGTCTTTGTGTATGTCTGCTTGTTCATGTATTTGTCGTTTTTAACATATGCTGGGAATTGCTTTCAGTCCTGTAACTCATTCTTAGCAATGCTAAATCTCTCTAATATCCCTGCTGTAGTACTTTGAGAAAGCCCCTCTGGACTCTCATATCACTCTCCTGATAGATATCCTTATGTCTACATGCTATCTAAATAATACACCTGTACTTCTGTACCTATTATCCCTGCCCTGAAAACAAACTCCTCCAGTTATAATCACTTAATCACTTGGAATGATTGTCACAAAATTATACATACATACATACACACATACATACATACATTGATACATACATACATACATACATACATACATACATACACATACTTCTATATAACTTATTATTTCAAGTATGTTTAATTAACTTTTACCATTTTACTTTAGAAATTTTATTTTGTTTACAGTGTCTTTTTTAATTCCTTTAAAATTACATGTAGCAATATTTGATCATAAACAACTGTTCATTATGACATTAATTTTATCTGAATTAGTCATCTGTGGAAAGGGATACATTTTACCTACATCTAAATATAAATTAAGACAGGTGCTTATTTATAACTATAATTAATTTTACAGGACTCTGAAAACAAGACTGTTTAAGACAGGTGATTGTTCAATAGAGGTGCCCTTTACAGCAGATTTCACTGTATACATTTCACAATACATCTGAATTTATTGTCCTGGAATCCTGCGTGGTTGCTGTATCTAATAATTCGGTATGTCAAGACAACAAAGAAATTCATAAGCTGTGTGTATATACAGCACTACCTCAATATTATGTGCTCAAATATAACATGGTTCCTTGTTTGGAACTGAATATGGTCATTGATTAAATTCCATTAAATGATGTAAAATTATGTGTATAATATACTTCATTACCACATGGTCTCACTATAAGGTGATATACTCTATGCATCAATATAATGAGGGAGCACTGTATACATATATCATGTAATTCATTATAAGGTGAAATACTCTAGCTCTCATAGCATTATAATGAGGCAGTACTATAATGAACTTCATAATATGTAGTCTCATTATACTGATTATAAGGTGGACTACTCTGTGGGCAGCAATATACTGAGGGAGTACAGTATATGTCTCATATACTTCTTTATATGGTAGCAAACTCCATGGCACAGAGACAGCACTCTAATCATTTAGTACTGAATATGCATCAAGAACTTCATTATAAACAGTTTCATAAAGTAGTAAACTCTATGGCTCCTGTGGACAGCATTAAAATGAGGTAGTACTGTAGATGTATCTTGAACTTCATTATAAGGCAGTATCACTATACAGTGGTTTATTATATGCTTTTTTTTGTATCCAGTAACTTTACATTGTCAGAATCAAGCAGTATTTTACGATATTGCACTCACGTGCACTTCATATTGTACTCACATGCCTGACACATGTGCCCAACAATGTTTGTGTGTGAGTGATTAGGATTTTTAATGCAGCTTTAACAATTCTCCAGTCAACTCTCTTCAATGTCTGCAGTGTGGCAGTTTATAGTGATGTCTAGCCCTGGGGCTTGATGCCACAGACATGTAGCATGATGTCCCACCCAGTCACATTATCCTGACAACAGACCAACCAGTCCTAACACTAACCTCTTAATGCTGAGCACCTAGTGAGGCAGCTGTTAGTACCATTTTTGTAAGTCTTTGGTATGACTCAGCCAAGGTTTGAACCCACGACCTCCCACTTCCAAAGCAAATGCTCTTACCAGTAGGCCACCGGAGAGGTAATAATGTATTCAGTGCTTACTTGGAGTGTGTATGGGATTATGGATTAACATGTGGAGAGAAAAACTCATATTTACACATGAAAGGCACAGAAGATCCAAACTACTCTCCTGTTCCAACAGCAAGTTGAGATTTTGATGCTCTAATATATAGTAGATTTTAATATGCTGCAACACAATTTAGTAATTGTTTGACTGATAATATTTTGTCATGTACGATTTATCAAAAAATCAAATGTAACCAAAAGTTTTATACAGGCCAATGAATTGATCATTTTAAAGTAGCCTTAAATTGTACCACACAATATAAAAAAAATAAAACACAATTTGCCAAGTTAGCTGTGCTGTGCTTAAGACAATAACTTTGAAAGATTGAAAAACAATCAGTAATCTACAATTTGTAATTGATATTGTTTCTTTTTTACCTTAAATACTTGAATTTTAGTCTATTTTAAATACAAGTCTACTCTGGAGATAAGCCATCTAAATACTATTACATTGTGATTGTTAAAGTATTCCAGCCTAGATAGTACCTTGTAAAATGTATATTGGAGTGTAAATGGGATTATGGATTATTGTTGTTGTTGTTGTATGGTTTAATGCCATTTTTCAGCACAAGTTAGGCTATACATGGCGGCCAGTATAATTGGTGGAGGAAGAACCCTGGAAAACCCCAGGAAGAATCACCAACTCACGAGAAGCTACTGGCAGATTACCGTATTTACCACAATAAAATAAAAAAAATTTCCTGTCCCACGACTTATGATGAAACATTTTTTCACTTTAGTCATATGTGCCAAGACTTAAGAAACGAAATAAATTTGTATTGCATTTGTGCTTGCCCCCCCAATGCAGGTTGCAATAAAATAGATAAATAAAACGCTTAATTGATAATTAAAAGAAAGAAACTATCCTTGTGTTATCATTTATTCTTTTTTTCAACATGAGCATTAAAGAATAAAATATTTCCACAAAATCCGTATAAGCAGCGTAGGCTTCTATACTGTAGCATGTATCAATTATGTCCGATACCACACACCACGTTGTTCATTGACATGAACACTAACAGTTGTGTGTGGTTGTGCTCAAACGTTTGAACATGTTATCCGACTGAAAACTGGAGCCAACAAAATCACAAATAAGAGCGAAATAGTCAACCGATATCTTGAAGGCACCTAACCAACAAGTTGTTCTCCACCTTTTTTTTTTTTTGACTGGCAGCAGTCAGTCAAACAGAAGAAAAAAGGTGGAGAACAACTTGTTGGTCGAGAATACGCCATACACACATGACATGGTGTTGGGTGGAAAATAATCAAGACTGAATTGTATCCAGGTCTACATTATGACAGTATGAGTATGTCGCAAATAAAAATCGTCATTTGAAAACACACATTCACTTGAGTGCAAGTGACCATCTTTTCACCAGCTCAGGTTACAAAATTATCCTTACTATTTACCCGCAGACATCGATGCTCCTTTGTATTAATTGTAACGACATATGCCAAGCACATAGAATGCCTGGTGATGAATAAACATGACTGGCAGCAAGCAGTTAACTCCTTCTTTGAACCTACCGACAAGACATCAAAGACAAAAGGTTATTTTTATTACAAAGCAAGCCGATCTCAGAAGCCGACTTTGGTTACTTTTTTTTAAAAAAAGGATATCAATACAAAGGTTATTTTATTGCAAAGCAAGCCGACATCGGAAGCTGACTATGGATTCTGTGAAGTGAGCCGATTTTTTTTTTAATATACAAAGCTGGCCAAGATATGGAAGTAAACATAGGTTTATTTTCACCTGTATTCACGGAAATTTCAAAAATAAATTGAAACAATGGAATAAATTTTAAGGTGACACAATATACTGCTTTGTGCACAGAGGTCTATGACCCAGCAATATTTGGAGAAAATAAATCAAGTGATGAATTCGTGAAGGCCAGAAGAGCAGAAGAGAAGCAAACGATTTCGCAAACAAGAGAGAAGTAATCAACCTATATAATGAAGACCACTGCCATTCACGCAGGGTACGGAGTTAGGTGCAAAATAGCCAAAATTAATTTATATCCAGGTCTACTGTATGACAGTATCTCGCAAATAATAATCATTAGTTGAGTGCAGTGACAATCTTTTCACCGGAGTGGGTTTCAAAAGTATCATTACTGTTTACCCGCAGACATCAGTGCACCTTTGTATTATTACTACAGATGCCAAGCACATAGAAGCCCTGGTGGTAAATAAACAAAATTGACAGCCAGCAGTAAACTTCTTCTTTGAACTTACCAACAGGACATCAAAGACAAAGGTTATTTTACTGCAAAGCAAGCTGACCTTGGAAGCCGACTATGGATTCTTTTAAGTGTGCCGATTTTTTTATTTTTTAGCTTTGAATATTCAAAGACGGCCGAGATATGGAAGCCAACTTTGGTTCCTTTTCACCACTATTCACGAAAATTTTTAAAATAAAGTGAAACAATGGAACAGTATTTTAAAGTTACACAATATAGTGCTTCGTGCACGAACATCGATGACCCAGCATCATCCAGAAGATTTGGAGAAAATAAAATTACGTGATGAATTCGTGAAGGCCAGAAGATAAACATATCATTTCCCTGACAATATGATCATTAACATGGATGAAACTCTAGTGTACTTTGATCGCATTCCTGGATGGACTGACGACAAGATGGGCGTCAGAAGTGTGAGAATTAGCCAGACTAATGCAGATTTGAAAAAATCTGACTTTTGTCCTTTTAGTTTCCACTTCAGGTGGTGTGTTGCCTCTAACAATTTTTTCACGGTATAAAAAAGCTAAAAGAATATTAATGTACCAAAGGAATAGATCGTACATGTGCAGGAGAAGGGTCATGTTGATGCGATGCTGCTGCAGTGGATTAAAGAGTTTTATTTTTTAAATAAAATTTCAGCTGAAGTGCAATTTCCAACATGTAATTTTTGAATGATTTAAAAGGTGTCCCACAACTTACGACTCGAAAATAACGATGTGTCCCAGAACATACAATGCACAAAAAAATATTAATTTATGGTGTCCCAACAAATATGGTGTCCCAACATATACGGTAAATACGGTATGGATTAACGTGTGGAGAGATAAACTCATACTTACACATGAGAGGCACAGAAGTTCTAAATTACATGTGAAAATCTAATTGTATAATCACTTTCCAACGAAACAAAACCAAGCATATGTTTCATCTAGGCTGTGTTTAAAAGCTAGATCTCACAAAAAATATTTTTACGTTATTTTTATAATATGCACAAGTAAGATTCACAGAAAACACTTTCTTGTTGTCTGCCAATATTTTACTCAAAACTACTTTGTAAACAAATCATGTACACTCACGTAATAGACACTTTACATTTTGGATGATTAAATTTGTTTCTGAATGAACTAGAGCAGAATGAACTAGAGCAGATGATTCATGGACTGCCACATACCAGCTGCTTGGTCACATTCCGCATTAACTTTTTTGATACAATGTTTCAGATTTAGACTAGTGATAGATGCCAGACAGGACAAAAAATTGCTTGCAAGTGACAAGGCACAAAATGTCTTCTTTAGCTGATAATAAGAATGGCAAAAAATATACTAACAGTTTTAGATGCTGAATTTCCTCAAAATGTACTTTCTTAGTTCTGCAATCCAAATTACATGAGCGATGTCATGGATTCTCAAGCTTGATTACACATTTCGAATTGTATTGTAATTCTGACTATAGTCCAAGTGCAATTACATCCTCCTTATTGCACTCAAAATGAAATTTTTTTTGTAGGGTTTAACGCCATTTTCAGCACAAGATAGGCTATACATGGCGGCCAGTATAATTGGTGGAGGAAGAACCCTGGAAAACCCAGGGAAGAACCACCGACCCACGAGAAGCTCAAAATGAAATAAACATTATATTCCATAGCGTCATTTTGATAACTGCAATTGAAAGATTTCATATTTTTCCCACATTATGATTTCAGACGTTCGCTGACAGAACAGAAACAAACTTGAAGATGTCAGCATACTGCTCCATCACTGATGATATCAATGTACTTCATGTAGAATTGACACAGTTATAAATCCAGTCATTATCATGAAATTTAGCAGAATCAACAAAAATACCAAAATCTATTAATTCCAGACTAAATAGAAAAGTACATAATAACTGATGAGTGCCCCCTAACTAGTTTCCTGTGCTTTCACAGAATTTGTATAGACCCTGGATTATGAAAACCAAATTTGTTTGCATCTAAAATATTACATGCTATAATCTTGCTTGTCTTTCAATGCAAATGCAACAACCTTGGTCTGCATGGGTTCAAGTCTCAGGTTCAGCCAATGTGAGTATGTGAGAGAGCTTGCCAGCAGCTTCTCATGGGTCGGTGGTTCTTTCATGGGTTTTCCCAGGTTCCACATCTACCATTTATACTGGCCACCACGTATAGCTTATCTTGTGCTGAAAAATGTTGTTAAACCTTACAACAACAAGAACAATAAATGCAACAACTATTGCCCAGTTCTGGGGAGACTAAGATGAGGTGATGTCTTCAGTCTCAGATGACACATCTTCAAATACAAGCATATTTCACTTAAATATGCTATTCTTGAGTTTTCAAAATTGATATATCTCATTTATGAAGCCTGACATCTTGCAATATTTAGGCTCTTGTTTATATAATATGTGCCGGGGGCCCCGAGTGGCCGAGTGGTCTAAAGCGTTCTCTGTTACGGATCACTGCCATCTCACCTGTGTCTGCGTGGGTTCGATTCTCAGATTCAGCCAATGTGGGTATGTGAGAAAGCTTGCCAGTAGCTTCTCGTGGGTCGGTGGTTCTTTCCGGGTTTCCCAAGTTCTTCCTCCACTATTAATACTGGCCGCCATGTATAGCCTATCGTGTGCTGAAAAATGGCGTTAAACCCTACAACAACAATATAATATGTGCCATGGCTCATTTCTGAACCAGCCTGATGGATCAGTTATGGGGTGGGTGGGTAACTTTATCATCTAAAAAGTGTTAAAAGTTCCTGGAAAACCTTGTATTATTTTTTCATGTACATGTAAATTTAAACCAATGATAATACCATAAGGGCAATCATTGAAAATGGTCATGTTTTTGTGAAATTTCATGCTATGAGCAGGTGCTATCAAACCTCTAGCTGCGTTTCATGCTATGTGCAGGTGCTATCATGCCTCTAGCTGTGTTTCATGCTATGTGCCAGTGCTATCATGCCTCTAGCTGCATTTCATGCTATGTGCAGGTGCTATCATGCCTCTAGCTGCATTTCACACTATGTGCAGGTGCTATCATGCCTCTAGCTGCGTTTCATGCTATGTGCAGGTGCTATCATGCCTCTAGCTGCATTTCATGCTATGTGCAGGTGCTATCATGCCTCTAGCTGCATTTCATGCTATGTGCAGGTGCTATCATGTCTCTAGCTACATTTCATGCTATGTGCCAGTGCTATCATGCCTCTAGCTGCATTTCATGCTATGTGCAGGTGTATCATGTCTCTAGCTGCATCTCATGCTATGTGCAGGTGCTATCATGCCTCTAGCTGCATTTCATGCTATGTGCAGGTGCTATCATGTCTCTAGCTGCATTTCATGCTATGTGCAGCTGCTATCATGCCTCTAGCTGTATTTCATGTTATGTGCAGGTGCTATCATGCCTCTAGCTGCATTTCATGCTATGTGCAGGTGCTATCTTGCCTCTAGCTGCATTTCATGCTATGTGCAGGTGCTATCATGTCTCTAGCTGTGTTTCATGCTATGTGCAGGTGCTATCATGCCTCTAGCTGCATTTCATGCTATGTGCTGGTGCTATCATGTCTCTAGCTGCATTTCATGCTATGTGCAGGTGCTATCATGCCTCTAGCTGTATTTCATGCTATGTGCAGGTGCTATCATGCCTCTGGCTGCGTTTCAAAATAATCTCCATGAAAATCAATGACTTTTTTCTGTTTCTTGAAACTTTTTATTATAATTAATTTTTCATTTTTCTTATTATGAACCTGTGTAAAAAAAATCTTTTTTTCTATGGAATGAATTACAAGTTTTAGATGTATGTTCCTTTCTTTATTGTGTGTCAAAAATTGTACTATGAATGTAAATATGCATATAACAGTGGGCAACAATGAGGAGTACTTCCATGAAACTGCTTCAATGATATTAAATAAAGTTCTTCTTCATTATTATTATTATTATTATTATTTTTATTATTATTACTATTATTATTATTACTACTACTATTATTATTATTATTACTATTATTATTATTATTATTATTATTATTATTACTACTATTATTATTGAAATCATAAGAAATTAATGAACATATGGTCCTTTATCCTACTGTATTTATTTGTTATCCTGCAGTTAAATTATCTTCCACGGTGTCTGTTCTACAGTTGCTGAACCATGAATGCAAGTGGATAAATCTTTCCCAATTTTAAAAAAAAATATAAATATTCTGATGGTGGCCATTATGGAGTCAGGTTTGTCAGTCTAATGCACAAGTACCTGCCCTAATGTATGAAAATTAATGGCAAAACATCTGACTACTTCATTTTGTAATACATTATATACCTCATTAATCAATGCATGGTTTGAACATGAGACATATGCTATACACCTATTTTCTACTTAAATATCCTCATTCTTCAGTCCCTTTTACACGCACACTATTTGAATTTAATATGCAATATTCAGGTAATCTCCACATGCCCCGACTGTATCTGCATAAAAAATTGCAGAGATCAGTCTGGGGAAAAAATTATATATAAACTACTGACTTTTTATTTCAACTAAAAATAAAATACCAATATGTTCAGATTTTATCAATGGTGAAAGTGTTGACTTCACCAAATATACAACTTTATTATCATGGGCATCACATCATTACTGATCTTAGAAATTAGAAATGAAACAAAAATGAATGCCCACAAACACACACACACATTTTTTGTCTATTATGAAAGTATTCATTGTTAAATTTTGGTGTCATTCTTTCCTATTGTTTCATCTGTTAAAAGTACTTCCTTGCACTTAAATGGGTGGAAGGTTCATTCTGATTTAATTTCCTTTTCTCCTGATTATTTAAGGGAGTATGTGCATCTAAATTTTACCGTTTTTTTTAGTTGTTGATGCAGGTGTATATTTTACCCTGTTCTATATAGCCAGATATGTGTAGATTTTACCCTGTTCTATGTAATCAGATACGTGTTGATTTTACCCTGTTCTATGTAATTAGATATGTGTTGATTTTACCCTTTTAAAGATTCTAAAGATTTAGAAATGTGTATAGCTTTTACCCTAACTAATATGTGTGTGTTGATTTTACCCAATGTATTACTTTTATGTTCAGATTTTAATTTCCTATAATACCAATTAGCCAAATCTGTTAAAATAAAATGAACCAACCAATTTAGAGCAGCTTTAAATTTAATCATATACTGGTGTTTCATGCATCATCATAGGAACTGAACATCAACAATAAAATCAATATACATGGTTCACTCATTTACCATACTATCATTTTCTGGTTTAAAATATTGACTATACATGAGTAAAGATATGACAAAATGGTGTCCATAGAAATTGATGGACAAAACCCCCGTCCAACATTCACTATCAATGTCATCAGTGCCATCACCTGTACATATATCTATGGAAAAGAAAGAACCATATATATTCACATATAAGTCAGGCCCAACTGAAAACAACATAGACCAAGATCTGCAACTGCATAACAAGCTGGCCGATCAGGGTCTGTGTTGTCTATTTCTACTTAATAATCCAAACTAACTGCACAGACCCAGATCTATCAGAGCATTATGCAAAGGCATATGTGAGTCTATGCAGCCTGCTGTTGGATCTGTCTTATAAATTAGTATATATGGTATATACTTTACCCATGATCTGTACAATATAATGAAAATTTAAAACTCTATGCTAATTGTTTATTGTTAGTCGAAGCTAACAAAATCATATGCATACAATTATTGCTGATTATTATAGCACTATAAGATAATCTCACTGAGAATGTTGACATTTTTAAGTCAACATAAAATGACCACTGTTAATGAACTTGGCAATTATAGCCTTTTGCCAAAGTAATAATTAAAGTGAAGCAAAGAGCAGGTCTCTGAAACTTAAAGGTACTATCTTTGTATGCCAACACTTTTGGTACTTGAACTTGAAATAAAATATGTTTGTGCAAGGGCTTTAACGGTAAACTTTGATTCTGTATTGAGGCATAAATAATATTCTGCCTCTCAAGATAAGTGGACTGTTGCAGCTCAGTTGGTACAGTGTTGGACTCATAATCCATGGGGTTGGGGTTCAATAATCACATAGGCCAGAACGTAGCTCCCATTTCCTATACATGATAAACCCAATAAAGCATTCCAAGTGTGGTTAAAACCAACATTAAAAAAAAACATCTCAAGATCATGTATACATCAGAGTGGTTCCACTTGAATGAAGTATGGCCATGTATTTCTTATTATATTCACTAACTGATTTTCCATGTTAATGTTAATTAGTGGAAAGACAGGACTACATTGTACTTTGTGCAAAACAATTGATTTTTGATCAATCAAAACTGATAATGGGAGTAATTTTAAATTCAAAGATCAATTATCAGTTTGCCAGAATATTAACCAGCTGGAGACATCTTATTTGTCTTTCATGGAAAATATTGTTTCTTGTACATTTGAAAACATGTATCTGTCTGTGTTCATGAGTTCACAGAATAATCACTATCCTCACAACATCTTTAAAAAAAAAATCAGAATGTCTGACACTAGTAACTGACAACCAGTAAAAATACACAAAATAAACTGGTCTATAATTTATCTAATAAACATGCCAGGTTGTAATTATGTGAAAATATAAAAATTAAAGCTGTACCACATATAAGTTGGTTTCAACTACAATCAACACAGACCCAGACCTGCCTGCACATTACGTTCCAGCAGATTAGGGTCTACATTGTTTGTTTCTACTAGTTAGTCCTAAGAAACCATACAGACATTTATCTACTGGGGCATTATGTGATGGCAGATCTGGGTCTATGGACTGCACAGTTTGAGCCAACATATAAGTATGTATACCTTATATGGTAAATATAATACTCCAAAGAAGAACACTTAATCATCTGACTTTTCTGACTAATCTTCAATAATTTTGATTAATTGTAACAAGGAATCACAAAACAGCCATATGTGCTCACATACAAGTGGGATACAACTGGAACCTAGACCAAATCTCCCATTGCATAATGGGCCAGCAGATCTGGGTCTCTGCAGTTTATAAAGACTAATCAATAGAAGATAAAAAAAACACAGACCTTGATCTGCCAAAGCATTATGTGATGGCAGATCAGGGTCAATGCTGTTTGCAGTTGGACATGGCTTATAAGCCAGTGTTAATGGCAATCAGAATATTGTACTTTGTGACATATTTTTCTGGGGGTGAGTGTCCCTCAAGATGGAGTCTGTTAAACTTTATACCTCAATGAAAAGGCTTGCAGATGATGGCAATTGATACATTTTTGCCTGGATGAAACGAAACTGAATTGAAGTTACGAGCAGAGATTAAAATCTCAGAAAATAATTTACATTCAAAGCAATTGGTTCTTGCTTAAGGTACTCTGGCATAATATCCAATGTTCCTCTTACTTCAAATTCCTCAGTGGTATGTGTCAGTTTCACAAACAAATGGTAGCACAAAGCCCTTTACCTCATGACTGGTAACCCATGCGCTAATATAGCAATTAATGGCCTGAAACCTTTGCTTATAATCCCCCTATACAGTTTTAATAAGCATTTTTATCATCAGGTGGCCAGTATTCTCTAAAAATGTTTTAAATGCTATGATAAGGTTTGCTTGCAGTCTTTATACATTTAAACACATTGTCTACTAGTAATAAATAATATATATCATGATATGGGATTTGCTGAGCCCTGGAAAGGCCTATATGCCATGACACTTTCTGTCCAAGTGGAGCTGAATATTTTTTCTTTTTATAAAGTTTTGTTACGGTTTTCTATTTTTAGTAGTGGTGGACATATTTGACAGCGCATTCGCATTATTGGTAAAAGAAATTTAATGCTCATGACGCAAGGATGTTTCATGTCAAATGTCATCAAGTTTTGTTGTGTGGTTTGTGAGAAAAAGTCATTTCAAGGGCTTTGTAATTTTAGTCAAATTTGCAATAATTGACACTGGAATTGCTTAATTTGTATAAATCTGAAATCCCATCATGCAAGAATGCTTTGTCAGATTTGATCAAGTTCTTTTCAGGAGTCAATGATTTATTTATATTTATTTATGTAATAGCAGCCACATTTGATGAAAGATTAGCATCAGCTTTCAAAACCTTTAAGCCAGAATGCTCTCAATCAAATTCGGTCAAATTATATTGAGTAATAATAAAGACTTATAATAATAAAGACTTTATTTAGAGAAGTTAACTCAATTAGTTACAGAACTAATCTACCTTGAGGCCTTCCTCCTGCTATGTACAATCTATACAGTATATACAACATGATGTGAAGAATCTGGATTGACACTAAATAATCAAGTAATTTTAAAATTCAAAGTATAAAGCCCGGAACACATGCACAGGCATCTGTGAAAACAGAAACATATATAAAAAAAAATAAAATATCATCCTGCATTGTAAAATTCAACTATGAAAATGATGCAAAATTACAGAAAAGCTGGCAGTATTTACTGTACTAGAACTGTTAAATTGTCTAAAGATTTCATCCATTGAGACATTGATTACGAAAAGAAGAAATACTAGCAGCCTGCCTTATGTCACTGGGAATGTTGTTCCATACTAGTGGACCAGTATAATTGAAAACTTTTTTTTAAACAATTCCTTCTTTGGCCTTGGTATAATGCAATTTTTACTTCTTACAGACCTTAAATTTGGAGTACCATAAGCATCTCTTTGGTGATGTTGTTGTTGTTGTTTTGGGGCTTAACGCCATTTTTCAGCACACGATAGGCTATACATGGCGGCCAGTATTAATGGTGGAGGAAGAACCTGGGAAAACCCCGGAAAGAACCACCGACCCACGAGAAGCTACTGGCAAGCTTTCTCACATACCCACATTGGCTGAATCCTAGACTCGAACCGCCGCAGACAGAGGTGAGATGGCAGTGATCCGTAACGGAGAGCGCTTTAGACCACTCGGCCACTCGGGGCCCCATCTCTTTGGTGAAAGATATTGCTTAGATAGACAGGAATGACTTTTCTGGATACTTTATACATCAATTTGGCCTTTCTAAGAAATATTCTTTCACGTATTGTTAAAACCTTAATATTATTCATTGCATCCTGAAAATTGTCTATACAATGATACAGAATTAAATGACAACCCTCATTTGGAGTCTTAAAAGTGTTGTTATGTTTGAATTAGAGGTATTACCCCAAATTACATTACAGTAGTCCAGATATGGCTGAAAATAACTTTTATTAAAGATGAAAATATACTGAAGAGGAATGTATGTTTTGATTTTCCTCAGTAGCCAAAGATAAGAATTCACCTATTTTGCAACATGTTTAATGTGAATAGACCAAGTAAGATTGTTATCAATGAATACATCTATCTTGAGAGGTCATATTAAGGCTCACATTGTGAAATAGAACCTGGAGTTTGTTGTTATCTGGCCTTGCTCATTTTTGTTGTGTTATAACTAGTAGGGCTTTTGTTTTTTCTGTATTTATGATCATACTGTTTTCCTTGCACCATTCTTGAAGTCTGTTGAGAGCATCTTGTAAGTTATTTTCAAGTACCTATTTGGTTTTACCCATCTCAGACAGTGTAATATCATCTGCATAGAGGTCAGTGGAAGAAACTGAAGTTCCAACAGATTTCAGCATGTCATTTATTGGTTCTTCTATTTGTTTGTAATGACAGCCATGTCTGAATGAGATTAGCATCATTTGTACAAATCTGAAAGCCCTTCATGCCAGGATGATTGCTATTAACTATAGCTAAATTCTTCTCAGGGCTTGAGAAGTCATTTTAAGTTCTGGCTTTTTAGTAACGGTAGTCATATTTTATGGCAGATTAGAGTGATTTGTGCAAACTAAAATGCTTCCATAACTGGATGCTTGCTGTTAAATTTGGTCATGTTCTGTTGAATGTTTAACTGTTTTAGTGGTTTTTCAAATTTTAAACAAGGCAACCAAATGGATGGCGGATCTGCATCATTTCAATAAGTTTTTAAACATCTTGACAAAGTCAGTAAATCAGCAGCAAGATCACCTGGTTATGAAGCATGTATCTTGCCCATTATTGAGCTTGTCCATGTGCTCAATAATATAATTCCACGTCTGATCAAAATGAATCAGAAATATGGCATAGTTTAACTAGCTCAGACTATTCAGTGCAAGACTGTCTCATTCTTATATGTCGATTTCACTCATTATCAAACTCATCTGTGATATTTATGATATAAGCCTAAAAATGTCCCAACTCTGATCAAAGCTAAGTGGTAACAAGCACCAGATGCAAAAGAACCCTAATACCTGTGTGGATCTTACTCACTTTCAGATGCTTGTTGTTGTTGTTGTTGTTCTAGGGTTTAACGCCATTTTTCAGCACAAGATAGGCTATACATGGCAGCCAGTATAATTGGTGGAGGAAGAACCCTGGAAAACCCAGGGAAGAACCACCGACCCACGAGAAGCTACTGGCAGGCTTTCCCATGTAACCATGGTAGCCGAGCCTTGGACTTGAACCCACGCAGACAGAGGTGAGATGGCAGTGATCTGGAACGGTAAGCGCTTTAGACCACTTGGCCACTCGGGGCCCCTTTCAAATGCACGACTCCCTCATTTAAAAACATACATGGATCTCAATCATTTTTAAAAATGTCTGAGATTTAAATGATATAAGCCCATATTTAAAATTGGATCAAATTAGAAATATGAACTCCGAGATGGAAACAAGCAACTGTTGATAGGTACATCATGCATCACGCAAAAAAGGATCCAGAGTCATACAATAAACTCATTTGACCTAGTGGCCAGGGAAGCTAAAGAATCACTCTCTCCGCTCCCAATTTAACAGTCCATGCCTTATTAGTCTGTTGTCCTTGTTATCGGACTTCTTTCCAAATGTAAATATTTGAGGGACTATGAAAAGTTACTGACCTTGATATCCATGGACTTGATACAAGTCAGCTTCCCATTTCTGATGACTTCTACCTCTCTGTTGTTGACTTCACAGTCAGCTTTGTGTCTCAACCTGTCTTCATAGCCCTAGAAATGTAACGATCAAAGCAGTCAGCAATAACAAAAATTAAAATATTTCTTTTAATCATTTCATATATTTTGAAAATAATAACATTTCATTTTAGCTTTATCCCTTTAAAAATCTCATTAGCATTATAAATTTTGTGCGTGGATACTCTGCTTTAACAGCTACAATTTCAAATACAATAATCCAACATATTCTATGCAATTTTTAAATCGGAAAAGTATTTATGAAAAGACCCCTTACAACATGTTTAAAAATATATGAGTGTGACATATAACATTTTATGAATAAAGATAAAACTCTGAGTTGATTATATTCATTACTGGCACAGTGGCGGCAATATAATGTTTTGACAATGGAAATATATAATGTATATTACATATAAGTAACTTGCTATATACTGTACATTAAATATAAGTAACTTGCTATATACTGTACATTAAATATAAGTAACTTGCTACACTAATCAGCAAATCTCCAGGTAAAATCAGAGAAATTATATTACTAAAAAAAGCAACATAAAACAAAAACAGAAGAATAAAATGTTTATTGAACCCAGTCTCTTCACATCTGAATTAGATGGCAAAGCCTGCAAGTTTGATTTGGCCATTTCTGGAAAGGTCATCTGTACTAAACTTCCAGTTATTTCACTTGTTATGACTCTATGGTCTAAAACTAAGTAACAGAAAAGAGCAAAAACCAATAAGTTTTGGTAAATTCAGGAAATAATTTATTTCCATCATACAAAGTGAAAATTTAAAAAAAACATATAGTATTGTGAATTAAATCCTAAATAGTCCTAAAGGTCTACCACAAGTCCAAATGTATAAAGTTCCAATTGAATTCCAGTGGTATTCCAATTGAATTCCAGTGGTATTCCAATTAAATTCCAGTGGTATTCCAACTGAATTCCAGTGGTATTCCAAGTGAATTCCAGTGGTATTCCAATTGAATTCCAGTGGTATTCCAATTGAATTCCAGTGGTATTCCAACTGAATTCCAGTGGTATTCCAATTGAATTCCAGTGGTATTTCAATTGAATTCCAGTGGTATTCCAATTGATTCCAGTGGTATTCCAATTAAATTCTGATACTGAATGTGTTGATGTGACTGTAGTCTTGACTTTGCTAATGTGTCAATAGCCAGGATTGTGGTGATGTGTTAAGTCTTTTGATGCATCACAATAACATAATCCAAAATGTCATTGTCTGAATTCACTATTATTCAAATTAATGTTTCAGTCCAAGAATATTGTTGAGTACTTATTAATTCCAAAGAATATTAAACTGAATAAATAATTCCAGCCAAATTAAAAACACATCATTAATAATTAATAATTAATTGGATGATAGGACATGAATGAATAATTCTTAGTTAAATATGATTAAATACCCCTCTTCTTAACCTAGGTCACAATTATCATTTTCTGGAAATGCTTTCAACTTAATGGGAAATTTCTAAGATCAGAATCAAGACTGTATCTTTAACTCAAATTGAAATAAACACATTTACAGTTAATAAGTATCTGAATGTTTAATCGACAATCATAGAGAATATTAGCTTTGTATTATGCTGTTTACAAAATAAATGTCACTCATTAGGTACACGATTAACATGATTCTGGACAAAGGTCAAGTATACAGATACACATAATATATGATCATTTACAAAAATACTAAAACAATACAAAAAATGCTATAAAAAAAACAATACAAATTAAATATGCATAACATACTCAAACCTAACTCTTCTATTAAATGCTACATAACCTATGCCAGTATTTTCATATGTCCTTGTCTAATACAAGTAAGCAAGTTTTAATGTTGAATTTGAAAGCAAATACACCAAATTTTAATTAAAAATATAGAACAAGAATACTATGAACGGTGCATTTATACACACACCTCATGTTTAACAGTCCTCATAATAGGCTCTAGTAGGGTTTGATTAAATCATTTTTAGAGACAAATGTCAAGCATGATACAGTCCATCGCCATTATCGGCACCAGTGTAAACACAATGTTAAAGACATTTTTGCAAGCCAATAACTACAAAAAGGGAGAGACAATGTGCCACACATAACACTTTTTAATAAAGAAATGTAGCTTCAATCACCTAGAAAAAAATTAATCTGTATCGAAAATTCACTAATACATGTTAAATGATTAACATTTTGAAAGCAGTCATTTATATTTTCAAGTAGAAACTTGTACACATACAATTAAACAAGATAATAATTTATTATTCAAAATCTCATAGACAAATACTTCATTACCTGGTGAGTGCAGTGGTAGCAAACTCTCTTCACAGCTCTCGAGAGGTTCTACTGCAGGTTCTATTAGTATTACATATATGGGTGTGTAAATGGTCACCGGATTCCAGTTTCACTAAACTCTGCACATTTTTTTTCAACTTTATCTTACTTATAACACATTTGACAATATGTATCATTCAGAATGAGGCAGAATTTGTAAAAAGATGAAAAATATTTTGCAGACCAAGAAACTTCTTTTGGGTGGAACAAGTTTACAAGGTCCTCAAGTGAGTAAATGTGCAAATTTCTTTCAGTGAGGAAACATTTATTAGCAGTTTATCAAGCCATGATTGATTTTGATTTACTGATACCTGCAGGATGTTCAATGAAACATTTCTTGTTGTCAAAAGAGATAAGAAAAATATTCAAAAATCTTAATTTTTGAAAGAAAATTTCAAATATTTATCAACTGACTGAAAAATATGCAAATGTGTTTATTAAAATATTACTGAAAAAAAGATGGTATGATTAAATTAGGGACAGCAGGATGAATACTTTATTCTATGAAACAAATATTTCAAACATCATTAATGACTGTTGATGCAAGACACTTTCCCTGTTAATTTTGGACACAAATTTACAATGAGAATCAAGTACTCAAACAATGTATGATACTGATTCCATTGTTTAGTTAATCAACAGACAAGTTCCCTGTTTACATGTCAGATGAATGGGATCTATTGTTTTTTATTTCAAATTTATCTTCTGCAAGCTATAGTGAAAATAGAGCTCTAACACATCTAGTTAATAACAAATTAATTCTCCAGTTTCCTCCTGTTATAAACTGCTGACTAACTGGCATTCAATAAATATAAGCTTTTAAAAAATTACCTGTTTGATGGCTGTTACTGCAACTACAAAAACTAATGGAGTGATGCTAGTTGCAGGGCTAACTGGAGTGTCTATCGCTAGCTGAAAGAGACATGTGATGAAAGTGAAAGAAACAGACAAACAATATCATAAATGGCATGCAATGCACATATTCACGTTTTTTAAAGAAGGATTATGCACATCTACATTACTTTTTCTACCGTCCCAATCAAACCTTAGGGTCAGTTGTTTGTCTTAAACAGTAAAGAGGGAGCTGGAAAAAAAAACGACCCAGATATTAACAGAAATGAAAATACTACTATTGCCCTTAAGGAATGTCATTATACAGATTCTATTTGGTTTAATTTTTATTACTTTGGAAAGGAATAAAAAAATTCATACTCTTACTATGGGTGTCAACACCTCAAACTGATCATTACCCACTGTAAATCGTAAAATATTAGTAAGCATAACATTTTTTTAAATTTCCAAGTGAACTAATTTTTCCTAAACTTTTATTTACATCAAAATTTAGAACTCAAAAGGTCATAATGCATACACTTATGTCTACAAATGCCAATGAATAATGCAAGAGCATTTTTGAAAAAAATATTCTATTTTTTAATTAGTACCACATTATGTTAAACAATGAGTAAGTGGATAAACATGTTTTTTATTTAAAAACAAAATACAAAGATTCATGTTTTGTTAATATTTCTTTTTTGAACTTTTATCACAGTTGGAAACAAGAGCATGTCATTCAGAAAGTCATCAAAAATAATTTTTCTGACATTTGATATATTTCAGGATCTAAAGTAGAAATCCCTCATTCAGAATGTCACAAAATGTCAAAAAAAGGTCAACTCAGCAGTGGCATTCCTGCACAGGAACCACCACCACGGTCCTGATAAATACAGGCATTCAGCATCTATATCCCTTGTTCATTCCATACTGGAATATAGTGCAGCTAAATGGGACTTAAAAGTAACTCTTTTTGGAAGTGGATATGTTGTTCCTGGGATTTTATCCTTCTATAATGAAGGCATTCATCTACAGTGAGACAGTCCTTGGAGCCAGCTGTTACATGGCATTAAAAAACAAGGGTCCAGATCAAGTGCTTTGAGGTACCCCAGACTACATTTACAAGGTGAGAAAATTCTCCATTACTTATAACTAGCTTGTGGTACTCAGACAGAATTCAAGACAGTCATTTATTAATTGGACCCTGAATGCAATATTTTTCAAGTTGTTGTTGCTGTGGGTTTAATGCCATTTTTCAGCAAAAGTTAGGCTATCCATGGCGGCCAGTATCATTTTTTTCAAGTTAGCAAAGGACCTTCTAATGAAGTGCTGTACCAAATGCCCTTGTGACAGCTAAGAATAAGATGTCAATTTGTAATCTGGATTCACTGTATATGTAAAGAAGATCATTTATAACAGCGAGTACTGCAGGTGTGCTCTGAATGAATACCGAGACCTATATCTCTTTCAGCTTGTTAAGTACATTCTAGGGGGGAGGGGGGAAGTGATTCAGAAATGGTTTACAAACAAGATTTGACAGAAAACAGATGTAAGAGATACAGACCTATAATGTTCAGCCAGACAAACATCATAATTTTAAAAAGTGGAGAAACATTTGCAGCCTTTGAGAAGTTCTCCAGAATCCAGACTATTTTAGTTGTTTTTGTTGTTGTTGGGTTTAACGCCATTTTTCAGCACACGATAGACTATGCATGGCGGCCAGTATTAATGGTGGAGGAAGAACCCGCGAAAAACCACCGACCCACGAGAAGTTACTGGCAAGCTTTCTCACATACCCACATTGGCTGAATCCTAGACTCGAACCCACGCAGACAGAGGTGAGATGGCAGTGATCCGTAATGGAGAGCACTTTAGACCACTCGGCCACTCGGGGCCCCACTATTTTAGTAGGTATAACACCAAGGACAGCTATCTCTTTAGTGCTGATTTTTAATATTATGCTTGAGTGGAAAGTAGTTTTCTACTCCATACTACCATGTGATAGAGCAGAAAGCGATTTCTTGAAAATTATCCACTGGAAATGTGGAGACAGTTTTGTCTGAAGTGAAAACCAACTATATTTCAAATAAAATTTTAGCTTTGTACTTGCTTTCATTACTGACAAATCATGCTGTCAGTAGAAATCTTGTAGCGCTTGTCACAACAATCACCATTTTTCAGGTAAGCAACTATTTAGACATCTGAGGATTTCAGCTGGACATGAACAATAGAGAAGCCAAAATTTGACTTTTACAATGGGGACTGGAACAAACATTCCAGCAGAGTTTTACCATGTATTTACCAAAGAAGTTTTACAAATGTTTTCTGAAACACATGCTACATGCACATGTACTTGGAAAACTAAAAATGGCTGACTCCTGACACAATTCATGTTTCAAAGATAATTTCTTTTGGCAAATACTGGCTGAAGATAGCAATGATGACAATGATTTTAAAAGTTTTGAAAGTAGATATGAGATCATTGGACCTGGAAAAGTGTAACTGAATATATCAAATAGTAATTTTTGAACCTGAAAATGATGCTGAACACAAGTCCAATGTACATGCTGGCTCAGGACAAAAACAGATGGCATGCTGGTAATACCTTATTCAGCATAATTTTTTTTATTGAAATGTAGAATACCAAGCCTACAGACTCTTGAAAACAAATATTCTTATGAGAACTTTCGCATTTAATCACAGACCAAAAGAATATTCGAGAAAATTTGATAGTAAATAGGATGGACTTGATTAACAACTGCCACATGAGAAAATGGATGGCAAAACACACTTGACTAACTGAAACATGCATTGGTTATGCCAAAGATTTAATGTATAAATGTGGTACAGATTTTTACTGTGCAGCTAATTATATGACATAAAGCCCATAGTCCCCACCCCACCCGGGATATATTAATTTTGTATATCCTAAGCAAGTAACACCTGAAAAGGCAATGAACTTAACAGGTAACTGTTTATGTACGATAGTAAGTGGACATGAGAAGACAGGTCTTTGACCTGTAGAGCTAATAAAAACTGCACAGTTTTGTGAACATTTCTACAGATTTTATAGTGGTGTTCCTGGATAAAATGGTTTTCTTTAAACTGTTACCCATTTTTCACATGTGATTTTCACAACTTGGATATAAAGTAATAAAAGACACAGGTGTAAATGGTTAAGCCACTATAAAATACAGTTGAAATACAAAGGTATTTTGCAATTTTACATGTACTTGCACCAGAAAGTGCAAATATGATAAAGTTGTATCAGACTTCATGCCTGTAATAGAGTTGACAATCATTTTTCATATACATTTTATATACCTATTATGTAAAATAATTAAAATACTGGCAATTACAGGCAATATAAATGCAAAGTGAAAGTTTTTATCTCAGAAAATTCAGCACTGGGAAGACCTTGGTCTACAGCACATTAAGGATTTACCAAAGCTCCATTTACATCTATGGTGGAATGCCAATGTTACTGGAGTGGGGGGGGGATCTAGTCCATCTTGCTGGTTTGAGCTAGTCCATTAAGTCCATCTTGCTGGTTTGAGCTAGTCTATTATTAACATTATTGGTGTATGTAATCTATCTCTGCTTTCTTAAATTGAAACTGGCACTTTTCGTGGTGGAGTATGTGAGATGAAATTTCACTACTCAATTAAATAACTGAAAAACAGTTCCAGTTCAAAGTTTTACAAACTTTAGAGGGAGTGTAATTATCTTTTATTTGTATGACTGATGTTCTAAACGTGTTGTAAAGAGAAAGCACTGACTCATGTTTGTCTAAAATAGTTCTGAATACCGTTAAGTTATGTTTCTGCATCAATCTGGTTCCCATTTGATTTCAAACCAATGCAGCATTTTATGTTTGTTTTTTCTCATATAAGGAGGCCTGAATTGGTACAACCATTGCATGGCCACTGAAACCTAGAATACTGACTGAAGGATTGTTAGTGAAAAATTGATTATGGATGTTACTGTATCTCCTTGGTTGAATGTGCATTTATCATGGACAGCTGTGAGGTCACTTAGTACTTGAGTGAAGTGAGATTACCTCTTCCATCTACCAGTTTATCTTAAAGGGTTTCTCCAGTCAAAGTCTGAACAACTGCAATCCCCTAAAACATGCTTGCTTCTCTGACATTTTCAATGACTCCTCAAGTTTATTCATGTCAAATATATTTATGTGAGGTATGGATCAACATAAAGCAGTAAAGCTCTGCTAAAGTCATCATCCAATGAAAAAGGTGATTTCTCATGACAGGTAGTCTCTATCTGGAGGCCATAAAACTGTACAATACTGCTGATTACTGCACGGAAAATCTAATCCATCATGGCAGGTGGTCATCTAAAACTGGTCTTTCAAGATATGCTTTATTAAATAGCAAATTCCCATTTCAAAATGGGTTAAACAATCTCTCTCTACCTCCAAATTAAGAGAAATCTTCTAAAACAATCAACAAAATTGTCACTTGTAACAGGTTTAAAAAACAGGTTTTAAAAACTACTTCTAATTATTCCTATTTCTTTTCCCTGAAACAGTTGAATGGTTTAGTAGTCATTTTTTATATTTACTTTGTTCCCAAGAACAGGATCATTTTGTATATGGCACTATCTGAGATACATATTTGCACCTCCAAGTGGCGTTTTCCTATAACAAAGTCTATCCTCAGTTATATCTGACAGGAACTAAATGATTTCCAGTAAACACAAATTTAATGAAGACTGCTTGTAGTAGATAAGGTAATTAGTAGGAAATACTGACCTGCACTATTCCCACACACAGGAAATAGAAGTTGGCGATTCTGCGAAATTGCTCAAATAGGTTCTTCGGCAAGAAGTTCCACAATGTGTACTGAAAGGAGAGTACCACATAAGCCTTAGATATTATGGAATATCAAGCAAACTTGCTTTCCTCAGATCTCCTTTGTTACTGAGGTATACAGAAATGAAAATCTTATTTTCTTTCCATATGTACTGTATATACAAGCTGAGTCTCACTGCAAACTGCAGAGACCCAGATTTTCAGTCCCGTCATGCAATGATAGATCTAGGTATAAGCAGTTTGTTAGGAGTCTTCAGTAGAACAAGCAACAAAGATCCATATTAAGAAATGTCAGATCAGGGTCTATCCTGTCTGCAGCTGAACTCAACTTACAAGTGTGTACAGATGGTATACATATGTGATATAGCAAACCAATGTGAGAAAACCCTGTGTCACAATGTGGTATCTCCTGTTCCAAATCTATGAACCCATAGAATTAGTTATTATTCTAACTGCATTTTAATGAAACAAAGTGCATTAAAAAAACCAAAGGAAATTCAAAATTTTGTGGATACATTCAAGTAACAAAAACATGAACCCAAGTAAATATTAAAAGCTCATACATTTTGAAAAATATAAATGGTGACTGTAACACTAAGCTGTTGATTATGTATTATTTGTGTTAACGCATACTGTGAAAAGTAGGGAAATCTCAGCACAGGTGGCTTCCCCATATATTCTAAATACAATTAATAGTTGATATTGGTGTATTACAAATTAAATTATATTCATTCCTAAGATTGGTAATACTACTGTTTAATTGCCTTGGATATCTTTTTTTCTTCTTTTTCTAACCGTTATCTTCTGAATTTACAGCACCTCTTATTTGTCATTGTTTTTTTATTGCTTTTTTTCTCTTCCACTGCTTGTCATGTTTGCTTCATTAGTAACACTATATATTTATGGGGAAGGGCTTTACTAATGTTGTTAGAACTTGGGCCCCAATCCTTTTGTACAGTGTAGTAAGTAAAATATGTTTCAACCAACAACAAAAACAAAACAGAAATAAATGAACAGAATTTCTCCATCAATGAAAACAAAATCTTATGAGAAGGTTAAATGAAGCAAATATTAAACCAAACTTTTGATCTCATACCTTCACTATAAATTGTGAAAATGAAACCAACCCTAAGTAGGTCTGTAAGCTTATTGCAAACAGCTCAAGGAAAATACATCTAATTACTGAAGCACAAGTACTGACCATACACTGTGATGTTCTCAGGTACCATGCAGTTCAAATTTACTCCTTGTGTACTGAAGAACATAATGTTCATAACATTTCTAGTAGATTTGTAAAGACATGCTGCTGGAGGCGATGATGAACTTGTGAACCTTCATACACAGCTATCTCTTGCTTTCAGATTCAAAGTTATTTATAAATATGTAACAAAATCCACACACACACAAAAAAATTACAATTATTTCATTTTTCACAAGTATTTAATCATATGGATTGGGAACACAACCCTATTGTTCCACAGAATGATCTTGACTCATTGTGTCTTTAAATTTATGATGATCTGTGCGTGTGTGTATTTGTGTGATTAGGATTTTTAATGTAGCTGTAACAATTTTTCAGTCATGTTGCTATGATCTCTGCAATGTGACAGTTTATAGTGATGTCTAGCACTGAGGCATCATGCTGCAGACATGTAGCATGATGTTCCACCCAGTCACATAATAGTGACACCAGGCCAACCAGTCCTAACACTAACCTCTTAATGCTGAGTGCCTAGTAAGGCAGCTGTTAGTACCATTTTTGTAAGTCTTTGGTATGACTTGGCCGGGGTTTCGAACCCACAACCTCCCACTTCCAAGGTGGATGCTCTAACCACTAGGCCACCAGAGTAGTCATGATGATTTGTAGTAACCATAAAAAACAAAACAAAAAGAGCTAATTCACAGTAACTTATTTTTCTTCAAACTGAGTTTTTGCAAAATGGCAAATTTACATACAAGAACTTAAACAATTGGGCCAATAATCACCCCATGTATTAGTTGATATAATATCACAAGCTTTAACAAGTGCATAACCATCTTCAGAATAAAAAAAAAAAAAAATACATTATCCAAGCACAAGCTTAAATCCACCTACACACAGTGACACACCTTTCTTATTCCCACTTCACTTTGTTGGTCTTCTCATCAACAAATCCTACTTACATACCTTTAATTAGGCTAGATCATACAGGTGAGAATGAACCACCAACTGGAGAGATCTCAATTTGAAATAAGGACATTGTTTAAGATCTTTATCAAATGAAATTAATCAAAATGATAACTACTGAAAGGAAAAGAGTGGCTATTTTGTTGAATGCATTACTTAAAATACGCCCTTTGCTATCAAGCTGATGAGGGTTGAAATTTAAATTGTTTTACTACGTGCACAAACATGTTTGATTTCAATTATTTACACGTGCAGTTGAAACTGAATAATGTTATGATTGTAAGTATGCACCCCATTACATATTTATATATTTATTCATATGAAATGAGCCATAACAGAAGGGTGATACATGTCTGTACCAAGGTAAGCATAACCTGTCTCCAACATAGTTTTGCAGACATGGTCAAACAAAACTTGTTTCTAAAGCCCAGGGACTGCCAGAATTATGGATCTATGCAACCAAATCATATGAAAACTTCTATAATTTTCACTTAACAAATAATAATAAAAGTATTTTTCACAAGAATATAATTACCATATATACATGCATATCAGTTTAATTCAACTACAAATAACACAATCCCTAATTTGTCATCATGAAATGCACCAGCAGATAAGGGACAATACTGCTTGGTCTTCTAATTAGGCATAACAAATTACATAGACCCAGTCCTGCTGGCACATCATGAGACAATAGATCTGGGTCCATGAAATTTTCAGTTGGATCTTACTTGTACACCTGTATACATGTATACGGTATGAATGACATGTAATAAACTATCAGTTTAATATTCATGAGCCTTCTCTGGACCACCAGTTTCTTTTCTTGGAAGCTTGCAAAACCACCATCACATTTCAAAATTTGTCTGACTCTGCTGGGTGGCCCCTGAGTGGCTCTGTTGTCTAAAGTGCTCACCATTACAGATCACTACAATCTCACCTGTCTGCGTGGGTTCGGCCAATGTGGGTATGTGAGAAAGCTTGCCAGTAGCTTCTTGTGGGTCAGTGGTTATTTCAGGAGTTTTCCCGGGTTCTTCCTCCACCATTAATACTAGCCGCCATGTATAGCCTATCTTGTGCTGAAAAATTGTGTTAAACCCTATAACAACAACAACAGACTCTGCTGCCATTAATCAATGCTTAGTCTGCTCAAGGCATGTTATTTACCCTACAGTGTATCTATATTAAGGAGCAAACATATATTTACATCTCACTAACCATTATCTACATACATGTACCTGCAAAAATTCCTATTCTAACCAAGATGCTTAACATTTAAACACATGATTTTAAATTGCTGCCATTGTGAATCTCTGGACAAATATAGCAAATAGTTTTTGTCAAGATGACTTAGGTGGAAGCTTGATACAGCATAAGTAGTGTAACATCACATTTTTCCCCTTCCCCTCTGCATTGCACAGGGCAAGGGGGCAGTAGTTACACACCTGCATGGCACCTATGTGTCCATCTGTATGTCCCACCACACCCTAGATATGACTCAATGGTTAATTTGTTTATCCTTGAAGCAAAGATAAAAAAAAGGAGAAAGGTGGGCTTGTTCTCAACTGCACTCCACAGGCTATTTTGCTTGTTTCCATCTCTTTGAGTATGTGTTTGTGTGTAAGTTTTATCAGTAATACAGTCAAACCTGTCTACAGCAGCCACCCATGGGAAAAGGTAAAAGTGGCCTTTGTAGACAAGTGACCTCTGAAGGCAGGTATAGATCTCAAACTTGGTTCAAGACAAATTTATGTACCGGTACTGTGAAATTAATGGTATTATCATCATTATTTCATGTGTATTATTATTAGCTGCAAGAGTATGCTACCAATATACATCTATTTTGTTTAGCTACTGTATTTAGCAACAATAAAGAAAGCTATAATTGTGTAATGCACATATTTATCTCTTTCTAGCTCATTTTTGTTCTAAAACATGCACTCATTTATTTCTCTCGCACAAAATCTTTATCAGTAGAAATGGCTGCTATATTAAAATTACTAACTGCCAACTTACTTGTAATTGTGAAATACATGACTGATTTTTTGTAAGGCATGAAAACAATGTGTTCACACTTTAAACAAGTGATGGATTAAGTGATTCCTTGAACTCATCAAGTTTTTGGAGTATTTTTTCAGTGCACTCAACAAGGACTACAGGCTACATGATAGGGTTAAGCCAGGTAGCATGTTTTGAGTGTGTGTTGTGTTTTGAATTTTTAATGTAGCTTTAACAATTTTTCAGTCATATTGCTATGATGTCTGCAGTTGGACAGTCTATGGTGATGTCTAGAACTGGGGCATCATGCCACAGACATGTAGCATCATGTCCCTCCCAGCCACATTATCCTAACACCAGGCCATCCAGTTCTAACCCTAACCTCATAATGCTAAGTGCCAAGCAAGGCAACTGCTAGTACAATTAAGTCTTAGTAGCATATTTTGAAATATAAAACATGTTACTACTGGCATTATACTGTTCAGTTTTAGTACTTTTGGAAATATGCATGGGGTGTTTAACTGTTTAATGTTTTCATTTTCTCTGCATCTATTTTTGCTAATTCAGTAGCAGTCTTAAAGGAAACATACCCCAAGAATCATTGTATTGACTAATGATATAAAAATACTTGACTCTTTTACCGTATATACTCACGTATAAGCCCGTTCGTGTATAAGCCGACCCCCAAAACTGAATTGGTAAAACGTTATAAAGTGCATGACTCGCGTATAAGCCGACCCATAATTTCTAGACTACCAGTACATCACAAGATGCACAAAGTGAGTTCTGAATACGTTTATTTAGGCAAATCACATTATTAAATAAAATGAAAGGAAGAAAGCTAATTTAAATGTTGAAATAAAAACAATTCTAAAGTGTTAAGTCTTAATGGAAATTTAATTAATCCTCATTCTAAAATCATGAATTATAGAAGTTCTATCACTTTTAGAATCCTTCAAAATCTGGCTCTGTATCAGACTCGCCAAACAGTTCACGAAACTCAGCTTCTGTTACGGATGTGCTTTCATCATATACGTCGTTACTGTCATCCGATAGTGTGTCGTTCTCCTTCTCGCTCTCCTCGTCATTGTTGGATTGAAATATAGCATCATCCTCTGTTCCATCCATGGCATTGCTGATACAGCACTTCCTGAATGATTTTGCAATCATTTCCGATGGAACTGAGTCCCATGCTTCTTTTACACACTTGGCGACCAAATCGATGTCCAGCCTCATTAAATTCCCGCTTTTGTCATTTTCACAGCCCCTGAACAAACCCATTCTGCCCACATCTTTCGTAACTTGTCCTTAAAAGGCTTGTTAAGGCAGACATCAAGAGGTTGTAACACTGACGTTAAACCTCCTGGTATCACAGCCAGTGTTGTTTTCATTTTCTTTGCGGCCTTTTTTACTTCATCAGTCTTGTGTGCACGAAACATATCCCATACAAGCATTGAAGGTTTCCGAAGAATTGCACCTGATCTCTTGTATATAGTGGCAGTATACTATTTATATACCTTATCCTGAAATTATCTCCATGTGTGGTTGGTTATCAATTTGTATTTGATAATTATTTATCATTGTTGTTTATTTGTGTTTTTTTTAAACTACCGGTAGTGTGATTCAATTGATCAAAATATGATTGGTTTCAGCGTGGACATTATTCAAGTATTGTGACAGTTTATAACTTTGAGCAGAAACCATGTCCACTACCATATCTCATTAAACAATGCATCTGAGAGTCGGCATGTATTAGTAAAGTCATTGGCATTGTGCAACAAAACAAACCTATTATCCCCAAGGCATTTACCACAGATTAAGCATATGGTAGCTATTGTACAACACTCTACCGCTAACAAACCACTTTGCTTTACAAACAAGTAAACAACTGTAGTATATAAACTGTGGCTGCCGATTACTTCTAAAATACCTGTCAAAGAAATCCCACAAATTATATTGTTTTACAATTATTCATGCTGACTTGTATATTGCCCTGTTATTTACCCTTCCTAAACGTGCACGCAACAAAACCCTATGGAGCCTCTCGCTACTGTTCCTTTAAGACTATTGTACATGTATTTCTACTCTCGATTAAAATGTTTGTCGTATATACCTTCAGTATCGTAATTCTTTTATTTTTTTACATAGATTCTTTTCATATTTACACTGAAATAAGCTAGCGAGCATTTGTACGATACCGTAGAGTTTAATGATTACTGATTAGCTGAGGTTTAAATACTTGACTGGAGATTATTAATATGGCGGTTCTTTTGGAAAATACACGTACCACCGTGGCTCAAATAACATGTATGGCTGCATTTTCTGGTGGATGGACATCTGTCAAATAGACGTCAAGTATGTTAAAACATGTTTTTCATTCATTATCCTACCACTTAAGTTAGAAAAAAAATATTTTTGTTTCACTTCACGACAGCACAAATCTTACGAGCCATGTAGCATCATTAGGCATGTGATCTCATCTTCGGCGATCGACAGAAACAATAAATACTGGAAATCGAGGGAAAAAAGTGTTAAAATTTTCAGACTTGGACCTTGGCCCACAGATAAGCTGACCCCCCTTCTTCCAGGCCTTATTTTTTTCTAAATTTTTTGGCTTATACACGAGTATATACGGTAAGTTAGGTAAGCAATCATTTGGTAAACAAAGCTATTAGGTGAACTTTTCACTACTTAAATTCATGTTCTAACCTATTACCCATTTTATTGTTGTTAATCTTTCACTGCCAGAACAATGACTTTTATTTCTGTTCCTTTTACAAAATAATACTAATTCTGTTTTGTAATCCCTGGCAATAAAACAACGAATTCATTAAAATCTGTGGGAACATTTTGATCAAATAGTACGAGTTAGAAAATATTTTATAATTTTCCTTTTTGTCGTATCACCCATTTTCAAAACAACTGAAATACTAGAATTTAGCACATTCACTGGCTAAAGCCCGCAAAGCATTAAAATCTCCTTTGCAAGACATAATGTTTTTTTTTTTTTTTTAATGACAACTATAAAGTCAAAGTACCAAACATAACATCCAGGTCACTAATCTAGTCCAGTGACTAACTGTAAGAATTGACCTGGTTGTGAGGTCAGAAATAGGCCTACAACACTTCTTGCTCAAATTGGAATGTTAACTATCTGCTATAAGCCAGGGTTATTCACAAGATCAATCATTGATAATTTGTCCAGTCAAGCTACTAAGTGTATTCCCTAGTTTGAAAGTTCTAGCTGTCAAATCAATATTATTATCATTAAAAACCTGCATCACATGCATGTGATGTCTGTGTAAGATCATCTAAAATTTCATCTTTTCAAGTTGACTCTTCTCCTACAGTGACTGACAGGTCCTTTGTATCACAACTGATCTGATGAGTGATCCATTAATTACAATTTTGACTCCAACAGCCATTGCCCAATTCAGCCAACTGTCTCTGTGTGCAAGTAATAATACCCCTCCCTGCCATGTAATGTTCAGTCATTCTTATAGACTTAAAATTACATCTCTCTGGAGGTCTCATGCTACTAATTTATACGGAAGAATGAGAACCAGTCAAAAATGGGTGAAGATAAAACAGAATATATATGGGCTTGGCTGGACATGACTGGTTGATCATAAAAAGTAACATGTTACTAAAAATAATTTTTTAAGAGCTTATCATATTTGTAACAGAAAAAAAAGAGATTGTTTTACTGATGGGATTTCAGTTGTTTTACAGTCTTGACTTTGGAACACTCACTAGTGAAATTAGCACCCAATTCTTTAGGTATGGAATTTAAACCTATTTTTCAACCACATGTAGATATAAAAAAAACATGCTGCCGGGTGTGCAATTTTCTCCACTCAGAAGTTTGAATCAAGCATGGTTCTATACTGAGAAATATAGGTTTGATCTTGAGCATTAATAAATTTAACATTTCTGAACTTTTAATACTGATTCAAGTCCACTTAGGACTAGAATAAATAATTTAATTTTCAATACAGCAGTCATGGCTACAATATTTGATGTCAGATCAGCATCTTGTTCATTTTGTGTCAACTACACATCATAGTAAATCTTTTAGTGAAAACCGCACGTGGATTTGACTTTCCATTCAGAAGGATTAACATTAATAAATAACAAGGTTTGTAAGACAGCTGCTGCTACAGTCTCCAAAGTGGCATCATTTTCATTTAAGACAACCAAGACATGATAAAAGTCTTTTGCTGAACACACCTTGCTGATATGACCTTTTATTCTGGAAGAATAGCAATAACAAGATTTTCAAGTCTGCTGATGTACCAGCCATACTGGATTAGCAATCGGAACCATTTTAATATGTGACCAATGTGACATTGTAAGAATGATATGTCATATAAAAAGTGAGAGAGACCGCTTCAGTGGCCATGAGGTTAGAGCATCCACCTCGGATGCAGGAGGTCGCAGGTTCAAACCCCCAGCCGAGTCATACCAAAGACTGGGTGGACATGATGCTACATGTCTGCGGCATGATGCCACAGTGCTAAACATCACTATAAACTGCCACACTGCAGACATTGAAGTGATATGACTGACAATTTTTTAAACTACATTAAAAATCTAAATCACACACATACACAAAGTGAGAGAGATTTTAAAATGATGCAAATCAAGACTCCAGGCAAGGTTTGTTTTTTGAAATCCAACTCTAGAATGCTATAAAAAAAACTAATCACATTTCAAACACCAAGAATCAGGAGTCAGAAACTTCAGGTTCTGGAAGGTGGGGTTCTCTAGTAAGTATATTGAGTATCTGGGTTGCTAGTGCTTACTAACTTGCATTAATCATTCAATTGGTGACACTCTGATACTTAAATTCAGATGTATCCACACATACAAATGCTAAGTAATATGGGATAGTATGGATTTTTTTAACTTTTGGCAGATCATACAAGAATAAATTGATAGGTTCTATGAAAGGAAAGCATCCACATGTGAACAAAGAGACATAACTGGAACAAAATGATGCTGCAACCAGTTTTTCACTTGAATGATATATAATGGCCAGTGACATCTCTCTGACAGTGCAGTGTAAGTTAACATTTTGCTCAGAGGTTATAAGTGAGGAAAAATAATTATATGCACTTTATTACAATTTTCATATCAGGCATGTGTGTTTATATATATATATATATATATATATATATATATATATATATATATATATATATATATATACATATATATATATATATATATATATATATATATATATATATATATATATATATATACATATATATATATATATATATATATATATATATATATATATATATATATATACACACACACATATACACACACAACACCAGATCACCCAGGAGCAGGTGAGTTACCTGACTTCTTTTACTTTACATCAAGCTACTTAAAATAAAAAAACACGATATATATATATCTTACAACTGAGCATATGATACCACAAGTTGAACACCTGGATTCTAATCTATTAAGTGGACTGGTATTGTTGCTTAAAATGTACCCATATTTTATCCATGTACTACAATATATATATATATATATATATATATATATATATATATATATATAAAATACGTTTTTTATTGGTAAATTGTAAGCAATAATATGAGACCCTTTGCTTTGAATAATATCAAGAGTATTCATACAATCTCCTACATTATCTGTCAGAAAGATAGTGGGCAAGTGTCCCAAACAGTTGTATGAATATAGTACTAATATTAGTACCCTTACTCGTACCTCGTGGACGGGGTACAAACATTGTAGAAATAGTTGTAAAATCTCATTTACCTTTTTTTGCCGATATTTTCGTTTAGATCGTCCGCCATATTATTTCAAATAAGGATTACTTCCGTTCTCAGCCTTGTTTGTTTGTGTGCCATATAAGGACACTGACTCCTTATTTGGAAATATAAACAAATCGTAGTAAAAATTTGGCGCTGTTTGGGTCAGAAATTTTGCACATTAAAAGTAAATACGGTTTATCAGCAACTTTGAAATTCCACCAAGAAGCAATTATTCGCCACTTGATTGATAATAATATAGCGTAGAATATCCAAAATATTGTCTGGCAAGCCTTACGTAGAAAAGCGGTCACGACGAGAGTCTCGCGTTATCTGTCATGGCGGACAGGATAAGGTTAGAGTAACCATGCCAATTTATTTTATCGTGTAAGGGCTTAATACATTCAAAATAAGCCAAACTTCTTTCACAACATTACACTTATGTAGTTGATTTCTACACTGTTTGTTTTTCTGACTTTAGTGATGATTTTTTTTGCTCCATTACATGATATGGGATCGGTTCGTAGCCTCAACCACACCAATTCAAGTTGAGGCTACGACATCGTAGCTAGTATGAATACACTTCTTGAACCTAGGTTTGGTTGTCTAGAGGACATTTTCAAAAACTTTGTCCAATTGTGATGATTCAGATATATTCTGTGTGCATTTTTATTTCTTCTTCAGCATGGTTTAAATTTGTAAGCCACTGAAGTTTCTTAAGTTACTGTAGGTCCTATGGGCATGTCCAGCTGTATGATATATATTTTGGGTAGTGTTTCTTAATGCCCTCCCCCAAACAATGTATATTTCCAAATCAATATTCAATTGTCCCAGTACTCTTGTGCTACAATCCACCCACTTAAGATAGGATTCAACCAAATTAATACCTTCTTACTTTTACAGAAAAAAAATTAAAACAGCTGGAAGGAATGTACAGGTCTTTTAGATTCAAGCTGAACACCAATTAAGAGTAATACATTAAAACACCTCACATCTGAAGCTTACCCTGGAAGATACAACTGTGTTATTTGGGTATTTTTCTGGAATGATAACATCTTGCCCAAGAGGAGGCCGGTTTTCTATGTGAATTGTTCTCTCTGATGGTCGGTCTTTCCTCTTACAAAACTGGAAGATATAACAAAATCATTCTAATATATAGTAAACTCAAATTATTGAGCTGCAAACTTTGAGAAAAATAAAGCCTTAGGTAAATTCAACATTTTCATTATGTATTCTTTAACACAGGGGTCTCAAACTCATGCCACCCTGGGGGGCTGCACGAGGGCATCTTTGATGACCCAAGGGCAGCATCACCTTTGTTATCTCTCATGAGCAGAAATACTTTTCTAAAATCTTGTGTCATCAAATATTTCTTAATCAACACTTGCTGTCATTGTAAAAAGCAAACAAACAAGTTGATGATATTAGGATCATGAAACAAGTGTGTAATGTCAAGTACTTGAATGCTTACTAAGCAAACTCCTCCAAAACAATCTGGCAGCATAAGGCCAAATAAAAAATATGCATGGTACTGGTTACATTGAAAAAACATTAGATAGTTAAGTCAATACAACAAATTGAATTTAAATGAAGCATAAACTAAAAAAATCATTTGCATCTGAAGTTAAATTTGATCATGGTTAAATCTTTGCTAGCTTTTTTATTCTCCCAATTTTTTTCTTTTGTTTTTCTTCAAATATGTTGTGTGTCTGTCCAAAAGAAAATGTAAGGTAAGCAGTTAAAAATAGGATTGGATGGGTAACCAGAACCATGATTCCTTTTTATTTGACTTTCAGTTTCAGCAATAAACACTTATGGCAGATTACCTATTAAACATAAGAAAAAAATTTAAAATAGGAAACCCATCTAGTTCATAGGCATATAAGTACTGGGCAAATATTTATAATGTGGTACCCAACGGATCAAGTCTTGGACTTTTTCATGTCTATTAAAGACAATTTTCATAAAAGATCTGAACTTCACAATTATGCCGACAACACACTTACTGACAATCACCACAAGTTTAATATTATATAATCACTTTGGGAATGGAGTGAATTACTATGATTGAATCAGGTTTACCAACAATATATTAAAAGCAAACCATGACAAGCTGCAAGCTATTACACATGGCAACAACAAAAAACAGCGAGACTTTCTTCTCCAACGAGGCAAATACATCATGTGATGACTGTAAAATAACAAGGAGTCACTTTGGACTTTATGTTACACTTTAATCAACAAATCACTTAAATTTGTCAAAAAGCAACTAAAAAAATTAAATATGCTCAAATGATTTGGAAAATACTTTACAAATGAAGGAAGAATGGCTCTTTAACAATCTTTCATCATGGCAAACTTTAACAAGTGTCCCCATACCTAATATTTCAGTAGACTCACTAATATGAACAAACTCCATGAATGAGCTCCAACGTACTTCATCAATGATTGGAAGAATCCTTATTCTGAACTCATGGATTTGGCAAATAATCAAACTCTTCACATCTGAAGGGTACAGACCATGATACTAGAAGAATGCAAAACTTAACCAAGAACTGTTTAACATACATAAATGATCGGGTAGTTTTAAAACAATCTTCTTACTCTTTTAGGTGTGTAAACCCTGTGGAGATTGCAAAAGCATGAACATCCAGGTATTGAGCTACAACTGTTTAGGTATGCAGCAGCAAACCTAAATCTATTTTTAAAAATGGGTCTAGGACCTTATTGTGTGAATGCTCCATATTTAAACACAACTAAACAAGTTGCTGCTGCAACCTTAATTGGCTGCATTTTTAGCATATTAGTTTCTAGTTCAGCATATGTGCTTGTAATATTTGATTGCCCTAAACATTGGCTTGTGTTGCTTACCCCCAGTTTGGATGGATTTTCTTCCCTCTAGTTGATGCATTGAATAGTTATGTTTCCAATGCATTAATACTTGTCATATAAGTATACTTTTTTTTATATCTGTTTTGCATAGTCTTGTATATTTATAACTGGTAAGCATGTAAATGATATTTTAAGGATTTATTGACAAGCCATTATTTTAACCAATGTATTTAAAATTAAATGCAAATGTAGAGAATATTCTATACATGTAAACTCAGACTTCTCTGAAATGAAATTTTAAACAGAAATTATAAAATGGTGGAGGTGAGTAACTTAAGTGTGTATTGCCCAGACATTATGCATATGTATTTGTCTATCTGAACACTGCATGTAATTAAATAAGAGCAGAATTTTGTCATTTAAAATGATCTTCCTACATGAATTATTAAAATATACATTAAAAATGGAGGAGGGAATGCAGTTTTAGCAAATAATCATAACTGTATAACTAGTGTGTTTGTGGGTTGTTGTTTTTATAATAAAGAAACTAACTTTAACAATTTAAGTCATATTACTCTGTTGTCTGCAGTCTGGTAGTTTATAGTGATGTCTAGCACTGGAGCATTTTGCCTCAGACATGCAGCATCATGTCCCAACCAGTCACATTATCCTGACATCAGGCTGACCAGTCCTAACACTGACCTCTTAATGCTGAGTACCCAACAAGGCAGCTGCTAGTAACATTTTTTAAAGTCTCTGATATGACTCGGCCAGGGTTTGAACCATTGACTTCCTGCATCCGAGACAGATATGCAAACCATTTAGGCCATCAGAGGGATAACATGAAACACCGAAATACACATATTTTGTATCATAACGCTCCTGAAGATAAATGTATTATGGTTGGTATGAGTTTGAATAATGACAAAAAAGCAAGATAAAATTTGATATCAGTGATTTTATAGGAATTGTTTATATTTTTATATTTGTCACTCCATTTATGAAATGAAGACAATCGGTCATACTTTGCTGGAAAGCTTTTACCTTGTTTTGTATATTACATCTTTATTTAGTTTAAAACACATAAGTAGATAATATTTCCTTGAAAATATGTAAATATGCATTCTGGATTCTCACAATCATAATCTCACTCCTATATTTTAAGTTCTGACCAATCCACAATTTATCATACCTGTCCAGTCGTGTAAAATCAAGTACAACCAAGTGAGATTACATGCACCCGATATTGGTAACAAGAAAATAATCTGGATCAAAATTGCATAAATCAAAATTTGTTTTGCTTATTATAATTATTAAAATAATCACAGATCATAATATTGGGGTGTACACCAATATATACAACCAAAAACTGTCAATAATTGTGTATTTTGGTTTTTGAGCATGTTTCATTATTTCTAGTAACCACTACTGGAGTGGTAGTTTTATACCTAGAAAGAAAGCTTGCAATTGTTAAGTATGTCTGAATGTTGAAATAAATTGTTATATTACTGTTTATAGTCAATAAAACAAGCTCATGTTTCTGATAATGTAATGCCATCTTGACTCTAAATAATTCTTGTCTTGTCTTGAAATAGGGCAGAAACAAAATTAGAATGGTTGACACTATAGCCGAAACCAAAGTCAAAAGGGTTTTCGAAGGGGTTCTCAAAAGCCCCAAAGAGGGCACACTTGTAATGCAAAATTATTTCAAAATGAAATAAATTCTCAATTTCTGAAACTTTTTTCTCAGAATTGTATTCATAGCGGATCTACGTTCTCCTCAAAAGAATGATCATGGGCCACGTTTTCAAATACCCCACCAAAAAACCCTGTTTACAAAATGCTTAACCATCTGAGCTCTCCAACCTCTATTGTCACGAAATGTGGTCGTGGCAAAAGATATATGACAGACGAAACAGTATAACTCTTATAATTTGTGTAGGTTTAAGAGATTCCAGGTAGATTTATACAAGTGGACTTTCTTTATTAAGTACTGATAATTTATTTACTGTTTAAAAGTTTATGGTGTTTATTGTTATTCTGCACATGTAATTATCCCTCCACTGTTTCTGATCAATTTAAACTCATCAACCCGGACGCAGTGGGGAGAGCAATTGTGCATAGAGTATCTACATGTCATGATCACGGAACCACAACAATCAAAACAATCCCACTACGCGTCGTCACTTGTAAGAGACGCCTAAGCAACATTTTGTTAAGTGTGTGAATTAAATCGTAAGTAACATTTGTTAAGTGTATGAATTATATATAAATATCGTCAACGATAATGACATAAGTACAGTTAAAACTACTTCGATTTTGTAGGCAAAGTGAGCCATAAATCATGACTTTAGTCTCAAAATCGTTATCAACACCGCTAATGCTTGTAAAAACTTCTGCAACTTACCAACCAACTGGCAAATATTTCACAAATCCTGGACATTTTCTGACAAAATTCTCTGTCTGACACTCTTTACTGAAATTCATGCCACAAATTTTATCGAATCAGGTGTTCATACACAAGTCAGGAAGTGTTCCTCATTTATACATGTTATCCGTTTTTCCACCTGTTTCCCTTTAGTCCACCTGTACAAACCCGGCTATTATCTTCCCGTTCAATCGCGTCTTACGTTAGTTCAGAGTGGGCGACGAGAATCTAGGGATCGTCTCAAAAGTTTTGCTTTTGCGGTGTAGTAGTGGTTTCACGCCAAATATTAAATACGTATTAAGAGCTGAACGTGGTATACAGACAGGCGAACACTTGGAAATACGTACATACAAATACAGGGGCTCGTTACAAAGAAAATTAGGAGTTTCCGTCAATGAATCGATGGCTGGGGGTCTAACCTGTAGCAATATAACACATATGGGTTCATTGACGGAAACTCCTAATTTCTTTGTAACGAGCCCTTGTGCACACAAACATATATGCATATATACAAGCTCTTAATTGTTCTTACATAATTTTTATTTGATTCCGTACATTTCCATAACGAATGTGGACCGGTAATTTTGTTGTTCGTCTCAGCTTGATACTATGTGTACGGATTCCAATAAAAGTGTGCACGAAATTTTTTCATATGGTTTGTTTGTTTTCTAAAAGACAAAGCAAAACAGACCCTTTACAAGCCTTCTTCATATCCCCGCACTTATTACTTCAACTGAAACAAAGATAATTCTAAAATTTGCAAGGGATCTATAAATTAGTTTCTTAGACTGTTCAGATACAGTGTATGAGGAACAAATATAATTGTCAGAATTGACATGCAACCACGAGGCTCTGTTGATAGCTCCCTGAAACATTTCTCATAATTTTTTATTTCAGGTTCAGTATATTATCCTGCAAATAAGTATAACATTACACTTTTAGTTTACTTTCCCAGATGTACGTAAGAAGATCAGTTTTGTGTTGTGAAATTGTATATAAGCAGACGATGAGGGAGAAAGAAAATGGTGCAATATAAATGATTGAGCATGAATCAGTACCAAGTAAAGTGTGTATTATGTGTATTATCGTGGGGGGGGGGGGCGACTAGGCCAGTCAGATGCAGAGATTCTTTTTCCATTTAAACATTTAGCAAATTCTTTCTTTCTTTCTTTTTCTTTCTTTCTTTTTTTTTTCTTTCGTTCTCTCTCTCTCTCTTTTTTTTTTTTTTCTTCTTACGGGATCGTGGAGGTAACTACGACTACTATTCGTACTAATGTAACAAAACTGAATTATAATCGGAATCTAATTGCTCTACATATGTGGAGCTGGATATTTTTCTCTGTTTTTTTTTACACCTAACATTTAGTTTTAGTCCTAATTTTCAGTACTATGGTACAAAGGCAATTCACATTAGTCCGTTTATTAACATTCTAGAACGGTAAGGGGAACAACAGAAAATGCAAGACTAACAGTAACACTATCCTTATTATTCCATCTCTATGGTCTTAAACTAAGTAATAGAAAATGTGAAAAGCAACAAGATTTGTCAAATTCAACAAATAATTGATTTCCCAATAATACAAAGTGACAATATGAAAAGAACGTACAGTAATGCAAATTAAATCCTAAATAGTTCATAAAGTTCTATAACCCGTCCTAATAAATAAAGATCTAATTAAATTCCAATGGTGTTTGAAATAAGATCTGTCACGTAAAGTGTTGACGTGGAGATGTAACAACAGTCTTTTGATGACTCTCAATAATATAATCCAAAAATGATTTTGTCTGGATTCGCTATCATTTCAAATCAATGATTCAGTACAAGAATATTACAGATGAGCACTTTGTATTTCCAGGGAAGTAGTGAAGTGGGTCACTATACGTACAATGGAAATTAGCATTACAGAGACCCCTGGGTCGATATACGTACAATGGAAATTTAACATGGCGAAAAATCGTGGGTCGATATACGTACAAGGGGAATTTAACATGGGAATAAATCGTGGGTCGATATACGTACAAGGGGAATTTAACATGGGGAATAGAGTTTGGGGTTGTTTAGGGACAAGGGGAATTGAATATGGGATTTTTTTTTTTTTTAATTTTTTTTTTAAAAAAGGTAGGCAATTGAAAAGTCATTCTCTTTTCGAGAAATATGGCTGGCCCTGAAAAGGGCCTTTGGGTTTATGTTAATGTATCCATTAACATAAAGGGCACCGCATTGGTCTTCTTCTTGTCCTTAGGCTGCGTCTCACTGTTGGCCCGTAAATTAGCACTCTTTTGAGGCATCCTTGTCTTTCTACGTAGATCCTACGTATCCACAGACTGGTGTTTGTCCTGTGGACAACGGTCCACTTGGATCGGACATACATGAGCATGTCCGTCCTGAACATCATGGAAGACACAAGCGTAGAAGATTGCACATCGGTCCACATCTTGAAGTAACGAGAACAGGTGAATCAATGCAGTGAACTGCGCTTATTTATAGGTAGAAGAAGGATTGAAACGGATTGAGTTCATTCACCAATCCTAACACGCGTTACAAAATTCAGTCAGCTCGATCCAATCCGAAGAGAACAGTCTGTGACGTCACGTGGTCTATATAGATTCGTTAGCGCTTGTGTGCAGTCAATCTATGCGACAGTGATTCAACATGACGGAAACTCAGAAAACGATCCATTGGGGTGCACCAGCAGGGGGAAGTAGTGAATAGGGATAGTATAGGGTCTATGGGACTTATCATTAAAAACACCCCTGGGACAATATAGGGTCTATGTAAATTTAACATGGAGAAAAATCGTGGGACAATATAGGGTCTATGGGAATTAACATGGCCAAAAACCCATGGGACTGTATAGGGTCTATGGAATTTAACATGGCCAAAAACCCTTGGGACTGTATAGGGTCTATGTAAAATTGAAACAGGGAGGGTCTCTATTTTTAAAAAAAAATAAAAAAAAAATAAAAAAGGGGTAGGCAATGGAAAGGCTATCTCTTTTCGAGAAATATGGCTGGCCCTGAAAAGGGCCTTTGGGTTTTTCTTCTTCTTTTAACTTCTTAACTTCTTCCACCATCCTCTTATTTTGTCCATCATTCCTTTCTTCTTTTTCTTTTCTGTTTCCGGCAGCCAGTCCGGGTGGCCCATGGCCCGGAACTTCTCTTGGATTTTCATCCAGTTTGTGTTCAGTTTTTCGAATTCATCCCTTTTTTTCCTATTTCTTCTTCTTTTCTTTCCTTTGACCACTTTTCTTTGATCTTCTTGACCTCTTCGGTCAGCACATTCCTCATTAGTTCATCAGCTTTCTTAAGTTTTTCTAACCCCCACTTCGCGAAACACCAATCTGTCCATTCTACAATGTCTTCTAGAAAGCACCTTGCACTCGTCACATGATCTATCGCTTCTTTTAACTTACCCACTTTGACATACGGTGGGTTAATTAAACCTATGATTCTCTTCTCCTCATCCTCTATCATTTCTTTTACAATATTTACGGATAAGTGGAGGCTGGTTACTTGTCTTGAGACGAAGTCTTTTGTCACTGCATACCTCCATTCCTGTTCAACCCTTTCTACTACACTCAATCCATCTACCATCCAATACCAACTTCCCATAAGATCGTTGTATAAAGCTGAAGCTGCTGGCATCTTCTTCTTTGCTTATTCCGTAGAATGGGTTCCAATGGCCAACACTGTTAGTTTTATAATAAAAGCGCGTACGTGAAGGAAAACATCCCCCTAAAACATAAAATTGATCTTACCTAGATCATGACCCAACAACGCGGACGTGAAGGAAAACATCCCCCTACTTTCTCATTTCATATAATATAACCACAACTATACTCTCTACATACGCTAAGAATCAATAAATAAACCCATTATCTACTATTCACACAAACTTACTTCAGCATTTACAAACACAAACACACAAACTTACTTCAGCATTTACAAACACAAACACACAAACACATACACTTCTACTATTAATAAAGAGTTAGTGTTTATATTCACACTACCTACACATTGGCAAATCTATAGTTATTTCTTTTCTAGAGTATTAAGTAGCCCTTAAAAGGGCTGTTTTTTTTAACTCCAGATGTACCTATCTAATGGTTGCACCTTCCAGGCCTGGCGCCGCACACGCATCTTTGACTCCAGTCTCTTTTTACTTTTTGTCTTGAGAGTGCAGAGGCGGGATGATTCGCTTCAGCACCCCAATCCTCTGTCTCGGGAATATTGTATGACATCCTCTCTTCTAGTTTTTTTTCTTCCTCTTCCCTCTGTCTTCTCTCCTCTTCGTTCTTTGTTCTTGCTTCTTCTACGATAGCCTCCGCTGATAGTTCATTTACTATGCGCCTGGCATATTCCAGGTGCATCTGGAGTTCTAACAGTTTCACTATTCTGCTATTCATTCTTCTGGCTGTGTTGATCAATCAACAAGGGTAGCTAGACTGCCCAGCGAGTTTCAATTTATAGTGAAAGCGCGGACGTGATGGAAAACATCCCCTTAATAACATAAAATTGATCTTACCTAGATCATGACCAAAAAAACAACAACAACGCGTGGACCTAAAAGAAACACTCACTCACTTTTTTATGCTACCCATCACTATTGTAAAATTTTTTATAAATCACTTCAATAGACTATCCACATACGCAAAGCAATCCAATCTAACCCTAAATATACACCTCTAACAGCCAAAAAAAACAAACATCATGTTTAATCTACTACCCATACCAACTTACGTAAGCACTTACAAACACTAACACACAATCACATACCCTCACATTTTTTAAAAAAAGAGTTAGTGTTTATTTTCACACTACTCTACCTACACACATTGGCAAATTAATAGCTATTTCTTTTCTAGAGTATTGGGTAGCCCTGAAAAGGGCTGTTTTTTTTTTGTTTGCTATGGCATTCTTTTTTAGTTTCTAAGAATGCGATGTCCTCTGAGGATAGACTTTCTGGCAATAGGTCTGCTTCTTCGGAAAGAGAAGAAGAACTCTTTAGTGTCGATACGGCAATCGACAAAGCCTCTGTCAGCTTCAGGTTGTTGCTGCTGCTGTTGCTGTTGTTGCTGCTGTTGCTGCTGTCTCTGAAGTCTGTACTTCTCTGTCCATTCTTCTTTCTTCCTGTTCATTTCTTCTCTGAAGAGCTCTTCTATCAGGTCTTCAGTGATTTTTAACATTCTCACATTCTCTATTTCTTCTGGCTTCGGTATCAGACTGTGTCTGACCCTATGCAAATTCACGTAGGCTTCGTTGAGCTTAGCTAGTTTGGAACACATCTTTTTAGGAGGATGAGTCGACAATGGATGGTTAGACTGGGAACAACCCCGGTTCTTAAAGTCAAAGCGCGGACGTGAAGGAAAACATCCCCCACACGGTTTTCGAGTCGCAACGTTCAGTGAGTGTCATGAGAGGGATAGTAAGAAATGAAAGAGCATCAATCCAACAGTCTTATAGCTAAACAAACCACAAAGGCATTTTTTTCAAAACACAACATTTTTTATTCAAAAATCACTTAACACTAAACAACAACTCTAACATTTTTAACAATAATCCAACACTATAACATCAAACAATTTTTTTTCAAATCACAAACATTTTTTCTCAATGGACAATCTACTTTAAACAGGGCTGACAACGTTGTGAATGAAATTGTGATTTCCACTGTTGGAAATCATTAGGCCATTGATGGACACTACGTTTCCTAGCTTGAGACAAAAGATAAACATAATGGTCACAAAACCATCGATCTACTTTCACATCGTTTCTAGCAGAAGAACGAGGATCAAAATGAGTCACTAAATGTTCTAAGGAATAGCCCAGACTGCGATGATGCAGAAAATACACGCAGTACTGTCCACACACCAAGGAATCTGTGCCTTGTAATTTCACATTATTGAATCGGGTGGTTTGAGCATTTCTTCTCATAAAGTCGATGATATCGTCTTCCAAAGGGGGCAATCCATACGAATCGAAATATTCCACACATCCTTCTTCAGGAAAGTAAACGGCTACCCAGTGGGTTCCTGGGAGATGACTGTCGTCCGTGTTGATCACGTAAGCTTGATGGTCTTTAGGTTTGCGATGAGGGAGTTCATCTTTAGCACAGACGACAGGATTCCAAGAAGACGTATACGAACTGTGGTTCAAAAGGTAATAAAGTTCCCAGGTATCCATTGATTTGAGTTCATCTTTAGCACAGACGACAGGATTCCAAGAAGACGTATACGAACTGTGGTTCAAAAGGTAATAAAGTTCCCAGGTATCCATTGATTTGTGTGTGCTTTTTTCTTCTTCACAGGTAATAATAAGTTGCCAATTCGATCCTGAGTTTTTGCTTGAAAATGTCTGACGAATAAACGGTTATTCGTTCTGTTTCCTCACTCTGATTCAGGAGAGCTTCGATACGATGGATCTCTTGAGTGGTTAATGGTGGACAAGAATGTTCACGCAAGTCTTTATACCACTGATGCAACACATCTTTGTCCGAGATGAGACTCCAAGCTTCGTCCAGATACTCGTCCAATTTTTCTTCTTGACTCAACATCAGGCATTTGTCGTGTTGAATTTGACTGGGATGATCGTTTTGACATCCATAGCAATTTTTCTTGATCAATTCCGTCATTTTGTCGACCAAGTGTTTGGCAAAACAGGAGACTAAATGGGCTTCTTGTTCTGGCCATCTCGACTTCATCATGATCACTTCTTCTTTTTTCACGGTCTCCTCACATTCCATGTCTAAAGTTTCTCCACTAGGTAAAGAGGGATAACAGTCTTCCATGGCTTCTAGTAATCTAGAATGACTTCTCTCAAACTGTTGATTTCTATGGTATTATCGAATTCTGCATACAGGATGACGTTCACTGTTGCTGGTAGTTCTTTTGCAAACTGAAGTTCCACACGAATCTGGCCAGATTTTATAGGGTGGAAATGTCCCTCGTCGCTGCCTTGGTCTGGAGTGAAATCGAAAGCCCACAAAGCATAGCCTCCTGCGTAATCGTCGTACGTAATGCCGTGACTGGTGTTGGTTCCTAACTGGCCGGTGGCTTCGTACAGGGACAAGTACGATCTCAAGTAAATTGTGTTGGTAAAGTCAGGTTCGAAAGGTCGGGTACACAAGGTCTTGCCATCGCGACTGACTTCGATTTTCTTTACGTCGAAGTGTTGAAAGTTGAAAGGATTTTGAGCGAAGGCTCCGTTGAAGGCTGAATTCGAGACCATACCAAGGATTAAACGTTTGGGTAGCTGTCCTTGGAACAGATGATCTTCGATCATGGATCGCTGTCCCTTGGGAATGGTGAACGTTTTCACTTCTACGCGTCGTATGGGATACTTAGCGGTCGTTCTGCTCAATGTTTGACTGATGTCGTTTCCCACTTTAGGTAACACTTCCACACGGCGTACGTAGAGCCTGGCTACCTCGATGTCAGTTTTGCAAGCGGTATTACCTATCAAATGGAAAGCGGCACTGCTACGATTCAGTCTCAGGCGAACATTCACCCCGTTCAGCAAATACTTCTCTTGCAACCACATGTCCAAATGCAAACGATCCATCAGTTCTAAACTTTTGTTGAGTCCGACGATTCTGTTTCTTCGTTCTATAAATCCATCATTGTTTGGTGTTTTTTTTGTATCAATTTCGAATTCTTCAAACTGGCCTGCTTCGTCAGCTTCCCATAGCACACAGGCATTGAGATGAGTGTTCTTGGCGTCTATTCCGTACGTCAAGAGATTTTCCAGGTACGCTCGATAAGGGTAAGTATCCATGCTGCTGCTGACCAGTTTGTTATTCAAGTACAAGTCCACTCCGCTAAACAAGGAATGCATGAAATTGTTGACGGGAGCTATTACCTCATCACCTTCTATGGCCGTATTGTCCTCATCGATAACTTTGACTTTCAAGTACAAGTAACTGCTATTCAGATCGATGTAATCTTCGGGCTGTCCTTTGATTTCAATTTCGATGGGAGCTGAGGCTGTCAATGAGGAAACGGGGTGAAATTCCACCCATTGGGATTCTTGCATGGTCATCATGGTGGGAGGCATGGCAAACAGATCCAGTTCCGTCTTGGAACAGGCGCATGACTCTCGGTGCATCATTTTTTCTGTGTCTCAATAATCGAAAACGTCTAAGTCTCGAACGGTTCTTCTTTTCTTGGCCTTTCTAGCTTGAAGTCTGGTGAAAGGGTGTTTTCTTCGTCGTCTCTTTCTGCCTTGTCCTTGCTGAATGCTTGACTCGGTAGCATGCAGGGCATTTATAGGTGTGTCTCGTCGGCCTAAAATGTCTTTGCCCGTTTGCAGCAAGACATTTTTACCTGCCCTCATGAAGGCTTCTTTAGGGTTTTGTTTGTCGATGATGACATTTTGGAGAAATTCTTTGCCTTGCGTCAGTGCCGCATCTTTCAAGGCGTGCAATCCGCGTGTCACCATCGGTTTCAACACTGGGGCCACCGAACGAAAGGCCGATTTTAACATGTCTCCTAAACCGTGTCCTCGCTGTCGTGCAATCCCTTGGTACACTGGATATATGACTTACTTACGAGTCGTGAGAGAACCGTTTTCGAAAATGGAGTTTCACCGTGACTTTTCCTTTGGTGAATGGAATATTTTGTCCCAAACCTCCTTTTATAGCAATGTTGACCGTGTCCAAATACGACTTGCTGACGGGTAAATAATGAGGATGTACAAATTCGCGGTGGACGTGATAGGTGTTTCCACCTTCCTGGTCACTGGTCGTGGTACTATCCACTTTGAAAGGAATGACACGTAGTAACGGTACAGAGGTGTGTCCCACCACGTTATACTCCACCACATCGGAGTACACGAACATCAAATTCAGTCCTTGGTTCAGTTCTACAGGGAATCGAAAAAACTTGTAAAATTCCGTATTGCTGTTGATCTTCGGTTTAAAATTTCGAGCCATTTTTGTGTCTCCACCTAAAATATCAAACAATTCACGATTAAAACTGACGGACAACGTTTGGGTATCCTGAAATTTCATCAGTAAGCGACGAGCCACTTTATGGTACTCCAGGGTGACACTTTTTTTGACTCTGTTCAGGGCTTTGCCAAAGGCGAACTCGAACCTGTCCGCAATGGTGTCCACCAAATGTTGGCCACTAAAATAAAACCCTGCTGAAATTTTCACGGTGTAGATTTTGAAGGCTGGATTGCTGGTGGATGTTGTTGTGATCCCTGAAAACCCGATGTCATTCATGGCTTCTTGTAATTGTTGGTTCAGGATTTCGACCTCAAAAGTGTTTTGATTTTCGGTGATGTTTTGGATTTGTGTAGGGTGAATCATTTCCACTAAAGCCACTTCCCAATGGGCTTCGTGATCTAAGGGGATGGCTTGAGGTAATTTAGCCGTGTAACAGCACAACGTGTTGTGGGGAAACACCTCCATGGAACTGTCACTGGGTAAGGTTAAGTAAAATTGGTTTTCGTGACTCATAATTCCAGAGTTCTGTGGCTCTCCGAGGGGTTACTGGACGTCAGAGGCGTGTCTCCGTCTAAAATGGGGTTCTGATTGTGGTTGGAGTGGTGACTGGCACTGGACACAAGGTTCCCGTGGTTCCCGTTCGAGGAGAATTTCAGGGAGGGATTGGGAAGCAGGTAACCGATGCAACTGCTCAATAAAATGGTCCACAATTGTTTGTCTCCTTGTTGCAAACTCAAATTGGCAATGGCTGCCCCGATGACACAATACACCACGAAGATTTGGCAGAAAAAGACGATTTGCGTTTTAGGCACACGTTCTCCACACCACACCCACAAGGGTTGTTTTTGTAAATCTTGCACAGAAGAACTAGGTGAAGAAGGAGTGGTCGACGTAGCTGCGTCTGCTGTGTGAAAGGGCATGATGGTCACTTCTTCTTTTTATAGTCGATGACTTGCGAAGCGTCGATCCAAGAATCGAAACTGGGTGGATATCCTTTCCAACGTACTTTGACTTCTTTGACACGTCGTTTGCCCACTTTACGGGTTCTGCGTTCGAGAATGCTTTCGATGTCGTACACGTCGTCTTCTTTTATGGTGACACGTTGTAACTCGGGCAAATAAAACGTTCCTTTGAGCACTTCTCCGTTCATGTCTTCCAATTTACAGACGGCAGGATGACGGCCATGCACTCGTCCAGTGACGCGAAACAATTCGGTCGTCCAGTTAGGTAAGTAACCTTTGTCGAAAGTGCGTTTGGTTTTGCCAATGCGCACCCAATCTCCTACGGTCAACTCTCCACTTTTCTTGGGGACAGCCCTCGTCGGGGACGTACCAAACAGGCGCTCAAACACCAACACTTCGTTCTCAGGAGTCACGTCTTGCGGGGCACGTCCGATGCTTCGATGGTAAGATTGGTTGTACGCTTGCACCAGGTGCGGTAAGATGTCGATGTACTTCAGAGTGTGGTGATGCGTAAAATATTTCCACATGCGTTCTTTCAAAGTGCGTTGAAAACGTTCCACGATGCTGGCTTTGGTTTCGGGATTCTCGGTGGTAAAAAAATGAATGTCACGTTTCTTTAATTCTTTTTGTTAAGCTTGGTTCAGAAATTCGGTGCCTTTGTCCGTTTGCCATCGAAGAGGGTGACGACCGCTTTGTTTCAACACCCGTTGCAGGGCTCGCACTAACTCGCTGCTCGATTTGGAAGTCAAGGGCAGGACCCAGCCAAATTTGGAAAAGACGTCGATGACACAAAACAAATATTTGTAGCCACGATTGTAGCTGGCCAAATGAGAGACATCGGCTAAATCGGCTTGCCATTGATGATCGATGCCTTCCACTCGGGTGCGACTTCTGGCAAACTTGCGTCGAATAGGTTTGTGTAAAGTGTAAGTAGCTTGTTCTTGTAACCATCGTTGCACTTGAGGTAAACGGAGACTTTTCACTCGAGTTTTGGCAGCACGATACAATTTTTGAACTCCTGCGTAACCTGCAGGATGGGAGGGATCGTAGTAAATGCTGGCTAAGACTTTTTCCATTTTTTTGTGTTGGTGTGTTAATAAGGCACCCACTCTTGGAGGATGCTACTCTTTTTCTCTTGGGGTATTTTTTAGATTGCAATGCTTTGCGTGTGCGACCAGCAATAGGTGTTGAAGAGGATGAGGATGTCTGAGCGGGGGATATCGGTTCTTGTTTCACTTCTGTCTTCACTTTCTTTTTCTCTTGTGATGAAGAAGGGGTGACCATCATCTTTTTAATCCATCCAATTCTGGAGGTAGGTGGTGTTGTTAACTTGCGTACTTTTTCTGGTGGAGTTTGAAACCCTTCTTCTTCTTCTCCTTTTTCTGTCTTGGTCACGGGTAATGGTGGTACTGGTACTGGTACTGGTGATGGTGCTGGTGCTGGACTTTTCATCAAGGTCTTAAAATCTTTCAGAGTGGGTAGAGCTGTTTCGTCTAAAGCTTTCTGGTGAAAGAGTTGCAGTCGTTGCAAGAGTTGACCGTACTTTTGCGATTTTTCTGTTTCGGACAAATCTTGGCGATCCATCAAGGATTGCAATTCGTGTTGTAACTGGGACATCTCGCTCAAATTGGGATTGGGAGGTAAATGCGGGGTGCGTTGTTCTTGCCACCGATGGTATTCCATCCATCGTTTGTAAGGCACTAAAGCTAGTTTTCGTCCTTCCATGGGGTTCTCAGGGGTCGATTCTGAGATCTTGGAACTTCCGAGGCCTTTTTATCTTGCTCCCACCAGTCCCCCCAACATGGTTCCCAAGACTCCTTTCAGTATGGGGCTAATAAGAGAGGTAAAATGCTTCCACGTTGCACTAACATCTTCTTTTTTTGACGAATGGGAATTTTCTTTTCAACCATTTTCCGAAGAACGTGACGATGTTTGCCTAAGCATTGTTTCTGGTGTTTGGACAAAGGGATCGTGCCTTTCAAAACGTTCAAACAGCATTCGCACACGGTATCGATGACCTCTTTGGAGGCCGTTTGAATGAGTTTTTTTTTTAGGGGTGGAGAAGCTTTGGACAGGACAGATAACATGTCCCCATGTTTGGCTAAACGTGGTGGTAGTCCTTTCCTTTTCTTTCCTTGGGGTTTTCTGGAGGGTGACATCTTTGACTCTTTAGGAGCACCAAAAAACACTGATACCCTACTCGGTCACAGGCCTTTTTTATACTGGAACGCGTCGCCACTGATTGTCTTTACGTTTGTCTATCAGTTTGAGGACAGGCATGACACGTCGTGCAGGGGTACGCAACGGACTAAATCGAGCCAGTTCTTGCTTGGACAAATCCAGTAAACTTTGTAACATGCCCGATCTTTCATGGACTTTGATTTTGGGAGAAGGTACTTTGTGAGCAACAGCCACTGCCGCTAAATTGGAGGGTCCTGCCACTGGGGAAGTTCTTTAGGGGGTCATCAACGGAGAAGTTCTTGGTGTGATCAACGTCTCCAAGTACTCTTCAGTTCCTGGTGACATCAACGGAGAAGTGGACAAACGTGAGGCTGTCGGAGACGCAGTCACTGCCGTGGCAGGTCGTGGTTTGCGAGTGTAAGGTTGCGTCCTGGCCGAAGTGCCTCTCTTGCGACTAGTTTTCTTCTGTGGACTTTTCTTTTTCTGGGGACTTTTTCTCTGTTTCTTTTTCTGGGGGCTTCTTTTCTTTTTCCGGGGTGGTGTCTGGTAAGAGGAGGGTCCTGCCACTGGAGAAGTTATTCTTCTTGGGGACCTGGTCTTTTTCTTTTTCTTCTTGGGGATTCGTTGGACTTTTGTCTTGGGGATAACTTTGGGGGCATTAGGATCCCGTCTTAAGAGTGAGCGAATGATGACCCCTCCTAGAGTACCGCTCCCTCCAGGTTTCAAAATGATTTGTTTTTTGGTTTGAGTATCGATGCGGTGATCGGCCAGTTGGACCAAAGCAACTTTGTTTCGATCGAAAAAGCGTTGGGTTTGATGAGGAATCTGAACGATTCCTTGGAGTAATTGACGTGCCGTCACCGTGAACCATCGTAAGACTTCTTTGAGACTAGCTTCTAAGACACGAGCTCGTGTTTGTGGATCTTTTTCTCGACTGATGCCATACAAGGCACGAATCAATTTGACGGGAAGATGCGACTGAAGGGACGTCATGTTCGCACTGAGAGTGAGACAGACGAAAAAGGGTCAGAGGTTTTTATAGATTTTTTATGGGGAGTGAAATGAAGTCGAGGACGGAGACGTGTACAGGACAGGCCCTCCGTCTTGGCACCAGTGGTGAAACAAGTGGGTACGAAATCGCAAATCCTCGGGAGTCGTAGGTTTCAAATCGACGAGTAAATTGGCGTGTGGCGTTTGAGTGGCATCGTCGTACGCCTGAGTTAGCCAAGGCGTTCCTAACTGTTTGGCTAAGACTTGCACTTGCGATTTATCTCGAGGGCTTTTAAACAAGACCACGTAATGCGCATTGAGACTGATGGTGCGATGGGCTTTACTTTGTTGAAACAAATTTTGGGTGATGTAAACGACACTGGCATTACGGTGATGCCCTTTGCGCGTGAACCACAATTTAATTTCTTTTTCGTCTTCTCCTAACATGTCGTCGAAAATGACCAAATGGGTTTGACGGGAGTCAGAGACGATGCCGTCGTCTTCTTTAGGAATACCTTCCACAAACACGATGGAATCGCCTTGACTTTCTCGCAAGAGGCTGTACGCCGATTGCCACTCTTTGTAACACCAAACGATCCGTTGAGGGGGCCGATCGATCAAATGATGTTTATGTTCGATCAAACGTTTGACGAATTCGGTTTTGCCTGAACCGCTAGGTCCAGCAATGAGCATGTTAAAGGGATGGCGAAGATACAAAGCCTCCCAACTGGCACGATCTAAGTGTTCGTCGATGACTTTGACAGTAGAGGAAGAGGGAGCAGAGACAGCAGAGGTAGCCATGGTGTGAGAAATGTCACTTGTGACACGAAAAACAAACAAGACAAGAGTTTATATACTTTTTTCAGAACACGTTTATTGAATGTTTTTTTTTAAACATGAATACGAAAGACAAAAATACATAAAAGCCAAAGGCTTAAGTACAAGGATAAAAGGCACATGATAACGATGAACGTGGAATAAACACAAGTGTCTGTACAACATGTTTTGGGTAATGTTCTAACCAGCTCTATAGTAGGGGGTAAGGTCACACAAGTGTCCTCCCGAAAGGGTCTTTCAGGTCTGTTCACGACAGTCCTGTCCTGGGTGACGGGTTCTTCTGGCACCGTCACTAACACGGGTTGAAAAGTAACTTTTTTCCTTGAACAACTCTCGTGCATACTGGGCCACTTCTTGGGTCCAAGCCTCAAAACCCCATTCTTTCCAGGCACGGACATCTGTCCAATGGGGATGTAAGTCACAAGCTACACACACATCGTCATACACGTCTTGGGTAGCTAAAAGTTGACGAATCTTCTTTTCCTGTTGAGGTCGAGAAGTATCCAGATGAAAACGCAAGGCTTTGAGCAAAAGGAGTTTTTCGTGACCATTTAAGCCATTGAGGTGGTAAGTACTGATCGTAAAGAGTCCACAAAGAATCGGCTGGTAAACCAAATCCCAGAAAAAAAGTCACTAAGACACACACCACTTGTCGTCCCAAATTGAATGGATACAGTTCTTGTAATAATTGATGGTAATGATCCACGGTTTGAATATGGTCATTGAGTACCTTCCACGGAATCTGTTCAATAATATGTGACATAATCCGTGGCATGGCAACTTGATTTTATAGTGTCTTTGTTTCGGAAGCAATAAAGGTAATTTCTAACCAAACATGTTCGTTCTCCAGTAGGGAATTTAAATGTTACATACTGTAACTGAAACGTCAGAGTTTGTCTAGATGTTTCGTCTTTCTCTAAGCAGATTCCATGTAACAAATGTTGGTAATCCTTTAACTCGTCTTCCTCAATACGTTCCAGTAAGTGAATCTCGAAGTAACCAAAATTACGAACGTCTGGTCCATCATCATCCCCAAACTGAAAGTGTTCAACAAGGTCTGACCACTGAAAAAATTTCTGACGAATCAGTCCTCTTATACCATTCAGGTACCAGTGGTTAAAGATCTGGTGACGTAACGGATGCAATTGTTCTTTACGTTTCACTTGTATTTTCACCAGCTCTCGGTAAATCCTTTCTCTCAACTCCACAGGCAAAGCACGAATGTTCTCTAGCAAAGTATCCATGAATAGGTCATACTAAATCCTCTTTGGTCTGACACAAGAAATGTACTGTTTGCACAAACATGGTTTTACTTCAGTGTCGAATTTAAATCGTTGAGTCACTAATCTACACATTACAATTCGTTCAGAAGTTTCCTCTTTCACCAAGTTGACATTGTGTTCAAGATGTTGGTAATTCGTTAACTCTTCCTCTGGAATTCGATGCAGTACGTTTACAATGATGTAGGTAGAATCGTCCATACCAAACCAATCCTTTTTAAAACTAGACGATCGTTCATCAATGTCTGTCCGATGAAACACTTTCAAATGAATCAATCCTTGTATAGCCTTCAGGTACCAGTGGTTCAAACACCGGTGACGTAACGGATGCAATTATTCTTTACGTTTCACTTGTATTTTGACCAGCTCTCGATAAATGCGTTCTCTCAACTCCACAGGCAAAGCACGAATGTTCTCTTGTAAAGTATCTATGAACAGATTATTATGGTAAGAAGTTACTTCAATGTCTCGGTCCCACTAAAGGTAAGTAATGACAATTCGGTGACCATCGAGCATGTTCAACTTAGGCCGAATCTTGCGGTTCCCAGTGGTGAAGTGACACACCGCAACTGAAGCACTTGACTTTATCTCCTTCGCCCAAGTAGAAAAATCCGGCTCTGGCTAATTCTTCAGGGGTCGGTCCTCCCAGATACTTAGGCCATTTTCCTTTGAACGATTGAAGACGATTTTCAAAGTCGCAGTATTCCGACAAACGCACAGGAAACGAATATTCGTCTTTCACAGGTTCGTTTCGATGAGGGTTGAGTGACATGGGCAGGAATTTGCTCAGGGCTGGATGACATCCGTAGGGAGGTAAACGTGAAGGTCGACATTCCCCTTTAAACCCGGTAAAATGTCTAAGAGGACGAGCGGCATCGCTTTCGCATCCCTCAGGTTTGACACGCACAGCATCACTTTCCATGATAGGAGCAGTGAGAACAAAGTTCCCATGATGCTTTACGGCATCGCTCAGGTCACAAGGTACAGCATCGTATCCATCGCAAGGCTCACAATCGCACTCATCTGCAAACTCCGTTACGCAATTACAATGGTAACCACATGGACAATCGCAGTTTCCTTCCGGACATTTTCCGTCGCAATGCCTGGGTCTTATCCATCCAATATTAGTCACACTAGAGGAAGATACAACTTTTTTACAATCCCCAAACTGGAACGATGTCTCTTTCAAAGTATTCATCTTGTTCGTTCGGTCTTGGTAGTCCCAATGAACTATCGATCTTGTCTAGGGTTCCTTTTTTATATACAGACCAATACCGACGTGACCGTACGGTAACGTAAAGTGATTGGGAAGTCGCACTTGCTTCTGGTATACAATTTGATAGACTTTTTCCAAGGGTCGACTGACGATGTGGTGAGTGGGTAAACGTACAATCTTGTTCGGTTGATAGGTGGTCACTTTAAAGTTTCCATCCTCTCCCGATTGCAAGGCTTCTTTCAATACCCCAAAATTGACCACTCGACTGGTACGATAATTCAGAGTCAGACCTTTCACTTTGCACGTCGTGTGCACTTCTCCTTGTTTGTCACGGTATTCGTAGCCGTAATTTTTGGGACCGCCACTGACGAAACTTAGAATCTTGTCGTCGGGATGCTCGTCTGTCCAGGCTCCTAAACGGTCTCCTTCGATGTTAGGGTGATGTTGAATCGGGTGATGGATGTAAATGCAACTGTCCGTGTCAAAGTACAGGACGCGTTCTTCTAACAGTTCTAAAGCTTCGTACAATTTTAAGCGAGCATGGGCTGTCACGTAAGCCGCAATGATGACATTTCCAAAAGGGTCGTCTTGTACAAAGTCCAGATCTTCTTCGTAATTGACCAAGATCAAATTCTCTCGAACGACGTCCACGTGTTTTATGTATTTGGTTTTGTCGTGAATCATCTGGAAGTAGCGGGAAGGTTCTGTCAAATATTCCGTCTTGGGTAAACACGGTCGTTGTGCCATTTTACCCCACAAGCAATTTAACATCACTTTGGCAAACGATCGCCTGCCTTCGTTTTTCTCGATGTGGTCTAAAGTGATGCCTTCTTGTTCGTAGTATTTCTCTTTAAATTGTATTTGGTCTTCGGGAGTGTGACACCAGGAAGGATAGCCGCTGGCTTCCTGCTTCAGTTTCAAAAAGGCATCCACGTAGTCTGCGAAAATGCCTTTCTGAGTAGGGTCACCATTGCGGTATTGTTGTGTCTTGGGAAAGTGGCAAATTTCGTACACTTCTAACAGTTGGTATCCCATGTCCAGAGCTTTGAACAATTCTACGCTGACCCAGGTTCCCGTCAAGGCACGTTCTTCCTGGCTGTGATGGCAAAGTTGGTCCTGGTTGCACGTTTCGGCACAAGTACGGCACAAGGGAAACATCAGTTTGCCTTGACAATGGTGAGGTAAGACGGGATGGTATAGGTTCGTGGGAGGCAAAACTTTACACTTGATCAAGCCTTCGTATTGTCGAATGTTTTTCAGGTCGATGTGTTCCGTCAGCAATTGCGGGTGCCCTACAGGAAAGCGACAATATTTGCACACGTAGGGATACAGCGAACACACGTCCAAGTATTTGATTTCTTCTCCTTTCTCTTCGTCGGCTTGGTACAGCAAACATGTGGCATTGGTCCTTCCTCCGTACAAACTATCCCTCGGGTTCAACGGGTCCATGAACTGGTAACTTTCCACGAGGCGTTTAAACTCGGGATCGGTTTTCATACGGTGATCGTACTCGTGTTCCCACATTTCCACCACTTGGTATCCTTACTGTTCTAACTTTAGGCGCCGCTGACAAGTGTCCTGGTACAAGTCTTCCATGGTTTGTTGCAAAAACTGATTTTTAGTGCCACGGTCAGGGTAACAGACGGGACATCCGTGAAATAAGCAACCGTTAAACTCGTACACGATCTTGGGGTTTTCTAAGTCCCAGCCATCGACCGAATACGTTCCGATGGTCTTTTCACCCCCTCCGTTGCGGGCATGCTGAATCCACTTGTCTTCCTTGTCGCACAAGTAATGTAACCAACGTAGGGCTTTGACCGAGTATTGACGTTTGACATAGTGGGTCGTTTGAGGACTGATGACAGCCACGGTCTTTTCAGGCATGAATCGTTGTCGACACACTAAGGAACACGCTTTGGCAATGGTGCAAGCTTCTTTCAAAGGATCGACCCCTCCGTGTTCCATGAACAGTTCTCGAAATTTTCCACAGCAACGTCGTAAAATGTCCACGTCGGAACGACAATACTTTAGCATTTCTTCCTGAAAGTCGAAAGGGTCCCAGGCGTAAGCCTGGTACCAAGCGTAGAAAGCTTCTCGTTGTTCGGTACGCATGTTGTCGGGGTCGTAATAGTGAGCCTCAGGTAAATGGGGTAGAACGGCGTGTTGATTGGCTTCCGTATTGAAAAAGTGTGGAAAGTACCCTTTAGCCATTTCTGTCATTCCAAACGTTTTAGGCATTCGACTCAAAGGCATGGCCAAATAGCTCATCGAATCTTTAAACTGCACTTGTCCCACTTGCATGAAAATGATTTTGGCTCCGTTCAAAGTCACTTTAGGACGCTCGGTGCCTTGTTCCGTATAGTACCTCAAAAGAAACTGTCCATCGTATCCGGAGAAATTGTGAGCCATCACCGTGGCATGACGATGACAATCTCCGTAACGTTCGATGTCCTCTTGGCTCCACGTCTTGTCGACGGGGTCTAAGACCCATTGGGCAAAATCGGCTAACGTGTTCGGTCCCCGAAAGATTTTTTCACGCCCTCCAGGAATCTTGCTGCAGTGAGGGCAATGACTGAAGATAGGTTCTTGAATGCACTTCTCGCACGCTCGATGAGCCACGCAGAAATTCGGAATGTAAATGCCGGTTTCTTGCATGCATTCGAAATCGAAAAAGATGAAATTGCCTTTCTTCTTGTGACCGTCCTCTTTCTCTGGTGGGGGTTGGTATTTTTGCACGTAACATTGGTGTTCCAAGTCCACGATGTGGTGACAAATGTGACATTTTTTCTTTCCTCGACATACGTGTGCCTTGGCAGCATTGGTACATATGACTTGTTCACACGTAGGGCACAATCTCAGGAGTTGACAAGCACATTTCTTCTGTGAACCTTGCGTTTTCAGATGTTGTTGGTAACAGGTAGGGCTGACAAACGTGCGCAGACAAGTTGAACAAGGCACTGGTTCTTCGCTCAGACAGGGTGGAGAGGCCAAACATCCTGGACATTTCATTCCACAATGCTTGTGTTGCTCTCGATTGTTATAACCATAATCACATTTCTCACAATAATAAATATATCCCAGGAATCCGGTGATAGTGGTAATGGTATCGAAATGGTCATCGTGATGATAAAGGTGAATGTATTTTCCGTCCTTAAAATCTTGGCCTCGAAACAACAGAGACCCGCGCATTTCTTGAGGGTGCACTTTCAAGGTGTAGCATGGAGCTAGGACATCTTGCAATTTTTGCATCTCAGGAATGCCACAGGGTGTGTCTTTGGACAGGCCAGCTTGTTGCAACAGGAGTTCTGCTTCGTTTCGTTGTTTGGCTCGATCGGATCGTTGAATAGTGTTCCAGGTTCTTTTCCATTCTACCGTGTCGTTCTTGTTGGCATAGGTTCGTCTCACCACGATGGCACGGGCTAAACACATCTGGTCATGAGGATTGTGAATTTGGACAAGGCTACGCTTAATGCTGCGAAGCTCGTTCACCAATAACATCTTTTTGCGTCCGGTCCCTTGAGGAGGAGAGACGTGGGTCATGTCCAATGTGGCTTTTCCATCGGTGATGTCAAACTGGTCATTAGATTGTTGCACGTGTTGAATCTTTTCCATGACTTTGGAAGCGGTCAATTCTGCAGGGGTGCTAAACTCGATCCAAACAGGGGATTTCAAACCGTCGTGTTGTATGGAAAGTCTCAAGCGATCGTCTTCTTTGGGTTGACATTGTCGCTTGAGTGCAGTGAGCAGAGAATCCCACACCCCAGTGATAAACACTTCTGCTTTCTCTAACGGCACTTCAGCCTTGAAATCTTTAAACTTCACCGTGTATTTGTAAGCCGTGGTTCTAAATTTTCTAGAGGAACGCTTTTCCGTCTCTCGAATGGAATAGTATTTTTCAGGGTTGACTAAGGGTGGTGAACTTGGTTTAGAGGTTTCAAATTCTGGTTCACTCATGTCCTCTTCAAAATCACTGGCATGAATTTGTGCCAAGATTTCAGCCCTGGTTCGATGCGATAGATCACGTTTCTGCCTCTTACTTTCTTCTTCTTCTTCTTTCTTCTCAAATGAATGGGATCGTTTCATCTTGAAAGCAAAAAGTCAAATGACTCAAGTTCAAACACCATGAGCTACTTTATAGTCATAGCAGACCAGCGTATATAAAAGGGTGTGTGTCTTATCCTTTCACTATTCATTTCACGCCGAGCACAACGATGGAAGAGACTAACCAGATGGAACGTTTCGTCAGAGCTTTGCGAAGGGTCATTAGAAAATTCTCTTCAGACCAGCCTACGGACTACTCTCCTTCCTTTCGAGATAAAAGTCAAGATACTTGCTATATCTGTCAGAAGAAAGGGCATTGGTCTTCAGAGTGTCCAGACCGTCAAAAAAGAACAAAAACAGGGACTAAAAAAGACAAAAGTAAAGATACCTGTTATTATTGTAAAGAAAAAGGACATTGGTCTCCAGATTGCCCAAAAAAGAAACAAGAGGAGTCAGAAGAAAAGAAGGATTCTTCAGAAGAAGAGAGGGATTCTTCGAAAGAAGAGAGGGATTCTTCAGAGGAAGAAGAGGAAGAAAAAAGACAATTCTATTTACAAGAGGCAAAGAAACAGGAGAAGAAGAAAAGAAGAAGGGAAGAAAATGAGGAAAAGACGGTGAAGAAATTCAAAAAACAGAGAGACAAAACAAGGAGAAAGAAGAAGTCAATGAACTTTTTATTAAAGTGTTGTGTTGTGAATTGTGAATTGGATTGTAAAAAATGGATAAAAGAATAAATGAATGATATAAGGTAAGAGTCTTTTAGTTCTGATTTTAAAATAAGAACGTACACTCACGCACTCATACACAGACACGTACTATAAGGGTAAAATGGGTGGGGTTTTTTTGAGTTATTGGCAAATTGAAATTGTATTTCTTTTCGAGAAATGTGGGTGGCCCTGAAAAGGGCCTTTTTCTCTTTATGATGTAGGGGTGAGTTTAAGCAATCAACTTTAACTGCCTTATGCCTTTGCCACGGCCAAGGCCTACTTCTGGACTGCGTAATGTTGATGATGATGATGATGATAATGATTGGGTTGAAATCACTAAGGGTGGTACGGTAGGCTTAGTCACAGGGTTGACGTGTTTAGCTCGGGAAGGTTGTATTCTCTTCGGTCGTGATAAAGAAGTCTGATACATTTGTTTCAGACTTCTTAACTCCGCTAAAATGTCCAACAGTACCGTGACCGTTGTATTTTCACCCTCTTGTTTCTTTGCTGCTACTTCTTCTTGCTGTTGTTGCTGTTGTTTTTTTCTTACCTCTTCTTCTTGTTGCTGTTGCTGTAGGAGAAAAGCCTGTTCCGCTTCCTTTTGTCGTTGTATACATTTCTCCAATTCTTCTTTCTGTCTCTGTCTAAAATTCTCCACTTGCGGTAATGAAGAAGGTAACGAAGGTTCCGGAACAAATTCTTGCGAGGAGAGAAAATCCACAAAATCCCAATTCACCAATTCACCTTTTCAGGGCCAGCCACATTTCTCGAAAAGAAATACAATTTCAATTTGCCAATAATAGAAAAAAACCCACCCATTTTACCCTTATAGTACGTGTCTGTGTATGAGTGCGTGAGTGTACGTTCTTATTTTAAAATCATAACTCAAAGACACTTACCTTGTATCATTAATTTATTCTTTTATCATTTTTACAATCCAATTCACAATTCACAACAGAACACTTTAATTAAAAGTTCATTGACTTCTTCTTTCTCCTTGTTTAGTCTCTCTGTTTTTTGAATTTCTTCACCGTCACACTCTTTTCCTCTTCTTCTTCTTCTTCCTCCTCGCTTTCTTCCCTTCTTCTTTTCTTCTGTTTCTTTTTCTTCACCTGTCTTCTTTCTTCCTCAGAAGAATCCCTCTCTTCCTCTGAAGAATCCCTCTCTTCCTCTGAAGAATCCCTCTCTTCTTCTGATTCCTCTTGTTTCTTTTTTGGGCAATCTGGAGACCAATGTCCTTTTTCTTTGCAGTAATAACAGGTATCTTTACTTTTGTCTTTTTTAGCTCCTGTTTTTTTTTCTTTTTTGACGGTCTGGACGTTCTGAAGACCAATGCCCTTTCTTCTGACAGATATAGCAAGTATCTTGACTTTTATCTCGAAAGGAAGGAGAGTAGTCCGTGGGCTGGTCTGAAGAGAATTTTCTAATGACCCCTCGCAAAGCTCTGACGAAACGTTCGATTTGGTTAGTCTCTTCCATCGTTGTGCTCAGCTTGAGAGTGAAATGAATAGTGAAACGACAAGACACACACCCTTTTATATACGCTGGTCTGCCATGACTATAAATTAGTCTATGGTGTTTAAACTTGAGTCATTTTACGTTTTGCACTCAAGATGAAACGATCCTATTCATTCGAGAAGAAAGAAGAAGAAGAAAGTAAGAGGCAGAAATGTGATCTATCGCCTCGTACCAGGGCTGAAATCTTGGCACAAATTCATGCCAGTGATTTTGAAGAGGACATGAGTGAACCAGAATTTGAAACCTCTAAACCAAGTTCACCACCCTTAGTCAACCCTGAAAAATACTATTCCATTCGAGAGACGGAAAAGCGCTCCTCTAGAAAATTTAGAACCACGGCTTACAAATACACGGTGAAGTTTAAAGATTTCAAGGCTGAAGTGCCGTTAGAGAAAGCAGAAGTGTTTATCACTGGGGTGTGGGATTCTCTGCTCACTTCACTCAAGCGACAATGTCAACCCAAAGAAGACGATCGCTTGAGACTTTCCATACAACACGACGGTTTGAAATCCCCTGTTTGGATCGAGTTTAGCACCCCTGCAGAATTGACCGCTTCCAAAGTCATGGAAAAGATTCAACACGTGCAACAATCTAATGACCAGTTTGACATCACCGATGGAAAAGCCACATTGGACATGACCCACGTCTCTCCTCCTCAAGGGACCGGACGCAAAAAGATGTTATTGGTGAACGAGCTTCGCAGCATTAAGCGTAGCCTTGTCCAAATTCACAATCCTCATGACCAGATGTGTTTAGCCCGTGCCATCGTGGTGAGACGAACCTATGCCAACAAGAACGACACGGTAGAATGGAAAAGAACCTGGAACACTATTCAACGATCCGATCGAGCCAAACAACGAAACGAAGCAGAACTCCTGTTGCAACAAGCTGGCCTGTCCAAAGACACACCCTGTGGCATTCCTGAGATGCAAAAATTGCAAGATGTCCTAGCTCCATGCTACACCTTGAAAGTGCACCCTCAAGAAATGCGCGGGTCTCTGTTGTTTCGAGGCCAAGATTTTAAGGACGGAAAATACATTCACCTTTATCATCACGATGACCATTTCGATACCATTACCACTATCACCGGATTCCTGGGATATATTTATTATTGTGAGAAATGTGATTATGGTTATAACAATCGAGAGCAACACAAGCATTGTGGAATGAAATGTCCAGGATGTTTGGCCTCTCCACCCTGTCTGAGCGAAGAACCAGTGCCTTGTTCAACTTGTCTGCGCACGTTTGTCAGCCCTACCTGTTACCAACAACATCTGAAAACGCAAGGTTCACAGAAGAAATGTGCTTGTCAACTCCTGAGATTGTGCCCTACGTGTGGACAAGGCATACATACCAACAATGCCAAGGCACACGTATGTCGAGGAAAGAAAAAATGTCACATTTGTCACCACATCGTGGACTTGGAACACCAATGCTACGTGCAAAAATACCACCCCCCACCAGAGAAAGAGGACGGTCACAAGAAGAAAGGCAATTTCATCTTTTTCGATTTCGAATGCATGCAAGAGACCGGCATTCACATCCCTAATTTCTGCGTGGCTCATCGAGCGTGCGAGAAGTGCATTCAAGAACCTATCTTCAGATATTGCCCTCACTGCAGCAAGATTCCTGGAGGGCGTGAAAAAATCTTTCGGGGACCGAACACGTTAGCCGATTTTGCCCGATGGGTCTTAGACCCCGTCGACAAGACGTGGAGCCTAGAGGACATCGAACGTTACGGAGATTGTCATCGTCATGCCACGGTGATGGCTCACAATTTCTCCGGATACGATGGACAGTTTCTTCTCAGATACTATACGGAACAAGGCACCGAGCGTCCTAAAGTGACTTTGAACGGAGCCAAAATCATTTTCATGCAAGTGGGACAAGAGCAGTTTAAAGATTCGATGAGCTATTTGGCCATGCCTTTGAGTCGAATGCCTAAAACGTTTGGAATGACAGAAATGGCTAAAGGGTACTTTCCACACTTTTTCAATACGGAAGCCAATCAACACGCCGTACTACCCCATTTACCTGAGGCTCACTATTACGACCCCGACAACATGCGTACCGAACAACGAGAAGCTTTCTACGCTTGGTACCAGGCTCACGCCTCGGACTCTTTCGACTTTCAGGAAGAAATCCTAAGTATTGTCGTTCCGACGTGGACATTTTACGGCGTTGCTGTGGAAAATTTCGAGAACTGTTCATGGAACACGGAGGGGTCGATCCTTTGAAAGAAGCTTGCACCATTGCCAAAGCGTGTTCCTTAGTGTATCGACAATGTTGTTGTTGTAGGGTTTAACGCCATTTTTCAGCACGATAGGTTATACATGGGGGCCAGTATTAATGGTGGAGGAAGAACCCGGAAAACCCCGGAAAGAACCACCGACCCACGAGAAGCTACTGGCAAGCCTTCTCACATGCCCACATTGGCTGAATCTTAGACTCGAACCGCCGCAGACAGAGGTGAGATGGCAGTGATCCGTAACGAAGAGCGCTTTAGACTACTCGGCCACTCGGGGCCCCTAGTGTATCGACAACGATTCATGCCTGAAAACACCGTGGCTGTCATCAGTCCTCAAACGACCCACTTTGTCAAACGTCAATACTCGGTCAAAGCCCTACGTTGGTTACATTACTTGTGCGACAAGGAAGACAAATGGATTCAGCATGCCCGCAACGGAGGAGGCGAAAAGGACATCGGAACGTATTCGGTCGATAGCTGGGACTTAGAAAACCCCAAGATCGTGTACGAGTTTAACGGTTGCTTATTTCACGGATGTCCCGTCTGTTACCCTGACCGTGGCACTAAAAATCAGTTTTTACAACGAACCATGGAAGACTTGTACCAGGACACTTGTCAGCGACGCCTAAAGTTGGAACAGGAAGGATACCAAGTGGTGGAAATGTGGGAACACGAGTACGATCACCGTATGAAAACCGATCCCGAGTTTAAACGCCTCGTGGAAAGTTACCAGTTCATGGACCCGCTGAACCCGAGGGATAGTTTGTACGGAGGAAGGACCAATGCTACCTGTTTGCTGTACCAAGCCGACGAAGAGAAAGGAGAAGAAATCAAATACTTGGACGTGTGTTCGCTGTATCCCTACGTGTGCAAATATTGTCGCTTTCCTGTAGGGCACCCACAATTGCTGACGGAACACATCGACCTGAAAAACATTCGACAATACGAAGGCTTGATCAAGTGTAAAGTTTTGCCTCCCACGAACCTATACCATCCCGTCTTACCTCACCATTGTCAAGGCAAACTGATGTTTCCCTTGTGCAGTACTTGTGCCGAAAGGTGCAACCAAGACCAACCTTGTCAGCACACCCAGGAAGAACGTGCCTTGACGGGAACCTGGGTCAGCGTAGAATTGTTCAAAGCTCTGGACATGGGATACCAACTGTTAGAAGTGTACGAAATTTGCCACTTTCCCAAGACACAACAATACCACAAGGGTGATCCCAGTCAGAAAGGCATTTTCGCCGAGTACGTGGATGCCTTTTTGAAACTGAAGCAAGAAGCCAGCGGCTATCCTTCCTGGTGTCACACTCCCGAAGACCAAATACAATTTAAAGAGAAATACTACGAACAAGAAGGCATCACTTTAGACCACATCGAGAAAAACGAAGGCAGGCGATCGTTTGCCAAAGTGATGTTAAATTGCTTGTGGGGTAAAATGGCACAACGACCGTGTTTACCCAAGACGGAATATTTGACAGAACCTTCCCGCTACTTCCAGATCATTCACGACAAAACCAAATACATGAAACACGTGGACGTCGTTCGAGAGAATTTGATCTTGGTCAATTACGAAGAAGATCTGGACTTTGTACAAGACGACCCTTTTGGAAATGTCATCATTGCGGCTTACGTGACAGCCCATGCTCGCTTAAAATTGTACGAAGCTTTAGAACTGTTCGGGGAACGCGTCCTGTACTTTGACACGGACAGTTGCATTTACATCCATCACCCGAGTCAACAGCACCCTAACATCGAAGGAGACCGTTTAGGAGCCTGGACAGACGAGCATCCCGACGACAAGATTCTAAGTTTCGTCAGTGGCGGTCCCAAAAATTACGGCTACGAATACCGGGACAAACAAGGAGAATTGCACACGACGTGTAAAGTGAAAGGACTGACTCTGAATTATCGTACTAGTCGAGTGGTCAACTTTGGGGTATTGAAAGAAGCCTTGCAATCGGGAGAGGATGGACACTTTAAAGTGACCACCTATCAACCCAACAAGATTGTACGTTTACCCACTCATCACATCGTCAGTCGGCCCTTGGAAAAAGTCTATCAAATCGTGTACCAGAAGCGAGTGCGACTTCCCAATCATTTCACCTTACCGTATGGACACGTTGGTATAAAACATTGGTTGTAAGAGGATAGTTACCCCACCAGAAAGATGACTTCGCCACAGCAAGAATCGAGTGAGAAACCCGATGAGAACTCCAAGTTCAAACCCTACCATTTTCCAGTCTTCTTACCTGACTATTGTGATTGTGCCCGTCGATTGGACACGTTTCAGAAATGGCCTACGGATAGGGAAGGATTACCTTCTTCGCATGTTTTAGCTAGAACAGGATTTGTCTACTTGGGACCTGAGTCAGGATTGGGATACGAGGTACAGTGTTTCGCTTGCGGACTGAAGTTACGACTGGATCTATGTATCTATAAAGATTCAGCTATTCTAGAACATACTCGATGGTCTCCGCACTGCCCTTACCTTTCTATGGCCTTTCCACCCATCACACTACGGTACAATGTTGACGGTACCTTAGAGACGGTACCTTCCAGAACAGGACATAAAAAACGTAAAAAAGGAAAGATGTACAAGCTGGAGACTGCATTGCGACTAGTATAAAAAGGGGCTATGGTCAAGATCGATAGTTCATTGTGACTACCAAGACCGAGCGAACAAGATGAATACTTTCAGAGAAACACAGAACAAGTTGTTTAGAAAGGCACAATTCAAGTGTGAGGCTTCGGAAGTGGAATGCGATTGTGAGCCTTGCGATGGGTACGATGCTGTACGCTGTGACCTGAGCGATGCCGTAAAGCATTATGGGAACTTTAGTGTCACTACCCCTATTATGGAAAGGGATGCTGTGCGTGTCAAACCTGTGAGATGCGAAAGTGATGCCGCTCGTCCTCTTAGACACTTTACTGGGTTTAAAGGGGAATGTTCACCTTCACGTCTACCACCCTACGGATGTCATCCAGCCCTGAGCAAACTCCTGCCCATGTCACTCAACCCTCATCGAAACGAACCTGTGAAAGACGAATATTCGTTCCCTGTGCGTTTGTCGGAATACTGCGACTTTGAAAATCGTCTTCAATCGTTCAAAGGAAAATGGCCTAAGTATCTGGGAGGACCGACCCCTGAAGAATTAGCCAGAGCCGGATTTTTCTACTTGAGCGAAGGAGATAAAGTCAAGTGCTTCAGTTGCGGTGTGTCACTTCACCACTGGGAACCACAAGATTCAGCCTACCTAGAACATGCTCGATGGTCACCGAATTGTCATTACTTACCCTTAGTGGGACCGAGACATTGAAGTAACTTACCATAATCTGTTCATGGATACTTTACAAGAGAACATTTGTGCTTTGCCTGTGGAGTTGAGAGAACGCATTTACCGAGAGCTGGTCAAAATACAAGTGAAACGTAAAGAACAATTGCATCCGTTACGTCACCGGTGTTTGAACCACTGGTACCTGAAGGCTATACAAGGATTGATTCAATTGAAAGTGTTCCATCGGACAGACATTGATGAACGATCATCTAGTTTTAAAAAGGATTGGTTTGTTATGGACGATTCTACCTACATCATTGTAAACTTACTGCATCGAATTCCAGAGGAAGAGTTAACGAATTACCAACATCTTGAACACAATGTCAACTTGGTGAAAGAGGAAACTTCTGAACGAATTGTAATGTGCAAATTAGTGACTAAAGATTTAAATTCGACACTGAAGTAAAACCATGTTTGTGCAAACAGTACATTTCTTGTGTCAGACCAAAGAGGATTTAGTATGACCTATTCATGGATACTTTGTTAGAGAACATTCGTGCTTTGCCTGTGGAGTTGAGAGAACGCATTTACCGAGAACTGATCAAAATACAAATGAAACGCAAACTCAAAGTGATTCGTCCGTTTTTAAATTATGCTCTGTTCCAAAGTACAAGAAGACTGATTATGAGTGGATATTACATTAGGCACAAAGTTAAACGAGCCTATTGGCCACCACCCAACGATTCCAAAAACAGTGTATATACTTATGGATACTTTACAAGAGAACATTTTGGGCTTGCCTGAGGAGTTGAGAGAAAGGATTTACCGAGAGCTGGTGAAAATACAAGTGAAACGTAAAGAACAATTGCATCCGTTACGTCACCAGATCTTTAACCACTGGTACCTGAATGGTATAAGAGGACTGATTCGTCAGAAATTTTTTCAGTGGTCAGACCTTGTTGAACACTTTCAGTTTGGGGATGATGATGGACCAGACGTTCGTAATTTTGGTTACTTCGAGATTCACTTACTGGAACGTATTGAGGAAGACGAGTTAAAGGATTACCAACATTTGTTACATGGAATCTGCTTAGAGAAAGACGAAACATCTAGACAAACTCTGACGTTTCAGTTACAGTATGTAACATTTAAATTCCCTACTGGAGAACGAACATGTTTGGTTAGAAATTACCTTTATTGCTTCCGAAACAAAGACACTATAAAATCAAGTTGCCATGCCACGGATTATGTCACATATTATTGAACAGATTCCGTGGAAGGTACTCAATGACCATATTCAAACCGTGGATCATTACCATCAATTATTACAAGAACTGTATCCATTCAATTTGGGACGACAAGTGGTGTGTGTCTTAGTGACTTTTTTTCTGGGATTTGGTTTACCAGCCGATTCTTTGTGGACTCTTTACGATCAGTACTTACCACCTCAATGGCCTTAAATGGTCACGAAAGACTCCTTTGCTCAAAGCCTTGCGTTTTCGTCTGGATACTTCTCGACCTCAACAGGAAAAAGAGATTCGTCAACTTTTAGCTACCCAAGACGCGTATGACGATGTGTGTGTAGCTTGTGACTTACATCCCCATTGGACAGATGTCCGTGCCTGGAAAGAATGGGGTTTTGAGGCTTGGACCCAAGAAGTGGCCCAGTATGCACGAGAGTTGTTCAAGGAAAAAAGTTACTTTTCAACCCGTGTTAGTGACGGTGCCAGAAGAACCCGTCACCCAGGACAGGACTATCGTGGACAGGCCTGAAAGACCCTTTCGGGAGGACACTTGTGTGACCGTACCCCCTACTATAGAACTGGTTAGAACATTACCCAAAACATGTTGTTGTTGTACAGACACTGGTTTTTATTCCACGTTCATGGTTATCATGTGCCTTTTATTCTTGTACTTAAGCCTTTGGCTTTTATGTATTTTTGTCTTTCGTATTCATGTTTCAAAAAAAAAAACATTCAATAAACGTGTTCTGAAAAAGTATATAAACTCTTGTCTTGTTTGTTTTTCGTGTCACAAGTGACATTTCTCACACAATGGCTACCTCTGCTGTCTCTGCTTCCTCTTCCTCTACTGTCAAAGTCATCGACGAACACTTAGATCGTGCCAGTTGGGAGGCTTTGTATCCTCGCCATCCCTTTAACATGCTCATTGCTGGACCTAGCGGTTCAGGCAAAACCGAATTCGTCAAACGTTTGATCGAACATAAACATCATTTGATCGATCGACCACCTCAACGGATCGTTTGGTGTTACAAAGAGTGGCAATCGGCGTACAACCTCTTGCGAGAAAGTCAAGGCGATTCCATCGTGTTTGTGGAAGGTATTCCTAAAGAAGACGACAGCATCGTCTCTGACTCCCGTCAAACCCATTTGGTCATTTTCGACGACATGTTAGGAGAAGACGAAGAAGAAATTAAACTGTGGTTCACGCGCAAAGGGCATCACCGTAATGCCAGTGTCGTTTACATCACCCAAAATTTGTTTCAACAAAGTAAAGCCCATCGCACCATCAGTCTCAATGCGCATTACGTGGTCTTGTTTAAAAGCCCTCGAGATAAATCGCAAGTGCAAGTCTTAGCCAAACAGTTAGGAACGCCTTGGCTGACTCAGGCGTACGACGATGCCACTCAAACACCACACGCCTATTTACTCGTCGATTTGAAACCTACGACTCCCGAGGATTTGCGATTTCGTACCACTTGTTTCACCACTGGTGCCAAGACGGAGGGCCTGTCCTGTACACGTCTCCGTCCTCGACTTCATTTCACTCCCCATAAAAAAAATCTATAAAAACCTCAGAACCTTTTTCGTCTGTCTCACACAGTGTGAACATGACGTCCCTTCAGTCGCATCTTCCCGTCAAATTGATTCGTGCCTTGTATGGCATAAGTCGAGAAAAAAATCCACAAACACGAGCCCGTGTCTTAGAAGCTAGTCTAAAAGAAGTCTTACGATGGTTCACGGTGACGGCACGTCAATTACTCCAAGGAATCATTCAGATTCCTCATCAAACCCAACGCTTTTTCGATCGAAACAAAGTCGCTTTGGTCCAACTGGCCGATCCCCGCATCGACACTCAAACCAAAAAACAAATCATTTTGAAACCTGGAGGGAGCGGTACTCTAGGAGGGGTCATCATTCGCTCACTCTTAAGATGGGATCCTAATCCCCCAAAGTTATACCCAAGACAAAAGTCCAACGAAGCCCCAAGAAGAAAAAGAAAAAAACCAGGTCCCCACGAAGAACTTCTCCAGTGGCGGGACCCTCCTCTGACCAGACCACCACCACCCCGGAAAAAGAAAAGAAGCCCCCAGAAAAAGAAACAGAAAAAAGTCCCCAGAAAAAGAAAAGTCCACAGAAGAAGACTAGTCGCAAGAGAGGCACTTCGGCCAGGACGCAACCTTACACTCGCAAACCACGGCCTGCCACGGCGGTGACTGCGTCTCCGGCAGCCTCACGTTCATCCACTTCTCCGTTGATGACACCAAGAACTGAAGAGTACTTGGAGACGTTGATCATACCAAGAAAATCTCCGTTGATGACCCCAAAAAGAACTTCCCCAGTGGCAGGACCCTCCAATTTAGTGGCAGTGGCTGCTGCTCACAAAGTACCTTCTCCCAAAATCAAAGTCCAAGAAAGATCGGGCATGTTACAAAGTTTACTGGATTTGTCCAAGCAAGAACTGGCTCGATTTAGTCCCTTGCGTACCCCTGCACGACGTGTCATGCCTGTCCTCAAACTGATACGACGTAAAGACAATCAGTGGCGACGCGTTCCAGTATAAAAAAGGCCTGTGACCAAGTAGGGTATCAGTGTTTTTTTGGTGCTCCTGAAGACTCAAAGATGTCACCCTCCAGAAAACCCCAAGGAAAGAAAAGGAAAGGACTACCACCACGTTTAGCCAAACATGGGGACATGTTATCTGTCCTGTCCAAAGCTTCTCCACCCCTACGAAAAAAACTCATTCAAACGGAATCCAAAGAGGTCATCGATACCGTGTGCGAATGTTGTTTGAACGTTTTGAAAGGCACGATCCCTTTGTCCAAACACCAGAAACAATGCTTAGGCAAACATCGTCACGTTTTTCGACAAATGGTTCCATTCGTCAAAAAAAGAAGATGTTAGTGCAACGTCGAGGTATTTTGCCTCTCTTGTTAGGCCCCATACTGAAAGGAGTCTTGGGAACCATGTTGGGAGGACTGGTGGGAGCAAGATAAAAAGGCCCTCGGAAGTCCCAAGATCTCAGAATCGACCGCTGACAACCCCATGGAAGGACGAAAACTAGCTTTAGTGCCTTACAAACGATGGATGGAATACCATCGGTGGCAAGAACAACGCACCCCGCATTTACCTCCCAATCCCAATTTGAGCGAGATGTCCCAGTTACAACACGAATTGCAGTCCTTGATGGATCGCCAAGATTTGTCCGAAACAGAAAAATCGCAAAAGGACGGTCAACTCTTGCAACGACTGCAACTCTTTCACCAAAAAGCTTTAGACGAAACAGCTCTACCCACTCTGAAAGATTTTAAGACCTTCATGAAAAGTCCAGCACCATCACCAGCACCATCACCAGTAGCAGTACCAGTACCACCAGTACCAGTGACCAAGACAGAAAAAGGAAAAGAAGAAGAAGAAGAAGGGTTTCAAACTCCACCAGAAAAAGTACGCAAGTTAACAACACCACCTACCTCCAGAATTGGATGGATTAAAAAGATGATGGCCACCCCTTCTTCATCACAAGAGAAAAAGAAAGTGAAGACAGAAGTGAAACAAGAACCGATATCCCCCGCTCAGACATCCTCCTCCTCTTCAACACCTATTGCTGGTCGCACACGCAAAGCATTGCAATCCAAGAAAATACCCCAAGAGAAAAAGAGTAGCATCCTCCAAGAGTGGGTGTCTTATTAACACACAAACACCAAAAATGGAAAAAGTCTAGCCAGCATTTACTACGATCCCTCCCATCCTGCAGGTTACGCAGGAGTTCAAAAATTGTATCGTGCTGCCAAAACGCGACTGAAAAGTCTCCGTTTACCGCAAGTGCAACGATGGTTACAAGAACAAGCTACCTACACTTTACACAAACCCATTCGACGCAAGTTTGCCAGAAGTCGCACCCGAGTGGAAGGCATCGATCATCAATGGCAAGCCGATTTAGCCGATGTCTCTCATTTGGCCAGCTACAATCGTGGCTACAAATATTTGTTTTGTGTCATCGACGTCTTTTCCAAATTTGGCTGGGTCCTGCCCTTGACTTCCAAATCGAGCAGCGAGTTAGTGCGAGCCCTGCAACGGGTGTTGAAACAAAGCGGTCGTCACCCTCTTCGATGGCAAACGGACAAAGGCACCGAATTTCTGAACCAAGCTTTACAAAAAGAATTAAAGAAACGTGACATTCATTTTTTTACCACCGAGAATCCCGAAACCAAAGCCAGCATCGTGGAACGTTTTCAACGCACTTTGAAAGAACGCATGTGGAAATATTTTACGCATCACCACACTCTGAAGTACATCGACATCTTACCGCACCTGGTGCAAGCGTACAACCAATCTTACCATCGAAGCATCGGACGTGCCCCGCAAGACGTGACTCCCGAAAACGAAGTGCTGGTGTTCGAGCGTCTGTTTGGTACGTCCCCGACGAGGGCTGTCCCCAAGAAAAATGGAGTGTTGGCCGTAGGAGATTGGGTGCGCATTGGCAAAACCAAACGCACTTTTGACAAAGGTTACTTACCTAACTGGACGAACGAATTGTTTCGCGTCACTGGACGAGTGCATGGCCGTCATCCTGCCGTCTATAAATTGGAAGACATGAACGGAGAAGTGCTCAAAGGAACGTTTTATTTTCCCGAGTTACAACGTGTCACCAAAAAAGAAGACGACGTGTACGACATCGAAAGCATTCTCGAACGCAGAACCCGTAAAGTGGGCAAACGACGTGTCAAAGAAGTCAAAGTACGTTGGAAAGGATATCCACCCAGTTTTGATTCTTGGATCGACGCTTCGCAAGTCATCGACTATAAAAAGAAGTGACCATCATGCCCTTTCACACAGCAGACGCAGCTACGTCGACCACTCCTTCTTCACCTAGTTCTTCTGTGCAAGATTTACAAAAACAACCCTTGTGGGTGTGGTGTGGAGAACGTGTGCCTAAAACGCAAATCGTCTTTTCCTGTCAAATCTTCGTAGTGTATTGTGTCATCGGGGCAGCCATTGCCAATTTGAGTTTGCAACAAGGAGACAAACAATTGTGGACCATTTTATTGAGCAGTTGCATCGGTTACCTGCTTCCCAATCCCTCCCTGAAATTCTCTTCCAACGGGAACCTTGTGTCCAGTGCCAGTGCCAGTCACCACTCCAACAACAACCACAACCAGAACCCCATTTTTGGGCTTAGACACGCCTCTGACGTCCACTAACCCCTCGGACAGCCACAGAACTCTGGAATTATGAGTCACGAAAACCAATTTTACTTAACCTTACCCAGCGACAGTTCCATGGAGGTGTTTCCCCACAACACGTTGTGCTGTTACACGGCCAAATTACCTCAAGCCATCCCCTTAGATCACGAAGCCCATTGGGAAGTGGCTTTAGTAGAAATGATTCACCCGACCCAAGTCCTCAATGTCCTTCCCAATCAAAATAAATTTGATTTGGAAGTTCATGACGAGCAATTGCAACAGGAATTGAATAAGAGAACCATACCTGACAAGAAAACCTATAATGAAAACACTCAAAAGTGGACCTACCACTTGTCCATTCTCCCAGGCTATTATTTTAGTGGTCATCATTTGGTCAGCACCATAGCCTCCAGGTCTAATGGCGTGTTTGGGAAAGCTTTTGAGATTGTCAGGAACAAAAGTGTCACCATGGAGTACCACAAAGTAGCTCGTCGCTTCTTGATGAAATTTGAGCGGAGTAAAATCATGTCCATTTCAATTTGTCCTGAATTGTTTGACATGTTGGGTGGAGACATGGAGATGAGGAAGAAAGTAGAAAAAGAAAAAAACGAATTACCAGTCATTTACAACAACGAGACTTTTGGCCAGTATTTTCGTACCCCGGTAGAACTGAACCAAGGACTGAATTTGATATTTGTGTATTCCGATGTGGTGGAGTACAACGTGGTGGGACACACCTCCGTGCCGTTACTGCGTGTCATTCCTTTCAAAGTGGATTCTGCCACGAACGCTGACGAGGAAGGTGAAAACACTTACCACGTCCACCGCGAATTTGTCCATCCTCACTATTTGCCTGTCAGCAAGTCGTATTTGGACACGGTCAACATTACTATAAAACTAGATTTGGGACAAAATATTTCATTCACCAAAGGAAAAGTCACGGTGAAACTCCATTTTCGAAAACGGTTTTCCCATGATTCGTAAGTAAGTCATGTATCCAGTGTACCGAGGGGTTGCTCGACAGCGAGGACACGGTTTAGGAGACATGTTAAAATCGGCCTTTCGTTCGGTGTCCCCAGTGTTGAAACCGATGGTGACACGCGGATTGCACGCCTTGAAAGATGCGCACTGACACAAGGCAAAGACTTTCTCCAAAATGTCATCATCGACAAACAAAACCCTAAAGAAGCCTTCATGAGGGCAGGCAAAAATGTCTTGCTGCAAACGGGCAAAGACATTTTAGGCCGACGAGACACACCTATAAATGCCCTGCACGCTACCGAGTCAGGCATTTAGCAAGGACAAGGCAGAAAGAGACGACGAAGAAAACACCCTTTCACCAGACTTCAAGCTAGAACGGCCAAGAAAAGAAAAAGAACCGTTCGAGACTTAGACGTTTTCGATTATTGAGAAAGAACAAAAAAAAAACAGAAAAAAATGATGCACCGAGAGTCTTGCGCTTGTTCCAAGACGGAACTGGATCTGTTTGCCATGCCCCCCCCCCCCCCACCATGATGACCATGCAAGAATCCCAATGGGTGGAATTTCACCCCTTTCCTCATTGACCGATTCCGCTCCCGTCGAGTTTGAAATCAAAGGACAGCCCGAAGATTACATCGATCTGAATAGCAGTTACTTGTACTTGAAAGTCAAAGTTCTAGATAAGGGAGGAGATTCTATAAGCGGCGAAGAGAAAGTAGCTCCCGTCAACAATTTCATGCATTCCTTGTTCAGCTCAGTCGACTTGTACTTGAATAACAAACTGGTCAGTAGCAGCATGGATACTTACCCTTACCGTGCCTACCTGGAAAATCTCTTGACGTACGGAATAGATGCCAAGGATACTCATCTCAATGCCTGTGTGCTGTGGGAACCTGACGAAGCGGGCGAATTTGATAAAACAGGTCTTGAAGCTGACCCCAAAACAAAAACAACCACCAATGAGGGATTTGTAGAACGAAGAAACAAAATCAAAGGACTCGACAAAAGTTTAGAACTGATGGATCGTTTGCATTTGGACATGTGGTTGCAAGAGAAATATTTGCTGAACGGAGTCAATGTCCGCTTGAGACTGAATCGCAGTAGTGCCGCTTTCCATTTGTTGGCTGATGATGATGCTACTACTGGTGGCAATCCCAAAAGCAAAATCGAGGAGGCCAAACTCTACGTACGACGCGTGGAAGTGTTACCCAAAGTAGGTAACGAAATCAGTCAGACGTTGAGCAGAACGACCGCCAAGTATCCCATCCGACGTGTGGAAGTGAAACCGTTCACCATTCCCGCTAGCCATCATTCCATGATCGAAGATCATCTGTTTCAAGGACAGTTACCCAAGCGTTTAATCCTTGGTATGGTCTCAAATTCAGCCTTCAACGGAGCCTTCGATGAAAATCCTTTCAACTTTGATCACTTCAACGTGAAGAAAATCGAAGTCAGTCGCGATGGCAAGACCTTGTGTACCCGACCTTTCGAACCTGACTTTAGTGACACGAAGATGAATTACTTGAGATCGTACTTGTCCCTGTACGAAGCCACCGGTCAGTTAGGAACCAACACCAGTCACGGCATTACGTACGAGGATTACGCAGAAGGCTATGCTTTGTGGGCTTTCGATTTTACTCCAGACCAAGGCAGCGACGAGGGACATTTCCACCCTATAAAATCTGGCCAGATTCGTGTGGAACTTCAGTTTGCAAAGCCACTGGACAAGACAGTGAACGTCATCCTGTATGCAGAATTCGATAATACCATAGAAATCAACAGCTTGAGAGAAGTCATTCTAGATTACTAGAAGCCATGGAAGACTGTTATCCCTCTTTACCTAGTGGAGAAACTTTGGAGATGAAATGTGAGGAGACCGTGGAAGAAGAAGAAGTGATCATGATGAAGTCGAGATGGCCAGAACAAGAAGCCCATTTAGTCTCCTGTTTTGCCAAACACTTGGTGGAAAAAATGACGGAATTGATCAAGAAAAATTGTTATGGATGTCAAAACGATCATCCCAGTCAAATTCAACACGATAAATGCCTGATGTTGAGTCAAGAAGAAAAATTGGATCAGTATCTGGACAAAGCTTGGAGTCTCATCTTAAACAAAGACGTGTTGCATCAGTGGTATAAAGACTTGCGTGAACATTCTTGTCCACCATTAACCACTCAAGAGATCCATCGTATCGAAGCTCTCCTGAATCAGAGTGAGGAAACAGAACGAATAACCGTTTATTCATCAGACATTTTCAAGCAAAAAGTCAGGATCGAATTGACGACTTATTATTACCTGTGAAGAAGAAGAAAAAAAGCACACACAAAACATGGATACCTGGGAACTTTATTACCTTTTGAACTACAGTTCGTATACAGCTTCTTGGAATCCTGTCGTCTGTGCTAAAGATGAACTCCCTCATTGCAAACCTAAAGACCATCAAGCTTACGTGATCAACACGGACGACAGTCATCTCCCAGGAACCCACTGGGTAGCCGTCTACTTTCCTCAAGAAGGATGTGTGGAATATTTCGATTCGTATGGATTGCCCCCTTTGGAAGACGATATCATTGACTTTATGAGAAGAAATGCTCAAACCACCCGATTCAATAACTTGAAATTACAAGGCACAGATTCCTTGGTGTGTGGACAGTACTGTGTGTATTTTCTGCATCATCGCAGCCTGGGCTATTCCTTAGAACATTTAGTGACTCATTTTGATCCTCGTTCTTCTTCTAGAAATGATGTGAAAGTAGATCGATGGTTTTGTGACCATTATGCTTATCTTTTGTCTCAAGCTAGGAAACGTAGTGTCCATCAATGGCCTAATGATTTCCAACAGTGGAAATCACAATTTCATTCACAACGTTGTCAGCCCTGTTTAAAGTAGATTGTCAATTGAGAAAATATGTTTGTGATTTGAAAAAAATTGTTTGATGTTATAGTGTTGGATTATTGTTAAAAATGTTAGAGTTGTTGTTTAGTGTTAAGTGATTTTTGAATAAAAAATGTTGTGTTTTGAAAAAAAAAATGCCTTTGTCTTTTGTTTAGCTATAAGAATGTTGGATTGATGCTCTTTCATTTCTTACTATCCCTCTCATGACACTCACTGAACGTTGCGGCTCGAAAACCGTGTGGGGGATGTTTTCCTTCACGTCCGCGCTTTGACTTTAAGAACCGGGGGTTGTTTCCAGTCTAACCATCCATTGTCGACTCATCCTCCTAAGAAGATGTGCTCCAAACTAGCTAAGCTCAACGAAGCCTACGTGAATTTGCATAGGGTCAGACACAGTCTGATACCGAAGCCAGAAGAGATAGAAAATGTGAGAATGCTAAAAGTCACTGAAGACCTGATAGAAGAGCTCTTCAGAGAAGAAATGAACAGGGAAAAAGAAGAATGGACAGAGAAGTACAGACTTCAGAGACATCAACAACAGCAGCAACAGCAGCAACAACAGCAGCAACAACCTGAACCTGACAGAGGCTTTGTCGATTGTCGTATCGACACCAAAGAGTTCTTCTTCTCTTTCCGAAGAAGCAGACCTATTGCCAGAAAGTCTATCCTCAGAGGACATCGCATTCTTAGAAACTAAAAAAGAATGCCATAGCAAACAAAAAAAAAACAGCCCTTTTCAGGGCTACCCAATACTCTAGAAAAGAAATAACGATTGATTTGCCAATGTGTGTAGGTAGAGTAGTGTGAATATAAACACTAACTCTTTTTTAAAAAATGTGAGGGTATGTGTTTGTGTGTTTGTAAGTGATCACGTACGTTGGTATGGATAGTAGATTAAAATAATGTTTTTTTGGTGTTTGAGGTGTAGATTTGGGGGTTAGATTGGATTGATTTGCGAATGTAAATAGTCTATTGAAGTGATTTATAAAAAAATTTAAAATAGTGATGGGTAGCATTAAAGGTGAGTGAGTGTTTCTTTTAGGTCCACGCGTTGTTGTTTTTTGGTCATGATCTAGGTAAGATCAATTTTATGTTTTTTAGGGGGATGTTTTCCATCACGTACGCGCTTTCAGTATAAATTGAAACTCGCTCGGCAGTCTAGCTACCCTTGTTGATTGATCAACACCGCCAGAAGAATGAACACCAGAATTGTGAAACTGTTAGAACTCCAGATGCACCTGGAATATGCCAGGCGCATACTAAATGAACTGGCCGCGGAGGCCATTGTCGAAGAAGCAAGAATGAAAGAGGAGGAGGAAAGAAGAAGAAAAGAAGAGGAGGAGAGAAGAAACAAAGAAGAGGAGGAGGAGGAAAAGGAGAGAAGAAGAAATTTCAGAATCCCAGAAACCGAAAATTGGGATTCTGAAGCCACATATCCTGCCTCTGCACTCCCAAGAAGAAAGGTGAAAGAAGACTGGGGAAGAAGATGCGTGTGTGGCGCCAGGCCAGGAAGGTGCAACCATTAGATAGGTGCATCTGGAGTTCAAAAAAACCAACAGCCCTTTTCAGGGCTACCCAATACTCTAGAAAAGAAATAACTATTAATTTGCCAATGTGTGTAGGTAGAGTAGTGTGAATATAAACACTAACTCTTTTTTAAAAAATGTGAGGGTATGTGTTTGTGTATTAGTGTTTGTAAGAGCTGAGGTATGTTTGTGTGAATAGTAGATTATTGGTTTATTTATTGTTTCTTAGCGTATGTGGAGAGTATAGTTTTGGTTTTATTATATGAAATGAGAAAGTAGGGGATGTTTTCCTTCACGTCCGCGCGTTGTTGGGTCATAATCTAGGTAAGATCAATTTTATGTTTTAGGGGGATGTTTTCCTTCACGTACGCGCTTTCACTATAAGAACCCACAGTATTCGTCGTTCAAACCATTCTACAAAGAAGATGGCTTCTAACCAAATTGACAAAATGCAAACATTGCAAGACGTTTTGGACAATTTAGGAATGATGGAGCAGATGTTAATAAGACTCGTTGAAGACCACTATTCCTATAGTCCCCATCGTGTAAAGATGGAAATTAATAACTTAAGAAAGGTAAAGGACATGATAAGTGGTGTCATGAAAGAGATAAAGGAGGAGAAGGAGGATGAAGAGGAAAGGATAAGAATACGCAAATGGAACGAAAAAATTGAAAAAGAAGAAGAAAATGAGAAGAGGAAGAAAGAAGAGGAGGAAGAGAAGAAGAAAGAAGAGGAGGAGAAAAAAAGAAAGAAAAGAAGAGAAAGAGTGTAGGAGATAAAATAAGTAGTTGGTGGAGAAAAAGAAGAAATTAGAAGCAGAAGAAAACCCAAAGGCCCTTTTCAGGGCCACCCATATTTCTCGAAAAGAGATAGTCTTTCAATTGCCTACCCCTTTTTTAAAAAAAAATTTAAAAAAAAAAAAAAAATCCCATATTCAATTCCCCTTGTCCCTAAACAACCCCAAACTCTATTCCCCATGTTAAATTCCCCTTGTACGTATATCGACCCACGATTTATTCCCATGTTAAATTCCCCTTGTACGTATATCGACCCACGATTTTTCACCATGTTAAATTTCCATTGTACGTATATCGACCCAGGGTTCTCTGTAATGCTAATTTCCATTGTACGTATAGTGACCCACTTCACTACTCAGGGAACAATATTCTGAATAAATAATTACATCCAAACCAAATACTGAACACAACAATTCAAATGGTTTCTGCTTCAGATCTTATCTCAGGAAAGAGTAATTTCTCAAGTTAACAAGATTATAAACCCCTCTAAATGACCTAGGTCACAATTAGGATTTTCTGACAATAATATGTCTGTTTAGTGGAATTTTCCATTCTAGAATTTTCTGGATTGTTTACAAGAAAAATATGTTACTACGATTATAATAAAGAATGTGGCAAATACATCAGGTTATTTTATGGGAGAATTCCAATGTCTCAGACTTAGATAAGCATGTTTACATTAATAATAATTTGAATACTTAATCCACAATCACAGGAAAAATAGTAGCTATTTATTGTTTGTTTGACAAAATCAAAACAACATCAGTGTTCATAATCAGGTAAACAATGAACTTGATTTTGGACAAGGTCAAGTCCAAAATACAATTATACATACATATAATCATGGAGAGAGAGAAAAAAAACTAACAAACGATACAAATTAAATATAGATAACAGTGCATAATGTTATGTATATTTAATTTGTATTATTTGTTGTGTTTTTTCTCCATGATTTCTTGGTTTGTAAGTGGCATAAAGGGATTTAACATGGAATATTTTAACATAGTATTTCCCACAGTGCTCTATAGTACACTTGAAAGTTAAGGACAGGTGGGACTGTATCTGGCACTATCGGAAATCCTATGTTAAAACTTTGCTATTACAATCCAGCATACCACATATACAATCCAGCACCCACGTCTTGATTAATATCCAAACACTCGCCCTACTATAATGTGATTGCTTTTTGATTACAATCCAGCTTAGCTCAAATACAATTCTGAAACCTATTTTGTAATTGCAATTTTAAAAAAACCTACTTATCTAATAAAAAGTATAGGAGTTTTATACACAAGCCCTATACTTGCACACACACACAAATATATTATCGCACAAGGGTTAGAAGTGGTTATAGACACACTACCATACCCTCTCATACGTGCTATCATAAGGTAAGGGTACGAGTTCAAAGCTTTGATTGTCAACAACATATCCATACACCATTACTCTCTGCCGGTTCTTGCACCAATGCTCTCTTCAGACACGCCAGGCATTCCACATACACTCTTTTCTTTCAAGTAGCCGTGTACTTAATATTGATAAAGGCCCTCAGTAGTGTATGGGGATGGCTCAGGGACTAGGGCAATTACTATGGAAAAAGTGCATAGTGAACATAGGGACTATTGTAAATTAACATTAGGCAAATAACATTAGTTTTCCATAGTCCCTGAAAATTTTTCCTATAAGGCATAGGCATTATAGGGACAAGCGGAATTTAACATGGGAAAAGAACATTAGTTTTTCCCATTGTCCCTTTAACTGGACAAACATGACAAACATCATAGGCATTATAGGGACAAGGGGGAATGGAACAGGGTTGGGACCCTATTTTAATATGGTCCCGACCTTATGGGTCTATGGAAATTGAACATGGGAAATTTAAACAGGGAGGGGTCTCTATTTTTTTTTAAGAAAGGGGTAGGTATGAAAGTCAAGGTCTTTTCGAGGCATATGAAGGGGCCCTGAAAAGGGCCTTTGGTTTTATGTTAACATACACTACTGTTAACATAGAGGGCATCTTTAAGATGTTCTTCTTTTCCTGAAACTACGTCTGACTTCAGGGCCATACACTAACACCCTCTTTAGGCATCCTTGCCTCTCCACGTAAATCCTTCGTATCCACAGGCTTGTTTCTGTCCTATGGACAAAAGTCCACTTGGATTGGACATACATCGGTATGTCCGTCCGGAACATCATCGATGAGATTAAAGTAGACGATTCAACTGTGGTCCACGTGTTGGGGTGCCGAAAACAGGTGAAGGAATGCAGTGAACTGCGCTTATTTATAGGGAGAGGAAGGATTGAAACGGATTGAGTTGGTTAACCAATCCAAACACGCGTTACAAAATTCAGTCAGCCCACGGCCAATCAGAAAAGAGCAGTCTGTGACGTCACATTTTCTATATAGATTCGCTAGCGCCTGTGTGCAGTCAATCCATGCGACAGTTTTTCAACATGACGGAAACTCAGAAAACGATAAATTGGGTTGCACCAGCCGTGGAGACTACCCAAGGGAACCCGGCCTTACTTTCAGAAGAGGTGAATTGGGATTTTGTGGATTTTCTTTCGCAAGAATTTGTTCCGGAACCTTCCCCACCGTCTCCTTCTTTACCGCACGTGGAAAATTTTAGACAGAGACAGAAAGAAGAATTGGAGAAATTTATACATCAGCAAAAGGAAGCGGAACAAACGTTTCTCCTACAGCAACAACAACAAGAAGAGGTAAGAAAAAAACAACAAGAACAAGCAGCAAAGAAACAAGGGTGTGAAAGTCAAACGGTCACGGTACTGTTAGACATTTTAGCAGAGTTAAGAAGTCTGAAACAAATGTATCAGACTTCTTTATTACGACCGAAGAGAATACGACCTTCCCGAGCTAAACACTCCAACCCTGTGACTAAGCCTACCGTACCACCCTTAGTGATTTCAACCAAATCATCATCATCATCATCAACATTACGCAGTCCAGAAGTAGGCCTTGGCCGTGGCAAAGGCTTAAGGCAGCTAAAATTGATTGTTTAAACTCACCCATACACCAAAAAGGCCATTTCTTCTTCTTGCTCCTCTTGTTTCTTAGGGCAATCTGGAGACCAATGTCCTTTTTCTTGACAATGATAACAGGTATCTTGACTTTTGTCTCTTTTAGCCCCTGTTTTATTTTTTTGACGGTCTGGACACTCTGAAGACCAATGCCCTTTCTTCTGACAGATATAGCAAGTATCTTGACTTTTATCTCGAAAGGAAGGAGAGTAGTCCAACGGCTGGTCTGAAGAAAATTTTCTAATGACCCCTCGCAAAGCTCTGATGAAACGTTCCATCTGGGTAGTCTCTTCCATCGTCCTGCTCGGTTTGAGAGTGAAATGAATAGTGAAAGGACAAGACACATACCCTTTATATACGTTGCTCTGCCATGACTATAAAGTAGCCAATGGTGTTTAAACTTCAGTCATTTGACTTTTTGCTATCAAGATGAAACGATCCAATTCATTTGAGAAGAAAGAAGAAGAAGAAAGTAAGAGGCAGAAACGTGATCTATCGCCTCGTACAAGAGCTGAAGTCTTGGCACAAATTCATGCTAGTGATTTTGAAGAGGACATGAGTGAACCAGAATCCAAACCCACAGAGTCTGCACCTAGTCCAAGTTCACCAGTCAACCCTGAAAAGTACTATGACATTCGAGAGACGAAAAAGTGCTCCTCTAGAAAATTTAGAACTACGGCTTACAAATACACGGTGAAGTTTAAAGATTTCAAGTCCCACGTACCCTTGGAGAAAGCAGAAGGGTTCATCACTGACATGTGTGATTCTTTACTCACCACACTGAAGCGACAATGTCAACCCAAAGAAAACGATCGCTTGAGCCTTTCCATGCAACACGACAGCTTGAAATCCCCTGTTTGGATCGAGTTTAGCAGCCCTGCAGAATTGACCACTTCCAAAGTCATGGACAAGATTCAACACGTGCAACAATCCAATGACCAATTTGACATCACCGATGGAAAAGCCACATTGGACATGACCCACGTCTCTCTTCCTCAATGGACCGGACAACGCAGAAAGACCTTATTGGTCAACAACCTTCGCATTACCAAAAACAGCCTCGTTCAAATTAACAATTTTCAAGACCACATGTGTTTAGCCAGGGTTATCGTGGTGGGACGAACCTATGCCAACAAGAACGACACGGTAGAATGGAAAAGAGACTGAGAGAACTTTAGAAAATCGAACCGAGCCAAACAACGAAATGAAGCAGAACTTCTGTTACAACAAGCAAGCCTGTCCAAAGACACACCCTGTGGCATTCCTGAGATGCAAACATTGCAAAATGTCCTAGCTCCACGCTACACCTTGAAAGTGCACCCTCAACAAGTGCGCGGACCTCTGCTGTTTCGAGGCCGAGATTTTAAAGATGGAAAATACATTCACCTCTATCATCACGATGACCATTTCGATACCATTACCACCATTACTGCATTCCTAGGATACGGTTATTATTGTGAAAAATGTGACTATGGCTATAACAATCGAGAGCAACACAAGCATTGTGGATCGAAATGATCAGGATGTTTGGCCTCTCAACCCTGTCTGGACGAAGGACAAGACGAGTACATTGTCCTGCTTGTCTGCGCACGTTTGTCAGCCCTGCCTGATACCAACAACATCTCAAGACGCAAGGTTCATAGCAGAAATCTGCTTGTCAGCTGCTGAGATTGTGCCCTACCTGTGGACAAGGCATACTTACCAATAGTGCCAAGGCACACGTATGTTCAGGAAAGAAAAAATGTCACATTTGTCACCGAATCGTGGACTTGGAACACCAATGCTACATGCAAAAATACCAACCACAATCAGAGAAAGAGGATGGTCACAAGAAGAATAAGAAAGGCAATTTCATCTTTTGCGATTTCGAATGCATGCAAGAGACTGGCACTCACATTCCTAATTTCTGCGTGGCTCATCGAGCGTGCGAGAAGTGCATTCAAGAACCTATCTTCAGTTATTGCCCTCACTGCAGCAAGATTCCTGGAGGACGTGAAAAAATCTTTCGAGGACCCAAGACGCTAGACGATTTTGCCAAATGGGTCTTAGACCCCATTGACAAGACATGGAATAAAGAGGACATCGAACGTTACAGAGATTGTCATCGTCATGCCACAGTCATAGCCCACAATTTCTCGGGATACGATGGACAGTTTCTTTTGAGGTACTATATGGAACATGGCACCGAACGTCCTAAAGTCACTTTGAACGGAGCCAAAATCGTTTTCATGCAAATGGGACAAGTGCAGTTTAAAGATTCGATGAGCTATTTGGCCATGCCTTTGAGTCGAATGCCTAAAACGTTTGGAATGACAGAAATGGCTAAAGGGTACTTTCCACACTTTTTCAATACGGAAGTCAATCAACATGATGTTTTACCCCATTTGCCTGAGGCCTACTATTACGACCCCGACAACATGCGTACCGAACAACGAGAAGCTTTCTACGCTTGGTACCAGGCTCACGCCTCAGACCCTTTTGACTTTCAGGAAGAAATGCTAAAGTATTGTCGTTCCGACGTGGACGTTTTACGGCGTTGCTGTGGAAAATTTCGAGAACTGTTCAAGGAACACGGAGGAGTCTATCCTTTGATAGAAGCTTGCACCATTGCCAAAGCCTGTTCCTTAGTGTATCGACAACGATTCATGCCTGAAAAGACCGTGGCTGTCATCAGTCCTCAAACGACCAACTATGTCAAACGTCAATACTCGGTCAAAGCTCTACGCTGGTTACATTACTTGTGCGACAAGGAAGACAAATGGATTCAGCATGCCCGCAACGGAGGAGGCGAAAAGACCATCGGAACGCATTTAGTCGATGGTTGGGACTTAGAAAACCCCAAGATTGTGTACGAGTTTAACGGTTGCTTGTTTCACGGATGTCCCGTCTCTTACCCTGACCGTGGCACTAAAAATCAATTTTTACATCGAACCATGGAAGACCTGTACCACGGCACGTGTCAGTTAGAACAGCAAGGATACCAAGTGGTGGAAATGTGGGAACACGAGTATGATCACCGTTTGAAAACCGATCCCGAGTTTAAACGCATCGTGGAAAGTTACCAGTTCATGGATCCTCTGAAGCCGAGAGACAGTTTGTACGGAGGATGGACCAATGCCACCTGTTTGCTGTACCAAGCTGACGAAGAGAGAGGAGAAGAAATCAAATACTTGGACGTGTGTTCGCTGTATCCCTACGTGTGCAAATATTGTCACTTTCCTGCAGGACACCCGCAATTGCTGACGGAACACACTGACCTGAACCGCATTCTACAATACGAAGGCTTGATCAAGTGCAAAGTCTTGACTCCCACGAACCTGTACCATACCATGTTACCTCACCATTGTCAAGGCAAACTGATGTTTCCCTTGTGCCGTACTTGTGCCGAAACGTGTAACCAAGATCAGCTTTGTCAGCACACCCAGGAAGAATTGTTCAAAGCTATGGACATGGGATACCAACTGTTAGAAGTGTACGAAATTTGTCACTTTCCCAAGACACAACAATACCACAAGGATGACTCCACTCAGAAAGGCATTTTTGCAGACTACGTGGATGCCTTTTTGAAACTGAAACAAGAAGCCAGCGGCTATCCGTCCTGGTGCCACACTCCCGAAGACCAAAAGACATTCAAAGAGAAATTCTGGGCACAAGAAGGCATCTCTTTTGATCACATCGAGAAAAACGAAGGCAGGCGATTGTTTGCCAGAGTGATGTTAAATTGCTTGTGGGGTAAAATGGCACAACAACCGTGTTTACCAAAGACGGAATATTTGACAGAACCTTCCCGCTACTTCCAGATGATTCACGACAAAACCAAATTCATGAAACACGTGGACGTCCTTCGTGAGGATTTGATCTTGGTCAATTACGAAGAAGATTTGGACTTTGTACAAGCCGATCCATTTGGAAATGTCATCATTGCGGCTTACGTGACAGCTCATGCGCGCTTAAAATTGTACGAAGCTTTAGAACTGTTAGGGGATCGCGTCGTGTACTTTGACACAGACAGTTGCATCTACATCCATCGCCCGGGTCAACAGGACCCTGACATCGAAGGAGACCGTTTAGGAGCCTGGACAGACGAGCACCCCGACGAGAAAATTTTAAGTTTCGCAAGTGGCGGTCCTAAAAATTACGGCTACGAATACCGGGACAAACAAGGAGAAGTGCACACGAAGTGTAAAGTGAAAGGATTGACTCTGAATTATCGTACTAGTGAAGTGGTAACCTTTGGCGTATTGAAAGAAGCCTTGCAATCTGGAAAAGATGAACACTTTAAAGTGACCACCTATCAGCCAGACAAGTTTGTACGTTTACCCACTCACCACATCGTCAGTCGATCCTTGGAAAAAGTCTATCAAATCGTGTACCAGAAGCGAGTGCGACTTCCCAATCACTTCACGTTGCCGTATGGACATATTGGTATAAAACATTGGTTGTAAGAGGATAGCCACTCACCAGAAGGATGACTTCGCCACAGCAAGAATCGAGTGAGAAACCTAGTGAGAACTCCAAGTTCAAACCCCACCATTTTACGGTCTTCTTGTCTGACTATTGTGATTGTGCCCGTCGATTGGACACGATTCAAAAATGGCCTACGGATAGGAAAGGATTACCTACTTCGAATGTTTCAGTTAGAATAGGATTTGTCTACTTGGCACCTGAGACTGGATTGGGATACGAAGTACAGTGTTTCAGTTGTGGCCTGAAGTTACGAATGGATCTATGTATCTATAAAGATTCAGCTATTCTGGAACATACTATGGTCTCCGCACTGTCCTTACCTTCTATGGCCTTTCCACCTATTACACTACGGTACAATTATGACGGCACCTTAGAGACGTAACTTCCAAAACTAGACACAAAAAAGGAACCATGTACAAGCTTGAGACTTCATTGCGACTAGTATAGAAAGGAACCATAGGCAAGATCGATAGTTCATTGTGACTACGAAGACCAAACGAACAAGATGAATCTTTTGAAGGAGACATCGTTCCAGTTTGGGGATTGTAAAAAAATTTTACCTTTCCCTAGTGTGACTAATATTGGATGGATAAGACCCATGCATTGCGACGGAAAATGTCCGGAAGGAAACTGCAAGTGTCCATGCGGTTACCATTGTAATTGCGTAACATAGTTTGCAGACGAGTGCGATTGTGAGCCTTCCGATGGGAGCGATGCTATACGTTGTGACCTTAGTGATGCCGTAAAGTATAATGGGAACTTTGTTCTCACTACTCCTATCATGGAAAGTGATGCTGTGCGTGTCAAACCTGATGGATGCGAAAGCGATGCCACTCGTCCTCTTGGACACTTTACTGGGTTTCATTTTAAATGTGGATGTCAACCTTCACGTCTACCACCCTACGGATGTCATCCAGCCCTGAGCAAACTCCTATCGATGTCACCCTACCCTCATCGAGATCCTGTGAAAGACGAATATTCGTTTCCTGTGCGTTTGTCTGAATACTGCGACTTTGAAAATCGTCTTCAATTGTTCAAAGGAAAATGGCCTAAGTATCTGGGAGGACCGACCCCCGAAAAATTAGCCAGAGCCGGATTTTTCTACTTGGGCGAAGGGGATAAAGTCAAGTGCTTCAGTTGCGGTGTGTCACTTCACCACTGGGAACCACAAGATTCAGCCTACCTAGAACATGCTCGATGGTCACCGAATTGTCATTACTTACCCTTAGTGGGGCCGAGACATTGAAGTAACTTACCATGTCGTTGAAGAAGAAGAAACTAGATTGGCTAGGAGTCAAATGTTGGACATCACCGAGACCAGTATTTAAACTTCATTTCAAAAATGATATTCAATCATTACCTAAAGAACTGCAAGAGAAGATTTACAAAGAAGTTTGGCAGGGGTTTCCCAGAGTGAAATCTCAATGGATAACTGTAGAACTTTTGTGCCGAGAAATTCACAAGAGGAAAGCAAAAAAAGTCAACCAGTGTGTTAGATTTCTCTGGGTCAAGTGTGCATTCATCCTATTATATCACTTTAGGCCGTTTACATCAAAAAATTTTAATGAGATTCTTGGACGTTACCCTAAATGGCAGTGGTCAGAAATTACTTACTATGTGGATTACTTTTGCTCTAGGAGAAGATTGTGAATTGTACTGACTGACCTATTCATGGATACTTTACAAGAGAACATTCGTGCTTTGCCTGTGGAGTTGAGAGAACGCATTTACCGAGAACTGGTCAAAAAACAAGTGAAACGTAAAGAACAGATGCATCCGTTACGTTACCGGTGTTTGAACCACTGGTACCTGAATGCTATACAAGGACTGATTCAATTGAAAGTGTGCCATTGGACAGACGTTGATCAACGACCCCCTGGTTTAAAAAAGGATTGGTTTGCTATTGATGATTCTATGTACTACATTGCAAACTTACTGCATCGAATTCCAGAGGAAGAGTTAACGAATTACCAACATCTTTTACACAATGTCAACTTAGTGAAAGAGGAAACTTCTGAACGAATTGTAATGTGTAAATTAGTGATTAAACGATTTAGATTCGACACTGAAGTAAAACCATGTCTGTGCGAACGGTACATTTCTTGTGTCAGACCAAAGAGGATTTAGTATGACCTATTCATGGATACTTTACAAGAGAACATTCGTGCTTTGCCTGTGGAGTTGAGAGAACGCATTTACCGAGAACTGGTCAAAATACAAGTGAAACGTAAAGAACAATTGCATCCGTTACGTCACCAGATGTTTAACCACTGGTACCTGAATGGTATAAGAGAACTGATTCGTCAGAAATTGTTTCAGTGGTCAGACCTTGTTCAACACTTCCAGGTTGCCAATGATCGACATGTTTGTGATTTTGGTTACTTCGAGATTCACCTAGTGCAACGCGTTGAGGAAGACAAGTTAAAGGATTACCAACATATTTTACGTGGAATCTACTTAGAGGAAGAGGAAACTTCTAATCGAACTCTGAAGTTTAGGTTACAGTTTGGAGCATTTAAATTTCCAACTGGAGAACGGAGATCTCTGGGTAGAAAGAACGTGTATTCCTTCCGAAAAAAAGAGAGTATAAAAACAGGCTGCCATGCCACGACTTTTATCACATGTTATTGAACAGATTCCGTGGAAGGAACTCAATGACCATATTCAAACCGTGGATCATTACCATCAATTATTACAAGAACTGATTCCGTTCAATTTGGGTCGACAAACGGTGTGTGTCTTACTGACTTGTTTTCTGGGATTTCGTTTACCAGCTGATTCCTTGTGGACTCTTTACGAAGAGTACTTACCACCCAAATGGCCTTAAATTGTCACGAAAGACTCCTTTTCCTCAAAGCCTTGCGTTTTCATCTGGATACTTCTCGACCTCTACAGGAAAAAGAGATTCGTCAACTTTTAGCTACCCAAGACGTGTGTGACGATGTGTGTGTAGCTTGTGACTTATACCCCCATTGGACAGATGTCCGTGACTGGAAAAAAGGGGGATTTGAGGCTTGGACCCAAGAAGTGGCCCAGTATGCACGAAAGTTGTTCAAGTAAAAAAGTCACTTTTCAACCAGTGTTAGTGACAGTACCAGAAGAAGAACTCGTCACTCAGGACAGGACTGTCGTGGACATTCCTGAAAGACCCTTTCGGGAGGACACTTGTGTGACCTTACCCCCATAGAACTGGTCAGAACATTACCCAAAACATGTTGTACAGAAACTTGTTTCTAATCCACGTTGATGGTTTCCATGTGCCTTTTATCGTTGTACTTAAGCCTTTGGCTTTTATGTATTTTTGTCTTTCGTGTTCATTTTTAAAACATTCAATAAACGTGTCCTGAAAAAAAGGATATAAACTCTTGTCTTGTCTGTTTTCGTGTCACAAGTGACATTCCTAACACTATGGCTACCTCTGCTGTCTCTGCTTCCTCTTCCTCTACTGTCAAAGTCATTGACGAACACTTAGATCATGCGAGTTGGGAGGCTTTGTATCTTCGCCATCCCTTTAACATGCTCATTGCTGGACCTAGCGGTTCAGGCAAAACCGAATTCGTCAAACGTTTGATTGAACATAAACATCATTTGATCGATGGGCCACCTCAACGCATCGTGTGGTGTTACAAAGAGTGGCAATCGGCGTACAACCTCTTGCGAGAAAGTCAAGGCGATTCCATCGTGTTTGTGGAAGGTATTCCTAAAGAAGACGACGGCATCGTCTCTGACTCCCGTCAAACCCATTTGGTCATTTTCGACGACATGTTAGGAGAAGACGAAGAAGAAATTAAACTTTGATTTACACGCAAAGGGCATCATTGTAATGCCAGTGTCGTTTACATCACTCAAAATTTGTTTCAACAAAGTAAAGCCCATCGCACCATCAGTCTCAATGCTCATTACGTGGTCTTGTTTAAAAGCCCTCGAGATAAATCGCAAGTGCAAGTCTTAGCCAAACAGTTAGGAACGCCTTGGCTGACTCAGCCGTAAGACGATGCCACTCAAACTCCACACGCCTATTTACTCGTCGATTTGAAACCTACTACCCCTGATGATTTGCGATTTCGTACCCAATTGTTTCACCACTGGTGTCAAGACGGAGGGCCTGTCCTGTACACGTCTCCGTACTCGACTTAACCCCTACAAAAAAAATTTATAAAAACCTCAGACCCTTTTCGTCTGTCTCACACAGTTTGAACATGACGTCCCTTCAGTCGCATCTTCCCGTCAAATTGATTCGTGCCTTGTATGGCATCAGTCGAGAAAAAAAAATCTACAAATACGGGCTGGTGTCTTAGAAGCTAGTCTCAAAGAAGTCTTACGATGGTTCACGGTGACAGCACGTCAATTACTGCAAGGGATCATTCAAATTCCTCATCAAACCAAACGCTTTTTGGATCGAAACAAAGTCGCGTTGACCCAACTGGCCGATCCCCGCATTGACACTCAAACCAAAAAACAAATCATTTTGAAACCTGGAGGGAGCGGTACTCTAGGAGGTGTCGTCATTCGCTCTCTCTTAAGATGGGATCCTAATGCTCCCAAAGTTCTCCCCAAGAAAAACGCCAAACGAATCTCCAAGAAGAAGAAAAAGAGTCACGGTGCCAAGACCAGGACCCCAACGAGACCGGTGTCTCCAAGAACTTCCCCAGTGGCGGGACCCTCCTCTTACCAGTCCCCGGAAAAAGAAAAGCCCCCGGAAAAAGAAACAGAGGAAAAGTCCCCAGAAAAAGAAAAGTCCACAGAAAACTAGTCGCAAGAGAGGCACTTCGGCCAGGACGCAACCTTACATTCGCAAACCACGACCTGCAACGACGGTGACCGCGTCTCCGGTAGCCTCAGGTTCATTCACTTCTCCGTTGATGACACCAAGAACTGAAAATTACTTGGAGACGTTGATCACACCAAAAACTTCTCCGTTGATGACCCCAAGAACTTCTCCAGCGGCAGGACCCTCCAATTTAGTGGCAGTGGCTGCTGCTTACAAAGTACCTTCTTCCAAAATCAAAGTTCAAGAAAGATCGGGCATGTTACAAAGTTTAATGGATTTGTCCAAGCAAGAACTGGCTCAATTTAGTCCGTTACGTACCCCTGTACGACGTGTCATGCCTGTCCTGAAGTTAATACGACGTAAAGACAATCAGTGGCGACGCGTTCCAATATAAAAAAGGTGTGTGACCGAGTAGGGGTATCAGTGTTTTGGTGCTCCTGAAGACTCAAAGATGTCACCCTCCAGAAAACATCCCTCTTCTAAACAAACCCAAGGAAAGAAAAGGAAACGACTGCCTCCTCGTTTAGTCAAACATGGGGACATGTTATCTGTCCTGTGCAAAGCTTCTCCACCCCTACGAAAAAAACTCATTAAAACAGCCTCCAAAGAGGTCATTGATACCGTGTGCGAATGTTGTTTGAACGTGTTGACAGGCACGATCCCTTTGTCCAAACACCAGAAACAATGCTTAGGCAAACATCGTCACGTTCTTCGCCAAATGGTTCGAAAGAAAATTCCCATTCGTCAAAAGAAGATGTTGGTCCAACGTGGAGGTATTTTACCCCTCTTGTTAGGCCCATTGCTGAAAGGAGTCTTGGGAACCATGTAATGAGGACTGGTGGGAGCAAGATAAAAAGGCTCTCTGGAGACTTAAGATCTCAGAATTGACCCCTGACATCCCATGGAAGGACGAAAACTAGCTTTAGTGTCTTACAAACGATGGATGGAATACCATCGGTGGTAAGAACAACGCACCCCGCATTTACCTCCCAATCCCAATTTGAGCGAGATGTCCCAGTTACAACACGAATTGCAGTCCTTGATGGATCGCCAAGATTTGTCCAAAACAGAAAAATCGCAAAAGTACGGTCAACTCTTGCAACGACTGCAACTCTTTCACCAGAAAGCTTTAGACGAAACAGCTCTATCAACTCTGAAAGATTTTAACACCTTGATGAGAAGTCCATCCACCACACCATTACCACCACCACCACCACTACCATCCCCAGGGGTGACCAGAGACGCTACCCCACGAAGGCCTGAGGAAGAAGAGGTACGAGAAGTGTTTCAAACACCGTCAGCAGCTCCCATGTCTAGTAAGATTTCAGCATCCTTGTTGACCCCGTCCCCCACACCCCAACGAGAAGAAATGAAAGCTTGGGTTAAAAAGATGTCCACGCCTCCTTCGACAGAAGTGAAAAAGAAAGAAGGGAAACCAGAAGTGAAAAAAGAAAAGAAGACCAAAGCCATTCCATTGCCACCTCCACCACTACCTTCGACTTCTCGTAACCCATCGGACACGTAAATCCGTTTCCAAACCACCCTTTCGTCCCACCCAAAGTTGCATCTTCGAAGAGTGTGTGCCTTATTAAGAAATAAAAAGATGGAAAAAGTGTTAGACAGCATTTACTACGATCCCTCCCATCCTGCAGTTTACGCAGGAGTTCAAAAATTGTATCGTGCTGCCAAAACGCGACTGAAAAGTCTCCGTTTACCTCAAGTGCAACGATGGTCACAAGAACAAGCTACCTACACTTTACACAAACCCATTCGACGCAAGTTTGCCAGAAGTCGCACCCGAGTGGAAGGCATCGATCATCAATGGCAAGCCGATTTAGCCGATGTCTCTCATTTAGCCAGTTACAATCGTGGCTACAAATATTTGTTTTGTGTCATCGACGTCTTTTCCAAATTTGCCTGGGTCGTACCCTTGACTTCCAAATCGAGCAGCGAGTTAGTGCGAGCCCTGCAACGGGTGTTGAAACAAAGTGGTCGTCACCCTCTTCGATGGCAAACGGACAAAGGTACCGAATTTCTGAACCAAGCTTTCCAAAAACAATTAAAGATACGTGACATTCATTTTTTTTTGCCACCGAGAATCCTGAAACCAAAGCCAGCATCGTGGAATGTTTTCAATGTACCTTGAAAGAACGCATGTGGAAATATTTTACGCATCACCACACTCTGAAGTACATCGACATCTTACCGCACCTGGTGCAAGCGTACAACCAATCTTACCATCGAAGCATTGGACGTGCCCCGCAAGAGGTGACTCCCGAGAACGAAGTGCTGGTGTCTTATCGCCTGTTTGGTACGTCCCCGACGAGGGCTGTCCCCAAGAAAAGTGGAGTGTTGGCCGTAGGAGATTGGGCACGCATTGGCAAAACCAAACGCACTTTCGACAAAGGTTACTTACCTAACTGAACTACCGAATTGTTTCGTGTCACTGGACGAGTGCATGGCCGTCATCCTGCTCTCTATACATTGGAAGACATGAATGGAGAAGTGCTCAAAGGAACGTTTTATTTGCCCGAGTTACAACGTGTCACCAAAAAAGAAGATGACGTGTACGACATCGAAAGCATTCTCGAACGCAGAACCCGTAAAGTGAGTAAACGACGTGTCAAAGAAGTCAAAGTACGTTGGAAAGGATATCCACACAGTTTTGATTCTTGGATCGACGCTTCGCAAGTCATCGACTATAAAAAGAAGTGACCATCATGCCCTTTCACACAGACGGAGCTACGGCGACCACTCCTTCACCCAGTTCTTCTCTGCAAGATTTACAAAAACAACCCTTGTGGGTGTGGTGTGGAGAACGTGTGCCTAAAACGCAAATCGTCTTTTTCTGCCAAATCTTCGTGGTGTATTGTGTCATCGGTGCAGCCATTGCAAATTTGAGTTTGCAACAAGGAGACAAACAATTGTGGACCATTTTATTGAGCAGTTTCATCGGTTACCTGCTTTCTAATCCCTCCCTGAAATTCTCTTCCAACGGGAACAACGGGAACCTTGTGTCCAGTGCCAGTGTCAGTCACCACTCCAACAACAACAACAACAACAACAACAATCCCATTTTGGGCGGAGACACTCCTCTGACTTCCAGTAACCCCTCGGACAGCCACAGAACTCTGGAATTACGAGTCACCAAAACCAATTTTACTTAACCTTACCTAGTGACCGTTCCATTGAGGTGTTTCCCAACAACACGTTGTGCTGTTACACGGCCAAATTACCTCAGGCCATCCAATTAGATCACGAAGCCCATTGGGAAGTGGCTTTGGTAGAAATTATTCACCCGACCCAAGTCTTCAATGTCCTTCCCAATCAAAATTTTTTTGAGGTGAAAGTTCATGACGAACAATTGCAACAGTACTTGGATACCCATGTCAAATATGATAAGAAAACCCCTGGTGCAAAAAATCAAAAGTGGACCACCTATCACTTGTTCATTCCCCCAGGCTATTATTTTAGTGGTCAACATTTGGTGAGCACCATAGCCTCCAGGTTTAATGTTGTGTTTCTGAAAGCTTTGGAGAGTGTCAAAAAAAGTGTCACCCTGGAGTACCATAAAGTAGCTCGTCGCTTCCTAATGAAATTTCCTGAGGGGGGTAAAGTTTTATTTTGTCCTGAATTGTTTGACATGTTGGGCGGAGACATGGACATGAGAATGGTCATGATCAAGAAAAACGAATTACCAGTCATTTCCGACAACCATTCTTTTGCCAAGTTATTTCGTTCCCCGGTAGAATTAAACCAAGGACTGAATTTGATCTTTGTGTACTCCGATGTGGTGGAGTATAACGTGGTGGGACACACCTCCGTACCGTTACTGCGTGTCATTCCTTTCAAAGTGGATTCTGCCACGAATGCTGATGAGGAAGGTGGAAACACTTATCACGTACACCGCGAATTTGTACATCCTCATTATTTTCCCGTCAGCAAGTCGTATTTGGACACGGTCAACATTGCTATAAAAGGAGATCTGGGACAAAATATTCCATTCACCAAAGGAAAAGTCACGGTGAAACTCCATTTTCGAAAACGGTTCTCTAACGACTCGTAAGTCATGTATCCAGTGTACCGAGGCGTTGCTCGACAGCGAGGTAACAGTTTAGGAGATATGCTAAAATCAGCCTTTCGTTCGGTGGCCCCCGTGTTGAAACCGATGGTGACACGCGGTTTGCACGCCTTGAAAGATGCCGCACTGCCGCAAGGCAAAGAATTTCTCCAAAATGTCATCATCGACAAACAAAACCCAAAAGAAGCCTTCTTGAGGGTAGGCAAAAATGTCTTGCTGCAAACGGGTAAAGACCTTTTGGGCTGACGAGAAACACCTATAAATGCCCTGAACGCTACCGAGTCAGGCATTCCAACATCCCTGACGAGACAGCAAGGACAAGGCAGAAAAAGACGACGAAGAAAACACCCTTTCACCAGACTTCACACTTCTAAAGCTAGAAAGGCAAAGAAAAGAAGAACCGTTTGAGACTTAGACGTTTTCGATTATTGAGAAACAGAAAAAAATGATGCACCGAGAGTCTTGCGCCTGTTCCAAGTCGGAACTGGATCTGTTTGCCATGCACCCCCCCCCCCCCATGATGACGATGCAAAAATCCCAATGGGCGGAATTTCATCCCGCCTCCTCTTTGACGGATTCAGCTCCCATCGAGTTTGAAATCAAAGGACAACCCGAAGATTACATCGATCTGAATAGCAGTTACCTGTACTTGAAAGTCAAAGTAACCGAAGCGGACAACGGTCCTATAGACAACGATGATGTAGTAGCTCCCGTCAATAATTTCATGCATTCCTTGTTCAGCGAAGTGGACTTGTACTTGAATAACAAACTGGTCAGCAGCAGCATGGATACTTACCCTTACCGAGCGTACCTGGAAAATCTCTTGACGTACGGAAAAGAAGCCAAGAACACTCATCTGGATGCTTGCGTGGTATGGAAACCTGACAAAGCGACTAAGTTCAACAGCATTACAGTTGCTGGGGATGATCAAAATACAACGGAATTTGTAGAACGACGAAAGAATATTGCACTAAGTCGTAGTTTAGAACTGATGGATCGTTTGCATTTGGACATGTGGCTGCAAGAGAAGCATTTGCTGAACGGAGTGGATGTCCGCTTGAGACTGAATCGTAGCAGTGCCGCTTTCCATTTGATGGCTGCTGCTGGTTCCACTTACAAAACCAAAATCGAAGAAGCCAAACTCTACGTGCTTCGTGTGGAAGTGTTACCTAATGTGGGGAAACGACATCAGTCACACGTTGAGCAGAACGACCGCCAAGTATCCCATACGACGCGTAGAAGTGAAAACGTTCACCATTCCCACTGGACAGCGATCTATGATCGAAGATCATCTGTTCCAAGGAGAGTTACCCAAGCATTTAATCGTTGGTATCGTAAGCAATGCAGTTTTCAACGGAGCCTACAATGAAAATCCTTTCCACTTTCAACCCTACAATGTGTCCAAGATTGAAGTCATTCGCGATGGCAAGACCTTGTGTACCCGACCTTTCGAACCTAAATTTGGTGCCACGAAGAATTTTTTGAGATCTTACTTGTCCCTGTACGAAGCTACCGGTCAGTTAGGAACCAACACCAGTCACGGTATTACGTACGACGATTATGCAGGAGGCTACACTTTGTGGGCTTTTGATTTCACTCCAGACCAAGGCAGCGACGAGGGACATTTCCACCCTATAAAATCGGGTCAGATTCGTGTGGAACTTCAGTTTGCTTCAAATCTAACAGAGACGGTGAACGTCATCCTGTATGCAGAATTCGATAATACCATAGAAATTAACAGTTTGAGAGAAGTCATTCTAGACTATTAGAAGCCATGGAAGACTGTTATCCCTCTTTACCTACTGGAGAAACTTTGGACATGGAATGTGAGGAGACTGTGGAAGAAGAAGAAGAATCCCAAGACAAAGACGAAGAAGTTATCATGATGAAGTCAAGATGGCCAGAACAAGAAGCCCATTTAGTCTCCTGTTTTGCTACAGTCCTGGCAGATAAAATGAAAGAAATGATCAAGGAAGAGTGCTATGAATGTCACAACGATCATCACAGTCAAATTCAACACGACAAATGTCTGATGTTGAGTCAAGAAGAAAAGTTGGATGAATATCTGGACAAAGCTTGGGGTCTCATCGAGATAGAATTCGTGTTGAATGAGTGGTATAAAGGCTTGGATAAACATTCTTCTCCTCCATTAACGTCTCTGGAGAGCCGTCGCATCGAATCTCTCTTTGACCAGAGTAGGAACGAGCTAAGCGCCTTTTACTTGTCAGACATTTTTAAGCAAAAAAGTCAGGATCGAATTGATCACTTATCATTACCTGTGAAGAAGAAAAAAAAACAAGAAAACCAAAAAAAAAAGGATACCTGGGAACTTTATTATCTGTTGAACCACAGTTCGTATACTGCTTCTTGGAATCCTGTCGTCTGTGCTAAAGATGAACCCCCTCATCGCAAACCTCAAGACCATTAAGCTTATGTGATCAACACAAACGACAGTCATCTCCGAGGAACCCACTGGGTAGCCGTCTACTTTCCTCAAGAAGGATGTGTGGAATATTTTGATTCCTATGGATTGCCACCTTTGGAAGACGATATCATTGACTTTTTGAGAAGAAATGCTCAGACCACACGATTCAATAATGTGAAATTACAAGGCACAGATTCCTTGGTGTGTGGACAATGTTGTGTGTATTTTCTGCATCATCGCAGTCTGGGCTATTCCTTAGAACATTTAGTAACTCATTTTGATCCTCGTTCTTCTTCTAGAAACGATGTGAAAGTAGATCGATGGTTTTGTGACCATTATGCTTATATTTTGTCTCAAGCTAGGAAACGTAGTGTCCATCAATGACCTAATGACTTCCAACAGTGGAAATCACAATTTCATTCACAACGTTGTCAGCCCTGTCCAAAATAATGTGTTAGTTGAAAATAAATGTTTGTGATTTGAAAAAATGTTTCTTGTTATATTAAATGGTTATTGTTAAAAATGTTATAGTTGTTTGTTAGTGTTAAGTAATTTTGAATAAAAAATGTTGTTTTGAAGAAAAAATGCCTTTGTCTTTTGTTTTGCTATAGGAATCATGATTCATGCTCTTTGACTTCTCTCTATCCCTCCCATAACACTCATTGAACGTTCCGACTCGAAAACCGTGTAGGGATGTTTTCCTTCACGTTGGCGCTTTGACTTTAAAACCGGGGGTAGTCTCCAGTCTAACCATCCATTGTCGACTCATCCTCCTACGAAGATGTGCTCCAGACTAGCTAAGCTAAACGAAGCCTACGTGAATTTGCATAGGGTCAGACACAGTCTGATGCCGAAGCCAGAAGAGATAGAGAATGTGAGAATGTTAAAAGTCACTGAAGACATGATAGAAGAGCTCTTCAGAGAAGAAATTAACAGGGAGAAAGAAGAGTGGACAGAGAAGTACAGACTTCAGAAACAGCAGAGAGATCAGCAACAGGAACAACAACAGCAGCAGCAGCAGCAGCAGCAACCTGAACCTGACAGAGGCTTTGTCGACTGTCGTATCGATACCAAAGAGTTCTTCCTCTCTTTCCGAAGAAGCAGACCTTATCCTGCGAGAAAGCCTGTCGTCAGAGGAGGTCGCAATCTTAGAACCTAAAAGATGGCCATAGCTTCAAGTTCACACGAAATAAAACAGCCCTTTTGAGGGCTACCCCAACCTATAGAAAAGAAATAACAATCGATTGCCTATAATAAGTTTAAAAAAACAGGACAAAACTGAAGCTATCATTTTCTCACCCACATACGAAAGAAACAAACCACAACCAACGTTTACTATAAATAACCAAGTAATAAAATATGTCAAATTCAAGAAATGTTTGGGTATGTATTTCGACGAACATCTAAATTGGGGACAACATATACAGGAAGTAGTTAAAAGATGCAATAAGGACATAAATCTCATACAAAGCCTTAAAGGATCGAACTGGGGGTCCAATCAGGAAACACTGTTAGCATTATATAGGACACTGATAAGATCTAAACTTGATTATGGGTGAGAAGTATACAACCTAGCGCCAATAAATCAGCTAAAAAAATTAGGGCAAATACAACGAAAAGCCTTAATTACAATCACTGGGGCACTACCATCAACATCGTTAGTAGAGCTCCAGGTACTAACAGGAGAGCTTCCGCTCTATCTCAGAAGACAGGAACTAATTCTGAGATATGCAGCCCGATTACAAACTCAATCCAATACACACCCCACATTACTAGCAATTGAGAAATGTAATATACCCTTTAGAACCACTCAAAAGCACCACGTACCAACAGGAAAACTAGTACACGAACTAGCTAAACTACTTCCCATAGAAATAAAGCAAATAGAAAATAATAATATCTTCGATTCTGAACCTTGGTATAACGAAGGCCCAAACATCAATACTACCATCACCAAACACGGCAATAAATCAGATCAAGAACTGCAGCTGCGCACTGTAACATCAGAAATATTAACAACTAAGTATTCAAACCATCTACAAATATACACAGGTGGATCAAAAACCACAGAACCCGCAAAAACAGCAGCTGCTTACGTAATACCTAAACTAAACATACAAGTTGGTCACCGACTACCAGACCACTGTTCGATCTACACAGAGGAATTCTGGGCAATACTAAAAGCACTAGAATGGGTGGGAAAAAAAAACAACCCACCCCTAACAGTAATAATAAGCGACTCGCTAAGCGTCCTTACAACCATCCTAAATAACAATACCAAATATAGAGAAAACTTCCTAAATCAAACTAACCTAATACTAAAAAAACTGAAAAGCAATAAACAACAAATAGATTTCGTATGGGTCCCATCCCACATAAACATACTAGCAAACAATCTAGCAGACGAATTAACTAAACAAAAGCTAAGCGAGCTTAACCACGTACCACTGGCATACAGTGTTAGTGAAATATACAGTCTAACAACAATCATGATAAACCAAAAATGGCAGGAATATTGGAACAATAACAAGAAAGGTAGAAAACTATATAACACACTCAACGAAACCATTAGAAATAGAAAACCACCTTTACTTAAAGGAAAAGATCAAAAAGTAATAAATAGAATTTACACAGGAAAAACCAAGTTGGCCAACAGCTACGGAAAACACAGAGGACCAAAACCTCATAACCCAAATTGTTACTATTGTAGGGTGCCAGAAGATCTGCACCACATTTTCAACATATGCAACAGATTAAAGAAAGAAAGGGAACATCTCAAAATCGAACAAAACAAAATAGGATCGCCGAATACATACCCAGAATTCCTAAATAGCACTAACCCCAATCTAAATACAACATACAACAACATCATAACGTTCCTTAAAAAAAACTGAAATATATACAAAAATTTAAATAACAAACATAAATATATAATTAAACAATATACCAAATTTAGACCAATAGCGAAGACTAGGATTCGGTTTTCCTGATATCTCCAACTATGAGATGCGAGTGTGATCGACAAGGAAATCTAATCTGAAACAAGCTAAAATAAATAAAAAAATTAATTAGATTACAATAATAAATACACTCATAAAATATATGCCAAATTTAGACCAATAGCGAAGACAAGGATTCGGTTTTCCTGATATCTCCAACTATGAGATGCGAGTGTGATCGACAAGGAAATCTAATCTGAAACTAGCTAAAATTATTACAATAATAAATACACTCATGAAATATATACCAAACTCAGACCATTAGCAAAAACTCAGATTACTTTCATTTAAGGATGAATCTAAACAATTATAATCAAAATAAGCCCACTGACTGATAAAACTATCCAAATAACAAACGTAAATTAAATAACAAAAGCTATAAATATATAACTAGTCCAAAAACCAGGAAGAAATATACAGGGGGGTAGGTGGTGAAAATAACAAACCTATCTCTACTTCTCATACCATGCCACTCTCCTAACACCCTAACTAACAGCCATAAAAACTCTACCTTCTATACATAGGTGACAGCTAAAACAAATCTAGATTTAACCATACAATCCCAAAATAGAACGTATAAGGTGGTCGCAAGAATAGACCATCAGGGACGCCCGCATCAAGACCCCAAATTTACACATACAAGGTAGTCGAAAAAACCCAACGACTATCAGGCCCGGCGGCACAATGCTGCAAAATAACAACTATATAGAATAATACCCCAAAAATTACTTGTATAAGGTAGTCAAAAAACCCAATGACTATCAGGTCCAGCAGCACAAGGCTGCAACCAAAAATTACAACTAGAAAATAGGACCCAAAATTACTCATTAAGATGGAAAAAAACACCAATTCCTTCCAGGGCCAGCAGCACAAGGCTGCAAAACCAATTGATTAAACTGCTGTCACCTAGAAACTAACATCGACCTCAATAGACTCTGTCTCTCTCTAAAAAACAGCACAGAGTTTTTATTATGTCAATTTCAAAGACGGAATTTAGAACAAAATATCCTGGATCGGAAAAGCACTACTGACCTGTGGCAAGACAACACCACCCGAGCCTAACCACTTTCACCCTTTACCACGGACAGACACCAAAACCCATACGTGCAGTGCACGAATCATAAATTAAAAACGAACTAAATCGGGTCCAATCCCACTAGTCGCTAATCAATGCGAATGAATAACTGAGTGCATGCTGGGTCCAATCCCACTCAAACATAGGCCTTACAATCAGATCAATATGTACACAAATAGTACCTCGACCTCACGGCCCAATCAGTAAGTGTTCTGTGAACACATAAAAGCCTGGAGGAAGCGACACCATTCCTTCCCCCAGGAGTAATCAAAAAGGTGCCTGTGGCACCATAAACCAGTGGTACATGCTCAATGCGAGCGCACACCACTATAATTCAACTCAACAACAACAACAAATTGTTTGCGCCATTCAAAGGAATAAGCGAAAAGAAAATGGTAGCTGTATCTGACCTGTTCAATAACTTAAAGGAAACATACTATTGGATGATAGACAGTGAATATATAGTGGAAAGAATTGAAAGAGAATGGAGGATAAGAAACAGTCTGGACTTTGCTGACAAACTAAAAGTAGCCAGGGAGAAGATCAAGAAGTTAATAGAAGAAGAAGTGAAGAAGTTGAGAGGGTTTATTAATCCTCCCTATGTCAGAATTGTAATGTTAAAAGAGGTCATGGATAATGTTGTAGAAGTAAGGGCTTTTCGGAAGGAATGGTGAAATGGTCGGATTGGCCCTTTGTCAAAAGGGGTCTAGAAAAGATAAAGAAAGCTGAAGAACTAATCAGAAAAGTGATGGTGGAAGAAGTAAAGAAGATAAAGGAGAAACGGAGTAAAGAAAGAAAGGATAAGGAAAATTTAAAGAAGAAGGAAGAGTTTGAGAGGCTTAATCAGAATTGGATAAAAGTTCAGGAAAAGTTCAGAGCTCTAGGCCATCCTGACTGGATGCCAGAAAAGGAGAAGAAGAAGAGAGGAATAGTGGCAAAAGTGAGAAGATGGTTAAAGAAGTGGAGGAGTTAGAAGAAGAAGAAGAAGAAGAAACCCAAAGGCCCTTTTCAGGGCCACTCTTAGGTCTCGAAAAGACCTTGACTTTCATTGCCTACCCATTTTTTTTTTCAAAAAAAAAAAAAAAAAAAAATAGAGACCCCTCCCTGTTTCAATTTTCCCATGTTCCATTTCCATAGACCCATCAGGTCGGGACCTTATTAAAATAGGGTCCCGACCCTGTTCAATTTCCCTTGTCGCTAAACAGGCCCACACTATATTCCCATGTTAATTTCCCTTGTCGCTAAACAGGCCCAAAATATATCCCCATGTTAATTCCCCTTGTCGCTATACAGGCCCAGGGGTTTTTGCCCATGTTAAATTTCCCTTGTCGCTATACAGGCCCAGGGTGGTTAATGTTAAATTTCCCTTGTCGCAATACAGGCCCAGGGTGTTTTTTAATGCTAATTCCCGTTGTCGCCCTATCGCCCCACTTCACTACTGGAGTCATCTCATGATTCAAAGCTTGGTTAGAAATAATCCCACATTCAGAGAAAACTTCTCTCCTGTTTAATTAGACATTTAAATTTGTACCAAGCTGGTTACTTTAATGAAACCGGATGTGTTATGCCACGAATATGGTACTCTTAACAGCTACAGCACTGCTATGGACATATAACTGAGGGACAGTAATCACGGCTACGGGATTTGGTCTTCAAATGAATTTGCTATTTGCCACAAAATACATGTCTGAATTATAGGTGCAACGACCTTGAACATAAAGGTCAAATAATTGAAAAACAAAAAACTCGGAAACATGCACCCGTTGATCATGTTCCCAGCTACAGCACTGATGACATGGAGAAGAGACAGTCAGCAATGTAAATAATCTAACTACCCAAATCACATTTCATCTTTTAGAATGTTATCTATGGGTTTAACGAATAAGGAATCAAATTTCATTTAGTTAATATGTTCATAAAACTGAAAACGCGTGCAACATAGACATCTTACAGAGACGTGTCACTGATTTTGACTGTGACGCAAATTAATAGTTGTATCTTCTTACAATGTTGTTGAGACTTTTTCCATTGCTGGGACACTCGAAGGGAATTGTATGTTTATTTACATTTTTAATTCTTGCGACTGTTCAAGTAAGAAGAAAAGAAGAAAACAGAACAACATTGTTTAGAATTTTATTGTTAAAAATATCCAACGGATTCATAGAAATCAAGTCCGCATGTTGGAGACCGAATCTTCGTTTTGTTAAAATCATGCTTAAATTATCACCTTTACAAGAATAAAATTCTTAAATTAAAGAGTTTAAAGAACTTAATGTATAATCAGTCCATAATAAATTTGCGAAAATGTTATATAGAAAGTATGCTAAATGTCCAAACTTAGCACAGACATTGATGACAATGACATATTCTGAGTTATATTGTATCAGACTTGTAATACAATTTATATTTATACAAATCATTTCAATTTTCATAACCCACCTACAAACCACATTTAAAATCAGACCTTCGACAATAAATGCAATGCTGTTAAATTATTTGCAACCTTGTTGCAAAACAAAGGCATAGTCTACTGCTAATATTCACAAATTGTACTGCAAATTGGAAAAGTATTGAGAATATTCGCAATACAATTTTATTTATCAATGTCTCAAATTGGTACTAGTTGGTTTCAATACAGAAGAAGTCATAATAAACAAAACAAGCAAACTACAAATTATACTATTTCCACACACTTCATATAAATTAAAACTTGGTAAAAATTGAAAATAGAAATATTTCAACCGATATAATTGATCCAATTTATTCGTGTGTCAAATATGTGTGAGGAGACATTTCTTCACAAGCAGTAACTTCAAAAAAGAGAAAGAGTTTAAGTATTAAAAAACTGTCATTTACATATTTAAAAAATGTCATTTACATATTTTAAAAACTATCATTTACATATTTTTTAAAAACTGTCATTTACATATTTTAAAAAAACTCATTTACATATTTTTTAAAAAAAATGTCATTTATATATTTTTTTAAAACTGTCATTTACATATTAAAAAGAAAATCTCAAACATTTATTATCTTCTTTTTAGTAAATATCGGACTTCTAAATACTTTTCGAGAAGAAAATGCATCTCATCAGCAAGACATTATAATATACGCAATATGACTTTCGTGTCCTGTATAATTATCTTGAAATCTCCAAATCTATCGACAACATTTTAGTTTCTTGGGTCTATAAGAAGAATTTAATTCTTATTACAATACTTTCTTTATAATCCTTGCCAATGTCACAGTACCTCATTAAAAATATGTATAACTTGTTGGATGGTGTATAATTATGAAATATTAAACAATATTTACCAACTGAAGTAGCTGAAGATATTGAAAATAATTTTTATTCACAGCTCAATAATATTCATAAGCAAAAAGTTTACAAAAGCTTTCGAACAGATAGTTAAAAGTAAGTAATCACTGTACACTCTCAAAGTTAAAAAACATACCATACAAATGTTATGCAACAAAATCTACATTTTTCTTGATTTTGGCTTTAAACAAATTAATTTTGCCAGGACTTCATCACATACATATAAATACAATTTGCAACAAAATATATAAGCTGTACTATTTATAACATTTTGATTTCTATCCATAAAGACACAGACTAAAAACTAGTTAGAAAATCTGTGAAACAAATTGAGTTGAAAAAGCATTAACATCGAGATATATTCGGATTCTTCGAGCAAAGACGGTTTGGGTCCGGTAAAGAACATGTATCATAACAGATTTAATGGCATATTAGGTGGCTATCCATTTAGTACGTTCGCAAAAATCGTTTTTATACATATTCACCAGTTTTGGGGCAGATGACAAATTGTTAGCTAAAGAACGTTCAAAGTAATGCATAGAAACCTGTAATGAAAACTTAAGCTTATATATCAATGTTTTAAACACATGTTTAATATTGGCGGATTTAACACGTCATTCTTTGCTGTCGCCAGATGCCCTACATATACTATTAAATGTATAGACTGGTTTACTGTTCCTGAAAGATCTACTTATAGCAAACTTTCGAAACGGGAAACTAAAAAGCTGATAATATACATACCCCATCTGCGTGAATAATATATATAGGTGAATTACAATTCCAAACCGTGTTCTGAAATGTGTCATAGCGCATGGGAATATTGTCAATATTAAAAAAGATATATATAATGTACAGAGTTTTTTTTATGTAAATCGATGGCGTAAAGAAACCACGCGTTATGGCTTTGTAAAAATGATGCAAACTTTAAAAACATTAAGAAAACGTCTGCTCTCCACGAGATTGCTCACAAATCAAGCATCTGATTCTACCTTGGTGACTTTCCCTTCACGGCGAAATACACAGCAATCTGATGAAGAAATAAATAATAAAAAGTAAATTAGACATAGTAGTAATCACAAACATCATCGGTTTTTTTTTTATTTTTAAAAATCCACCCTCTGAACCTCCAACTCCGCCCCCTTGCTCTCTTTAACCCTTCACCCCCGGGGTCCATTCCAGATTCGAAGCATTGTTTGCGATCTACTTACCCTCATTAGGCCTCAACCAATAATCGATAAGGAATTATGTTTTCTCGAAACAGATTTTATTTGAGAACGCAGCAACTCAACAAATAAAACAGAGGCTAACCAACTAACGTGGGCTGTTGAGGATGGGTGATGAGATCATACGTTATGTGATAACGAAGTTGAACAGAATTGTCAGAATTTTGTAAATCATTTATTGTTTGCTACTTATGTATTGTTTATCAGATGTGAGTAATTTGTTTAGTATTTATTCATGGCACGGAATATTACTAATTTTGCAAAAGATACAGAAATTACTTTTAACACCTTGCTCCAGAATGTTAGGCAAACCTATTTCAAAACAAAGTGCTTCTCCTTTGGCACACTTTTGGAAAACAGAAACTAGTTTAGCTGTCTTAAGTTGTATTTTGTTGTTTTAGTTTGAAAGAGTTAGTAATAAATCACGATCACCACAGCTCAGACCCATATTTTAGTATTGGACGAAAGTAGGCAAATCCTATAATAATGTTCTTTTTGTATAAAGTGCTTACTTTTTCAAGGTACCTGACACGTTTTGAGTCACACTCAAAAATAATAGCAGTATGGCTTGACCAAAAAAAAATATCCATTTGAAGTTAAAGAAATTCCGTGAATGGCAGTGTGATGAAAGAAACTGAATTTTCTCTCTTCAAAATTCAACCGCAGGGGAATAATTCATATCCTGTTTTGTAAACAAAATACGCTTTGTTTTATGTATATCAAAATGTACAGGCCAGCGATTTGCTCGTTATGGGAGTGTCTGAAGGTCATCGTTTAATACACTTGGGTCAGAGGAACTAGTGTGCTGATGACTAGGAGTCATTTTCATATAGGTTCGCGAGGATTTGAACTATTGACTCTATAGTTAATGTCAACAAGAAACAGGAATGTACCAAGAATCATTCTTTGGGGCACACCTGTCCTACATTTGAAACTTCTTTGCCAACGATGCTTGTCTGTGTTCTACTAATTATGTAATCTTTTAACCACGTAAGTACATTTCTCCAAATTCCAACACTTTTCAATTCAGTTCCAAATCTCTTAGCCACACTCTATCAAAGGCTTTAGAAACGTAACAGAAAGTGTGATTGAGTGACAATCAGGATTAGTAGCATATTTCTTTTTAAAAAATCCAGGATTTTGCAAGAGTATTCAAGGTTGAAGATCATGATTTTCAAGATTATTACATACATTTTCAAGGATTCATAAATTAAGCTGTATGTAAACACAAGTTACTACTTACTATTACTTCATACGAGGAACATTTCTTGTAACTTTTGTATATAAAGGATGAAGTCAAGAGTATTATCACTGATGTCATTCTCATTAATACTAAACATCCTATATCTGGGCATCAGAATAATGTACAGTCACTGAACAATATTCATTTGACTCTAATAACACTACACTATTTACAAAGTCCAAAATATTTTAGAGTGAATTTTTTAGTTCTTGTAGCTTGTCATCAAACTGTGTTTCAAGAGCTCCAAGTCCTCAAACTATTTTAAGTCGTAATAATTTAAATTTTCCTATGGATCCCTGCTTTCAATGCATAGTTATCAGCAGCTGCTGCCATTGTCTCAATGTCTTTTTCAGTGCCTGCCTTTCTTCTCTAATTTTGCCATTTCCTCATCCCCTGCTTTCTTTTTTGTTCTCTTCCCTCTTGTTCAAGGTTTTTCCTGTTAATTCAAGTACATGCTGTACCTACTGTAATCATTGCCTGCATTTATAAGCATTTTTGGTGTTATATCAATTTGGCGAATTCCACCATTTCTTACAATGTCAATACTCACTGTCCTTGCAACCAGTCCTTTCCTTCATATTTACATCTTCACACTCTTTAATGATAGAAAAAACCCTTTCAACTGTAGCCTGTCAAGGGAAGACTTTACAGGACCCCAATTCAATAATTCCTACTAAGAAAATGAGATCCAAATAACAATGTACTTTTTAAAGTGAAACCCTGCTGTAAACCCGTCTGAAACCCACATATGAATATTAAATTCACGGGGGAAAATCTAAATTAATGTGGGCTCCTGTGCAGAGGCCTCATTATTTATGTCTCAAACCACTCCCATAAAACAAAAAAAAAGAAGTATAAAAATATATTTATTTTTATATTATCACTTATTTAAAAGCAGCATATCGATATTTTAAACTATTTCATATTAGATATATTAATGCTTATCTCAGCTTAGCTGTATTCTAAAGTTTTAGATTTATCTTGGTCACTGCAATTATTGTCTGTCCTATTTCTACTCAATCAAAAAAAAAAAAAGATCCGGATCAAACAAATTTCATAATTAAGACTACATGCAGTTTCTTTTTTAAAACTTGAAGCTCCATATTCGCAGACATACCTCTTTCGTTAAAAATACAATTTCATGTTTAAGGCTTCTTCTTGTTTTGCTGTATTAGTCATTATTACGTAATTTACGAGAGCTAGTTTTTTTCTCTCCAAGCTTCATGTTACCATAGAGCACTCTTTCCTACTGCACGCAAATCAATAGCCATCTGGTATAATCTGCATTTTGCAAAGCTGTCTGCGAAAGATCTCATAATCCAAAACTTTATATTTTTCCTTGTCTAGCCACTTAAGTTGGAATCGACAGCCAGCAATTTCGAAGCCTGCAAATGATTCGAATTTAAACCGAGGCTACATCCGGAAGTTCAAAGCGTACGACTGCGCGGTGGCCAATTGTGTAAATTTCCGTTCCGGGACAAACTTAGTGAGAGATGCTCTTCTCTCTCTCTCTCTCTCATATTTAAATCTTTGATATTTAAATCTTAAAAACGAAAACTATTTCATATTTTCTTTGGGTTTCAATAAAATCAAAGGCTTTTCAAGGTACCCAGACAAACATTTGACTTTTCAAGGTTTAATGTTCCCTACGGACCCTGGACCATGTATAAAACCAGATTGATATCTCCAGAGAAAGTCATGGTCATGGAAGTAATTATAGATGTGCTTAAACAGCATTCTTTCAAGTACCTTACTGTTGTTGCATAAGAAAGATTTGGCTGAGTATATTAAAGGAATCGAGATATTCCCCCCTTCCCAACAAATTGGTGTAAGCTTTCCCGTCTGTAAAAATAGTATGCAACGGATTTTTATGTACAAGAAGGGTATCTTTTAGATCCCATATTTTAAGAATGCGCTAAGTAATTTCACTTGCTGCTTCGACAGAGAAGGTAAAGGCGTGCCAGAAATCACTATATGATTCACATTAACAAAAAGTTGGAATTGTATAGCTCAATTCATGCAGACTTCGGTGAACTTCGTAATTTGCTCAGAATTTTGATCACGTGGCGGGTGGTCAGCTGACCGTAATATGTGGTGGGCAAAATATGGCTAACGCTTCAGCATCAGCATCAACTTCTGTAACTACTTCAACATCGTTTATCGAGTTGAAAAATGCATATTCAACAGCGATGCTGCCGCAGATATTGACGAAATTTAATATTGGAACCATCCTGTTTTATTTTCTGGAAACCAGGGCGGATTTCAAACCCATACGAGAGAGTAGCTTTGAGCTGTTTACATCTGGACATGTACTTGTAAGTAAGGAAACGGTGTCGAAGTAAACAAATTTAATCCTGGCAATCAAAGAGCAAGTAGTTCAAACTATTTATGTACATCCGAAACGTCACTATAATAAAATGCGTTTCATATGAGTTTATCAGATTTGTTTTTGAAAGTCTGTGGATAATTTCCATATAAATTTCAATCATTTAATTAATTTTATTTCTGAAATATTTCTAGACAACAATGGACGCCATTTTGTTATGTACATGTACCCACCAGCGATTGATTGGCTGGAGTATAAAGTAACTCGGGAGGTTATTCGGATAATTACGGAGCAACTCGGTTAAATTCGGTATGAAATGGGCTATTACTTTAGAAGAAGATTCGTGCCAAACAATTTCGCAATTTAAAAAGTCGATTTCACGAATCCCCTAGCAATTTATTAGGCTGAGTGTTTAATTGCGAAATAATGTAGCAATGACTCTGTGCAAGTATTTATGGTGTCGATAGTCTTCCAAGAAATAATGAAACGGAACATTAAATATGAACTTCGATCGACCTTTTCCGTCATAATAGAAGATTTTTTTAAGAACTGACCGTGAATGTTCCAGTTGAATGACCATCAGAAACAATAATTGATTGTGAGACATGATGGCCCAGCACGCATGATGAAACTATTTTGGAATCTGCATTCCTCCCCCAACTCATCTTTTAACTAACGCTGCGAGTTATTTTCAGCACACAACAAAGTAAAGCGATGGTTTTGACAATAAAATTGATCCCGATGGTTCGTCTTTGGAACATTTAATTTCGGAGAAAACCCTTTTACTGTAATATAAATAATAAATTATTTGCACCCCTTGTTGCTGGGGCTTCGAATTCGAGACTAGCTTTCCCTAGAATGGATACATGCAAATGATGGTCTTATTTTTGTTACATTGGGTCTCCTACTTCATTAATTTCGCTGTGTTTGAGGTGTGAAATACGAAAATTAAAGGTTCATCTTATTTGAAATATCTCTGGATGCAGGACAAATTTAACAGATCTTAAAAGACTGGAAGAATGTTTCTGTATTTTCTGTATTTCAGAATTCACTGACTGATATTGGTGCTCGGTGAATTCGTGATTAAGGGACCTGATTTTATATCGTCTTAAATCCATAAAAGCTCATGGAACGTAGTAGGTTGCCACCCATCGAGCAATTATAGATTTGCTGTTTCTTTGCATATGCGACAGTGTCGCTGTCGAATGTTTGCTGATATTGTAAATCAAATAAATGATAAACAATGCACTGGAATAAAATTAAAAAAACGCACTTTTTTAAAATGCTAAATCGTCTGACCGTTTCAGGTGACCGTTCGGCTTCTCGTCATTTTTTCACAACTCGTGTTTCTTTGTTCCAAATTTCTTTAAATTATTAAGCGAGAAGACACGACAAAGTCATGCACTGGAATCACCTCAGTTTTCGTTTTCTTTGCTGGAGACGAGCCACGGTGGTTCAGTGGTTAGTGTGTCGGACTCGTAATCGAAAGAGTGCGGGTTCAAATTATATCAGATCGGATCGGGAAAGATACAATGGTGTATTTGAGCAAAGCACTAAATTCCAATTGCCTCGGCACTAAATCACTGCGTGTGCTTTTGCGCAAACCACCAAATATCAAACCAGGTAGTAAGATGCTGGATATACGAAATATAGTAAAATCAATCAATGGGTGGAACCCTTGCATAAAATATATCAATGTATCAAACCTTACATCAATGTTTCAAACCTTACATAAAATGAGGCCAAACGTGATGATAATGCAGCCAAGTGGGATGAACAACAGGAAACCCCAGGTCTTGAAGTCATTGACATCGAAAACGCTTTCTTTATTCTGGACCCGGCTTGTCCTGTAGTCAATGGAAAATGTCCTCGAATCGCCCACAGTGTTACTGCCTCCTGCAGTGACATTGCCTTTTGTGAAAAAAGACGGATAAGTCGTGACTCTCGGCTTTGTTGTTGTTGTCAGATATGGAATGAAAGATGTTGTCGTATTCACATTTCTGAAAGTGTAAAAGAAATAAAAACTCAGTAGAGAGCTTTTTATATATTTATGAAGGTCATGTTTTTAAGAAGGACTATCGCCGATCGTAACAATTAGCCCTTTCATGCAGAATGTGAGCATAGCCACGTGGCTCGTCGTTAGACTACGTCATTGTGTGATGTTGTCAAGAGTTATTATTGCTGTATCATATATATATATATATATATATATATATATATATATATATATATATATATATATATATATATATATGTATGTATGATGTATGTATGTATGTATGGGTGTGTCTTGAACTTGTTTAGCCACAGGTGCAAGCATCTCATTCTCTATTTTAAAAAACCACACACCCCCACCACTCCTAGTCAGGAAGACAGGGTAATCAGATGTGTTAAAAATAACACTCATCCTCTGGGGGCAATTGGTACTTATAGCTGATAAAATTCTTAGATAAATTGTGAAATGTACCAGGTGGAAAATTCCCCGAGGTATCAACTTTGCATCGGTTGGGTGCATCGAAATTAGACAGTCCTAGTAAGAAGCGCAAGCCGTCACCACAAATATTACAGCAGCCGTTAAGTACTTGCAAAATAATTTCCTCTCAATGGACTGTGTTCACTATACTGACGTCACCAAAAGCAGTATATACATTATAAGGAAATTTACATTTAATCAGATAAAAACGAAACAAAAACATGATACATACAGCTATTTTAAATTAATTCCTTATTTTAAACAAAAACAACTGTTGTATCTTTATACCGGTGTGTATGTGTGAGAACGAGGCGGGGGGCGGGGATAAATAGTAGTATACTCGGGCAGTCGAGATTAGAGATTCAAGATTTTTCTTGAAAGTTAGTAAATGTTTTCAACGAAAGTGCTGTAAACGTACCAATTACTTGCATAACATCCTTCTGCCATATAAATTCCAGCCCCCTCTCCCCAATGCCAAGAAATAATAAAAGAGATGACATAAATGGAGATAAGACACCTATGGTGATACCATTGATTCCCATATTAATGTGTGTAGATGTTCTTCTTGGCTTCCATCACACCTTATTTGCAGGGGATAATCAAATCAAATATGTTCGTCTGTAATGGTTTGTCAAAGTCTGTCCGGAAATGTATAGAGGATCCGAATACTCCTCTGGTGGAATACCCATAGACATCACTATGTTTTAAAAATGAGCACCCTCACCACCACCATCACGCCATGGGTCTGAAGTAAAAGTAATTACAACGTGTAAGATTGAAAAAGTGAAGGATCTATTGAATCTTGCAAGATATCGTTATGAACCGTCACTCTCAAACAAAGCCAAAGCGGAAGCAACCAATTTACATTTTCTTTCATTTATACCTCCACCATGACAAATAGTGTTTCATTGCAAATGTAACATAATCAGAATAATATTTGTCCGGAGTTTGTGCAATTTTGAAACTTAAAATATCGAGAAAAAAAAAATATTTTGTTTTTTTATACTTGGGGATGGGTATTGATGGCGAATGGAATTTACCTGGAATGTACAGTTTCAAGATAAGTGTCTCCGATAGACAGAAACCATTTAAACAGTGTATTTAAACACAGAATCAAAATACTGGTGGTACGTGCTGAAGAAAACTACCAAAAATATTTTTCAGCAGAGCGTTTATTTAAACAAAAAAAAAAAGAAATCACCCATACTTGCATGTTCTACCGTCATTTAAAGAACACAAAATTGTGGAGTTGCAAATATTACTTGAAAAATGAATATAAGGCTGGAAATAACATGCAAAGTTTAATGTAGCTGTTAATATTAATTGCTATATAAATATTTATTGAAAACAACGCATTTAAGCTGAAATATTTTTAAAATGTAAACCTATTATTTAATTCCATACTTAGTCCGAATTAAAACTTGCCCTCTAATATAAGTGTTATCGTTTTGAATAGTCTTCCAAGTATGACAATTTTCTTGTTTTCTTTTTTAGATAAAGAAAATATAAAACACATTTATACATTGTTACAAAAGAAATATATTGATTAATATGATATGAGACTGATCTATTGATTACATGCAACACGTAATAAATCGGTCACGTGATCGAATTTACTCATACAAATGTAAATATTTCCATCACGTGATATAAGTTACTCTTACAAGTGCTAATACTTATATGTATGTATGTACGTATGTATGTATGTATGTATGTATGTATGTATGACTGATTGACTGACTGACTGACTGACTTTATTTCCTTTTCAACAGAGATTACATCAGATTAATCAAATTCAGGATAATACAAGATCATAAAATAGAACAGAAAAGTGACAAAAATACAATAGTAATACAATAGTAATACTGTGTCAGCTACCGTATTGACAAAACGAAATATCTTGATACCTGCAATTATGCAAATCTGCAATCATTTGGCTGAGCATGGCACTGGTCTTTTAACAGTTGCTTGATGATGATAATATTTCGAAAAGTTAATACGTCTATAGTGTTATGTGCTTAACATTAAGTTCGAGATAGCAACGAAAAGGAAATGGAAAACTTATAACAGTGTAATTATATATGTAGTTCTTTTCATATGACACATGTATTTATGCATATACATACTTGTTTGCGCGTATGCGTGCGTGCATGCATTTATCTATGACTGACTGTCTAAATGACTTAGTTACCTCTTCAACAAAGATTATATCAGGTTACTAAGATACATATTATACGTATCATAGGATTATGAGACACATCATAGACGAGAACGCAAGCATGATATATACATCGTCAACTAATGCATTTACAAAATGAGATATGAGAGACACACATACACATACATGCACATATATATACACATACATACATATATACACATACACACATATATATATACATACACACACATATATATATATATACACATACACACACAAATATATACATATATATATATATACACACACACACACACACACACACACATATATTATGGCAACCATTACTAATATAAACTTGGCTTCGCGACAGACTCACTCTCAAAGCCTTTTAATCCAATACGATTTTCGTTACCTACGGATGTGTTATTCATCAGACGCCGCGATCTCCTACGCGATGTAGCCCCATTAGCTAATATCTGATACGGAGCCATTCGTACCCTATTACGAATAGGGCAACAGAGTGCACAAGACAGATGTGTCAACGTCGACATTCGTCAGAAGTGTTGAGTTATATTTTGTAAACAAGATTATTCACTTTATAAAATATTCAAACACTAAAAAGAAGAACAAAAACATAAAGGGCATGCTTCATCGTCACATGAATTTTCAATTTGTTTTTAGCGGAACTGACTTCACAAAATAGCATGCGACAAAGGAGCTGAAACTGGATGTATGGTTTAAACTAAACTATACAGCCAATAAAAGTTATTGTTAAATTGGGGTTTAAACGCTGTTTCTCAGCGCAGGATATGTTAAACATGGCGGCCAGTATAACTGGTGGCGGAAGAACTCAGAGAAAAAACAACTCAATAAGAACCACCGACCCACTCCCGTGGGTATGTTTCCCATCTACTGGAAAGCTGTCTCGGACATAGGTGAGATGGCAGTCATCGGTATACACCATCGCTTTCGACCACTCGACCATCAGGGATCCCACCAAGAAAAGAGATACAACACAAAAGAATTTGGTTTGGTGTTAACAACACAGCAACACAAGCGTGTCATTTAGTGCCCAGACAATTGGAGTAAAGTCCCTTGCTCGAGGACTCGGAACGGCAATCAACCTGGACTGATCCGATGGTAAGATTCGATGTCATACAGTTTTGGTTGTATTCTGACACAAACCACTTAGCCAACTCGATCCCTACATTCATTCGTAAATATGCAGGAGAGCGGATATGACCTAAATAATGGGAATACATTAGTCACGCACTGGCCACGCCCATGACTTCATGCCATGATACAATCTGGTGATGAATACATTTGCTTCTGTTTAATACAGTCATTTAAACATTTTAGATTTTATCAGATTGGATTACCGGAAATCATGTGATTTCAGTTGATTCAGTACTCGGCTGATCGTACTTTTCGACAGTTCAAAGGTTACCAGTCGTTCTTGAAATGTTTGTATGAGTACGAAAATTTTATTTCAAATTCTTGGCCCACAAAGAAAAGATTTAGTTGTGACTTTAGAAGTACAAATACGACTCATATTTAGTAGCGCAGAAATGAATTATCCCTTATATTTTCAAGTTTTATATTTTAATCTTTCTTGTATATTAATTAAATATTTGAAGCTTAAAATATTCAACAAACCGTGCATGGCAACTCTATACTAAACAAACATAAAATAATGTCCTGGTTTTTTCTCATAGTTAAGTTAATTCTCTTAAGCAATGGGGCTGAGATAAAAATTGCTTCAACAAAGTGTTTTAATCTATACAATATAAATATTTCATTGTATATTTTAACGATCAATTTATATACACACTTAAATGCGTTGCTAAGGAAATGAAAATATAAAAAAACAAGCGTATAAGGTAAATATTCTATTTTAAAATCGACTGAGAGAAGAACCTAATAATAGGCATCAACTAAATACCAAATTTTGTGAATGGGATCTATCCCATTATTTTCATTTTTAAAATAGAAACTGACTGAAATTTTCCGAGTAACTTCATATGACTTCCCAAATTTCAAAACTGGAATGTCTATGACTTTCAGTAATTTAAAATAGCGGAAACCCTGTTGATGTACTCTTTTTTTTACATAATAAAGTGCAAAGGCTCATATAAAATAAATTATAAACCAAAGATAATTGTGTATTGTCCATCATACTGAAATTCTTGCTACTGCCAAAGACGCTAAGCGAAACATAAGAAGCTCATTTTTCTAGGCCATATGATCTAATTATTCATAGAACACAATTTTCAAATCTTTCCTTCTGTTTAATTTAAACGCTATGGTGTTTCTGTTTGCAAAAATATACTTTTCACTTCAAATAAGGACATAATTTATTTTTAAATATTCATTTTGTTTGAGTGTCTTTACAGAATGTCACCAGACAATATTTTGGGAATATAAATGAAAATATTAGTTTCTCTGATATAAAAATGTTAGTACAGAACGAAAATTGCAATCTATGCCTATCATTTGACGAAAATTGCAATCCATGCATATAATTTGACTAAAATCGTAACCCACGCATATCATTTGACGAAAATTACAATCCATGCATATCATTTGACGAAAATTACAATCCATACATATCATTTGACGAATAACAGTCCTCTTTCAAAAGCACTGCATCCAGCAATAGAAATCGTGTGTCGGAGATTAAGATAAATGAGAGAGAGAGAGAGAGAGAGAGAGAGAGAGAGAGCAATGCAAAACTAAATTTGTAGCAAGCCTAAAGTCTTTCAAATCTTGTCACGTCTCTGTGGAAGGCGATTACACAAAAGAGACAAAATAAATGAACAAAAAGCGTTGAATTTGCAAAAGTTCACGTAACTATGTTTAATGAAATTATTGTCAGAAAGTTTCCGATGTTGCAACTACCTGGTTATGAACTCCAATGATAAAACGGCAACGTTGCTAGTATTGACCGACGTAAGGATAAGTGGTAGCGCTATCTATTTTCTTAATAGAAGATGGCGTTACCGTAGATTATGTCTCGGGTAGTATATTGTTACTAATAATCCAGTAGCAACATCAATAGCAGCTACACTACTACTACTACTGCTGCTACTACTACTGCTACTACTGATGCTACTACTGCTACTCCTACTACTGCTCCAACTGATGCTATTATTGCTACTACTACTGCTACTACTACTACTAATACTGCTAATACTACTATTACTGCTACTACCACTACTACTGATGCTACTACTACTAATACTGCTACTACTACTACTGCTACTACCACTACTGCTACTACTACAATTACTACTACTACTGTTACTACTACTACTACCACTACTACTACTACTGCTGCTACTACTACTACTACTGCTACTTTTACTGCTACTACTAGTACTACTACTACTACTACTACTACTACTAATAATAATAATAGAAACAAGGCCTACAAAAACAGATATGCGAATGAACATACAAAATCATAAAGCCTTCTTTTAAATTTTACAGAAAAAAATTAAGTTAAAAGTAAAATAAAATAATATATGTGTACTCAGTGACTAGGTTGTTTTTTCTTCTTACTTTTCCGGTAGATACAAACGTTTTATTTTAATTTTGACTAATCTCTTTCTCATTCAGGTACATGTTAGTCACAATATGATTAATATCAGGTACGTGTTAGTCACAGTCTGATTAATATCGGGTACATGTTAGTCACAGTCAGAATAATATCGGGTACGTGTTAGTCACAATGAGATTAATATCAGGTACATGTTAGTCACAATCTGATTAATATCAGGTACATGTTAGTCACAATCTGAATAATATCAGGTACGTGTTAGTCACAATCTGATTAATATCAGGTTAATGATATTCATTGATGGCCAACGTTTTCAGTCCAAGTGTAAGATCTTAGTAAAAATTTAAGTTGACCACACATGCCTGACTCCTTTATTTGGCACCAGTTTGATCGAGGATTCAATACCCCAAATTAATAAATAATTTGAATCTTTTATTTAATAATTTTTTTATATTCATGTTTTTCAAATCGTCCCAATATATTTTATTATGACCACAACGATGAGTCGTATAAATACAAGCCTCATGATCATGTTTTTTCGAGGCTGTCAGTTAGAAACTCAGTCTTAAATGTCAGAGTAAATATAACTATCGAAAGATTTCCGTAGAATGCAATCAGAGTGATAAAACATTACGGATTTTCCAATCCTCTTTTGAATATCTGATTTCAGGGACCTGGATGCATCTAGAGTATCACATCAGACTTGGGGTTCATGAACTTGATTTACAGTATTGAGCACCACAAGATTCGAGAATACAGGACAATACTTATTTTTATACTTACTTTGAACAGCATTTTTCGCCACAGCAGTCGTAACCATTTGGACACGCGACTCCGTTACCACAGCAATGATATCCTTCGATATAGCAACCAGAAGCATCAGCGCAACACTTGCTGTAACTAGGGCAGCAGTATTCGCCACAGCACGAACTATCTTTCGGGCAACATCCACCGTTATCGCAGCATTTCTGATCGTTTTTGCAACAGTCTTCTTTATTTGGACAGCACGTGGAATCCTCTGGGCAGCAAAGCTTTCCACAACATTTCGAAAGAGTCGTGCAGCACTGTTCGTTACCAGGGCAACACTTGAAATCGTTTTTACAGCAGTTGTCTCCGCAGCAAAGTGAAATATCACTGCAACACTCCTTGCTCCCAGGACAGCAGTGGTAACCAGCGTCACATGACAGGTTACCACAACACTCCTGAGCACAGATGTTGTTACTACAGCAATTCGAGGCGTTTACATTCCTGCATCGGATGCCTATAGTATTGTCACAGAATTCAAGATCTGAAAATTATACAAGTTGATTGGGTACGAAGTAGAAAATATAGAAAATAATGATTTCCAATTAGGTGGTCTGTAGACGTAATTAATAAGTACTAACCAAAATAAGAAAAGTGTAAAGCCATCATTCTGCCGTTTGTTCCCTGCATAGGAGTGATGTGCTTGAAAAGAAATGACATTTTATGACCTGCTAGAAAGAACGCAGTTTTCATGTACTGAACAGAACAAAATATTTGTATGACATACAGGGAATAAAAATGCATTTTTATACAAATTTACTGATATATTACATCAAAATTTTGTAATAGCTGTGTTGCAAAGTTAGCTACTTGTTCAAACATGTTTTGTAGACTGGTTCTACTGGCATGTTGCTCAACCTAATTAAGAATGAACCACTGTGTCTAAAGATCATTATAACAATTACAGAAGTACAGCAAATTAATTTCACGGCGTAGATTAAATATGACAAAACCTTAATGTTAATTCTGGCAATAAAGCGTATAACCTTTCTCGTCTTAATTCTTCTTTGTCAATCACGCGCCATCGTCCATTCAGGGGAGTATTAACCATTAAGCAGACTAAGCACGTGCTTAGGGCACCAGGGCCAAAGGGGGCACCACAAAGTTGAGAAAAGGGTGAAAAGAAAAAAAAACGAATGAAGATTTGTATAAAAAAAATTGATAAAACTAGTGCAAATTGATCATAATGTTCTGTTTCGTGATCATGGTGCACGCTAGGGTTATCTTCCCAGGTGTACGCGGAAAGGAGGGGGGCACCAAGATTTGTCAGTGTTTAGAGTACCAGTGAGCCTTAATCCGCCCCTGTATATCGACGTTTTTATCGCGTCTTAATCACACGTCCGAAAATAAGTCGAGATTTTGTAGTAATCATGATTGATATTTTTATGAATTTCTTTTTTCAGCATGGTTTTCGTTTATGGTATGCATGTTTTGAAGTAAAAAATCGGCAGACAACAGCAAAATGGTTTCTGTGAATTAGAACTTACTTGTGCATATTATAAAAATAACGTTAAAATATTGTTTTTTAAGATCTAGATTTAAAACGCAGCCTAGATGAAACATATGCTTGGTTTTGAGTCGTTGGAAAGTGATCATACAATCAGATTTTCACATATAATTTAGAACTTCTGTGTCTCTCATGCGTATATATGAGTTTATCTCTCTACACGTCAATCCCATTTACACTCCAATATACATTTTACAAGGTATTATCTAGGCTGTAAAACTCTAACATGCACTATGTCGTAGGATTTTTATGGCTTATCTCCAGCATAGGCTTGTATTTAAAAACGACTAAACTTTCAATTTTTAGGGGGATTCAGCTGAATTTGATAATTTTTAAGGTGAAACAAGAAACAATATCAATTACAAATTGTAGATTACTGTTTTTTTCTTCAATCTTTCAAAGTTATTGTCTTAAGCGCAGCACAGCCAACTTGGCAAATTGAGTTTTATTTTTATACAATGTGGTACAATTTAAGGCTCCTTCAAAATGATCAATTCAGTGGTTCCCTCTGATTTTTTAATACTGTATAATAAAAAAATTGTTACATTTGATTTTATAATAAATCGTACATGCTAAAATATTATCAGTCAAACGATTACTAAATTGCATTGCAACACGTTAAAATCTATTATATATTAGAATATACAATATCTCAACTTGCCGTTGGAACAGGAGAGTAGTTCAGATAACCGTTCGTCCATTTAACGGACTTCGTATTTGTTCAAGTGTATTAAAATTCGTTGGAACAGAAGAATAGTTCAGATAACTGTTCGTCTATTTAACGGAGCTTGTATTTGCTCAAGTGTATTAAAATTCGTCTACTACTGAGAACCGAATCCGGACTCGAATGCAGACAACTCTCGTTACAACAAATTTTTTTTTTTTCCCAGACATTTTATCATAGCAAAGACTAAAGAATCAGTCGTAGAAAGGACCGTGCCCTTAATTTATAGAAGTTATAGTCCTTGTCTCATAGTTGTCAAAACAGGATGAATGAAATGAGAAGAATAAGTGATAAATATAAATATATACCTAATATATAATATTATCCGAATTATTTTTTAAAAATCGATGCATATTTTTCTTCAATTTAAACTAGTTTGTTTTTCTTTCTAAAAATAAAATATTCTTATACTGTTCTCAGGGACATCAATAATACACATATGCTATTGACGGCTCTTCTACCCTTTTACATATTCAAAGTTTTAAAAAATTACTTAAATTTTCGTATCAAACTTTGCATGCATTCTTCAACATCAGGATAGAGAATAGCTGAAAATATTACCGACTTTTTGTTTAAAATAGAAGAGACCAACTAAATGAATTTTGAAATGTCGTATGGTAATACATTGTTTGGCATCTGGTTCCATTCCAAAGACTCTGCCAAAAATGCCGCAATATAGATAATTAAAAACAATTCATAGAAACATCATCAGTTAATGGTCAGATAGGATCACCACTACTTAGTACTTGATATGTGTTATTAGATCAATAGACAAAACCGCGATCTTCCTTCCACATACTTTAGTTATCTGTGTAAGTTTTTTCTCTCTCAAACACCTACCAAAGAGAACGAAACCCTGTGGCTCCATGTTGTTTGGGTTGTTTGTCCGAGTACGCGATGTCCGCATTGGCTGGAATATATCACAGTTAAAGCCAGGAACTGTGATACAAAGTATAGCAAGAAGGGCTACGAAATTATTCCGAAAAGTGACTTCCAGATTGAACGACATGTTATCTCACTGAAGTCTCCAGACAAATATCAGGGCAATGGGTGATCAAAGAACGTAATTATCATCTTGAGCGTATAGATAAACGAAATTTTCCATGCGATTTGCTATACCTGCGAGACAAGCCAAATTTAAAGGAAAGGAAACCCATCTACAACAGCCATCTTAACTTCGATCTTAATGATACAACATAACTTATCTATCCAACAGATATGCTGGTACACTGACCATTACAGGTTTTCAGCCATAAATTTTAATAGATTATAAAAGTGATTTTCCTAAATACATAGTAACGTATCGCAGAAAGGTGTAAAGTCTAGTGTCTGATATTTTACCACCCTTTACACGAATATATCTAATTGACCACTCTTTACACGAATATATCTAATTGACCACCCTTTACACGAATATATCTAATTGACGAAGGGCATCCTTATTATGAATTTTACAAATATAATTTTTTAAAAACGCTGACTGCAGTTTTATGCGAATATAATTGTTGTGAAAATTGTATATATTATTATCTGAATTTCATGCTTCCTCAAGAAAGTCTAAATGCATAGAGGCGGGAGTGGAAATTAATGAAAGCGTTGAGGGTATATTTAGTACAGGCGAGAGTCGAAATATACCGCGTGTGAATGGAAGCAGAGATAAAATACAGCGTCTATGTGCGTTACGTTCAGTTGGGAGTATAGTTAAATCACAATGCCGAGGAGTGATGCGTACTTGAGAGTATAGTTAAATCACAATGCCGTGGAGTGATGCGTACTGGTGGGAGTATAGTTAAATCACAATGCCGTGGAGTGATGCGTACTGGTGGGAGCGTAGTTAAATCACAATGCCGTGGAGTGATGCGTACTGGTGGGAGCGTAGTTAAATCACAATGCCGAGGAGTGATGCGTACTGGTGGGAGTATAGTTAAATCACAATGCCGAGGAGTGATGCGTACTGGTGGGAGTATAGTTAAATCACAATGCCGAGGAGTGATGCGTACTGGTGGGAGTATAGTTAAATCACAATGCCGAGGAGTGATGCGTACTGGTGGGAGTATAGTTAAATCACAATGCCGTGGAGTGATGCGTACTGGTGGGAGCGTAGTTAAATCACAATGCCGTGGGGTGATGCGTACTGGTGGGAGCGTAGTTAAATCACAATGCCGAGGAGTGATGCGTACTGGTGGGAGCGTAGTTAAATCACAATGCCGTGGGGTGATGCGTACTGGTGGGAGCGTAGTTAAATCACAATGCCGAGGAGTGATGCGTACTGGTGGGAGGATAGTTAAATCACAATGCCGTGGGGTGATGCGTACTGGTGGGAGCGTAGTTAAATCACAATGCCGAGGAGTGATGCGTACTGGTGGGAGTATAGTTAAATCACAATGCCGTGGGGTGATGCGTACTGGTGGGAGCGTAGTTAAATCACAATGCCGAGGAGTGATGCGTACTGGTGGGAGTATAGTTAAATCACAATGCCGAGGAGTGATGCGTACTGGTGGGAGTATAGTTAAATCACAATGCCGAGGAGTGATGCGTACTGGTGGGAGCGTAGTTAAATCACAATGCCGAGGAGTGATGCGTACTGGTGGGAGTATAGTTAAATCACAATGCCGAGGAGTGATGCGTACTGGTGGGAGTATAGTTAAATCACAATGCCGAGGAGTGATGCATACTGGTGGGAGCGTAAATAACCCAATTATACACCTTCGATTCACATTGCATCTAAGTAAACTCACTGATGACCTAGTTATTTTTGGCGAAAAACACTTTCTTACAATAACACGTATTTTGACTATCCCACCATTATCAATGACCGCTTTCTTACAGTTCTTATAAATATGCCAATATTATCGAGGATCCACTTTCTTACATTTATTCTGTTGTTGTTTTGGGTTTAACTTCATTTTTCAGTAAAGGATAGGTATAACATGGCGGCCATTATATCTAGTAGAGGAAGAACTCGGGAAAATCCCGGTGAGAACCACGACTTACGGGAATTTCTAATGGCAGCTTTCTCACATACCTACATTGGTCAAGTGCAACATTTAAACCCGCGCGTTTAGATGTGAGGTGGCAATGATCGGTAAAGGCAATTGCTTTAGACCACTAGGTCACACTGGGCCCCTACATTTATTATAACTATAGCACTAAGAGGCAACATGTATTTCATAGCTACAAATATCACCTAATGCATTCTAGCTGAATATAAAACTTATAATTACGACAGGAAAGTATAATTTTGTGTGTGTGTGTGTGTGTGTGTGTGTGTGTGTGTGTGAGAGAGAGAGAGAGAGAGAGAGAGAGAGAGATGTACAGATTGCAGTGGTAATACTTATAATACCAGTTTCCTAATTAAACGTGTGTGTCTGTGCTAAAGTGTAATCATTATGCTTTGAGGCAATTCAGTCATCCCATGGGGACATTTAACAAAGAATCCGATGATATGAGAAGGAACATTTGGATCGATTGGGTGAGTCGTACTTTGCTTATTGGGTCGATTGTGTGAGTCTTAGTTTGCTTACTTGGATCGATTGAGTAAGTCTTACTCTGCTTACTTGGATCGATCGGGTAAATCTTAGTTTGCTTACTTGGATCGATTGGGTAAATCTTAGTTTGATTACTTGGATCGATTGGGTAAATCTTAGTTTGATTACTTGGATCGATTGGGTAAATCTTAGTTTGCTTACTTAGATCGATTGGGTATGTCTTACTCTGCTTACTTGGATCGATTGGGGAAGTCTTGCTTACTTGGATCGACTGGGTGTCTTAGTTTGCTTACTTGTATCGATTGGGTAAGTATTACTGTACTTACTAGATTATATTCCAGATATTCGATTAAAATGTGCCTTAAATTTGTTGGGTTCCTATTTTCGTGTGTGAACTAGACCATAATTTTGAGTCAGAAAAAAATACTAGTATCTGCCAAACCGACATCCCCCCATCGCATTCGTATACCGTGGAAAGGCTTCCCTTGCATTTTTTTGCTGTGTTTTAATAGCATTGCTGCTTGTAGTACTGAGCATGTGAGATATTTGAGAATGTGAGATATACATAAAGATAAATGCATGAACTGCGAGAAACTCTGGAATTAATTAATCACAAATAAATTCGATTAATTTCATGAGCACAATAACTCGTGTGAGGTTGCACCGACTCTATATGATGCATATGCAGATATACTACCTGTTTTGTGTCCTATATCTTCGTATATGAACAATCGATAGATTAGTCCCACTTTCTCAAAGCCCATTTCAATCAGTTCTCTCCTAAGTGTTGTTTTGTCGTGAGTGCAGATAAACCACTTAGCGTAAATTGCCTTTAGGGTAGATGTTTTCAGGTCAACATAGACCTGATCTAAATGTACATCTCCATTCATCGTATCATTGAAGTGTATGTTTTGCCCATTTTGTAACAATTCCGTCACCACCAGCCATTACAATACACGAATTAATAACACCAGCCATTATAATACACGAATTAATAACACCAGCCATTACAATACACGAATTAATAACACCAGCCATTACAATACACGAATTAATAACACCTGTATTCATAGGAACTTGATAGATCCAATTTCGGATCATAAACTTGACGACACCCAGAAAGAAGCATTGCCCGGGACTGTTTACAGCAAAAGAGGTCTACAACCATTGGCGTTGTTTCTGCACCTAACCCCTAATTGTTGAGAAGTTTAAGCTTTGGTGACGGGTATTCAAGAACATACGAGAACTTAATTGCTTAAGATTATAATAATGATATTAAATGTGTTAACTCAGACATGTGTGGAAAAAAAGTAGGCGTTTTCTTTAAGATCTCCGAATTTGCGCCGTATGTTAATAATGATTACCTTAATTAATCAACTTAATTACTGCAGTACGGATTATATCTGTTTGCTAGCAAATTCTTGGAAATGAATGTCGATATAATCGTTTTCACAGACATATACATATTTTTATATGCAATTGACAAATCCGCGAAATCAGGTACACACGAATATGTACTTTCTACCCAAACTAAAAAATGTAAATCCACAAAAATAAAGTCTTAACAGTGTTGTATGTTTAAAATCGTTTCCTTAGAAATGGATTATATAGAAGATTAAGTCAATAAAGATCATACATTTAATATATTGGTGTCTTGATCGGTATTTCGGTCTGAATGAGATTATATATCTGCAAGCGCTGCACGTTGAAGATTATCTGGTATGAATAGGGAATAGTATTCCTAAGTCATATTGTACTAGTAAAAAACCGAAGAGTCAATAGTTCCAATGGTGACTGTTTCTCACTGATATCTTCGTGACTTCTTAAATTGTACTTAATACACAGACAACATTGGCCATATCATTCTTGTAAGGAATTGGTCGCCAAATTAGTTTTTTGATGCCCAATAATAGTTTTCGAACCTTCCTGTAAGATTCTATACTCACCCAACCGGTCTTAAAATATAATATTTAAAGAATTTCATATTTGTTGTCTGATCTTTTCTTCTTTGCAGATTGTTTGAAACACAGTCTAGTATTGTTTATTTCGAAGATCTTTCGAGAAATGTCACGGGTACACCATGTAATTTTAATTAATGCAGAAGTCTTATATGACAGGCCTTGTCAAAAGATTGAGTGAGATCACAACAGACTCCATCATCGGCTATCAACAGCGGTACAACTTTAATTATGCATTTTAAATCGGCAATTGATTTGTATAAAAATTGTGAAGAAAGTCAGACTGATATTTATGGATGCTTTTTTTGTAATATAAATGAGTGTTTAATTTCATAGCATTATTATATATTTGAATGCTCAACACATTCGAAAACCTTTATTAGCACGTTCTAAAATTGTTTTGTGATGCATTTTTGACCATACTATCGTGTTATAATGTTTGACCTAATGAATGAATGTATAGTATTTAATTATATTTTTCGACTGACTGATTACTTAATATTTCACGTGTACTTCAAGGTTCATGGAAGGATGAAAAGATGGATTATCTAAAATATTTTATGGTTAAAATGTTTGAATCTAAAGCAGGCTTTCTGATGAGTAACAATTTTAAATATTTCAGACTTACCGAAACCAAGCTGTGCTGCCGTGAAGAACAACAAAACAGACCATAACAGAACTGTCAATGGTGTTCGTGCCATTTTAGAAGTGTGTTCAATAAGTCTTCGGCTGTAATTTGTGATCACAGAGAACGATGTCAACACTGTTTCTTTATATCCTGAGTCATATTACAAGTAAGTCAATCACACTTCTGACACCAAGTATAACACGTTTTGTCTGCGGTATAAAGGACCGTGTTTATATTTAAACTGTCACGGTTTAGAACCCGTCTGGTTATCAGCAAGTTCATCAGTTTGGTTTCGGGGTAGGAGCTGGTACGCCTGAAGGAATTTATGACTGGTCGGCATGTAAATACAAAGGTTTTCCGGAATGTTTCTAGCGGCACTGATACAAACCAGTGAAATTGATCAGTGCTAACATTTTGTATTTACCAAATACTGGTCTGGAAATCCTCAAATCATTTTATATCTGGGGGAGATAATGTAAAGTAAAGGAAATACGGCTTAAATTACTTTAGTTCTGAATGATGCGTATTTTTTTGTTCTCAAGAGTCTATATGACACATAACAAATAATTCATTGTCATCTTTAATATGTTTATTTCTTGAACAGAGAGATATGTAATATTATTCTGACGATGCGACATATTATTCATCTATTTAACATCTTGTCATTTGTCATTAGAAATAATAATAATAATAATAATAATAATAATAATAATAATAACAATACTAATACTACTACTACTAATAATACTAATTAATAATAATAATAATAATAATAATAATAATAATAATAATAATAATAATAAAGACTTTAGTTTCAGAGGGTGACAATTAGTTACAGAATAATAATAATAATAATAATAATAATAATAAAGACTTTAGTTTTAGAGGGTGACAATTAGTTACAGATGAGTACTAATCGACCTTGAGTTCCTCTGTTATGTACATGTTTAATACAAGCTAATAAAAATATAAGCACACATACACAAGCACACAGTACATAAACATCTATTCTAATAAGTGCTACATTGCTGCAGAAATAAAACAAAAACCGGGTTGTGGACGGTGTAGCTTGTAATTAAATAAGGACGCTATACTTTCATGATTCCATAAATCTAATACAACTATTGTGGAAGGAAGAGATAATTGGAGCTGATTTAGTATTACGTGGAATGTAATTCAAATATGAACAGCTGAAAATCGAAAGCTATATTTTAATAGCACATATGCTGGCCTGGGTACTTAAAAAATGTGTAAGAGCACATATGCTGGCCTGGGTACTTAAAAAATGTGTAAGAGCACATATGCTGGCCTGGGTACTTTAAAATGTGTAATAGCACATATGCTGTCCTGGGTACTTTAAAATGTGTAATAGCACATATGCTGGCCTGGGTACTTAAAAAATGTGTAATAGCACATATGCTGTCCTGGGTACTTTAAAATGTGTAATAGCACATATGCTGGCCTGGGTACTTTAAAATGTGTAATAGCACATATGCTGGCCTGGGTACTTTAAACATGTGTAATAGCACATATGCTGGCCTGGGTACTTAAAAAATGTGTAATAGCACATATGCTGTCCTGGGTACTTTAAAATGTGTAAGAGCACATATGCTGGCCTGGGTACTTTAAAATGTGTAATAGCACATATGCTGTCCTGGGTACTTAAAAAATGTGTAATAGCACATATGCTGGCCTGGGTACTTTAAAATGTGTAAAAGCACATATGCTGGCCTGGGTACTTTAAAATGTGTAAGAGCACATATGCTGGCCTGGGTACTTTAAAAATGTGTAATAGCACATATGCTGGCCTGGGTACTTTAAAATGTGTAATAGCACATATGCTGGCCTGGGTACTTTAAAAATGTGTAATAGCACATATGCTGGCCTGGGTACTTTAAAATGTGTAAAAGCACATATGCTGGCCTGGGTACTTTAAAAATGTGTAATAGCACATATGCTGGCCTGGGTACTTTAAAATGTGTAAAAGCACATATGCTGGCCTGGGTACTTTAAAAGTGTGACCATTTGATGATCTTAGATTTGGGTGTCGACGCTTCAAGGAGGGATCTGAGCGGTTGTCGTACTTTCTAAAAATGTTTTTTTTTTTTCCAGTGCATTTTTTATTCGTATTTATGATTTAAAAATGAGGTACCGCAAGAATGAATCCATTAAATTTTTGTTTCTTTATTGATCGATGATTCCTGTTTGAAATCATGTTTTAATTTGATGGAAAGAGGAAGAGATATGTTATTTATAATATTTTATTATTCGAAAAGTTAAATTACACAAATGCAAATCGACGGAACAAAAATTCGAAATTTTACGCTATTGCCAAAATCAAGATGTGCTACTGCGAACAACTCCTCCTTTTTGACAAAGACAACCTTGCTAGCAATTAATCTTTCTATACTGACATTAAATGTAAGTCAAACCCACTTCTGACACCAAACATCCAATATATTTCTTTGCCACAGAAAGTGGTGCGGTGATATTATACTTGTCACGGTTTAGAACCCGTCTAGTTATCGGCAATTTCGTCAGTTTGGTTTAGGGGTACGAATCGCTCTTCCTAATCGAATTAAATAAAAAGGTAAGAATGTAATAAAAAGGGTTATTGGACAGGTGTTATGGCGCAGCGGTACAGGCACGAATAAATTAAATTGTTCAGTGTTGAATTCTTTATTTACCAAATAATGGTCTGGAAATTGTCATCTTATTTTTTATGTGAAATAATCATGTAACGTAAATAAGAAGAAAAAATTAGAAAAAACAAAGCAAATCAGTAGTTGAAATACCACCACCCATCAAAGCAAACTATCACATTTGTTCTAAATAATAAGTTTCCCTCGCTTGATCAGTCTGTTGAAACGACTCGGGGCTTTGTTTACAAATTGGTCAAGCAGTATGCTTTCTCCAGGCAGCTTGTTTAATGTATACTATTTATTTCATTATCATCTTCAATACAGTTTTATTAAAATTAGGTTTTGGGATTTATAATATCTTTCTGAAAATGTAACAGTTTATATATCTCAGAAGAAGCCCTAAAACGTAAAAAAATTATTTAAGTTCATAAACATGTGTTTATTTAATCATTACGTTCAGTTGATGAATACAACCATCCGGTACCGTTTCAAACTTTAAACTTTATTTAAGTAATGTTTAAAACGTGTTACCACCAATACTGGAGTGGTGGCAAGGTAATAGCATTTATTTGCCCCTTACTTAAACGCTTGTGTTAGAAATAGCTTATAGAAGGTTTAGAACAATAATTGACTTCTATGGCGCCAATAAAATAAAACAAATTATTATTTTATCTTCAAAATCAAAAGCTTCCTGTTTTAGTGACAAACATGTAGTCTTGGGCTCGATCCCATGGCCAGACACTTGAAAGGATACAATTACCCTGAGTGTACCGGTTTTCTTCACATTGGAGTCCAACACAAAGTTTGAAATGTTGGGAGTTGAGCAACTTATAATGAACATTAAATACAAGTTGCAATTATTAAGTTGCGGTCGTCAGAGATTTACATTTTTAAATTAGTTTCTATTTTGAGTCAGTGTGCAAGCAAGTACCATGGGCAGAGGTAGGGCTATTTTAACAACGTGTAATCAGAGAAGTTTTGCTGTCAATTACCGCCCAGAGCCCAGGAGGATATAATTGTTGTTAGTATCAGCAGATGTCGAAGTTCTAATCAAGAGCCAAAGGGCAAAAGGTTTTCTCCATAAACTGTATGTATGTCCATAAGCAGAAAATATGGGACAAAACCCGTCAAAGCGAAAGCATAGTTAAGATGTTTCACTTGACATTTAGATACAACATTGTATTGATTTTTATTTATTCGTCAGATGTAGATGACTAAAATAATGATTTATGTCTGAAATATATTGATAAACTCTTGACCTAAATAGTGCCCTATATACAAGAGAAAATAATGTAAGAGAGAGACTGATAGTCACAGATAAATAGCAAGTCAGTCGACGATAGATACATACATACATAGATAGACAAGATGTCCAAATGCAAGTCTAGTCAGCGGAGAAATATGTAATTAGTAGAAAAATTTCTTCAAATGTGGTAAGATTCTGTTACGCGATTTATGAGCCGTTGTTTGATGGCGTGTCTTTGTTTTCGTTGCAGTGGGCGCAATATATGTTCGAGCCACTTCAAATCTTTGTCAAATTAGGTCAGATTCTGTTGGGCAGTTTATTTGCATCTGTTTACTTTGCTGTGACGTAACGGCAGTAGTAAATGGGGTCACCCTAGCGACAATGGGAATTAGCATTACAGAGACCCCTGGGTCACTCTAGCGACAATGGAAATTTAACATGGAGAAAAATCGTGGGTCACTCTGGCGACAAGGGAAATTTAACATAGAGAAAAATCGTGGGTCACTCTGGCGACAAGGGGAATTGAACATGGAGAAAAATCGTGGGTCACTCTAGGGACAAGGGGAATTGAACATGGGGAATAGAGTCTGGGTCTGTCTAGGGACAAGGGGAATTGAATATGGGATTTTTTTTTTATAATTTTTTTAAATTTAAATTTAAATTTAAATTTACAAAAAAGGGTAGGCAATGGAAAGGCTATCTCTTTTCGAGAAATATGGCTGGCCCTGAAAAGGGCCTTTGGGTTTATGTTAATATTAACATAGATGGCATCTGTCACATCTTCTTCTTCTTCTTCTTAAACTCCTTCTAACTGCCGGTCCATACACAAGTACCCTCTTGAGACATCCTTGTCTTTCTATGTAAACTCTCCTCATCCATTGACTAGTATCTGTCCTATCAACAACAGTCCACTTGGACCTGACATACATGAGCATGTCCGTCCTAAACATCATGGAAGACACAAGGGTGGATGACTCAACTGTGGTCCACATCTTGAAGCGACGAGAATAGGTGAATCAATGCAGTGAACTGCGCTTATTTATAGGTACAGGAAGGATTGAAACGGATTGAATTCATTCACCAATCCGAACACGCGTTACAAAATTCAGTCAGCTCGCATCCAATCCGAAGAGAGCAGTCTGTGACGTCACGTGGTCTATATAGATTCGTTAGCGCTTGTGTGCAGTCAATCTATGCGACAGTGATTCAACATGACGGAAACTCAGAAAACGATCCATTGGGGTGCACCAGCAGGGGAGACTGCCCAAGGGAACCCGGACTTACTTTCAGAAGAGGTACATTGGGATTTTGTGGATTTTCTTACCTCGCAAGAATTTGTTCCGGAACCTTCGTTACCTTCTTCATTACCGCAAGTGGAGAATTTTAGACAGAGACAGAAAGAAGAATTGGAGAAATTTATGCAACGACAAAAGGAAGCGGAACAAGCTTTTCTCCTACAGCAACAGCAACAGCAACAAGAAGAGGTAAGAAAAAAACAACAGCAACAACAGCAAGAAGAAGTAGCAGCAAAGAAACAAGAGGGTGAAAATCAAACGGCTACGGTACTGTTGGACATTTTAGCGGAGTTAAGGAGTCTGAAACAAATGTATCAGACTTCTTTATCACGACCGAAGAGAATACGACCTTCCCGAGCTAAACACGCCAACCCTGTGACTAAGCCTATCGTACCACCCTTAGTGATTTCAACCCAATCATCAGAAGTAGGCCTTGGCCGTGGCAAAGGCTTAAGGCAGTTAAAGTTGATTGGTTAAACTCACCCCTACACCAAAAAAGGCCCTTTTCAGGGCCACCCAAATTTCTCGAAAAGAAATACAATTTCAATCTGCCAATAACTCAAAAATAAACCCCACCCATTTTACCCTTATAGTACGTGTCTGTGTATGAGTGCGTGAGTGTAGCTTCTTATTTTAAAATCAAAACTCAAAGACACTTACCTTATATCATTCATGTATTCTTCTCTCCATTTTTTACAATCCAATCCACAATTCACAACACAACACTTTAATAAAAAGTTCATTGACTTCTTCTTTCTCCTTATTTAGTCTCTCTGTTTTTTGAATTTCTTCACCGTCTTTTCCTCTTCTTTCTCCTCATTTTCTTCCCTTCTTTTCTTCTCCTGTTTCTTTGCCCCTTGTAAATAGAATTGTCTTCTTTCTTCCTCTTCTTCCTCTGAAGAATCCCTCTCTTCTTTCGAAGAATCCCTCTCTTCTTCTGAAGAATCCTTCTTTTCTTCTGACTCCTCTTGTTTCTTTTTTGGGCAATCTGGAGACCAATGTCCTTTTTCTTTACAATAATAACAGGTATCTTGACTTTTGTCTTTTTTAGCCCCTGTTTTTTTTTCTTTTTTGACGGTCTGGACACTCTGAAGACCAATGCCCTTTCTTCTGACAGATATAGCAAGTATCTTGACTTTTATCTCGAAAGGAAGGAGAATAGTCCGTCGGCTGGTCTGAAGAGAATTTTCTAATGACCCCTCGCAAAGCTCTGACGAAACGTTCCATCTGGGTAGTCTCTTCCATCGTTCTCCTCGGTTTGAGAGTGAAATGAATAGTGAAAGGACAAGACACACCCTTTTTATATACGCTGGTTTGCCATGACTATAAATTAGTCTATGGTGTTTGAACTTGAGTCATTTGACGTTTTGCACTCAAGATGAAACGATCCTATTCATTCGAGAAGAAAGAAGAAGAAGAAAGTAAGAGGCAGAAACGTGATCTATCGCCTCGTACCAGGGCTGAAATCTTGGCACAAATTCATGCCAGTGATTTTGAAGAGGACATGAGTGAACCAGAATCCGAACCCTCTAAACCAAGTTCACCACCCTTAGTCAACCCTGAAAAGTACTATTCCATTCGAGAGACGGAAAAGCGCTCCTCTAGAAAATTTAGAACCACGGCTTACACCTACACGGTGAAGTTTAAAGATTTCAAGGCCGATGTACCCTTGGAGAAAGCAGAAGGGTTTATCACCGAGATGTGGGATTCTTTGCTCACCGCACTCAAGCGACAATGTCAAGCCAAAGAAGACGATCGCTTGACACTATCCATAAATCACGACGGTTTGAAATCCCCTGTTTGGATCGAGTTTAGCAGACCCGCAGAACTAACCCCTTCCAAAATCATGGACAAGATTCAACACGTACAACAATCTAATGACCAGTTTGACATCACCGATGGTAAAGCCACACTGAAAATGGCCCACGTCTCTCTTCCTCAAGGGACAGGACGCAAAAAGATGTTATTGGTGGACGACCTTCGCAACACCAAAACAAGTCTCGTCCGAATTCACAACCCTCAAGACCAGATGTGTTTAGCCCGTGCCATCGTGGTGGGACGAACCTATGCCAACAAGAACGACACGGTAGAATGGAAAAGAACCTGGAAAACTATTCAACGATCGGACCGAGCCAAACAACGAAACGAAGCAGAACTCCTGTTACAACAAGCCGGACTGTCCAAAGACACACCCTGTGGCATTCCTGAGATACAAAAATTGCAAGATGCCCTAGCTCCACGCTACACCTTGAAAGTGCACCCTCAAGAAATGCGTGGGTCTCTGTTGTTTCGAGGCCAAGATTTTAAGGACGGAAAATACATTCATGTCTATCATCACGATGAACATTTCGATACCATTACCAGTATCACCGGATTCCTGGGTTATGTTTATTATTGTGAGAAATGTGACTATGGTTATAACAATCGAGAGCAACACAAACATTGTGGATGGAAATGCCCAGGATGTTTAGCCTCTCCACCCTGTCTGAGCGAAGAACCAGTGCCTTGTTCAACTTGTCTACGCACGTTTGTCAGTCCTACCTGTTACCAACAACATTTGAAAACACAAGGTTCACAGAAGAAATGTGCTTGTCAACTGCTGAGAATGTGCCCTACCTGTGGACAAGGCATACGTACCAATAGTACCAAGGCACACGTATGTCGAGGAAAGAAAAAATGTCACATTTGTCACCACATCGTGGACTTGGAACACGAATGCTACGTGCAAAAATACAAACCCCCACCAGAGAAAGAGGACGGTCACAAGAAGAAAGGCAATTTCATCTTTTTCGATTTCGAATGCATGCAAGAGACTGGCATTCACATTCCTAATTTCTGCGTGGCTCATCGAGCGTGCGAGAAGTGCATTCAAGAACCTATCTTCAGTCATTGCCCTCACTGCAGCAAGATTCCTGGAGGACGTGAAAAAATCTTTCGGGGACCAAACACGTTAGCCGATTTTGCCCAATGGGTCTTAGACCCCATCGACAAGACGTGGAGCCAAGAGGACATCGAACGTTACGGAGATTGTCATCGTCATGCCACGGTGATGGCTCACAATTTCTCCGGATACGATGGACAGTTTCTTCTCAGATACTATACGGAACAAGGCACCGAACGTCCTAAAGTCACATTGAACGGAGCCAAAATCATTTTCATGCAAGTGGGACAAGTACAGTTTAAAGATTCGATGAGTTACTTGGCCATGCCTTTGAGTCGAATGCCTAAAACGTTTGGAATGACAGAAATGGCTAAAGGGTACTTTCCACACTTTTTCAATACGGAAGCCAATCAACATGCCGTTCTACCCCATTTACCTGAGGCTCACTATTACGACCCCGACAACATGCGTACCGAACAACGAGAAGCTTTCTACGCTTGGTACCAGGCTCATGCCTCTGACCCCTTCGACTTTCAGGAAGAAATGTTAAAGTATTGTCGTTCCGACGTGGACATTTTACGACGTTGCTGTGGAAAATTTCGAGAACTGTTCATGGAACACGGAGGGGTCGATCCTTTGAAAGAAGCTTGCACCATTGCCAAAGCGTGTTCCTTAGTGTACCGCCAACGATTCATGCCTGAAAAGACCGTGGCTGTCATGAGTCCTCAAACGACCCACTATGTCAAGCGTCAATACTCGGTCAAAGCCCTACGTTGGTTACATTACTTGTGCGACAAGGAAGACAAATGGATTCAGCATGTCCGCAACGGAGGAGGCGAAAAGACCATCGGAACGTATTCGGTAGATGGCTGGGACTTAGAAAACCCCAAGATCGTGTACGAGTTTAACGGTTGCTTATTTCACGGATGTCCCGTCTGTTACCCTGACCGTGACACTAAAAATCAGTTTTTGCAACGAACCATGGAAGACTTGTACCAGGACACTTGTCAGCGACGCCTAAAGTTAGAACAGCAAGGATACCAAGTGGTGGAAATGTGGGAACACGAGTACGATCACCGTTTGAAAACCGATCCCGAGTTTAAACGCCTCGTGGAAAGTTACTAGTTCATGGACCCGCTGAACCCGAGGGATAGTTTGTACGGAGGAAGGACCAATGCCACCTGTTTGCTGTACCAAGCCGAGGAAGAGAAAGGAGAAGAAATCAAATACTTGGACGTGTGTTCGCTGTATCCCTACGTGTGCAAATATTGTCGCTTTCCTGTAGGGTACCCGCAATTGTTGACGGAACACATCGACCTGAAAAACATTCGACAATACGAAGGCTTGATCAAGTGTAAAGTTTTGCCTCCCACGAACCTATACCATCCCGTCTTACCTCACCATTGTCAAGGCAAACTGATGTTTCCCTTGTGCCGTACTTGTGCCGAAACGTGCAACCAGGACCAACCTTGCCATCACAGCCAGGAAGAACGTGCCTTGACGGGAACCTGGGTCAGCGTGGAATTGTTCAAAGCTCTGGACATGGGATACCAACTGTTAGAAGTGTACGAAATTTGCCACTTTCCCAAGACACAACAGTACCACAAGGGTGACCCTACTCAGAAAGGCATTTTCGCCGACTACGTGGATGCCTTTTTGAAACTGAAACAAGAAGCCAGCGGCTATCCTTCCTGGTGTCACACTCCCGAAGACCAAATACAATTCAAAGAGAAATACTACGCACAAGAAGGCATCTCTTTAGACCACATCGAAAAAAACGAAGGCAGGCGATCGTTTGCCAAAGTGATGTTAAATTGCTTGTGGGGTAAAATGGCACAACGACCGTGTTTACCCAAGACGGAATATTTGACAGAACCTTCCCGCTACTTCCAGATGATTCACGACAAAACCAAATACATGAAACACGTGGACGTCGTTCGAGAGGATTTGATCTTGGTCAATTACGAAGAAGATCTGGACTTTGTACAAGACGACCCTTTTGGAAATGTCATCATTGCGGCTTACGTGACAGCTCATGCTCGCTTAAAATTGTACGAAGCTTTAGAACTGTTAGAAGAACGCGTCCTGTACTTTGACACGGACAGTTGCATTTACATCCATCACCCGATTCAACAGCACCCTGACATCGAAGGAGACCGTTTAGGAGCCTGGACAGACGAGCATCCCGACGACAAGATTCTAAGTTTCGTCAGTGGTGGTCCCAAAAATTACGGCTACGAATACCGGGACAAACAAGGAGAAGTGCACACGACGTGCAAAGCGAAAGGACTGACTCTGAATCATCGTACCAGTCGAGTGGTCAACTTTGGGGTATTGAAAGAAGCCTTGCAATCGGGAGAGGATGGAAACTTTAAAGTGACCACCTATCAACCGAACAAGATTGTACGTTTACCCACTCACCACATCGTCAGTCGACCCTTGGAAAAAGTCTATCAAATTGTATACCAGAAGCGAGTGCGACTTCCCAATCACTTCACCTTACCGTACGGTCACGTCGGTATTGGTCTGTATATAAAAAGGAACCCTAGGCAAGATCGATAGTTCATTGTTCATTGAAGTAACTTACCATGTCGTTAACGAAGAAGAAACCAGATTGGTTAGGAGTCAAATGTTGGACATCACCGAGACCAGGGTTTTGAGGCTTGGACACAAGAGGCGACCCAGTATGCACGAGAGTTATTCAAGGAAAAAAGTTACTTTTCAACCTGTATTAGTGACGGTGCCAGAAGAACCCGTCACCCAGGACAGGACTGTCGTGGACAGGCCTGAAAGACCCTTTCGGGAGGACACTTGTGTGACCTTACCCCTACTATAGAACTGGTTATAACTTTACCCAAAACATGTTGTACAGACACTTGTGTTTATTCCACGTTCATGGTTATCATGTGCCTTTTATTCTTGTACTTAAGCCTTTGGCTTTTATGTATTTTTGTCTTTCGTGTTCATGTTTGAAACATTCAATAAACGTGTTCTGAAAAAGTATATAAACTCTTGTCTTGTTTGTTTTTCGTGTCACAAGTGACATTTCTCACACCATGGCTACCTCTGCTGTCTCTGCTCCCTCTTCCTCTACTGTCAAAGTCATCGACGAACACTTAGATCGTGCCAGTTGGGAGGCTTTGTATCTTCGCCATCCCTTTAACATGCTCATTGCTGGACCTAGCGGTTCAGGCAAAACCGAATTCGTCAAACGTTTGATCGAACATAAACATCATTTGATCGATCGACCCCCTCAACGAATCGTGTGGTGTTACAAAGAGTGGCAATCGGCGTACAGCCTCTTGCGAGAAAGTCAAGGCGATTCCATCGTGTTTGTGGAAGGCATTCCTAAAGAAGACGACGGCATCGTCTCTGATTCCCGTCTAACCCATTTGGTCATTTTCGACGACATGTTAGGAGAAGACGAAGAAGAAATTAAACTGTGGTTCACGCGCAAAGGGCATCACCGTAATGCCAGTGTCGTTTACATCACCCAAAATTTGTTTCAACAAAGTAAAGCCCATCGCACCATCAGTCTCAATGCGCATTACGTGGTCTTGTTTAAAAGCCCTCGAGATAAATCGCAAGTGCAAGTCTTAGCCAAACAGTTAGGAACGCCTTGGCTGACTCAGGCGTACGACGATGCCACTCAAACGCCACACGCCTATTTACTCGTCGATTTGAAACCTACGACTCCCGAGGATTTGCGATTTCGTACCCACTTGTTTCACCACTGGTGCCAAGACGGAGGGCCTGTCCTGTACACGTCTCCGTCCTCGACTTCATTTCACTCCCCATAAAAAATCTATAAAAACCTCAGACCCTTTTTCGTCTGTCTCACTCTCAGTGCGAACATGACGTCCCTTCAGTCGCATCTTCCCGTCAAATTGATTCGTGCCTTGTATGGCATCAGTCGAGAGAAAGATCCACAAACACGAGCTCGTGTCTTAGAAGCTAGTCTCAAAGAAGTCTTACGATGGTTCACGGTGACGGCACGTCAATTACTCCAAGGAATCATTCAGATTCCTCATCAAACCAAACGCTTTTTCGATCGAAACAAAGTCGCTTTGGTCCAACTGGCCGATCCCCGCATCGATACTCAAACCAAAAAACAAATCATTTTGAAACCTGGAGGGAGCGGTACTCTAGGAGGGGTCATCATTCGCTCACTCTTAAGATGGGATCCTAACACCCCCAAAGTTATACCCAAGAAAAAAGTCCAACGAAGCCCCAAGAAGAAAAAGACCAGGTCCCCAAGGAGAACTTCTCCAGTGGCAGGACCCTCCTCTGACCAGACACCACCACCACCCCGGAAAAAGAAAAGAAGCCCCCAGAAAAAGAAAAGTCCACAGAAAACTAGTCTCAAGAGAGGCACTTCGGCCAGGACGCAACCTTACACTCGCAAACCACGACCTGCCACGGCGGTGACTGCGTCTCCGGCAGCTTCACGTTTGTCCACTTCTCCGTTAAAGACACCCAGAACTGAAGAGTACTTGGAGACGTTGATCACACCAAGAACTTCTCCGTTGATGACCCCCAAAAGAACTTCCCCAGTGGCAGAACCTTCCAATTTAGTGGCAGTGGCTGCTGCTCACAAAGTACCTTCTCCCAAAATCAAAGTTCAAGAAAGATCGGGCATGTTACAAAGTTTACTGGATTTGTCCAAGCAAGAACTGGCTCGATTTAGTCCGTTACGTACCCCTGCACGACGTGTCATGCCTGTCCTCAAACTAATACGACGTAAAGACAATCAGTGGCGACGCGTTCCAGTATAAAAAAGGCCTGTGACCAAGTCGGGTATCAGTGTTTTTTGGTGCTCCTGAAGACTCAAAGATGTCACCCTCCAGAAAACCCCAAGGAAAGAAAAGGAAAGGACTGCCACCACGTTTAGCCAAACATGGGGACATGTTATCTGTCCTGTCCAAAGCTTCTCCACCCCTACGAAAAAAACTCATTCAAACAGCCTCCAAAGAGGTCATCGATACCGTGTGCGAATGTTGTTTGAACGTTTTGAAAGGCACGATCCCTTTGTCCAAACACTAGAAACAATGCTTAGGCAAACATCGTCACGTTCTTCGCCAAATGGTTCAAAAGAAAATTCCCATTCGTCAAAAAAAGAAGATGTTAGTGCAACGTGGAGGTATTTTACCTCTCTTGTTAGGCCCCATACTGAAAGGAGTCTTGGGAACCATGTTGGGAGGACTGATGGGAGCAAGATAAAAAGGCCTCGGAAGTTCCAAGATCTCAGAATCGACCCCTGACAACCCCATGGAAGGACGAAAACTAGCTTTAGCGCCTTACAAACGATGGATGGAATACCATCGGTGGCAAGAACAACACACCCCGCATTTACCTCCCAATCCCCATTTGAGCGAGATGTCCCAGTTACAACACGAATTGCAGTCCTTGATGGATCGCCAAGATTTGTCCGAAACAGAAAAATCGCAAAAGTACGGTCAGCTCTTGCAACGACTGCAACTCTTTCACCAGAAAGCTTTAGACGAAACAGCTCTACCCACTCTGAAAGATTTTAAGACCTTGATGAAACGTCCAGCACCAGTACCAGTACCAGTACCACCAGTACCCGTGACCAAGACAGAGAAAGGAGAAGAAGAGGAAGGGTTTCAAACTCCACCAGAAAAAGTACGCAAGTTAACAACACCACCTACCTCCAGAATTGGATGGATTAAAAAGATGATGGCCACCCCTTCTTCCTCACAAGAGAAAAAGAAAGTGAAGACAGAAGTGAAGACAGAAGTGAAACAAGAACCGATATCCCCCGCTCAGACATCCTTCTCCTCTTCGACACCTATTGCTGGCCGCACACGCAAAGCATTGCAATCCAAGAAAATACCCCAAGAGAAAAAGAGTAGCCTCCTCCAATAGTGGGTGTCTTATTAACACACCAACCAACACACCAAAAATGGAAAAAGTCTTAGCCAGCATTTACTACGATCCCTCGCATCCTGCAGGTTACGCAGGAGTTCAAAAATTGTATCGTGCTGCCAAAACGCGACTGAAAAGTCTCCGTTTACCTCAAGTGCAACGATAGTTACAAGAACAAGCTACCTACACTTTACACAAACCCATTCGACGCAAGTTTGCCAGAAGTCGCACCCGAGTGGAAGGCATCGATCATCAATGGCAAGCCGATTTAGCCGATGTCTCTCATTTGGCCAGCTACAATCGTGGCTACAAATATTTGTTTTGTGTCATCGACGTCTTTTCCAAATTTACCTGGGTCGTGCCCTGGACTTCCAAATCGAGCAGCGAGTTAGTGCGAGCCCTGCAACGGGTGTTGAAACAAAGCGGTCGTCACCCTCTTCAATGGCAAACGGACAAAGGCACCGAATTTCTGAACCAAGCTTTCCAAAAAGAATTAAAGAAACGTGACATTCATTTTTTTACCACCGAGAATCCCGAAACCAAAGCCAGCATCGTGGAACGTTTTCAACGCACTTTGAAAGAACGCATGTGGAAATATTTTACGCATCAGCACACTCTGATGTACATCGACATCTTACCGCACCTGGTGCAAGCGTACAACCAATCTTACCATCGAAGCATCGGACGTGCCCCGCAAGACGTGACTCCCGACAACGAAGTGTTGGTGTTTGAGCGTCTGTTTGGTACGTCCCCGACGAGGGCTGTCCCCGAGAAAAGTGGAATGTTGGCTGTAGGAGATTGGGTGCGCATTGGCAAAACCAAACGCACTTTCGACAAAGGTTACTTACCTAACTGGACGACCGAATTGTTTCGCGTCACTGGACGAGTGCATGGCCGTCATCCTGCCGTCTATAAATTGGAAGACATGAACGGAGAAGTGCTCAAAGGAACGTTTTATTTGCCCGAGTTACAACGTGTCACCAAAAAAGAAGACGACGTGTACGACATCGAAAGCATTCTCGAACGCAGAACCCGTAAAGTGGGCAAACGACGTGTCAAAGAAGTCAAAGTACGTTGGAAAGGATATCCACCCAGTTTCGATTCTTGGATCGACGCTTCGCAAGTCATTGACTATAAAAAGAAGTGACCATCATGCCCTTTCACACAGCAGACGCAGCTACGTCGACCACTCCTCCTTCACCTAGTTCTTCTGTGCAAGATTTACAAAAACAACCCTTGTGGGTGTGGTGTGGAGAACGTGTGCCTAAAACGCAAATCGTCATTTTTCTGCCAAATCTTCGTGGTGTATTGTGTCATCGGGGCAGCCATCGCCAATTTGAGTTTGCAACAAGGAGACAAACAATTGTGGACCATTTTATTGAGCAGTTGCATCGGTTACCTGCTTCCCAATCCCTCCCTGAAATTCACCTCGAACGGGAACCCCGGGAACCTTGTGTCCAGTGCCAGTGCCAGTCATCACTTCAACCACAACCAGAACCCCATTTTAGACGGAGACACGCCTCTGACGTCCAGTAATATTCCCTCGGACAGCCACAGAACTCTGGAATTATGAGTCACCAAAACCAATTTTACTTAACCTTACCCAGTGACAGTTCCATGGAGGTGTTTCCCAAGAACACGTTGTGCTGTTACACGGCCAAATTACCTCAGGCCATCCAGTTAGATCACGAAGCCCATTGGGAAGTGGCTTTAGTAGAAATGATTCACCCGACCCAAGTCCTCAATGTCCTTCCCAATCAAAATTTTTTTGATGTGGAAGTTCATGACGAGCAAATGCAACAGTGGATGGATAGCAATGTCAAATATGACAAGAAAACCCGTACACAAAAGTACACCACCTATCACTTGTTCATTCCCCCAGGCTATTATTTTAGTGGTCAACATTTGGTCAGCACCATAACCTCCAGGTTTAATGTCGTGTTTCTGAAAGCTTTGGAGCATGTCAACAAAAATGTCACCATGGAGTACCACAAAACAGCTCGTCGCTTCTTGTTGAAATTTGAACGGAGTAAAATCCTGTCCATTTTATTTTGTCCTGAATTGTATGACATGTTGGGCGGAGACATGGACATGAGAAAGACCATGATGAAGAAAAACGAATTACCCATCGTTTACGACAACGAGTCTTTTAGCAAGTTATTTCGTGCCCCGGTAGAACTGAACCAAGGACTGAATTTGATGTTCGTGTATTCCGATGTGGTGGAGTACAACGTGGTGGGACACACCTCCGTACCGTTACTGCGTGTCATTCCTTTCAAAGTGGATTCTGCCACGAACGCTGACGAGGAAGGTGGAAACACTTACCACGTCCACCGCGAATTTGTCCATCCTCACTATTTGCCTGTCAGTAAGTCGTATTTGGACACGGTCAACATTGCTATAAAAGGAGATCTGGGACAAAATATTCCATTCACCAAAGGAAAAGTCACGGTGAAACTCCATTTTCGAAAACGGTTCTCTCACGACTCTTAAGTCATGTATCCAGTGTACCAAGGGGTTGCTCGACAGCGAGGACACGGCTTAGGAGATATGTTAAAATCGGCCTTTCGTTCGGTGGCCCCGGTGTTGAAACCGATGGTGACACGCGGATTGCACGCCTTGAAAGATGCGGCACTGACGCAAGGCAAAGAATTTCTCCAAAATGTCATCATCGACAAACAAAACCCTAAAGAAGCCTTCATGAGGGCAGGCAAAAATGTCTTGCTGCAAACGGGCAAAGACATTTTAGGCCAACGAGAAACACCTATAAATGCCCTGCACGCTAACGAGTCAGGCATTCAGCAAGGACAAGGCAGAAAGAGACGACGAAGAAAACACCCTTTCACCAGACTTCAAGCGAGAAAGGCCAAGAAAAGAAGAACCGTTCGAGACTTAGACGTTTTCGATTATTGAGAAAAGAGACAAAAAAAATGATGCACCGAGAATCTTGCGCTTGTTCCAAGACGGAACTGGATCTGTTTGCCATGCCCCCCACGATGATGACGATGCAAGAATCCCAGTGGGTGGAATTTCACCCCGTCTCCTCACTGACCGATTCCGCTCCCATCGAGTTTGAAATCAAAGGACAGCCCGAAGATTACATCGATCTGAATAGCAGTTACTTGTACCTGAAAGTCAAAATTCTAGATAAGACTGGAGGTGCTATAGACGATGAAGCAGTAGCTCCCGTCAACAATTTCATGCATTCCTTGTTCAGTGGAGTGGACTTGTACTTGAATAACAAACTGGTCAGTAGCAGCATGGATACTTACCCTTATCGTGCCTACCTGGAAAATCTCTTGACGTACGGAATAGATGCCAAGAACACTCATCTCAATGCCTGTGTGGTATGGGAAGCTGACGAACCTACCAAGTTTGAAATATTGGAAACTGATGAAAAGAAAGACAACAATGATGGATTTCTAGAACGAAGAAAGAGAATCACGGGAGCCGACACAAGTTTAGAACTGATGGATCGTTTGCATTTGGACATGTGGTTGCAAGAAAAGTATTTGCTGAACGGGGTGGATGTCCGCCTGAGACTGAATCGTAGCAGTGCCGCTTTCCATTTGATGGCTGATAGTGACGGTTACAAAACCAAAATCCTAGAAGCCAGACTGTACGTACGCCGTGTGGAAGTGTTACCTAAAGTGGGAAACGACATCAGTCAGACGTTGAGTAGAACGACCGCCAAGTATCCCATACGACGCGTGGAAGTGAAAACCTTCACCATTCCCAAGGGACAGCGATCCATGATCGAAGATCATCTGTTCCAAGGACAGTTACCCAAACGTTTGATCGTTGGTATCGTCGAGAATACAGCCTTCAACGGAGCTGCCGAAAAAATCCTTTCTACTTTCAACACTTTGGCGTGTCCAAAATCGAAGTCAGTCGCGATGGCAAGACCTTGTGTACCCGACCTTTCGAACCTGACTTTACCAAGAAGAATTACTTGAGATCGTACTTGTCCCTGTACGAAGCCACCGGACAGTTAGGAACCAATACCAGTCACGGTATTACGTACGAGGATTATGCAGGAGGCTACGCTTTGTGGGCTTTCGATTTCACTCCAGACCAAGGCAGCGACGAGGGACATTTCCACCCTATAAAATCCGGCCAGATTCGTGTGGAAATTCAGTTTAAAGACCGAGACCCTGATGAAACGGTGAACGTCATCCTGTATGCAGAATTCGATAATACCATAGAAATCAACAGTTTGAGAGAAGTCATCCTAGATTACTAGAAACCATGGAAGACTGTTATCCCTCTTTACCTAGTGGAGAAACTTTTAGTGTTGGATTATTGTTAAAAAATGTTAGAGTTCTTGTTGTTTAGTGTTAAGTGATTTTTGAATTAAAAAATGTTGTTTTTTGAAAAAAATTGTTTGATGTTATATTGTTGGATTATTGTTAAAAATGTTAGAGTTGTTGTTTAGTGTTAAGTGATTTTTGAATAAAAAATGTTGTGTTTTGAAAAAAATGCCTTTGTCTTTTGTTTAGCTATAAGAATGTTGGATTGATGCTCTTTCATTTCTTACTATCCCTCTCATGACACTCACTAAACGTTGCGACTCGAAAACCGTGTGGGGGATGTTTTCCTTCACGTCCGCGCTTTAACTTTAAGAACCGGGTTGTTCCCAGTCTAACCATCCATTGTCGACTCATCCTCCTAAGAAGATGTGCTCCAAACTAGCTAAACTCAACGAAGCCTACGTGAATTTGCATAGGGTCAGACACAGTCTGATACCGAAGCCAGAAGAAATAGAGAATGTGAGAATGTTAAAAATCACTGAAGACCTGATAGAAGAGCTCTTCAGAGAAGAAATGAACAGGGAAAAAGAAGAATGGACAGAGAAGTACAGACTTCAGAGACAGCAGCAACAACAACAACAAGAGCAGCAGCAGCAACCTGAAGCTGACAGAGGCTTTGTCGATTGTCGTATCGACACCAAAGAGTTCTTCTTCTCTTTCCGAAGAAGCAGACCTATCGCCAGAAAGTCTATCCTCAGAGGACATCGCATTCTTAGAAACTAAAAAGAATGCCATAGCAAACAAAAAAAACAGCCCTTTTCAGGGCTACCCAATACTCTAGAAAAGAAATAACAATCGATTTGCCAATGTGTGTTGGTAGAGTAGTGTGAAAATAAACACTAACTCTTTATTGATAGTGAGAGTGTATGTGTTTGTGTGTTTGTGTTTGTAAGTGGTTAAGTAAGTTGGTATGGATAGTAGATTAAAATGATGTCTTTTTTTTTGGTGTTTGAGGTGTAAATTTGGGGTTAGATTGGATTGCTTTGCGTATGTGGATAGTCTATTGAAGTGATTTATAAAAATTTTTAAAATAGTGATGGGTAGCATAAAAAGTGAGTGTTTCTTTTAGGTCCGCGCGTTGTTGTTTTTTTGGTCATGATGTAGGTAAGATCAATTTTATGTTTTTAGGGGATGTTTTCCTTCACGTCCGCGCTTTCACTATAAATTGAAACTCGTTCGGCAGTCCAGCTACCCTTGTTGATTGATCAACACCAAAAATGAACACGAGACTGGAGAAACTGTTGGAACTTCATGTGCATCTGGAATATGCCAGGCGCATATTAAATGAACTGGCCGCGGAAGCCATTGTGGAGGAGGGAAGGATAAGAGAGGAGAAGGAAAGAAGAAACAAAGAAGAGGAGGAGAGAAGATATAAAGAAGAAGAGGAAAGAAGATACAAAGAGGAGGAGAGAAGATACAAAGAAGAGGAGGAGGAGGAAAAGGAGAGAAGAAGAAGAAATTTCAGAATCCCAGAGAGCGAAAATTGGGATTCTGAAGCGACATATCCTGCCTCTGCTCTCTCCCCCAAAAAGGTAAAAAGTAACTGGGGGACAAGATGTGTATGTGGCGCCAGGCCTGGAAGGTGCCACCATTAACCAGGTGTCCATGAAGTTCCAAAAAAAACAGCCCTTTTCAGGGCTACCCAATACTCTAGAAAAGAAATAACGATCGATTTGCCAATGTGTGTAGGTAGAGTAGTGTGATTATAAACACTAACTCTTTTTTAAGATAGTGTGAGGGTATGTGTTTGTGTGTTGGTGCTTGTAAGAGCTAAGGTATGTTTGTGGCAATAGTAGATTATGGGTTTCTTTATTGTTTCTTAGCGTAGGTGAAGAGTATAGTTAGGGTTCTGTAAGCGCTCACGTACGATTGTGTGGATAGTAGATTATGGATTAGTTTATTGTTCTTAGCGTATGTGGAGAGTATAGTTTGGGTTTTGTAACCGCTCACGTACGATTGTGTGGATAGTAGATTATGGATTTGTTTATTGTTTCTTAGCGTATGTGTTTGTGTGTTTGTGTTTGTGTGTTTGTGTTAGTGTGTTTGTGTTTGTGTTTGTACCCGCTCACGTACGATTGTGTGAATAGTAGATTATGGATTTGTTTATTGTTCTTAGCGTATGTGAAGAGTATAGTTTGGGTTTTGTAAGCGCTCACGTAAGATTGTGTGGATAGTAGATTATGGATTTTGTTTATTGTTTCTTAGCGTATGTGGAGAGTATAGTTTGGGTTTTTATTATATGAAATGAGAAAGTATAGTTTGGGTTTTGTTATATGAAATGAAAAAAGTAGGGGGATGTTTTCCTTCACGTTCGCGCGTTGTTTGGTCATGATCTAGGTAAGATCAATTTTACGTTTTAGGGGGATGTTTTCCTTCACGTACGCGCTTTAAGTATAAGAACCCACAGTATTCGTCGTTCAAACCATTCTGCAAAGAATAAAAAAGAAGATGGCTTCTAACCAAATGGACAAAATACAAACATTACAAGACGTTTTAGACAACTTAGGAATGATGGAGCAGATGTTAATAAGACTGGTTGAAGACCATTATTCCTATAGTCCCCATCGTGTAAAGATGGAAATTAATAACTTAAAAAAGGTAAAGGACAAGATTAGTGGTGTCATGAAAGAGATAAAGGAGGAGAAGGAGGATGAAGAGGAAAGAATAAGAATAAGCAAATGGAACGAAAAGATTGAAAAAGAAGAAGAAAATGAGAAGAGGAAGAAAGAAGAGGAGGAAGAGAAGAAGAAGAAAGAAGAGCAGGAGAAAAAGAAAGAGAAGAAGAGAAAGAGTGTTGGAGATAAAATAAGAACTTGGTGGAGAAAAAGAAGAAATTAGAAGCAGAAGAAGACGAAAACCCAAAGGCCCTTTTCAGGGCCAGCCATATTTCTCGAAAAGAGATAGCCTTTCCATTGCCTACCCCTTTTTGTAAATTTAAATTTAAATTTAAATTTAAAAAAATTAAAAAAAAAAATCCCATATTCAATTCCCCTTGTCCCTAGACAGACCCAGACTCTATTCCCCATGTTCAATTCCCCTTGTCCCTAGAGTGACCCACGATTTTTCTCCATGTTCAATTCCCCTTGTCGCCAGAGTGACCCACGATTTTTCTCTATGTTAAATTTCCCTTGTCGCCAGAGTGACCCACGATTTTTCTCCATGTTAAATTTCCATTGTCGCTAGAGTGACCCAGGGGTCTCTGTAATGCTAATTCCCATTGTCGCTAGGGTGACCCCATTTACTACTAACGGCGGCAGTATGCGAAGGCAAGTCGACATTATTGTCAAATTTGGTCTAATACTGTTGAGCGGGTTTTGAGAACAAGCTTTTGAGATGGTTTCTATTTATAGCAATGGCAGCCATATTTGAAGGTGGATTAGCACACTTTGTAAAACGTAAAAGTTTGTCAGGTCATGACACTAGCTGCTAAATCTAGTTGAAATCTGCCCAGTGGTTTTTACAAAGAAATTGAGAAAGGCCAATATTGATGGACTACAATTGGTGTCTTACCTCGCTTAGTCTTAAGACGAGGTAATCTTGCAGAGGATTTAGGATGGATATGGTTACCGGAAATAGATGGGAAAATACGTAACTATTACGGAGGATGATGGCTTCACCGCGTTTTAATGCTTTATGTTTCAATTGTACTTCAGTCATAAAACCTACGATATATTCCATGTATTATGTTGGCCAACCGGATCAAAAAGTAGGTCGCAGTGATATAATTTTCATCAAATAGCTTTATTGATATTCAAACTCCAGTGTGAGCGGTTTCATTCTCCGTTGGACACAATAGTATCATCTGCATCTAATGGCTTTCAATGCAGAGCTGATCCCATTCCCCATTTAATGGGGCAATAACACTAACGATCTGCGCACAATATATTTTTAACGCAAGTTCAGTGCTGTCGAGTGTTCTCTCTAAGTTGTTTATTCACTTCTACTGAGTTCAGGCTCATGGGCTGAATCTAAATTTTAAAATCCATTTAGAAAATTAGGACCCCATTCCACCTTTCGCTCTGATTTCAAGTCTTATGCCTATAACGGTTTAGGAGATGTCATATCTTTTAAACAAGAGTTCACCTTTGGGATTGACACTCCACTCTCCAAACATGATTTCCAGGAATTCAAGATACGACCTTTTCTTTTTTAAACATCTTCGGTATTCTTGAGCGATGCGATTTTCAAATGATTTATGCACCAATAATAGAGTTCTGGTACAAGCCAATGCCAAGATGACTTTCCAATCAGGAGAATTCGTGAGAAGATTTCACTGCGGCAGCAATTTTGGACATCTTCGGGGCACCGATTTTATTTATGACCAGCTAGATATCATAAGAAGCCTTTAGATGGAAACCCTATGTCGATATGATCATAAATTTTGGAGGAGTACGAAAACAAGATCTAAGAGATGTCCGCCATGGCGGCCACAGTGAATGTCAGATTGATATAATTTTAATTAAGGACCAGCTAGACACCATAAGAAATATTATGCTGAAAACTCTTGTCGATATGACTTTCAGGGGTACCGACAAGACTATTTTAAAGATGGCTGCCATGACGGCCATATTCTAAGTTTAGATCGGCCCCACTTTTATTTAGTACCAACTAGAAGGTATACGAAGTCTTCTGATGAAAACCCAATATGGACATGAATTTCCATCTAGGAGGAGCAGCGATAAGATTTTAAAATGGCGGTTGTAATGGCCATATTGTATATCAGATTGGCATAACTTTTTTTTAAGACCATCTGTACGCCAAGTCTATAGGTAAAAATCCCATGCTGATATGACTTTCCGTGCTGGAGTAGAAGACAAATAAAGATTTTCAAAATGACTGCTGTGGTGGCCATATTGGATGTCAAATCGGCTAAATTTTTGTTTAAGACCGACTAGACATGATAAGAAGTCGTTTAGTTAAAATCCCACGTGGATATAACCCGCCAATGAGGCTGAGTAGCAATATCACGATTTTCAAGACGGTCACAGTGGTGGATATATTGGCTGTCTGGGCGGCACATGGGACCAACTAGACAGTTCAGGATGAGTAGCGATAAAAACTGTCAGGATGGCTGCCAAGGCGGCAATATTGGACATCATATGGCACCAATTTCATTTGGACCAACGAGACATAACAACCAATCTTTTAGTGAAAACTAAATGTCAATATGACCATTCATTCGGGAGCCACGATGACAAGATTTTCTTACTGGCTTCGATAGAGGCCATATTGGCATCTTCATTAGCCAAGGTTCCGATAACCCTACAGGCTAGCGAAGATGCCATGATGGATGTCTGAGCCGCAATATTTTCATTTAGGTCCAATTAGACCTCGAGATGAAAGTGTATAAAGTGTTAACAAGTAGCTGAGCAATAACAAACTTGTGATAAAGGATTGACGGACGGACGGAGGACTGACAACAGGAGAGCGCATAAATTCTACTGGTTTACGACCAGTAGAGCTGAAAAAATATGTTTCATGTATCCACATACACACAGATGAACGAACTTGAAAACAGAATTACCGCATTGTTAAAGAAAAATCTTTTGTAATCATTCAGAATACCAAACTTTGCCAAAATCCATTTCAGCTTCAGGGTTTCAAAACTATGGTATGCGGAATGATAAAATTTTTAAGAAGCAAGTTTTAAGCGGAGTGACGTTTCATTTGTTTATTAATATTAGTGAAGAATCAAATTTATTTAGCTGTCAAACATTTGCAACATAAAGGTAGACTATCACATCGAGCTGTATCTTGTTTTGATTTTGACGCAAATTCTATAATAATTACATCTTGCTACAGTGTTGTTGAGACTTTTCATCATCGGAGCATGTAGAGGGAAGTAGGGTGGGTGGGTGGGGTGGGGGGAAACGCCCCCATGGGGCAAAACGCTCCCCAACCATTATGACGCCCCTGCGGTAGAAACTGGGCTGGTCTTTATACAGCAAGCTTGTCCAGGTTACACAGGCCTTGTGAATGGTAGCCATTGTTGGATGCAGCCTCACGCATGGTTTTTATGCATGAGTATTATTTTTTGGCATCTTCCTGTAAAAGTGTTCAATCCATTTGTTTGTAGTATTTTTGACTGGAACTACCTAAAGAAAACAGGGTACGTATGTTTTTAAACATTATAGTACAGAGATGCATTATCTATACTATTTCATGATTTTCAGCAGTGGTTAATTCCACCTATTGTTAAATTATCAATGCTGTACGATAGGGGCAAGACGCCCCCTACAGGGGGCATATTTTCCCATAACTGTTTAAATGTTGTACAGTTTTTAACTAACCGTTCATACGCCTAAAATTATTCTATACTTTTTTGCAGATGGTGCGAACTCACAGAAGGAAAACTGATCGAGGAAATTATGGGACACTAGCTCTAAAAGCGGCTCTTGAAGTAATTCATTCTGGAACTTCACTGAAAGCTGTTGCCAGGAATTATGGAATTGCTGCTAAAAGTTTGCGAAAACAAAAAGATTTGAAGGTTTCGCAACCTAGAGTGTCCAAACTGGGAAGTGAGACTACTGTTTTCAGGCCTGTTTATGAGTTACTTCTAGTTGAGCACATCCAGTCCATGGAAAAGGCATTATCTGGACTTACCACTATTGATGTACAGCGTTTGGCATACAATTTAGCAGTTCATCCATCCATTTCAAGGCAATGAGGCAGGTATTGATTGGCTGAAAGGCTTTATGAAAAGGCATCCAAATCTAGCCATCAGAGCTCCAGAGGCAACTAGTGTCGGCAGAGCCGTGGGCTTTAACCGGACACAGGTAGTCAATTTGTACCAATTATATAAGGAATCTCTTGACTCAACGCTTGCTGATGGTCTCAGAATACGGAACATGGATGAAGCAGGCACTATTTTTATCCATAAGCCAGTAAACATCACTGCATCAAAAAGTGTTAGGTCATTTGGTAAAGATACAAGCGGTGAACGTGGTCAAACTGTTACTGTAATATGTGACATGAAAACGGCCATACCTTTGCACCGGCAGCATTTATCTACCCACGTAAACGAATGGTTCCATCACTAATGAATGGCGCACTAGCCGGAGCACTGGGCTTGTGTAGCCCAAGTGGGTGGACAGACAGTCATATTTTCTTGCAATGGCTGGAACATTTCACTTGTTTTATGAAATGTACGAAGGTCTCTTCATACATTCTTCTTCTTGATGGGCACCATAGCCATAAAACTTTGGAAGCTGTTTTCTATGCGCGCGAGAAAGGAATTGTGTTGATAACCTTTCCTCCCCATTGCACACATCGGTCCCAGCCTCTTGATGTCACTTTGTTCAAGGCACTAAAAAGTGCTTTCAATTTGGAGTCTAGAAACTGGACGACAAGCAATCCAGGAAAACGAATAAGTGTATTTGAAGTTGATAAAACATTTCTGCAACATATAACCGATCTGCCAGTTACAAAAATCTACCACTGGTAATAAAACCTGTGGACTTTGGCCGTTTAATCCAAAGAAGTTCACATATGACGATTTCACTCCTTCTGTGGTAACTGATGAACCTCAGCCAGTATCAGATAGGCCTAATGCGTGTCAACAAGCAAACTTTTGTCACCACAACTGATTGAATCAAATAAGACATCACCTGTCAGTTACTGGCTGCATAGACATGCCCGATGGGTCTGGTGATGCAGAAACATCTGTTAAAGAGGTCAAGACAGCTGAAACGCAATCAGTTGGTATTCCTATAGTTATTGCAGGTGGGGCAGGCGATACAGAAGCATGAAATAAAGGAAATAGGTCATTTGATGATCAGCCACTTAGTAACGTCATGATAACTTCTGACAACGTAGAAACATTGACTGAACAAAGAAAAACCGTTGAATTTCTGCTAACTGGTAGTTCTACAGCCACTGTGGATGGGCCGGATAATCCAGAGACAGACAACATAATTTATCCTCAGTTACCTGATAATCAACAAACACATCACTCTGCCATCACCATCGAGGAGACAGGCAATCGGTAAATGTTTGACGAAGCTATTCTTGCTGGAAGAACAGAAAGTGCTACCTTTGGGGTATCTCATAACAAATGCAAAAATGCAGACGATTCAGCATTTATGAACACATCGCTTAAACTTTCGCCAAAGCCTAGAATATACAGTCAGGCCACAAGAAAGCAAAAGGCAGAATCAGCCATGAGCTTACCACCATCACCGTATAAAAAGACTTATTGAAAAGCAAAGAAAGATCGTAACAAATACAAAAGGCAAATGTGATAGGACTGTACAGGAACGTGGGAGCAAACGGAATGAAACCAAAGTTTCAAAAGAGAAAGAAATGCAGAAGAAAAAGAAGAAGACATGGAGAGAGGACAAAACGATAAGTAGAAAAACCATCTAAGAATATGAAGACAACTTGCGTAGAGGATCATGAAAAGTGAAAAAGGCTTCGGGTCCAAAGTCAGTTGCTAAACATGATCTTGCTTTGTCAGCAGACACAACACATAATAAACACAACATTTATGGAAACTGTGAATCTGAATATGGAGGAAGTGATGATCCCTTAATAGAAGATTCCTGGTTGCAGTGCAAGGAATGTTCCAGGTGGTGCCATGAATCCTGTGGTACCACCCTCAATATGCAATTTTTCTGTGCTAAATGCGAGTAATAAAGAATTTACTAGGAACATTCACGACTTTTGGGCTTTGTCTTTTTCTTCATTAACTATGGAAATTAGGGACTATTTAGACTTGAGCATTATTGAAGCTGCTGTCTTATCCGCATTGCTGTGCTAATTTGAATGATGCAACAGTATATAGTTTTAGCATCTTTGCCATATATAACATGTCCATATAGGAACAGTGGCGTCGCTAGGGGGGTGCGGAGGGCGCGGACCGCACCGGGTGACACCATCTCAGAGGGGTGACACCAAAATGAAAAATTGCAAATTTTACAGAGCACACGCTGCTCGGTCTAGTCGGATTTCATAAGCGGATAACCAATCATAGTTAAATACATGGCTGGCACGCACAGCAGTGGCGTCGCTAGGGGGATGCGGGGGGTGTGGACTACACCGGGGGACACCATCAGAGGGGGTGACACCAAAATGACATTACTAAGGATTCTGTATGGTCTGTTACGGAAGGAGGACCATGGGGGTGACACCATGAGCTACCGCACTTGGTGACACCAACCCGAGTGACTCTACTGGGTAAAACCCCTGGATTGTTACGATATATACTGTTCTGTTGTGCTTTCGGTCTAACAGCGTTGCAGATACGGATTTGCTCTTGCTCTGTAAGTTTTAGAAAATGTATGGGACAGGCAAGTTGATTTTTTTCTTCTCAAATGGAGCATGGGTTTTGGACAGTAAATGACCCTTTATCGTACGCTCTACTAACTGAATAGACGGTCTTCTTTCAAACCAATTATAGCAATTAATTACATTCAATTTTATACAGAAAAGTCATTAACTTTCAGTACATTCAAACTCTGTTTTAATTTAATACAATAAATTATTTATGTATTGAACTTAAGTGATAATTTATGGATATATTTTTACGAAATCGAAGATTTGGTCTCGAACTAATATGCGGGCTAGATTGCTAATATTCACAGGATGTATTTTAACAACAAAATTCTAAACAGTATTATGTTCACTCGTTATTTTCTACTTGAACAATCGCAAGAATTTAAAATGTAAACGAACATGTAGGGTAGAGGGGGGCAAAACGCCCCATTTAACAACTTTATGTAACTTATGGCATGATTTACATGATTGTGTTCTCTATTGGACAATTTATTTAAAGTATGCGTTACGTCTAACGTAATGGAATAATGTTTGTTTACAATGAAGAAACCATTTACGAAAAAAAATAAAAAATGGTAAAACTTTATAAAAGGGCATTTTGCCCTTATGGTGGGGCAACACGTCCCCTCCGGGGCATTTTACCCCACAATGCATTCGACATCCGTAAAAGTCTGCAAAACTACAGGGATACTATTGAACTGTAAAATCAAGTATTATTCCTATACAATCGCACATCTGCATGGTTTCTCTTCATTAACTTTTCTTAACGTACCGTCAGCGTGTCACGCCGTAAAACTATACTACTCTACCAACTAATATAAGGAACTATTTTTAATACGCCATCTTAGGCCAGTCAAATCATGGTTTTCAGCCACATTTCGCCCGTAAAATTGCATCACATTTGCCACCATGGCAACATAAATGGTACCTGCCGACGACGGAACAATCCTTTCACGTTTATTCCATTGTGTAATTTACGTCTCCAACCATAAATACTGCAACTGTCACACAACCAATGTACACTATTAGATTTTAATGGGAAATATTGAACTCCAGGGACACTCATGCGGCTGTGACCCGAATCCACCAAAAAATAAACCATGGCCTCATAGAAACTCACTAACACTTCACTCGGTGACGTTTGCATCTAGTAATTGGCTAATTATTGCGGACTGAGGAATATTTCCACTTGACCGAGTTCCCATAACCAAACAAGTAATCACAAAATCTAAGAATTTCTTAAAACGAAGCGCTATAACCAAATGAGCATACTCCAAATTTGTTACAATATCTAGGTCTAGCCTCAGTTGTATACATGGAGATTTTGCAGAAGGGCTGTATAATATCTTTCATAAAACTCCAAATTTCTAATTAATTTTTTAAAAAAATCCATTAAAAATGTAAAAGAATGTCCGAATAAATGGGGATATGTAATAAATAAAAAATCACGTGTTTTGTTCCGACTCTGGAGAAAGAACTCGTTTGATACGGCGTAGGAGCGTACCTCACGGCCTCTACATATTCCTACGCCGTATCAAACTAGTTTTTTTTCTTCTTCCGCCAACTCGAAACAAAATACGTGTAGTTTGGTCCATTCGTTTGTCCATATCTCTTTTTTGCACTGTTTTGAGTTACATTAATCATGAGCGCTTTAATTACCATGCATGTTCTAGTGGATTTTCCTTGACAATGTTACAACTCAGGTCCAAGAACCAAAAGGTTTCTATCTGACAAAGCCACTGCCATAGTCGTCTGGCCAACCAATTTAACCACTCGCAATTATGCTTGCTTTCAAAGGTTTATAATTGGCTCTAATCAGTGCGCTCATCCATAGTTGGACTCCAGCTTTTTCCAGCTTAAGTAAAGTATCACTTCTCGATTGTCTTAAAACAATAGAAAAGAGTGAGAATAAACAAGCTTTGTAAAATTCAACAAATAATTTATTTGCCTAGAATGCAAAGTGAAAAAGTGGCTAAAGAAAGGCTTACGGTATTGTGAGTTAAATCCCAAATACTCCTGGAATTACAGACACATGTCCTAATTGATTTAAGTTCTGAATAAACTTTAGTGGAAATCCAAATAAAATCCAACGCTGAAGGCGTTGATGTGCCCGTGGTGGCCCGTATCATGGTGATGTACCAACAGTCTTTTGTTGAATCACAATAATACAATCCTAGAATTGAATCTTTATTTGAAATTTCACCATAAATTCAGCATAACATAGCCCAAGACCGTATAAATGTTTCCCTTGCATTGAATCTGCGTCATTAAAATTTAACTGCCTAGTAGAGAAACCAACGATAATAATTAAAGTCTGTTTTTTCCCCAATTTTATGCTGAAAAGAATTCTTAGCAAATTTTCAAACTCTGAGCTCAGGCTGGGTTTTTTGCTCAGATTGTAATGAGTACGCCTGCAGACCAATAGTATAGTCGCCAAACGTCTCGAGAACAAAATTTTGAACCCATGCTCAGAAGTTTAAAACCTTAGCATATGCTTAGAGTTTCTCATTAACATTAAATGTTGTCCGTGTAGGTTCAAGTTTCAAACTCATCCGTGCCTGCCATTATTATTATCTACTTGTTCGAAGCGCGTGCTATCAATTCCGCACCTAAAGAATCGAGTGCTAATTACAGCAACACAATTTTCAAAGTCAGATCTGTAAAAGGACTGATGTTACATCACAAGTACATTGTCCCTTATATTTTTGAATTACAAATAGGATAAGCTCTCAAAAGAATAATTTTAGTAAAATTGTACTCTTCATTATGAACCAGTTATGGCCCTCAAACTTATATGTGCTCTAATTTATACTTTTTTTAGACTTGTTCCCGTTACTTCAATATAATTATCATAATTATTATTGAGTTTTAAAAACCATTGCTGATGCCGTCATCATAGGAAAAGTGACCACCATGTTCTCGCTTATCTGCGTGCTAGTCAAAAACAAAGCTTCACCCATGCTGTGTTTTATACATTTATTTATAAATATTTGGACAAGACATTGCATAACATAAACAATAAACTACAATATTTATCTTAATTTACCAAGTGAAGATAGTCACACTGAGGTTTACAAATAAGCATCAGCACCATTTAACAACAAAGGTAATATATGTTGGTACATTAATGCAGTATTTTACATCTAGATTTTACAACATAATAATAAGCAAAAATAACCTACAATTAGTTCAAACAGGGTCTTTACTCAAATAAAGCCCGAGTACAAACATAAACTGTAATCTGTCATTGCAAAGCGTGCCAACGGATCTACGTTGTCTGTTCTACTGACTACTCTGAACAAACGGATGTACCCAGATTATTATCACATTATGCAATCACTGATCTGGGATTGTGATGTTTGTAGTTGTAATCCATCTATAAACAAGTATACAGACAGTGTATGCTCTTTGTTCTAAATTTTTTGGTAATTACAATTCATCAATTTTTCAATACTTTCACCTATATCACTGAAATGTATATTTAATTAGGGCTGTTAATTACAATTACATTTGACCCCCCTAAAATTTACTTAATTCTCTATACACTATGAGGTCCCTCTATTATGCAACTGTCTTATTTATTTAAAAAATTGTTTATTTTGTACACTTTCTATTAAAAATAGGCAGCTAAGAACTGTTACTAAGAGGTCATTTCTACCAAACAAAACTTGTAAACCCAAACTTTTACAAAAAACTGAGGCAGACCTTGGAAAAGTGGCCCTTTTATGAATAAACTGAGGTAGACCTTGGAAAGCTAGCCCTTTATGAATAAACTGAGGCAGACCTTGTAAAAGTGGACAAGAAAACATTTTCTACTCTAACTGAGGTGGTTACATCCTTGTTTGTACTATAATGTCTGAGCAAAAAAAAAACAAGTGAACTTTGGAGAGGAACGTACAACACTAAACTCGTCCACATGAGCAGATGCCCCAGTAAAAGCCTCCCATTTTAAGACAGTACCTAAACAAGCATTTCTACCAAATATTTGTTATCATAATTAAAAATTTGCATTCAGGAAACTTTAACCCAAAAATATGTATCCAATTTGCATACAGGGATAAAAAAAATGTTTGCGTATCAGTTATACAACAAATTTATAATAAGCTTGGGGGAATATTTCCTTGCACCATTATAATTTTTTTTACTTATTGCTATAATCAAATATGTTTTTTAACAGGTGCTTCATCTGTCATTAGAGTAACAGCATTGAACTCTTAAAATGAACATGGCACAACAATGTACAGTAAAGTCCTAATTGATATAATGAATATCCGAATTTTGCTCAAATGGAAACTTCTGAATCTGTCAAATACATTAAAATCTGGATAGCAAGTGAATAAAAAATAAGCTTATACCAAAAATATGCATGGACTCTTCAGTACTTTTGTAGCTAAAATAAACAGATAAAACAAAAAAAAAAGAAAACATATGTCCCATACCTACTGTATATACTCACATACAAGACAAGTATATGTACAAACAATGACCCTGATCTGCCATTGCATAATGTGCCGACAGATCAGGGTCTATGTTGTTTGCTTTGCAGATAACTCCTTAACAGCTGCATCAATTTAGATCTCCTGCCACATTATGCAATGTAAGAGCTGGGTTTGTGCAGGCTGATGTTGAACTTGTCTTGTAAATGAGTTGGTACATAAAAATGTCTTTATGTAATGACAGTTCTAAGTAATCAAATGATTTGTTTCATGTTCGTTCTGTTGTGACATTAATCAAGTGATTAGATCCATCAATCTGTTGTGAAACTAACCAAAATTATTAGTTTTACTATCATTCTGTTATGATATTAATCAAGTGATTAGTTCTATCAATCTGTTGTGAAACTAATCCAACGATAAATTTCACTATCATTTTGTTGTGCTATTTTCAAGTGATCAGGTTTTGCTCTCTACTATATTAATTTTTCACATCATTCGTTTCTTTACTTTGCCACCTGTCATGTTTCTACACTGCTGAAATCATAATCAATTAACTTTACAGGTAACTGTGGCAAAGATCAGTTTAAAGACAATAAATGCATAAGACCCGCACTTATATATATTAAAAATGTATGTATCATCCATATTTTAGACACTATAGAATTTACCAGATGTCAGACATTAGTTACTGCATTTTATGTCTGACTTGTTTTATGGGGTATAATGCCATTTTTCATACCCACATTGTTCAAGCTGTAACTCCAACTTGTACAGAACAGGGGAGATGTGTGAGTGACCTGTAAAGGCAAGCACCTTAGACCACTCAGCCACACAGTAACTTTTCTATATTTTAAGGATAAAAAAATGTAACTTTTACTGAATTTAAAATCTTTACCTTTTATTGTGTAGAATTTTTATTGATATTTATTTGGAAGGCTTTAACATCTTAAAATTATTATTTTTTTAAAATTCATTAAATTTATAGTTAAGAACTTTTAATTGGAATCATGTTGCCAGCATGTGCTTAACCCATTACATACAAACATACTGGACTTCAGCTGCAGGAGGACAGTGTCAAAAAGGCACGCAGTAAAGTACTATGTCATTGAAAAAAAATGTATGAAACACATTTCAATTTCATTGTTAATAAGTTAAAAAAATTATGCAAACATATCGTTATCTTCAAAATGACAATCATCATCTATATATTGTAAATGAAAACGTTATAGCTCGGTCTATTCTAAAAACGGAAAATTCAGGAGTGTCATTCTCTCACTTTTCTTGACAAAATTCAGATAATGTTCTAATATACAAGGGATTTAATGAATTGCCCATTAATAATGGCAGGGCTTACAAATGTTGATATTTCAGTCCCATTTTTGAGAAATCAGCATTAATTCTGTAACACAGAGTAGACCATGCATGTACTTTAAAAAAATAATGTCATCAGAGCAAAATCAGTTATAAATTGGATACAGAATATCCAAACTTTAATTTCTTTGGAAGTTTAAAATATGTGTATTAACATACATATACGTCCAATTGACATATCAGATCCCATTATGTACATTTCCCAAAACACAAAAGGTAGTAAAATAAATTGCATCCTGGAAAAAAAACCTCTTTACACTTTAAAAAAAAGACTGTACAAAATATTCTCCCCAAAGGCAATCTGCAAAGTAGATTTTACCAAATACCAAGGGAGATAAATGATTCTCCACTGACAATCTATTACACAGCACTGCCAAATATCAAGGGAGATAACTAAATTATTCACTGGAGGAATTCTGCTTTTATTTTCACTCGTCCAAAGAAATTGAACACTTACATTTCCTCAGCATGTTGACTGGACTGGTAGAAATTAAATTAACAAGGTACATATTCCGTTTTGGTCATCAAATTGTAGATTTTAAGACACCATTGACATCTGCTACTTGGACATTCACACAAATTTGTCTTGAAATTTAACAGAATTTCTTTTTTATTTTGTGGAATATCAGAGTTATCTGACATGACCATACATTTTGTCTTATGAAATCTCACAATAATATTCTTCAACTACTTGAGATGGGGCATTAAAACCAATTTTCAATACAGTATGGCTTCGAACCATTTTTGTAAAAATAATACAATATTTCTTTTAGCTTTAACTAAACTGCCTCTTCCTAGAATCTACTTTAATATCATTTGCAAATTTTCTTCACATACCACCGTTTATTTAAGCTTTTCTTTAGCCAGACCTTTCTGAATCTCGTTCATGTGTTTGAGTTGATTAAAGTTTTTCTGATAGATGATGAATAGCTGGGTCTTTTGCAGGAATAAAATAAGTGACCCTGACCTTGAATAAGATAGAATACAAAAGCAAGTAACTAGTATGTAATTCCACTCCATTTTTTCTGATTTAGATTACTTAAAAGGACGAATTGTGGAAATTAAACATGGTACAGTATCTTGAATCACTACTGTTAAGTATAACCTTAAAAAGCAAGTGGTTTTTCAATAACTATACAATACTAGTGTTAAATATGACCTCAAAAAGCGATAGATTTGTCAAAAATTACAGCATTTAGAATAAAAATAATAATGTAACAGTAATTACACAAGACATGAGAATTTAGTGCAGGATAATTATACATCATAATTTACAATGACATCATTTCATTGGCAAGAAGCTAGAAGCATACATACAGGTCAAAATATAAATACAGAAACAATATTGCATGTAGTGTGTGCAATTTCTCAGTACCACATATACCTGCTTATAAACCTGGTTTCTGTGCAAACAAAATGGTCCCAAATCTACCACCTCGCAATGCATCAGAAGATCAGGGCCTATGCAGTTTATTAGGAGTAGTCAGAAAAACAAACATAGACCCTGATCTGCTGGCATATACTGCAATTGCAGATCAGGGTCTTTACTGTTTGCAGTTGGACCCAACTTGTAAGATAGTATACAAGATAACCTTCCAACTATAAAATCTCCATTTTATGGCATTTTGTTACCTGTGAATCTGAAATTCTAAACAAATGAAATATGATTCTATGACCTCACACAATGTCTGCGCAAAGGTCAAGTAAAACTATTTTGTTATTGTCAATGCTGATAACTCTGATCTTACAAAATAATATTTACATGTGCTACTGTCCAAGATTTTTCATCGCTTACAAAGATGTGACAATAAAAACAACACTTAAGGGCTGCTATTTTTCTGGAAAACATGCTCAGTACTGGAACCTGTGTAATTTGTTTGCTATTCTGTTGCCATTCTGCAAATCTATGTGTCGTGTTTAATCCCAGTGCACTAAGCACATGTTTTGCCTCATTTCTGTTTAATTTATGAATTTGTTTCATTGTTCTGTTCCTATAAATTTCCACTAATACCAAACAAATGTGCAAAGATCTACCTGAAGAAAGAAAAAATGGAAATCCAGGAACACAGGGTTCAATACCATGAAGTGGGACATTTTTCCCAATTACTTCATGGTCTCAGCAATGAATTTTATTGTATTCAAATAACTTTGACTAGAACAGTTTTCCCAATTAAATTACAACAGTGGAACCATTGTCAATCATTGTTTAGAAATCCTATTTCCACAATATTCATGTATTTTTTCCTATTAAAAGTGTTGTTCAAAATTAATGTACACCCCATGCTGCTATTTATAAAGTTCAAGATCTATGCTTGTGGAAGAACACCCTGTCCAGCCAGTGATCACATGACATTCAATTAACATAATAATTATTCATCATGACATATTACTAAAACTTTAACATTGAACAATGCATATGTTATTATAAAATCAAAACATATCAACATCATGATATCTTATCATAAAGTCAACGATTCCCAAAAAATGTTTTCCTTTTTTCTTCTATATTTCCATCTTTTGATTTTTCTTTTTTTTCAACTCACTTTGTCATTTGAATGCTATCTGTTGAATCACTGAAGATACAAGTTTTTAGGGGTCATGAAAAAATATAACTCCTATTTAGTACAATTTCCATTTCCTTATTCTTGATAAGCAATTTGAAAATAGTACATAATTAGAAAAGGAATCTTATTTTATATGAGTTAACACATTTGTTAGTTAAGCAAGCAAAATGTAAGAATACAATTAATAGATGAGAGATTTGTATATTTTTCTTCTTTTTTATGATGAGGCTAGTACATAAACTTCCTTCCATTCTGAATAAGACCCGAAAGGAACAACTAATTTAAATGTCTACAAACATATACTTCCTTCACTTGAAACTACACCACAATACATATACATATATATATTTATATACATACATGAAAGAAATAAATAGGCAATTGGGCAACTTTGGTGAAGCAGAAACATGATTAACCTGATATCAAAGGATGACCCGAACAAATCACACTTCCCTGCAAAATGTGTGGAAGGGGGGTGGGGGTGGAGAATGTGATCAAGATTAATTAATTCTTCTTAAATGCTTAAAGGAAAATTACATCTTCCTTTTCCATCCTTGACCTACATGCATGTTAAATGAAACTGGATCTGGAAATACAATTTTACCCAACTTGTCAAGAATCCTGATCATTCCTTTTTCACATTCCTTAATAATAATGATAGAAAATTTTCCAGTGGAATGCAATGTGGAAATTCTTTACCCGACCTCATATGTGACCTCTATGCCGACCCTGACCTTTCAACTGCAAGGACATAGTACACAAAGTAGCAAAACCTCCCATCATCATTTGAGCATTCTTTCAAAATAATCATGATAAACATTAATTGCAACACATCTACATTGAGCAGAGGCTAAACTTAAGTGTCCTGAACGCAGGACGTTTTGCACTGACCAATCTAGCTTATGTGTACAGCTTACGAAGACAGATTTTAATTTTAAAAAATTAAAAAACAGTAAAACTTATTTTTTTACAAACATAATATTCATTTTATTTATGATAGGTAAATCAATTCTAGATCGAAGTGTAATCAAGGATTATACCATCAATTTTTGTCCATCTTGATTTATCTTATAAGTAATAGTGGACTTGTTTCATTTATTCACACTGGTATCATTGTGCAAGTTATCTGCAGTACACAGTTCTTATACTGTGTATTGACATTAACTAAGCCATCTCAACAACTGTCCTCTAAACACTACAATGTGTTTTAACATCATTTAAAGTTCACTCTGAACATTTCCATTTAAATTTAACATTTTATGCTCATCATACAAACAAATTTTCAATTGGTTTTCTGTTGTCTGAAAGTTACTGTGCAGTCATTTTGACTTTGAATCTCATTTGTCTTTCAGGAAATGAAAGAAAATACTCCTTTATCTTGGACATGAAAATGCCATTTTCAGGATCATAATTTAGCATCATACACTAGGTAAATATCCCAGGATCTGCTGTGTGTCTAACACAGAAGTCTGATGCTGGGAATGAAATTTTCTCATCTTTCAATGATGCAGGAGTTTATCACTTTCATAACCAACAGTCAATTAAACCCGCAGAAAAAATGGAGAATTCTCTGCCATCTTATTTACATATCTAATTCTTTAAAAATGACGCTTTACAACTGAAAAATAATTATATTTATCAAAGCAAGACATACAGCAAAACTTTTCGGAAAACTTGATGAAAAATGATGAAGATATAAAAACTTGAAATTATATTCATTTATAGAAATTCTTTTTACTGGCCTAAGTTGGTTAATCAAGCTTTAACTGGCCTCCTGATAATGCAAATGTTGACACCTACAGTTTTTGCATAAATCCCCATTTGTTTGTACCACCCTACCGATTTCTGTAACGAAAATCTTTAATGTGAAAAAAAAAAGGACAAACCTAAGTCATTTCATTCAATGTTTATAATTTCTAACCTGACTGTGACCAGGGTGACTCGGAAACTGTCACTGTCTGCACATTTCATGCATAATGTTTCCATACTAACATGGTGCCATATTGCATACACTATGGGTGAGTCAATTTCCTCAGACAACAGAGTGACATAGTTCATCCTATTCAGCAATGCCGGATAATTCTCTAAACTACCACAACGTTGAGAGTTAGATCCCTTTGCACACATGTACACAGAAAATACATCTCTTTTTAAATCGACATGAAAGGTACATTTGTAGTTGTCATTCTTTTTTCTTTGCTAGATTCGATATTGTAACTACTGGAATCAGACGGAAGATAGTGGTGTTAGAGCCCCCTTGGTGACAATCAGGTTTGAAGTTAAAAATCAACGAATGAACTGACTAAATTCTGCACATTTTTATCTCATTTATACTTTGTTTTTTAAATCAGTAGTGGGGTACATACAAATGGGGATGTTTATTCAGACTAAAGCTGGTTATCAAATTTGTTAGCACTCAACTAACATATTGCCTAAGCAGAAATAATCACATCCCACTCATTAGCTTAGCACGTCATAAACAAGACTCCCTTGATGAGACATATGCTCTACTGACCAAAATGAATGTCCCGGAATTCAAGAATAGACCATTTCCTGCTCTTATCTGTTTAGTTTTGAGACTATCTCTGTTATTCTTCTGCAATAAAAAGGTTTTCAAATTAACTGCTGTGGTACACATACTGGATGACCCTTTAGCACTGTGACAAATGACAAAGATAACATCATCAGAAGTGTTTAGGTGAAAATCCCAATCCATAATGATCATCTCCTCTGCTGGGAGTAGTGTCAACAAAATCTTGAAGACATTTATTGTGGCAGCCATAATGGATGCACGAATAGCACCAATTTCACTTAGGAACAACCAGTCATCATAAGAAGTCTTCTAGTGAAAATAATATTTCATATGACCATCCATGTAGGAGGAATAGTGATAACAATAATTTCAACATATGACTTTCCATTAAGGAGTAGCAATATCAAAATTTTCACGATGGTTGCTGTGGTGGCCACAATGGACTCAAGTCAGCACCATTTACATTTAAGACTGACCAGTCATCAAAAAAATACTTTTAGTGAAAACCTCATGCTGATATAGAGAAAAAGATCTTTAAGATGGCTGCCATGGTAGCCACATTGAATATCAGATCAGCACCATTTTCACTTAGGACCAACCAGGTATAAAAAATCTTAACTAAAATGCAAAGTTGATATGATCATCCATGTCAGATGAGTAGCCATAAGACATCTTTCAAGATGGCTGCCATGGTGATCAAATTGAATCTCATATCAGCACCAGATCTCCTAAGAAGTCTTTAATTGAAAACCCCATGTATATGATCATCCATTCAGGAGTAGCAATACAAATATTTAAAGACAGCAGCTGTGGTTTCTATACTGGATGTTAGAGCCACATTATTTTTATTTAGGACCAACTAGACATCACAAGAAATCCCATGTTGATATGATATTGATGTAGAATAAGTAGCAATAAAACGATCTTCAAGAAGGCCACTATGAGTTTTCACTTAGGACCCACTAGACATCAGAAGTATTTTAGTAAAACCCCATACTGATATGACCATCCATGAAGGAGAAGTAGTGACAACAAGACTGCCAATATAAAGTGTTTGAGTTTTCATTTAGGACCCACCAGAAGAAGTATTTTAGTAAAACCCTATACTGATATGACCATCCATGAAGGAGAAGTAGTGACAACAAGACTGCCAATATAAAGTGTTAGAGTTTTCATTTAGGACCCACCAGAAGAAGTATTTTAGTAAAACCCCATACTGATATGACCATCCATGAAGGAGGAGTAGTGACAACAAGACTGCCAATATAAAGTGTTAGAGTTTTCATTTAGGACCCACCAGAAGAAGTATTTTAGTAAAACCCCATACTGATATGACCATCCATGAAGGAGGAGTAGCAAAAAGATTTCCAAGATGGCAACTGTGGTAGCCATAATGAATGTCAGACTGGCATCATTTTCACTTAGGATAACCAAACGTGACTGGATGTCTTTAAATAAAATTCCATGTTGATATGGTCATCACTGTAGTAGGAGTATCGATAACGATTTTCAAGATGGCTACCATGGCAGCCATATTGGATGCTCGAGTAGCACCATTTTCATTTAGGACAAACTAGACCATGTGGTGAATCTGTGTGTAAGGTTTCATGGCAATCATCCTCCAAGTAGTTCAGAAGGAATAGTGCAGATCAGGGTCTTTGCAGTTTATTAGGAGTAGTCAGATTTGTGCTAATGGACAGACAACAGACCGTCCCATATGCTTTTCTGGTCTATGACCAGCAGAGCTAAACAAGTTCAAAATATTTTATGTGAATTTGTTTTTAATACTTTCATGCATATAAAAAATTTAATTCGTGAAAAAAATTCTATATAAGATATTAATTTGTATATGATATAAAGTGGCAATTAAATAGGTGATGGACATTAAACGTGAAATCTGAGAAGCTTCCAGGGTGCCTGTAAATCATCTGATGTCCACACCTTTGCCAGTGATAATATTGGTTGGCAGTCTGTAGGTATCGGCACATATGGTGATGCATGAATTGAAATCTTGTCATGCTATAGTTAACTGAAAAATGCCAGTCTTGGTTCTAGAAAGGGTCATTTTGGGAAGTTATCAGAAGAAAAAAAATGAACTTATACAGGAACAGTATATGAGAGAGAGAAAGAGAGAGAGAGAGAGAAAGATGTACATAGAAACTGCAAACAAATTTTTAAGTGAAGTAGCTCAGAATTTGCTGCTTTGAATTTGCTCAAATTGGAAATAGCATTTTTTTTCCTTTAAGTGACGAATCTGTAACATTTCATCATTTTCAATACATTTAGGATACTCCTACACAAATGAGTGTGGGTGTAGCTTAGAGCAAACATCAGAAAGGTCAATTTCTCTAACCTATGTTTAACTGATAACTGCTTGAAAATATGATATTAAAATGGGATCTATAAAAGATTCTAAAGTCAATACTAATGATCCATTAATTTACATGGCCTTTTCATTCTGAATATGCATAAATAATCATAAGAAAGTGTCAATGTTTATATTTTTCTTAATTGATTCATTCCTGTAAGCTACAACAAATGAACTCTGCTGTAATGGAGAAACCATTAAAGGAATACCATGTACAGTTGCCTTTGAGTCAGGTTAAACTGAAAACATAAGGACTCTGGTCTGCTATCACATAATGCACTGGCAGATCAAGTTCTACATACTATGGGCTAGTCCCAGTTGAATCTGACTCATAAACAAGATTATCTGGTCAGCCAATGGAGTGCAACTTGTTTAAATAGGGAGACCTTTTCCCCACATACATGCCTGGGAATTATTTAAAACTAACATGGGTAATTTCTTACATGTGCCACACAGAAAATAGTTAAATATAATGAGGTCACATAGAAAAGTTAGATGTTAGTTAATTTAAGTTGTAATTGTGTCAAAGGTTAGATAAGGTAATGTAATTTGGTAACAGTATCAAAAGTAATTACACACGAACAAACTAAATAGTTGGATAAAAGACACAAACCCAGAACCTCTTTTTCTTAAAAAAAGGTGATCCAACCACCTGAGCTGAACTTTGAACCCATTCTAAAATTGTGAATGAACATGATTTTTTTCTTCTAAATATACATATTATATTGTCAACAAAGGTAAACTTAAAAATAACCATATAGTATTTATACTGTCATGTGACTATTACATATCAGTAATGCTGTGCTATATAAATCACTTGACTAGTATATTATTTTAATATTTAACTGTAACCATAACAACTATGCTATGATAACATTTACATGGACAAACTCTGATGTAATTGACACTGCTGTCAGCTATTGTTCACCTTACAGTTATATCATGATAATCTATTTCTGGGTTTACATAGCGATGAAAATAAATATGTTATAACACAAATTTATGCTTCTGTGTCATCTCCCTCATGTCCTTTGAGACGCAAACGAGCAAAGTCTTCAAAAATGAAATCATCATCCTTACTGTAGATTACATCATCACTGGAAAGAAAGAAAAATTAAAATGAATAAATCATTACAATATTTTGCAAAACAGTTGAGAGAAAAACGAAAGGATCATAAAATGATTACATTCTAATTGCTTGTTTTGAAAATCGTATCCTGACTTAAAAGGAAACAATGACAATAATTAGAAATAATGTTTAGGTCTGGTACTTTACACGCCGGTTATTCAGTGCTAACATGATTGTAGATGTGTAGATTATAGAGCAAAGTGATAAAAAATGTGAGTTATTGAGTTAAAGTTTGAATAAATGTAAGATAATTTTTTCATTTTATGATTCAATATATCAACCTGTATTGAAAATTCACTGGAATCAATATTTCCATATACAGTGATGAAAATGTTAAGCGTAAAACAATTTTTGGCTTATTATTACCCAGCCACATGTACTTAAACAATTCATAGTAATAGCTCCATTTTACTACAGAAAAACCCTTATTAAACAACGGTCCGAAATAAGCTTACGATTGTTAATTTTGAATTGTTATTATAGCAAAGGGAAAGTAACAATAATGAGCAACACTTTATTGAAATAAGGATTTTGTTATAATGGTATAAACAAAAGTTTGCAGTTGACATCTGTGACAATATTTAGTTTGTTTTGTATCATGCTGAGGAAACATGAGCTAAACATTGCCATGGATACACAGAGGTAGCCATCCCTGGCTGGTACTGAACTCATCACCCTTGAAATATGGGTCAAATGCTCTGATAATTTAAGCATCCATGGCCTCTGTGAAAATATTCATAATCACTTTTCATCCTTTAGGTAAAAGGAAAAAAAGGACTTAAAAATTAAAAATTCATTAGAGTCAAAGAAGCTTTTATATAAATAGCTTTTATATAAATGCACGAACATCACATAGTACCAAATGCAAACAACAAAGATCCTATTTGCTGCAGCATAATGTGCCTACAGATCTGGGTCTATGTTGTTTGTTCTACTGATTACTCCTAACAAGCTGCACAGACCCAGATATGATGGTGCATTATGAACTAGCAGATCTATGTCTGTGCAGTTTGCAGTTGGGCTGGTCTTATAAAGCGAGTATATATTGTATGTATTGACTCCTCTACAGACCAAAAAGTGAAATCCTAAAAAAAGTTAAAATTATCAGAAAAATTTAGTGGCATGAAAATCAGTTCATCTACATATCAATACAAAGATATATACCTGATTTTTACACCTACCTCAAGTTGTTTTGCTTAACATATATATATGCTTACAAATCTAGTTGAATGTTGAACTATAGATACCGATCTGCAGTTGCATATGTGCCAGCAGATCAGGGTCAATGATGCTTGTTCTAATAACTACCCCAAACTGCATAGATCCAGATGTGCCAGCACATTATGCAATTTCAGAACTGAGTGTATTTAGTTTGAAGTTGGATCCAACTTTGAAGTGAGTGAATATGGTAATTGTGCATAAAAGGTTTTCATTATCGAATGATTAACTATGAAATACTTTTTAAAAAAGTGTATTAAAAAAAACCCAGATAAATTGACAAAGAGTACCATACAAATATAATCAGGTCATCTACATATGAATCTAGAGTACTTGCTCACTATTTTGTTCTATAACATGGCTCCTGTTTTAAGGCCTATACCATAACATGGCTCCTGTTCCAAGGCCATAAAATACATGTTTCTTGCTCCAAGACCCTATAAGCTCTAAGACCCTATAACATATAAATTGCTCATCTTCTAAGAACCTATATGTTCTAAGACCAAATAATATACCACTGCTCCTGTTCTAAGACCACATATTATAACATGACTCATGATTTTAAGGCCTTGTAATATAAAATGGCTCTTGTCATAAGGTCCTATAGTATAACATAGTTCTAGTTCTAGGGTCCTGTAATATAAAATGATTTCTGTTGAAAGGATCTATATTTTAATATGGATCCTATTCTAGGGCTTGATATTATAAAATGGCTCCTGTTCAAAGGCCCTCAAACAACTTATCTCCTGTTCTAAGGTCTTATATGTTCTAAGACCCAATAATTTAACACTGCTACTGTTCTAAGGCCATATATTAAAACATGGCTCCTGTTCTAAGACCCAATAATATAACACTGCTCCTGTTCAAAGGCCCTATAATATAACGTGACTCCTGTCCTAAGGCCCTATAATATAACAGGACTCCTGACTCCTGCAATAAACATGGCTCACATTCTAAGGCCCTATATTCTAAAATGGCTCTGGTACAAAGGCTAGTGTGATCATGGATCCACAGTGGGATTAAATGGATAATGTATATGTAATTCATTATAAGGCATTATACTCTATGACTCCCATGGATCACATTATAATAAGAAAGAAATAATACTAAATTTTACTTGTCTGCCTAAAGCAGTTTTTATCTGATCATAAAAACAAGATTTTTGACAAAACATTCCAAATCACAAAAGTTCATCCATTACCTTTGGCTTTTAGACCCCCAAGACTATGGGTGTCTTTGTTATTCTATGTGCAAGCCATCCAAAAAGTACATGCATGGTGTAAAATCCACTGTTTTTAATCAAATGACCCTGACCTTTGACCCACAACTATTACCATACCTTAAGTGCAAACCATCCACAAAGTTTGATTAAGGTACATGGTCTGAAAGTAAATTATTTATGCAAAATCTATTTTTGTTCTTCCAGTAACAGTAATCTTGCCCTTTTGACAACAAGATCAACAGGCTTTTGGGGAAGGCACATGATTGAGAAGTTAGATTTTTATGCAAAAAATATATTTCGATTATTAGCCACTGTGTCCTCGACCTTTGATCTTTTGACCCCCAAATTAAGAATTTTCTTCCTTACCCCAATTGCGAGCCGTCAACAAAATATGGTAAATGTCTATTATTGTGTGGGAAATATCTTTTCTTAATTTAATCCATGACCTTGCTCTGTGATCCCCAAATTAACAGGCTTCTTCCTCATCCCAAGTGCAATCAATCCACATAATCAGGTAATGGTAGATGGTGAACAACTTGTACATACATGAAATAGGAAACATGCATATGGATGGACATGTGGCAGTCTTAACACAATACCTCCTGATGTGAGTAGTGAAAATGGGTATTAAAAGAAGTTGCTTTAATGACTCAACAATCAAGTCAGGTCTTCTGCAAATAGGATACAATATGCCTATTAAATTTAATTTGCCCACAATTAGTATTTTTTAAAGATCTTTTGTATTTATCTTGATAACAAAATTCTGAGGACAGATACATGGACAGACATACATGCAAAGGGATGGACTGGACCATATCTAAATGTCCCCTTGCTGCAAACAGTGGAAGATTAAAAAAAAATGGAACTGAAATTATATCTGAATAAATCTGTGAAGAACTGAAATACAAGCTGTAAAGTACACTTTATCTTTTATCCACTTGTAAGTCAAGTCCAACTGCAAACTATACAGAAGCAGATCTACCATCACATAATGTGCCAGCAGATCGGGGTAAATGTAGTTTGTTAGGAGTATTCAGTAGGATAAACAAAACAGACCTTGATCTGCCTCCATAGTAAGTGATGGCAATTCAGGGTCTATGTTGTTTGCAGTTGGACTGGACTTAAAACCAAGTATATATGGTAACATTAAAAATAGGACACCAAAGTCACAGTAGTGATTGTACTGCAGATATGTGATCCATAATATATAGTGTTCCAATTGTGATACATGTATATATGTTATACAAATGAAATTTGCCTGTTAGATATTCTATTTAATAATGCCAAATCAAAACACATTTTGCTTCCATCAGTTTCATCCCTGTCAATAATGCCATATGCCATATTTACTACATGTAGTACAAATACAGAAAATTCATCCAATTGTGAGCAACGTAAGTCAAATGATGCAAGGACAGGCCAGGGTCTATACTATTTATATATAACCTTAATCAGAATTAATATAGCTGACCATGATCTACCCATGCTGACCCTAATCAGAATGCAAAAAACAGCCCTCAATCTGCCTAATTTCTGTAAACTAATCATATGAACAAAGTAGTCCCTGATCTGCCTATGTCATCCCTTGACAATCAAATTGGAATGAATTATGCAGTTCCCAATTTGCTTGAAACCTAAATTAGATTGAGGAAAGTACCGGTAGTCCATGATTTTCACATGCTGTCAAACTGCAGCCTAATAAGAATGAACAACGTAGTCCTTGATCTGCTGATGCATTATGGGATGGCATATTTCCCTTCTTAGCTGAATGTATATTATAAACAAAGAAACAAATGTGTTGTGTTTTGGAAAAGACACAAACTAACCGTAATTTTTTGTCAGGCAAATTTCATAAAGGATCCACACATAATGAATATTGAAATTTTATTCTCAATAATCCTTCAAACATATATTACATTACACCAACGATTTCTAACCATGGGGATGATTTATCTTATACTCTCATATACAGAGGGTATGCACCAGCTACTGCACCAAACCAGTACCCTAAAAGTGTTAATTCTATGGAGTATTCACAAGATGAAAATTGCATCACATGACTCTTAGTTCAAGATATACTGCATAGTCATGTGTAAAAAAAATGACCATGGAGTACTGTCTATACTCACTTATGAGTACAGTCCAACTGCAAACTTCAAAGACCCGACTCTATCGTTGCATAATAATGCACCAGCAGATAAGGGACTATGTTGTTCATAGCTGGACTTGACTTGTAAGTGAGTATATACATTACCTGGTTCCATGTGACAATTAGTGTGGACCCACTATACATACAACTGCACACAGCATAGACCAAACAGCAGATTCTGGTCTGTACAAGTCAAATATTGAGATTGATGATCTGCTAAAGCATTATATAATATTAATACATAATATGATAAGTTCTGATTGGCTAATTATATCACATGAGAAATTCTGATTGGCTAATTACAGCACATAACAAGTTCTGATTGGCTAATTTCAACACATGACAATTTCTGATTGGCTAATTACAAGTTGTGTTAGGATACCAAATATGGAAACCATTGTTATGCCTGTTGCAGTTGACACATCTAACACAAACTGATGTTATATTTTGTCACATGATGCCATGCTATCACGACCTTTTTTCTTAGGAACTATCCTTGTACTACTATGTCTGGTGGAGTTTAGAGTCTTTGATTTCAGCTGGATACTGTAATCTCACCAGACAAAACTGAAGCAGAACAGTTCCCTCAAGAGAAGGTAATAACAGAAAAGGAGACCTGTATCTATGCTGGTTACAGCTGCATGATTCAAACACAAAGATAAATGTTATTGAAACCAATGAAAAAATAGAACTCTATACTAAATGGTTGTTGGATTAACGACAAGACTAAATGTTATATCTTTGGTGCCAGCTGAAGCTTATTTTGTGACCACTGTAAATCAACTATATTTTGCAGGAGGTTTTACATTTGCAGACATTATCCAAATACCATAAATACTTGCTAATAAGTCGAGTCCAAATGCAAACAACAAGGATCCAGTTCTGCCATAGCATAATGTGCAGGCAGATCAGGGTCCATCTTGTTTTTTCTACTAATTACTCCTAATAAATTGCAATGACCCAGATCTGTTAGTGCATTATGCAATGGCAGATGTGGTGGGGCAGTTAGCAGTTGGACTCGTATTATACATGAGTATATACAGTAGTGTCAATTGCAAATTCAAATCCGATGCAAATCAAGTGAAGGAGAATTTTAAAGCATATAACTAATGCCATAGAAAAATGGGTGTATTGGGAATAAATCCACATACTTCAGGTTGTAAAACAAACTTTTTGCAAAACATAAAAGATTTACAGTGTTAAGATGCAAACTGCAAGAAGACTTGCTGCTGTGTGTACCTCAATTACTTATTCTTTCTTCCTCCAGGATTAAAATAGAAAAATGTAAATGTTTTACAAAACCTGTGCAACCTAGTAATGGATACAAAATCTAAATTGTCTTCAGTGTTGCATGTAATTTATATATAAAAAACCTGGAAAATCAAAGTCTCATTTTCTTATTTAGGCACCATTCTCCAAAGTGTAATCCAGACTAGCCATTGTTAATTCAATACTGGAAAATTCAGTGTGACTCCCATTTCCAATGTCAAGGTCATGTGTCCTACCCTGCATAATAGACCCTTGGGATTAGGTTCTGAATCTTTAAAAATAAAAGATTACAAATAGTCCCATCTTTATTTAATATCTTACAAATAGTCCCATCTTTATTTATTTAGGCCGAGTGGTCTAACGCGCTCTCCGTTACGGATCACTACCATCTCACCTCTGTCTGCGTGGGTTCGAGTCTCGGATTCGGCTAATGTGGGTATGTGAGAAAGCTTGCCAGTAGCTTCTCGTGGGTCGGTGGTTCTTTCCGGTGTTTTCCTGGGTTCTTCCTCCACCATTAATACTGGCCGCCATGTATAGCCTATTGTGTGCTGAAAAATGACGTTAAACTCCACAACACAACAACATTTAATATCTTACAAATAGTCCCATCTTTATTTAATATCAATCAATTTATTGCTGACAATAAAAATGAAAACTTTTTAAAACATGTTTTACGGTAATTTTGTGAACTTGGTCATGTGTAAATAGCAAAGGAAGTCTTGATAACTTTTACGTACGGGCTACAGCTGGCTTGACACGTGTATCCAGTAGGTGAAAACATTTGGTTTACTCAGGTCTTATTCTTTCATCTTGCCTTACAAGTGTCTTAATTTCATCATCATAGAATTTCTCAAAATGAAGCTTGGATAATCTTGGGAATACATTTCAGCATGTTATTGGTTATCCATATTTAGTTTTAAAAAACAAAAATAGCAGGCTAAAATGATTTCCGTCACTATGAAAGAAATAGTTTAAAGGCAATCGCCTACTCGAATGAGTCAGATAGCATTGTTCAATTAGCTGAATGCCAGTGATGACGTTGGCTCATAATTATCAATTTTGCAGCATAGGACATGCAACTTTCAACCTGGAAATGGAATCACACTTAAGTTTCTGATGCTGGATTTTTTTCAGGATTACTTTAGAACTACTGCCTTTGCAACCATTTTACCATGGTATACAGATGATTAGCATTCCTTCTTTTAGGCAAGGTATGATTTGCAAAGCAATCTGTGTGTGTGTGTGTGTGTGTGTGTTAAAGCAAGTTAAATGGCATCTAGAAAAATTAGGAGTATTTATACTGCCCCCTCATAAACTTGGAAACTTTACTGCCAACCTTGCCTTACTTTTCCTATTTTTGACCCATATATTCTGACAGCCACAAAAGGTCAATATTCCCACAGTAATAAATTTAATGAGGCTCTGAAGCGAAATGAAGCAATTTATAGGAAAATGGAGAAATTAACGCATTTGTAATGCGAACAAGTTAAACATTTAAATCCTTTATTTAATTTGTAGTTGTGTGTCAGAAAGAAGTTATTTAATACCACTCCTATATGTTTTTATACCATACTGTATATTGCCAAGTCAGATGACTTGTCACCTTAGGCTACACTTTGTTGAACAGTACAGTGGTATGTGTGATCAGTGATACCATTTTCTAGGGTAGGTATTATGAAAACAATGAAGGGAACTGGGGTTGGGGGAGGGAGGACCTGGCTCTGGGCATACAATATGTTGTACATGTACTTCAAACACATACAAGAATAATGCAGTTTGTTCCAAATGAATTAAATGATTTTTTTTTTATGAATACAAGATATCTGCCTCTTAGTATTCAATGATTTTTTTAAATCAGTGAGATGGGTAAGATAGCCTGCCATTGATCCAGTGACTTCAAAGGGTGAGAGAATGTATACATGTGTGTGAGTGAAATGGAATCAAAAACCAAATCACAAACAAGTTAAAAGAAGCTTGACATTTTATACCTTCAATCACATTTAACAAGCTGTATTATGTGTGTAACAGGAATATAACATTCATCCAAATTATACGGGAATACAACATTAGTCTGCATATCTGCCACATGTTAGGGCTCAGAGAGTGTGTTTTTACGTCCCATGGGTGGTGTCAGTGTGCATGGTCTAAAAAGCGATGTTATCCAGATTTGCGAACAAGTTATTTTTTCATTTAAGCCTATATAATTCTACTGGAAATTCAATTGATATAAAAAGAAAATAGCATCCCTGTTTTCTCTGAAGCAATTAATACACTTACAAACCAGAAATGGTTGGTAGACTAGCATTGTCCAATATCATCACTATATATGCACATGTGCCCAAAATCACATACCAGTAAACAGCCACATAGCCATTAAATGAAACAATATACCAAGTTTCTGTCTTTAAAAACCATTGGAGAGTGGAATATTTTCTTTATTAGTTGCAGTCACTGTTACTCCCAACAGTTTCGTTGGAAGGAGGGTAAATACAAATGTCATTTTGTGTTCACAGTGACACTCATTTTAGACTGTTGTTCAAGAGAGACTGGTATGTTCAAATTTCCAGGTTTCCTAAAGATCTTGCTGGATTTTTCCCAGTACGGAAAATGATCTTTCTGTATTAGCATTGAGAGAGTGGAAAACAAGCTGGATAGTGTTGTTGCTATGTCAATAGATGTTGTGCACTCCAGAATGACTCATGTTTATATGGCATTGGCAGCATGCAAAAAATAAAAAGCTACCCCTTGCTGCTGCGCTTCACAAAGTCAAACTCCCTTTGGGAGTTCTGAAATTTCGTTTTGTGGGATTTGCTAATTTTGCAGATTACTCATCTTTTCACAAATCATGGCTGCATTTCATCATTTTGCCTTAAAAATGAACCATACTTCAACACTACTCTGACAACAAAAATAATCATATTTTGATTTTTATATATGGAGTAAAATCCTATCTCAGAAATGCTGCCACTTTTAAAATGTAAAGTCAAATGAAAAGTCATTGCAGCATCAGTCCCAAGCTTTTTGTATCATAATCCTTTAGAATATCATCTGGTTCAAGCCCCTTGAATTCATCTTCTGAATCAACAGAAAATAAGTGTGTAGATGTCTCTGATTACACATACTCCTCATTGATACTGCCATTATCAGGCTCTTCTGCAACACCCATATTTGGCAGTACTGAATCATATTGTATGAGTTAGTCCTTAGATCCATTCTGAGAGTTTGAAGTTCTTGTTAAGAGGAAGACTTTTAAAAACTCAGGTCTCTCAGAAACAGAATCCCAGGTCTTTGATACCCAATGTAACTATCATCTGTCTGTTGGATAGCTTTCTCTTCCCTTTTTGTTGGGTATGCTGCAGCTGATGCGATGCGTGCACTCTGTTTTCATCAGGACTTGGAAATAAATATATCATGGATTCGCGCTTTGATGTGCAACTCCCAGGGATCAGTGCCAATATTGTTTTGCCCATTCTAAATGAAGCTTTGCCAGACATGTGACCTTGTACACTGATTAAAACTAGCATACTGTCCTGACATGTGACCTTGTACACTGATTAAAACTAGCATACTGTCCTGACATGTGACCTTGTACACTGATTAAAACTAGCATACTGTCCTGACATGTGACCTTGTACACTGATTAAAACTAGCATACTGTCCTGACATGTGACCTTGTACACTGACAAAAACTAGCATATTGTCCTGACATGTGACCTTGTACACTGATTAAAACTAGCATACTGTCCTGACATGTGACCTTGTACACTGATAAAAACTAGCATACTGTCCTGACATGTGACCTTGTACACTGATAAAAACTAGCATACTGTCCTGACATGTGACCTTGTACACTGATAAAAACTAGCATACCGTCCTGACATGTGACCTTGTACACTGATTAAAACTAGCATACTGTCCTGACATGTGACCTTGTACACTGATTAAAATTAGCATACTGTCCTGATGCTTGGTGTGTTTATTATCCCATATTTTCATTGTAAAGAATTTGATATAGGTTGTGTCCATCCACCCTTTGTTCTAGAATGTGATGATCAATTGGAACATAAATTCAGTTGCATCACTCTGTTCCCCATAAATACAACATATAATGTCTCTCTAATCTTGTGCTTTGCATGAGAACAGACTTCACTCCATTTGTTTCCTCCATACTGACAATCAGCTGTTGTGGATAATCTTATTTCTCATGCTGTGTGTAGATGAATATGCGAAAATCACTTTATTCTGTTGAAAAGTCTCAGAGGAACTTCTAGACCAGAGATGTCATGGAATTGTATAAATCCTTTTATTTATTAAATACATGTACTTGGTTTTTGTTTTTTTTTGTGTACAACGATGCCCAAGGGTGATTTATGTATATTGTATAATGTTTTGAAACAGTGAGTTTGGTTCATCCTATGCCACACATGCAAAGTGCTTTTGATGGGAAAAAATGAATACTTCCAGTGCACAGATGACGTATGACTGCATCGTCTGTGTATAAATGCCTCACCGTAAGACTAAATCTTCACGTTACGGAACGTCTTGTCAGTGATCGGTCTACTTAAGGACCTGCACATTTTCAGTTGTAGAGGTATGTGCATTATTTATGAATTTCTTGTGTAAATGTTATAATTATTGTACTACCTTGTTTATTTTTGTATATTTTCTACGTAGCTTTGGCTTATGTAGTATAATGCGAATATTTTCCATTCTTGTCTGTGACTTAGCAAGAGATTTAAATTAGCAATATTAAGCTGCATTTTTAAGGAATGTTTAGTACCATAGGATTCTTATTGGGCATGGGTAGGTTCATGTCTCAACCTGTTTATTGTTTTGTAATTAATGTGCCAATAATGCAATCTGTACAGCTTACTGTATATAACATCATTATATTTTATTGTATATGCCCATGTCATACATAGTACACGGTGTTAAATGTATTTTTAGTTGATTGGAGTCGCAGCTGTAGAGCTGATTGGAGTCAGTGTGGTACCAGATGTAGAGATAACCACAGAAGTAGGCCATAACAGCTGTGAAGCTGAACCATAGCAGCCATAGAGCTGAGTGAACAGTCTTGCTGGTCGAGTAGCAGGTGATCGGGCATTACTGACTGATTAGTGGGCACTGATTGCTTGATTGACCAGGAATTGAATGGTGGTCAGCGACTACCTGGAAAACTGACTGCTTTATTGACCAGTGTGACTGGTAGCCAAGTGAGCTGGTGATGGAGTGTGTAACTCCATACAAGTAATATTTTAGTCTTGTGGCTAATTTTGGGGTTTGTAATACCCAGTGTTTACTATTTGAGTAAAACACATCATTCTTCTTCTTGTGCGAAATTACTGTGGATCATTTACCTTTGTCCTTGTACTGTGTAAGGTCATTTATTTATATTTTCATTTGTTGTATTATTAGGTTCATGTGGATTAAGTTAATTTGTCCAATATTTGGATCTTATACACACATTTATTAATCATAATTCTTTTCTTGTTCAAGTCATTCATCATTAAACAATGTATTTGCATCACCATCAAAAGTGTTCTGTTATAAATCCGAAATCCAACCCGTTTATCTTGTTATAGATGTTCATATTCTGAAAACTAAGTTTGCAAAACATAAACTTCTGCATCCAGCCTCTAGAAATGCAAAAACTGCAATCCATGCAGTTTGATGCGGGTGACAGCCTTGCTGATGAGAATACTGGAAGAAATTGGTTAACTGCATGTCCCTCTGCTGCAGTACCTATTCTACAATACAATCATTGACCTTGGGAGGGTAACTCGGTGTCGATCCACTTTTTCTCTAGTAATCTGTTCTTTTCCTTCAAATGTTTTTTCTTGCTGTGTGACATTTTTGGGCTGCCATATTCACACCATGGACTTTTGCATTATCAGCAGTTTGCTCATTTTGAGCAACCAAGCATCTTCAATTTGCTTCTGGTTTGACTGCTATTATTCAAATATTTCAAATCTAAATGGGGGACTAGTAGAGATATGGATCTTTTAACTTTGCCCTTCAACTTGTGTGTGTGATTTGGATTTTTAACATAGCTTTAACAATTAAGAGTTTAATGTTAGAACTGGTCGGCCTGGTGTCAGGATAATGTGAATGAGTGGGAAATGATGCCATATGTCTGTGGCATGATGCCTCATTGCTAGACATTATAGCGATATTATCCTGACACCAGGCCGACCAGTTCTAACATCAAACTCTTAACGCTGAGGGCCAAGCAAGGCAGATACTAGTACCATTTTTATGTTTGGTAGGACTCTGTCGGGGTTTGAAACTGCAACCCAGAGCATTAATCGGCTGTACAAATGGAAGAGGCAGCTGGATCAGGACTAGCAACTTGTTGTAAATAACTTATTATTTTCACAATTTTGGAAGCATATGACTACTCCCACTGTAGCTGCCTAATTTACATCACTATCACATGTTTTTTGAAAAACATGTCTCAAGTTTACTGTTCAAATGCTGCATTTTTTTAATATAGTTATAACTGAGTGATAAAAGGGAATATCAGTCTACAGGTTTTAACCTTTAATTGTTCAATAACACACATTGAATAAGAGTTTAACTTGCGCTTGAATTATCAATTTGCATATTTAAAGACCAAAGAAAACATCAAGCAAAATGCTTACATCCATTGGTAATCATTGAGAAATTAAATTTTAATGTCAATGTCTCAGGCATTTGCATTCAGATCTATCGTCATCTAGCAGGATTTGCCTTCTTTTTGTATTGTAAGGTCTTCAAAGAATAAAATATTTACATCTGTATGAGTGCCAAAAGAGTTTTTTAAGGTTTTGCACAGACTCAACTGGACACAAAATATACTGAATTATTACTCAAAATGTAAAAAATATGTATACTTAGAAATTTAAATTTTGGGAGTGTCTATATAAGATCCAGTTTTCAACCTAAAGGTGCCAACTGCACAGCAGCACTTAAATTAGAATTACAGTAAGGAGAACATAGACTACTTGGAGGACTGCTTAGGGTCCAAAGGGAGATAAATTGTAAGATACTAATAACCATGTTCTTTGTTTGATCATATCAAAATATAAATATTCCACTAAAAATGTAATCTTTTAACTACTTAAATATGCTTTCCTTGTATATGTTAAAAAAGTAAATAAAAAATTAATAAAATTATTTTTTTTACTGAAAATATTAAAGCAAATACCATTTTTGTGCATTTCCTTTTGAAATGGTTCCACAAAAGAAGCTGTCAGACAATATCAAAGGAGGCAGCTACTCCAAGCATAATCATTTCCTCTTAACACATTAACCCCTAGTGACGACTTTACGGGGCAGGAGGTAGTAGCCTACTGCTGAGCTTTGTAATGTCATGGTCATGCATGATACCCTAATGTGGGTGGTATTATAGAAAGGTAGACAGACGTAGTTCTACAATGATACCAAATAATCTGGAATATCTAGTTGCACTACAAAATACTGATAGAAAAACCTAATTTTTTGGACCCGACTTTTTTTAACCCAAAATTCGCCTGTGGTTGGAATCCGATTTTGTGTCAAGATTTTAGACTTTTTGGTCTCAGATCAAAGGCAAACCGGTATGAACTGCAAACAGACAGATGAGCCTTTGCAAAAAGTAGGATAAGATAGGATAAGATGGGCATTTGGAATAAAGAATGGTCTCCATACAAAAATAATGGCTCCATTTAGAAAAAAATATATATATAAAAAATAAACAAAATTTTGTACCTTTCTGCTCATGCATGAGTCAAATAGCCAACGAAAAACGATGTTTCTAACACAACTAGGCAGTATGTTATTGAAAGATGACCGAGGATTTGGTGTTTTCGAGTCTATTCAGAAATATCTTTCAAAATGTGTTTCCTACTCGATTTACAGGCAAAAATGACAAAAGGCTCCCGGGTTAATGTGTTAATATCAAAGTTTGAGCTAAATCCCTTTAAACAGCTTTAAGATGATAGAAATAGTTTTATTATTAGAAATACAAACTATTCTTAGTAACATATAGCAAACAGCATGTCATAGGCTTGAGAGGAATAATTCACTCCAAGCCAAAAGAAGTTTACTTGCATATTATATGGCAACATTTGAAAGGAATCAAATCCATCAAATAATCTACCGTCAAATGCAATTTCACCTCTAAAGAAACATACACTTGTGCCATAAGAAGACTGAAACACATTCTCTCTGTTTAAACTAGAATATGCAATTTTATGCCCTCAGTATGTGTCCACAAGTCCTCTCTGTATTATCCAAAATGAGCGGCCAAGGCAGATGTTAATTTTGACAACATTCTCATATTGCCCAAAAGCACTTGTGATGGTGAATGGAAGTTTCATCATTAAAACTTTTGCACTGACGCCAACAGTTGTTGATTGTGTAATAGAGGAAATCTACTGTACTACAATACTATAATTAATTCTATAGTAAGGCACGTTTGATCTCAGTGACCTTGACCTTTGGTCAAAGGTTCACTGTCTTTGACTAAACTTACTGAACAGAAACCATAATTTCTTGTCTGATTTACCGAGACCATAATCTCTGATCATTAGATCTCAAAATGTATGGGTATCTTTACTATCTGAAGTGCAACCATGCACAAAGTTTAGTCAAGGAGCTTACATAGAATACCCCTCCTTGCAGTTTTTACAAAATGATCCCCTTTAACTTTTTCCCCAATAAAAAATCAATAGACCTCTTCCATAATTAAGTACAAGCCCTCCACAAACTTAGGTCAAGGTACATGGTCTAGAAAAAATAATGAAGCAAATACCATTTTTCTTCTTTAAGTCACAGTGTATCCTTTTGACCCTAAACATCAAAAGGTATAAATCATTTTTCGCTTTTCAGACATATTGACCTTGACCATTTGACCCTCAGATCAATAGGTTTCTATCTTATTCCATTTCCAAACATGGTCCAGGTCTGAAATGTAAAGCTAAATTTAAAGAGAAAATTTTTCTTATTTCAGCCACTGTAGTGACATTGACATTTGACGTTTTGGCCCAAAATTGATAGCATTCTTTCTGATCCTCAAAACAAACTACTTACAAAATCTGGTCATGATTGATATTAGAGAAAACTCAAGTTATTGTGCAGAAATGAAATAGGAAACAATGGACAGATAATACATCTTATTCCTGTGTGTGTGTGTGTGTGTGTATGCACGCGTGCGTATGTGTGTAGAGGGCTGGTGAAAGGGGACATCTGCTATCAATGCTTTACTGTATCCTAACTCATAACTTTTTAATTGGCTAATTAAATTTATAACATATGTGGATAACTTCCGTATTTGATTGCCCAGGATTGTAAAGTAGAGAAAATTATTAAAACTGTTTTCACATTTTAGATGTCATGGAAACACATGTAAGATCCCCATTACAGTAAATCATCAATTACCCTGACCCCCTGGGAAACTCGGATTATGTATGCATCACTGGCTGTCGAGTTAATTGACAATTAAGTGCAATATATATAGTGTGTCAAGATAACACCCAGTTAACTTAATAACCCACATGTTATAGTTAGTAGCCTACTTCCGAGCTCTGTAGTGCCAAGGTCATGTAAGATAAACTAAAGTGGGTGGCATTATAGAAAGGTAGACAGATATAGCTCTACAATGATACCAAATAATCTGGACATTCTAGTTGCACTACAAATCACAGAGGGAAAAACAATTTTTGGACGACTTTTTTCCACCAAAAATTCGCCTGTCATCGATATCTAATTTTATGTACGGATTTTATACTTTTTGGCCTCAGATCTAAGGCAGACTTGTCTGAACTAGACACAGACAGGTGAACCTTTTGTAAAAAGTTGGATAAGATGGGCATTTGGAATAAAACGTGGTCTCAATATGAAAATGATGTGTCTATTAAATCAAAAAAAAAAAAAACTCCGACTTTTACCCTTCTGCTCATGCGCGAGCAAAATAGCCAATGAAAAACAATGTTTCTAACACAACTAGGCATTAGGTTAACCAGAAATCTCTTGGAAGTTGATGCATTAAGAGGTATTCAGAAATAGCCCCCAAAATGTGTTTCCTACACGCATTTCAGGCAAAAACTACAAAAACCTCCAGGGGTTAATGAGTTAACCTGTATGATAAATAAATCCGGACAACCAGCATCTGAGTAATGGACACTTAACTGTAACAGCGGAGGTTTCATGGTTTGAAAATGACATTAGAATGCAGTGATGCACTCTAAGGCTAGATTGTGCAGTATAAACAAAGACAAATCATATTAATCTCAGTTACTATTGCATGATTTCTCCAAGTTAATTCACTGGACGACATGACATAACCTCATTCACAATAAATCATCATACTATACATTAAAACATTATGGATTTGTACATTACATCAACCACTTTAACATATTATCGTATCTTTTTTTTGTTGCCTTTTTATAGCTGAAATAACAAGAAGCTGAAAACAATTAGAGCTCTTTCATTTGGTGAATATACAATTTTATGTACACATAAATTCACCATAACAATCTCCATTTTGCATTGATCAATACCAGATTCACTGGTTCATAAAATTTCCTATCTCCCTCAATAAATGTCAGTAACTGTGCAACAGGGAGTGACATTGTCTAGCAGCAATTTCAAAAGGTCAAATGTACCAAAAAGGACTCTAGACAGAAGCAATGAGGCTGTTTACCCAGACAGTAATATGGTTTCATTTCAATCAGGAAAAACTGCAAGTGTCCCATATGACTCTAGACAGAAGCAATGAGGCTGTTTACCGAGACAGTAATATATTTCATTTCAATCAGGAACAAGTGCAAGTGTCCCATGTGACTCTAAGACATCAGATTGGCTGGTAAAAATCATTCATTTTAAAGGTAAGGAAGCAGACCTTGTTCTGAGACATTGCATGACCATCTGGACTGAGCAATATTTTACTGCTGGATTCAAATTAAAGCGTTTCCCTGGAGATTTTGTATACAGATATCCACTTGTGGGTTACAAATCCCAATTTACCGTCAATCAAAAGCACATATGGAAGGTGATGAAGAATTTCCTGAATATAACAGTTAATATTAGTTCTTGTGCAAACTGGCTTTATTTATATCAAAGGTATCAAATTTTCTTTCTCACACAAACAGATTTTTGTAACCTCGTCAGGATTAAAATATCTTTTATAAATATTGCATTTTCCATAAAGGTGTCTTGCCTTATCTATGAGAAAATTGTGTAGGCTTTCTAAAAATGTAGGAATTATTAAAAGAAATTCCCCCAAGAATTATAACATTTCTATGTGTTAAAATTTAAAACTAAAAGGCAAATTTGTGGACTTTCCACTATCTCTACCTCTTACAAAAAAATACTGAAAATATATGAAGAATACACAAGCAAGACAATGGTATAAAATCTCGATATGTGAAGAGATTTAAAGTATTTTAGTAAAAGTGAGGCTGCATATTTTTAGAGAAATTACATTTCATTTCCTCTGTACTAATATTTAAAAATAAATACATTCCATACTTTCTGACTTGATCAGAAATCAGAAATATCAATAAAAATCTAATTTTGAACAAGGAAAGAAAGCCAATAAAATATGTTTATTTGACAAAAATGTCCAAACTCCTGTAAAAGGAAATAAATTTCAAGAACATAAATGACAATACCACCTTCAATGTGATCCGAGACAGAACTTTAAGCTAGTTTCTGCAATTAGAGTCTGGAAAATAATTTTAAAATTCATAACAACAGTCCCTAAAAGGGATTTTTGTTCTTCTGGCTGATTGCCAGGAATTTGAGATATAGTACATGGATCGTAGACACATGGAGGAGCTTGATAATTTCATGCTGTTTTCATCGTCAACTAGAAGTAGTGGTTATCAAGGTTTGTCCATATCATGACTCATAGTGGATGTATTAAGTTTTATTGCCCCAATTAGAACGTCATAGCAATATAATTATGAAATAGTGGACATAAACTACATCGTGTGGAACTTACCTGTCAGTTCAGCTACAGTAAAGAATGCTCTTTTTAACTTGAATACAATGCCGTATAATATTCAAAGATTGACCCACTAAAATGCAATTAAATACACAAAAGAAAAAATGAAATCCCACATAAATATTAGAGGGTTTCATTCCATTATTAAAATAAAAAATGCAGAAAATTTTGTAGCTGATTTTTTCCATCCACCTTCTTCAAACAATGAAATATACACAGCATTATCCAAGATACAACCTCTACTAGTCCAACCTCTGTTTAATAGTAGCAACCCAACCATACTTATCCATACAACACAGTTTCTAAGGAAATAGACACATTTTAACTTTCACAATGGACCTACTGCTTTTATGCGCACTCTACAAAGCACTTCATGCTGCAATCTAAACCAAACAGCTTAAAAAACATATGTAGGCTTGCTGGTTTGGTCATCTGGTGAGTTTATTATTATCAAATGGATGGGGAAAAGCAATGAAAAATCACCTAATTATTTTTGGTAGGAGATAAACTTTAATGTATTATTTTCAGTTAATGCTGATACAATTTGTTATAGTACACTCTTTCAATCCACATGATAAATACTGCAAAAATGTTCCTGAATTTCAAGTGAATATTATCAGTTTAGTTACTAATTTGTTACACTCTGATCCAATTATGCTCTTTATGTGAATACAAAAATAACATTTTGTCACCAATGAATATGGATCAAATGGGTATTGATACAGGGTTTAGTAATAAGACCAACGTGAAATTACTTAAATTATGTCCATAACTGCCAAAACTGCACCAAATCATTGGGAACCAAAATTAAGCTTAAAGTCACATGAACAAATTGTAGACTAGCTGAATTAAAAGCAATATTAATCTACGGTTAACTACCTGAAAATAAACATATACGCAACAGAGAAAAATGGGTGGGCCAGTTAGAATGTGCGGACAGGGGAAAAATGTTTGTCTTTTTTCCATACTGCAGAAGCAGTTGATTTCTCCTAGACATCCATTAATATCATCATCTTTTCCAATTCAAATGAAATACCTACTATTATTCAAACTTAATTATGAAATGGGTATCTGCATTAGATATGATTATATTTACTGTATAATAAATGGCCTTCAATTTTTTTACATTGGTTTGGTCATGGCTTTATCTAAGTGAAATTTATGCCTTGTATACTGCTGAACCACAAGGTTATAAAATCTATCTCTAATTGCAATGATTGCTTTATTACCTGCCTTCATATTTTTAATGGCTTTAAACAGGTATTCCCGGTAGAACATTTTTCCACTATTCTGAACTGGAGTTGAAAGAGATTTTGACTTCAAAGGTTGTAAATCTCAATTATATCCCATTTATTTTGAACCATTCATATCCCATTTATTTTGAACCATTCATATTATTTCTTAGGCCACAGGCAATACTGTCAGTGTGTTCAGTTTGACTTTTGCAGTAATGCTCGCTCATTTGAGTTTCAATAGATTAAATTTCTTAAGCTTTAAGTTTGCATTTGTTAATTATAATCAAATCTGACTACAGATATTAATAAAATAGCAAGCATATAACTCAATCAATTATATAAATTCTTCTTAAACACAAAATGAATTGCTAAATATAAATTTACTTATATACTTACCCTGAATAAAGAGAAGAATCAAATTATTTCTAGCTTTGTCAAGAGACAAATTCTAAACTGAAGATAATTGCAGCACATTTCAAAAACGCATACTGTCTAATTAACAATGCTTGTTTCTGAGTTAGCAACAAAAGCTATTAGTAATGTTGATTGAAAGTTAATTGGCATAATCTCTCTCTCTCATAATTGTACGTAATAAACACATTTTATGATAAAGAAAGATGGATTTTTGTAAAACTTGAAGACTTTAGTGTCATATAAGTTTTGTAAACAAGTCATAATTTTGTGCTCTTGTGACAGACTTGCATTATCTGCATTGCATTGAAAGATTGATGGAGAAAATAAATATTTTTCAGTTTGTTTTATATACCACTAGAAACCAATTTTATGCAAAAACATATCTGAACCACATTGCATTTCTAAGTCCAAATTTAAAGTCCAACATTTTTTAATTTCATTTTGCAGTTAATTTTTCTGTTGCTAAAAAAAGTTGTTAAAAAAAAAGCTGAATACCAACACTTTCATGTCTGGCCATTCTTTTCTTTCACTTTTATTCACATATTTTGGGCTCTTGCATTACAGGACACTATCCTAGCCTAAGTGGCTTCCTTAAACAGAATCACTTTATGTTTTCATAACAATTCCCATGACATGCTTGAATTCAAATTTAAGTAATTTAACTTCCACTCTACCAGGGGTGGGGTGTGATAGGATTTAGCTTTTAAAAAATGCTGTGATTTTTAGAAAATAAAATATTAATAATTATAGATGTGAATCTAGACTATTACAACTTCTTCTTACATTTCAATGCTTGGTCCCTAAATTGGGAAAGCAAAAAATATACATGTTTTGCTTTATATACCACAAAGTGCCAGTTTTACACAATAATATCATTACTTAACGGCAATAAATTTCTATGTCCATATTAGCTTTAAATATGCTAATATTTTCTAAGTTTTATAGCATTTCTTTCTGTGACAACAAGAACCATTTTCATTCAACAGTGTTTATTCTGAAACATCAAAGCATGACACTGATCAGTTGCCGTCGGAACTGTCCCAATTTAAGTCATTTACTAGACTATCTGCTGATTATGCAATACTGGAAAAATAAAAGATAGATATATCAAGTATATTTAGTGTTTTATATAAATCTAGAGACCAGTGTAACGTGAAAACATGAGAACCTAACATCAAAATGTGTTACTTAGTCCAAATTCATTTTTCACAAATGTCATTTAAGTTTTAAGGTTGCGTGGTTTTCTGACGTTTTCATTCAGCAGTTAATGTGCAATTTGGAATACTGAAGCTCAACACCTTAAAAGATGAAGCAGCTGACTTCCAATGAAAGAATGTCACTCCTTGCCCAGTGCCTGGTGATGCATGTAGATTTGTGAAAACTGGGACTACAAAAGGCAACTTTTTAAAATAATTTTAATCACTTTGTTCATACCATGAATGGTCACTGCTAACTGAGTACAACAGTCAATACAGTCTATACAAATCCATGAATTAAAGAATTGTCAATTGTCGTAACTCTTTTATAAGTGATGTTTTGTATCAAAGTTTAAGGGTTTAGGTACAGAAGAATCTCTTCATAGCGTAACCTGTATACTTTTTTTAAACTTTAATATACAATGCCAGGTTTTTCTTGTGGAACAAAATTTGGAAAGGATATTGACATACATGTCACAATGTTTCAGTGTTCCTCATCATATATCATAACATGTATAGTAAAAATGGTGTTTGTCTGTAATCTCTTTTCAAGTTTTATCAGTATTGCTGCTTTCAAAAATTTCTTCACAGTAGGTCTTGGAAATAGTGTGGAAATAAAAGTGAAACTATGACAAAATAATAACCAGTTCACAAAGCACTTTTATGAAATATCATTTATTGTGAAAGATCACTGAAGTTATCACTTGATGCAGAACAGTATGTAAATTTCCCCACCTGTATATACTAACGGGTACATGTGCATATGTAATCAATCAACAGGAATTTACACTACAGCTGTGCAATTTTTCTGATGTATGCTGGGTAGGAAGACATCCAAGAATTTTTTGTTTCTATGTTAGGGACATTGATTGTTGTTATTATGGGATTAATGCCATTTTTTAGCAACTGATTGACATTACATGGCAGCCAGTATATCTGCTGGAGGATGAACCCAGAAAACCCCAGGAAAGAACCATCGACCCAAAAAATGCTTCTGACCTACCCATGTTATTGAAAATCCCAAGTCAATAGGACTTTCAGTTATAGTTATAAAAAGATTTTCAAGATGGCCACTGTAGCAGCCATAGTAAGCATCAGACTGACACCAATTTCATTTAGGACCAACCAGATATCACAAGAAATCTTTTAGTGAAAACAAAATCATCCATTTGGGACCAACCAGATATCATAAGAAATCTTTTAGTGAAAACAAAATCATCCATTTGGGACCAACCAGATATCACAAGAAATCTTTTAGTGAAAACAAAATCATCCATTTGGGACCAACCAGATATCATAAGAAATCTTTTAGTGAAAACAAAATCATCCATTTGGGACCAACCAGATATCACAAGAAATCTTTTAGTGAAAACAAAATCATCCATTTGGGACCAACCAGATATCATAAGAAATCTTTTAGTGAAAACAAAATCATCCATTTGGGACCAACCAGATATCACAAGAAATCTTTTAGTGAAAACAAAATCATCCATTTGAGACCAACCAGATATCACAAGAAATCTTTTAGTGAAAACAAAATCATCCATTTAGGAAAATCAGCAACAGCAATAATTTTGTGATGGCAAATGTGGTAGTAAAAAGTAGCTCCTTTTTCAACTAGTACTAATGAGTGTACAATGGCAGATCTGGGTCTGTGTGGTTTGCAGTCTGGCTTGGTTTATAAGTGAGTTTATAAAGTACTCCTCATTAGCTGAGTCAACCAGAAGCAACTAGGTTCCAGCATTTCCTGGAATGATATCCAGTTCTGGCAATACTCTGTCACAGTGAAAACTCAGGCAAGATTTAGGTATACATATGTGCCAACCCCAAGTATAAGTGGAATTTTAATAAATGTCAAAAAAGTTTGAAAGGACCCATCTGCACAAAGACTTTTTATCCACAAGTCAAACCGTAGGAGCCTGTTTCGCTTAACATCTGTCACCATTTTCTTTAAAAGTACAGACTGCTCTATTAACCAACTTGATATCAGTCTGCTGATAAAGTCCTTACTGTGAAGACGAGCTTCAGGTTGGCTTTTTCTATCCTATACTGGTTGTGTATGTGATTGAACAGTTAAAACATTCTCAAATATGAAAGATGGTTAACCGGACTACTTTATAGTCACACAAGGGTAGCAACCACAGACACTGCACAGTAAATCGAACCAAGTCTAACTCGATAGTGGGCAGCCCTCTGGAAATTCAAATCAACAATGCACAAGTAATTCTGATAGTGGGAAAGTGGAATTTGAGAATATCCTTATCAATAGCCTCAGAAGACTACAACCATAACATGCCATATATACTCGTTTATAAGTCAAATCAAACTGCAAAAGAACTAAGATCCCGATTTGCCTTATGCCTTCAAATCAGGGTCTATGTCTTTTGTACTACTGATTACTCCAAACAAACTGCACAGATCCAGATCCGCAGTTGGACTCATCTCATAAATGAAAAAGTATGGCATATTTTGCATTTATCATACATTGTCATGAAAAGGCTGAACAACCACTCTGGTTCAAATTCCACCCAACAGAAATTCCAAGAACTTAACCTTCAGTATCAATTATAACTCATTAATAAAGCCACACTGTTTAAATAAATACTTTTCTTGTGTTCCCCTGAGTGGTCTTATCATAGATGCTGGTCTTATCATGGATGCCTCACTATCCATATAACTCTCAATGTCCACATGCTGTATGTCATCGCTTACAAGTCTAACTACAAACAACAAAAATCCTGATCTGCTGAAGCATAATGTGCCTGCAGATCAGGATCTATGGTTTTTGTTCTGCTGATTACATCTAACAAACTGCACTGACCCAGATCTGCTCTCACATTATGGATTGGCAGACTGGTCTGCGCAGTTTGCAGTTGGACTCATCTTATACACGAGTACATATGGTAGCAGTCTGTATCTTTCGTTTCTTGATCTCTAAACATAGCAATCAAAGTATACATACTTAGTGTCCAGCTGAATGAGGTTAGTGTCCACAGGGATGTCCCCTCCCTCCACCTGGGTAGTGCTGACTGGTCGTGTTGGGGGTGGGGTCTCTGGGGGTTTTGGATGGGTAAGTGTAAATGGCAACTCTACTGCAAGGTCCCTGAAATGGCAAACAAATAATTTTAGAGATTACAAACCACACTGAAACATTTACAAAATTCAGATTTTAACAAATCTGTATTAACTGTGTCACATTTTCTAACAACTTGTGTTCAGTACTTTTGAAAGGCAAGGCTATGGTCATCCAGCATTTTTGATACCATTGGCCACATGGACCAAAGATGATATATATATATATATATATATATATATATATATATATAGAGAGAGAGAGAGAGAGAGAGAGAGAGAGAGAGAGATTAATTAAACTAAAAGTTCAGAAAAAAAACTGCAAACAAAAGAATTAATTACCCATGGGCCATAGCTAAACTACTCTGGGCTAGGTTATTGAAAAGTTGCATTGCATTTCATGACAGCCATAGAATATGCATTCTTACAATACAACTGCCTTATAATGATATGTCATTCAGTATTCCCTCAATACAATGCATTTCATGACAGCCATAGGATATACTTCCTTATAGTTTGACTGCCTTATAATGATATATATGATACAGTATTCCCTCAATAAAATGCATTTCATGACAGCCATACGGTATACTTCCTTACAGTTTGACTGCCTTTTAATGATGTATGTGATATAGTATTCCCTCAATACAATGCATTTCATGACAGCCATAGGGTATACTTCCTTACAGTTTGACTGCCTTATACTGATCTATATGATACAGTATTCCCTCAATACAATGCATTTCATGACAGCCATAGGGTACACTTCCTTACAGTATGACTGCCTTATACTGATGTATGTGATACAGTATTCCCTCAATACAATGCATTTCATGACAGCCATAGGGTACACTTCCTTACAGTTTGACTGCCTTATACTGATGTATTTGATACAGTATTCCTTCAATACAATGCATTTCATGACAGCCATAGGGTATACTTCCTTATAGCATAACTGCCTTATACTGATGTATGTAATACAGTATTCCCTCAATACAATGCATTTCATGACAGCCATAGGGTATACTTCCTTACATTATGACTGCCTTATAATGATGTACGTGATATTGTATTCCTTCAATGCAATGCATTTCATGACAGCCATAGAGTATATACATCCTTACAGTTTGACTGCCTTATACTGATGTATGTGATACAGTATTCTCTCAATTCACCCCCAATCGCCAACAGCACAGATCCATGACAGCCATAGGGTATACTTCCTTATAGTTTGACTGCCTTATACTGATGTATGTAATATAGTATTCCCTCAATACAATGCATTTCATGACAGCCATAAGGTATACTTCCTTACAGTTTGACTGCCTTATACTGATGTATGTAATAAAGTATTCCCTCAATTCAATGCATTTCATGACAGCCATAGGGTATACTTCCTTATAGCATAACTGCCTTATACTGATGTATGTAATACAGTATTCCCTCAATACAATGCATTTCATGACAGTCATATGGTATACTTCCTTACAGTATTACTGCCTTATACTGATGTATGTAATATAGTATTCACTCAATACAATGCATTTCATGACAGTCATAGGGTATACTTCCTTATAGTATGACTGCCTTATACTGATGTATGTAATATAGTACTCCCTCAATACAATGCATTTCATGACAGTCAAAGGGAATACTTCCTTATAGTATGACTGCCTTATAATGATGTACATGATACACATAATTTCACTACCACTCAATGAAACAGAATCCATAACCATTAGCTGCCTCAGAACAGAAACCAAGTTAATAAGAACCATTAAGGAAGAGAGTTCAGTGCTATTAAATTTTATTTCTATGCAATGCACCCCCAATCGCCAACAGCACAGATCCATATTTACCATTACATACTATGCTGACAAATCAAGGTATATCGAGTATGCCTGAAAAAAGAACTATAATTGTATATCTAGATCCATCAGTAAGCAAATATTTATGAAATAGCCCCTTGAGATGAAAATATATCCATCAGTAAGCAAGTATTTATGGAATAGCCCCTTGAGATGAAAATATGTCATTGAGTGAGTATTTATGGAACAGCACCTTGAGATGAAAATATATGTCAGTGAGCGAGTATTTATGGAATAGCCCCTTGAGATAAAATAGATCTGTCAGTAAGCAAGTATTTATGGAATAGCCCCTCGAGATGAAAATATGTCAGTGAGTGAGTATTTATGGAACAGCCCCTTGAGATGAAAATATATGTCAGTGAGCGAGTATTTATGGAATAGCCCCTTGAGATAAAATAGATCTGTCAGTAAGCAAGTATTTATGGAATAGCCCCTTGAGATGAAAACATATGTCAGTGAGTATTTATGGAATGGTCCTTTGCAGAGATGAATCAGCGAGTGTTTATGGAGAGGTCCTTTGTAGAGATGAATCTAGATCTGTCAGTAAACAAATGTTTATAGAATAGCCCTTTGAAGATATGAAGTGAAAATACAATTTTACAAGATTGTGGAGATAAATAAGTCTACTCTTTTAACAAAGCAGGAACACAAATTCTTGTCACTATACAAATGCATGTCCAATTTCATGAAAATATCTAAACTGGTCCTGGAGATATTAACCAGACAAGAACGTGATGGATAGTCAGACACAATTTGTAATAAAAATGTGTGTGTGTGTGATTAGGGTTTTTAATGTAGCTTTTAAAATATTTTCAGTCATATTGCTACAATGTCTTCAGTGTGGCCGTTTATAGTGATGTCTAGCAATGGGGCATCATGCCGCAGACACGTAGCATGATGTCCCACCTGGTCACATTATCCTGACACCAGGCCGACCAGTCCTAACACTAACCTCTTAATGCTGAGCGCCAAGTGAGGCAGCTGTTAGTACCATTTTAGTAAGTCTTTGGTAAGACTCAGCTGGGGTTCAAACCCACAACCTCCTGCTTCTGAGACAGATGCTAGAACCACTAGGCCACCAGAGCAGTGTAATAAAAATGTGGATAACTTCTTCAACACTTATCAGAAAGGTTATATTATTACCTTTTTTTTTTTTTACAGAAGATAATGTTTAGTCATAAATCAAAAGCATTGCAAGTTTCATTAAGATATCTCAAAGGGTTGACAATATATTATGTAAGCAATTACTATATTGAAAAAGGCCAGTCATCTGTAATAGTTTTAATGAAACAAATACAGAAAAATTTCAAGACTCTGTGTCTTGATGTCTTATTTAAGGTAGTAATCAAACTCTTTTACATTAATAAGGCTTATTAATTCATTTCATAAAGACTTCTGAACATGGTTTGGTACTGCAGAATAATGGCTCTATTTGGGAACTTCATACTCCAAATTAGACATGAGCAAAGACTTGGTCCATGAAGAAATTTCAACAGACTATGAATTTCCTTTTAACAAATTTATGTTTAAAATACCATTTTAGAAAAATAATGAATGTTACCTAAAATACAAAAATTCTCAACTTTTAATATCAATATAGCAATGGCACTTGGTTGCACTGTTTCTACCTGTCCTCAATGTGCAAAAAAAAGTCCTACATCTTTTTCTATTCCTTGCAGTGTTGCACTGTTAACATTCAGAAGAAAGAAAAAGTTTTTTTTAAAAATTTACATTTTTATTATTTCTTTCTTTCATTATCTTTTCTAAATTTTAGTTTGTCTTGTGTGCATGACTTTTTTTTAAGAGATGCATATTCAGTTTGGAAATAAGTCAACATATTAAGAGGGGTTTATATAAGGAAGCAATTTATGATTTAATTTGCTGAATATTGCAAATTTATTGCAGAAAGGTTGCCATAATAAGAAGGTAAGCAAATGTGCTGTTGCCTACTAATAAAGTACAACATAAGGATTTTATGTTTTATAATACATTCTATTACAAACCAAATGTGTGGGAAATTAAGAGCATGTGGTTGACTCAACTTGTTTTGCGTTTTTTCACATGTACTTAAATACACATCCATCCTGAAATTAAACTAATTACTGAAGAAAAGAAGAAAAAAAAAGAAAAACCAGCCAGAAACAGTCTACTAGGGATTGGAACTGTTTCACCAGTGCAATAATGCATGTAAAATAGATTAATTAAGAACTGTTAAACAAGAGCTAACATGTGCATACAACAAACTGTAAATTGATTACCATACTGGTGAAATTTGGAGAGTTGAAAGCCAAAGGCAGGACGCATTTTGAAGTGTTACAACTACCGGTAATAACGGGTAAAGGTGGCCATGCTGGCATTTGAATCTTTGACTAAAAATAGGCTGACCTCTGGTGGTGGGGAGACAAAAAGGTGAGACTGATCAAAAAATGATTTAATCAAGGCACATTTCTGAAACGTTTTTGATTTTATAACAGCAAAGATTATGGAGAGTTTTCAAGTATTTACAGTCAGTTTATCCGTTCATGTCAAAATGTTGAAATGTACAATTTTTCCCAACTCTAAGAAGCCACTGGCTAAGATTACTGTAGAACCTGTCTTGAAAGACCACCTCTTGTGTCCAAACATTATGGTCTCTGAAGACAGGTGGTCTCTCATACAAGGTCACAATGCTATATAATGCATTGAGGATATGGTCCCTCAAGACAGGTGGTCTCACAAAGCAGTGGTCTTTCAAGACATTTTGTATTACAAAAAATCCAGCATTACTTGGCAATTGGAGTTCAAGTGCACGAAGGCGACTAGCATAGGTCTAGAGTTTGCACTGTGCATTTCATGCAAAATGGGTTTTACAACAGTACATGGTGGAAGAAATTATACCACCAACATATGCAGACATCTGTATAGGAGCGAATTCCCCTCAGAAAGGCATTGTTTAAGACTAGATAAAAATGAATATACCAGCATTTACAAAGTCTGCTTGCAAATTTTTTTAACTGGGCACAATTTAACAGCAAATATTGTTTCATGCAAATGGTTTTTAAGATAGTAAATGCTGGAGAAACTGAAAACACCAGGTATATGCAGACTGAACTACATAGGGGCAATGATTCTTCTGTAACAAGCATACCCACTTTGAAGGCCTTGTTTGAGAATGGACCAAAAATGGATACATTGGCACTTGAATAAGCTTTCTTTGCAAATTTTTGTGACAGCACAATTTGCCATTTCTCATTGCAGATCATTTTATTAAACCGGTTAAACCTTGTTTCCAGACTTTTAGATTGCACAGAAATTGTTATGTGGGTATAAAAAGACAATGCACATTATCACTCATGTCTTAGCCCTCCTTTGGGACAGAAAAGATGTGTCAAGACTGAGGATATCTATTTTGGCAAAAAATGCACCAATTTTGTTTTCAATTTCCTTAAAACATGCAAAACTGATGTCACTAAAAATTATACTGGTATTGTGAAGCCAATCTACAGATCCGACAGACTCGTTATTTCATGTGCAGTTACATGTGTGATCCCCATTACAAAATATGCTATACCATCATTGAAAAGAGACAGCATGAAATGGATTCAATTCACCTGCCATTATTCTTCCTCAATTAGTGATTTATTTATGACATTGACTGGTGTTTTCTGTTTGTTGTCAAGGTAATGGATAATAATAATCAATGCTTCCCTGCTTGGCAGATGAGTAATTGGCATGTTCAAGTAATTACTTTACCTTGATGTACTGGACGTAAAGCATCTAACTACAATCTATGTTGCTTAACTATGACAAACTGTGGCAAAGTATAACAGATTTTGCTATTTCTATTAATTATTACCATTATTCAAACAATATCTGAGACAATTAACTCTAATTTAATAACCTGAAATCTTAAAATATATTTGTTTTGCTGAATTCATAATGACTGCCCATCTTTTTATCTTTGTTTTGACAACATTTCCAAATAGTATTTACAATCTGGAGGTGACATATGAAAAGCAATACTTTATGGAGATTCTATGACACCTAAATACAATATCAGTACCGACATTATACAATTACTGACTTTCAAAGAGGCAGATTAAAAAATTTACCAACCCTAGAAAAACAGCTGCAAGCTGAAGTGAAGAAAATGTAACGTTTGTGGGGTTGATAAATCAGTGTATCAACTGAAATCAAGTTAGTAGCTAAAATCATCCAAACATCCTGACAATATTAGCCTGGTTAACAAGTCTGATTACGACTGGGTCAGAAATACAGGCTTTCAAATGGTATGATGCATTATATATCTTCATGAAATAAGCCTCTTCACTAAGTTTGATCAATTGCAGCCAAAACAGTCTTTAGAGTGGTAACAAGCTTGGCACATTACATACATGAGAACAAAATCGATATGTACAGATCCTGTACAGTATCAAAGTCATGCAAGATCCCGATCACATAAGCCTACATTCAGAGTCCAATCAAAATCTGAGAAGAAAAAAAACGACTTCCAAATGGTAACAAGCTCAGCCAATCAAATGCATGATCTCGTAATCAAACTTGTCCAATACCTTGTTGGCATAATTATATATTCCAAGAGTTTGACATCATAATCAGAAATATCACTTCCAGAGTGTTAACAACACCTGACAATTATTTAAATAACAGGATTGGATCTCACTCACTACTGAATCCAAGATTTTGATGATATAAGCCTGTATGTCAAGTTTAATCAAAAAGCCTGTATTTCAAGTTTAATCAAAAAGCCTGTATTTCAAGTTTAATCAAAAAGCCTGTATTTCAAGTTTAATCAAAAAGACCATATGTCAAGTTTATTAAAAAAGCCCATATTTCAAGTTTAATCATAAAGCCCATATTTCAAGTTTAATAAAAAAAAGCCCATATTTTAAGTTTAATCAAAAAGCCCACGTTTCAAGTTTAATAAAAAGGCCCATATTTCAAGTTTAATAAAAAAGCCCGCACTTCAAGTTTAATAAAAAAAAGCCCGCACTTCAAGTTTAATAAAAAAGCCTGTATTTCCAAGTTTAACACAAAAAGCCCTTATTTCAAGTTAATAAGAAAGCATGTATTTCAAGTTTAATCAAAAAGCTTGTCTTTCAAGTTTAATTTAAAAAAAGGCCAGTATTTCAAATTTAATAAAAAAAAGCCAGTATTTCAAGTTTAATCAAAAAGCCAATATTTCAAGTTTAATTAAAAAAAAGCCAATATTTCAAGTTTAATAAAACAGCCCGTAGTTTAAGTTTAATAAAAAAAGCCCATATTTCAAGTAAAAGTCCATATTTTAAGTTTAATAAAAAAAAATATTTCAAATTTAAAAAAAAAAGCCCATATTTCAAGTTTAATAAAAAAAGACTGTATTTCAAGTTTAATAAAAAAAACTTGTATTTCAAATTTAATAAAAAATATTGTAGTTCAAGTTTAAAAATAAAAAACTCCACGTAAAGTTTAATAAAAAAAAGCCCATATTTCAAGTTGAATAAAAAAGCACGTATTTTAAGTTTAATAAAATGCCCATATTTTAAGTAAAAGTACATATTTAAAGTTTAATAAAAAAGCTTGTATTTCAAGTTGAATAAAAAAGCCCATATTAGAAGATTAATAAAAAAGCCCGTATTTCAAGTTTAATAAAAAAAGCCTGTATTTCAAGTTTAATAAAAAAAAGCCTGTATTTTAAGTTTAATCAAAAAGCCCACATTTCAAGTTTAATCAAAACCCCATATTTCAAGTTTAATAAAAAAAGCCCGTATTTAAAGTTTAATCAAAAAGCCCATATTTCAAGTAAAAGTCCATATTTCAAGTGTAATAAAAAAAGCCCTAATTTAATTAATATATGTGGATCTGGCTCATTATTAAACTTGTCTGAGATCTTATTCATATCAAGAGATCTTATTCTTATCAAAAGATCTTATTCATATCAAGAGATTTTATTCATATCAAGAGATCTTATTCATATCAAGAGATCTTATCCATATCAAGAGATCTTATCCATATCAAGAGATCTTATTCATATCAAGAGATCTTATCCATATCAAGATATCTTATTCATATCAAGAGATCTTATTCATATCAAGAGATCTTATTCATATCAAAAGATCTTATCCATATCAAGAGATCTTATCCATATCAAGAGATCTTATTCATATCAAGAGATCTTATCCATATCAAGAGATCTTATCCATATCAAGAGATCTTATCCATATCAAGAGATCTTATCCATATCAAGAGATCTTATTCATATCAAAAGATCTTATTCATATCAAAAGATCTTATTCATATCAAGAGATCTTATTCATATCAAGAGATCTTATTCATATCAAGAGATCTTATTCATATTAAAAGATCTTATCCATATCAAGAGATCTTATTCATATCAATAAAATTCCAAGTTTGATCCAAACTGGACTAGAAATGTGGCATCCAGAATAGTAATGAGGTTAGTCAATCACATGCAAGACCACCTTCTTACATGTATTACCTTAATGACTAAGTCTTGGGACAGGAAAAAAAAGATGATCATTTTTGGTGTTCCAAAGCTTATATGCATGCAACACAATTTTTTTTTTAAAGTGTATCAACACTTAGAGACACAAAAATGTTAAGACAAAATTGGCAAGATCACCATAATATATGTCACACAGCAGTGACCAGCTCTTATTCAATTACCATGTCAATAAACTGTTATAACTATCATGAGTGTTCTTATATTTATTTTGCATGTGCATAAAATGAACCTAAAATAAAGTCTTCATAAAACATGGACTGCTTAGTTTACTGGGAGTCCTTACTAAAGTGTACAGTACTTAACACTGTGTATCATGCTTATCATTAATTACTGTCGTAAAAATATTACATGCATATTTTCCTTAATTCATTCTTTTCTATACCAAATTTCATTCTTCCAGATCACATTTTAGATCCACTGCTATTTACTTTGTTTCACATGCTCAAGTCGACTTACCATTATTCCACTATATAAATGATTCTACAAAGTGATGTAACCTATTATGAAAAGACATGTTTCATGAATGTTTATAAATATATAAGGCAAATAAGCCTCATGTATTCACGTATCTGTCATATATTCATTAACTCATTAACCTCTGGAGGTTTTTGTTGTTTTCACCTGAAATGTGAGTAGGAAACACATTTTGGGGGCTATTTCTGAATAAATCCTAATACATCGACTTCCAAGAGATTTTCCATTACCCTAATGGCTAGTTGTGTTAGAAACATAGAAACATCATTTTCCATTGGTTACTTTGCTTGTGCATGAACAGAAGGGTAAAAGTTTTTTTTGCTTAACAGAACCATCTTTTTTCCAAATGCCCACGTAAATGTTCAAGGTCTGTGTGCAGTGCTAAAGCACAATACTTGTCATCACCTAATGAAATTATACTCATTTAAATGGGTGAAAAATGATAAGAAAACAGAAAAATAAATAATTTTCTCTCCAAACAAATTTCAATTAATTTATGACACGTCCATCTAATAATTCATGATGTGATATGGATAATGGGACTGACCTAGTTTGATCAATATCAGCCCATCTGCTTTAATTCTCTTCCAGTCAAAATATAGATATGACAATAGGTAATATCATTTATACACTTGATACATGATACAATAAGCCCTGGCGAATTAAAATATTTGGTAACATGTAACCACTGACATTCACCAAAAAATTATATTTTTACAAATTGGCATTTCTTATCATAATGGGCAATTTAGGCAAGCATGTATCTGTCCAATGTGTACCATACCGTAAAATTTTGCTGATATCTGTCCAATGAGTTCCATATTGTACATTTCTGCTGACATCTGTCCAATGAATACCATATTGTACATTTTTGCTGACATCTATCTGTCCAATAAGTACCATATTGTACATTTTTGTTGACATCTAATGCAGAGGTGGGCAAACCACGGCCCGCAGGCCGCATGCGGCCCGCGAAGGGTTTTCATGCGGCCTAGGAACAAGTCATAATTTGCACTGACTCATTTTATGTTACTCTGTTTATCAAATAAATGTGCTTCTTTTGAAGTTTAAGTTTTCAAATATTAACAACATATTAACAACTGAAAATTAGATGTTATTTAGAAAAACGTTTTTCTTGGCTATTTCAAATATTAATTATCTTACTTAATGAACTATGCAGCCTGCGACAAGGTGTAAATTTGTGTATGCAGCACTTGCACTGAAAAGTTTGCCCACCTCTGCTCTAATGAATACCATATTGTATATTTTTGTTGACATCTGTCCAATACCATATTGTACATTTTTGCTGACATCTATCTGTCCAATGAATACCATATTGTACATTTTTGTTGACATCTGTTCAATGAATACCATACTGTACATTTTTGCTGACATCTATCTGTCCAATGAATACCATACTGTACATTTTTGTTGACATCTGTTCAACGAATACCATACTGTACATTTTTGCTGACATCTATCTGTCCAATGAATACCATGTCATACATTTTTGCAGACATCTGTCTAATGAGTACCATATCGCACATTTTTGCTGCCTGTCCAATGAGTTCCATATTGTACAATTTTTGTGACATCTGTCTAGTAAGTACTGTTATATATATTTGATCTGATTTATATTTGATTTAATTTATTTGTTTGTTTGTAAGTTTTAAAAACTTTTTATTTTTTAATTTCATTATATGTCAAGTAAAGTAATTTTGTTTTATTAAGAATTTGATATTTTCCTGAAAATTCAGTTTGACCTGACTCTTTTCATGAACACTTAATAACAGAAGCACAGTTTCTATTTTTGACTTAGTTTTTGACCCTGATTCAGAAATCACTGAGACAAGTAAACAACTTTCTATTTTTTTGTATTCGTGATTAAAATAATTGGTTTTTACAAGGTCATACTGGCAGTACATGATTTTAGATTGTAAACAGCCCTATTTTGCAATTCTGGGTTTTCTGAAATTGTGCAGTAGTTAGATTTATTAGTAATCTTCAAAGAGATATTTCTCAGTATGGGATTTTACCGAACACTAACCTCTTAATGCTGAGTGCCAAGTGAGGCAGCTGTTAGTACCATTTTTATAAGTTTTGGTATGACTGCTGGGGATTGAACCCATGACCTCCTGCATCCAAGGCGAACACTCTAACCACCAGGCTACCAGAGTGGTGAAAATGACTATCATAATAGGCAACCTAATATACCACATATTAATAACATATATACTTGCTTATAAGACAAGTCAAAGTACAAACTGCACAGACTCAGGTCTGCTGACACATTGTGTGATGGCAAATCTTGGTCTGTGCATTTTGTTAGGAGTAATAAAACAAACAGACCCCAATTTGTTTGAGCATTATGCTATGGCAGATCAGGATCTGTATTGTTTTTCAGTTTGAAGACCTATAAGTGAGTACATATGGTTTATCTATTATCTATATACTAATTAGCCAAGCTTTTCACACTTTTGGACCAATGAGATGTAATCTGGACATTTTGTTTCTTTTTTATAAAGCACTGTTACAATATGGCACTGTATTAAAACACTTTTGCTGTTATATGATGGGTATGTCATGGATTTCATCATAAAGCTGTTACACTATAAGGCAGTATCCTTACGGCCCCCGTAGACAGCATTATGGTGAGTACTGTATTAGCTGTTACACTATAAGGCAGTATCCTTACGGCCCCATGGACAGCATTGTAATGTGGGAGTACAGTATTATCATCATGTATGCTGAATAAATTCTGTATTTCCAAACAAGTTTAGATAAAGGATGGTAGATGCAATATGTCAATACTAGCTGCATAGGTTTTCAAATTGTCTGAGTGGATTTACTAAAGATAAACTATGTGTCACTCTGATGCCTTACAGCCCATACTGGTCTGAATCAAAGTGACAAAATTTTGTTTGAGGTACAATTTCATTATGACCTATGGCCATTTTGGTTCATGAAATTTTAACTATAATGTGGGAAAGGGTTGGAAACATGACTTTGATTTAACTTCAATCTGACAAATATTGAGAAAATAATTATGTGAAAATCATATGAGAGACCACCCCTTCTGCCAACAAAAAAGCGGTCTCTCAAGACAGGTGGTCTCTCATAGCAGATGTGTACAAATAGACCAGTTTCCAAGGTCCAGTTTCAGAATAATTTGAAGAAAAATAATCACAATCACTGTACATATATTCTAATCTTTATTAATAGTTCTTGCTAAAATATTGTATGCATTCATCTAAAATAAAATTATATAGCAATAGAGATATACTTCTATCATTAAACATGAAATCACATTTACATTTGAAAATCACATATTTTAGCATATGAAATTGTTTCTGAATTACTCGTTTTCCTTTACAACAACCTAAATTTGTTTTACCAATGTTTAAACTGCTATTTGGCAAGTGGTCTGCTATTTTTCACTTCTTTCAGTTACAGTAATTATTTTCTCCAGCCTTAAAATTTGTCTCTTTTTTAGTTGGAGGTTTGTCCATTGTTATTAAGGTTCTAGGTGTTAAAGTTATTAGTGCTCAATTGTAATATTGAACGTAAAGACGATTTTGACTGGGCGTGGGAAAATATGAAAAATTTATAATCTGCATTACATATCTAACAATTACTGAAGTAAAAAGAAACAATCTCATCCAGAAACACAAGCATTTACTCAGAGACAAAAGTCAATGGCTTCAGTCAAAGATGACATACAGGGATTAACTTGATAAGCAAAGTGTGTAACCTGGCCACACCAGCTTGATTAGATGACAGCTTTGTAACTGGGACATAATCACTTAACATCAAGGGGAAATAAAACAAACATCTCAAGTCTTGAACACTATCAATCGAATCCCCCAAACTATTCTCTCTTGCTGGTTTAATAGACAATGACCTTATTCACCCCCAGCAATACGGATTAACTCTATAAACAAACAATATAAGTGACCATTACGTCAACTTTGGCACTATAACGGCAATTTGTATATGTACATTAGCCTGGTTTATGGACTGTAGCATCTATCACCGGTAGCAACAATCCTTTTTATTTAAATATTCCTTTTTTGTTTGTTTTTGATCAGAACAATCATTATTAATCAAGCGGTTGTTGTAACAACTGATTACACATAGGTCAGTGGTGTCTGTCTGTTCTCGCAAAAAGGTTGTTGATTGGGATGCCGGGTCCTTCTATAAGGCCAGGAAGCAGGCTAAGTGCAGGAATAATTAGTCTGGTTCCCTGCTTTTTATGCTCCCTGCATTGCTCACCCCATACAATAGTAGAGAACAACGCAGGGAGCATACGAAGAAGTGAACCAGACTAGGTTTAGGACAGAAACTATAAAATACTATATGCATAGCTAAAAAATTCAGACATCAGTAGCCAGCCTATTTTTTTATTTTTTTCTCCCTTCAATTTAGAATGGTATGAGCAGTCATTTTTATGGTGATTAAATAAAGGTCAGTGGAGTTTATCGTTGTTTTTTGCATTGCAGTCGTTCATAGCAGTGATGAAATGCATATTTTGCCAAGACATCATGGTCGCTGGTTGTGTTCAGCAGGTGGTTGCTTATAACAGAGCGTTTAAATAATAAAATCGATCCATGCATTACGATTGTGGTCAGAAATGACAAGTGGTCGCTCATAGCAGAGGTCACTCATAGCAGTTTTTACTGTATAACAATATCAATTTTGTTTATGTATATTCAGTGATAAGACAAGTCCAACTGCAAACTAGATCTGCTGTCGCATCATGCATTGGCAGATCTGGGCTTGTGCTGTTTGACAGGATTAATTGAACAAACAAACTCGGGTCTGCAGGAGCATCATGCTATGGCAGATCAGGATCTTTGTCGTTTGGAGTTTAACTTGACATAATTGCACTTGCATTAAGTGGTAACTGTTGTGAAGATTTCCACTGGTCAGTAGATACCATGTGATCAGGCCAAGCTGTGTGTTTATTTCTGTATAAACTGTACGGAGAACTACTTCCATAAATCGAGTCATGTGCAAAGTAACTAATATAAACATGGAAATGGATGGCTTACACATTGCATGCCTCTAAAATGAGATAGACATGTTTAAGCTTTGATAGAGTATTCTGAAAATTGAATAAATTAATTTTGATGGAATCAAATAACATGTCTATTTTCTATTAAATAACATTCTTTCTTTGACTAGATTTGATAAAAATCTAGAGAAAAATAATGGCAGGCCTGTTATGCCAGATCTTGGACTTTCACTGCAGCCGGTTACAAATGAAATTACAACAATAGATAAATGGATAATGGGATTGGAATGGGGAGAGGGGGTTCAAACATTAACTTTACAACAAATGGATCCATAGTCCTACAATGTAAGATGCTAACCCTGACAGTTACAATGTGGGATAAGGGTGGGTCAGAAAGAGATCTCACCTATCCCCATGTCTTACTTCATCCGACTCTTGGGCCCCCATTACTATAACCATGACCGATAGTCTTAATTTCATTATGTAGCCTAACCTGTTAATGAACATGAAAATGGATTTTTAAAAAAGAAATTGGTTGCTCACGAGTCCAGACAATAATAATATTACCAAGTCACATTGTACTTGTGTAAGAAAGAATCAAATCCAAGAGTCATTTGTATCTCCAACAAAATACCACACATTTTGCTTTGAACATCAGAACACATGCCAATTTAGATAAAATATTAAGACCATGCTGTGGAATGTTAAAATCCTTATATCATCTACTACTGGTGGAACTGACATAGCTATCAAGCTGATGATGGAGAATCCCCTTTTCCAAAAATAGCAACGTAGAAGAAGCCCTGACATGCTTAAATAAGGCTTTAAAACTTATAAGCAACATCTTTAAAAAAAAGCCAACTAAAAAAAAAGAAAACTTAATACAATTATAAGGAATGTCAATTTTAATAGTTTAAAGCTTTTTTTCTGAGTTTATCATGGTATAAACTGTCAGGTACTGACACAGCTACATAACACCCCCTTCAGACACTATTTGCTGTGTGATTTGGACACTGACAAGTTTATACCATGACAAAATCATTATAAGCGAGTATATATGGTAACTGGTGATTATAAAGTTGAAATTGTCATGTGCACTTACCCTGAGCCAAATCCTAATATAAGTCGTACTTTCACTTTGTATGATACAACAATACCCAAGTTTTCTTTCTGACTGTTATCTGTAACTCTGGAAATGAAAAGAAATGGGAGAACTGCATCAAGAAGTGAATAAAGTTTTAAAAAAAATACCAAACGGAATATCCATGAACATTTTTGTACTGTATATACTGGGTTATCCTGGCAAATCAGGATCTGTGTTGTGTTCAGTTGGACACAGAGACCCCGTGTGGCCATATGGTCAGAGGCGCTTTCCATTACAGATCAATGACATCTCCCCTCTGTCCATGTGGGGTCAAGTCTCAACTCGGCCTATGTGAGTATATAAGAAAGCTAGCCAGTAACTTACTGTAGGTCGGTGGTTCTTCCCTCACCAAATATTCTGGCCACAATGTACAGCCTATCCTGTGATGAAACAAAATGGCATTAAACCCACAAAACAAAACGAGTTGGACTCAACAGATGGTAGATTACATTTGCAGCAATTGTTATGCTGTGATGACAGGCCTTGTTAACTTTCCACTCAATCAATATGTTGTGCATAAACTTTGATAATTAAATGTGTTATGTTCATCACAATCTTTTAATTATTAAACACAAAAGTCAGCTATTAAAAGGAATTCAAAGCACATATTTCACTGACTAAAAGTAATATCTGATTTACTCTTTTTTCATGATCATATTTAGCTGCCAGATACACTGAATCTTCAAAATTAGTTGCTTTGATTTCAGGAGATCCATTTGTGTATTCAATTTTGAGAACATGATCATGTACCGTAGTTTCATTCTGACACCTCTTTTGTTGCTGGTTATTACTAGGTTAGAGAGAGAGAGAGCGATAAAATCATATACAAGACACTATTCTAATTACCATTTATTTGATGGTTAAATATACAATAATAATAACGTATTTATAATTTTTCTTTATGTATATGACAAGATAATAATCTTTGTTTAATGAAATGAAATAACTGACTTCTTCCCTATTTGAGCCCCTGCCAGGCAGTCAATGATCCCAGCCCTGCTGATTTGCACATGACCTATATTGTGATGCAGTTGGAGAGTGGCAATTCTAGGTGAGTAGAGAATTTCCAGTGTGTATGTTCAAACGTTAGTAGGTGAATCCTACAATAATTCGTTTGAGAGACAGATGAGGAAAACAGGTATAAAATTAAATGTTTATCCAGACCACTCTGGTGGCCTAGTGGTTAGAGCGTCTGCCTTGGATGCAGAAGGTTGTGGGTTTGAACCCTGGCCGAGTCATACCAAAGACTTATAAAAATGGTACTAACAGCTGCCTCACTTGGAGCTCAGCATTAAGAGGTTAGTGTTAGGACTCATTTTTGGCCTGGTGTCAGGATAATGTGACTGGGTGGGACATCATGCTACATGTCTGCAGTATGATGCCTCAGTGCTAGAGATCTCTTTAAACTGCAACACTGCAGACATCGTAGCGATATGACTGGAAATTTTGTACAGCTATGTTAAAAATTTAAATCAAACACATATGCACATGTTTATCCTTTGGAAGAATATACATTTTTTTTCATCAAGGTTATCATTGACTGCATGACTGTATTCTAACAACTAAGTTATAGGGTTATTTCCCTGGAATTCACTCCAAGGCTTAAGTATTTATTTTAATTCAGTAATAAATATTATTTAGTCAATTTGTTACTGATTCTGAGTGTCACTCTAAATTAATAAAATATACAAATTACTGAATATTTACAAAACCGTGCCAAAGTGAAGTTCCTTGTTGAGACTGGTACTGTGTGATATTTTGCTATATGATCTGTGATGATCCTTGATACAAAAAAAGAACATGTCTAGGTCAATTGTATTTTTGTTTATCAATACATTCATTTTATATTGAATTTATTCTGAATAAATAAATGTAACAAAGAAATTGTCTATTTTTGGACTGCAAACCTATATAAGTGTGTAGGTTTCAAATTATCCAAATTGAAAATGATCTGATCTGGTGAACACTACTACTCTTGGCTGTTTCACTCCTGACTGTCACATGTTGCTTCACAAGAGTCCCTAGAGGGGACTGATTCTCTGCTGCATCAAATGACTTCCCAAAATTCAACATAAGAAAATTTCTTCTTTTCAACGGCTGAGTGCTGAAACAATCTCTGATATTCTTGAGTGCAATGATTTTCAAATGAGCCACTGTGACAGCAATACTGGGTGTAAGATAGCAATTTTAAAAAAAAGTGAAAATCCAATTTGATATTTGCACTCAATCAGAAGAATTAATCACAACATTTACAATAAATTCAATGTAGCAGTCATATCAGAGGTCTGATCAGCAACCAGATGTTACAATTACTCAAGAGGTGAAAACCCCATGTTGATATGATTTTCCATTAATGAGCATCAATAACAAGATTTTCAAGATGGCTGCAATGGTAGTCAAACTGACTGACAGAAAACACAATGTTGATATGACAGTCCATGTAGAAGAAACAGGGATAGATTTTCAAACATGGCTGCTGTGGTGGCCTTATTGGATATCAAACTGATAACAATTCTATTTTAAACCAACTAGAACTATAAGAAATCTTCCAGTGAAAACCCCATGCAGATATGACTCTCAGTTCAGGAGTAGTAATAACAAGATTTTCAAGATGGCTTATATGGCCACAATATTGGACGTCAGATCAGCATAATTTTTATTTAAGACCAACTAGACATCACAAGACATCCTTCAGCGAAAGCCCTATACTGATGTAACAAGCCATTCAGGTGGAACTGTGATAACAAGATTTTCAATATGCCAGCCAAGGTGGCCATAACTGATGTCTAAGCAATTCTATTATCATTTACAACCATCTAGACATCATAAGAATTCTGGTGAAAACACAATGTTGATATGACTTTCCATTCAGGAGGAGTGGGCATAACAATATTTCAAGACAGCTGCAATGGTGGCCATATTGAACATCAAATGGAACTTTTTTCCTTTAAGACCAACCTGACATCATAAAAAGTCTTTCAGTCAAAAACCACATGTTGATACAACCATCCATTCGGGATGAGTAGGATATCAGGATTTTCAAAATGCCAGTTGTGGTTGCCATACTGAATTTCTGGGTGGCACCACTTTTATGTAGGACCAACCAGACATCATAAGAATTCTGGTAAAAACGCCATGCTGATATGACTTCCCATTCTGCAAAATTAGCAAGAAGAAGATTTTTAATATGGTTGCCATGGTAGCCATACTGAAAGCCAGCTGTGCATCATTTAATTTAGAAAAAACTAGACATCACAAAAAGTCTTTTTTTGAAAACTCCATATTGATATGATAATCCACTTGGGAGGAGTACTGATTCGATTTTCAAGATTGCCCTGTGGCAGCCATATTGTGAGAAGAACCATTTTTATTTAAGATCCTCTTACAAAAACCATATGTTAACCTGACATTCCATTCAAGAGGAGAGGCGATAACAACATTTTCAATAAGGGCTGTAATGGTGGATATCAGATCAGCACCATTTGTGTTTAGGACCAACCAGACAACACAAGATGTGAAACGCTCATGCTAATGTTATTAAAAGTCAAGAGGTGTAGTTATAACAACAACTTTTGTGATTGGTCCAATTGTTAAATCTTGACATATTCCTGTAGACAACAGAAGCAACTGTCAGGTGCTCTACAGAGAGTAAACGTTTCTTCAACAGATCAATCAGGAAGAGTACTACAAGATGATAGGCATCAGGTATGTCAGGAGTACTACAAGATGACAGGCATTAAGTGTTAAGAGTACTACATGATCATAGGCATTATGTAACGAGTATAACATGATCACAGGCATTATGTCAAGAGTACTACATGATCATAGGCATTATGTAACGAGTATAACATGATCATAGGCATTATGTAACGAGTACTACATGATCATAGGCATCATGGATGTCAAGAGTACTGCAAGATCACAGCCATCAGGTATGTCAAGAGTACTGCAAGATCATAGGCATTAAGTGTCAAGAGAACTGCAAAATCACAGGCAATAAGTGTCGAGAGTACTGCAAGATCATCGTATGTGTTGACAATTACTTATAATAAGACTTGACAACTTTGGGTTAATTTCTCATTGGCTGGTGGGGTTTGAATGGTTCTCAAAGAATAAAGTAATTTCCCATTGAAAAGGCTAGGTCACATGAACATCGATTTTGAAATATTTATTGAGTAATTTGTCATGAGGGAGTTTGTTGTGAAATGTAATTGGAACGGAAAGTGTAAATAAGAAAACTGCAATTAAATTTCATTTCTATTTTGGAGTCAATCTTATTTCTTGTGTTCCTGTTGTAACATCAAGTCTGCAGACATATTTTATGATGTACTTATATTATTTGAGAGAAAATATATTTGTTTGGACTGTTCAGTAGACATAATAAATGCTCAATTAGACAATAATATTATTTTGGAACTATTGTGAATTATTCAAAGGAGTTCTGGAAAACACCATTTTGACAGTGTCACGATTCTTGGTGGACCAGTACATTTCTGGATTGAAAATTTAATTCATTCTTCTGTACTTTCAATTAACTTTTTCAAGTTTATTTTGGATTCATTTCATAACGCTGAATGTTCCTCTCACATTTTCATTTATAATTTTGGTGATTAAATTATCTGCTAAGTTTTACAAAACTTATTGGTTTTGCTTCTTTCTCTTACTTAGTTTATGACCACAGTTGTAACACTGACACACGAGGACAGGTGTGTCCTCTTTTAAGTTGGCAATCAACCAGCACACAACTATGGAATTATGAGATAATTCAGGGATTAAGTTTGTTGCTGGAAATTACATAAATTCCATTATAATGTTAAAAATTATAATTTGTTAAAAATACTTTTGGGTGCTTGACAAGCATTTCACATTGGAGAAAAATGGTTGCCTGGAATTAATTTTGTATCATCGTAAACTCCCAAGCAATGGATTTATTTCGCTCCTATTGATGGACATATTAATCAAGATACCTACCATGCACTATCAGTGAGGACATTAAAAAGCAAAGAATACTGAACATGTACAGGTATATTTATTTTCCAAAGTAGTTTCCTTGGCAACAAACTTTTATATGCTAAATAAAAAAGATCCTGATTTGCTTTCCAGACAAAGTAACAAGAACTGGGAATTTCCTTGGTGACAAACTTTTATATGCTATCAAAAAAAGATGCAAGTTTTGCGTAAGTTTAAGAATGCTTTGACTGCAATTAAAGAAAATTTTGCATTTCATATTCTTTATTTGACTGCAAAATCTGAGCAGTTATACATAAAAATGTTTTTGAATCATTTCATACATCCTGGTGTTAAATGTCTTAGACTGATCCCACAAAGTTCACAGTAAAGTCTTAAAGAAGCAATATGAAGTAGAAATTCTGCATGTAATAGAAAGAATGGGCCCTTAGAACCAGTCTGACCCTTACACTTACATTGTTGAAGATGCCAAATTTGTGTCTTCATGCTTCAATTTGCCATCAAGGGCCAGCCCCCTTTTGTCTCTGTTGTTGGCAAGAAGTGGGGTCAGGTGGTACACCTTACAAAACCCTGTCTGACTAGGCTGGATGGGAAAGCCCTCTCTGCAAAAAATGAGAAGAAAATTCCTACCATTTATACTTGCTTATAAGACTTATCCAATTGCAAACTGCACAGGTCTAGATCTGCTGTTGAACCAGCAGATCTGGGTCTATAACGTTTTTTTAGGAGTAGAACAAAGAAAACAGACCCTGATCTACAGGTACATTATGCTAAGGTAGATCAAGATTTCTGCAGCTTGACTCAATTTATAAGTGAGTACATATGGTAAATGACATTTCTAAACAAAGCACATTAACAAATAATAAATGTGACAGATTTTGCATATGACAAAACTTCTTTGATAGAAATGTGCAATTACACCCCCCTCACTATAACACCCTTCATTATAACATGGTTCCTGTAATAAGGCAGATATGGCCATGGAACACAATTTATTATTCAGTAGAATAATACACCTCTCTATAAGGTGACCTCACTATTAGGTAATGTTCTCAATGGGTCTCATGAATGGCATTATTATGAGGAGGGATTGTATTGAGTACTTCATTATAACACAATCTCATGATAATACAAAATACTCCATGGCTCTCGAGGAGAACACTAAAACGAGGAAGTACTGTATCAATGTACGTCATTATAACATAATTTCACTACATGGATGCATACTGCATGCTCCCATGGATGGTGTTATAATAAGGAAATACTGGACGAAATTCACATTAATATTACCTTTTATTTCCTTGTATCCCAGTAACTTTTATAGAGACAATAAAAACGAAAAACAAAGTAGGTACAGTGTACTGTACTTCTGAATTTTGTTATACATGAAGACAGATAAAAACAAAAGATTTCCTTTAAAATATTTACTGCAGCAATATCCATTTGCATACTTTTATTTAGATCAGGTTAATTTATTTCACATTTTCTACTTGCACAAGCAGGCGTTCAAAGGAAACCAAGTAGTCTGGCCATTTTTCCCTAAACAGTTCATAAAGAATTGCCATCTACAATTCCAGAAAATTTCATTTAAACAGTTTTCTGAAACATAGCCTCTAATTATGATTAGAACTTTCTTCCATTTTTATACAGATCAGTCCAAGCCTAGAATAAACAGGCTTTATTCAATTCAGCATCACTGAAAGTACTTGCTTGACAGATGCTTCATTGTACACTGTACATCAAAGAAAACCACAAATGTTTAGTCTCCTTTTCCATCTAATCAGTCACAATCAGGGGTGGTGATCAGGTGCTAGAAATAAAGCACACTATTAAAACTCAACAGGAGGATCTAACAAATTATTTCAGAGTTATATAAATTATGCTGCAAGGAGGGGGTGGCAAAATAACAGAAACTACCTTTGATACTCAATTATAAGTCAAGTCCAACTGTAAACAGCACAGACCCAGATCTGCTGCCTTATAATGTGCAAAAAGATCTGGATTGGTGCAGATTACTAAGAATAATGAGTAGAATAAATAACACATATGCTGTGGTCAGCAGGTGCATTGTACTATGGAAGATCAGGATCTTTGGTGCTTGATGACTTATAACTGAGTATGTATGGTAGTAAGATAGGCCATTTGATGCCTACTGAATCAACATCTCAAAGACTTTAGTCAGTCTGACCTCAGTACAACATATCACATGATGAACATCAAAAAATACAACATTAATACAACACAGACATGTATTAAATGTATACTGAAATATTGTTCAATTCTTTGTCATTATAAAACCTAATTTAAAATAAATAAATTTGTATTAATCTTTCACCTGGCAACATGCACTTTCCTATGCTTATTTAACACTTTTTATATTGCTCTTTTATCAACTAAGCAATGATCGGTAAGTGGTATTTGTTTCATTCAAAGAGCCATAAACATAGTGTTATGGTTCAATATCAATAAACTCAATAATTCTGCATGATACATTTTTTTATATAAACTGGATGGAACTCACCAGAACACAAATCCGGCTGACTTTGAAACCATTACAAGAAATGGCATTACAAGAAAAGAGCATTGTTGTTTTTTGTCCATTATAACTTCAATTTTACAAACATGAAGTCAAAAGTAGCCATTAGAACACTGGCTCTCCCCCACTCAAACACACACAAACACTTGCAACTAAATTTAGCTGTTGCACAAAAATAAAATGAATACAATTTCACATCAAGTGACCATGACCTTTGATCAATCACAGACTCAATGGTATACTGCCCTTCCTCTACTGCAACAAAATACAACTATTAAACTGATAAAAATTGGGTGCATGAAATCTGAGGAAGGTGTACTTGTCATTTGTCATATGAAACTCAGAATGACAACTGCTAACTCCAGTGATCTTGACCTTTGACCTCTAGGCCCATGAATCATTTGGAACATGCCACTGCCTATCTGCCAACTACCTAGTATGTAGTTTAATGGCAAATGGATCCATGATTTATCAAGCTGAAGCCAAACTGAACTTCCATGATACAATGGATGCTCTTTTATAACAAAAGAATATCTGGAATTCAAGATGTGAATGCAGAGTTTTGAAATCATCTCTGACATCTTTGAGCAAAACCGTTTTCAAATCAGCTGCAGCAGTGAGCATACTGGATGTAAAATCTGCACATTTTTAATTCAAGAAAAGGTACATTTTGGTGAAAACCCCATGCCAATATGACGACTACCCATTTATCATTAGCTGTAACAAGATTTTCTTGGTGGTCATCATGGCATCCTTATCTGATATTAAGACTGGGACCATTTGCATTTGGAACCAACTAAATATGATAAGAAGTCCTTAAGTGAAAACCCTGTGTTGATATTACCATAAATTTTGGAGGCATAACTAATACCACATTTTCCAGAAAGACTCTAAAGTGGCTGTCTAAGTCAATATGACTTTACATCTAGGGGTAGCAATAACAAGAATTTCAAGATGGCTGTCATGATGGCCATATCTGAACATCAGACTGGCATCATCTTCATTTAGAACCAGTTAGGCATCATAAGAAATCTCTAAGTGAAAACTCATGTAGATGTACGACACCCGGCTCCCATTTAGAAGTAACAGTAAAATTTGGAAGAGGATCACTGAAATGGCCATATTTGATGCCTTAGTAGTGATAACAGGATTTTCAAGCTGATTGCCATGGTGGTCATATTAGACATGATACTGACACCAGTTTCATTTAGGACCAATTATACAGTGGGATAAATATATGTTAAGAATTTCATGGCAATCCTTGAAGTAGTTTAGGTGGAGTAGTGATAACAAACGTATCCTAACAGATGGATGGATGACAGATAATAAATGACCATCCATAAAATTCTTTTGGTCTATGACCAGTAGAGCTCAAAATTATGAAAGTTTTTGACTGTCCTGAAGCATTTCAGAAGATGGTGGCTGAATAGCTAGAATGCTCGACTCACAACCAGAAGGATGCAGGTTCAAATCCTATTGGACCAACCTGTGACAGCTTCCATGTAGTGGCCCTGGGAAAAACCCTTTGGAGGATATTCATAACATTTGTGTATTGCTGCACTTTAAAACACCATTACCATCATGTTCTGCTGTACTATAAAACATCATTACCATCATGTTCTGCTGTACTATAAACACCATAACCATCATGCATTATGTACTATAAAACACCATAACCATCATGCATTATGTACTATGAAAGACCATAACCATCATGTATTGCGTACTATGAAATGCCATAACCACCATGCATTGTATACTATGAAACACCATAACCATCATGTATTGCTGGACTATAAAGCACCATAGCCATTATGTATTGCTCTACTATGAAACACCATAACCATCATGTATTTCTGTACTATAAAACACCATAGCCATTATATATTGCTCTACTATAAAACACCATAACAATCATGTATTGCTGTACCTAAAAACACCAAACAAACAAAAGAAAATTTATGTATTTTAGGTCTCTGTCTTTACATGTGTGTTTCTTCAGCATTAAACTAAATCTGAAACTAGCTTTCACCATGAGTTCGAACATGATTATAAGTTATGACAAGCAGCTAAATTTTATCTACATTTGTGCATGCATAGGTAGGTGGGTATATAATGGTTGGGTTTTGCTGAGTAAACATGGCATGGGATTCAAGTCGTAAAAATTGGAAAAAGTAATAAAGAGATAAAAGGAAAGCAAAATACGTATTTAGATTACTGGCATCACTGGCAGATGATTTTGATGATTAAAAAATGACTGAACTACAGCACATGGCTCTGATAATAAAAATAAAAAGCTGTAGGAGTAGCAATAGTAGTTGTTGCTGTAGTACTTTGGACATTCTCTGGGACGGATAGTGAGTAGGTTAAGAAAGTCTGTATGTAGTTGTAATGAGACAAAACTACGTGGGAAGGTGCATGATGTATGGATGGCGATGCATGGATGGTTGATACAGCCGATTCATATATATTTTGTGTGGGTATCAATATCAATAGGTATGTGATTTTGTTAAAAAATTACCTTTTTTCTCGGCGTTGGTTGTACCTGTAGTATATATTTTCACTTAAGCAAAAAGACCTTTACGGAAACTTGCAATTTGTGGTTTGATGTAACCATGAAACACATGAGAAGAAAAAAAGACCTAGAACACCGGAAATAAATGTGAACTTGCACACAACAAAATGTTTGATGGAAATGGAATAAAAGAAATTGGTGAACATAATTAATGGATAGTTTCTGGCCTTGTTAGCAATCATTTCTTTAAGCTGCATGCAGAGCCTGATAAGAAAATGTCAGATAATTGCTATGCTTCACTTCACTGCTAGGGTATATTCCAAACATATAACAACGTGATCAAAAAAGTTGGTCACTAAGATTTTTCTTCTTGGTGAATATTAGCCCTTAAAATGAAGACCCTTAATTAGGTTTCATGACTGTGCAGGCAAAAGCATCTACAAAGTGAGGTTTAACTCAGAAACTTGCTAAAATCTCAAAAAAGTATATCATTGTGACCTGCTTTTGCCACTGGTAAGTAGTATCTAAACACAATCAATTTATCCATCACATTTCATCACTGAATATACAACAGTGTATTTGAAAGAGTGACAAAAGGAACAATATTCCCAGATGGGGCTGATGTGAGTAAAGTTTTAAGGCAATTCTTCAAATAGTTTAGGAGGAGTAGTAATAACAAAACTTGTGCTAACAGATGGATGGATGACAGATAATAAATGACCATCCATAAAATTCTTTTGGACTATGACCAGTCAAACTAAAATCAAAAGATGCAATGCTACTGAAAACCCTCAGGCTCAGATTCTACAGGTTGCTACTGGCTACTGAAACATGTGATCCTGAGATTGCTCATCTGGCTAAGGTTTGCCTAATAGCCAAAATGCAAGAACAGCTAGCAGCGAAATCTAGTAGTAATTCATCAAGAAGAACTCTGGGTCAAAAGGGTGCTTTCTCTAGAAATTTCTTCCGACGAATTTGATTAATACTGTTTCATGGTTTCTTAAGTTTTTGTACCTTCATCTACAATTCATGGCATATCAGCATCATTTGCCCAATAATGAAAGGCTTATATGCCAGAATGCTCTCTGTCCAATACTGAAAGGCTAATATGCCAGAATGTTCTCTGTCCAATACTGAAAGGCTTATATGCCAGAATGCTCTCTGTCCAATACTGAAAGGCTTATATGCCAGAATGCTCTCTGTCCAGTTGATCACATTCCATCATTCACACTCACTTTTCAAGTTGGGGTAACACACACCAAAAGGTACATCATTATACATACATTATGGAGAACACTGGTTTGAATTTTTTTTTAAATTCATACTAAGCAATGGCAATATATCTTTCAACTTTCAAAGTATCTACCTTAAAGCGAGGCCCAACATCATGCATATGAAGGTGAATGCAAAAACAATATTTGGATGATTATAGTAAAACTGTTATCATGTTCAATTTTTTCTCTCCAAAATTAAAGCTGATTTTCCAGACCTAGAACTTGTATCACCTGTTGCAATTCTACTCTTGCTACTTACCTATAATTTGGAAGTAATCTAAACTCATAAGACAGAAACTGAAGGTCTAACCTTTCATTGAAAACTTTTAAAATTTAGCACAAATTTAAAATAGTTACCACCAATAGCTTCATAGCTATTTTGATCCTGAAATTTCAGGTTTGACTGAAGATAATAAAAATGGCAATATCTCTACTGTAACAAGCAACCATGATATCCTTCCTTGCCATTTTATGTACCATGTATTAAGGGTAGTTATTGTACTGTGTTCTTCACTTGATAAACAACTAAAATCAAAACTCCCATGAATAACACATTATATGCCCTCTCTGTGTTTAATAGATCTGTATGTACAGCAGTTAACTTAAATTTCTGTGCAGAAACCATTTTTCTTCTTTCAGGCAATATAACCTTGACCACTGACCTTTTGACCCAAAACTCTAAAGGCATATTCCTCACTCTACATGCAAGCCATTCACAAAGCTTTGTCCAAGTTTCTGACATAGAATTAATATTATTGTGTGAAAATAATTTTCTTCTTTCAGTCACAGTGACCCTGACCTTTTACAGCCAATTAACAGGACTCTTCTGAAACTCAAGGGAAGCTATCCACAAAGTTTGGTAACTGCTGAAGGTGGAGAACTTGAGTTATGGTGTGAAAGCCTTTTACTTCTTTCAGTCACAGTGATTCTGACTTTGAGTTTTTTTTTAACCCTGAAATTTGATAGAGTTCTTCCTTATCCCAAGGGCAAGCCATCCAATATTTATAACTGGACATGATGGACAACTCAAGTTATTGTATGGAAGCAAAATTGGTAACTGACATACATATTGACAGATTATAAGGTAAAACATAACATGCTTCACTGTATGGAGGGCATATAAATATAGAAAGAGAAAAAAAGTAGGACAACTAAATGGTCATGTTTAGTTTAGAACAGTAGCATATTAATCACACTGGTTCATAACACAGATTATATATTGCTAGTCATCGGTGGTATTTAGCATTTTGATGTTGGTATGCCAGACATATCACTAAGAAGACTCTCACTTTTGTAATGATTGACCAACAGACATGAATTTCCGTACTGAAAATACATGCATTATTTCACAAATCATTTAAAATCTTATTTTGTTTTGTTTTCTTTTTTTATACTGAAATGAGATCTGAGTTCGTTTGTGGGGTAGATTTTTATTGATCACTGATTATATAGCAGAGGGTTATAAGGTGAGTGCGCTGTATTTGATGGCAGAAGGACAAAATTGGTACAGACCAAATGGCCTTTTTATGCCAAGACAAAATTGGTACAGACCAAATGGCCTTTTTATGCCAAGACAAAATTGGTACAGACCAAATGGCCTTTTTATGCCAAGACAAAATTGGTACAGACCAAATGGCCTTTTTTATGCCAAGACAAAATTGGTACAGACCAAATGACCTTTTTATGCCAAGACAAAATTGGTACAGACCAAATGGCCTTTTTATGCCAAGACAAAATTGGTACAGACCAAATGGCCTTTTTATGCCAAGACAAAATTGGTACAGACCAAATAGCCTTTTTATGCCAAGACAAAATTGGTACAGACCAAATGGCCTTTTTATGCCAAGACAAAATTGGTACCAACCAAATGGCCCTTTTATGCCAAGATCCTTCGTTAATGCTTTGATGAATTTTTTAAATTTTTTTTATAGTAATGGCAGGAAGTTTGTTGCCAGATTTGCATCATTCATTTGTACAAACTTGAATGTCTTTCATAACAGGATTTTCTATTGTCAAATTCAATTGAAATTTGTCCTGTGTTTTTCAGAAGCAGTACCAAAAAGCAATTTCTGATGGATGTATGGCAGACACAAGGCCATATTGTATGCATACATGGAATTATGGCCAGGTAAGCTGCTATGATGTGGATTTGGTTTGTATCATATGCAGGTGGATTCCAATGGATAATTACTTTATAAGTTTGTCCTTCTTACTGAGAATGTAAATAAATAAACTATCCTTAAGTGATAGAAATATTCATTAAAAAAAATGCAATTCTGTCAACAACTGTACACGAATCAATATAGAACAATGGTCCCTCCATTTTAAGGCTGTACCTTTTTGCACAATATGGTAAAGCGGTCCCTCCTTTATTATAACATCCCTTCTGCACAATGTAGTACAGTGGGTCCAGGATCCCTCATTATAAAGCCACCCTTTTTTGCACAATATGATTGAATGAGTCATCCTTTATAAAGCTACCCTTTCTGCACAATATGGTTGTGGGTCCTCTTTTATAAAGCCACCCCTTCTGCATGATGTGGAACAATTGGTCTTCTCTTAAAAAAGCTACCCATACCACACATTATGGTCCAGTGTTTCCTCTTTTATAATGTCACCCCTTCAGCACAAAACAGAACAATAGAGCACTTTGCCCAGCCTGTATCTCATGCAATAAAAAATGGCATCAAATTCTTAGCACTGCTGCTGCCACTCTTGCTGCCATCATTGCCAAATTGTTATATGTGTCTATCATCTAATGGAGGTATAAAAAAAAAACTCAGAAGTAAACACATTTTTCCCCTTCAAAACATAGTCTAGTCACATTTATCTGGTATCTGCGTTTGCTTTAATAAAGCATCCCAATAGGGAAATGGTTTTTAAATGTCATTATCCAACATACTTAGTGTGAACGGTTTGTGCTAGATAGCACAAATTAGAATCTATGAACTCGTTTTTAATCCATAAGTTTTATGCTTAGCACAATAAAAGAATTTTGACTTACTCGCTTTCCATTTCTGCTACTGTGCACTTGTATTGGGCAGTGGAAAATAAACATATGTCAGCAAACTGGCGCACTGTGTGGAAAAGATGCAGGCAAAAATAAAACAGTGAAGTAAGATACCATATATAATCACTAGTAAGTTGAGTCCAACAGCAAAACTGCAGACCCAGATCTGCATTGCATAAAACATCAGCAGATCTGGCTCAATGATTTTGTGAGGAGCAAACAGTAGAATGAATATAGACTCTAATCTGCCAAAGCATTGTTATGTCAGATCATGGTCTACGCTGTCTGCAGTTGGACGACTTGTATGATAGTATATATGATAATAAGAAAATCTATCAGGTGAAAGCTTAAAAATAAGTTAAGCAAGTACTAGAAAAAAAGACATATGTGAATATATGCCTATAATTTATAAAATGTGCTCATAATTAAAAAAATTACAACACAGTAGAACTGCAACTGACTTTACATTATCGACAAAAATACAAGACAACTCATCTGACGGCTCTGTAGCTTTTCTTTCACTTATTTTTTTAAATCATTTTTCAAATGGTTAACAGAAGTCTAGCAGTTTCATACTGCTGAAAACCATACTTTATTTTGATAAATCCATTTCTCAAAAGCATCCAATTATTACCAATGGTAAAAATCTCCATCAAACAACTGAAACAATTTTCATATAATCAGTGATATTCACTGGAAAATTACCAAGTATACTGAACATTTTTTATTTCAAAATATTCTTTCAAAAATTAAAATCACTGTTTTAACAAGTTTCACACTAGACAGAAACAAACAAAAGTATCATGAATGACACATTATGTGCTTGCCCCTTTTAAACAGCCTACAATGTAGCAATTGGAATGTATGGTTAACTACTGACATTATTCACTATCATTTAACCCAACTATCAATAGTCCTTCCTTGCCTAAAAGACAAAGAGAACACATTTCTTTCCAGAATTTGTGAGAACTCATTAAAACTTGAGGCAGGCCTTTTCACAGTAACCTTGACAACTGACCTTGACCTTTTCTAGATTACAGCTCAATATACTTATTTTTTACATATGGAAGCCTTCAACAAGATTTCCTCAAGGTATATGGACTATAAGTAAACATACTTTTTATAGACCATTATTTCATAAACAGTTTATTGTGGCCTGACTCTAACTTTTTGTACAACAAAATCAATAAGTTTTATTCCAACGTTAAGTGCAAATCCTCCTCAAAGTTTGTTAATGGAACTTAGTAGAGCAAAAGTCTTTGTGCACACTAGTAATCCAGTTTTGATGGAGTCACAATGATCCTGAACTTTGACCGTCTAACCATAAATAGGATCTTGCATAGCCCAGAAGAACTAAACCAACATAAGACCACTTTTCTTTTGTAATCACATTGTCCTTAACCTTTGATACCAAAATCAATATCTTTCTTACCCAAATGTGTAAGCCATCCACAAACTTTGGCCAAAATATATGATCAAGAACTAATGTCATTGTGCAGACATTATTTTTTAAGTTTCAGTCTGTGACATTGACCTTTCACTATTTGATTCCCAAATAATTCCTTGCCCCAGGTGCAAATCTTCCCAAAAAGTCTGTTGACGGTTGCTCATGTAAAATTAGAGGTATTGTTCAGAAAAGAAACAATAAATGGGTGGCTATACAGACTGGTGTATCGATGGACAGACCTTTTGGCAGGTGTATAAAAAAAGGGATGGCAAAGTAACAATAGATTGGATCATCTTTTACTGCATTTATGATTTAATCAAGTATCTGTATTTGCCATAACAAATGTATGCACAGATTGGTTCAGGATTTCTGTGTAGATATACTGATATAATAATGCTAAGAAATCAAAATACAAGTGATATACAACTCTTGCATACAATGGTGCATTAGGATTATGTATCTGTGTGTGTGTGTGTGTATATATATATATATATATATATATATATACCAGTGTTGTAATTTTCTTTGTTGGCTTTCAACTCTAAACATTTAAAATTATTCTTATTTGGGAAACTGACCATGTCAAAATCAAACACAAAAGTCATGATCTGTTTGTGGAGTTCATGTTCAAATGAAGAACTTTTTTAACAAAAGACAAAGCAAAATTGCTGATGACATTGCCGCATGAAATTAGTGACTTCTATGTGTCATCTCTGAACAAACGAGAGTGCTACATCTCAATTTTGGACTAACCAGAGCTCCACATCTAGTTTTTGAACTATAGAGAGCTCCATAAAAATGCAGCAGAATATAGCCAGGTATTTTTAAAAAGACATTTTTGATTTTCATCTATTCTATTATTACAACACTGGCTTCGAGGATGGGGGTACTTTAGGACAACTTACTCAGACTCATTCACTTCCACCTCTTTTTCATTTCTGTTTGTCTCGTGTAATACTAACTCCAATGCTTGCTCAACTGATCAAATAACAATTACAAGACTAAAGAACCTGTTAACATATCACAATATACACACTACAGAAATCAAGATTAAAGTATACCCCAACTTATTAGTATGCCACAGTAATGAGTTAGCATCTAAGCATCATTCAATATACACAGCCATTAATGCTGCATGCATCATGGGGGACCATAAATCTGCTTAGCAATATCTTATATAGTCGAACGACCAATCAAGGACCACAGATCATTCAATGATAAAGAAGAATGCTGGAAATAAATTAATTTAAGGTATAATCAGCATAAAGTTTGAAATTCAACAATTCTGCAGTAAAGTAACACCGAAAAACCAAGAGTCAGAAGGACAGGCAATCAAGGGGTATAAATCTTGCATATGATGCTGCGCAATGCTAGAAGCTGAACTCATTAAAGGTCCCGATAATATCAAGCTAAATAATTTAGCAATGGTTCTTACCCAATCCTGTTAAAATCAGGAAATAAGTCTCACTACCTCATGGATCCAGCAATCCCAGAAAGACAAATATCTTGTCTTTCCCCTCTATGGTTGATTGAGACAAAGAAAAAAAACTCTAACCCTTACCATCACTAGTAATGTGACCAGGCAAGTAATCTCCATCAAATAAAAGAACTGATATCTGATCTGGAATGCCTAGCCTGCCAGAATGGCAGTACGAGGTGATGACTGGTAAGAAAAATCAACCAGATAAATTTCATACTCCATGCTCCCTGTCTTACAGGCCTAAGACCTTGATCAAGCAAGTTGGGGGACTAATCTTCACTAGGTTGTCAAATATCAGGAGAACCAGCTCTCAGCAAATTCAAACAGTATGATAAGGTAGCAAAGAATGAAGGATTCAGAAGATGTCTTTAGCTGTTCAGATTTGATGGTACCTAATGGTTTTTTTCCAAGAAATCTTTGGATTACATTTGAAATGTCCCCCACTATTCTCACAACAGAAGGTATGTCAGGTGGAGCTTAAAAAGGTCACACTATGGATAATTTTGACTTTGACTTTCTGTCTCTTGCCTTAAAGAATTCTTCAGGACTGAAAACCATGTTCTCTCTGACCAGGAACTACAAACACTACAAGAAGCTGCTGATGTACGCTGGGACAAGTCAGGCATGTGATATGATTGTCCTTGCCTAATGTTCAACTACTTGCAAATTTGAAGATTAAGCCACCATAATATTCTAAAAAGACAATGGACAAAAAAAGTAGAAATAACACACAAATAAATAATATTACCCACAATAACACAAATCAAATTCAATCATGTTTTCAGTACAAAATATTACCCTCACATGTATGGTACTGATAGTGCATGTAACTTACCAGGTCAAAAAAACAAAGTCCTCAAACCTATGAAAAACTATCCACTGAAAACCACAAGTACAGTTACTGATCCTTTGCAGAAACCTTAAAAACAATATTACACCACATTTATTGATAAAGATCTTGAAGGATTTGAATAGGCAGTGCAGGATGAAGTTGATCCACCACAGTAACTGACTGACTGATCGGTGTCACCAACCAACAGTAGCAAGGGGAAGTAATTTTAAGTGATTCTTCCCTTTGTCTAAACAGTAATCATCATTTTCTCCGGGGTTGCTGGATATTAGAGGCAGCGGAGCTTATTTTCTAACCTGAATATAATGAAGTAAAGCATCTGAATGCGAAATTTGATTTAGTTTAAATCCAACAAACCTTTGTGAAGTTATGTTGTGGAAACCAGTCAGTAGGGAGGGAACTCAGGGGGCACAACTTGTGTAAATGATGTCGTGGAATACTGGAAACTGGAAATTCAATTCATTCAAGACAAGGTCACATCAATACAGAGAAGCTTGCCAAATCTGAAGTCAACCAATCCTTGATAAAGTTAAGCTGTGGAATCAAAGTTTGGGAGATAGGTAATCAGGGACCATAACTCCTCTGAAAAAGGAGGGAGAAGGTAGCATACCATATTTGGTTAAAATCCAACAATTCCCAGTAAAGTTATCTTGAGGGAACCAAACTGATGAATGGACAGCTGGATGAACAGATAGGATTCTCAAGAATTTGTTGATCAGGGATAAATTTATACGAAAGCATTTTGATACAGACCCTGAAACAGGCAATTTGACCAAATCTGCATTTAAAATATATACTACGAATTCATTTTGTTTGCAGTCTGTGTTCCTTTCATTTTGGCTATCATCTCATTATTTTTTGCTTTGTGTCACAAAATACAATCTGATTTTATGTTTATCACTTCCTTTAATTTTGCATTTTTTTATTTTAGAGTACTTGTCAGCAGAGTAAATTATTAATGATTTGATTCAAATAAAAACTGTACAGATATAACAACCTATGATGATGTAATAAAATCAATGGTTCTCATGTATATCTGTACTGATAAGAACAATGTCATGCCTTGTAAGTAGTGAAAACATGTCGGTCAGTGCTAAGAACCTACTCCTGAATTTGTATGCAAAAGCTTTCACCCATGGAAATTCAGAAGCTCTTAAAAATAATTAATTTTAAAATCCATTCATTAAATGCATTGCATTTCTCACTATTTTTATTTAGCATCCATTGATCCTTGTTCTGCTATTTACATTTGACTCTCCACTTTCTTTAAATGTATTCTTCAATTTCTTTATATTCATGTTGCATTCAGTTCCAGTTGTTCTGCATTCTTTTTGCACGTCTTCATTCCTTTCTTCTTCATTCGCTTCACATTCCATTTTCAGTTCAATGATAAAATTGTTTTCGGGTCTGTATAATGCCTTTATCTAGTTCAAAATCTATGCATTGTACACTGATCCAGAATTCATATTAGACGACTGTCTAGCTGCCTAACACATTTAGCATACATAAATATTGTAGAGCAGAGATTCAGTATGCATTTTAATAACTAAAGAGTAAAAAGTTACCATGTATTACTATCATATGGATGATATGCTTTTCTCATTAATTTGATAACAAACTGGATTAATAAACTAAAATAATGCATGAAATGCTGAAAGCTGAAAACTGAAACATTTCACTCTGATTGTTTAAGAACATTAGGCAAGATCTTATCTATGAAGAAATAGTTCACGAAATTTAATATACGTACTAAGCAATCAATAACCACTTAAATGTAAATACAAAATCGAGAAAAATAAGCATGAAGATGAAATAGTTCACGAAATTTAATATACGTACTATGCAATCAATAACCACTTAAATGTAAATACAAAATCGAGAAAAATAAGCAGACAAATAAAATCTTTGTTCAAATGTTGTAACCCATCAGAGCCCCTACATCTGTGAAATAAACTAAACATGTGAAACAATTTCATGTCTACATGTATTATGCCTTCTATTAACACTCAAAACATTACCATACATAGCTGATTCAGTTTTAAAAACACAGCTAAAAGTACATCTGACCCATTTACAATGTCATTTATTCTTCACATCAAAGAAAATGTAACAGGTACACTTGCTTGTTTTCAAAACATTTGCAATCAAATTTGTAGGAAAATAATAATTCTCAAGCAATAAAATTTCTTAACAATGGGTGAAATATTAGACCTGTTAGTAGTTCCTAACCCTCTGAGTATCTAACATGTTAAAAATTGAAATCTCATCTGAAATCAAACAACTGACATAAATGTCGTTCTTTTTTAAAACTGAAAATGGAGATAACAAGAAGACAACGGTAGATAATGGCAGGCTTTATAAGACTTATTTCAGATAAGTTTTTATCTATATCTATATCAGTCCCTATATGAATATTTTCATCTGTTTCAACAAGAAGCATAGTTAATGACACAATCATTCAACAACATGCAAACATAAAGGATTTATAACACTAAAAAAATCAACATGTGTAAATCCAGTTCAAAATTATATATATATATATATATATATATATATATATATATATATATATATATATATATATATATATATATATATATAGATTATTTTCAACTGGATAGACATCTAAATATGAATTAATCAATGTCTGTTTCCTCAGTTATATTGACCGATTTTCACTTATCTCCTTAATTCAAGAAATACAAATGTTTTTTTATTCTTATCAAGTACAGGCATCCAGCCATACTGTATTAAATGCCAGAAACTGGAACTGCTTTCTCATTCACTCTACATTTCCAAATGCCAAACCATTCAAAGTGATATTAATTTGCAACTTCCAAATGCCAGACCAACCATATTTTCATTAAAATGCAGCTTTTAAATGCCAAACCAATTCAAAAACTCTGTCTTCATATTTAGCACATATTCTTATTGATTGCAACACCTCTTCTACAACTTCATAAACCTACCTGATGATTCCATTTCAGCGTCTACGAGATCTGGAAAAAACTCCATAAAAAATCATATACTCTAGTACTCACCTGAAAGCTTTATTTTTTTGACTGACTTATTTGTGTTATTGTCAACTAAAACATTAACTGCTATGCTTTCCCCATGGTAGTATTTCTGAAAAGAAAGAAGAAAATACTCGTCAAATTAAACACAAATCGTTTAACAATTGTTTATTGGTAAATATAAATCCCATCTGTAGCACTGGTATGGAGGAATGATACCGAGCCATATAAAAATGCATGTACTAGTGTCTTACAGCACCTCAACACAACAGTGGCTACATTGTGCTGACTAATGGTGAAGTTACAAAAATGCAAAAATGAAAAATTTGCATACAAACTTTATACAGATAAAACCTTCTAAATAAATGTAAACATGAAGTACAAGAATATAAATATAAATGTAAAAATTCAATAACATAAATATTAAATAAAATATGAAAGTAACACATGTAAAATTCTTAAAACAGACAGTGAAAATTAATTATATAAACCGCAGTGCCTCAAAACGTCCAAGATTTTCTTGGTTAGTAATCATAGTTTCTTCATCAGGTTCACATCAAAAATATTTCTGTCTCATGGCAGAGTGGAATTTAACACACTCAATAGGAATGTGTTCCACTGTCAATGGACACCAGCACTGGATGCACTATGTCTGAGGCTTATCAATCTGGTGGTACGCATCAGATTTGGTATGCCTGTACAAGATATGATCAACACAATAGCACATCATTTCTGCGATTTGTTCTATATGAGTGATACCAATATCAGGTTCAATGTTCTTAAGTTTGAATTTTCCTTCCACATTTTTTCCAAAATCAGGTCACCGTCACCTAATTTTGGTATGGCCAAGTTACTCTCCTTGAAATGAACCAATTTTCATGGCTAAAGTGAAATAGATTTTAAGATTCTGTGGTTGGATTAATATAAAAAAATTAATACATGAATGAATGTAATAATGAACAAACAATAAACACAAGAAGTGAATAGACAAAATCCTATATCTCCCTCTGGAGGTCATTATATATATATAATAAGAAATCTGCAAACAAATAATAAAGCAATTTTATACATAAACATTTTTTCTACTTTTTTAAAAATAAACAAGCTAATATGCATATAACTTGAAAGAGATAGCAAACACACACCCCTTCAGAAAGATTACTGCCATGATGGGAGTTCAACCCATCCTGATCGCATAAATTACAATTGATTAATCAGTCATTGAATGGATCATAGCTAATGTGTTTTTTTTTGGTTGCAATAATAATTAATATTTGATGAACTCATTTACATGCCCCCCTTGTTTTAGCATACTCTAATGACTTGCAAACACACCTATAATGGAGAAGCTTAAGAGTGGATCCCACTATTTCATACAAAAATGGTAAAATATAGACTCCTCCTTGCTTAACAATAAAAAATAGCCACCAAACTCTAGTTCGTGCATGGAAATATGGAACAATTTTAAGACGAAAGCATATTAAGTTGACAAGATTTTCTTTAATAAAAATGTTTTCTCAATAAATTACACAATTTCTGACAAAATATTGATGAAATGAAAATGTTGGGCAATGTTTACTTGTGAGAACACAGTGAAATAAAAATTAAAGCAGTCTTGTCAAGTGAAATTTGTGTTTTAATTTTATTCTTTAACTCGGTTTCAATGTAATCATCATAAACATTTAGTTCAAATGGAAGCAGTCAATGGCGACAAACAGGAACACTTTCATTTTTAATTGGCAAAAGCTGGATTTAATTTGGAAGCAGTCAATGGCGACAAACAGGAACACTTCCATTTTTAATTGGCAAAAGCTGGATTTAATTTGATAACTCTGGGAAGATGCATGCTAATTAACTGAGCTGATTAAAATACATAAAATGTGCTTACATCACAGTCATATCCATTTGAGGGGTCAGTCTAATTTCTTATCAAACTTTCATACCATCGATACATTGCAAGAAGGTTCAAGTCAAATGTTTTTGCTCATTAACTGGAAGATTATACTTCAAAGTCTGCAGTTGTACATAACTTGCAAGTTCTAATTAAACAAACTGTTTTAAAATCCTTTCTCTTACCTTTTTGGTTCATTGCTGTTCTTTCAATTAAAATGTATTGTTAAAGAATTCAATTGTGACATTTAAGATCTCAATCCAAGAGAATTTTGACAGGTTTGACTCCAGATTTTAATTGGTGTCATTTTAGCTATGAAACTTCAATTCATTAAAATTTACTTACAATGAATACATGCATCTACTTTAAAGGGAAGGAACTCCAACTTTTAAGATACACAAAATTGCGAGTAATGCATGTCAGCTTAACTTATATTAAGTCTTGCTTCAATTTATTGACTTTACCTGATGTCTTCAGATCTAGTATCCATATATATTAAAGTAAATTAGAGAAATATTTGTAAACAACAATGAAGGTTGCAACTCATATATCAATGAAAATTGCTAGTATCCCAAAATATTAATAGTATCCCAAAATATTAATCTTCTCCACTATCTCAACACCCGCTACTTGGATCTTGTCACTTATGAATTATCAAGAGGAGTAACTGGAAAAGCACTCATAACAATAACTCATTTTACCCGATTCTGAGCATATTAATATCTTCATATTTTGAAGACTGGTTACATCAAAAGGAAAGGAAAGAAAAAGGAGAAAGTTTTTCACATAAAATGATTTGAGCTCGATCTATAGCCTGAAGATACACACTTCTTTATCTAACGATGCCTCCAGCTTGATGTTTCCAGGACTCATCATGAATTCTTTGCAGGCCTCTGCACTGGGCTGGGGGGCTGGCTGCTCAGGTGCATATGTAAGCTTACGAATCGCCAATCGGACGGAGTTTCTGAATGAAAAGATAAAACACAATGTCATACTGACAATGCAAAATGATGAGATAAAACATGTCACATCGTGGACATTTCAAAATGTGGACAAGCTGGAATAGAGTCCTTATGACGCCTGTGATATACTTGATGAACAAAATTGTAAATCAAACAGAGGCGATAACTCCATTAAATTTTTAAGAAAAAGAACCCCCCTGAACTTGACCTGGGTCTTCCTAATGTACCTGGTAATAAATACCTCATTAAATATGGTTTCAATCCAATTAGTTCTTTAAAGGTTACTGAGTAGAAATAAATTCACAATGGAATTGTTGCAATATAATGTGACATGCTGATGGGTAGTACTAGTATGTCCCCTCATTCACTAATTTAAGGCAGGGGTGTGAAAGAATGTGGCATAAAAAGGTTGCCAATAAAAAATTAAGCATACATGTAAACTGGCAGGCCAGGTTCCCTTCATTTCCAATTAATGAACCATGTATACCATGATCTAAAGTCTTAAAGTTAAATCAGAAACTTGAGTGATCAATTTAAAATCAAACTTAAGTTTTATCCAATCAGACTGCTGGATTATGGATTTAAATTAGGTCCAGTCCTAAGTTCAGTTGGTGAAACCCAGACCTAGTCTCAACTGCACCATCACAAGATTTCAGTCTATAAATGAAAACATTTGACTGGTCAGTTTTGTAGTCAAACTTAAATTTCAGCCAATCAGATTGCTGAAGTCCTGATTTAAATTAAGCCTGTAATTTTAGGTTATCACACACTAAGAAGCTGTGTATTTTTTTTAAATACATGAGTGCATTTTGCTGCAGTAATGTTTAACAACTTGTATCAAACAGATAATTTTACTAAGAACCAATTATTGTAACTATTATCAAGAACTTATGGAAAATGTCTCAGAATAATGCAAAGAGTATGTCAAAGTGGAATAAATAACTGATGTGAGTGGTGTACTTTTTGGGTAAAATTAATCATAATGATGTAATACATACATGTTGTATGGCTTACTCTTTTCCAGACAGAAAATACCCTTGACTGTATGATGAAAATTCATCTTCCCATAAGATATGGCCTTAAAACTAGTGGGACATAAGTGTGAGGCAGGTAAATGCTACATCCTTAAAATTAAATCCCCCCCCGCACCCCCCTTTATACTTTAATATCACTAATACATATCCTGTTGATGCTATGTATGCAGATTATTACTAATGTTTGTTCCATTGTTTTCACACTTTGGTTGTTCTTGTTGTTGCTGTTGGGTTTAATACCATTTTTCAGCACAAGAAAGTCAATACATGGCAGCCAGTATAAATGGTAGAGGAAGAACACAGGAAAACCCTAGAAAGACCCACGAGAAGCTACTGGCAAGCTTTCTCACATACCCACATAGGCTGAACCCAATTCATACTTTGGTTCCAGTGTTGTATATATAATTATAGTAATACTGCTTGCAGTCATGTGACTGAACTGGTTTAAGCAGGGCAAGACAATTAAGTTGCTAAGGAGCATAAAACATTTAACATCCCCTTGATTCTGTCAGCAAGGTTGATTGGCTACAAGGTTGTCTGAAGTTTATCAAGACTGATTATACCAGTTATATCATTATATGGTGTGTGGGTATAACTAATTCTGAAAGGACTAAACATGCTAACTGATTATAGTTGGGTTAATTAACTGAATCTTCATAAGACAATTAACATTGCTTTGAGTTAACATTACTTTGAGTCAACATTACTTTGAGGCTCTCTTTGAGTGCTTGAAATTGTTGACACTGTTACAGTCCGTATGTATTATAAAAAGTAATTTTGACATGATTAAAGATGTCAGTTATATTCCTCATGACCTCAAGCGGCATAAAACAAGGCTGTATGACTTCAGTGTTTAAAGTTCGTCAAAATGTAAGTGTGCATTATCTCCCAATACGCCAAAAAAATCAAACCAACAGCAATATCATATGAAATTCAATGATGGGTGGAAATGGAAATGGCATTGGTTGGAATCAAGTCTGAATATGCCGTCTGCTCTTCCTGTAAAGCCGATTTTAAAATGTATCATGGTGGCAAGAATGACATCATGCATCATTCGGAAACCAAATCTCATAAAAGCAATTATTAACTACTAAAAGAAATATGCTATCAGTGAAAATCCATCCCTGTGGAATCTATATCAGATAAGGTTCAACTTACACATGCTTAGACACTATCTGCCAACTGTATAGCCGAACATTATCTTTCATTTCTGATGGCAGATCATTTTTCAGATCTAGTCAAAATAATGTTCCCCAACTCAGAAATCAAACAAACATTCTTATGCAAATGGGCAAAAAAAATACCAATTCACACTATTTTATTGTTCATAAGAAAATAATAATAATAATAATAATAATAATAATAATAATAATAATAATAATAATAATCTGAATAATTTATTATATAAACTCAATGTCATCTGCAACCACCTACAGAACACTGACCAGCAAAGTATCAGTTATGTGTTGAGACTAATATGAATGACTGCATTGCAGAAACTGGTATCCTTTTTAAATTACACAGGGTGTGATGGTATATTGCAATTGCTTGTGCTTTGTGTGAAGAATCTTACTGACATTAAAACAATATTAGAATTAGATTCTGACAGGGACCAATATTGAGCAGTTTGGGCAGGCAGTCATCAGTCTGAATCTTACCACAGGCAGGAAACAATTAACACTTATTTCTGGATTTGGTCAAGTTGTATTAACAATTTTCACATTCTAACACTGGCACTGAAAGGCCATTTTCCATTTGGATGAAAATTCAGGCCAGTTAGAGAGGAAACCTGGATCCAGTAACAGTACAACATCTCCTAAGTACAAATATCACCAATAAGGACTGCCACCAATATAATTCAGGCAGTGGTCTTGTAAACAACGCCAAAAATGCTTGTGGTACATATAAGGAGAGTATGAATGGCAACATCTTATTGTAAAAGGACTGATTTGATGTACATATTTTTTAATATTTAAAGAATGTAAATTTCTTTGATAGTTGTATTTTTATCCATTTGCTTGCTGGAAATCAGGATGAGGTCAAGGTTCCCTCTTTTGAGTTCAAAACTCCTGACCAAATTTTGGAAATCTCCGATCTATCCTGACCTGGCAAGACCTGTCTATTCAGTCACATGTATGCATACCCAGCAAAGAACCAGACTGAAACTGGGGATCTCAATTAGGAGTGGTGTAACCATGACAAGTTTTGGTTTTTTGTTTTACTAAGAAACCTGTAGAGCAAATGAGTATGTGTGTGTTTGTGTGTGATTTGGATTTTTAACATAGCTTTAACAATTTTTCATTCTTATCACTATGATGTCTGCAGTGTGGAGTTTATAGTGATGTCAAGCACTGAGGCATCATGCCACAGACATGTAGCATGATGTCCCACCCAGTCACATTATCCTGACACTAGGCTGACCAGTCCTAACTAACCTCTTAATGCTTTGCACCAAGCAAGGCAGCTGTTAGTACCATTTTTATAAGTCTTTGGTATGGCTTAGCCAGGGATCGAAGACCTCCTGCATCTGAGGTGGACACTCCAACCACTAGGCTACCGGAGTGGTCTTGGATAGCAAAGGAAAGAAACTAACTCTCAGTTCATACTGAACCACCAACAGTCTAGTTCTATGGCTAGGGCAACGAAGCTTGCTCATTTCCTCATGGACATCAAGGAAAGCAAAAAAAGGTATTGAGGGTAAGGCTCTTGGAAGAGACTTCAATCAAAAGGGTCATAAGGGTTTTTAAAGACCACACTACACAAAATATCATCAATGAGAAAGACACAAATCAGGTAAGCTATGTGAGAGTCAGTGGTTGGGCCTTTCAATATTTTTAGTGTGTTGGACAGGGTTGCCCTATAACTCTTGATAGTAGAAACCAAGCAATTCACTCTTCAAATTGGAAGCAAAGAAATTTAGCCTTTGCGCTCTGAGACGGACTGCTAGGAGTAACAGTTTTCTACTGCACCTAACATGAAAGATTCTCAACCTGGGGTGATAGATCTTGGATGCAGATCATCTCCTTGACTGAAGAATGCATTTTGCAACTTTGCATGAAAACTTTATCTGGTGCAGTGATCATTTGGGTTGTGCCAAGCATCAAGGTGGAGAATATGTGGGCTGTTGTGGATGAGAGAAACCCTGTGCCATGACAAAAAGTCCCTTCTCTGGGATAATGTCATGGGCTGGTCTACCAGCAGGTTGAGAAGATCACTGAACCATGATTGTGGAGGCCAGGGTTATCATAATTAGCAGAGCAGTGTAGTTCATTATTTATTGAAGTATTTAAGGGTGAAAATGTGTAAGTAAACAGATGATCCCACTTTAGACTGAAAGCATCAACTGCCCAAGCTCTCTGGTCTAGGACTGGAAAAACATCAAAGGGAACATGTTGTTTAGCCTTGTCACAAACAAATCAACCAAAGATCTCCTCCAAAGTCTGAACAGGAGATCTGCATCTTCTAATGCATATTTTGAAGCACCTGATAACAGAGATTCCTCCAACAGCAGGCTGAAAGAGACTGCAGAAAAAGGTCAGCATTTAAGGCTATGCTAACAAGAGATCTAGCCTTTAGTTCTAAGCCCTCCAGTGTTTTAAACGGATGATGAGCCCAGGAAAATGCAGGAATATCCTCTTGTGCTGTTTCAGTGTCGAAAGGAGCTCAAATGACTGTTGACCAGTATTCGTAGACTGGTGCCTGGTGACTTGTAATCTGTCAATGACTCAGATCAGGGAAATCTGATCAGTAGGAAGACCCCAACTCAGATCTTACAGTCTTGTTATAGTTCAATTTTCTGGGTGACATGATCGTGTCACCAAAAACATGCTAATGAGAGACTGAAAAGTTGCTGCTCCACACTCCTGAGGGTGGTGGAAGTGCGACTCACTTTAAGCCATCCCTGAGCTCTGAGCCAGTAAAGTGTGCTGCTAGCACCTAGTGGTATGTGTGCAACTCACTCTCTGCCTTTATAAGACTAGAATGAAGATGGTCCTGCCACTCTCTCACAAGTGGGTGTGACTCATCAGCCCTACGAGATTCAAAAGGGTTCTGCTTCTCCCTCACGGGAGCATGTGACTTGCTCTCAGGACTATAGGATTGGAGAAGGCACCGTTCCTCTCTTGGAGAAGGGCGTGGGTCATTTTCCACCCTCTAACAGCCTCTATTGGTGGGTGAGGGGAACCTTGGGGCCTTTTGGCAATGGAAAAACCAGAAAATTTTGAAAAAGAGGAAGCCCTTTCTTATTCCCATTTTAAGTTTGCCTATTTTCAGCGAGGTCTCAGACCCCATGTTTGACATTAGGCTGCAAAAAAAGACAGCCATTGGTTCTTTCACAATTTGTACAAGCAAGGCAGGTGGGGTGGGTATCCCAGTAGGCTTTCTTGTAACAATGCCCAACACTCTTCTTAGGCATTGCTGCAAGAAACAAATCTGAAATAAGAGATTACCAGTAAGTCAGTATTAGATAACAAATCTGAACTAAGAGATTACCAGTAAGTCAGTATTAGATAACAAAATCTTCCTTCTTTACAGGTGTTGTTTCTATAAATGAATTAAAATAACCATAAACCATAATAAAGCCAACAACTGTTTTTTTGTTTTTACATTGTCAGTAACACTTATTGTGAGTACTGGCAAAGAAAATTTGCAAAAAGACTGCTCTGTTGTGTGTGTGTGCGTGTGTTTGTGTGCATTCATGCCTGCCTGTATGCTTAGTAAAATGCGAATAATAGAGTAATAATATCAGGAATGCAATCTCAAGCTAACTTTTAAGAATAAAAAGTGTTCCTTCACTAAACAAACAAAAATGACACTTTCCAGACTTTCAGCCAATGGGATATGGTTGATGACATTTTCCACCCAGAAAGAGCAAGCTATGCAATGGCAACAGGTTAGGAATCTAACAAAATCATTTTGAATGGCTATTAAATCATTTAATGGGATATTCTTCAATGTATGAACATGCATATATTGATGTATGCATATTTCTCAACGAGTCTGAAAAACATACATATACCATTATGACAAAATTAGAAGCATACAAGTGATTCTACTGACAGTTTAAAGGCTGTCTACTGCACACACAATTTTATATTTAAAATCTACTGCTTTTGAAAAATTAAAAAAGAAATTGACTGAAAAATAAAACTGAAAAAAAAGAACAAAAATTAAAACACCCCCAAATTGGAATTTTCATGCACTTGGTCCACACATTACAGAAACCAGACAGGACTACTTGGACCAGAACTGTTCCACCAATGAAACAACTGGTGCAAAAATGCATGCTGAGTAGTCCGATAAAGAATTACTAAAAATAAGGATGACGAACATGTGTACTGTAAATTGAGTACCCTACTGACATCACATGGAGAGTTAAAAGCCAAAGGCAGGGGGTTTATAGTGTTATATATAAAAGGTTTAAAGGTGGTAAATCATGGCTTTAAAGTCTTTGATTAAATATTCTCCTAGGTTTGGCTTGATTGTATGAAGTTTGTTATTCACTGCATCATTCCCTGATGCCTGCCACTTCTGACACGAAGACTCTTTGATACTAGGTTTAAATCAGTATATGGTATTTTAAAATCGGATGGTTCTTGGGATAGGGCTATTTTAGCAGTGTGATCTGCTTTTTTATTACCTTTGATACTGATATGGCTGGGTAACCAACAGTATACTATATTGTTGGAGCTACTCAGTTCAGTATTTTTGACGAGAATATTGGTTAATAATGGGTTCTCCAGTTTTCTATTGTGTAGTGACTGAAGTACTGATAGTGAGCTGGAGAAGACGATGCTATTTAAAATGCGTTGGTTTTCTATATATTGCAGAGCAAGGTCCATTGCTCTGATTTTGGCTGAAAAAAACTGATGTATGGCAAGCAAAGGCTGCATGCAATGGAACAATGATTGTTATTTTGTAACAAACACAGCCTCTTTGAATGCCTTGTTTGAGTCTGGATCAGAAGTTGATACAATGGCACTTGTTGAGACCTTGTTTACTGAGATTTCACAGAAATCATACAAAGACACTACACATTATCACTAGGACCCCAATGAGTCAGAAAAGACACTACACATTATCACTAGGACCCCAATGAGTCAGAAAAGACACTACACATTATCACTAGGACCCCAATGAGTCAGAAAAGACACTACACATTATCACTAGGACCCCAATGAGTCAGAAAAGTCACTACACATTATCACTAGGACCCCAATGAGTCAGAAAAGACACTACACATTATCACTAGGACCCCAATGAGTCAGAAAAGACACTACACATTATCACTAGGACCCCAATGAGTCAGAAAAGACACTACACATTATCACTAGGACCCCAATGAGTCAGAAAAGTTGAAAATATGTGTAAGAGTCAGAAGTTCAGTGTCTTGATTGAGAAAAATTATTATTGCAAAATATGTAGTTGTTTCGTTTTCAACCAAATTAAAATGCACAAAATTTATGTTAATAAAAAAATCTACTGGTTTTGATATAGTACAAATTTTGAAATCTGCTGATCTGATGTCCTGATTCTGTCACAAGTACAATGAAAAATAAACAAAAGGATGTTCCACTTAGAGCTTCGGTAAAAAAAATTCATACCGCTGCAGATTAGACCCACAGAGTTGGTACCGGAATTTCTTTGCAGTACAGGCCCAAGGAATTGTCCCCAGTATTCCCCCCAGTTGGCCCTCCTAAGATCAATACATGCTATGATTTATTTGTCTGCTTCTTCTGCCTTGAACAATATTTAGCTGTTTTGGAAATTGAAGACCCTTACTGTTTCATTTACACTTTAAAATTAATCTGCCCATTGCTAGTGAAAACCCATGTGCAAATTGAAGTAAATGACCGTAGAGAATTGTAATCCTTTTAATGCTACCCAGTAATGTAAATTGGATCTGGACGATTTTTAGATCCTCATTTTTTAAAGTCACAGGTAATGTAGCAGAATAATCTAATTTCAATATACCACATGTACCTGCTAATAAGTTAAATCAAATTGCAGACAACAAAGATCCTGATCTTCCATACCATAATGTACCTGCAGATCTGGGTCTAAATTGTTTGTTCTGATGATTATTCCTATCAAATTGCACAGACCCAGATTATGTGATGGCAGATCTGGGTCTGTGCAGTTTACAATTGGACTGGCCTTGTGAGAATACATGGCATGGTTATGACAATATATATCACCAATGTAGAACTGATATCAGAGCAAAAATGTCATGCATGTTAGTACCAGCACAAGTCAAAGAAAGTACACATCTGCCTTTATAAAGCTCTGACGCTTGGCACTTAACATATTAAACCCTGGAGTTTTTGACATTTTTGCCTGAAAATCGAGTAGGAAACACATTTTGAAAGCTATTTCTGAACCGATCCAAAAACACAAAATCCCTGGTGATCTTTCAATAACATACTGCCTAGTTGTGTTAGAAACATCATTTTTCATTGGTACTTTTTGCAAAGGCTCAAACTCGGATTCCGACCACAGGCAAATTTTGGGTGGAAAAAAGTCGGGTCCAAAAAATGTGTTTTTTTTTTTAAATCTATTTTGTAGTGCAACTAGATATTCCAGATTATTTGGTACCATTGTAGAGCTACATCTGTCTAATTTTATATAATACCACCCACTTTAGTGTATCATGCATGACCATGATGCTACAGAGCTAAGCTGTAGGCTACTACCTCCTGCCCTGTTAAGTCGTCGCTAGGGGTTAATGTGTTAAGGCACTGGACTTGTGATGATTCCAACCATCTGGATCAGCCTGACTAGACTCCTGTGATGCATCTCCTTGAGCAAAACTCTTGACTCTATCTCTTTACAATATGACCTTCATTGTACTATCATGTCAAACACTAACCCAACCCAATATTTGACTTTCATGATTTCTTGAAGCACAATTATGAGTACATAGAGAATGAAATAAATTGTAAACATGACAGTGTTTATTTTCTTTTAAATCTTCTTTATTTGGCAAGTATGCCACTAATTCTAACTCAGTTGGTACTTTTGGTATTGACAGAAATGGGTCACTCTTTCAGAAAAGGAAAAAACTAGTAAATAACTTAAGTCAGGTTCCCTAAAATGGCATGTATATAGTACATTTAAAAAATAAACAGATAATCTACAAATGTCACAATAATGTAACAGCATTTCAAGTTTGATTAAATTTTCTACCAATGCAAGAGCATTTCAATTCAGATTATATTTTCTACCAATGCAAGAGCATTTCAATTCAGATTATATTTTCTACCAATGTAAGAGCATTTCAATTTTGATTATATTTTTTACCAATGCATGAGCATTTCTAAGTTTAATTATATTTTCTACCAATGCATGGGCATTTCTAAGTTAGATTATATTTTCTACCAATGTAAGAGCATTTCTAAGTTAGATTATATTTTCTACCAATGTAAGAGCATTTCTAAGTTAGATTATATTTTCTACCAATGTAAGAGCATTTCTAAGTTAGATTATATTTTCTACCAATCTATAATGGGACAAATGTCTCAGCATTGTGCATATTTCAGACAGTGCCACTTTGATGGTGACACACCTGTTCAAACTGGTAGATCTAAAGACTTGGATTAAAAGCCAATTATTCCTGGCTGATACAATTCTAACAATCTATGGTTGACTATGTATGTTTGTCCAGATTATCAAAAATGACCATGTTAACCAGTTTACAGTATACATTAGAATATAAACCTATAATGGGAGTAACCTGGCGCTATCAACACTCAATTTATTGCTATAAACCAATTTCTGATCTTGGCACTGACTAGTAAATACAATCAAATCTTTTCCCATACAAATGCCAGGCTTTCAAATATAAAAAAGTACCAATATGAGCCAAACAACTGTCGAAGTGTAACAGTTCAACAAATGCAGCCATCAAGATAATTGAGAACTGTCTGCCATTTTAATAATAATAAAAAACATGTAACACTTTGATTTGTGTAAAAACTCCAGGGAGACAGTTTGAAGGTGCGGTGTTTCATAATGTCTAAATTGGAAAAAGCAGTATTTTGTTCTGCAGTCACAAGATGAAACTGAATTTGCATTCCTAAAGTTCAAAACTGTACAAAAATTTCAAATTCAAACCACTAGTGAGGTAACCATAGAAACTACATTGTAAATGCAATATAATCAAGCATTAACTTTCCAAACACTAAAAGGCTCTAATTCATTGTTTAGTTTGGAAAGAACAAAAGATATTTAATAAACAAGAGTCCCTACTTTACTGGCAGAAAAGTAAAGAATTTCCATAAATTCAAGATAAGATGGTTTTCTAATTGCTAAGTGTTGAACTCTGATATTCTTGACCTATAATCAGCACCATCTTTATTTAGGACAAACCAGGCATCATTTCAAGTCTTTTGGTGAAAACACCATTTCAATTTGACCATCAATTCAGAAGTAACAATAACAATCTTTTCAAGATGGCCATTTTGGCAGCTATATGATGCATAGTATTGGCACTATTTTCAATTAGAATTATCAAGATACAATAAACAGACATTTGGTGAAAACCTCATGCTGATATGACCATCCATTCAATATAAAAAAAGAGTATCAGAACACCACCATGGTGGCCTTATTGGATGCTAACATTAAAAACAAAAGGTTTCCTTGAGAAAAAAACCCATGTTAATATGACTTGCCATTTAGTACCAGTGAGAACAAGAGTTTCACGAATGCTGGCATAATGGTGGCCATACTGGTTGTTAGATCTGCACCATTTTCATTTATGTACTTCACAAGTCTTCTGGTGAAAATTCAGTGTACAGTAGATATGACCATCCTGCTAGGAAAAGTGTTAACAAAGCTTTTTAAGATGGCCACAATTGTGGTAGCCATACTGGATGTCAGGTCAGCACCATTCTGATTTAAAACTGATTAGACATCACAAGAAATTCTGAATGAAAACCCTATGTCGATATGACCATTTGATTTGTAGCAAGTAGGGTTTTCATGAAGACTATGTTGTGGTCCTATTTTGTGTCTGAAGGGCATATTTCCATTCATGATCAACAAGACAATGGGATGGCTGTGTGGTTCCGAGTTTCATGGCAATCCTCCCAGTAGTGTGTGCCTGACTGACAACAGAGAGAATCCAAAAAGACTGCCTTCTCCATGACATGTCTGTAAAAGCAACTAAGGTTATTCTGCATTTTATATTAAAAAAGGTTTTAAATTCAAATTTAAAATGCTCATGACATGTCTGCAAAAGCAACTAAGGTTATTCTGCATTTTATATTAAAAAAGGTTTTAAATTCAAATTTAAAATGCTCATGACATATCTGCAAAAGCAACTAAGGTTATTCTGCATTTTATATTAAAAAAGGTTTTTAAATTCAAATTTAAAACGCTCATGATAACCAATGCTGCCCCCTCTCTGTCTGTCTGTTTTAAGTGTTTCTGATACACAAATATGTGCTTCCTATATTAAACTAAACCTTTAATTTCTCAAAAATGATCAGTCTGGAAGTTGATTTGTTAACATGTAAATAATTACATCTCTGACCAGACTCACACTCAGTTACAACTGCTACAGCAAATTATAAATGTGAAATAAATGTACTTCAAGTATATAGCCCTCGTAAAGATTATCAAAGCTTAATTATAAAATATCTATCCTTGAAAATTATATGCAACTTACCATAGCTAATTAGAGCCACTTAATCTACTATCTTGTCTCTAACATCATCAACATTTTCAATACTGAAAATGCTACCTGCTGTACTGTAAATAGCCCTTTAATTAACTAGACCATGGGATGATGTGTGTGTGTGTGTGTGATTTGGATTTTAACGTAGCTTTAACAATTTTTCAGTCATATCGCTATGATGTCTGCAGCATGGCAGTCTATAGTGATGTCTAGCACTGGGGCATCATGCTGCAGACATGTAGCATGATGTCCCATCCAGTTACATTATCCTGACACCAGGCTGACCAGTCCTAACACTAACCTCTTAATGTTGAGTGCCAAGCGAGGCAGCTGTTAGTACCATTTTTGTAAGTCTTTGGTATGACTCAGTCTGGGAATCAAACCCACGACTTCCTGCATCTGAGGCAGACACTCTAACCACTAGGCCACCGGAGCGGTAGGATGATGTGTATAAAGTTTCATGGCAATCTTCCAAGTAGTTCAGGAGGAGTAGCAACAACAAACATGTGCTAATGGGCAGACGAATGTTGGACAACAGACAATGGACAACAGAATATCCGATAAGCTCCTCTAGTCTATGATCAGTAGAGTTAAACCAATCACAATTGTTGTTTTATACTATACTGACCTGTTGGGTAATGGCTAACCAAAAACCAAAAGTGGAAAGTTTACTGTTCCCCAAACAGATTAGATACATGACTATTAGTGATGGATTACCTTTAATAACAACTGCATGATGACTATTCAGATATTATATCTAACATAAAACATGGAACAAATTTCTGGTCTTGGGCAGCCAACTAGTTGCCAGCCAACATACAACATCATACTATCCAAATTGGAAATCGCTCCATTGTCTCGTTTTTGCTGACTTTATATACAGAGTTCCACTGATAAACCACTACTGTATTTACCATATGATTTTTTTGGGGGGGGGGTTATAATATTTAAATGCCCAGTAAGTTTTCAGACGTTGCTCCGCTATAATTTTTCTACAATTTATGTTTTTTGGACACAATCTAGGAAGATCTGCTGCATTGTTTTAATGTAAAATTCACAGCATGTTTGCCGTTACTTTAAATGATACAAAGTTCGCTTCATTTGGTCACCAATTATTTAATGTGATCATGAACTTTTAAAAACTAATATAATTTAAAATTCTTAATCGTATGTGTGTGTGAGTGTGTGTGTTTGTGTGTGTGTGTGTGTGTGTGTATGTGACTTAATTAACTCATTAACACCTGGTGCCACATTTATGTAGCATAAGGTAGTAGCCTACTGCCAAGCTCTGTAGTGTCAAAGTCATGTATGATACACATAAGTGGATGGTATTATAGTGAGGTAGATTTAACTCTACAATGATACCAAATAATCTGGACATTTTAGTTGCACTATAAAATTCTGAGGGAAAAAGCTCATTTTTTGGAGCCAATTTTTTTCCACCCAAAATTCGCCTGTGGTTGGAATCCAATTTTGTGTCCAGATTTTAGACTTTTCTGCGTCAGATCTAAGGCAGACCGGTCCGAACTGCACGCAAACAAAAAGGAGGTTAAGATGGACATTTGGAATAACGAGTGGTCTTCATGTGCAAGTGAAACAGCCAATGAAAAATGATGTTTCTAACACAACTAGGCCTTAGGTTAACGGGAAATCTCCTGGAAGTCGATGTATTAGGATGTATTCAGAAATAGCCCCCAAAATGTGTTTACTCTCACATTTTAGGCAAAAACAACAAAAACATCCAGGGGTTAACGAGTTAAAGAGCAAATCAATTAGTACACTCAAATTTGTTGTTGTTGTTGTAGGGTTTAACACCATTTTTCAGCACACAATAGGCTATACATGGCAGCCAGTATTAATGGTGGAGGAAGAACCCAGGAAAAAACCTGGAAAGAGCCACGACCCATGAGAAGCTACTGGCAAGCTTTTTCACATAACCACACTGGTTGAATCCGAAACTCAATCCCACGCAGACAGAGGTGAGATGGCAGTGATCCGTAACGGAGAGCGCTTTAGACCACTCGGCCACTCAGGGCCCCACACTCTGATTTAGTGGTAGTAATTGATGCTGGCAAGTGAGTGAGGGGGCACTGTAGATTAAAGGCTGAATTTTGATGATGTCACCCAATTTGAATATTCCTTGTCTATTTAACTAATTGTGCAATACCACTGCACAGAAATTGCAAACAGAGGCTTTCTTTGATAATTTCTATGAAATGTCCGAAACAGGTATCTTTAGATGCCAGTAAAAATAACCACTAGAATGCATTTTCTACCACCATTTCAGGCAAAACTAAAAAGAATCGCCAGGAGTCAACGAATTAGGTAAGTGTAAACTTCATACAAACCAACCCCCAAAGAGGCATAAGCGTAATTATTCTTAATACAAGTGGCAAAAAAGTGCAATTTTGGCATAAAAATTTTAATCAATGTATTACATTCCAGAATTACAGCATGAATAACAAAGATAAATTTTCACTAATGACTGGTAATGTAGCTGGTACAAATTCTTGTCACAAAGTGCAAAATCTGTATGGATTAGAACCAGAAAACAAACACGAAATATACTGAAAAATTATGTATTTTCAGCACTCAATTCAACTAGTCTACATGTGAAACTTTGGTTGAACGATCATGAACAGGAATTCTGCAATGATCATCGTGAGGTTAACAGCATGCTGTATTACATTACTCTCATATTCTTCTTTGAAAATTTGTAAAGCAATGTTATTTTTCACTTTTTCTGATCTGACATGTTTTGAAGTTTAAAAAGATCCATGTGTTCTAACATTTTCCATTTTCCATCATACAATATCCACAACTCACACTGTAAATCATTTCACGTAACATCTGGCCCCATTTTCTTTACAAATACAGAATGGTTCACTAACAAACTAGCATATCAATAAAATGAATCTGTTTGGCAAATTGTTTTCTTGGAAATGGGTCAAATACAACTGCAATAAATAGCAAATAAGGAAAGTTATTGTATGCTATTCTTATGCAGCAGTCTACTTTTTAAGAATATTCTCAAATTTATACAAGTGAAATCAAAGAGATGATAATAAAATCGACAAAATTAACTTTTTTGTGCTTTATTTGTATTTGATTTTTTTAAAATGGTAGAAAAGCGTAATCCATGTATAGCCTAGTGGAAAACGTAATTTGGTGAAAAAAAGCATAATGATTATGCCAAAAGCGTGATGGTTGGCATGTATGAACTTGTGTGACACTTTTCATTAGCTGGATTGATGGTGAGTTACAAGCACTGTGAAATTAGGATAAACTATATATATATATATATATCACACAAGTTGTCGAATAAGTTTGATTACGGAAAACTTAGAGGAAAGCAATCAATGAAAATCTGGAACAATTATGGATTTTCAACCTTTTTCAACCCTGGTCTATGCTAAGCAGAAAGCTGGACATTTCAAATGCAAAAGGAAGTGGACAGGACATATTATGAACTTAAATGAAGTTATTTTAATTCCTCATGGTCAAGCTGAATATGAGAAATACAGCAGCTAGTGGACATAATATGGAACTCATAGAAACATAGCAACTCCTCCTTCCCTGATTGGTCTTGACCAATGGGAAACATAAGTAACCCCTACATCCCTGTGTTAAAATGACCAATGACATAGTAACTCTTCCTTCCCTATGTTGAGTTGACCAATAGGAAACAGTAACCCATCCTTCCCAATGCTGAGTCGACCAATGGGAAACATAGTAACCCTTCCTTCTCTAAGTTGAGTTTTCCAGTGGGAAACATAATATCCCCTACTTCTCTAAGCTAAGTTAACCAATGGGAAACAATATAACTCCTCCTTCCTTAAGTTGAGTTGACCAATAGAAATCATAGTAACCACTCCTTCTCTAAGCTGAGTTAACCAATTGGGAACAGTAATCCCTCTTTCCTTAATATAAGCAGACTCATGGCAAACATTGTTAACTCTTCCTTTCCTGATGTCAGTAAACCAATGCGAAACATAGTATACCCTCCTTCCTTGAGATGAGTTGACCAATGGGAAAAAGTGTAACCATTCCTTCCTTAAGCTGAGTTGACTAATAGGAAAATTCAACAATAGATGTATAAAAAAAATACCAGTTTGAAGTCAGATAGCTCTGAAGCCCTGATTTTTTATTTTCAGTTTGGAGTTTAAGTCAATGCACTTAATGTGGCCAATTTAAATTTGGTAGAGTGATCAATGAAGGGTTTACTTGTATGAAATGGATATATTATCACATGAACTAAAATGCAGCTTTGTTTGTATTTTCCCAATCCACAAACATGCATAGATTTACACAACTCAGTGTGATATAATTTTTAGCTACGGTACTCTGAAATGAAACGTAGAATCTCTGGAAACTAAAACTTCTAAGGCTGGCACCCCCAAAATTATTTGAAACCTTGTCCAATGTATGTATAATATGTGCTCCCAAAGTTGAAATTGACTGAAAATGGTGTTAACATTAAATAAGTTTTACATATTTATTCTGAGAACACATACAAGATACATGAACAAAATTCCATGGGAAATATTGATTTTTGTTGCTGGCAGATTAATTATCACTGCTTAAAAAAGCTTTATTGCTAATCTTGATGGATCTTGATGGTGATTTTCCATTATTTGAGGCAAACAGCTTTGATTCTAATTACTACCAAAGCTGACTGCAATACTGACAAAAATTTCCATGTGCACTACATTAACCCAAGATTGGGAATGACATTAACACAAAAAACATGAATAGAAGCAAAATCTGACATTCAAAACAAGTTGATATTACATAAAACCCTGAAGATTTTATTTTTTAAAACGTTAGATTATGTAAGAACACTCATCTCTGACAGCAGAAATTCTGTGACCAATGCATGCTCCATCATATTTCTCATATAAAAAGAGAGTTCCTTGAAGGGATGGTTCCTCTACTGATCAAAAAGAATTTCCAGAAATAAAAGATATGATAATTTCTTCTTTTACCTGCTGAGTGTTGAAACCATTTCCAATTTTTCTGATTTATACAATTTTCAAATTAGCTGCTGTAGCAACCATACTGGATGTAATATCAGTATTATTTTCAATTAAAACAAGTTAGACAATATTTAAATACTTTTGGTGTGACCCCATGCCATTATGATCATCCATTAGGAGAATTAGCAACACAATTTTCAATATGTTCACTGTGGCAGCCATATTGGTTGTCTATGGGGCACAGTTTTCATTTACATCAACTAGAGATCATAAGAAGTGTGTGTGTGTTTTGGAATTTTCAATGTAGCCTTAACCATCATAGTCATATTGCTATGATGTCTGCAGTGTGGCAGTGAAGTCTTCCAATGGTGCATCATGCTGCAGACATGTAGCATCATGTCCCACTCCGTCACATTCTCCTGACACCAGGTCGACCAGTCCTAACATTAACCTCTTAAGGCTGAGCTGCAAATGAGGCTGCTGCTAGTGCCATTTTTATATGTCTCTGGTATGATTCCACTGCAGTTCAAAACCACAACCTCCTGCATCCAAGGAAATTCCAACTACTAAGGCCACTTGAGCAGTCCATCATAAGAAGTCTTTTGGTGAAAACATTATTTCATTTATGGAAGAGTATCAATAACAAGATCTTCAAGATGGCTACCACTGTGGTCAAACTGAATGCCAGACCTGCATCATTTTCATTCAGTACAAACTAAACATCCTAAAATATCTTCTGGAGAAAACCCAATGTCAATATTGACTTTACCATTTAGGAGGAACAGTTGTGAGATTTTAAAGATGGCTGCCAGGGTGGCCATATCTGAAGTCAGATCATCATCAATTTCAGTTTAGACCAACAAGATATCATAATCTGTCTTCTGATGAAAACCCCAAAATCAATATTACTTTCCTTTATGTTTTAAATATGGCTGCCATTCTGGATGTCAGATCGGTATCATTTTTGTTAGTACATAATGAGACATCATAATAAGTCATATAGTGAAAACAGAGTGTCAATATGTCTTTCCTTTGGAGAGTAGTAGCTATTAGATTTTCAATGTCTGGTATAAAATAGGCACAATCTTTTTTGAAATACCACCTAGAAACCTTATAAAGTCTTCTGGTATAAACTCCATGTCAATATGACTTTCAGAATGAATAGCAATAACAAGATTTTCAAGATGACTGCTGTGGTGGCCAGAATGGATATCAGATTAACACCATTTTCATTTAGGACCAGCTCAAAATCGTAAAAAAAATCTTTTAGTGAGAGCAGACCTCAATCTGTCAATGCATTATACAACAATGTTTGCAGCTGTTGTTAACTGTCAGTGCATTTTGCAATAATGTGCGGTTGGTTGACCACGATCTGCTGGTACATTAAACAATGTTTGCAGTTAGTACAGAACTTGCTAAATATGTCTGTGCATTATGTGACAGTTTTCAGTTGGAGTAGATCATGGTATGATGGTACATTAAGCAACAGTGTTTGCAGTTAGTGTGGACCTCAATCAGTCAGAACATTATATGACACTTTGCAGTTAGTGTAAATCTTGATCTGTCAGAGTTTGCAGTTAGTGTAGACCTTAATCAGCCAGTGTATTATGTGACACTTTGCAGTTGGTGTAAATCTTGATTTGTCAGTAACAGTGTTTGCAGTTAGTGTAGACCTTAATCAGTCAGTGTATTATGTGACACTTTGCAGTTGGTGTAAATCTTGATTTGTCAGTAACAGTGTTTGCAGTTAGTGTAGACCTTAATCAGTCAGTGTATTATGTGACACTTTGCAGTTGGTGTAAATCTTGATTTGTCAGTAACAGTGTTTTGCAGTTAGTGTAGACCTTAATCAGTCAGTGCATTATGTGACTCATTGCATTTGGTGTAAATCTTGATTTGTCAGTAACAGTGTTTTGCAGTTAGTGTAGACCTTAATCAGCCAGTGTATTATGTGACACTTTGCATTTGGTGTAAATCTTGCTTTGTCAGTAACAGTGTTTTGCAGTTAGTGTAGACCTTAATCAGCCAGTGTATTATGTGACACTTTGCATTTGGTGTAAATCTTGATTTGTCAGTAACAGTGTTTTGCAGTTAGTGTAGACCTTAATCAGCCAGTGTATTATGTGACACTTTGCATTTGGTGTAAATCTTGATTTGTCAGTAACAGTGTTTGCAGTTAGTGTAGACCTTAATCAGTCAGTGTATTATGTGACACTTTGCAGTTGGTGTAAATCTTGATTTGTCAGTAACAGTGTTTGCAGTTAGTGTAGACCTTAATCAGTCAGTGTATTATGTGACACTTTGCAGTTGGTGTAAATCTTGATTTGTCAGTAACAGTGTTTTGCAGTTAGTGTAGACCTTAATCAGTCAGTGCATTATGTGACTCATTGCATTTGGTGTAAATCTTGATTTGTCAGTAACAGTGTTTTGCAGTTAGTGTAGACCTTAATCAGCCAGTGTATTATGTGACACTTTGCAGTTGGTGTAAATCTTGATTTGTCAGTAACAGTGTTTTGCAGTTAGTGTAGACCTTAATCAGCCAGTGCATTATGTGACTCATTGCAGTTGGTGTAAATCTTGATTTGTCAGTAACAGTGTTTTGCAGTTAGTGTAGACCTTAATCAGCCAGTGTATTATGTGACACTTTGCATTTGGTGTAAATCTTGCTTTGTCAGTAACAGTGTTTTGCAGTTAGTGTAGACCTTAATCAGCCAGTGTATTATGTGACACTTTGCATTTGGTGTAAATCTTGATTTGTCAGTAACAGTGTTTTGCAGTTAGTGTAGACCTTAATCAGCCAGTGTATTATGTGACACTTTGCATTTGGTGTAAATCTTGATTTGTCAGTAACAGTGTTTGCAGTTAGTGTAGACCTTAATCAGTCAGTGTATTATGTGACACTTTGCATTTGGTGTAAATCTTGATTTGTCAGTAACAGTGTTTTGCAGTTAGTGTTGACCTTAATCAGTCAGTGCATTATGTGACACTTTGAAGTTAGTGCAGACCTTAATCAGTCAGGTAAAGAAATCTTGATCTGTCAGTAACGGTGTTTGCAGTTAGTGTACATCTTAATTGGTCAATGCATTATGCAATACTGTTTACAGCAGGTGTAGACCTTAACCTGTCAGTGCATTATGTGACAGTGCAGTTGGAGTAGACTGGTCTGTCAGTAAATTAAACATTACCAAAGTTGGTGCACATTATACATGTATAAGTATATCAACAATGATGGCAATTGTATCACTGCCTGCTGCATGGTAGTATGTCTTATAGTGTACTAGGAGTCACAGCTGCTCAGGGACTTGCATGCCAAGTAGCATGCCATCTTCAGACTGCATGAGTGTGGGTTTAATCCTATCATTGGATCAGCTGAATCAGCTACAGTGGTGTGTGTCCTGCATTTAGGTCTTGCTGGAGAGTTTTGTATTTTGACACCTTAATTTTTAAGCTAGAAGGCATGAACCTAATTATCATAAGCCTAGCATTTATAAATTCACAATGAAGCTAAATCTGTAATGTGGTTTAGATTTACTTTGAGTTAGGCTTGAAAATGGGTTGGCTTGCTTTGGTGACTGCCTGTCATAGTTAGACCAGCACTGGAGAGCAAATGTGTAACTTGGGCTGCAAATGAACAGCTGGCTTTGCTTAGGTATTTATATATGTCTGCTACAGAGGTAAATATCTAAAAATCTAGATGGTTGAGGGGTGATGAAAGGTATGCTAATTTGTTATAGTACTAGTGAACTTTATTCATGCATAATGCACATACTGATTCCTTTAGCTGCCTTGTCACAGGAAAATATTCAAAATAGCTATCTTGCTGTCAAAAATGAATGTAAAAAAGAGGGGTTGGTGGCAGTATTGGTTTGGCATAAATGCCACCAGTTTTAAAAGGAATAAACCTGATTGCTGCAGTCAAAATATTACATGCATGCTTTCTACAAAAAGCATTAGTTTGTTTTTATTTGTATCTTCAGTGTAAAATTATTCTCATTTTTCTGCAATAGATTTATTGTCGGATGAAAATTCACCAGATAAACTGTCCAGTGAGACCTTACTTCCATTGCCTCTGCACTTAATAAACCTTCATCTGCACTAAATAACCTAAAACACTAAATGTAATTATCTATAAATACTAAGCCTACTTACCTAAAAGCACTAAACCCCACTATCTATAAAGCCAAACAAAAAAAATATGTTTCTGATTGACCGACGGACCTTGTTACTCAATACCAACCCTAGCACACACACATCAAACATTTTTTTTATCCCCCCCTCCCCAAAGGATCTGCCTACCCTAATTTTACAACCAGTGCAATAGGAAACATATTTTATCTTCTTGGCCTAAACATTAAACCTCATTATCTATAAATAGGGTTTCTGAAAAACAGGCATTTTTGAAAAACAGCTTTTTACTGTTTTCAATTTTCAAAAAACAGCTGTTAACAGCTGTTTTTACTGTTTTTTCCATATTTTCACTAATTTCACAGTCAATAGCTTATTTTTGTGATGAACACCGTTTTATTATATATCTTTCATGATAAGTTCTAAATCAATACATTTTTACTTCTTATAATAATATTTCAAGAATACAAGTGCATTAAGCGACTTGTCTGAGAGACGCAATCTTAATTTTGTACAGAAATTTGTACAGACCGAAAAAAATCTTTCAACGTCCATTGATGTCGGTTTAATGGATAGAATTGCGTTGTACAATTTCTGGAGATTTTCAGTGAGCTGGCCAGAATTCCTGAAGAGCGTGAATTCAGACTTGAGCCATTTTAAACTGTCTTGCCCTCTGACTGCAACTGATGATCCATCTTTTTGAAGCAACAGATTCAATTCATCTTGAAGAGACAAGTTCACACTTTCAGCATCATTTGATGACTGTTCGACGGCATCTTCTACATCGTTGACTTCAAACAGACGAGACGCTAGATTTCCTGTGAAATTTAGCTTAGTTTTTGACGGGGTGACAGATGGATCTTTGAGACTGCGCAGGAGGTTCATGACATCATTGTTCAATCACTCTTCAACGTGACACTTCAAATTTTCCATGAGCTTGGTACTAATGTCATTATTCAGGTTAGAAAGCTTGTTGAACATGAATTCTAAAATTGTGTCAGCACTCATCAACGTCGCGTCTTCTCGACTTAGATTCTCAACAGCAAGTTTCACAGGTTCCATTGCCTTCAGAAGAGTTTTCAAAGCGTCAAAATCCAATGTCTCAATGTCCGTTAGAAACAGTAAAACAGTTAGAAAAAAAACAGCTGTTTACTGTTTTTTGATTTTGGACGAAAACAGCTGTTTTACTGTTACTGTTAAACAGTTACCAGAAACCCTATCTATAAACACTAGCAAGAATTGGAAATTCAGAAGTGTCAGCTTCCCAAAAAGCTTGAACGCTCCACTATATTTGTTTGGAGAAAAAATGTACAGAAAAATATGGGGGGAGGGACAAGAGATGTATGTCTGATAATCTATCAGAAGCAGGAATATACTTTTCATGTTCACCAAGTGTCTGAAATAACTTTAAGTCAAGATAATTTTGCCTTCTAACTCTGGCGCATACTTGGATTGCTAGGGCACAAGAAATCACTATATCATGAAATATCAGCACACAGACTGGATTGCTTCTAGAAAACTCCGCAAGTACAACCGTGTTATCACATGCATGCACACATTTGATATGTCTGTAACTAATGCAAAGCAGAACTGTTTGAGACAACATAATACCTAGTTTGTTTTTATCTTTTTAGTGTGCCACAAAGACTAACTTGATGCTTCATGAATTCAAACTTCATCCACTGGTAATATGATTTTATTGTGGCATATCAGCACCTGACAGGCTATTAAAATAAAGAGTGCTCATTTGCTCAAAGAGAGCTGCAAAAATACACTAAAATCATGTATTCAGGCATTTTAAATAAATTGGACCATTTCAAAAGTCTATTACATTACTAAATTATTATCTATCTTGCCACTTTATGTGTAGAGGTAAAGTCTGTAAACTGAAGTAAAAGAACAACTTATTAAATTTTGTGGGGTGGAGCGTGGTGTGTAAACTTGCATGATGACACAGGCTGAATTCAAATAGGTGCATCACACCTGTAATTGCGTAGGTTAGTGCTACTGCAAACTGACCCGATGCTGATATGACCATTCATTCAGATGAAGTAGCACTAATGAAATTTTCAATATGGCTGCTGTAGATGCCATGTTGGAACAATTTTAATTTATAATCACCTAGACATCACAAGAAGTCTTCTAAAAGTATCCATAACAAAAATAAAATTTAAATATGGACATTGTGGTGGCCACATTGTTTGTCTGAGCAGGCTAATTTTAATTTATGAACAACTGCCACAACAAGTATCTTTTAGTAAAATCCCCATTTTGATACAGCCAACCATTCACCAGGAGTAGCACCAAAAGGTTTCAATATAGCTGCAGCAGCAGCCATGCTTGATATCAGATTGGCACAGGACCAACTAGACATCATAAGAAGTTATATGTTCTGGTAAAAACTCCATGTTAATATTACATTTCGTTTTGGTGAAGTAATAATAACAAGATTTTCAAGATGGCTGCCATGATGTCCTTATCTGACCTCATAATGGCATCATTTTTGTTTGTGACCAACCAGACATCATCATATGATGGATTTTGGTGAAAATCCTATGTGGATATGAAAATCCATAGAGAAGTAGCAATAACCAGAAATTCTTATTGTTCATTATTGTGGCCATATTGGACATCACTTGGAAACCATGTTCATTTAGGACTAACTAGCCATCATAACAAGTCTTCTGGTGGAAACATTATGTCAATGTGTAGACCTTAACCAGTCAGTGCATTATGTGACACTCTGGTGTTGGTGTAAATAATGATCTTCAGTGACAAGATTTTCAAGATGTATTTTAGTGAAACTCCAATGTTGATATGAACCTCTCTTGTACATTACAGTGCACAGGCCAAGGTTGTGACGAAAATGTTAATATTACAGAAATAAATATACAACAGCATCTGGCTAAAATCAATAGACCTCTCACTCACATTGTGTGTGTGTGTGTGTGTGTGTGTGAGAGAGAGATAGAGAGAGAGAGAGAGCATATCAACATCAAATGAATTAAATGTCAACATATTTTCTAATAAAATATCATTTTTAAAGAAATCACTGAAGCAAGTAACAAATCACATATATATATATTTTCAGTATTTCTTGTGTTTTGAATTATCTTACAGTCAAACCCGGTTATCTCGATTACGTCGGGGGTGTAAAAAAATCGTTGACATAACCGGGTCCCGAGATATCCGGGTTCATAAAAACCGGTAATTTTAAAAATGTCCTTGAGCATTACTCCTGTCTCTTGCTGGTGTTTACTGGAATCCCCTCCCACTGCATGTTACAATAAAATAAACAAAACGCTTAATTGATAATAAAGTGAAATGAACTAACCTGGTGTTGTTATCATTTATTCCTTTTTTATCATCATAAGTAATTTATTAAAGAAAAAATATATCTATGAACTCCTTATATCACATGTAGCGTATGCATCCATTACTGTAGTGTGCATCACTTATGTCAGATAACACACGACGCATTTTTATAATTGATGTGAATATTGAAAAACAAATCATGTTTGGTTGAACTCAGAGGTTTGAATATGTTATCAGATTGAAAAATGGATCAAAGAAAATCACAAACGAGAGAGTGAGAGAGAAACATCCACCGATTGCTTTCAGGCACCCGCCATTCACGCATAACGCGGTGTTAGGTGCAAAATAACCAAGATTGTATTATATCCAGGTTAATATATGACAGTATCTCGCAGATAAAGATCAATAAATGTTTTTGAAAATACATGTACATGTACATGTACATTGACTGTGAGTGCAAATGACACTCCTTTCGCTAGCATGGGTTACAAAGAGTATTTATTAAAGCAAGTTAATGTTGAGTAGACTACTTACCCCGCAGGCATCAATGCAAGTTTGTATCAATTATGATTCCAGATGGCAAATAAATAGATGCGCGGGTGGTGAATAAACACATCCGGTAGCGAGCAGTAAACTAATTCTTTGAACTTACCGGCAGGATATCAAATGCTGACTATTTCTTGTACAATTTCTGTGAGATTGACGTTAAGAAGTTGCATTTCGTCGAATTAAGCGGGTCCACATGTTACTTCGGACCGAAACTTATGCCCGACATAACCGGGTTATCGACTTAACAGAGGTCGAGATGAGCGGGTAAAAAATAGCATAACAAAGAAGAATTTTTTCGGGACCAGACCAAAACGCTCGACATAAGCGGGTTGTCGAGATAACCGAGGTCGAGATAAGTGGGTTTGACTGTATTACATATTATGTCAATATACCATGTGCTTTTATTTGTTTTATTACATTTTATTTCAATATACTCTATGTGTTTTCATTTATCTTATCTTGTTCATTACATTTTATGTCGCTATGCCTTGTTTATATTTATCTTATTATCGTGTGTTTGATCCCTGAACGAGTCATACCAAAGACTTACAAAAATGGTACTAACAGCTGCCTCGCTTGGCACTCAGCATTACGAGGTTAGTGTTGGGACTGGTCAGCCTGGTGTCAGGATAATCTGACTGGGTGGGACATCATGCTACATGTCTGTGCCATGATGCCTCAGTGCTAGACATCACTATAAACTATCACACTGCAGACATCGTAGCGATATGACTGAAAAATTGTTAAAGCTACGTTAAAAATCAAAATCACACACACACACACTCTCTTATTCATTACATTTTATATCCAAATGCCTCGTATTTTAATTTTTCTTATTAAATTATATGTCAACATGCCTTGTTTTAATTTATCTTATTACATTTTATGTCAACAGACTGATGTTTTTATTTATCCTATTAATTGTTATGTCAATATATCATGTTTTTATTTATCTTATTCATTACATTATGTCAATATACCATGTGTTTTTATTTATCTTATTCATTACATTTATGTCAATATAGCATGTGTTTTTATTTATCTTATTCATTACATTTATGTCAATATACCATGTGTTTTTTTAAAATCTTATTCATTACATTTATGTCAATATACCATGTGTATTTTTATCTTATTTGTTACATTTTATATGCCTTGTATTTTTATTTATCTTATTCATTACATTTATGTCAATATACCATGTGTTTTTATTTATCTTATTCATTACATTATGTCAACATACCATGTGTTTTTATTTATCTTGTTCATTACATTTATGTCAATATACCATGTGTTTTTATTTATCTTGTTCATTACATTATGTCAATATACCATGTTTATATTTATCTTATTCATTACATTATGTCAATATACCATGTGTTTTCATTTATCTTGTTCATTACATTATGTCAATATACCATGTGTTTATATTTATCTTATTCATTACATTATGTCAATATACCATGTGTTTTTATTTATCTTGTTCATTACATTATGTCAATATACCATGTGTTTTTATTTATCTTGTTCATTACATTATGTCAATATACCATGTGTTTTTATTTATCTTATTCATTACATTTATGTCAATATACCATGTGTTTTTATTTATCTTGTTCATTACATTATGTCAATATACCATGTGTTTTTTTTATCTTATTCATTACATTTTATATGCCTTGTATTTTTATTTATCTTATTCATTACATTTATGTCAATATACCATGTGTTTTTATTTATCTTATTCATTACATTTATGTCAATATACCATGTGTTTTTATTTATCCTGTTCATTACATTATGTCAATATACCATGTGTTTTTATTTATCTTATTCATTACATTTTATATGCCTTGTATTTTTATTTATCTTATTCATTACATTTATGTCAATATACCATGTGTTTTTATTTATCCTGTTCATTACATTATGTCAATATACCATGTGTTTTTATTTATCATATTCATTACATTTTATATGCCTTGTATTTTTATTTATCTTATTCATTACATTTATGTCAATATACCATGTGTTTTTATTTATCTTGTTCATTACATTATGTCAATATACCATGTGTTTTTATTTATCTTGTTCATTACATTATGTCAGTATACCATGTGTTTTTATTTATCTTGTTCATTACATTATGTCAAGTGGGTATGTGAGAAAGCTTGCCAGTAGCTTCTCGTGGGTCGGTGGTTCTTTCCGGCGTTTTCCCGGGTTCTTCCTCCACCATTAATACTGGCCGCCATGTATAGCCTATCGCGTGCTGAAAAATGGCGTTAAACCCCACAACAACAACAACAACATTATGTCAATATACCATGTGTTTTTATTTATCTTGTTCATTACATTATGTCAATATACCATGTTTTTATTTATCTTGTTCATTACATTTATGTCAATATACCATGTGTTTTTATTTATCTTATTCATTACATTTATGTCAATATACCATGTGTTTTTATTTATCCTGTTCATTACATTATGTCAATATACCATGTGTTTTTATTTATCATATTCATTACATTATGTCAATATACCATGTGTTTTTATTTATCTTGTTCATTACATTATGTCAATATACCATGTTTTTATTTATCTTGTTCATTACATTATGTCAGTATGCCATGTGTTTTTATTTATCTTATTCATTACATTTTATATGCCTTGTATTTTTATTTATCTTATTCATTACATTTATATAAATATACCATGTTTTTATTTATCTTATTCATTACATTTATGTCAATATACCATGTTTTTATTTATCTTGTTCATTACATTATGTCAATATACCATGTGTTTTTATTTATCTTGTTCATTACATTATGTCAATATACCATGTGTTTTTATTTATCTTGTTCATTACATTTATGTCAATATACCATGTTTTTATTTATCTTGTTCATTACATTATGTCAATATACCATGTTTTTATTTATCTTATTCATTACATTTATGTCAATATACCATGTGTTTTTTTTATCTTATTCATTACATTTATGTCAATATATCATGTTTTTATTTATCTTGTTCATTACATTTTGTCAATATACCATGTGTTTTTATTTATCTTATTCATTACATTTATGTCAATATACCATGTGTTGTTTTTTTATCTTATTCATTACATTTATGTCAATATACCATGTGTTTTTTTTATCTTATTCATTACATTTATGTCAATATACCATGTGTTTTTATTTATCTTATTCATTACATTATGTCAATATGCCTTGTTTTTATTTATCATAATTTTTACATTTTATGTCAATAAGCCTTACAAGTTTTCATTTATCACATTACATTTTATGTTAATATGAGTTGTGCTTTCATTCATCATATTCATCATATTTTATGTCAATATGCCTTCTGTTTTTTTATTTATCTTATTCATTATGTTTTTTGTTGGCTATGTGTTGTTATTATCTTATTACATTTTATGTCAATATGCTTTGTGTTCATTTATCTTATTCATTATATTTTATGTCAGGGCCTTGAGTGGCTGAGTGGCCTAAAGCACTCACCATTATGAATCATTGCCATCTCACCTCTGTCTGTGTGGGTTTGAATCTTGGGCTCGGCCAAACTGGGTATGTGAGAAAGCTTGCCAGTAGCTTCTCGTGGATCGATGGTTCTTTCCGGGGTTTTCCCAGGTTCTTCCTCCATCGTTTATACTGGCCACCACGTATGCTGAAAAATGGCATACCCTACAACAGCAGCAACAGCAACATTTTACGTCAATATGCTTGTGTTTATTTATCTTATTCATTTTATGACTTGTATTTTTATTTATCTAATTGATTAAATATACATTTTCAAAAAATAAAATTTCTAAAAATATGTTCCTCAAATCCAGCAAGAGATATCATATCTGGATTTATTTTGTAATGTTCCTTTTTCCAGATCAGCAATTCTGGCTCTGTTCTAAACTGTACTATACAGTTAACTCCCTTGCAAACTGCACCTGTTTCCTGACTGAATGTGCTTTCAGTGGCAGCTACTGTCAATTCTAATGAATATAATTAACAATAAAACTTTTAAATTACATGATGACATCTTGCTCATGGCATTAATAAGCTCAAAGTACTTTCCCACATCAGGATATTCGTTTGAAGAAGACTATTTCAGTAGTTTTGGAAAATTATCTCCCCAATCCTCACCAAGTCCATTTGTCATGGAGGCATATCACAATCTGTGAGTATTGCGGTTTCAAGTCATGTTTATCATGCAACATGGTGCAATCTGGCAGTCATGTGAGTATTGCGGTTTCAAGTCATGTTTATCATGCAACATGGTGCAATCTGGCAGTCATGTGAGTATTGCGGTTTCAAGTCATGTTTATCATGCAACATGGTGCAATCTGGCAGTCATGTGAGTATTGCGGTTTCAAGTCATGTTTATCATGCAACATGGTGCAATCTGGCAGTCATGTGAGTATTGCGGTTTCAAGTCATGTTTATCATGCAACATGGTGCAATCTGGCAGTCATGTGAGTATTGCGGTTTCAAGTCATGTTTATCATGCAACATGGTGCAATTTGGCAGTCATGTGAGTATTGCGGTTTCAAGTCATGTTTATCATGCAACATGGTGCAATTTGGCAGTCATGTGAGTATTGCGGTTTCAAGTCATGTTTATCATGCAACATGGTGCAATTTGGCAGTCATGTGAGTATTGCGGTTTCAAGTCATGTTTATCATGCAACATGGTGCAATTTGGCAGTCATGTGAGTATTGCGGTTTCAAGTCATGTTTATCATGCAACATGGTGCAATTTGGCAGTCATGTGAGTATTGCGGTTTCAAGTCATGTTTATCATGCAACATGGTGCAATTTGGCAGTCATGTGAGTATTGCGGTTTCAAGTCATGTTTATCATGCAACATGGTGCAATCTGGCAGTCATGTGAGTATTGCAGTTTCAAGTCATGTTTATCATGCAACATGGTGCAATTTGGCAGTCATGTGAGTATTGCGGTTTCAAGTCATGTTTATCATGCAACATGGTGCAATTTGGCAGTCATGTGAGTATTGCGGTTTCAAGTCATGTTTATCATGCAACATGGTGCAATCTGGCAGTCATGTGAGTATTGCGGTTTCAAGTCATGTTTATCATGCAACATGGTGCAATTTGGCAGTCATGTGAGTATTGCGGTTTCAAGTCATGTTTATCATGCAACATGGTGCAATCTGGCAGTCATGTGAGTATTGCGGTTTCAAGTCATGTTTATCATGCAACATGGTGCAATCTGGCAGTCATGTGAGTATTGCAGTTTCAAGTCATGTTTATCAGGCAACATGGTGCAATTTGGCAGTCATGTGAGTATTGCGGTTTCAAGTCATGTTTATCATGCAACATGGTGCAATCTGGCAGTCATGTGAGTATTGCGGTTTCAAGTCATGTTTATCATGCAACATGGTGCAATCTGGCAGTCATGATAAAGCACAGTTTTTATTTAAAATAATTCCAGGAATTGAAGACAATGTTTTTTTTTAAAACTGTGGAGTGTTGAAACAATCTTTGCTGTTCTTCAGCGATAACAAGATTTTCAAATAAGCAGCTTTGGTGGACATGCTCTATATCAACTTGGCACCATTTTCAATTAGGACCAACACAGCATAATAAATTTTCTGGTGGAAATCCCATGCTGATATGACTTTTGGTTTCTGAGAAGCAACAATAACAAGATTTCAAGATGGATGCCATTGTTGCCACATTTGAAATCATGCTGGCACCATTTCCATTTAGTACCAACTAGACATTACAAGTCTTTGGTGAGGGAACAATGCTGATATGAGAAGCCATCTTGAAACACCATTAGTGATAATATTTTCAAGACAGCCATTGTGGCAGCAATGCTAGAAGTCGGACTGGCACCATTTCCAATTATGACCTACTGATACTGTAAGAAATCTTAAGTAAAAAAAAACCTGTGATAATATCATTAATATCACCATCCATTCAGGAGAAGCAGTGACGATAGTTTCAAGGTGAGAACCATGACCACTACCATACGGAACAACAGATTTGATACATTTTTCATTTTGGACCAACCAGACATTATAAGAAGTCTTTTTACTGAAAAGCCCATCATGACGTGAAGGATTAGCAATAACAAGATTTTATGGATCACCACTGTGGTGGAAATACCTGATAAGAAATTGGCACTATTTTCATACAGGACAATTCAGACATCATAAGAAATCTTAAGGTGAAACCCAAGGTCAATTTGACTTTCAAATCAGGAGGACTGAGTACAACAATTTTAAGATTACCTCTGTGCCAGCCATACTGAAGGACAGATCAGTCCTATTTTCATTTAGGGCTAACAAGACATCTTAAGAAGTCTTTTAGTGAAAACCCCATACTGATATGCCCATCCATTCAGAAAGAGTTGCGATTACAAGATTTTCAATATACAGTATCTACCATGAAAGCCATAAGGATATCCAATCGGCACCATTTTCATTTATGACCAACCAGGTCATCGGATGGATGTGTGTGTAAAGTTTCATAGCAAACCTCCAATGGATGATGGACAAGAGATGATGGACCATAAGCTCCTCTAGTCTGCGGTGTATATCCTAGGAGTGTAAGACTGAGGGTAAACAAAAAAAAAATTTGGTGTCATTACTGGGGGTCAAATGAAAAATGTGGGGGGTCAAAAATGTGCTGACAAATTTTCATCTCATCCCTAATCTTTTTTACCTGAACATATGAAATTACAAGGTGTACTGAATGCTTACCATATCTCATACTAAAATTACAAATTAACAAACAAGTTCAATAATCAAACAATCATTTTAATGTGTCTGAAAGGAAATTTAAATTCTCACCATTGTTTTATTTTACTTCTTCACTGAACAGATTTCTTGAAATTTGATGCATGAGGTTTTTGCAAACTCTTGCTTGTCAGATATCTTGAAATTTGATGCACAAGGTTTTTGTAAACTCCTGCTTGTTTGGCTTCATATCTAACAAGCATTTTGTCACGAAGAGACTTTAATGAAAGATTGTTTCTTTTGACTGAATGTATAGCATTTTGGACAGATAACTGTCTCTCACAAGGCACAGAGGTAAGTGGGATGGCCAGACTAATAGCAGCAAGCTGAGCAAAGTTGGGGAAAATATCCCCTCCTTCCTGAAGTAGTAGTTTGCTGATTTCAGCCAGCACCTTCTCTATAAGTCTTGAAATGAAGCAATTGAAGCAAAAGAAAGATGCCTTGGTTTACTCAGGGTGAATCAGAGAATTTTCTCCTGTTCCAGATTGTTCAATGAACCTCTCCAAGGACTTGGAACCATGGGTTCTTGTTTCTACAGTACCTTGAGGTAACTTTCTAGGACTGAGTACTGTAGAGAGGTCTTTCAAAATATGCCTATCACATGGGGAGAATCTTTTTCTCATCTCTGATTCAACACATGCTACAAACTCTTTTCCAAGATTCTTGACAGATTCTTTAGTATGCTGATGATATGAAGTTTGATTAAACCAGGAAACTGTCAGTCTGGAATATTTTCTCTGCAGATGTGCACCGCTGTTCTCATCCGTGCCATGAGGCTAGCATCTAGCTGCTCTTTGCATTTTTCTCGGCAAGCTTCCAGATTTCATTCTTGCGAAATAATCCCTTTTGCGATAATATATTCCTCAGATTCTTCATGGCAAACAAGGGTGGATTTTTTATAGTTCTTTGAACCAATCACATTGGATTCTTCATTTTGGAAGTCTTTGCACTTGCCTGAACACAAGTCAAGCATGTCACTCCAGCAGATGAGCTGTATTCCATTGAGGGGAATTCTTTCTTCCATTTATCTTTGAAGCTATGCACTATAGTTACTTGTATATGTTCTTCATCCTTCACCTTCTTGGCTGATGAATCTTGGTATGTGTGGTTTTCCACTGGAGGTTTTTTCTACTTAGAAAAGTATCAATGTTCCTTTGCTTGCAAGATATGCTGCTGAGCTTGAAGGAAATCACGTAATCGTGAGATCAGGGGAAGGTATTCCATCATAACAAAGCCTATACTAAAACCAGACTGGTATGAGCCATCGTTCATCCACTGCATTGGAGACTGAACACATCACAGCATGTACATCATTTTGGATAAAAAATATGCATGGCAATAAAGTGTGCATCAATTGTTTTGAAAGTGCATCTCTGACGCACAACTGTGCATAAAGGGAGACACTGAGTATGTGACCAGTAGAGCTAAAAGGCATTACATTATCTAGTACACAGATCTAGCCTGATGGTTCTGTCAATTACCAGTAATCATCAACTTTGATCTTGGCCAGCCACAGATCTAGCCTGATGGTTCTGTCAAATACCAGTAATCATCAACTTTGATCTTAGCCAGCCAAAGATCTAACCTGATGGTTCTGTCAATTACCAGTAATCATCAACTTTGATCTTGGCCAGCCAAAGATCTAGCCTGATGGTTCTGTCAATTACCAGTAATCGTCAACTTTGATCTTGGTCAGCCACATTCTGAGGTTTTAAAAGCATTCGTCTCGACATAATGCCTTGCCTCTGAATCACCACTTCTACTTTCATTTTCTATCAATAAATCCAAAGCCACATCTCTGAATCACCACCTCTACTTTCATTTTCTATCAATAAATCCAAAGCCACATCTCTGAACTGCCACCTCTACTTTCATTTTCTATCAATAAATCCAAAGCCACATCTCTGAATTGCCACCTCTACTTTCATTTTCTATCAATAAATCCAAAGCCACATCTCTGAATCACCACCTCTACTTTCATTTTCTATCAATAAATCCAAAGCCACATCTCCATCTGCAGTAGCTAAGTAAATTTTACTGTCTGATGTTTACTTCTAAAATGTACTTACATAACTGACTTATGAAAATCACTTATTCTACAGAATTGTTCACTAGTCCATGATTTTAAGTGCTGATCAAATAGAAAACAGATTAACATCAATCTGATTAAAAAAAGTCTACATGTAATAAGTACAGAAACCAATAAAAGATGGTGTTCTTTTTACCTTTTGATCCACCAATGAAATTACAACCTTCATATTCTGAAGGTGACAAATGGTATCCAGATTATTTTGGTTACAAACAATAACTCTCCATCTGATAAGTTACTAAAAATAATGGACAAGGAGTTCCCAAGCTAACAATAACTCTCCATCTGATACGTTACTAAAACTAATGGACAAGGAGTTCCCAAGCTAACAATAACTCTCCACCTGATAAGTTACTAAAAATAATGGACAAGGAGTTCCCAAGCTAACAATAACTCTCCATCTGATAAGTTGCTAAAAATAATGGACAAGGAGTTCCCAAGCTAACAATAACTCTCCATCTGATAAGTTACTAAAAATAATGGACAAGGAGTTCCCAAGCTAACAATAACTCTCCATCTGATAAGTTGCTAAAAATAATGGACAAGGAGTTCCCAAGCTAACAATAACTCTCCACCTGATAAGTTACTAAAAATAATGGACAAGGAGTTCCCAAGCTAACAATAACTCTCCATCTGATAAGTTACTAAAAATAATGGACAAGGAGTTCCCAAGCTAACAATAACTCTCCATCTGATAAGTTGCTAAAAATAATGGACAAGGAGTTCCCAAGCTAACATAAACTTTCACTTGTGCCTGTCAGATCTCCCTTACGCCAGACATCTTTATTTTAATCCAATTGGAGTCATTTGTTTTTATACAACATTCAGCTTTTCTTTAAATAAATAAAAAGTTGGGATCTCAGCAAAATTTTATGACTGTTTTGGCACATATAAACATAATCTTTCTCATCTTTTCTGTAAATATATGGACTCAATATTTAATACTATTATTAGAAATATGATACCATATAAACTCGCACACATCAGGTCTAACCACAAATTCCAAAGGCCCAGCTCTGTCATTGCATAATCTGCAGGTAAGTCGGGGTCTGTGCAGTTAACAGTAGGACAAACAACATGCTGGTACATTATGTGACTGCAGATCAGGGTATATTTTGTTTGCAGTTGGCCCTGATCTACAACTGAGTATGCTGTCAAGGAATACACAGCACATCTGTTGATCCATGATCCCAAGGAGATAAGGTTTTGTGAGCTGCCACTGCATACTGTTTTTAATGCCTAGTTAGTGTAATTTTAGCAAAAGTTTTTCAAATTTCTAATGAATAATTATCAGGTATGGTAGAATTACCATAGCCAAGGGTTTTCTCTTTACTGCTTCTAAATATAGTACCAGGTCAGAAGCGATTAGCCACTTGTACTGACATCACAGGCTGAAAAATAGCATCACTGCTACTTCTAAACAATATCCTAATGTATATAAATATAAAAGAATATGGTACTTAAACAGCTTGCTTTTGGCAACTGATAACTTGATTCTTATCACAGATTTGGCATGTTCTCATAAAGTCTCCTGATGTAAGATTGAGAGATCTGATCAGCTGGTTTTAAAGGCATTTTTAACACATTATTGGCAATATCATGGCAAGGTAATGGGAGCTTAGTGTCTTTCCCAGGGACTCAATGAGGAAGCTGATTTGGGCTGGGCTGGATGGGCATCAAACCGTAACTACCCTTGAGTAAGCCGAGACCAAAACATCCAAAACAATGTTATCAGACCTCGATTTAACAACAACATATTATAGTGTTTATTTCATGCAAAGATTTAAATGTTTGCACATGTATTCTTAAAAATAAAAAATAACAAGGTCTGGGACCTAATATGACCTGGGTATAGATTTACCGCTTTATCATTTCCCAGAATTATTTATGTACTTCTACTTGAACACAGTACTCTGTCAAACGTGAATACCCTATCCTCTTGCTTATAAGTCGAGTCAAACTACAAAATATACAAACTGCTCTGGTGGCCTGCTGATTAAAGTGTCTGACTCAGATGCAGGAGGTCAAGGGTTTTAACTACGGCCAAGTTATACCAGAGACTTATTTAAAAAAAGGGTACTAACAGCTGCCTCACTAGGCAATTAACATTAAGACATTAGTTTTGAGTCTGGTCGGACTGGTGTCAGGATAATGTTACTGGGTGGGACATCATGCTACATGTCTGCGGCACGATACCCCAGTGCTAGACATCACTAAAAACTGTCGTAATGCAGGCATCATAGAAATATGACTGAATTTTTTTTTAAAGCTACATTAAAAATCCAAATCACACACACACACAAAATGTCCAATCTGCCATCGCATAATGCACCAGCAGATCTGATCTGTGCAGTTTGTTAGGAGTAATCAGTCAAACAAACAGCATGGACCCTGATCTGCAGGTACATTATGCTTCATCAGATCAGGTTCTTTGTTGTTGTTGTTTACAGTTTGACTTGACCTATAAGTGAGTATATATGGCAACTCTTTTGTTGCCCTGACAGGCAGAAATAAAGTCACTGTCCTATCTGTTGATATTAATATGAAAGAGAACAGTACTTAAAAGGCATTGGTAACCTTGGTCACAGCTTGTAACTGCTTTATAATCAATTCATAAAATCCTCTGGTACAAGAGAGACAGAGAGCGACCAAATTTGTCATGGGTGCCATGAATGTGATCATAATGTTTGTCTAAAACTTAATACTGACCACTGGTTTTCGCTCTTTTTTCACCATGAAACATGATACATGATACATTAATGTCCTGATAAATTTTATTTGACTTCCTAAATGTATCTCCTAAATCCTAAACACTCTTATTTTCTTTCGATAGTGTTTTCATAAATATCAGTACCAACACAGTCATTAAAAAAAAGCTATGGCCAGGTTCAGCAAACATTGTCATCAATTGTCAGTATATGATCACATCTTTTGATCATCATTTTTGCTCCCCCTACTTGTTCGTCATTCAGACCGCTCCAGTGGCTTAGTGGTTAGAGCATCTGCATCGGATGCAAGAGGTTGCATGTTTGAACCCCAGCAGAGTCATACCAAAAACTTATAAAATTGGTACTAACAGCTGCCTCGCTAGGCACTCAGCATTAAAAGGTTAGTGTTGCTTGGCCTGGTGTCAGGATAATGTGACTGGGTGGGACATCATGCTACATGTCTTGTGGCATGATGTCACAGTGCTAGACACTGCTATAAACTGCCACACTGAAGACATTGTAGTGATATGACTAAAAAATATTTAAAGCTATGTTAAAAATCCAAATCTCTCTCTCTCTTTCTCTCTCTCACACACACACACACACACTCTCTGTCAGTCATTTTTATGGACTCATTTTTGCTAAACTTTTTCCCAAATTTTTCAATTGAAGAATGTGATATTCCACTAATTAAAAAAATATTTTTACACATAAAATTTTCTTGCTCAAATTAACTACCATCTGCTACAGTCTGTCAGTTCCCTACTATAAGGTGACCTGTTAAATCAGTGGTTCCCAAACTGCCCAAGTTGCAACCTGAAGGTCACAAGGATGTTCTGGATGGTTGCTGGGATGATTTTTTTTAGGGTGGAAAAAGTTATTAAAATGTGGAAAATGAGATTGTGCAGCTTATAAAATCTATTTTTTAGGGTCATGGCCAAAAACAAAAGGGAACCACTGTTAAATCTTCACAACATCATGGAGGTCTAAAAATGATATCTCACCTGTCTGTGAGCTTGCATCTCATGCTTGGCTAACGTGAATGTGTGAGAAAGACTGCCAGTAGCTTCCCTTGGGTCAGTGGTTCTTCCCAGGGTGTTCCCAGGTTCTTCCTCCACCATCTATACCGGCCACCTTGTATAGTGTATCATGTGTTACAAAAAATGGTGTTAAGCCCAACTGAAGAAGATTAACCTTTTGAAATCACATTTTCACTAAATGAAAGTGACTTCTCATTCTCAGGCGGCTGTTAACTTTTGATCTGGCACAGCACATTGACGTGAATGGTGCCCAGCATCTCTGAAAGCTAAGTTATCTGAACACTGATTTTGACCCCTTAGTGAGGTTGATTTATACTTTGTTCATGACAATGAAATAAGGATCTTTAAACATATTCACCAGTGATCTTTTAAATGCTGGTCTTCTGTTTAAAGTGTTAATCTTTACTAGCATCCCGTATTTGTTAAAGCAACTAACTGCCCTAGGGTTTGAGTTCAACTGCATGTGCAGTTTTCGGTGCAAATAAGAACGTTCTACCCCTTATAATTAATGTGGCTGCCATCTAGTTAATAAATGTCCCTCCAAAACACTAAATTTTAGTCGCAAATGAGGCAATTTAAGACCATCTTACTTTCAACATGGAGTACGGTGAAGATATATTAGTAAACATCATCCCTATTTTCAAGACAATGTATTTCCTCCAGTTATCCTAGGTTTTAGTGTCAGCTGAAAAAATGTGATGGAACCAGTCTATTGTTTATCAGCTCGTTTTGCAGGGAGAAAAAAAGGTCTTAGTTTCAGGGTCATTTATTGGCTTATTAAATTTACTATAACACAGCACAAAAAAGAATGACTCATTATTATTCCTATTTTTAAAAGAGCATGCAATCAGAGTTATTCAAGCAAGCACCATCATAATCGTGACAAATTTCTTCGCAGCACCTGCCATTTCATGATGTAGATTCCAGACGGCAATTTTAACCCCTTAGCAACAGGAAGATTTTAAAGATGGCTGGTACTGTAGATCAGAACCATTTTCATTTAAGATGAACTGGATATCATAATTTGTCTTCTAGTGAAAACCCAATGACAATATTGTTTCCATTCAGGAGGAGTAGTGACAACAAGATTTGAAAGATGGCTCATATAGTGGTTATACTGATGTCAGATTGACACAATTTTCATTAGGGACCAAATCAGGGATCATAAAAAGTGCATTAGTGAAAACTTCATGTTGATATGACAATCCATCCATTCATCAGGAGCCATAATAGCAAGATTTTCAATATGACTGTTGTGGTGGCTATATTGGTTGTCTGATTGGATGATTTTTCAATTAGCATTAAAGTCTAATGAAAATCCCATGATAATTTGACTCTCTGTTATGAAGAAACAGTGATATGATATTTAAAATGGCTACTTGTTGGCCATATTAGATGGTAGATCAGCACCATTTGCATTTGGGATCAACAAGACATCATTGGAAGTGTTCTAGTGAAAACACCATGATGATATGAACATCCTTTCAGGTTAGAGTAGCAATAAAATGATTTTCAAGATGGTTGGTGTATGTCTTAGCTGCACCTTTTTCAATTAGAAAATGTACATGTAAAGTTTCATGGCAATCCTCCACATTGTTCTGGAGGTGCAGCAAACAAACCTGTGCTAAAGGATGGATGCGAGACAACAGAATGTCAGTCGTCGGCAAGCTATCCATAAGCTCTTGTGGTCTTCGGTAAAGTTAACAACCAGATTGTGCACGGCAGCTCAAATGTCTCACTTTGTAATGTTATATTGTGACATATGCTGCATACCATGTTGTAACTTAAAACCTCATTAACTATAAGCCCAGCTTTGCAATAAAGAATCCATGACATTTTCCTCCCATGTATTAAGTAAAATCTTCCTATTCTGTACTAAAACCATGGAACAGAAAATATCATTGAAATTGCAAAATGAATTGAGTGTGATGCACAGCATACAGTTTGCTCCAGATAACATTTTAGCACCAAATTTACAGCCTTCTGCAAGTGGTGTTATCTTTTTAACTTGAGGCAACTGTAAGGAAAATACAATTTCTTGTGCCAAGAGGAAGTAGAGCCAAATGAGGGGTAGGGGTTGGGGTAGGCAATAAATGTCTTGGTTTTACTTTGTAACCTGTTCAACACTTTCTTGATGTATTTCAAAGAATGAGGGAACAACCAAGTACACAGTAAAATTGACCATGAACACCTAAATTCAAACAAAATCATCACTAAAGTTGACCATGAATACCAAAATCATCAATATTTGAGCAAATACTTGTAAAGAAAAGCAACTGACCAAGAGTTTGATCTAAAAAATGTTAGTATTCTCTTACGTTACGTGCTTAGGCTAGAATAAACAGTAACACAAGAATGAGTGAAAACAACAAGCTTTGAAAAATTTAACAAATTATTTATTTCCCTGGATAAATACAGTAAAAATGAAAAAATAAGAACTTATGGTTTTAAGAATCAAATCCAAAAATAAACCAAGAATAATCCATGAATACAATTTTAGAAGTCCTAATATTCAAATGAAATTAAGTTTGAGTCCTGATGAAGAATCCAAGATGGAAGGCAATGACGTATGCTGTATCCTTTATAGTGTGGTTGCCTACAGTTCCTTGTAGAAACACAAGAAATAACACTCCGGTGTTGGAAATCCGAATAAAAATTTTAAGAAATGTCTTTGTTCAAGAATTCTGTATGAGCACACATATATTTCCAGGAAAGAAAGAATTAATCTTTTGAATCCAAATAATTTGAATAGACATTAAGATAACTCCAAACTGACACAACAAAAGAAAACCTTGACATCAAGTGTTTTAAGCCCAGACTGAGATTATTTTTCTAAAACAATGGTTATACAGTAATTTTGAGGTGCAGAATGAGTGTCCGTATGAGGGTCATATGATCATGTTTACATCACATACTCAAAACATGGCCGTGATGAAAACCAATAATTGTACTCTAAAAATAAAATTTAAAAAAGTTGTTTACTTCAATAAAACTACTTACAAGCCTAGGGTCACATATAAAATACAGCCTCGATCTCACCCTTATTATTCCCACAATAAAAATAAATAAAAAACGAACTTATTCATGTGACTGTTAATAATTTTGAATTAAGGTCGGGAAACTATTTTCTGAAAAAAATCCAAATCATGTAAACAAGTTCATATTATAATAGCATAAAAAATATAAATAAATCTTTAAAGCTGAAAAACAAACAATAAAATTAAAATAAATATGAATTAAATCAAATATAAGTAACAATTCATAAAGGTACATGGACTTACCGTTTGTGTGGTTTTTCATCAAGAGAATCTGCCACAAATGTCTTCAGTTCATAGTCCACACCGCAGGGCTGTAAAAAATCATGAAAGGTACAATTATCCATTTATGTATCTATTTTGATGTCTTTATTAGTCTGTCTGTAATAATGTATGTGTGGTTTGTGCAATTGTTATTCATGTATCACAACAAAATGCAGAAATACCTAGTTTTATTTTGTGGTCTATGCTAGAGGATGTTTCGGGTGAAACAGCCATATCTGTGTCTCTGATTTCACCCAAGCACACTGATAAATTCAGTTGACTTTGCCTTTTATATAGTACCAGTAAGAGCTGTGATGTATATAGTACCAGTAAGAGACACACTGGAGTTGATACGAAATTTTCTTTGCCTTTTCTTGAGATAACATTAATGTCTTCAGTTGTCTGCAATGCCCCTTCCCTCTCCCACTCCCTTCAGACACAATACTCCTAAGAAGAAAGGGATCCCCACCACCTTCTAGGAAGTTTACAAGAATGCATCCACATGGAATTTCAACAATGTCCATACCCAGAGAAACTTCTAATTTTATAGTTTTTATTGGACAAATGTCCCATTCAAACATTCAAAAACCACTGAAAACAAGACCCACTTGAAGGGAATGATGCTGTATGATTAAAAAGAATTTCCAGGAATTCAAGATAATACCATTTCTTCATTTTAACTGATGAGCATTTAAACCATCTCTGATAACAAGATTTTGAATTAGTTGCTGTGGAACACATATTGGACATCAGCTTGGCATCACTTTCATTTAGAACCATGAAGACATTATTAGAAGTTGCTTGGTGAAAACTCCATGTGATAATGATCATCTGCAAGTAGTAAAAGCAAGATTTTTAAGATTTTTGTTGTGGCAGCCATAATGGATGTACATCTGGCATAATTTTAATTCAGGCCAAACTATATCATAAGAAAAGTCTATTCCTATATACATATACCATCCATTTGGACATGAGTAGAGATGCTATTTTCAGGATATGATATGTGGCCATAATACTGGACATTGGATCATTACCATTTTTATTTATGACTAACAATATGTCATAAAAGGTCATCTAGTGAAAACTCAATGTCAATATAACTGTTCAAGTAGAGTTAAGATTTTTTTTTTAATGGCCACCATGGTGGACATGTTAGATATCAGACTGACATCATTTTCAATTAGGACCAACTAGACACAATAAGGAATCTCTTAATGAAATCCCATGTTGATATCACCTTCTGGTCAGGAAATGTAGGGATAACAAGATTTCAAGATGACGACTGATGGATGTCCAAGCAGAAGCATTTTCATCCAGGAACAAATAGATCATCAGATGAATGTGTGTGTCAAGTTTGAAGGGCAACCCTCAAAGTAGTTTAGGCAGAGTAGTAATAAAAAAAACTTGTGCCAAAGGGTGGCTGGATGACACACAATGTACAACAGACCATCCCATAGGCTCTTCTGGTCTGTCACAAGTGGAGCTAACCAAAAGCCAAGAGCTCACAGTGAGAACTGTTCCAAATTACTGCAACTGTATTGCAAGTTTCTGCAATACTAAACAATACAGCTGTTGAGTATATGCCATATATTATAGTTTATACAAGTTAAAATATTTCATCACTAAGTTTTGAATATTTCTTCTTGAGCCAGAAACTTGAGAACAGCAGCATCAACTACATATAAGATTAGTTTGAAATAAACCAGTTTTACAGAAAATTTCATATCAACCCCAGTACTGGTTGATATAGCCATCCATCACTGCTCTTACTAGTATTACATATATCACTGCTCTTACTAGTACTACATATATCACTGCTCTTATTAGTACTAATATCACTGCTCTTATTGGTACTAAATATATCACTGCTCTTACTAGTATTACATATATCACTGCTCTTACTAGTACTACATATATCACTGCTCTTACTAGTATCACATATATCACTGCTCTTACTAGTATTACATATATCACTGCTCTTATTGGTACTAAATATATCACTGCTCTTATTGATACTAAATATATCACTGCTTTTACTAGTATTACATATATCACTGCTCTTACTATTACTACATATATCACTGCTCTTACTAGTATTACATATATCACTGCTCTTACTAGTACTACATATATCACTGCTCTTACTAGTACTACATATATCACTGCTCTTACTAGTACTACATATATCACTGCTCTTACTAGTACTACATATATCACTGCTTTTACTAGTATTACATATATCACTGCTCTTACTATTACTACATATATCACTGCTCTTACTAGTATTACATATATCACTGCTCTTACTAGTACTACATATATCACTGCTCTTACTAGTACTACATATATCACTGCTCTTACTAGTATTACATATATCACTGCTCTTACTAGTACTACATATATCACTGCTCTTACTAGTACTACATATATCACTGCTCTTACCAGTATTACATATATCACTGCTCTTACTAGTACTATATATATCACATAAAATTAGTTTGAAATAAACCAGTTTTACAGAAAATTTCATATCAACTCCAGTCTTTCTCTTACTGGTACCATATGCATCACTGCTCTTACTATTACTACATAAATCAGTGCTGTTAATGGTACTACATAAATCACTGCTAGTACTGGTACTAAATAAATCATTGCTCTTACCGGTTGTGGTGTGAGAGGTTGTTATGCCACCATAATGGTAGGTTTGTTATGGTTGGGGTGGGGTGCTCCCAATATTCTATTTAAATTATTATAGAAGTCCCAGCCAGGCTCAATTTTGGTTGAAGTTAAATTAGTGAAAGATAGATATAAAGCTCTGAGCCCCCAGTCAACAATGCCAAAGGTTAAATGGTTGAATATACAACAAAATTTTTTTAAAATGAATAACAATTAAATAACAATTCAATAGTCGAAGTGTTTCGAATTTCCCAAGTACTCTCCTTCTGCTTGACCATATGATAGCCTAGTGCAAAACTGTGCACTTTAAAGCGTCTGAAGTCCTGATGTAAAGTTAATCTGGTTCCCGGACTAATTCCACTAATTCTAATATGAAACTCAGATCCAAATCAAACACGGATGAACAAATTATCCAGAATTTTCGGTAACAATCATTTTTTTTCTGTAGTTTTTGCTTTTATTCTATAAGTCTATGTCCTAAGGGTCATTATCATAAGTCTGCATATACATGCTGGCCTAGCCATGACTAGCACCCATCTACCACCCATGCAGACAGATGTGAGATGTGTGTCTGTTAACACACTAACCCCTGGAGGTTTTTGTTGTTTTTGCCTGAAAGTCGAGTAGGAAACACGTTTTCAAAGCTATTTCTGAATAAATCCTAATAAATCAACTTCCAGGTGATTTTCCAATAACATAGTGCCTAGCTCTGTTAGAAACATCGTTTTTCATAGGCTATTTGGCTTGTGCATGAGCAGAAGGATAAAAGTTGGAGTTCTTTTTTTTTTTTTTTTTGTTTAACAGACCCATTATTTTCACATCAAGACCACTCTTTATTCCCAATGCCTATCTTATCAAACTTTTTGCAAAGGTTCGTCTGTCTGTTTCCAGTTCATACCAGTCTGCCTTAGATCTGAGACCGAAAAGTCTAAAATATGGACACAAAATCAATTCCGACAACAGATGAATTTTGGGTGGAAAAAAATCGGGTCCAAAAAGGAGGTTTTTCCCGCTGTTGTTTGTAGTGCAACCAGAACTTCCAGATTATTTGGTATCATTGTAGAGCTACATCTGTCTACCTTTCTATTATACCACCCACTTTAGTGTATCATACATGACCTTAATGCTACAGAGCTCGACAGTAGACTACTACCTCCTGCCACGTAAACTCATCACCAGGGGTTAATGTGTTAAGGGCAAGCACTTTAAACCACTTAGCCACCAAATCTATCTTGCAAAAATCTATACTTGTTTTATGACTATACACTTCAAAGTGACTGACATACAGAGATATATATGTACATGTATAAGGGACCAACTGTTGAATGTATTAATTGGGAAGGGGCTGGGGCTTTCCAATAAGAATATGTTGTTTTGTTTACCTCATGCTAATTATTTTCAACAAAATTGTAAATTTTCAACAAATATAACAGACTTAATAAATTCGTTTTTCCTCTATACAGCAGAGTATTTTTGGAAGATATTCAAGAGCAGACATTCTTTTTTCACTATAATACCCAGACCCCCCCCTTTCAAAAATTAAACAGCCTGTTCTTAACACTTTTCCATTGGCTGCCTTGATTTACAGTAACAGCAATGATACAAAATTTCCAACTGCAACTTTTGCATATAATTTGGTAACCAAATTACGGACAGTAACTGACTTTTTATTTATATTTTTCTAGCTGTCATGTTTGTAATATCAAGATCCGAGTCATCACCAGAAATTATGAGAGTTTTAGTGACATCACCAATCTTTCTAAACTCTGTCTGGAATTAAATCTAAAGACAATAATGCTTGCTATCAAAAGTTTAGACACTGTGGTTATCAATAATGTACCATATATACTTGCTTAGATTGTAATTAAATTTTCAACATTTACATAATTCCCTGATAAATTACAATTTATAATGTAGTCTTGCTTGGAATTAAACTAGTACAGCCATTAATTTAATGTCATTAGCATCTATTTTTGAAGTTCCATGACATATTTAGAAATTAATTCCTGCTAGGTTGACTGCAAATACTCCATGTTTATTAATAACCATATCTGTTCAAATTTTATGTATGACTTACACTTAGTTTGAAAAAAATATTACAGCCATTTAATTTAGCGATTAAAATCTTAAAATCAAAATGTACACTCTACCTCTATTTCTAAAGTTTCATCACTAATTCAGTAAAGGTGTCTGAACCTATGGATGTCAAATTACCCAAATTATGTTCCTTTGATTACAAATATATAGTTGTGTGAAGTTTAGCGATGGTATGTATGAGTAAAATTGGTAAAGACTTACAAAAAAATCCCCCAACACAATATTAAACACAAATTGTTATCACATTTTACAAGGGCTACTAATAGTTTTCAAGAAGTATTTATTCTTATGGAAACTTTTTCCATGTTACTTTGTTTATTATTGCGTAAACTGGTACAAAATTAGGAGAAAATATACAAACCAATTAACTAGCCTGTATGACATGGATGATACTCTGCTTGTTTCATGATCCACCCAATTTTATCCCATATTATTTAATTAATTTGAAAATACATAAATAAAAACAAGAGTTGTTCTAAGGGACTGATGATCTTCTAACCATTTCTTCCTATTAATGATAAGTGTTGAAACCTTCTTTGATATTATTCATGAATAACAAGATTTTCAAAATCAACTACTGTAGTGAATATTCTACGTTATAATTTGGCACCCTTTTAATTTAGAAACAACAAAGCATCATAAGAAGTCTTCTGGTTGGTATACTGCATGTCAAATTGGGATGACCGCTCCGGTGGCCTAGTGGTTAGAGCATCCGCCTCAGACATGGAAGGTCATGGGTTCGATCCCTGGCCGAGTCATACTAAAGACTTACAATGGAACTAACAGTTCCCTTGCTTGGCGCTCGGCATTAAGAAGTTAGTGTTAGGACTGGTCAGCCTGGTGTCAGGATAATGTGACTGGGTGGGACATCATTCTACCTGTCTGTGGTATGATGCACCAGTGCTAGACATCACAATAAACTGCCACACTGCAGACATCGTAGCGACATGACTGATTTTTTTTTAAAGCTACATTAAAAGTCCAAATCATACACACACACACAAACCAGCGTGGGACACTTTTCATTAAGAACCAACAAAACATCATAAGAAACCTTTGGGTGGACATACTGGGTGTCAGCTTGGCACCCTTTTATTTAGAACTAACAAAGCATCTTAAGACGTCTTCTGGTGGAAACCCCATGAGATACAACTTTTCATTTTAAAGGAGCAATGATAACAAGATTTTCAAAGTGGAGGTCAGGCTATATTTAATACCAGATTGGCACCATTTCTATTTACTTCAAAACGGACATCAAAATAAGTCTTTTGATAGAAGTGCATGGTCAATATATTTTTATGTAGCAATGAGGTGTGATCAGGGCTGGTGTTTTCTCTCATACAAGTAAACGTTTATATGCTTTCACAAAACATCAATAGCGAGTCAAAGCCTTCAAGTATGTATCTCCTATATATGTGTTCTTAAGGCCTGGGTTTTATATTAATATCGATGAATTTTAAGCTGTTTTAAGATAATTAGCTGGCCATTTTCTTTAATCAACTTTAAAAAGCTGCAGTGGCTCAGGTGTTAGCATGCTGAACTTATGACCAAAAGGGTATGGATTGGATTGGAATTCTACTATCAAATCATTATTCATTACAATATATCAGGCAAGACACTGAACTCCTATTACCATGGCAACAGTTTTCAAGCTAGGATCCAGTCTCTCAAAGTGATAAAAGGGACCTCAGGGGCAGTGTCAACTGTATGTCATGCCCAGTAAGTGTCTATACTGTTAGTGGGTGTGGATCTCAATAATTTCAACATTGTGACCGGGGAGTTTTAAGGGCTGGGATGAACCACAGGATCAAAGTCAGCTGCATGTATAAATTCATCTTTTCAAGCTCAGAAAGTGTACAATATATTTGCTGAGTGAGGATTTCAATCATTTCTCTGTTATGACACAGGGGCAATTTTCTTGGGGCAGGTGTTGGGTGGCAATCAGGAAAATCCTGGTGCATCACCCATGGGATCCCAGTATGATACACGTTGACACTTAAGTCACTGATTACATATGATATTTCTCAGATCTGTTTTACAGATAACTTAGAACTTACTTGAAATTTACGCAAAATCACCCTACCCTTCTAGCCCCACCCTCTAAGGTATGATCAAATGGCTGTAGGACCATATGTAACCTATGCACATACATGCTTATGTATGGACATACCGTTATCACAATATACCCCTGCTATCAAAGAAGTTATTGGGGGGGGGGAGTCATTTGTTCCTTGATGTTTAATTAAAACAATTCCTGAAGTATTATCTTGACCCTCTTGAGTTTGCTATTACACACAACACAAAACTTCTACTCATGAATCTTTGTTGTCTTACCTTCCCAGTGTCCCCTGGGGCTGGCTGTAGTGTGACTGAGGCTGGAGCATTGTGTGGTAGCTGTAATGATTCAAAATAAAAAAAATCTTGAGACATCATTAGCAAGGGCATATTGGAATATAATGAATACAAGTGTCTCAAAATGAAAATTCAGTTGATGTATTTTCTTTTGTGCACATCTGTTTACATCAAGTAAATCTCTTCCTTATTTATAATAAAGCAATCTGGATTCATCGCGACTGAACAGCAATATGCAGAGTATTGCAATATACACCACTCCCTCGATAACTGGTGCCCCAATAACTCATGAACCAGCTTATAATGCAACATTAGTTGTGGATCCCATTTTACTTACTAGAAAGTACCAATAATTTGACCGTAGTTTGTTGAACATAAAGAAAACCATGATCAAAATTGGTAAATGAAACCTTGATATATTGCTTTTTTTATCGTCAAAAATGGCTGATATGACCTGGATATTTGCATCAACATTTTTAAATTATCTACTTTTAATTAGAAGTCATGTATTTTGTAAAAATTTCATTCCAAACTACATTCTTGGTACACTGTAAATAACAGTATACAATGAAATTTTGATCAATGAAAACAGCACTAACACCTGCTTGAGGCAGCACTATAATAAATAAATACCAATTAAATAAATTTTTATATCAAGTGAAATGCGTGTTTTAGTTCTATCTTTTGGTTTGGTTTAAGTGTAATGATCATAAATACAATGTGCCCTGTTATGTTCAAACGTGAAATATGTCAATCTACCATAAAAGCTATGGCCGTAAGCGTTCTGTGAGAACCTAAGGTGCTGGCGATGTTTTGATAGCTAATTTGTTTTAGTATTTGTTACAATCATATTGGTTTTTGTTTTTGTTAAAAGCTTACCATGTTAATTAGTCTTTTGTATCAAATAAAGGGGGTGGAATAAATGAAAAGTTAAAAGCCAATCAAATCCAACCTTCGTAATAGCCAATGACCCTGGTTGAGTGACAGGTCATCGAACACTGTTTCAATTTTTTTAGGTGAAAGTAATATAATTAAACTATCTCAAATTAGCATATTCATGCACATCTGTGATCAAAGATAGCAAGACAACCAAACAAAATGAGTATCTGATGACATAACATTTTGTTTCACAGATACATTTTATTAATGAGAAGCTAGTTCCAGAGTTTGTCGTTAATTTATAATTACTGAATTAGCACTCAGAGATTTCCTTACGGATGAGAAGTTTCACTACTACTTGCAATGAAATTATTGCATCAATATTATACTAATAGAACAACAAAAAGAGACTTTAGAAGATGATGGCTGTTTCATGAACTAAGTGTTCCATTTTGTTTGGGGGGTTAAGAAAAGGATTCTTGTTTGTTTGTTTGTGAATTTGAATCAATAAGTAGTCTGCATGGTTCCCACGCTTTTCTAAATATAAATTTCCAGGTCTTTTCCAGGATGAAATTAATTTTTTAAAGGTTAACATATTACCATTACTAAATGGAATTAAAGAACATTTTGGATTATAAAACATGCATTTTCCAAATATGAAGATGTTTCTCTTTCAAGACTCTCCAAAACATACATGTCAGAAAAGATGATCATGTACAAAACCACAAAATGAGTCACATGAAACAAATCTTACTATATTCCTATAAATTGGCATTTAAAGCTATTTCAATGTACAGAATACAAACTCTAACTTTGCTGATCTGAATTATGCTGCTACGTGGAAACAACATAATCAGCATAAATTGTTTCATTTCAAACCTTTAATTCTAAAGAATTCTAGAGCAATATATGTGCATGGTATGAGAAAAACCCAATAAATGCAAAGTATTAGAATCTTATCTTGTAACAAAAAATGTTTAACCCTGAATTTGTGTGTCAATAAAATATCAAACAAGATTTTCCAACCAACCTAAACTCCTTAAGTCGATCTGTTTAAAAATTCCATCATTTAAAGACATTTACAAAAGGGTTGATTTCAATTTTGACAAAAGACCTTCAAAATTATATATTGTTGCATAAACGAGGACTGAATCTTCTGTAAAATCAACTTGTCTTCATGTAGTTCAACAAACCAGTCCCAAAACCTGTATTGATACATGGGCTCTTATCGTTTTCAAATATATAATAAAAGAGACGACAATTTCCCATTTCTCCTGTGTTCTATTCAAGATCTGAAAGCAAGCTTCAAGCTACATGCCACTGTTTAATAGTTTCGCACCAAAGTCCAGCTCAGAGATTCAAAATTTCTAACCCAGGTTTCCTCCAAATATTCCAACCCCATTTTTCAGATTTGGACATTTAGGATGGAGTGTGGGTTCAGAGCAATTACATATTAAAAATTTGGAATCTGCTGCCACGGTAAGACAGCTCACCAGTGGGCCTAGCAAATTTAATCTATGTTATATCAACTTATACCTGCATGAAATCGAAAGCAAAATTATTTATTTTCTCAAAAATCGCAAAACTTATAATTGTTGTCTTTAATCCGATGACAGATTAGACAAAACTCGGCATAAATGAAACCTGACCTGGTACTTGCCACATGACTTAACAACTCTCAAACAACAACAACGGAAGTCAAATAGTCACATGATATCAACAACAAACTCCTTTTTAATGTCACTGTATAAAATTTCAATCATATTAAATGAAAGTCTGATTCCTTTTGTAAAAACCAGAAAGAACATATAATTCTCAACATATTTAGAGAACCACAAGAAACTTTGCCAGTCTGATTCATCAAGCAGAGTAGTCTGGTTCCCTGCTTTGTATGCTCCCTGTGTGAGAGATATCACACTGTTTCATGCTGTATCACGTGGTAGTCATGTGATACAACAAAACTCTGGAAGTGGGTCTCAGAATAAATAAAGAGAATTTTGTGCTCTTTCATTTTTGTATTTTTTTATTACAACCAGTATACGACTTTCATTTAATATTTTTGTTCTACAATATTTGAAAATGACGGCTGTGAGCTTCTGTCTGCTTGTGCGACTAGCAATCGAAATAGCTAGTACAGTACCAGCTCAAATTTCATCAACGTATTAGTTTTATCGTCTTTCAGCAGATTAAAGACATAACGATTTTAATACACGCAATTTCTGCCGAAATAAATAATTTTCATAACTTGATTTAACGTTTTAAGTTTGCTAGCCCATCCACTTAGATGCTATGCTTTAACGCCACCATGTTGGCCTCTTGTGATGCTAGACTGGTTTACATACCTTCCATATAAAAAAAAAAGATATGGATATTGAACAGTCTGTGAAACAAAAAGTCTACTAGACAAATCTAATCCACTGAGCATTTGGATTGTCTCAACAAATGTATTTATGGCAAGCACCCAAATGATCCATACTGCAACCTCCTAATATTCTGGTTAGAACTTGTTAAATTTAACTCATGATCAGTTCAGTTATGACTCATTTGTGTAATTGTATTGGGCGCCAAGTTGTGGAGGAAAATTCCTGGATTTGTCTAGACTTTCATCAACATTTGCAAAATTCAAGGACTTTTCACGGTCAGGAAAAAAATGATAATTTCTCCCAAGTTTTTCCCAGTAGCGTGGGATCCCAGAAATGATCTTTCCTAATGCTGATTGTGCTGTTAGGTACCTATTGCAGCCTTTCTACCGAAGGAGATTGTGGACCACCTAAGGTTAGTGTACCACAGTCTGAGAACCTGATTCTGGACCTTCAAACTTTGGAACCAAAACTAACACCTTTTTCTTAATACATGTTTAAACCATTTAGAAAGACTGGTCAAGGTTTGTTATCGACAATTTTGTTTACTCATTCATCTTTCAGCTCTTGGACACTTTCACACAAAATGTATATATTCTTTAGCAAAGAACCCATATAGATTTCACCATTTACAATTTTGCCAAATTTTGTATTGTTTTGTTCATTTGTTTTTTAATGCAAATTTAATTCTTTAATCTCAAATTATTTAAAAGTTATGAAACAGACAGGAAAGTGTAATGAAGACATAATATATTAAACTGTAACCTTGACCTTAAAGATTTGTTGGTCTATGTGGTTAGAGCATCCATTTCAGATACGTGAGGTCATGGGTTCAAACTCCAGCAGAGTCATACAAACGACTTAAATAAATAGTACTAGCTGCTACCTTGCTTGGTCAGGGCTGAGCAAATTTTTTTTAACCACTAGTCCAGGACAAGTGGTTTCAGAAAATTCACTAGTCCCACCTTTCTTTTCACTAGTCCCACCTTACTTTTCACTGGTCCCAAAATGGTAATCACTTGCCAAGACTTGATGAGACGTCTGTACTTAATCCATAGAAAAAACAAAACGAAATAATATACAACATAATTATTTCTTAAAAGAATTTAATTTTTAAAAACATTGGTTGTTATACATTTGGCTTCTTCAGGTTCATGTATATATGTTTTAGCTCATGGATTTGAAAATATGTCTTTGTATATGTCTGCCACCTTCCGTGTCATATATTCAAGGCAGGGATAACAAGCACACTCAGTATCCATCTTACGTTTTATCCCTCCATTTTCAAACAAATTTACCTTCTCCGAATCACCGTTATTACCTTCTTTGCGAAAATAATTTAGCAAACTCATTTTATCCACAGAGTAACTATCAGCTTGCTTGACAACTACTTCGAAAGTGATCATAAGATCAAATTTCTCTTTTAAATATGAACTGAAACAGCTCATTAATTAGCGTAATTGTTTCGCTTCAAACACAGTATCACATGTGGAAGTTAATCATCTGTATAATCAATTATAAATTAAAGAATCATTACTGTCATTTAATCAGTTCATAAAGGAAACCAACACTGATGTCGGTAAAGCACCTTTCATTAATTTAATTACACTGACTCGCTGGATTAAAATCATAGTGAGCTGCTGGTTATGATCTAGACTGAGTAAACTCATTGCAACAAAACTGCTTACAACACTGCTAATTGATCATATTGGCTTTCTTTTGTTTGATGTGTTTTGATTTGCCGATAATTTGGTCACTTAGTGCAATATGCAGTCAAGCAGTAACAGGATGTAAATGTATACACGAAGAGGAGTAGAATCAAGTATTCGGTACACCCGGAGGGCATGATTGGCCAAATAAAGGTTGATATAGTGGTTAAAGCACAAAAATAAAGACTGGCCAAACGTTTTTAAAAAGCACTTGTCCTGGACTAGCGACTTGGAAAATTATACTTGCCTGACTTCAAAAATGACTAGTCTGGGACGTCGGGCTATGGGATTTGCTCAGCCTTGTTGGTGCAAAGAATTACGAGGTTAGTGTTTGGCCTGGTGTCAGGATAATGTGACTGGGTGGGACATAATTCTATACATCTGTGGCATGAGGCCTCAGTGCTTGACATCACTATAAACTGCCAAACTGCAGACATCATGGCATTATGACTACAATTGTTAAAGCTAAGTTAAAAATAAAAATAACCACAAACACAAACACAGACCTTGAAGATAAAACCCCAAATGTAATACACAGCGTATATTCTAGTAATGATGTAATATTATACAAAGAGTACTTCCTTAATATTCAGTTTCTTCAACATCAAAGAGTGTGAAATGGAAAGGCTGACAGAAAACTGAAACGTTAAGCCATGGCCTTGACATTCAAGATAGCATCCCAATGTGGTATACATGAATCTTCTAGTGCTGATTTTTCATCCTTTAATATCAAACACCTTTAAAGTTACAAAGAACACATAAAAGCTTGATGCAAATGTATATTATTTAGCCATGACCCTGACCTTGAACTCAGCAAACCCAATGTGACATGCAACACATCTTCCAGTGATCTTGTATAAACATGCCATGTTTCATTCCATAACCTCAAATGGTTTTAAAGGCATCAAACAAAATTGAAAGTGCAATGAAAGCATAAAATATTAGGCCATAACCTTGACCTTCATGACCCAATGTGGTACATGGAACACCTTTTAGTGCAACCTTGTACTGAGATATCTTAGAGTGAGGAAGTACTGTATTGAGCAAAAACTGTGAAACTGGCCCCTCAGTAACCAAGCTTCTTTATAAACTGGCCTGGTATAATCAAAATTATATAAACTGGCCACCTCTATATATCATTAGTCCCAACACTGTCCACTTTACAAAGTTATAAAGAATCCAATTCTTATATTAGACTCTTTACACAGAAAAATGCATATCACACACATTCTTGTTTTGGTGGATATTGCGGATTTGCATATGGAACCGTGTACTGATGACATTTGTTCTGGCCATGTTAGAGTGAAAAGAAATACAGTTTGAGGCTGTAAATTAATAACAAATGGTGATGTATCAAGGAGGATTCTGTATTATTAATTCTAAGGAATATAAAATTTAGCAATGCAAGCGAAGATGCACACGTTTACACAAACATTCTGTATAATCCATGCAAACAAAGGATGCACACTATTTGACAAAATCATAGACACCATGGACACTGGTACATTATGACCAACGAGGACATATCTAGTCCAGACTTAACAATCAATATGACCACACAGGGTGCTCAGCATTAAGAGGTTAGTGTTAGAACTAGTCAGCCTGGTGTCAGAATAATGTGTCTGTGTGGAACATCATGCTACATGTCTGCGGCATGATGCCCCAGTGTTCAACATCACTGTAACTGCCACATTGCAGACATCCTAGCAATACGACTGAAAGATTGCTAAGGTTATGTTAAAATCAACTCCAAATCACATACTAGTATTAAGTAACTGTAACTTCCATAAGGGTTTCATCTACAACTGTTCTTAAGGGCAATTACATTATTATTTGAATATATATCTTGTTGTTATTGACTGATCAATTTATCGATTGACTAATTGTCCTGCAATTGGACTTTAGTATGACATAACATGCTTCAGACTAACCCACCACTTTGGAGATCATACTGTAATAAATTTGGAATATGCGCATTTGGTTATAGTGCCCCGTTTTAAGGAATTCTTAGATTTGTGTGATTACTTGTTTGATTATTGGAACTCGGTCCAATGGAAATACTCCTAGCCAATTAGAAGAAGCAAACATCATGGAGTGAAGTGTTAGTGAGTTTACATGATGACATGGTTGACTTTTAGTGAATTCAGGTCAAAGCTGTATGAGTGTAACTGGAGTAATATAGTCCCTATTAAAACCTAATGGTGTACATTGGTGGTGTTGACTGCAGTGGCAGTATTTATGGTAGGAGACTGGTAAATTGCACAAAGGAATAAACAAGAAGGGACTCGGCAGATACCATTTATGTCGCCATGGTGGCAAATGTGATGCAGTTGTAGAGGCGAACTGTCAATTGAAACCATGAATTGTCTGGCCTAAGGTAGCATAGTAAAACTAGTTCCCCGTGTTATGGGATATGTACAGTTTCTACGGTGTGAACTGCTGACGGTACAGAAAGTTGATGAAAAGAAACCATGCAGATCTGTGGTTGACAGATTTCTGGCAATTAGTGAGATATGTGGTCTTGCACTGAATAGTGAAACTTTTATGCATATAATGGACACGTCGGGCTCTCTGATTTACAACTGAAGTTGTATAGAAGTCTTTGAAAATTTGGGGTAAACTTATGACTTCTAGCAGAATTGCACCAGGGTTTGACACCACTCTGTCAAGCAAATACCCCTGGCATGTAACAATACTATTTGACTAGATTTGAGCATTTATGGAAGATAACTCGCCTTACTGGCAATGACTATTCACATTTTGACAAAATAGAGTAATATCTTTATTGCATAATACACTTACAAATCTTATCTCCCTGTCTCTCTCAGGCATGTGCAGATGTAATGATGAAAATAAGAACGAATGTCTGTGTTACCCATATTGTGTATTTCATGGACACTTTGTATTTTTCAAGTCACATTGTCTGAATAAATCGATGATGTATACAACATTATTTCTGTTGTAATCTGTATAGTGTTTGATCTCAACCTCAGCACAAATAATAATGACAAAAACAACCATAACAACAACAACTTATCTATATTAACCGACACCTCTTAAATATCCATAAAGTTCAGTAGTTGCAGAAGCGAATAACAGAGTTCTATGAGAGTACATGTATGTATAGAGTTAGTGGATGGGGATAATTTTCTAATACCTCTTTACAAACAGTTTATCCTGTTTTTGTTTTGTTTTTGTTGTTGTTGTAGGGTTTAATGCCATTTTTCAGCACACGATAGGCTATACATGGCGGCCAGTATTAATGGTGGAGGAAGAACCCGGGAAAACCCCGGAAAGAACCACTGACCCACGAGAAGTTACTGGCAAGCTTTCTCACACACCCACATTGGCTGAATCTGAGACTCGAACCCACGCAGACAGATGTGAGATGGCAGTGATCCACTTGGCCACTCGGTGTTGGAGCCATGAATGAACAAGAATATACTTTAATGGTGTAGCACCTTGCAAATCACTTAGTTTATACATTTGCTAATTCAATGTACCATGTAAAGGTGTTTTGTATCGCTGATTGGAAGTTTTAAACAGTTATTTTTACATGTCCCCTTCTATAAAAAATATACTGAAAAAAGACTAAATTAATAAGAATATTAACAGTCTAATGTAGCTTGAATCAATGTTCTTTTAAGTTATAAATACAAGTTGGTCCAGTAGAACATCCTGTGCAATATGGCTATTGTTAAAAACCTCTTTAAATTTGGGAAAACAATATAGACGGATGCCTTGTGTTTACATTTTGTGTGTTATTTTAATAAGACTTTGTTTACAGCAGAACTATCGATATAAATATAATTCATGATATGTTAAACAAAGTCATCTAATCACCAACTGAAGCAAGTATATACATTTAAAAGAATATTGAATGCATTCAACAGTTTATGATTGCTTGTATGTGTAGTAGCAGGTTTTAAGAGCACGATAATGAAAAACATATTGCTGTAATTAACTGTTTCATTTTGGAACTGATCATCTTGATGATAAATGTCTGACCTCTGTATAATAAATTTATCTTTCAATATATTTACTGAAGTTCTGTGCATGTAACTTCCGAATTTGGTTAGTGATAATTTGATCTCACTCTAACGGGATTTTTTGCTTGATTCACATCTGTTCTCTACTGTTTGAATAATAAGTAGGCAAATCCTGAAACAAGGGCAGTTATAGTTCATTTAATAATCATAAAATAAATTTTGCATATCAAGGATGTCTTTTCAATATCTTTATGCATGTAAAACCTCGCCACAAACATGACATTTTAACTTTACAGATGGGCTGGATAATTAGGCTAATTTTGGCACAACTCTATAATGAATTCATGCATATTTCCAATAGCATTTTGATGTACTTCTTTCGTACATGTCGTAGATTGGACGTGTATGGTATGAATGTATCGTGAGTTTCCCAACACTATTGTCTCACATGCATGAAATATTAATAAAAATACCAAGGACTGTTATATGCACCAGCTTATCTTATAGTTTAGCTTAGTAGTTGGTATCTGATGCTTTTCGGCACAACTCTATAATGAATTCATGCATATTTCCAATAGCATTTTGATGTACCTATTTCGTACATGTCATAGATTTTTTTGACTACTTTGGACGTGTATGGTGTGAATGTATCATTGAGTTTCCCAACACTATTGTCTCACATCCACGAAATATTAATAAAAAATACCAGGGACTGTTCTATGCACCAGCTTATCTTCTTATAGTTTAGCTGGTATCTGATGCTAGGATCTCAAGAGATATAATATGTTTTTGCAACATGTCATATGATAGTTGAGATCTCTCTACAAGTTCTCCACTGTGCAATCGAGGACATGGTTTCAGGAGTATATATTGCCAGCTTTGGAAGAAAGATACACTCCAAAATCGCAAAAAAAGTACCAAGCGTGTAAATGGGGACCTTCCTACAAATGATGACTTTACCATTATTCTAGGCTAAAATAGTTGGGAGAAGCAAGATTTTAACATTCTTCCAACCAAGGATGTCCTCCGCTGGAGGTGTGTCCTCGGTTTGTTGGTGTGTAATCTCATTAATGTCCTCGGTTTACACAGAATACAAAATGCACACACACAAACACACACACACACACACTCCAGTTAGCATACTTACCTCAAAAAAGAATGGGTAAGCATTCGGGCCTAACTTCTTTATTAACCTCTCCTGTAGCCGTGTCAATGGTTTTGGGTGTTCCTTAACTGGTGGGTAAACTTGCTGAGAGGCCAGAAAAAGATCTTTACGGAAAGTAAGACCCAAGACATCCAAATCCTCCCTTCCATAACGAAAAGCTGCCAAAACATGAGCAAAGACTTTCCTATCTTTGAGGTATTCTGGATCAACAAGGATTACGCCATCTGGAATTAAAATATATTTTTTACTTAATGGCAACCTATTATGATTCAGATATATTTTTTGTTGTTCTCTCCCTTTCATACACATGTACTGCAAGGATGCTGCAAATCATAAAAAAATTTTTTACAGTGCTATAATATAGTTCTTAGGATTTCTTTTAGTTTTTAAATATGCAGAGTTAGTAATTAATTTTGAAATTTCTGAATATAAATCATTTTATCTTTGCTCATTGAGATGCTAGGATGAATAGAATTATATTTAATAACAAGTCAAGAAAGGACTACAACTGGAATGAAACTGTCTTTGCATTTTTATAACCAATTAAAAGACTCAGCTCCACAAGGAAAAACTTTGTTTTGGTAAAGTTATTTACATGCAGAATTGATTTGGAGGCATGAAAAAAGATAAATGAAGCATCACACATATGGATGAATGGACTTGGTGTAAGGTGGGTGTAAACAGGATAATGTTGAGAGAGGAAGCTGAGCTAGTTGCTTCCACCAGTAAATAAAATCCAACTGAAATGGCCGCCTCCTAAAATAGGAACAATATCTTCATAAGGCAGGTGATTCTTTAATGGTATGTTTTTAAAAAAAGCAGGTTCCTGGGACTTAGAAAACTATCTGTTTAAGAGGGATGAGTTCTAAATCAGATATTACATATGACATTTCAGGCAGATCTGACTGGAAATTAAAAAGTGGCATTTCTGTTAGAAGTCATTTTTCTGATGAAAAAAAAAAAAAAATACAGAGAAATAATTTTATCTACAGTTAATAAAGAATATTGTGATAAGAATTATGGAGCATAAATGCATAACCCTTGATTTTTCTCAATTATGATCACTTGATCCACCCTATGCAACCCCCATGCTGAACCTCAGTTGAATCTCAAGATATAAGCATGTATTCCAAGCCTGATACAAATTGGATCAGAAATCTGGCCTCCAGAGTGGTAACATTCTCAGTAAATCAGATCCAAATTTACATCATTAATATGCATGAATCTCGTTAAGATTTACATCATTAATATGCATGAATCTCATTAAAATTTACATTATTAATGTGCATGAATCTCATTAAAATTTACATCATTATTATGCATGGATCTCATTAAAATTTTCATCATTAATGTGCATGGATCTCATTAATATTTACATCATTAATGTGAATGGATCTCATCAAAATTTACATCATTAATATGCATGGATCTCATTAATTACTGAAATCATCCTAGGTCTTGATGACAAAGCCAAAATATGATGATAAAGCCCAAATTTAAAGTCCAGTCAAAATCAGATCAGAAATATGGCTTTCACGGTGGTAACAAGATCAACCACTCTGGTGTCAGATCAACTCATTATTATTCATGAATCTCACTAATTCATCTGAGCTTTTAATGATACAAACACACATGCCAAGTTTGATTTTAAAAAATGGCTTCCACACATATTCTTCACAAGCTCATCCAATTACAAACATGTTAACCTCATTAGTATGCATGGATGTTGCTCATTATTAAACTCGTCTGACACACTACTGATATAAACATACATTCTAAGTTTGATCATGATCAGATGAAGAAAAAAAGACCTCCTGAGAGGTAAGAAAGTTAACCAATCGGATGCAAGATCGCTCATTAATATGCAGAGCTCTCTCTCATTACCTAACTTGTCCATGATTTTCATCATATAAACTCATTTTGCAAGTTTGATTTAAATCAGATCAGATATATGGACTACAGAGTAGTAATAAACAATTAATGATGCACCTTACTGTAACTCCCTTGGCCTTATGACAGGTGAGCTATTAAAGGAATCCATAACATGTAAATTGTGTAGAGATTTGTCATGATGGGTCATCCAAGTTGCTCTAATTAGAATTGACAAACTATCCATAAAAGATCTGAAAGGAAGATGGAGGCCACTTTATCAAGCTATGCACTAATGTCACTTTAATGGGCAAGATATTGATCCACAAGTCTTGTGCAATTAGTGTCCACATCCTTGGTATAAGCCAGTACACAGAAACCTGTCTCATATTTAGCCTTGTAAAGCCAATGGCTGATGCATTTACTTCAGGGTACCAGTCCTAGGGTTTAAGTACCATATATAGTTGCTTGTTAAGCTGGAACTGCATAGACCCAGATCTGCAGTCTCATGCTGTACCTGCATACCTAGGTGTGTGCAGTTAATTGGGAGTATTCAGTGGTACAAACAACAAAGACCCTGATCTGCCAGTGCATTATGGGATGACAGATCAGGGTCTACATTGTCTGCAGTTGGATCCAATTCATAAGTTGCATATAATATAAAGAGTTATTAAAAAGAATGCCAAAAATCCTTACTTGAACATGGCATAATGGGATAACACCTGAAAATGTCTGGAAGTGATAATATGAAAATAAATTTGTTGACTGCATGAAATACCAGGACTCACAATTGTTAGTCTATTGCCTGATGAAAATGTGCAAATCCTGTCATGTCCAGAGGCTATGATATTTGTTGTAAACAAAGTCCTTACAAATCCTTAGAAATCACTATAGTTAACTAGAAACATGTACTCTCTAAATGTCTCTTAAGTTAATCAACAGAATGAAACAAGTCTTCATCGAACATTTAGATCCTGAAATAAATCTAGATTATTCTTAAGTCAGGAAACTGCATACTATTACACCAGGTTATCTTCGGAGGCCACATGAGATGTCTTGGTTTATGCACTACCTAAAGAGTTTTTTCCCTATGGACATGTGACAAACTTTACAGGACTCACAGTACTACTTTAGTTCCATAGTAAACCTATGCAAACACCATGATATTAAAAATTCAATAACTTACAATGTTTGAGCGCTCATTATCAAGCCTATATTTATCAGTATAGATGAAACCTGGATGTCAGCTTCTGTGTAGAGGAAAGGATATGAGCCGCGGCATTTTCTGGATGTGCATGTGTTTGAAACATGCGCTTTCAATTCTGCACCAAAGAGTCAGGTGCTAATTTTAGTAATGAGTGTTCCAAACTCAAGACTGTTAAAGGACTGAAATTCCATCAATAAAACAATGTCTCTATTTTTTTTACTTACAACTAGGATAGCTCTCAAAAGATTCTTTTCCCTACAACATAACTTACATTATTAACCAATCCTGGTCAGCTTAACCCATATATACTCTATTTTATGTTCACCCATTTCCAGGCTGGTTCCCATTTTTCCATACCATTAGTACATGTTACTGTTTTGGATTTAAAACCATTTTCAACACATGTCTGGCTATAAATGGTGGCCCATATAACTGCAGGTGGAGAAAGAAACGAAAACCCAGTAAGAACCACCAATCCATGGTAAGTTACTGGCAAGTATTCTCACATATCCACACTTGTCAAGCTCAGGAGTTGTTTGAAGTTTGAGCACCTGTTTTCATGCTTAATTACACCAGCTGACCTAACAAAAAGTCAGTCCCATGCTTTCCAATCATAGGTAAAAATTGTATGGGAATTAAAGAAACTGATAAAATTGGATCAAAACATCAGTGTTACAATGACAGAAAATCATAATGATGGGTACATTAAGGAAATGAGTGAGGATACAGTAATTCTGTGTGGAATGTTTTTTCCCCCACTATTTTTTTATTTTGGTTTTTGCTAAATAGCTACACTACATACATGCATCTACTAATACATGCAAAATACTACTACTACTCCTAACACTAATGCAATTTGGTGCATAGTACATTAATTTATCATGAACCAAGTTTGAGAGCTGAACCTGCCTTCAGAAGTCACCACTCTACAAAAGCCACTTTCACCTTTCCCCATGGATGGATGCTGCAGTCAGGATTGATTGCAGATCCTCACAGTATCAAGAACTGTCAGTAAGACATGGTACACTTGTGCACATTACAAGTACCTGCACTGAACAGTCATCCAATCAGATCTTTTTGATTATGGCCTGTTGAGCTAAAAACTGTGAAGACATTGCAATACTCAAGTGAACATTTCTAACTGTATGTTACAATGTGACCTACGGGTATTTTATAAAAGAATGTCACATAAATCCAAAGATTGTTCTGCTATATTAATTAGGTTTACTCAGAAGGATCAAATTTTAATTCTGACATATCTTAATTGAAAGTTAGTAAATCTAGTCTGCCAGAATCATTCCCTCCTTCAATTCATATATGTAACAAAACTGCTACCAGATCAAAAACAAACTGTTACTTTTTTCCTAAACAGAAGTCATCTTGATCATAAAAAAAGTGATAGTTTGCTTTCAAGTGCATTTAAGAACAACATATTTGGATTCTCCAACCTGTTTATTATCAAACAGCGGACAAGCTAGTAGAGAGATCCTCCATTTATATTTATAACAAGATTCTTTTTCATCCTTTTTATTGAAAATGGAATAATATGGTTCAGTGTATGCTTAATTTATGCATCAATGCTGCAAACAAATTGTCAATGGCCTGCTCCAATATAACACCTAACCATATGATACGTCAAAACAAATGGGGCAAATTTTATTCATCTCTGCACCCATTATTTTCCTGGTTGTGGATTTAGCCCTTTATCTATTATGTACCTAGATCAGCATTTGGCTTAAAAAGACTGGTACTTTAGCTAGACTGCTAGCACATGATGCCTGGGAATTAATATTTAAAAGCAACAAATGCAAACCATTTACACAACATTCAAACAGACATGTTTACCAGGGGATTTGCCTGAACAAGCTGATGACTTTGTGGCAGAAAATCGACAAATTAATAAATCAAACATCAACCATCTATAAAGGCTTTTCTCTTTTCATCCTAGCCCCAATTAAAACCAAATAAAATGAACTTGTGAAAAGAAATTTTAGTGGCAATACATTTTTCTTGGTTTTAATGGCACTATTTACACATTATTCCCTATATCACATTTCTGAAACCAGAGCTAAGTACCTTTCCCAAACACACACTGAGTCAGCGGACCTGTATTGGCCTGGGTGGGTATCAAACCTACAACCCTTAAATTACAGGTCTGATGCTCAACCAACTGGGCTACCATGGCTAAATCCAGCAGCAGTTTATGCATCATGGATTGCTGCTGTTGAAAATTTTACCCTGGCTTCAAGGATAAAGTCAGAACAAAGAAGTAGTTGTAAATGTGAAATTTTACCCTGGCTCCCTGGATAAAGTCAGAACAAAGAAGTAGTTGTAAATGTGAAATTTTACCCTGGCTCCCTGGATAAAGTCAGAACAAAGAAGTAGTTGTAAATGTGAAATTTTACCCTGGCTCCCTGGATAAAGTCAGAACAAAGAAGTAGTTGTAAATGTATAATTTTACCCAGGCTCTGAGGATCAAGTCAGAACAAAGAAGTAGTTGTAAATGTGAAATTTTACCCTGGCTCCCTGGTTAAAGTCAGACCAAAGAAGTAGTTGTAAATGTATAATTTTACCCAGGCTCTGAGGATTAAGTCAGAACAAAGAAGTAGTTGTAAATGTGAAATTTTACCCTGGCTCCCTGGTTAAAGTCAGAACAAAGAATTGTAATTGTAAATGTAAGATAATTACACTAAAAACAGGGCTGAGCAAATCCCATAGCCTGGCATCCCGGACTAGTCATTTCTGAAGTCAGGCAAATAAAATTTTCCAAGTCGCTAGTCCGGGACAAGCGCTTTTAAAAAAAGTTGGACTAGTCCTTATTTTTGAGCTTTAATCACTATATCTACCTTTATCTGGCCAATCATGCCATCCGTGTGTACTGAATACTTGATTCTACCCCTCTTTGTATATACATTTACATCCTGTTACCGCTTGACTGCATACTGGGCTAAGCGACCAAATTATCGGCAAATCAAAACATGTCAGTATGATCAATTAGCAGTGTTGTAAGCGGGTTTTGTTGCAATGAGTTTACTCAGTCTAGATCATAACAAGCGGCTCACTATGATTTTAATCCAGTGAGTCAGAGTAATTAAATTAATGAAAGGTACTTTACCGACATCAGTGTTGGTTTCCTTTATGAACTGATTGAATGACAGTAATGATTCTTTAATTTATAATTGATTATACAGATGATTAACTTCCACGTGTGATATTGTGTTTGAAGTGAACAATTATGCTAATTAATGAGCTGTTTCAGTTTATATTTAAAAGAGAAAATTGATGTTATGATCACTTTAGAAGTTAAGTTGTCAAGCAAGCTGATAGTTACTCTGTGGATAAAATGAGTTTGCTAAATTATTTTCACAAAGAAGGTAATAATGGTGATTCGGAGAAGGTAAATTTTAAAATGGAGGGATAAAACGTAAGACGGATACTGAGTGTGTGGTAGCTATTTCTCCAAAGAGACATAAGCAACAATCCGTGATGGCAAAAAATGTCAAATATGACACTACTAAGAGACGGAGAAATTTTCAGCCGCATTGGGTTGATTGTTATCCCTGGTTTGAATATATTGACTCGGAAGGAAAGATGTTTTGCAGTTACTGCTGTTGTTGTTGTGTTGTTGTTGTGGGGTTTAACGCCATTTTTCAGCACGATAGGCTATACATGGCGGCCAGTATTAATGGTGGAGGAAGAACCCGGAAAACCCCGGAAAGAACCACCGACCCACGAGAAGCTACTGGCAAGCTTTCTCACATGCCCACATTGGCTGAATCTTAGACTCGAACCGCCACAGACAGAGGTGAGATGGCAGTGATCCGTAACGAAGAGCGCTTTAGACCACTCGGCCACTCGGGGCCCCTGCAGTTACTGCAAACAATATCCAAAACTGGCGCAGGTAGGAAATTAACCCAGAATATTTTTCAGTGGAAGTGACAATTTCAGGATTGAACCAATCAAGTCTCATGACATGTCTGGACCCCACAAGGCCTGTGTAGCACAATATATGCATGACACTAGCCAGCATGTGCAGAAAATCAGTAAAGTCAGAGTTGCCGACACTCCACTAGGAAAGGCCCTTTCAAAACTAAATGAGACTGAAATGGAAAAATGAGAGCTCTCTTTAACACAGCCTACATTCTAGCCCGTTATGGAAAACCATTTTCTGATATGGAAATCATGTGTGCACTCCAGGAGAAGAACGGTGTTGAACCTGGCATGAATTATAAGAACAGATTCAGGGCAAGAGACTTTGTTCTATCGATATGTCAAGTCTTGAGAGAAGAAGTTAGGGAAAGACTGAATTCCATTAAATTCCTTTCCGTTCTTGCTGATGGAAGTACTGATGCTACCATATCGGAGCAAGAAATTGTGTATGTAAGATACCTGGACAATGGAAAACTGAAAACCTCATTTGTCAGCACTGAGGAGTTGAAATCAGCTGATGCCTTGGGAATAAAGGAAGGCATTGAAATGGGTTTGGAGAAAGTGGGTCTTACTTTGGCCAATCTTAGTGATGTTACTAGCTGGAAACCAACCATTGTATGTGCCAATTTTGATGGTGCCAATGTGATTCAGGGATTAAAAAGTGGAACTATGAAATATTTATTAGACTGTGCTCCATGGATTTTCCTATGCATTGTATTGCTCACAAGCTAAAACTTGCAGCTCTGAATGCCATCAAAGCTAGTTCATATCTGAAAAAGTTTGAGGAGACTGTAAAGGGGATTTTCCTGTTTTATCACTACAGCCCCAAGAGACGACGAGAAGTGAAGGCAGTTTCAGATATACTTGACATGCCCTTGACTCACTTGAGTGGTATAAAGCAGGTTTGTACCTTTATGCACATATTTTATATACAATTAAATTTTACATTTTGTTTGAAAATTATGGATTAGTTGTTGTTGTTGTTGTTGTAGGGTTTAATGCCATTTTTCAGCACACGATAGGCTATACATGGCGGCCAGTATTAATGGCGGAGGAAGAACCCGGGAAAACCCCGGAAAGAACCACCGACCCACGAGAAGCTACTGGCAAGCTTTCTCACATACCCACATTAGCTGAATCTGAGACTCGAACCCACATAGACAGAGGTGAGATGGCAGTGATCCGTAATGGAGAGCGCTTTAGACCACTCGGCCACTCGGGGCCCCGTATGGATTAGTTTGTGTTATTATATGATATACTTTGTCTTGAATGAGCTTGAAATTTAATGTGAGTATTATTTAATTCTTATTGATTTATCTGTGATCTAATAATTCTTAATAATTAAATATTTGATGTGGAATAACTTGTACTGTACTTTATTACAATCTTAGAAAATGGATGCTTATGAGGAGGAGGAGGAGAAATAAAAGATTAAGGATGGGTTAATTGACAAAGGACAAAAATAACATTGTAATTTTTTTTCTGATTTGTTGTTTTTATTAGATCTTTCTTTGCTTTCAAATCATAGGTGAGATGGTTAGTGAGCAAGACAAAAGCATTAAATGCTCTTATGACCAGCCTAACCGTATTTGAAGTCATCTGGAACATGTTGCTTCAAAAGGGTCCTCTGACGAATCTACCAGAGCAAAGGGCTACATACGGGAGATTTCTTCGGTGAAGTTTGTGTTGATGCTGCATGCTATGTATGACATCTTAGAGATTACAACATCCTTGTCCATGCTGTTTCAGAAGGACAACCTGCTGGTGACAGAGGTCTACTATGAAGCAGAGGCTCACATTCTTAGACTGGAAGCTCTAAAGCATGAACCTGGACCAATGATGAAGGCATTGAACATGTTAGCTTACTACTTGTATTTTCCATTGTCTTCATAAGAAGTTTAGTTTACTGAACCAATTAAAACTTATTCACTTACAGTTTTCAAATATTTTGAATGCTTTTTATGTTTTATTTTCTGTAACATATAATAACATATTATTAAGTTCTATCATTTTGTAGGAATTCATCTCAAGTTTTGAATCCACCAGTAAGACAAACAAGACCATGCATTTGAAAGGGGAAATGCCCAATCCAGCATGTGTGACTGACATCATTGATGACATGATAAGCTACATTGACAAGCAGTGAGTATAAGGAAAGAATCAAAACTTTCTTTAAAAAAGGCAAATATATTGATCATTCCTGAACTTTATTCCTAGTAATTAAACACGAGTTACTGCTTTAATGAAAATTTCTTTTATTTCATGTTTATTTTCTTCAGTTTTGGAAACTTCAACGAAGAACCTTTGAGATGCTTTAGACTCGCTGGGGTATGCAAACTACGACGCGAGGGTTTTCATGCGGCCTAGGAACAAGTCATCATTTGCACTGACTCTGTTTATGTTACTATTTATCAAATAAATGTGCTTCTTTCGAAGTTTAAGTTTTCAAATATTAACAACATATTAACAACTGAAAATTAATTAGATGTTATTTAAAAAAACCTTTTGTTTTTGCTCTCTCAAATATTAATTATTTTACTTAATGAACTATGTGGCCCGTGATAAGGTGTAAATTTGTGTATGCGGCACTTGCACTGAAAAGTTTGCCCACCTCTGCTTTAGAGTATTTGACTAAAGGCACTTTCCTCACGAGATGGCAGATCTGATGAAATATGGGAGGGAAGACTTGCAGGTTCTTCTTAATCATCTTGAAGTGATTTTCAAACAGGAAGACCATCATGCCATTCATGAGCAGTATCTGGAGTTCAAAGCAAAGAGAGGGCATACAAGCAGTCACCGGATCCACCTGTTGAAATTCTTGGAACACTTTTAGTAAATACTCCACCAAGCCTCAGTCAATTGTGCAGACTATTAGAAATCATGTTTGTAATAAGCCCATCCACTGCTGAGTGTGAACGAGGATTTAGTTCAGTGAACTTAATCAAGACTTCTTTAAGGAATTCCTTAAACCAAAAGAGTTTACAAATGCTAATGAACATTTCTGCAAATGGACCAGAGCTTGAGGACTTTAACCCTGACACAGCTATCAACTGCTGGCTTAGTATTGGTGAATGTGGCAGACATATACATGGACATATTTTCAAATCCATCAGCTAAAACATATATACATGAACCTGAAGAAGCCAAATGCATGAAAAATTAAATTCTTTTAAGAAATAATTATGTTGTATATTATTTCGTTTGGCTTTTTCTATGGATTAAGTACATACATCTCATCAAATCTCGGCAAGTGATTCCCATTTTGGGACCAGTCAAAAGTAAGGTGGGGCTAGTGAAGAGAAAGGTGGGACTAGTGAATTTTCTGAAACCACTTGTCCTGGACTAGTGGTTAAAAAAAATTGCTCAGCCCTGAAAAATATATACACATGAAATGATTTTTTTTTATTACATTTCATCAGATGTTTGGTTTGTAAAATGGATTCAGGCTTGTATTTAAAACTTCTTTACAAGTAATTCATTAACAGTAACGGCTGTAAGTACATGTACACTGGCTGGCACCGGAGTAAAGGTACATTACGTGTATTTAATCTAACTGAAAATCTGGAGTAACATTATGATTTCTATACAACCTTATTATCCTTCACAGTAATCATTATGCTGGAGTTGTTATGGCCGAAACTCTAATGGAATCATTATGCTGGGGTTATTATGGGACCAAACTCAAATGGAATCATTATGCTGGGGTTATTATGGTACCAAACTCTAATGGAATCATTGTACTGGGGTTATTATGGGACCAAACTCTAATGAAATCATTATGCTGGAGTTGTTATGGATCAAACTCTAATGGAATCGTTATGCTGGAGTTGCTATGGACCAAACTCTAATGGAATCATTATGCTGGGGTTATTATGGACCAAACAATAATGGAATCATTATGCTGGGGTTATTATGGGACCAAACTCAAATGGAATCATTATGCTGGGGTTATTATGGGACCAAACTCAAATGGAATCATTATGCTGGGGTTATTATGGGACCAAACTCTAATGGAATCACTATGCTGGGGTTATTATGGGACCAAACTCTAATGGAATCATTATGCTGGTGTTGTTATGTTACCAAACTCTAATGGAATCATGCTGGTGTTATTATGGGACCAAACTCTAATAAAATTGTTATGCTGGAGTTGTTATGGGACCAAACTCTAATGGAATCATTATGCTGAGGTTATTATGGGACCAAATTCTAATGGAATCATTATGTTGGGGTTATTATGGACCAAACTCTAATGGAATTGTTATGCTGGGGGTGTTATGGAACAAACTCTAATGGAAGCATTATGCTGGAGTTGTTATGGGACCAAACTTTAATGGAATAATTATGCCGAAGCTGTTATGGACCAACTCATAATGGAATCATTATGCTGGGGTTATTATGGGACCAAACTCAAATGGAATCATTATGCTGGAGTTCATGGACCAAATTCTAATGGAATCATTATGTTGGGGTTATTATGGACCAAACTCTAATGGAATTGTTATGCTGGGGTTGTTATGGAACAAACTCTAATGGAAGCATTATGCTGGAGTTGTTATGGGACCAAACTTTAATGGAATCATTATGCTGGAGTTGTTATGGACCAAACTCTAATGGAAGCATTATGCTGGAGTTGTTATGGACCAAACTCTAATGGAATCATTATGCTGGAGTTGTTATGGACCAAACTCTAATGAAGGCATTATGCTGGAGTTGTTATGGGACCAAACTTTAATGGAATCATTATGCTGGATTTGTTATGGAACAAACTCTAATGGAATCATTATGCTGGAGTTGTTATGGGACCAAACTCTAATGGAATCAAGATCAGTCTGCACTATGATACAAGGCACATCAAGTCAAGTAATGCTGCCTGATCAGAATTTTATAAATTGTATTTCTCCGATAGAACATTAAATGGAACTCCTTTACTTCAAAAGACCTACCAAGCTAAGTGATGCTTCCTGATCAGAATTTGATCAATTGTATTTCTCAGACAAACATTAGATGTAACCCCTTTACTTCACTATGCTCAGTGGTCTGCTATACAAACAGAACAGGCTATCCTGGCATTTCAGTGTGTGTGATACATAAACATCCATTCAACTTCCTTTCTTTTCAAAACTGAAATGCATCCTTATTCAATACGATTTCCATAAATTAGGTCCAAAGCACATTATTAAATACTGACACACTTTTAATACCAAGCTATACTACAAGGGCCATGGCCTGATCCAAGGGCCAATGTTGTGGCACTGTGAATATTTATGTCTCCTCATGTCCAGTTAGTGTATATGGCTTTATGGTATGGACCCTGACCGTTTCTTAGTTATAAGCTTGTACTATGACCCAGGGCTTGTGTGCATTTCATCTCTTCATGCACATTTAATATATTCATTATTATACGGTTGGGAATCTTAACAGTTTTCAAGTTATAACTCGGGGGCAAATGCCCCCACCCGAAGAGTCTGTATTTCTGGTTTTATCTTCTCATGTCCTTGTATATGATTGCAGGGTGGAGATCTTGACAGTTTCAAGGCCCAAGATATGACACACTGGCAAGTTCGTTTCCCCAGGAGAACAACTGAGTGTCTGTACTGATACCTGTCTGATTTCATCTCCTCATGTACTTTGCCAATATGTGTTTATAGGGTGGGGTTCTCCACAATTCCCAAGCATTGACAGATGGGTGACATTATGCATCTCTAGGGAAAAACCTGTGGGTGTGATTGCCTCAATGATAAAATTCTAGACCATCAATTTTAAGAAATTACAGTATTTGAGATTTTTTTAAAAGCCCCCATTCCCTTAGCCACACATAGGGTCCATGTAAATTTCTGAAAACTGTTGTCCACCTCTACAGACCCACCCTCAATCATATCCCAAAGTCTGTTCACCAGAATTCTCATTATCATTTGAAAACCAAAACAGATTCCTGCCCAACCACCCAGATGAAAATAACACCCGCAACTACTGCCATTGCAAAATGAACTAGAAGATAAAGGTCAACAGGATGGACTCAATAGCATCATGTCCCTAAACTGCTAGGTACATTATATGACAGAAGACTCACTGCAGGGATGGGAATACACAAGTCTAATGCACATCCTGCAACTAATGGAGGCAGAGACAATGATGGCTCAGTGGTCAGCTTGCCAGACTTGCAACCAAAATGATGTGAGTTCAAATCCTAACACTGGATCAACATGGATGGCTTCTGTAGTCAAGTGCTTTGGTCAAGGTACTTTATTCTGATTGCCTCCACATCAAATAACCTGCTTGTATTACTGTGCCATACAAAAATATTTTAAAAATGTGACATCTGATATGGATCTATTCTCTTCACTGTTCCTCAAACAATATGTAAGAGCATTGTGGTTGTTGTTTTTGTTGTTGTTGTAGGGTGATCTTGAATAACACTAACTGATATTTCTTGTACTTGATAAGTGATTTTGGAATGTTAACTAAAAATGAAATGCTTTTGCCAAAGAGGTAAACACTCTTTTTTTTCCTAGTTACATAGTGCATGTTGCTGTAATCCATTTCAGTGGATGATACCTGAATCAAACCAGAAGCAGAGGAGGATGCAGAATTTTATTCTGAGGATTTTGTTTACAAAAGGTGGTTCAGAGTAATTCAAATGGCAAACATTCTTGTTTTCACCTAATAGTTTATCATTTTGAAAGATGTGAGAGGGAACCTAACCATTTGACCCTGTCAGAATGTACATCCTCCCCCAAATGGTTTTTCTACATGGAAGTAAATTAGTAGAACATTTCCAAAACCATACAGAACAAAAGCATAAAGAGTTTCCTCACATAGATCCCATTAATATGCTCTTATTTTTTATCTGATTAAATATTATTAAATGATTTGATGACTTCATTACTTTCTTTCATTGTGACAGTAAGATCTCATGCTAATTAATGCTCACCACATATTAACATTTTCATGTTAATATTTGACATTACATACTTTTCACACATACAGAGCTAGAAAAATGGTGGTTTGTAACCATGTATAGAATAATTTAATTGATGCGTTATCAGTTCTTCTGATGCATGGTAGCTATGTCAGCTTTGTTTGCAAGCTTGTAATTGGTAAGCTTGTAATTAGTAAGCTTGTAATTGGTAAGCTTGCACAAGCTTGTAATTGGTAAGCTTGTAATTAGCAAGCTTGCACAAGCTTGTAATTGGTAAGCTTGAACAAGCTCTTAATTGGTAAGCTTGTAATTAGTAAGCTTGCACAAGCTTGTAATTGGTAAGCTTGCACAAGCTTGTAATTGGTAAGCTTGTAATTAGTAAGCTTGCACAAGCTTGTAATTGGTAAGCTTGCACAAGCTTGTAATTGGTAAGCTTAAGCTTGCAGAAGCTTGTAACTGGTAAGCTTCTGCGGTTTCAAATCTGAGCTTGCACTAAGCTTACATGACAAGCTCACACAAGCTTGCCAATTGCAACCTTACCAATTACAAGCTTCCCTATTACTAGCATGCTCAAGCTAGTAATAGGGAAGCTTGCAATTGGGCAAGCTTGCAGCAGTTTCAAATCTAAGCTTGGTACAACCTTAAAAATAAGCTAGCAATTTTGGTTTCGGTTCAATCTACAAGAAGCTACTGGCAAGCTTTCTCATGTACCCTCATTGGCAGAGCCCGAGACTCGAATCCACGCAGATGGTGAGCGCTTTAGACCACTCTGCCACTCCCTAAGCATTATGGTAAAGTAAGGATCAACTGAATGTCAAACAAATTTCCCCTATAATAATAAATAATAATAATAATAATGACCTTATTTAAAGAGGGTAACACAATTAGCTAAAAACTAATCTTTCCTTTCTTTTACTGAAGGACCCCCTTGATCATGCCACAAATTTGGGATGCAAGTGTAGTACCATCATGATACATTACCTCAGGAATTTTCATGATTACAAGTATGACATTATGTATACTGGGTACAAAAAAATTGAGCTAAGCATCAAATAATTACCAAAAACATGCAAATAAAGTACGTAAACAAAGTTGGCCCCTTTTCCCTCCCCACCGATCAGTTGCTATGAAACCCACTCTAAACTGTTGCCCTGAGGACCCAGAAAGAAAGACTGGTTGAAATGCAGTTGGTATACTTGATGCTTTCCTAAAAGCAGTTACAGACACTATGACTGGGGGGGGGGGGTAGTACCAAAAATATGTTGTCAGTATGGTAAATTTACTTGTTCCTCAAACTTTCAGAACAATTTGTTAAACTGGATGGGACTAGAGACCAAATATAAATACTGTATCTATCCAAGGTTGGGACTAGTGACCAGTGTAGATATCATATCCAATCCAAGGCTGGGACTAATGACCAATATAGATATCATATCCAATCCAAGGTTGGGACTAATGACCAATATAGATATCATATCCAATCCAAGGTTGGGACTAATGACCAGTGTAGATATCATATCAACAAAATATCCCATTCTTGATGGCAGACACACCACCACCAATATCCCTACTTTTCATAATTTGTACAAATATTTACCATGGATAACACATTTCATATATATCTATATAATCTATATTTACAGGTACTTTTGGATGATGCTACAGAAAATGGCATTTTAAATCAAACAATTTGAATTTGATAACAAGCACAAACTGTTTGACAAATTTATTTTGATGCCCCCAATCTTATAAAGAAAGAAACACTGGATTAATGAATCAATCAAAGCTACAAGTTTTTTTCTTTTACCCATTTTGCCAGACCAAACAGGCTACTGTTCCAACTTTCTGCTTCATAATATTCAGGCAATATGTTTGCCTGAATGTCCAATTACTGTACATCCTCATTTATTAATTCTGGTCCAACTGTAAAAAATACAGGCTCTGATCTGTCAATGCATAATGTACAAGATGATCAGAGTCTGTTGTTTATTTTATTGATTACTCCTGATAAACTTCATAGACTCAAGTCTGCTGAGTATATATGGCACTACATCCAGATGCAGTGAAAATGTCCATTCATGATACTTTAGAAATTACACGTTTGCTACATGCAAGGATTCACCAATACCTATCAGAATGCAATAGACTTTTTCCCCTTACATCGATGGGGGATAATAATGGCTTGAAATTGCTTCCAAGTTGCCAATCACTCACTTGGTTTATCTGGTGAGATTGATGCAGTTCTGTGCTATTACTGCCATTTCAACAAGGCAATCAATGCCCTGAGCTAATCTTCTGGCAGATATTTTGCCATGAACAACCAATTAATTCCACTAATGCTTTTCATCTGTCTCCTGGTATTTCTCAACTGATATGCTCATGTTCGAAAGACTATCCACCTACCCATCCCTTTGCCCCAACTTTGAGAAACATTTTACAGACAGGTGGAATCTCTTAAAACAAGATCAACCCTACTTCAGATTAAAGGGTGAATATGCAAAGATGCACAGTCAATGTGTTGTAAAAAAAACAAAAACTGCAATTCCCCCCCCCCCCACCGTTTTTGTATAGTTCGAACAGCATAAAAATGTTCATTCAAAAATAAATCATTACATAAATAGTTAACAGACATTGTTTATTAATGTGATGTTTGGTTGAAATCAGATCATCATCAAATTAATCTCAAAATTTAACAGCCGTCAGGAATTTATTAACACATTAACCCCTTGAGGTTTTTGTCATTTTCGCCTGAAATTTGAGTAGGAAACACATTTTGAAAGCTATTTCTGAACAGATCCGAAAACATCAAATCCCTGGTGATTTTTCAATAACATACTGTCTAGTTTTTCATTGGCTATTTGGCTTGTGCATGAGCAGAAGGGTAAAAGTTGGATTTTTTAATATTTTTTGGTGCTAAATGGAGCCATTATTTTTGTATCAGACCATTCTTTTTTCCAAATGCCATCTTATCCTACCTTTTGCAAAGGATCATCTGTCTGTTTACAGTTCATACCGGTTTGCCTTAGATCTGAGACCAAAAAGTCTAACATCCAGACACAAAATCAGATTCCAACAAAGGGCAAATTTAGGCTAGAAAAAAATCTGGTCCAAAAAAAGAGGTTTTTCCCTCTGTATTTTGTAGTGCAACTAGATATTCCAGATTATTTGGTATCATTGTATAGCTACATCTGTCTACCTTTCTATAATACCACCCACTTTAGCATATCATACATGACCATGACGCTACAGAGTTCGGCAGTAGGCTAATACCTCCTGCCACATTAACTTGTCGCTAGGGGTTAATGTGTTAAATGTAAATGGGATACTCACTTCTCAAAATGATCTGGTGTAGAGCAGCACTGTATCATGAAGCACTTTGTATCTGTCAATTTCTGGTGAGGGATACATGATCACATTCATTGAAAAAAGGGCATTAAACATCCCGTTTATCAATTTTAGCACATGTTGTTATTGTTGTTTTGCATTTTATGCCATTTCTCATTACAGGATAAGCCATACATTGTAATATTGTTTTGCGTTTCATGCCATTTCTCAGCACAAAATGAGCCATACATTGTGATGTTGTTTTGCATATAGTGCAATTTCTCAGAATAGTGGTTACAGCATCCGCCTCCAATGCGGCAGGTCATGGGTTCAATCCCCAGTCGAGTCATAACAAAGACTTACAATAATGGTACCAGCAGTTGCCTCGCTTGGCACTCAGCATTAAGAGGTTAGTGTTAGGACTGGTTGGCATGGTGTCAGGAAAATGTGACTGGGTGGGACATCATGGTACATGTCTGCAACATGATGTTCAGTGCTAGGCATCACTATAAACTGCCACACTGCAGACATCGTAGCGATATGACCGAAAAATTGTTAAAGCTACATTAAAAATCCAAATCATACACACACACACCATTTCTCAGCACAAGATAAACTATACATTGCGATGTTGTCTTATGTTTAACACCATTTCTCAGCACAAGATAGCTATACATGGTGGCCACTATGCCAGTAAGAACCAAGAACCCATAGGAAGCCACTGGCAGCTTTCTCACATCATGCTCATTATTTACCAAGATCTTGATCATGCAAGCTTATATGTCAAGTGTAACCAAAGTCTGATCACCAATATGGCTTCCAAAGCAATAAGAAGCTCTGTCAGTCACCCTCATTTACACACATGGATATCGCTCATTACTAAACTCATGAGAGATCTTACTGATTCCAAGTTTGATCATAATTGGATCAGAAATATGGCCTCCAGCGAATAACCGGCTCATACAATCGATGCAAGATTATACCAATAATGTGTGTGGAATACATGTAATGTCTTAACGATATAAACCCATTCTGCAAGTTTTTTCAAAATCAGATCAGAAATGTTTTCAGGAGGGAAATATTCTCAACCACTCAGGTGCCAGATCACTTAAATAGTATGCATGGATCTCAGTCATTCAGATCACTTCAATAGTATGCATGGATCTCAGTCATTCAGATCACTTCAATAGTATGCATGGATCTCAGTCATTCAGATCACTTCAATAGTATGCATGGATCTCAGTCATTCAGATCACTTCAATAGTATGCATGGATCTCAGACATTCAGATCACTTCAATAGTATGCATGGATCTCAGTCATTCAGATCACTTCAATAGTATGCATGGATCTCAGTCATTCAGATCACTTCAATAGTATGCATGGATCTCAGTCATTCTTTAAATGATCCAAGATTTTAATGATAAGAAATTAGGGCCTCCAGAGTGGTAACATGGTGAGCCAATCAGATGCATGATCACCTTGTTAATATGTATGGTTCTTACTCTTTACTGAACTTGTCTGAGATTTTTATATGATAAAAATCCATATCCCAAATCTGATTTAAATTAGATCTGAGATATGGACTGTAGAATGGTAACAAGCAATTGTTGATGGACAGATGGATGACAGACAATGGATGTAGGGCCATATACCATAAGCATCATTGGCCTTATGGTGAGATGAGCTATGCAATTTTGTTTTTAAATTTACATTCTAATGCTTATAAATTCAAATCAATATGAAATGTACATGAACTGAGGACATAGTTAAAACACGGGTATTATTTAAAATAAATCTCCCGTGGAATGAAATTCCAAGATCCAAAGGCAGACTTGTGTAATCACAGTAGAGGATTAGATACACCTAATTTCCTGACAATGGATTGTGAACCAGAAAAAATCCTTAATTAAATAAAAAGTGCTAATGCTCTCTGGATACTTTTATAATAAAGTTACTCCATCTAAAAGGTTAAAGAACTCGCTTAATGGAATCAAGATCATTTTCCTTTCACTGCCTGCAACGTAATGAATACTGAAAATAGGTCCAATACATTTTTTAGCAACCTAACTAATACAGCAGGTCTCACCCCAAATTAGGCCCATCCCCAACTTTTTAGAAAACTCCATCAGGCTGGGTCACTGATGTTGTATGGTACAAAAACATGGAATAAGGCTTGGAAAATAAAGTTTTCTAATTAGAACTGGAGTCAATGAAATTTCTAGATAATGATAAAAACATGTCACCCGATGTGTCAGAATTATGCAAGAAATTAGGCAGTTATGTTCTACTCACAATTCTCCCATAGCATTTTCATTCGAGAAATAGTTGGTCCATATAATTTATTTATCTTTCCAAGCATCATTTTGAAACACCAGCCACCATTTTTTTTATTTCATTATTTAATCAGTAACTGAAGTAAATATTTTTCCCTCGACATGCAGGATACAAATGATTTCAGCATCATGAATAGTATTTTTTCCCTTCTAATTAAATACATTTCATTTTTTGTTTTTTTAGCAATGCTGCATTCAAAGTTTACCATATTTAGCAAGGATTAAAATCATGAAATTTGATTTATGGCCATAACATAATCCTACACTTTAAGTTTCACGTCAACATGTCATTGGATCAAAGATCCAAGTATTTGTAGGAAAAGATTTAAAAATAAAACAGAATATATTTTAAGAATAAAATGTTTTAAATCATATGTCAAATAATATTTTCATCTCAGTTTTAGTTTTATAATGACAAATTCATAGGAAAACACTTTCATATTGATTGGGGAAAGAAAATGTGTATGGATATATTTCAGGAATGATTATTATAAGTTAATTTTAGCCTCTGTTTGAAAAAATGTATAAAATCTTATCCCACTTTTTGCAAAGGTTCTCCAGTCTGTGTACAGTTCAGACTTGTTTACCATAGATCTGAGGCCAAAATGTATAAAATCCAGACATAAAATTGGATTCCAACCACAAGCAAATTTTGAGTGTGAAACAATTGGGTATCAAAATACGTATTTCCCTCTGTATTTTGTAGTGCAACATAAAAGTCCAAATTATTTTGTACAATTGTAGAGCTACATCTGTCTACCTTTTTGTAATACTACCCACTTTAGTGTATCTTAAATGACCTTGACGCTACAGAGTTCGGAAGTAGGGTACTACATGTACCTCCTGATGCTTGGGGGTACTAGGGGTTAATGAGTTAAGAGGTCAGTATAAGGACTGATCAGCCTGGTGTCAGGATAATGTAACTGGACAGGACATTATGCTACATGCCCCTGTGCTAGACGTCACTATAAACTGCTACACTATTAAAATTCTAAAACACACACACACACACACACACACACACAACAACAACAACAATAATAATAACAACAACAACAACACTAGTGGTGCAGTGGTTTATCTTGCTTGTTCTAGTGATTACTCCTAACTACATGTACATTATGCGACAGCATATCTGGTTGTGCAATTTGCAGTTGGACTTATAAGCAAGTATATACGGTATTCATTACTAGAAGAAAGTCTTTTTCAGTGACCAGCCCAACTCCCATATTTTACAGAAATTTCAAAGGTGGGTTAATAGACTAATCATCGCACACAAGACTTGCACGTCCAATCCAATCATCATCAATGGTATTTTTTTTTCTTATTTTAGTGACTAATTGGAAGACATCTTTTATCAGGTTTAGGGTAGGCTTGCTTTATTCAGGGATAAAAAGAGTCATGAAATCATACATGCCATACATATACACTCGCTAACAAGTCATACAATCTGCAAACTGTCCCAGATCTGACATTGCATAATGTGCTGGCAAATCTGAGTCCGTGCAGTTTGTAAAAGATTAATCAGTACTACTGATAACATAGACCCTGATCTGCTGGTGCATTATGCTATGGCAAATGACAGTCTTTGTTGTCTGTAGCATGACTCAACTTGTAAGCTAGTGCATATGGTATGATGAGTAGAGTATACTCCATTCTGCCACTGCATTAACAGGGCCCTGAGTGGCCAAGTGGTCTAAAGCGCTCTCCGTTATGGATCACTGCCGTCTCACCTCTGTCTGCGTAGGTTCAAGTCTCAGATTCAGCCAATGGAGATATGTGAGAAAGCTTGCCAGTAGCTTCCCGAGGGTCGGTGGTCCTTTCTAGGGTTTTCCCAGGTTCTTCCTCCACCATTAATACTGGCCGTCATGTATAGTCTATCGTGTGCTGAAAAATGGCGTTAAACCCTACATTAACAGCCACTGCATTAACACATTAACCCCTGGTGACAAGTTTACATGGCAGGAGGTAGTAGCCTACTGTTGAGCTCTGTAGCGTCAATGTCATGTATGATACACTAATTTAAAAGTAGGTGGTATTATAGAAAGGTAGACAGATGTAGCTCTATAATGATGCCAAATAATCTGGAATTTCTAGTTACACTACAAAATACAGAGGGAAAAACCTCCTTTTGTGGACCCGATTAATTTTTAACCAAATTTTGCCCGTGGTTAGTATCCGATTTTGTGTCCGGATTTTAGACTTTTTGGTCTCAGATCTAAAGCAGACTGTTATGAACTGCAAACAGACAGATGAACCTTTGCAAAAAGTAGGATAAGATGGGCATCTGGAATAAAGAACTCCAACTTTTACCCTTCTACTCATGCGCGAGCCAAATAATCAATGAAAAACAATGTTTCTAACACAACTAGCCAGTATGTTATTGGAAGATCACCTGGAAGTTGGTGCTTTATAATGTATTCAGAAATAGCTTTCAAACTGTGTTTCCTACTTGAATTTCAGATAAAAACAACAAAAACCTCCAGGGTTTAATGTGTTAAACAGCAATTTCTTCTGGATTTTAATGGGGGTGTTGGTGTTGTTGGGTTGGGGGTGGGAGATTCCAACTCTGCCATTGCTGTAACGATACATTTTCAAACTTGGTGGTGGGGCAGTTTCGTGTGAGAACAGTATCTGTGAATCAGTAGAACAAACAACACAAACCCTGATCTGCAGGTGCATTATGCTGCAGAAGATCAGGATCTTTGTTGTTTGCAGTTCAACTCAACTTACGAGTGGTACAAACTGTATGTGAAACAGCCATTTCTAAACATGAAACGTTGATTCAATATTCCAGGGAAAGCAAAGTTAACATTGTCTTGCCATGCTCTGGCACCTACACCGCTCCGGTGACCTAGTGGTTACAGTGTCTGCCTTGGAAGCCGAGGTCGTGGGTTTGAACCCCGGCCAAGTCATATCAAAGACTTATAAAAATGGTACTAACAGCTGGTCGGTCTGGTGTCAGGATAATGTGACTGGGTGGGACATCATGCTACGTGTCTGCCGTATGATGCCCAGGTGCTAGCCATCACTATAAACTGCCACAGTGCAGACATCGTAGCGATATGACTGAAATTTTTTAAAAGTTACGTTAAAAATCCTAATCACACACACACTGCTCTGGCACATTCACCCACCCACCCCTCTATTTTCATAATTTATACTTTGATATAATGAGCCCTAAACTTTTGTGGTTTTTAACTACAAAAATCTTGTTTTACCAAAACATTAGCAATGGAAAAGTGCAATTTTGTGCTAGTTTAGTTGCATCTGGTACGCTAAAATAAACACCAAATCATAAATTTACAGTAAGCAATACAAAAATGAAAAACAAGAAAATGAGTAAAACTATAAGCATTTTCAAACAAAACAACACAAAAAAATTTTGAGGCAAAAAAGCATGATAAGATTCATGAATTTATCCAAGATTTCAACTGAAAACACAATGGGATGGGTTGATTTGCTGAGATTTCAAATGAAAACACAGAAGGATAGGATGTTTTGCGATTTCAACTGAAAACAAAATTGGACATGGACAAAGAATGAGTTTTGTTTCTCAAAATGCCAAGGGAAGGTTTAAATGTTACAGAAACAGCATTCACACTTATTTTAATGTTTGTCTAAAGTTGAAACTTTGCAGAGATCGGTATATTAATAGAACAGGGTGAGAAATATATAAAAAAAATCCAAACTCTGGAGGTGTGTGTGTTAATAATGGTGGTTGTATAAACCTGAATTCCAATTGGGTAAGTAAATGGTTTGGGTTGTGTTTCACAGGTGAAAAATGTCTTGGTTCCATGGGAAGGGCGTACTCCCTCGTACAGATTTTCATTGGATGAGTAGTTGATAGTCTTTGACAGACACGCACATGTAACCTGGAGTGTAAGGACAGTTCTGCTAAAAGGAACAAAGCAGCAAACCTCAAAGCTAAGGTAATGTGCCTTAATTTCATACATAATTTCTTATATATGAGTCTTAAGATAATTGTTTGAATAAATTTGTCTTAAATGATATATGAATCATTGATGCTAAGAACTGATATTTATTAGGTTGGCAGGACGTTTATGTTAATGAACTGTTAGTTAGCATATACTGTAATTTAGACAAGAAGTGAAATTTTGTTTCATCGAAGATGTAAATTCTTTCAACCTATAAATGGGTTGTATTAACATTGGAGCAGCAGTCAGTCATATGTGTGCATATATTAGACATATATTCAAGGCAGAGATCAATAGTTCACACTTCAGGGGCTTGATTGTTGTTAAGTGTGAGCATTTGTGGTCAATTAGTAATGGTAACTAGACCTATTGGAGGAATACATTAATTTAATGTACTATGTTAATTGTCTAATGAAAGAGAAAATTGAGCATGTAGACAAATACTTGAAACTAATTAGCAGAGAACAGAGAGAGAGAGAGATGTATAATCAGTTCAGGGTGTGAGAGAAACAGATTCAGTCAACATTTGTTTTTGTTATAAAAGGAAATGACCAGTATGAGGCTGGACTGAGAGAGCTGCCACTAAGGCAGTGATGCAAGAGGAAGCCAGAGGAAATAAGTCAGACCCCAACCAACTATCAGCACTGAATCCGGAGAGTGACCTGCAACCAGTCATCAGGTTATGTAGACATGCCAGACAATTAAGGTTTGAAATGTTCACTAAATTTTCATGACAAAATCTGCAGTATCTATGTAATGAACTGATAATTATAATACTGAACTTTGTATTAATTTATTTTTTTGGTCGAGGTGCATCCTACAATCGGGTCCTGTATGAGTCTTATTTGTTTATCAAATTATTTAAATTATTATAATCTGTATATGGGGTCTCATGTTGTTCTATGCTATATCTCTGCTCAAATCTCCATTTATTCCATCCTTTACCTTCACATTTTAATATTCACTCGATCCAGGATATAGCACTATGGTGGATCATACTCTAGACATCAATATCCACCATCACAGGCAATAATCCACAACAGTATCTCAATAACACTGGTTTAACAAACTACACAAGACAATGAAAGTAAGGTGAACCAATTCTGCATTTACTTACCTATAGGGTCTATGTGGGTCAAATGATCGATGAAATCCCTCTTTCCCAGATATGCTGTTATCTGAAGAAGAAAAAAATATCAATCACTACAAGGAAAATAAAAAGATGTAAACCACCCCTAACCCAAAGGCTTACATCAAGTGTCATATACTACTGTAAAAATTGTTAACAGATCAATGTGGAAGTTGTATTTATATGTTGTTAGAGAAAACTAAAGACATAATTAACATGATCTTATTTGTTGACCGCACCAACTCAATATTACAATTTTTGTGAAGGCATGTTAAACTATTTTGTGCAAAATAAATAAAAACATCTGTTCTGTGGAACCTATTTTTCTTCTTGTCTTATTATGGAACCACAAGTACATCCTTCAACTACTTTTAAGTAAACTGATTTGTATCAGTCGATACAAAAATGCAACAAAAGTCTGTAATGATGCAAGAAATCCAGGCTAATACAAGTCCACAGCAATGCAATAGTCTGTGTGATGCAACAGTTTGTTGTAATGCAATAGTCTGTGGTAATGCAACAGTCTCTGAAAATGCAATAGTCTGTGGTAGTGCAACAGTCTCTGGCAATGCAATAGTCTGTGGTTATGCAACAGTTTGTTGTAATGCAATAGTCTGTGGTAATGCAATAGTCTGTGGTGATGTAACAGTATGTGGATATGCAACAGCCTGTGGTGAACTGGTGATGCAATAGTCTGTAGTGAACTGGTGATGCAACAGTCTGTGGTAATGCAATATTCTGTGTTCATGCAAGTCCACAGCAATGCAACAGTCTGGTAATGCAAGTCTGTGGTAATGCAATAGTCTGTGGTAATGCAAGTCTCTGATAATGTAATAGTTTGTGGTAATGCAACAGTCTGTGGCAATGCAATAAAAAATGATCCGTTAAGTGTAACATTCACATGGGTAGCAGTATGCAACAGAAATGCAACTGTATTGCAGTGCAATGATAACACAAAAATACAAAACACTGTCTCCCCATTACAAGGGATTATCTCTGCATATGATAATGTTTGTAACTGTCTGCAATGGTTGAACCACAAACCTTGATAATGATGGGTCACAATGATGGTTGGAACAACTGTTATGTGAGTAATAAAAATTGCATAAAAGAAAATGCAGGAAATAAGAATTTAACAACCAGTAATGCATTGATTTTTCTAAAGATACCCATGTCTAATGATATGAAATTTCCTCTCCAATACACAAAAACCATATCAAGCCTATCAGGAAGCAAACATTATTCTGTCCAGTGAAAACACAAACTTTTAGAAATAGCAGTCCTTAGTAGTTTTTGTGCTGTTGTCCTCAAAGTAATACAAGTATTCTAGTTCTAAGTCAGCTTCAGCTAGTGCTGTCATTACTATATCGTAATATAATAATAATAGCAAAGGAAATGACACTCTACTGGGCAAAAAGAATTTTCAGGAATTCAAGGTAAGACCATTTCTTCTTTCAACTGTCAAATGTTGAAACCATCTCTGACATTCGCCAGTGATAAAACGATTTTCAAATTAGCTGCTGAAGTAATCATAGTGGATGTCAGCTTGGCACTGCTCCAGGGGCCTAGTGGTTAGAGTGTCTACCTCAGATGCAGGAGGTTGTGGGTTCAAACCCCAGCCAAGTCATACCAAAGACTTATAAAAATGGTACAAAGAGCTGCCTTGCTAGGTACTCAGCATTAAGAGAATATTGTTAGGACTGGATGGCCTGGTATCAGGATTATCTGACTGGTGGGACATGATACTACATGTCTGTGGCATGATGCCCCAATGCTAGATATGACTATAAACTGCCACACTGCAGACATTGTAGCTATATGACTGAAATTTATGTTAAAAATACAAATCACACACATTTACATTGAAGCAGACATCATTAGCTGTGTTTTGGTGAAGTCCATGCCATTCAAGAAGACGACAAAGTTTTAAAGAATGGCATTATTATTAATTGGACCAACTAGGGATTATAGTCTATCGGTGAAAGCCCCATACTGATATAGCCTTCTATTTGGAATGAGTAGAGATAACAATATTTTCAAGATATGATTTTCCATTACAGAAGAGTAGCAATAACAAGATTTTCAAGATGACTGCTGTGGCAGCCATAATGGACATCAAATTAGAACCATTTTCATTACAACTGGACATCATGAAAAGTCTTCTGGTGAAACCCCATGTCAATACAACTTTTAAGAATTGTGATAACAAGAATTTTAAGATACTGCCATGGTGACCATATTGGATGTCAAATTAGCACCATTTTAATTTACGATCAACTAGACATTATAAGAAGTCTTTTGGTGAAAATTTTATGATCAAACATTTACATGTAAATGGTGTAGTAATAACATTTTCATCATGGCTACTGTGGCAGTCTTACTGGATGTCATGTTGGTACCATTTTCATTGAGGTAGGACCAACCAGACATCATAAGAAATCTTTCAGTGAAAACTCCATGATGATATGACCATCCATTCTGCAGAAGTAGCTATAACAAGATTTTCAAGACAACTGCCATGGTGACAATACTGGACATCAGACTGGCACTATTTTCATTTAGACCCAACATGACATCGTAAAAATCTTTCAGTGAAAACACCATGTTCATAGGACCATCCAGGAGGAGTAGCAATATCAGAATTTTCAAGGTCACTGTTATGGTGGCCCTACTGGACCTCCTATTGACAACATTTTCATTTAGGCCCAACTAGATATTATAAGAGTCTTTCAGTGAAAACCATATGACAACATAAGTATGACCATCCATTCAGAAGGAGTAGCATTAAGAAGAATTTCAAAATGGTCACTATGATGGCCATACTGGACATCCAAGCAGCACCATTTTCAATTAGAATCAACTAGACTTTGGGATGAATGTGATTATAGTTTCATGGCAAACCTCCAAGCAGTTTAGGTGGAGCAGCTATTAAAAAAACTGGTGCTAACAGACAAATGTCAGACAACAGACCATCCCATTAGCTCCTCTGTCTTTGACTGTAGAGCTAATAACAAAAATAACTACTTTTAATGCAATCAATATTTAAATGGTTTGGATTTAAAAAAATACAATAAATAAATAAATAAATTACTCCCAATGGAAATTTACAGTAATATACTTGCCAATGGGATTAAACTGTTCAAAGTTCTCTCTCTCTCTCTCGCAAATGGAGTATCGTATGGAGTGTCATATTGTTACAGATCGACATAAAATGGTCCAGAATGTTTTTGAAGTTGACCACAAAAAACTAATATTTGGTATGAAGGCAATATAACTGTTTCTTTTGTGTAATTGGAAACAATGCTTGGCAACAAGTAATTAGTTTTTATATTTAAATACAATGTTTCATTTTATTCAGCAGAAAAGCAGGAAAGAGAATCACAGAACAAGATAACAAGAATTGTACACTGAACATAAAAGAATTTTTTTGTAAATCAAATTATCATTGGATTTACAATTTAAACTTTCTCTGATACTACAGTTTTACCATCATGCTGTATAGATATTGAGATCTGGAATTTGTATGACAATTCTGTGATAGAACACATAAAGACTGATTAATCCTAACAAACTGTATGAACCCAGACCTGCCAACACATTATTTGATGGCAGATCTGGGTCTGTGCAGTTTGCAGTTGGACTAGTCTTATAAATGACAACTTATGGTAGTAAGAAATCTTTGCTTTAAAAAAATTATATTCCAATAGGCATGGTTTTTGTTGGATTCTGTCTCTATTAGTTTTAACAACTACATTTAACACATAACTGGTTATATGATGCCATGGAAATGGGAGCTATTTTGATATTATGGCAAAAATGTAAGTTATTTTGATATTATGGCATGGAAATGTAAGTTATTTTGATATTATTAATTGGATTGAATAGCTAAAGTACTTGTTTTATGGCGCTTGTACTTTTTACCTTTGTGAAATATCACACGCAGTGATGTCAGTTTCTAAAAATAGCCTTTCGGACAAGGCGAACCATTGTAATGGCATTCAGTGTTCTTTTCTGTGATATTGTTCGTATTATTGTTCTTACTGAAAACCATGTACCAGACGTTAAATTTGTACGTCTGAATATAAATGTGCATTCCAATATTTTGTTACAGTGGTGCTTAAGCCTGCAGACTGTAAAAAATCATATAATCAAATTTGATGAATCTTTCTAGAACGCTATAATACACAAACTGCTTGCATTTCATCACAAACAGATACACCCTGAATATTTTGAGATGAAAATTCCAAGGGAACTGCCACCCCCATCCCCACCCCACTAAATAAAGCCGATGAAGTATTCTTATATTTCATTCATGTTTTAACATATACAGAGAGGGATGTATGTAGGAAAGTGACTATTTCTTATATTTTGTTTAGCGCACAAAATTACACTCTGCTTAGTTGATGTGATATTATACATGTAGAATCTAGAAATGTTTAATATGTATTCCATAAGCTTAAAAGCAATGTATCGATGTTTTCGGGGTGGGTGGGTGTATTAATCACTAACAAAGCTAAGACAAGAAGAGAGAAAATTTATATGTTTATTTCAATGTCCGTTTTACAAACAAATCCTAATTTTGAACGATAGTTTAGAACATATAAGATGGATTATGTTCATTAGAGTTATGTTGTTGAAGGGAACAGTACTGGTTGATTATATTTATATTATGTGAATAATACATTTCCTTACTTAAAGGATATATGCAATTACATTTTCAATGAGAACAGCCAACCCCCCACCCACCCATTAAATATTGTCAGTGAAGTATTCTTATATGTGATTCATGTTTTAAATAGAAAGGGGTGTACATAGTAAGTGACCATTTCTTATATTTTATTTAGCACATAAAATTACACTCTGCTTATTTGATCTGATATGCTTGTAAGTTGCATACTCATGAAATGTTGCATAGATATTCCATAGGTTTAAGAACAATGCATCAATGTGTGTTTTGGGGTATAATTTGTTTGTTTGTTTGTTTTGTTGATATTACGCGTTAGTGATTTTTTTAACCTTTTCTGATTCTGATGTGTTAATCTGTAACAAAGTTAAGAAAAGAAGAGAGTAAATTTATTTAAACTGTTTTACAAACAAATCATAATTATGAATGACAGTTTAGAACAAATAAGAATGCATTATGTTCGTCAGAGTTATGGTGTAGAAAAGAGCAGGACTGGTTAATTATATTTATACTACGTGGGTAATACATTTCCTTAATTAAAAGATATATACAATTAAATTTTGTTGGGAGGTATAATTTTCTGCACGTATTCATGGAAACAACAACACAAAAACTGCTGTCCTAAATGACAACAGCCAACCTTAAAATAACACATATTTTAATCATAAACACTAACTGAAAAGAAAACAAAGTAGATATAAATAAATATTATTGGTTTCAACACATTCATTTGACCTACCTACCTACCTACCCCTACCTACCTACCTACCACTCAGGTGGCCTAGTAGTTAGAGCATCCATCACAGATGCGGGAGGTCGTGGGTTCGATCCCCAGCCGAGTCATACAAAAGACTTATAAAAATAGTACTAACACGTGCTCAGCATTAAGAGGTTAGTGTTAGGACTGGTCGGCCCCAGTGTCAGGATAATGTGACTGGGTGGGACATCATGCTACATGTCTGCGGCATGATGCTCCAGTGCTAGGCATCACTATAAACTGCCACACTGCAGACATCGTAGCGATATGACTGATTTTTTTTAAAGCTACGTTAAAAAATCTAAGTCACACACACACACATACATACATACATACATACAAATACATATATAATATGCACATAGGAGAGTTTTACTAAATGAAGGTTGGAAAACAATATAAATGGATGACAAAGAAATGAAATGTACAAAATTATTACTGTACACGCTCACATATTATAGTTTAATATATAGAAACATTACATAGTGAGGGAAATCAAAAAAAAAATTTTAAATTCCATATATGTCGCGATTACTACATGTTACGAAGCGTCTCTCGGTGCTTTGTCCGAAAACAGTATGCCAGCAGCCGGGCACAATGATGTTATGGTCTATTTTTAGCACAAGGTAGATTTAAGTACAAGCGCCATTGTGTATATCTTATCTTATAAAATTAACATGCATCTTCCTCACTTCAAGTGCAAGCCAATCATAAAGTCTGATAATAATAATAATAATAATAATGACCTTATTTAAAGAGGGTAACACAATTAGCTAAAAACTAATCTACCTTGAGGCCCTCATACAAAGGAATTTATTTATTTAAGCTGTGTCTCTGAAGCCAATGGATATATTGGGTTTGGAAGAAGGAAATAGAGTGGGCATTTCTAATCTCAACTGGAATACTATTCCAGAGCAGAGTTCCAGACTATTGGAAACTTTTTTTGATAAAGGTAAGGGTGCAAAATTAAAGTTGTGTATGAAAACAAAAAACGTTAACAAGGACAAATGAATGATGGACAATGACACAAAATTATATGACCTGCATATGGGTGGGTGGGTGGGTAATAAAAGCGAAGAGCAGGTCCAAACTGTGACAAATGAACAGATGCACACTTGGTCACTGTATTGTACTCATAGGGGAACGTGTTGGTTATTTCCTTTCAACAAGAATCCTTCAAAAAACAAATAAAAAGTCCTTTCCAAGTCCATTTATTCTGTCCTTTTATTCTTTATGAATGCTGACTATTTAAACCATCTCTATATAACAAGATTTTCAAGGTGGTTCTTATGGCAGCCATACTAGAGGTTGATCACCACCATTTGCATTTCAGATATCATCTTGTCTTTTAGTCAAAACCTCTTGCGTATGTAACCCCCTGTTAAGAAGAAGTAGATAAAACAGATCTGCAAGATGGCTACCATGGTGGCTATATTGTGCTACTGATCACCACCATTTTCATTTCAGACCAAGTACTAATGATGTCAAGAGAAAGAGTAATAAAAAGATCTTCAAAATGGCCAACGTATTGACTGTCTGAGGGGTATACTTTTCTTTTAGGAATAACAAGACACCATAATAAGTCTTTCAGTAAAAAGACAATGTTGATATGACCATCCACTCAAGAGGATTAGCTCAAACACAAATTTCAAGATGGCTGCAGTGGAAGCCATATTGGATGTCAGATCAGCATTATTTTCTTTTAAAACCAGTCAGTTATCATAAGACATTTTTTTAGTAAAAATTCTGTGTCAATATGCCCATCTATTTGGGAGGTAAAGCAATATTTCCAGAATAGCTATCATACTCCAGAGGGCAAATATTTTATTTAGGACCAAATCGACCTTGGAAAGTTTGATGGCAATCCCCACAGTAGTTTAGACACTGATAAGATAACTTGTGCTAATGGGCAGACAATGGACAGATGTTGGATAAAAATAAAAAGACTGGTTTATAACCAGTATAGCTAAAAATAAAAAGACTGGTTTATAACCAGTATAGCTAAAAATAAAAACACTGGTTATAACCAGTATAGCTAAAAATAAAAAGACTGGTTTATAACCATTGTATAGCTAAATATAAAAAGACTGGTTTATAACCAGTATAGTTTAAAACAAAAAGACTGGTTTATAACCACTGTATAGCTAAATATAAAAAGACTGGTTTATAACCAGTATAGCTTTAAAAAAAAGGCTGGTTTATAACCAGTATAGCTAAAAATAAAAAGACTGGTTTATAACCACTGTATAGCTAAATATAAAAAGACTGGTTTATAACCAGTATAGCTAAAAATAAAAAGACTGGTTTATAACCAGTATATGTACATCAAAGTTTTATTTCATTAGCCTCTTAACTGCGAGAGAATACATAGCCCTGTCTTCGTTAGCCAAGATTCAAGCCTAATTTTCAACAACAAAAAGAAGAAAAAAAGAAGGAATATTCCTAGTTTAACCGCAACAACCATTTTTTATGTATTAAAATAATGATCATAACAGTATATCAATGGCATGACCCGCTATGACATTCTACCCCGTATCACTGTAGAATCGATCAATGAATCTTGGCTAGCGAAGATAGGGCTATGTATTCTCTCGCAGTTAAGAGGCTAATGAAATAAAACTTTGATGTACATAAAAGTTGCTTAACAGACCCATCATTTTCATATCAAGACCACTAAAGTTCCAAATCTTATCCTACTTTTTGCAAAGGTTCACCTGTCTACATGCAAAGTATTAAGGGCTCAGAAAAAAATACTCGTCCTCTCATCCTAACATGGTAACAATTAGCTGGGTCGAGTAAAACTTGACTATTTGTCCCTCAGCCGAGTAGATAGAGAGTACATTTTCTACCCTTAACAAATGTTGAAGTTCAACACTCCTTAGCATTAGGCAAGTGTCAAATAAATATAACCTTTGCATAATTTGTCTACTAATGTGTCAGTCAAGGATATGTCACAAAGGAAACAACTGTATTTTGTTTTACTTGGTTACCCGATGTAAACTTGATGTTAAAATTGGTTAATATTATGAACATATTTTGTTGCAGTTTCACACCTAACCCTTGTTTGCTTAATGGACTTCGTGATATATTTACAGCAACACTTTTTAGTACTTTAGGCATCAATTAGATGAAGATTATGTTTTCCTTCCAATGAATTACCTTGCATCATTACGAGTGTGACATGTGAGAAGAGACAGAGAAATGTTGCGATTTATAATTTAGTCAGGCATTGTTACTGTTGTCCCCCCACCCTACCCCAGTAACCAGTCTTGTCAAGAGCAAAGCTATATTGATACATTGTCATGCCAAAGGGAAAATATATTTTTGCAAGTACGTAATTACTTTTCACAACAAAAACAATGCCAACTTACATTTACAATGAGTATTTTAAATGTCTTAGCCAATTTCCACTAACTTCTGCACCTTGCATGAGCTAATCTAATTATAAAGTAAGTAAGTCAAGACAAAAGTTAGTTGGGGTATCACCTAGAAATGTTCCAATTATTTTGTCCAATCTGCAAACTTTGCTTCTTGTGGTGCCTAGGTGTAGCTCTCCAGAATTAAAGTTTCACCAGAAAGGATCATTCACTATGAAATGAGACACTTGGAATTCTTTCAAATGCAAATTACTGTCAGTCTTCTTGTGAAAAGTAATTACAAACTGATATGAATGTCTGGTGATGTCTCTGCTTTGGCGTGACGATGTATTAATAATGTCTGGAGATGTTTCTACTTTGGTGTGACAATGTATTAATAAAGCTGAACAGTCTTAAAAATATTGCAAGTGCAACAAAAAAATGTCTGAAAAGAGACAAATCATTACATTTTCACATTCTCTGTTTCTTAACTTTTCCAATTATCTAACTCATAAAGATGAGCGACAGCCAAATGAAAATGAAAATTATGACTTCTAGATTACCAGACTAAAGGGCTGTGTGTGCAGTTAGTGCAATTTCTTGAGTTATAAACAAGGTCTCTTTCTGGAAGTTTATCCAAGGAACCATTGAATAGTTTCATGGCTTGGATGCATTCTAGCATCAAGCCTGCATGTGGTTCTTAGAGAAAGAGAAAGCAGTGTTGTAGTGAAGCATACTGTATTGATCATGTGGACAAGGGCAAGTAACTCCTGCAGCTCACGTCATTCTATAGATGAGTCCTTCAGAGATTTTTTTTCTCAGCATCACACTGCAGAATACAACGTACTGCTTTACAATGCAGTACATCAGTGCTGTCCAACACACGGTCCGCGACCTGATTTTAAATGGCCATCCATAGCTCGAGCAGCTATATAGTCCTTGCTTTTCAGTTTACTGCTGTGGCCCTTGGCTTCAAGAAAAACATTTTTCAGTGTCCCATGGTGTCAAAAAGGTTGGACAGCACTGCAGTACATAATACAGTACTCCCTCATTATAATGCTGTCCATGGTCAAACAGTATGCTGCCTTATAGTGAAAATGCTTTATAATGCATTACATTATATGCATAATTCTACTGCCACTTAATGAAATGTGATCTATGAATATATCTGCTGTATAATTGTTATATAGAAGAGTCTTATATATATTTTGATCCCAATCATATCATTCCGTTACTGATCAAACTAGCTGCATATTTTGATCCCATTCAGCCCTTTCCAATACTAATGGGGGCCCCGAGTGGCCGAGTGGTCTAAAGCGCTCTCCATTACGGATCACTGCCATTTCACTTCTGTCTGTGTAGGTTCGAGTCTCGGATTCAGCCAATGTGGGTATGTGAGAAAGCTTTCCAGTAGCTTCTCAAGGGTCGGTGGTTCTTTCCGTGGTTTTCCCGGGTTCTTCCTCCACCATTAATACTGGCCGCCATGTATAGTCTATCGTGTGCTGAAAAATGGCGTTAAACCCTACAACAACAACAACCAATACTAATGAAACTGACCAAAAATTGTGACCTAATCAGTCCATTTCAATTCTAATCAAACTAGTCACATATTTTGACCTCAATCAGACCATATAATTTGACCCCAATCAAATTATTCCAATACTAATCAAACTGGCCACATATTTTGACCTCAACCAGGCCATATAATTTGACTCCAATTAGACAATTCCAATACTAATCAAACTGGCCACATATTTTGACCTCAACCAGGCCATATAATTTGACTCCAATTAGACAATTCCAATACTAATCGAACTGGCCACATATTTTTTTTGACCCCAAATCAGACCACTCCAGCACTAATTACAAGTCTTTATGCTGGTGATCTCTATAAACTGGCTAATGTTTGGCCCAATGACCTCCAATATACAGTATATTCGTGTACAAGTCAGACCAACTCAAAACTGCATAGAACCAGATCTGCCATTGCACAATGCATGGACAAATCTGGATATATGCAGTTAGGAGTAATTATTTGAACAAACTATATAGACCCTGATCTGCCGTCACAATATGAGATCACATATTTGGGTCAAAGTTGTATGTAACTCAAACTGACTTACCAAAGAGTATATATGGTAGCTATGGGAAGCTTAATTGCATGTAATTAACATAATTTGATAAACAGTTCTGGGTTACAAAACAAAACTTTTCTTACCTTGCCATTAGGACTACTTTTCTTAAAAACCCTGAAAAAAATAAGAAAAACAAACATGTTAAAATTATAACTTGGTAGCAGAGTAATTGTCAAAATTGATGGTGTAATTACAGATAATTTATAAATAGTGTTGCACCTAGCAACTCCAAGGCAGTAAACACTGTGACTTCATCCTCTAAATTTAGGGGACACAACATTTCTTAAGGAAAAAGTGAAATAGTGCATTTGAGTAACTGTGCATTTGAATATCTGCCATTTATGGCACATGATTTACCACCTTGATAAAATCTTTCTGGGATACAGATAACATCCACAAATTGGTCAGGCAGAATCCACTAAGCAGAGTTTAGTGAAAGTTGCACCTAGTACATGGGATTTAACAAACTCACCAAAACCACCCACCAACATGAAAGTAATTTGATGGCACAATACAAAAGCAATTGTTATTTTCAATCATCACTGGCATTAAACCAATCACACACTGATATTGGACTTACTTGTGCAGGTGACTCAGTTTTTATCCTTTAAGACTTTTGTCTTTGATAACAATAAAGATCCTTCTAGCCTATGTCTTTTTAAACCAAATAATGACAGGCTTGACACCGATATCTGGGAGGTGAAAACATTTGGTTTACTCAGGTCTTTTTCTTCGTCTTGCCTTACAAGAGTCTCATTTCATCATCTGAGAATTTCTCAGAATGAATCTGGAAACACATTTCAACATGTCTTTGGTTACAAATATTTAATTTTTTAAAAATTGCAGGCTAGAAGGATTTTTGCCTCCATCAAAAACATAGGTCTAAAAGGACAAAATCAGTCAATCCTACTCAAAAAAGTCCGATAGCTGTCTTTTATTGGTCGAATGCTAGTCACAGATGACAGTGAAATTATCAATTCTGGTCAGAAACTGACTCTCAAATGATAAAATCTCAGCCAATCATATAAACATGATCACCTCATTATTATGAATAGATCTTAACTCATAATAAAACAAATTATAAACCATGGTCATATATCAGGGTATTTACTAATTTTGATGAAATATGATTGGAAACAAAGTCAACAGAGGTGATAAGCTCAACCAATGAAATGCAAAATTACCTCATTAATATGCATGGATTTTGTTCATTATCTTATACTGATCAAATGTCTTAATGATTTTAGCCTATTTATCAAATATGATCCAAACTGGATCGGAAATAGTCTCAACAGTTTTAACAAGCAACCAGCCAATTATCACATGCAAAAACACTGAAATGTCACACACTGAAATTTTATTGTTAAATGGTGTTTTAAAAACTATTTAGTTGGCTGTTAACTGGTCTTTATATGTAGTCTAGTCCATATTTTATTTATAAATTGTCTGCATCAACATTTCAAACAACATTTCATGTAAAACTTTAACCACCCACATAGACGTATCTTTAAACATGTAAAATTAAAATTTTTGATGTCTGGCTATGAAAAGTCAGAAGAGCTTCAAATAATATCCATTTATTAAAAAATTGTACAGATAATATGAACAATGGACTTTTATAAAAAGTACCTTCCATGTCTGGCATTTGATTTTTAATCATATCTAAAGGTCTGATTTCTTGCACAAACACTGAGTTTCCCACCAACAGATCAATTTACAAGTGAAGATTCAAATTATTCTATGACGGTCCTGTCTCTATATTTGTATGACTTAATTCCTGTCTTTATATTTGTGTGACTAAATTCCTTTCTCTATGTGACTTCATTCCTGTCTCTACATTTGTGTGACTTAATTACTGTCTATATTTGTGTGACATAAATTACTGTCTCTACATTTGTGTGACTAAATTCCTGCCTCTACATTTGTGTGACTAAATTCCTGTCTCTATATTTGTGTGACTAAATTTCCTTTTGATTAATGTTTGCCTTTAGGTATGTTTTTCTTCTCTTTTTCTTTACATCAAAGAAGGCCATGTTCAACCTCTTACTTATAAAAAACATTAATTCAACATGACACACATTCATCTCAAAAATGCAGATATCAAGAATTCAACATCAGTAACAAAACTGAATAAATTACTCCCTCATGATAATCTTTCCCATGGGAGCTATAGAGGATATGGCCTTATAATGAAGTACAGCATACTTAAGAATTTACGACAACTTAATGAAATGGAATAAATGAATATAATGGTCTTGCAACAGAACTGTTATTAGAGAGAAATGACCTTAACAGTGAAGAGATGCAGTAAAATTAAGTTGCTGTCTATTGGTTTATCTGCTGATGGAAACCATGAATAAGATCCTCCTCTTTATCATGAGCTTTGTTTTAAACAGATTCAAGATTCATTGATGTAATGCTATGAAGCTATGACCAAAATGAAACCATTCTATTTGAATTGATTTATTTGACATAAGTTGCATTCAACCACATCTGGACTACTGTAATGTAATCTGGGGGAAACACTAATGCTCCAAATAGGAGAAAAATATCAAGACTCCAGGAAAGAGCATGTACTTGATCAGCAAACATAAAATGAAACACTATATCTGAGAAAATAAGGTACAAGGTTTTCACAAAATCTGCCCCCCACTTACCTGAACACTATTCTCCACAAAATGACCGCACCAGTGGCCTAGTGGTTAGAGCGTCCGCCTCAGATGTGGGAGGACGTGGGTTCAATCCCCAACCGAGTCATACCAAAGTCTTACAAAAATGGTACTACAGTAGAACCTGTCTTGAAAGACCACCCCTTCTGCCAACAAATACTGGTCTCTCAAGACAGGTGGTCTCTCATAACAGGTCATAAATGATCAATGAATCTGTGCATGGAAAATCTGGTCTCTCAAAACAGGTGGTCTCTCACAGCAGTGGTTTCTCAAGACAGGTTTCACTGTAACAGCTCACTTGGCGCTCAGCATTAAGAGGTTAGCGTTACGACTGGTTGGCCTGGTGTCAGGATAATGTGACTGGGTGGGACACCATGCTACATGTCTGCGGCGTGATGCCCCAGTGCTAGACATCACTATAAACTGTCACACTGCGGACATTGTAGTGATATGACTGAAATTTTTTTTAAAGCTACTTTAAAAATCCAAATCACACACACACAAATTCTCCACAAAAGATAATCTACTGGTACCCCAAATCTAAAATCATTAAAAGGGCCAAATTTCAAAGTGCTAAAGCCAAAAGAGGAACTATTCAAAAACTGCTTTCAATTTTCATGTGCACTTGTATGGAATAACATTCCTCATAATATTAAATAAGCTCCAAGCACCTCTTCCTTCCACAACAGGTGTATCAGATGGATGAAATAAAAAAAGAAAAAAAATGGTGAAACAATGTAGCATTAATGTGAATAGTTGTTTATTTACTGCATGTTTGTGTGTGTGTGTATGTGTGTGTGAACATATAATTAGCTTGTATTTTACATGCACATAATTAAGAGGGCCTCAACGTTAATTCGTTCTCATTTGTATGTGTGTGTGTGATTTGGATTTTTAACGTAGTTTTAACAATTTTTCAGTCATATCACTACAATGTCTGCAGTGTGGCAGTTTATAGTGATGCCTAGCACTGGGGCATCATGCCGCAGACATGTAGCATCGTGTCCCACCCAGTCACATTATCCTGACACCAGACCGACCAGTCCTAACACTAACCTCTTAATGCTGAGCGCCAAGCAAGGCAGCTGTTAGTACCATTTTTGTAAGTCTTTGGTATGACTCATCCAGGGATCGAACCCACGACCTCTCACATCCGAGGCAGATGCTCTAACCAATGGGCCACTGGAGCGGTTGTGTTCTCATTTGTAACTAATTGAGTCACTCTCATAAAATAGTCTTTATTATTATTATTATTAGTAGTAGTAGTAGTCGTAGTAGTAGTATTAAATGTCTGACAGCTTCAGTGTTGAAAATACCAGTGATCTGCAGTAAATGTAATATTTTCTGAACAGGTGAAAAATCACACACATTTTGACAATCTCCATCTCTAACATCTAAGAAGTCTAACTGATAAATATGTGAAATAGCTTATTGCAAAAGGAATATTTCTCCACATCAAAACTACCATCTAAATTACTGAAGTGTCACTGTAAATGAAAACACCATTAAGAAAACAAGGGCTAAGTGTAAAACTGCAACAAGATATGCTCGTAACATTTGCCAATTTTTTACCAGGTCAGAACAAGTGGAGGAGTGCTTTTCCTGTGCCTTGATTGCATAAACAGCCCTGTCTGATAAGCCAAATACATGGAGTGATATTTAACCAGCTTATACTCAACTTGCTTTTCTTAAAGACTTACGTGCCAATTTTCTAAGTATATATTCTTTTGCAACATATTTTAAGCCCACTTCTGAATATTTTCTAAATGCCATTAAATAACTCATATATTTTTAAGGAAACACAAAACATTAGCATAAGTGGAAGGAGGGTTTATTTTAGGACATTTACACGAACTTCTCAATAACACCCACCCCCAAAATCAAGCAAATATGCATGGAAAATAATGCATCATAAATGTATTTTCAAGTGATGCCATTCAATTCCTTCCAAATTTACCAAATCTCACCCTTTTTTTTTCTCAAATGGATATTTCAGTTCTAGAATGGATCCAGGCTGTTAGCATGCATTTATGCATAGATCAAGCAGTACCACACTTACTTAAATACGTTTTTTTAATATTATATTTTTTCATCTTGAATCAGAAGCAATCACATCAGCATTGAAAAGTTCTACAGGTACAGTTGCTGTTGGTTTAGCACCATTTTTCAGCAGACAATATAGACTGTACATGGTGGCTAGAATAACTGGTGGAAGAACAACCTGGCAAAACCCTCATTAAGAACCACCAACCCAAAAGGAAGCTACTGGCAAGCTTTCCCTCATACCCTTAGAATTAAACTCACGTTGACAGTGACAGTAAATTGCCTTGCCCACCATGGTAGCTGACCAAAACTGGTCTGATGGTATATGTAGGATTTGAGCCCACGCTCTTTTTGGTCAGGAGTCAAGCACAATAACCAATGAGCGACCACAACTGCCAGAGTTTTACATAAAAGGCTAATGAATATTTTAATTTGCATGCACAAAGAAGTAAAAGTCAAACAAGACAAAATGTCACCTGAAAAACTGACATTTTATCTTTCAAGAATTTTAGAATTTTTACTTTTTACCTTTTGACTCTTATTTCAGAGACCATGTGTACAAACTGATGTAACTTATGGTGCATATAAAAACTGAAGAGGCTCTTCTGTTCTAACAGCACTGCAGCTAGTTATACAGTACTCCTCATTATAAAACTCATTATGCAACTAGTAATACAGTATTCCCTCATTATAAAACTCATTATTCAACAAGTGATATGGAACTCCCTCATAAAATGCATTATGCAACTAGCAATACAGTATTCCCTCATTATAAAACCCATGCAACAATACAATACTCCTCACTATAAAACATACAACTAGTAATATAGTACTACTCATGAAGGAAATTACACAAACAGTAATACAGTACTCACTCATTATAAAACTGTTCATGGAAGCCACAGAGTATATCACCTTATAGTGAGAACACATCATAAAGAAATACATAATACAGGAATTTAGATCTGTCTACCACTTAACAAAATGGTATCCATAACCAAATCGTACATACAACAGGAACTAACAATACTGGCATAGAGCTGTTTCTCATACTTGCTGGTTTTAATGGTAAAACATTATCTCCATGGCTTTAACATGCAGAGGAATTGTACTGTTACAACATTATCTACACTGCTATATCATGCCAAGGAAATAGGAAATACATACTGTACAAGTGCATTTCCCAAAGACACTAAGGCATTCATCCTAGGCTGGCCTGGGCAGGTTTTGAGCCCATGAGATTTGGATAACAAGTCTAAAGCTCTACAAAATGACCTACCACAACTCCCAAACTCTGTCATAATGAAGAGCCTTATAGTAAGTGCTGTATTATGAAAACCATTTAGTCACAAACTGTTCAAACAATACAGTCTATCTTCACTGAGGAGATCAAGAACACGCATAATGATGAACATAGTAATCTGAAGAAAAAAACAAGTAACTACTGTATAGTAATGCTGATTCGCTTACAAAATCTGAAGATAACAAATAATGCTTGATTTATATTCTTTTCCACTTACTTGGTGCAGTGTCCTGCCATCTCAATGTTGTCCTTGGTCATGAATAAAATGTTTTGTTGATATTCAGAACTGAACACAGAGAACAGAAAGCAAGCAACAATGCAAACTTCTACTGGCACAATATGCAGGTGGTTTACAAAATCAATCTCTGCAATACCTGCTAATGTGTTATTTTTGGAATATTTATCTCTTCACAGATGCTCCTGAAACTAGTTCAAGTCAGAAACAAAAATGAAAGGTATAATGTAAATAATGTAAGGCCAATTCCAAGCAAGCTTTAGCCAATAATTAAATTGTGGACAGATTCTGCCTCTGTGCCTCCAAATTAAAAGCCTGCACAATGTCCAATGACTGAGTCAATCTCAGCCTTTATATGCCTTCAAAGACAGGTTTCCATGACAATTTGCAAATGATCATTAGTGACAAGCAACATGACAGCCAATTATTTAAAGGTTTTCAGTTTTGCTATCTAGATCTGCTTATCTACCAGTCTTTAGCAGTACATCATCATACTACTGACCATATGGTGCTAATTAAATTACCAACTTAAAGAAAAGTTCAGAAATATTAAAATTTAAATATGGCACAAAACCTAATGGGAGATAAATTCTTCCAAATAAATGTAAATATTAAGTACTACAACATATCAATGGAAAACACGTTGACATTTCCAGCTACTGTATATGGAACATACGGACTGACTTTTACATGGCAAAAGACCTAACAAGAATATCAGTGACTATGATGCCTTTGATAAATCAAACCAAGCATACTTAATAAACACCTAACTAGCAACAACTAGTTATAACAAACATATCAATGATATAGGTGTTTTAATTAAACTTATGACATCTACCATAGATACTTGCTCAAAGGTTAAGTCCAACTACAAACTAAACTGATCCTGATATGCCATCATGCAATACACCTGTAGTTCAAGTCTATGCCATTTGTTCTACTGATGTGAGCTTAATAAACTGCACAGACCCAGATCAGATGGTGCCTTAAGTGACAGCAGATCAGGGTCTCCGCAGTTTGCAGTTGGATTCAACTTACGGATGAGTATATATGGTACTGATATTGAGCAATCATATTACATCATTTAACACCAATCCCCTAAACAAATGTTATTAATTTAATTAATCATGGATTTTGGTTTCGCACTGATTTGTATGACATATCTGTGTTGGCATAACATGTCAAAATAAAGAAAATCTGCTTCTTAGAACCATTATACGCCCATTAAATTTGAATTCTGATTTGCCTACAACTGTGCCACCAGAACTGAGCTAAATACAAAAATGTAATGTAAAAATGTCATGTAATCAATGCAGGTCTCTGTGACCTACTTTGCCTAAGGTGAGATGTACCTTCCATGATGAATACAACCATCAAGTTTCATGACTACATATACAAGTCCATGAAATTGATCTAAATGAAAAAACTTAATGTATTGATTGGAACATGAAGAGTAGGTCACGGTGAACTACTTTTGTTCACTTGTGAACAGCAGGCTTCAGAACGTTTCATTGACAGAAAAAATAACTATTGTAGATAAAAATGACCTAAATAAAAAAAACTAAATAATAATTATGACAACAATGATATTGCCATCAAAAAAGTGATCCCAAAATGAAAAGAAAAGCAACCAATAGCAACTTTTGATTTTGATTGTACAGTAGGCTCTTCATGCATGCATATGTACAGGTAGACCTGACACCTACATATCACTAACCTCGGAATTATTTAGTATGATGATTTATGCAATATTGCAAGTTTTGACTTGATGCAATTAATGATTAGCAAAATATTTAAGTTCAAATGAACATGACAAAATATTCCCCAAGGCCATATACAACTGATGACTATGTGACATCATAAAACGAACACTGCAGAACAAATCACGAATTTTCTACCACTGTTGAGAGTTGAGTTTTTTATACCTTGTTTTCTGATTATGTCATGGAAAGGTGGTGATTGGTGGATGCAGCAGTAGGAGAATGTCTTCACCATCTTAACATCATGAAAAGTTGAGTATTATCAACTGACAATTTATTTATCAGCTACATGTCAAATAAAGATGCAACTTATGAAATCAGCAAAATTCTTTGGTGAAAAAGTGGCAAGAAAGGGGTGGTTAAGGTCAAATTACAGCGTGTAAATCTGTACACATATCTTCACAATACATACAATTTTCCACACAAAAAAAAAACCTATATAAACATTACCATATACTGAATGAAACAGTTTTATATGCAGCTAAAAAAATTTAAAAAGATCATTTTCAAATTCCCATAGTAAATGGTTGTTCTCAACATAGTAGCCCATTGGTTAAAAATGATTTTTTTTGGCAACCATGTCTGTCTGAAGCAGATACATCAATATTAAATTCAATACTGTTGAAGATTTGCATGCATACACAGATATAAAAACAAAACAAAAATACCACTGGTTCAGGCCACAACCAGGAAAGTGTTCGTGAACGGTCACAGAAAAAAGTGGTGAAACTGGTCAAGTTATATCTAAATATAAATCTCAAACATTTTGGATCAACCATGATTGGAAAAGATGTAAAATTAAACCGCATGACTAAAATGACAAAGAAGAAACAATTATCAATCATCAAGCTTCCATTATTACTTGCTGAGTTACAACTGCCAGGGGTTGTTAAATATCATGTCCCAATCAGATGCATTCATGTAATATGAATGATACATGTCTCAAATGGAACGGATCAATTATCAATTGTCCAATTTTCATACTTGTGCTCTTAATTAATCGCTGTGATACAGTTTGTAATGTTAAGTACTATGCTCCATTTTAGATGGCTTCTTGTAACATAAGTGACACCTAAACACACATGTAATGAATATACAAGACACTTCTGAAACGATTAATTTTTTTTTCCATCCAAGTATGTACAGTAATCAACATAAAGACAATTGATTCTTTATTTTTTATCTGGCTGTTGCTACTATTTGTCACATTTCTATTACTACTACATTTGTTATCTGGTTATTACTATTTGTTAACTGGCTATTGCTCCTATTTGTCATCTGGCTTTTATAATTACTACTACATGTATTTGTTATCTGGTTCTTACTATTTGTTAACTATCTATTACTCCTATTTGTCATCTGGCTATTACTACTGCATGTATTTTTTATCTGATTACTATTTGTTATCTGGCTATTACTACTATTTGAAAGGGTTAGCATCTCTTTTTAGAAAAGAAAATGATTCAGAAACACATACACTGTCCATTATTGAGGTGTTTTGACCTGCTAGTCAGTGATAAACTTAGAGAAACATTTTAATGAAAATCGAAATGAGTGTCAGAGGTAGTCAAGTGTCCACAGGGTTCATTCAGAATTCTGAAAGACTTTTCCTAAACTTTCAAAGACCACAAACAGAGATTTCCAAGACCTATTTTTGCTAACATTTTGTATACAAGTTATGTTATATGAGAAAACAACAAATGCAAAATACTACAATATTATTTAATGATGAAATTCAAACTATAATTAATTTCCGAATTTCAAAAGAAAGAAACCAGGAAAACTTGACTACATCCGAATCTAACAACTTTGGACAATTTTATTTGTGATTATGGAAAGAAATTAAAATGTTTGAGGGTGTGGGTGTGATTTGGATTTTTAACATAGCTTTAACAATTTTTCAGTCATATCACTACGATGTCTGCAGTGTGGCAGTTTATTATGATGACCAGCACTGGTGCATCATGCCACAGACATGTAGCATAATGTCCCACCCAGTCACATTATTCTGACACCAGGCTGAAACATCCTACACTAACCTCTTAATGCTGAGACTCCCAAGCAAGGAGCTGTTAGTACCATTTTTGTAAGTCTTTGGTATGACTCAGCCAGGGGTTCGAACCCAAGACCTCCCGCATCTGAGGCAGACGCTATAACCACTTGGCCACCAGAGCGGTTAAAATATTTGGGTTTATTTCAATTTTCAAAGACTTTTAAGACCTCAGGGTGATCTGCTTGATTTCCCCAAACTTTCAAGGCCTTGAAAATGCTACCTCATTTTTCCCAAACTGTCAAAGACCTTCAAAGAACCCTGGTATATAATGGAAAAGTACACATCACTGATGTGTTGTTTTATCTTTAATCAGGAATGAAAGTAAAATCTGTGCAAATATACACAAAAACACAGGAGAACATAAACAGTTAACCGCCTGACATAATGGTGCAGGATACAGTAAAAAAATCAGCTACTTCAATCTGTTAAACACATTGTTAACCAATACATCTGAGAATTAAATAAAAAGAAAATTTCAGAGTGAATATCAGATAAATTTCATCTTTTGGATGAAAAACTATTTTCACCCACTAGATGAAATATATTCGTTATTCACTCATTTCACAAAAATATCCTCTCTAACATCTCCCAAATCCAGTGAATGAATCTGTGTCAAGTCTTCAGAGTGCACGGTCAATATCCAACACATCAAGATTCCTGATTATAGTATTCAACATTCAGGTCTACCTTTAAATATATGACCACTGGTGAATCGCTCAAATTATAAATATTATTCTGGGTTATTAGAGAGATTTCCCAGGGCAAAAAAAGCTCCAATGAGTGACATGAACTTCCAGGAATTAAGACAAGATCAATTCTTTCTTTTATTACAACTCTAAGGTCTTAAAATAAGTAATAGAAACATGTGAAAAGAAGCAAACTTTGTAAAATTCTATGATTAACTTATTTCCATTGAATACAGGGCAAAAATGTAAAGAAAAAAAAAAGAACTTATTGTACTGCAAATTAAATCCCAAATAATCCTATAAATATTAAGATAAGTCCAAATGATTAAAGTTCTGAATAAACTTCAGTGGTATTCCAAATGATTTCCAATGTTGAAGGTGTTGATGTGCCTGTAGTGGTCAGTAGTCTCTAATGTACTAATATACCTATGACCTGAATCATAATGATGAGCCGACAGTCTTTTGTTGAATCACAACAATACATTCCAAGGTTTCCTTCTTTCAATTCACTAAAATTCCCTGTTATTTTTTTCTTTCCAATAATATTAAACAGCATTTTGTATTTCCAGAGAATAATAAAAAATTTCACCCAAATCAAAATCTGAATACAACATAAATGATTACTGCCCAGACGTTATCCCAAGAATAAATAATTTCTCCAGTAAACAAGATTATATAAGAAACTATTCGACACAAAATTATAGCTGGATGAGGGACAAAAATTCATTTCTAGAAAAATATTAGTGATAATTAGAATGTCAGTTACTAAAAATAGAAAGAAAAAAGAAACATTGTAAACACAAAGTCCATGACTCTGGCCAAGATCAGGATCCTAATATTTATCCTTCACTCAGAAAAAATGTAAACAATGTTGTAAACTGTCACTGGTTTGGGAGAAGGTCAGCTACTAGATACAATTTTACATAACCCACAGCATATAATGAAAAACAAAAAAAACAAACAAACAATGCAAATTAAACATATATAACAGCTTTAACCAAGACTTCAAACCATCTCTGATAGTCTTCAGCAAGAACAAGATTTTCAAATCAGCTTCTGTGGTGTACATGCTGGGAATCACATCAGCACCATTTTCATTTACGACAATGTAGACATCATTAGAAGTCCCTTGGTGAAGACATCCAGGGGGAGTAATGACAATAATAGTAAGTCAGCCATATTGGAAGTAAGATTGGCACCATTTTCATTTACAACAATGTAGACATCATTAGAAGTCTTTTAGTGAAGACATGGGGGGGGGGGTATGACAATAATAGAAAGACAGCCATATTGGATGCAAGACTGGTACCATTTTCATTTATGACAATATAGACATCATTAGAAGACTTTTGGTGAAGACATCCAGAGGGAGTTATGACAATAATAGTAAGGCAGCCATATTGGCTGTAAGACTGGCACCATTTTCATTGAGGGCAAACTAGGTATCATAAGAAGTCTGTTAGAGAAAACTCCATGTTGAAAAAGCCATCCATTTATTAGGAGTAGAGGTAACATTTTCAAGACAGCAACCATGTAATGTATAAGCTGTATCAAAGAAAACAAATGCTACTGATTTAAATGTTTATTCTAATTTTTATATTCCCATACAGTAAAATAAACAAATTTTATCAGTATATGTATCTGAAACATGCATCTCACACCAAGCTGAGAAATGCCAGCTAAAGTATGTATACATTCTTAATTGGTTTTACAAACAACAGTTGTGTAAAAGTTGCAATTTTGATAAATGCACTCAGTAAATCCTATGGTGTAAAAATTGCAATTTTGATAACTGCACTCAGTAAATCCTCCCCATGGCATCATTCCAGATGCCATGTTTTTGTTTGTCTTTAGTGGCAATGAGATTCATGTCATGAATATATCATAGTGACATCTATGTGCTTAATGTTTTCAGGTAACAGTTCAGGGTACTTCAGGGTGTCAAACTGTTGAAAATTTAAATTTCATTCATAAAAATAAAAATTATACTAGATCTTGATGTTTTTGTTATGAACAATATGCATCTTTCCACTTTTCCTCTGTGATTTTGATTTGCAAATGGCGAGGAGGCTTGTTCATTTTCATTGATGGCCATCATTTCACTTGCCTGCGAATCTTATTTTCAAGCCCCTAAATGTAATGCGTAAAGTAGTTCACACTCATCTGTAACACCTTACTGAAACGTTTATCTTGATCAAGCATTTAATAAAAATATTAGCAACAATGTGTATAGCATAATCTGACATCGTGCCTGTATTTTCTGATGATTCCAGCATTTTTATGGGATGCTTGGGATGCATAGTAAATTTCTTAGGTGGTGTGGGTGATCTAATCATTTAAGATCTCTGCATTCTCCAAGTAGTGGAGTTGCGTTAACACATTAACCCCTGGTTACAAGTTTACATGACAGGAGGTAGTAGCCTACTGCCGAACTCTGTAGCGTCAAGGTCCTGTATGATACACTAAAGTGGGTGGTATTATAGAAAGGTAGACAGATGTAGCTCTACAATGATACCAAATAATCTGAAAGTTCTAGTTGCACTACAAAATACAGAGGGAAAAAATTCATTTTTTGGACCCAATTTTTTTCCACCCAAAATTCACCCGTGGATGGAATCCGATTTTGTGTCCGGATTTTATACTTTTTGGTCTCAGATCTTAGCAGCAGACTGGTATGAACTGTGAACAGACAGATGAACTTTTGCAAAAAGTAGGATGGGCATCTGGAATAATGAGTGGTCTCGATACGAAAATAATGGGTATGTTAAGCAAAAAAATATTTTAAAAAATATAAAAGAACTCTAATGTTTACCCTTTTGCTCATGCGCGAGCCAAATAGCCAATGAAAAACAATGTTTCTAACACAACTTGGCATTATGTTATTGGAAGCTGATTTATTAGAATTTATTCAAAAATAGCTTTCAAAATGTGTTTCCTACTCAAATTTCAGGCGAAAACAACAAAAACCTCCAGAGGTAAATGTGTTAATGGGTGCATTTTGATGATGTCACCAAATTTGAATATTCCTTGTGTATTTAATCACTTGTGCATTGACAATGCACATAAATTACAAATTTAGCCATTCCTTAACGATTTGTAAAAAAAAGTAAAAAATACTTGTTAACACATTAACCCCTGGTGACGAGTTTATGTGGCAGTATGTAGTAGCCTACTGCCGAGCTCTGTAGCGTCAAGGTCATGTATGATACACTAAAGTGGGTGGTATTATAGAAAGGTATACAGATGTAGCTCTACAATGATACCAGATAATCTGGAAGTTCTGTTGCACTACAAAATACAAAGGGAAAAACCTACTTTCTTGGACATGATTTTTTTCCACCCAGAATTCACCCATTGTCAGAATCCAATATTGTGTCCGGATTTTAGACTTTTTGGTCTCAGATCTAAGGCAAACTGGTATGAAATGCAAACAGACAGATGAACCTTTGCAAAAAAGTAGGATAAGATGAGCATTTGGAATAAAGAGTGGTCTCGATATGAAAATAATGGGTCCATTAACCGATTCGACCCCAATCCCATCTGTATGCGTGATGAGGCTGTACCCGACTTCCGAACTCTGCAGCATCAAGGTCATTTAAGATACACCAACATGGGTGGTACTAAAAAAAAGCAGACAGATATAGCTCTAAAATGATACCAAAAAATCTGTTAGTTCGAGCTGCACTACAAAATTCACCCAAAATTCGCTCGAGGTCAGAATGCGATTTTTAAGTGTCCGGGTTTTAGACCTTTTGGCCTCAGATCTAAGGCATACTGGTCTTAACTGCACACAGACAGGTGAATCTTTGCAAAGACTAGGATAAGGAAGGTGGGCATTTGGAATAAATTGCGGTCTCCATACGAAAATGATGGTTCCATTAAGCAAACGAAAAAAGAAAATAAGAACTCCAAAACTCCAACTTTTACCCTTCTGCTCATGCACAAGCAAAATAACCAATGAAAAATGATGTTTCTAATACAACTAGGCATTAGTCTCATGGAAAATCTGTTGAAAGCCGATGTATTACATGGTATTCAGAAATAGCCCCCCAAATGTCTTTTCTACGCACATTTCAGGCAAAAACGACAAAAACCTCTGGGGCTGAATGAGTTAAGCAAAAGAATTAAAAAAATCCAACTTTTACCCTTCTGCTCATACCCAAGCCAAATAACCAATGAAAAATGATGTTTCTAACATGACTAGGCATTATGTTACTGGAAAATCACCTGGAAGATGATTTATTAGGATTTATTCAGAAATAGCTTTCAAAATGTGTTTCCTACTGGAATTTCAGGCGAAAGTGACAAAAACCTCCAGGGGTTAATGTGTTAACAAGCTTGTATTAATGGATGGATGAATGATGGATGAAAGACCATCACACTGACCTTGAAATGAGTCCTGCAGTCATCGAGATGTGAAAAGTAAGTTTAACACCTGGTTGCTTAGGCAGCCAAAGGTCCTGCAAGTAGAACTCATGATCCAACCATTACTGTAAATTGTGACTTTGACCGCAAGGTCAAGAGGTTGGGTGGGGGGTGTCAAAGACTGAATTGTCTTGGCTTCATAATGATCCAAACAGGAAGCAAATCCAACAAGATGTTAAGGAAATAATAACAAATGAAGTAACTTAAACCAAAATCGCAATGCCAACTTTCTATGACTCTGGCATTAACCCTGATGTTAAAAGGGAATACAGACATGTTTCAGAATTAACTGTTGCAGCTTCAAAATGATTCCTGTCAAGTATGAAGGAAATCCATTTATGCATTTAGGAAATACAAGCAAATGAAAAAATTCAAACAAGATCATGAAGTAAATTTTGAGACCAGTAGACCCCAAGATAAATATGGGCAAGCCAGCATGTCACAAATGTCTTATCATAATGAACATCTTATACATGAAACAGATCCATCATGGAAGGGAGTTTAGGAAATATAAGCTTTACTTGTGGTTGATATGAAACTAAAATACAAAACCTTGACAAAATATGTCATGAGGAACAATGCTACACTGATTGAATACAAATGTACATGGTGATGGACAGTAACAGGGTTCCTGACACAAATTTAAAAAACAAAAAAGATTCAAGACCAAAAATGATAATATCCAGACCTAACAATGTTACAAGTTTATTGCCCTAATGAGGCTAAAATACTTAAAAATTGCGAGTAAAATGTGAAGAAATGAAAACGTATAACGTAAGCTACAAGATTTCATCAGTACATGTCTACTACAACTTCTCCCAAATGCAAAGAACAGTCGTGTTAGCAGTTTTTGAAATAACTAAAATTTAATATTTTTCAAGACGTTTTAGTTGCTTTACAATTTTAATAGACATTTTCAAGACCTGGAAAAGCAATTTTCAAATTTTAGACCTTTTCCAGATTTCCATATCCATGTAGAAATCTTGTAGTAATGAGGTCAACACACAGGAAGCAAAGCACACAAAGAAGCAATCCTTAGTTTACAAGTCTTCAGCCTGGTGAGGTGAAAAATATTTAAGACAAGGCTTACATTTATGATTGCAAGATTTCTACTCAACTAAATGCACATCTTATTTTCAAGCCCCTACCATCTAAACATGAGGTGGCCAAAATGGCCCTGATATTGATCAAATAGTTTATATAACTACAATGTACCATTTAACCTAAGGCAAACTTAGTTGTGCAACCACCTGTCCCAATTCTACTCCTCTAAAACCTGACCAATTTTCCGGAAATGTATGTTCCGATTTCCTGTGCTTTTAAGATCTTTAAATTGCATATGCTTTTACATCTTCTAAATTAATGGTGTTTGGAATTCTGTTACTCTTGATTAAGGAAATGATGTACAAATCAAATTACATTAGCCAGATATTCTGTTCTACTAATTAAAGTAACATATGCCCAAGTAACATCATGCCTGGCAAAGTAGAAATGAAGCAAATGAAGAAGGGATGGAACGACCAACTTGTTTGATGGTACAATGCTACGTAATCATTAATCAAACTTCATGACATGGAGATCAACAAAAGAAAATAAAAAACTGAAACATCTTTCAGTCATAAGGATATTTAAAGACACTTGTAAAAATGCACGAGAGAGAGAACACTGAAGACACAAATGTAAAGTGAATTCATTTGAAAAGAGAACTTCATAGTGATTCATACAAAAAAGAAACAATTTTTGGTGCTGGAACATATTAAGTGAAAATTGCATCATCATCATTTATTCACAGAGTCATGTAGAATTTTCAAGAACTTTGAGTCAGGTGTATGTTGACAAAATAATGCTCATAAAAGTTGATGCAATATCTGCACATTAAGCCAACATTTTTTTGATGAAAACTGGAAAAGTTGTTCTTCCAAGCTTACTTGAGTGAACATCTCGTGACATGTATGTACTGTGATAAATCTAGAAAAAAGGGCAGCTGAAAAAATCGTACAAACACTTTTGTTCATACTTTAAAGTCAGTTCACTACCAATTTGGAAAGTAATATCTAAGTGCAACTGTGATATCGATTCAAATGATTTGACTGGTCAAGGTAACACTGCTCCTCCAACAATGACATACACATGCAGTTGAAAAATACAGAAAAAAACAGACCTAGAGGTCATGACCTTCAACTGACACCAGTTCAGAAGAAAGGTTAATCTACAGAATATTTAGGAAGAGAACTAACGTTTGATCCAGGTAAGTATTCCATAATTTGCTTTGTATAATGTGCACTTTCTTTAAACCTAATTTTCTTCTTTTCAAGAGAAGTTCATGTTTTATAGAACTAAAACTGACGTTATTTTGCCAGATCAATCTGATGCAAGAATGCAAGAATGAAGGTACTATAGCTGTCCATATGTGTCACATTGACTCCTTGTGAAATATTAAATCCAATGCACATTTGTATTGTAACTAAATAGTTCACCAGTACCTCCTCATTAAAGAAATAAATACATGTAAGGCTTACAAACCTTCACAATCTTGTTCTTTGATTACTTATGTTAATGAACTTGTTTAATTTCACAAAACACTGTAGCATTTAGTTCTGTGACTCAAATGGAAATACATGTACACAAAAACTGTTAACTTGTTGTTCTAAATCTGTGCAAAGTACCAATATGCAGTGGAACAAATATGATGATTAGCCATGTTTACCATTAATGTTTAGTATTCCATAACTGTGGACCTAATACAATTTATTCTTCATGTATCATCCTTGGTTAAACTAAAATATGACAATCAAAATTCAAGTAGTGTTAATGTTCTCTCATCAGATGCACATTCTGGGGACATCTTTTTGTGAAGCCCAATAGTAAAACAAAATAATTAGTTTTTTAATCAGAGCTATTTTCTTTGGAAACTAAACCTGGTTCTAAGTTTTATTTCTCATCCTAAAAAAAGTATTTTATATGTCTTTGTGGCAGGAGTTTTTGAAAGTAATCAGCGATCAGCGGAACAAATATATTATTATCATACCCGTAAATGTTCAATATTCAATAACTGTGAATCTAATAAATTTGTTCTTCATTTTTGCCTTGGCTGCAATGAAATATAATATTTAGAATTCAAGCAATGCTAATGTTCCCATTTGAGGGCCATTCTGGGAAGAAGAAAAAATGCACGACTGATGATTATGTTACTGTAACAGCAACACATATGATGAAATAAAATAAAATGTTCTGGTATGAAATCAACAAAATAAACTTTAGTTTATTTCTCATTAAATCGCAGCATTTAATATTTCTTTGAAACTATACTGTAGTCTAATGTTTCATTGACTGCATGGTCTTAATTATGATGATCAGTGTCGGCTAAAGCACTGATGTGCTAAAAATGGTCACATAGCTTTATCTTAGTAAATTTTCAATGTATTTTCTTTTCTTTCAAAAATAAGCTTGGGAACTAAACTGTTTTAATTCTGACTTTAAACCACAGTATTTTAAACTTCATTGTTACAATACAGTGGGAATAATGTTTAATGGACTCATAAGCGGTGTTTTTAAAGTTAATTTGTGCTGGCTAAGGCTTTGATGGCAATGCCAAACATAATTACGATGCACTAACTTCGTAAATTCTTTGGAACTAAGATATATTTTAGAGGTGTTAAGACAGTCTAAATGAATAAAAATTCTGGATCTTAACTTTCACATACTATTTATGTATTCCATCTTGAATCTGAATGAGTACAAAGTATCAACATGTAAGAAACTCAGAGCATCAATGTGTAAGAAACTCAGAGTATCAATGTGTAAGAAACTCAGAGCATCAATGTGTAAGAAACTCAGAGTATCAATGTGTAAGAAACTCAGAGTATTAACGTGTAAGAAACTCAGAGTATCAATGTGTAAGAAACTCAGAGTATCAATGTGTAAGAAACTCAGAGTATCAACGTGTAAGAAACTCAGAGTATCAATGTGTAAGAAACTCAGAGTATCAATGTGTAAGAAACTCAGAGTATCAATGTGTAAAAAACTCTGAGCAAATGGTTACAAAGCAGATAGGAGGGACTTCAGTGTAGGAGAGTCTTTTGTTAGGGTGTAGAGAAGAACTAAAGAAGGATGATGTTCAACATGAACACCAACCACACAACATGAATGAAGATGAAGATGAAAGCTACATTTTACACAGCAATAACACAAATAATGACAGACTGGGACACACAGCATATTTTAGAAGGTATTGATGACAAAGGGGAATCTGAGGGATGTGATGCAATAGACTGAACTCCATCAACAAGGCAAACTTTAGAATGGCCCTTTCAAGGGTCAACCAAAAATCATAAAATGTTGTTTAAATAATACTGCTTGATAAAGGCCAGTTCCTCATACTGTTCTGTATCTTGTTTGAATATTACAAGTGTTTTGGTAGAGGCCAATCCCAATACTGTATGTTGTTTGAATATTACTACTGCTGTGGTAAACGCTACTTCCCCATACCATACATTTGACAGAAGCTAGTTTGCATACTATATATATTGTATTAATATTACTACTGCTTTGGCAGAAGCTAGTTCCACATTCGCAATTTGAATAGTACTACCAATCAAGAATTTTTTCAATGACAGGTACCATTTCTGTTACAAATACACAAAAACAAGTCCAACAACATGTACAGTGCAGGAATATCTTTGAACTAACCCATAGGTTTTAAATTATAAATGAAGCTGTCAGAACTTGAACAAAATCTTCATAAAATCATTCCTCACTGAAACAGACCTCTAAATTTTACAATCTGCAGAAAAGTGATAGCAGAAGTTAACGAATTTTCCAGACATGTAATGTAATTGCTTCCTTCCAAAACAGGCTTCTTGACAAACTAAAGGAATTCCTACAAGTGTATAATTAAATTAAATTTGAATCTAATGCCCCACACAAGGAGACAAGTATTTTAGTAATATTCAAGTACATTAAACTATGAAGTTCATACACAACAGGGGACTGCTCTGGTGGCCTAGTGGTTAGAACGTCTGCCTCGGATGCGGGAATTCATGGGTTCAAACCCCGGCTGAGTCATAGCAAAGACTTACAAAATGGTACTAACAGCTGCCTCGCTTGGCACTCAGCATTAAGAAGTTAGTGTTAGCACTTGTTGGCTTGGTGTCAGGATAATCTGACTGGGTGGGACATGATACTACATGTCTGTGGTATGATGCCCCAGTGCTAGACATCACTATAAACTGCCACACTGCAGACATCGTAGCGATATGACTGAAAAATTGTTAAAGATATGTTAAAAATCCTAATCACATACACACACACACAACAGGGGTTTTGAACTACTCTATATAGGTTCCTGCCTTCATTGCTTCATTAAGTAACTGCAAGAACTGAAGTTGTCACAGTACAATAAAACTCATCTGCACAAACACACACACATATAAAATTGTGTGCGAGGACTTTCACACAAAAATTGGACCAAAACAAATCAGCAGTGTGGCCTGAGTCTTGACACTCTTGATGAATTAATGAGAATAAACCATGTAGGTGTAGTTGGGACTTTTTATATGATTTAACTGTTTTCCAATTTTCTAGTCTTGTGCATAGTCATGTTGAATAGAATCCACATCTTCCAAAACAATACAAGCAGAATCTTTACAGCACACTGACCCCATGACCTTATGGACATTAATCATTTGGTTTAACAGGTCTAGCTCTATGGTCTATGTAAGTGAGAACAGGCATTTGTGTTTATGCAAATTAATTAAATGATTATTTACAGGACTTACAATTAGTTTTAGATTTCGAAAATGCTGATGATATTAGAGACAAGATAGTAGATTAAGTTTCTCTAATTGGCAAGAGTATCTTATATATAGATTTTAAAAAAATAGATATTTTATACTTGAACTCTGACAATCCTTGCCAACCCTTACACTTAAACTACATTTATTTAACATTTGTATTTTGAGAAAGAGGTTGAAAGTGAGTGTGAGTCTGATCAGATATATTATAATCATTTATGTTTTTAAATCAACTTCTAGACAACTCATTAGTGAGATATCAAATGTTTAGTTTAATGTAGGAAACACAGATTTATGTACCAGAAACAATCAAGCCATTTACAGAAATATGATATCAGGATGTCTCCTGTGAAGTCCACAAGGCTGATATATATACCAGAGGCAGAACTAGTTAGAGAGAGCTTTTGAATTTGAATTAAAGAAATATGTAACATAGTTGTTTGTTGGCTCTACCAGCTAATTCCCCAATGTAGGTGCCACCTACCCCACACAGCTACAACATTGGTGTTAATATATTTAAATTAGCCTTTGATCCAATAACCGCAGTGAGAAAGTTGAAAGAAAATCGAAACAGACATATGTACCAACAACACAACGAAAATGCTTTCACCAAACTGATGAACTTTAAGTGACTGCATTTACCATAGTGCAAATGTAGCAACATCATGATAGGTGATTGGAAAATGGTGTCAATAAACTTTGCTAAACATAAAAACTGTTCTGTGGAAATTCATAGAAAATCATTGGGATGAATTTAAGTACATCAAGATGTCTGGTTTAATTACAAAAATTTCCAGAAGCTTGATATATAAATATACAAAAATTTACCACATGAACATTTTGTTATTGTAAACACTCAAAATGATGTCAAACCAACTAGTATGTGATGGTTACAATTACTTTTTTCTCTGATATGCTGACGCTGTATTTCTTAGGATGCCCATATCCAGTTTTTAAAAAAATAGGTCAAGATGACCTACTTTGCTACTACAGTGTAGCTCTACACAGGATGCAGGCTTATATCAAGTATCATGATGGTGCAAGCAAGTGTTCAAAAAACTTACTCTTATGCAAACATGTGTATATAATGGAGCATGAAAAGTGGGCTACAGTAACCTATTTTTGGAATGGGAATGCTGTACTCTTCAGGGCACATGCACACATCTATCTTCATGACTGTACAAGCAAAAGCCCCAGGTTTCAATGCTGTACCCCCAAAATACTGGTATATACATAATCAAGGACTTTGGGTTTAGTCCCCCATGCACAATGTGTGTTATGATGCCACATGATCACTGGAGTGTGAAAAATAGAAACCAAAAATGGTATATTCTCTGAATATAACTACAAATAAAGTTTCATGACTGCACAAACAACAGCATCTGAAAAACTGACTTGAATGCAAGGATGTATGTGTTGTTTAATGCTACAACTACTGTGACCCCTGGGGTGGAGCATAAGCTATTATGCACTTTCATGCAGCTGAGTTCAGAACAGCACCTCTCCCCAATCCCAATTAACCTGACTGACCATCTTCTTACCAGATGACCCTGGGTTTTTTCTTTTACAAAATTTACAAAAGCAAAAACACAGAGGATGATTTTGCTAATTTATTTGGCACACACAAGAAAATATATAGTCTATGTTCTGTTCATACAAATATGGCACACTTTGACAATAAAAAAATGCCTACCTACCTACCTACTTTACTTTTTTTGAAGGTGTTAGCCTCAAAATATTTTTTGGGTTGTTGGTTTAATATGTTAGTGAAAGTTACAAATACCTAATAGTGATATGTGCCAAATCGGACCAGGAAATATAATTGACTGTAAAGATATCAGCGGGTTTTCCAGCAACTACTGATAACCTTTATAAAACACAAAGTACTTGAGAGTTAGTAATCAAAGAATCTTATCCTTCCACAAGCTCTTGCATCCAGCTGAAAGTACATTTTTTTAAACTCCTCAGGAACATCTGCTTTAATTCCAGCATCTGACATTTCTCTTTCTATGGCAATTAAAGAGTCATGACTTGACAGCAAATTAAATCAGTGAAATGGACTTATCATCTGACAGATTTATCCCGATTCATCAGTTCAGTATGAATAGACATTCTATAATCAACTCACTGCACAATCCTCTTAGCAGGAAATGTAAGAATGTATTAATGCTTGCAAGAGTAATTATTATTAACGTGAGAGTCACATGCGTGCATTGACATGTGAAATATTTATATATTCTAGATTTCTACATATTTTGTAGATAATAGTGATCAGAGTTTATGAAATCCCTGTTTTTGTTGGATGTGTCCATCAAAGGTTTTGACTAGCACATACCATAAGTACTCGCTTATAAGAGTCAAACTGCAAACAACAAAGATCCAGATCTTTAAATCTAGGTCTATGTTGTTTGTTCTACTGATTACTCCTAACAAACTGCACACATCCAGATCTGCTAGCACATAATGTGATGACAGATGCGGGTCAGTGCAGTCTGAAGCTGGACTTGCCTTGTAAGAGAATATATACAGTACTCTGAGTAACAGGACATTAGTCACATGATATCTCAAGCATCTTTGTACCAAATTGTCTTTAATGTGGTTATCCAATAAACAGAGTAATAAATGCTTTAATAAAGCTTAATTCAATTGTATTAATTTACATATTGTTTCTTTGCCTGAACCTCAACAAAGGAGTCACCAACTAAACATGTTTGGATATTATATCTTTCCACTTGTTTGACATTCAATAGCCACAAAGACACAAGACAAATGAGGTGTGAAAGTTTATCTCCAGGACTTGTAAAATAACCTGTATTTGAATAATTACCCCAGGGTTAGTACTACAGATATTACTTCAGTTCTCGAATGTTTGTTGTTTTTAATTATATTATGTAGTGGCACCTGAGCACATCAAGCCTTTAGTGCAAATATGTGAAGCTTGGTCCTGAAGTAAGAAAAAAAATCAATCTAGGAACAATAGCTTTCATTATCATCCTACAAAATGTATTTGGGAACTGGATTTAAAAGAAACACTGATCACCAGTCAACATTACCATAAAAGTCAATCAATTAGATGGTGTCATAATTTGGAGGCAGTAAATCAGTTTATTGTCAATTAACAAATAATTTTTAAAACGATCAGAGAGTGGAATAAAATGCTGTTATTGGGTGAAATTCCATGCTGCAGTTTTCTGAAAGAAAATCAAATTTGTTAAAAATACTTCATTTTGAGAAGAAACGTGAAAATATTTAAAGGTTTATACTAACACTAAAGCAACAGCAAACCAGGTACTGAAAAGGACACATTTCATGATTATTTTTTTTTAATCAATAGTTTGTCTTTTTTATCAGAACTTCTTATAACTACTCAGATTGCTTTTATTCTAAATTTCAGAAACATATGGCCACTGCATTTGATTTTCAAGAAAAAATGTCCAGCAAAAGCCATTATAAATACAGGGTTCATGAGTGTGATCCATTTGCTCAAAATAGCATGATGCCCATAGCATGCTGCCTGATATAGCATGCTGCCCAATATAGCCTATCAGTAAATCCTTGAATCATACCTTTCTGAATCAAATCATTTGTACATCACACAAACCAGGTTTAGTAACAGCCATACACAACTAGAGATAATCAGAGATGAAAGTCGTCATAAATATCTACACTCTTAATTGCCTATAAAAAGGAGATTTTCAAGCATGCACACACCCACACACACCTAGGTGCATCCTGGATTCCAAAATCTTAAATGTCATGATTTTCCCTTTGTGAAAAGAATATCACATACCATTGTATACCCCATAATAAATGCACTGTTTGCAGAAAAATGTTGTGACTACAGTCTGTTCATTCACGCTTCTTGTAACCATCATGTCTCTGTAACATAACTGGATGCCATTTGGTAGCTAAGTGATTCTCCTATAAAGATAAAAATTTACTTTTTAAAGGTTGCATCTTTTCAGGTCCAATTTGACAGACCATTCGGGCCAACCACTTGTTATGTGGTGCCTTTGTTTGGTTATTGCTATCTGGGAGGTGGTCTACCAGTGTTATTGCCAGGATTAAGTAATTATAAGCATATAATATGAAATTAATGGATGGAATAAGAGAGATCTGAGCAGAGTCGCCCCCCCCCCCCTATGTAAAGTATAGCAATTTAATAAATTACATAAACAAAATGAAACTTGAACATGACATCTGACTGATACACTTCCACTTAGAATTAAAATATTTATAAAAAAGCAACTGCCCATTCTGTTATACTGATAAAACAAATATCATCATAGAATCAAATATGCAATCAAACTCATTGCTCAGCATGCTGGCATAGCCTGGTTGCTTCTGGTCTTTCAAAATTCCATGTTGGTGAAAGGTCAGAGTAGACATATCTTTTTTCCTCTTCCCTCTATCTCACCAACCTCTTCCAGTCATGAGCCTTAACATGTGTCTGCTCTCTTTTCCCACTATGTGGTACACAAACAGAGCTATTTTTGTCTTCAAAAAAAAAATGCAACCTAAACATTTGTCAGATTTATCTTTTCTGGTGTCAAACAATATTCCCACTCTTGTTATGTCAGATATCATCTTGTTGAAATTCAACAGAACTAAGGCTAATATGGTCAGTTTACAACCTGATGCTGACACACAATCCTATTAATATGAAGTTAATATCTTTATCCTAGCTGTTACCTGCATTCCTAACCTGAACCATGATAAAACTAGACCACTCTGATAAACTATTATGTCCAACTAATGACTACAAACAACTAGCTGACCTATCTTAGTCACCATGCACTGATTTCAGAAGAATTCACAACTTAATTACATGAGTAAATTAGTGGGCTTCCCTCCTAATTGTCCTAACTATATTGCTTGCTAGCGATTCCCTGACATAACATTCCTGACACAGTAAAATCAATTCCTAGCATAAATGATACATATCATTTAAGACTGATAAATTTACATATTCACATGATTTGTATCTTATTATTAATGCATGACATTCTAAGGATACATGATTCCTATTACATCTGAACAAGGCATTTTGAACAAATTTTCCATATCCGAAACTTTCCAGACACTTGTTCCTTGAACAATTTACCAAGAAAAAAACATTTTATTGATCTCGGAGCCAGGCTTCCCCATCCTCAGATAAACTTGAACTGACTATTGTCATAAGGGAACTTACTTAAAACATTGAATTTTGGCTGGGAAGCACTGCAGTGAGTGACTCACTCGTTTAGCTTAGCCAATCAAGATTTAGCATGCCCATTGAAGCTTGAATAATTCCCTCTAGTCCACCTGTATTAGTAACTAGTCTGAAAAAAAACATTTTATGACACTTATTTCCAAATGGCACAAATTATATCTGGATAGTCTAAACTGTCATTTTCCTCTACTTAACCCCAAGTTCTATATTTCTGTTATCCTAACGGGTCCTAATTAAAATTCAATCATGCACCCAAACCAAAGCATAAGCCATCCTTCACTGGCAGAGATTTATTGCGAGCCTATCCCATATGTTAATTTGTATGCATCATGCTGACAATCACAGAATGTGCTACTAGAGCATTGCACTCTTACACAGAATTAATGTCCTTCTACTATTTCCTCCACTGTAGTTCCTTGTCACCAGAATAGATCAGGAAGCATTCAATATATTCTGGTCCAATTTGTTGCACACACTGTATCAAAGACCCAGATGTGCCTTTTATGGGTTTTGTCACATCAATTCCACTTTTAATCAAGTTATGGTCCCTGACCAATTAACTTCATACCATTACAATGCTTGTAACTGGCACAGTTCAACACATTAACACTAGGTGACGATTTTACATGGCAGGAGGTAATAGCCTATACTGCCCAGCTCTGAAGCATCAAGGTCATGTATAATACACTAAAGTGGGTGGTATTATAGAAAGGTAGACAGATGTAGCTCTACAATGATACCAAATAATCTGGAAGTTCTAGTTGCACTATTTTGGACTCGTTTTTTTTTTTCACCCAAAATTTGCTTGTGGTCGGAATGCGATTTTGTGTCTGGATTTTAGACCTTTTGGCTTCAGATCTAAGGCAGACCAGTCAGAACTGCACATAGACAGATGAACCTTTGCAAAAACTAGGATATGGTGGGCATTTGGAATAAAGAGTGGTCTCCATACAAAAATGATGGGTCAATTAAGCACACAAAAAATAATTTAAAAAATCCAACTTTTACCCTTCTGCTCATGCGCAAGCAAATTAACCTATGGAAAACGATGTTTCTAATACAACTTAATCATTAGTCTCATGTATAATCTGATGAAAGCCGATGTATTATGATTTATTCAGAAACAGCCCCCCAAATGTCTTCTTTTCATAATCAGCGTCTCAAATGGATGAAATCTTTAGACAACTGAACAGCTCTAGTGACATAAATAATACTTGCTTTTCTGCAACTTGGCATCATTTTCACAGTTGAATTTTTCAATGCAGGATGATATTTTATATATGTTTATGTTTTCACAGATGCCTGTGCATGTGTTCCTGGCTTGATACTTTGAGTTTTAAAATTACTTAATTATTTAGTGTCAAGCCAGATTCTTCACATCATGTTGTATATATGGTATATATTGTATATAACAGAAGGAAGGCTTCAAGTTAGATTAGTTGTATCTAACTGAGTTACCTTCTCTAAATAAAGTCTTCATTATTATTATTATTAATATCATGTCAGATGAAACAGTGTATTTAAAGGGATTTCAACAATTACAGTTCATACCGAAATAAGAATTGTATGCATATGTATGTAGTATGAATACAAATGTTAGGAAGATTATCTGCATTTAAAATTTCCATACCTAATGACCAATAAAGGGTCAGATAGTGTTAAAAATTTATATAACTCATAACCAAGATTTAGGTAGGGTAAGATCGATAGTGCTTAAAATTTCTATGCCTCATGACCAATAAGGTATTAGGTCAAATAGTGTTTAAAATTTCCATACCTCATAAGGTACTAACATAGTTAAAATTTCAATAACTCATAGCAAATAAGGTAGGGTCGGAAACAAATAAGGTAGGGTCAGATAGTGTTTAAATTTTCAGATAACCAATAAGGTATGGTCAAATGGTCTTTAAAATTATCATGCCTCATTACCAAAAAGGCATAGATTGCATTTAAATTTTTCATACCTCATCACAAGTCTATGCAGGCCCAGTGCAAAATGGGGACAATGCAGGCCTGGTGCAAAATGGGGACGATGCAGGCCTGGTGCAAAATGGGGACAATGCAGGCCTGGTGCAAAATGGGGACAATGCGGGCCTGGTGCAATCACACATTTCACACCTCACTAAGGCTGCTACATGCAGGCCCAGTGCAAAATGGGGACAATGTGGGCAGGGTGCAAAATGGGGACAATGCAGGCCTGGTGCAATTACACATTTCGCACCTCACTAAGGCTGCTACTGAACAAGGTAGGATCAGATGGTGTTAAAATGTTCATATTTCATGACCAATAAAGCATGGTTCCCAGAGTGTTAATATATTTGCTTATCAATGATGTTAAGTTCTGCATTTTCGTCAGTTTTTCATGTACCTTGGTAGTGCAAGCATGTTCCATCATGACACATTTCTAGTTCTACTGTACTTTTAAATGAATTATAATATGTATTGTGTCACAATTACATTTTCTGATATAATTTAAAGGGACACAACTCTTATTCCACCATTAATACTGACCGCCATGTATAGCCTATCGTATGCTGAAAAATGGCGTTAAACCCTATAGCAACTACAACAACCAGCTGAAAAACACACATGTACATGTATGTCAACTATAATCATTAGTAATGTCCCTTACTCTGGTAAAAAAATATCTTAAGAATTCAAAGTTTTCGACAGTATCACACTGCCTTCATCTGTGACTAATGTTGATCGCGTGACTTATAATGGTCGATGGGTGGTAATTCAAGCACCTCATCTCTGATTAGTGTTGACCTCTGCAGTCATATTTCAATCACCTCCTTCACCATTCTTTCCAATATGTTGTCCTCTGATGTGATGACTTTGGTCTAATTGGGAGCAATGGAATAACCCATATTAGTACAATGTTCGTGAATGACCAATGACTCTCCACTGACATGTTCCTTAATCCTTGTTGCTAACACTCTATCTGTATCCCCAATGTAGTCATTCCCACAATCATTACATTTGATATAACAAACTAAACTACATTTTTTAAATTATGTTTTGTCCTTTATATGTCGTAATGACAACAACTTACACACTATTACAACAACTTACTTCTACTCCTCGTATCACATGACAATATAAGTCACATGATTAATATTAGTTGCTGATAAAGGCAGTGTGATATTGCTGGAAATTTCAATTCATAAGATATTTATGTTCTGAGTATTGGAAATTACCTAATTATTCAGAGCAAGGAAGAAACCTTTTATGAGTTGTCTCCTAAGTCAGGTTTCATTTTTTGTGTGCAAAAATAGACGATTACTTGATGCTGATTGTCCTTTCTTAATAGAATTCGTTCACTGGATATATCTAAGTCAAAGACAGGCACCTGCTTATACTGAAGTAGAGCCAAGACATCAATTTAAGGAGTACATATACACATTATGGAGAAGTAGACTGGTCAACCTATAGTACTGGTTTATAGGAATACATGTGATACCAAAAATAACTCAGGCAGAACAAACATGTACAAAATTAATTGAAACATAGATATGTATTAATTTACAAATACTTTTCCGAAGCATTAATAACTGCTATCTCAAGCCTGACTAAAATTCTTTCAATTTACAGAGAGTTTCTGTGTGCAGTGGCAATTAACTTTTTCAACTCTATGTAACTGAAAGGGAAGGATTACTATTCAACCCTTCAACACTATGTAACTACAAGAGAAAAATTACCATTAACAGTATAATTACAAGGGAAGGATTACCATTCAAACATTCAACAATATGTAACTACAAGGGAAGAATGTATTACAAGGGAAAGATTGGGGCCCCAGGGGCCATGTGGTCTAAAGCACTCGCCTTTACTGATTACTATCATCTCACCTCTGTCTGTGTGGGATCATGTCTCGGGCTCACCAGATGTGCAGGTGAGAGAGCTTGCCAGTCGCTTCCCATGGGTCGGTGGTTCTTACCAGGGTTTTCCCCAAGTTCTTCCCCTACCAGCTGTACTGAGCCTACTATGTGCTGAAAAATGGCATTAAACCCAAACAACAACAAACAGCAAGGGAAAGATTAGCTTTCAACACTAAGTAAATTTTCAAATTTTTTAGTAAATGATTGATGTACAAAACAAAAGTGAAGGGAACACTGCTCATACCTATTATGATGTGCTTTAACTTCAAGGAACTTATCCTGGTGAAAATTTGTTTGGTGCACAGGGTGGCTATTATGACAAATATGGTATATGTGGCTTGAGTTGTATCTGGACATGTGTGAGGAAGAAAGGAGTACAAAATGAGAATGGTAGGACCTATAATATGACAACAGTAGCGTAGAACTCATTTGGTTGTTTTTTCTATTCATTAACTCCCTAACCTAGATGTCTGCCCCTTTTGTTTGGAGTTGGCCTGTAATCTTCAGCATGCCCTAAGGCACATGATACAACAGGGCAATGTCAGTTCCAACACTTTACATGGGGTCAATAACATATCAGGAAGGCTATTAAGTCTTCAGGCAAGACTAAATGACAGTGAACCTGACAGCTTTGTTGTAATTCCCTGTATATGACATCAATTATTACATCCCGCTGGTAAAATCATAGAGGGGGAAAAAAAACATCTGAGGAAGAATTTATTAAAATGCTTTATATAATGGTTTCAAGTCCACATATATAATCCATGTAATAATGTAGCAATGGTAGTTTTGTACCCTCTGACACAGTACTGGACAAAGCATCAATCCCAAGATGCCTGCAACAGAAAACTTCACAGCTGAAGCTGAACTGTATTCCATCTGCGCAGAATTTAGTTCAGGATAAACGAACAAGATCTATTTTGTTTGTTCCATTCATGCAAATCTTCATTCACATCAGGATCAAGTTAAATGTTTTAGAAATTTTTTTTATGCCATGTTGACATACACGTCTGTTATTAAAAAATGCATTATTAGTGAAAAATAATATTACCTATACACGTGGTCTATATTTATTAAAAATTATATTTTTCATGATATAATTCATATTATATAAGGGAAATCCCATATTTAAATGGATCTATTCATGTCTGCACAGGGACCAATACCAGTTGGCATTTGTTATATTTACTGTCAGGCAGAACTGTCAAGCTTGACATGGTGTTAGTCTAGAAAGTCTGTAGTGATGCCCTGGTAATCCCATATTTGTCTAAGAGTAGTGTTTTCATGCAATATAAAAAGGTTAGTAGATATCTTCTATGGCTTAAAGTGACTGACCATTTATATCTTCGGGGGTGGGGGTGGGGGTGGGGGTGAAATTCTTTCCAATCAGGATATATTTCCTCTTTTATCTGTAGACAACTTTTATTTTGAACTAATATGATGGAAAGAATTAGTATTTTCATTCTACCAGTCTGAGCCATAACTTTATTTTTTCAAGCTATTTGGGGTCCAAAATGTATTTTTTTCTCCCAAAACTCTCACACACCCCTAAAATGACATGGTCACTGCCAGAGGACTTGCCATTAAAGAGGCTAAAAATGCTTATGCTTCATTCTGAATTACTGGGGAAATACCAATTAAGGCAGCCTGTGATTAAACTGTTGCATTCACATTCTGTTCCAACTAACTTCTTAAGAATCTAATGCTGTGATATTTAGTGGTCACTGGGGACTTGGAAGGAAATCATATTTTAATGAGAGATACACACAAAAACTGGACTAATGAACTATGAAAATTTAAACTACTCACAATTGGTCAATTTATTTTGTTTCAAAATCACCGGCCTGTCAGGCCATATTCAATGATTACCCTTAAAAATTGCTGAGATGCATTTTAAAATTAATTTCAATCCAATATGTTCCAGTAGTTATATAATCGCATTTGTAATTGCTATTTTTTTAAAAATAATTTGGAAGGAAATCATATTTTAGCAACAAATCTCTAACAACCTGAGTAAAGATTTATCTGAACCTGAACCGCAAATTTTCTGTATTTGCAGAAACAGAAACAAGGAAATTAAAGGCCTCCAAAGTAACAACATATAAAATTTGGTTTTTCCTTGAGTTAATGCCAAAAAGTTCGCCAAAAAGTTTGTCTTTCCACCAAAAACAATTAATTCATAACTATTTGGTTGCAGATGAAGCTAGACTTTCCAGTATACATTTTTGTGGGACCCCTACACCCACTTCCTTAAACTGTGACAAAGTTGCACATGTTGGCATTATGATATAATGGCATTCCCATAAACAGGTTTCTGATGAGGCTATAAATAATGCAATGACGTAGTGGCTATGTAAAAGTGTACATGAGTCATAATAAAATAAATTAAACAAAACACAGAATTATACCTTGGAGAATAATTGGATACTGTGTTATTGAAGTCCATTTTCAGTATACAGAGGTGGAACTTAATCATGTAAAATAATCACTCTTACTGATGTAGATGACTGCCCTTACTTCAGTGTCAGACTTTTGACTGAAACAGAGGTTAAAATCCAAACATCTTATCTTTCCTACTCAGCCCCATAGTGTGTCTCTGGGCATTAAGCCCTAAATCATTTAAATTGCCTCAGAACTAAAAGACCTTGCTGTGCATAGCATAAATCACTAAAACAAACCCTACTGACCGAGTGCAAGCAACATTTTTGAAAATCTTTCCAAATTCAAATTTAATGCAAGCAATATTTGAAGTACAAAAATGATAGTAACATTATAATGCTGATAATTTTTAAAGCCAAGATTCAGAACATAAATTCCTTGCCCAAACAATATATTAAACTGTAAGATGCCCCTACAGCCAACATGTAGATCATAAAAATTTCACAGCATAATCATAACTGCATCGTAGACAACTTTCTTTTCATTGAGTAGATGGAATGTTTAGAATGTTGTACTGTACCTGGGTTGTAAATATAAAGCCACATTCATTTGCCACTGTTTGGTAACTGAATCTGATTTACTGATTCTCCTAATCCAGATCCAGACTGAAAGGTTGTGTAATACAAGTACATGTAATTATTGTATGGCATGTATTAGCACTAAATACTAATTGACACCAACAGTATATGTACTCAGTCATATAGGATTTCAAGTAGAGCAAAACTGAACTTTTTTTGTTAACACTTACTGTTTAAAGAGTTATACTATGTGAAAACATTGTTTGTCTTTCAGGTGTGTTTTGCATAACTGAAAAAAATATGGCGTTATGAAAGAAAAGCTCAGTTAAAGACTGTATTCAATTACTATAAATACTGACTCATAAATCAAGTCCAACAGCAAACAACATAGACCCTGATCTGCCATTACATAATGCACTGGAAGACCAGGGTCTATGTTGTCTATTCTACTGATTACTCCTAAACAACTGCATAAAGGCATAGTTAATATGTATAGTCTCTGGTTCATAATTGAACACAACAAAGAATTTTGTTGATATAAACCTACATAACAAGTTTTGGGGGCTCCGAGTGGTCGCGTGGTCTAAAGCACTCTCCATTACGGATCACTGCCATCTCACCTCTGTCTGCGTGGGTTCGAGTCTCAGATTCAGCCATTGTGGGTATGTGAGAAAGCTTGCTAGTAGCTTCTTGTGGGTCGGTGGTTCTTTCCGGGGGTTTTCCGGGTTCTTCCTCCACCATTAATACTGGCCGCCATGTATAGCCTATTGTGTGCTGAAAAATGGCGTTAAATCTTAAAACAACAACAACAACATAACAAGTTTCATCAAAACCGATGAGAACTATTGGCTCTACATGTATATCATGAGGTAACAAGTTTGGCCAATCAAATGCAAGATTAATAGCCACTAATCTCACTTATTATAGCATCTATCCAAAAAAATGAAATAAGCTTATTTACCAAGCTTCAGTAAGTTCCAATTCAGATTCCTCCAGGTAACAAACTCAGCCAATCATATACAATATTGCCTCAAAAACATGTATTGATCTATTTTGCTCATTAATTAAATTCATAAAAATATTTTAATCATAAGACCATCTAACAAGTATGATCAAATCCTTACCAGAAATACAGTTGCTAGGGTGTTGCCAAATTCAGCCAATCAAATGCATTATCATGTCACCAATATCCACCAATCCTCTTCATAATCATACTCAAATGAGATCTGAACTATATAAGCCGATGTACCATGTTTAATCAAAATCCCATCAAAAATAGTCTCAAGAGAGACAAAAAGTTGTCAATCTCGTGCAAGATCACCTCACAAAATATGTATAGGTCTTGCTCATTATAAAACTCTCATAATGTTAACACCTTGATGACATTAGCTTATTTACCATATTGGATTAAAACTGGTTAAGAAATATTGTCACCTATCAAATGGTAACAAGTTCAGCTAATCAGATGCTAGATCTTGTAAGTACAGCTTTACCTCAATTTAATGTAGTAGTCAGGGTCCATTATTACTGACCATGTAATGTAGTGAATGTCATTATTATGTAACTGCCATATATCGAGAATAGTGTAATAAATGAAACTGTGGTATAAAGGGCACTATCAAAGTTTGTTAAATAATGGTGTTTTGAAAAGGTAATGAAGAGAAGAGACAAAATTCCATTTCGTTTATTTTAATCCATACTGACATGCAGTGGTAATATTCTGATCATGGCCAGGTCCATAATACATTATATCCAGAATTGTGTTATAATGAGGCACATTATAATGTGGGAGAGCTGTATAAGTAGATCTCACTTATAATAAATCTCACTGCATATCTTGACGATTTAAGCCCATTCATCAAGTTTGATAAGCATCTGATCAGAAAAAGTCATAAAGTGTTCATAAGCTTAGCCAATCAGATGCAGGAGCTAATTATACCCATATTAGATCTGGGTCACTCAAGTCTATTTATCAAGTTTAATCAAAATCAGATTAGAAACACAGTCTTCAGAGAGGTAACAAAATCAGATTCAAAATCAATTCATTAATTTGCATGTTCTTACTCATTATTTAAAACTTGTGCAAAATATTAGCCATAAATGCCTATATTCCACAGCTGATAAAAAAATATCAGAAATATGGTCTCCAGAGTGACAACAAACTCAACCAATCTGATGCAAGATCACCTCAATAATGTGCACGAACATGCTCATTATCAAACATTTATGAGAACTTGATGATAAATATCCACATTTCATGTTTGATCATTCAGAGTTAAAAAATATGACTTTCAGACAGATAATATGTTTAGCCAGTCAGATGCAAGAGCACCTGATTAATATTCAGAAATCTCACTGATTATTGAATTTTTCCGAGACCTTGATGACTGACTCCAACTTTGATAAAACTAATCAGAAATATAGTGGAGGGAAGCAACTGTTGACAGACAACATGCAGCAGACTCAAGGTCGTACAAGGTCACATTACACTAATGCCATGTGAAGTATAAATTGTCCATCTAGAAACATGTATGTGGGAACATTATATGCCACACCTATTTCAACGCTGCCATGAATGCAGTCCTCTAATTTGACTATACAGATGCTATGGATGTGTTCCTGAGGTTATGGCGTAAATCAAAATTAGTGTAAGTAATTTTTACAATTGTAAATTAAGGAAGTTCTTGAGCAAATTATAGCTCTAAGTTCTTAAGTAATGATTATTTACACATAATTTTCACCGTAGGTGATGAGATCTGCATGGCACCAGTGATGGAGTAAAAATAAGCGCAGTGGCGCGCATGCGTGCATGTGATTTGGACTTTAAATGTGTCTAGTACTTGGGCATCATGCCGGAGCCATGTAGCATCATGTCCCACCCAGTCACATCATCCTGACACCAAGCCAACCAGTCCTAACACTAACCTCTTAATGCTCAGCACCAAGCGAGGCAGCTGTTAGTACCATTTTTGTAAGTCTTTGGTATGACTCAGTCAGAGATCAAACCCATGACCTCCTGCATCCGAGGCAGCGCTCTAACCACTTGGCCACTGGACCAGTTCCCTAACACTGTAACAATTAGCTTGGTACATGAGAATCTGAAACTAAAATGCGCTTAATTTTAATTGAAACTGAGGACAAATGAAGTAAATATATACAGAACTTAATTAGAGATGGAGCAGTGAGCAGAGATGAAGACCAGCCAATCTTTATTAAACACAAGTGCCTGTTTCAAATGAATTCTCAAATAATTTCTTTTTTTTCCCTTGCAAAGAGAAAGATTAAATTATTTTAAAAGTTTCACTAATTACATTTGGAATAAGCTGTAAGATTATATTATAAGAGGACTAAAAACTCTTCTCATCTGTAGAAACCACAGACCAGTCTAATTTAGTATAGATTAGGGTAGTACAATGTGTCTAAAATACAGGAATGCCTAGGTCATATACAGTACACCTTACATGATATCATTTGTCAAGGTACAAGTTGTATTACACAGTATATATTACATATACAAAATTTATAATAAGAGTACATATATTAACCTAACTGACACAGTAGTCATATGCTAAAATAAATGTATAGTTAATGACCACGTACCATTCATGGATTATTAATGGGAATAACTTAAAGATTACATCCTCTCAACCACAATGCTGTTCTTGAAAGAAACTTGAAGAAAAAAAAAGAAAAAGCAATATTTATTTAATTAATCACCAAATGCTCAAACAAGAGTCCCTTGAAGAGACTGCTCTTACTGGCTGAAAATGCAATTCACTAATCCCAAATACTCCAAATCCAAATCCTCTTGAAAAAAGAGAAATCTGCAAGTGTGAAAAATTAGAAATAGTATACACAGTGACTGGTCACATGAGCAAGATCATATGCAATTGTGAAATCAACCATAAAAAAGGTTATGTTCAACTTCTTCCAGGAAGCTGGTTGGACAAGTGATTTTTAAAGCCACATCCTAAGATGTAAATGATTGGATAAAACCTGGTTGCGTAAGATTGCACATGCCTGTCCTAGACCTTCTCCATAACTCCATAGCAACCATATGATTATAAGATGTTATAGGCTTAATTTCCTGTTACTCAGCCCATCTGATTAAAGCAGCACTTGAATTCTACCAAGTAACTCAACACAACAAAATATACAGTTGATACAGTAATAATACAGATAGTAGCACTTGCATGAATCAATGCTTCCTGGATCTAAGTTACAGCTTCTGGTCCTGAATTTATTCTCAGTCTTGAAAACAGAATCTACAATGTCTTTTTCTGTCCTGGGCTTTCTCATCCTTTTCTAGGAATCTCATTAAGAACATCAATTACCTGTCAAATCTTCATGAGAAATGAAGATGATCAGATTATATCAGCTGACTTTCTGAGTGAATCAGATCTCTGTACATTGTTATCTCTGGAATAATCCTTAATTTAACTTGAAGAATTGATTTTAAAGACTAAGATTCAAAGAAGAATGTTATTCTTTTATATTTTGAAATTTGTTTATTTATTTTTCATGGGTATGAATTTTTGTGGTTCAACAAAAAATTACTTTTTTTTTCTTCGTTCTTAAATCTGTGTATGGGAAAAGAGGATCCTATTGTGGATTGGGAGCAGAGGATCATATTTGTCCTCAAAGATGAGCCATTGTTTCTTGACTTTTTAAAAACTGACAGCTTGTTTGAAGCCAGCAGGATCAGATGATGTCCACTTTTGAAATTCTTACTTGATAAACCCCTCAATACAATACTTGACATTTTCCAACTTTTTGGAAACTGCCAAGTTCCCTCAATTATTGTGAAAAGCAACAGATATCAGTACCTAAACCTGGCAAACACCATACCAACCCTTCTGACTATCATCCCAGAGCACTAAGAAGTTGTATTCGCAAAATCATGAAACAAATGATAGATGACTGATTCATTTGTTATCTTAAGTCCAACACACAATCAGACTTTCAATGCAGATTCAGATGCCACAGAAGCAACACTGATCATCTGGTCAGTCATGAAACAGAAGCTTCATAAAAAAAGTAGAAATATTAACCACTGTCTTCAAGTAATCTTCTGAAACAATATGGAATTAAGGCATGATGACCTATTTAGTCTATCTCTAAAGTAACACCTACCTTTCTTTATATCCAATATTTTGAAATACAGAAATTTCAGAGTTAAGGTAGCTACCACCCTTTCTGAAAGTTATCATCAGGATATGGGTGTACCTCAGGGTAACATATGTCAACTACTCTTTTCAACATGAAAAGTAACAACATGGTAAAATGCCTAAATTCAGGAAATTATTGCTTTTTATACATGAATGACTTTTTGATCAGCTATAGGTAAAAAATGTGTATAGTACTGAATATTAATGACAATGTCAAATGAAAATGGATTTAAATTTTCAAAATTAAAAAATCTATCTGTGGTGCAAATATTTTTCACAAGTCTCAGAAATGCATTCATACTTTGCATCTACAGTTTTTACAAGTCTGAAACTAAACAGAACCGCATTTTCTCATGTTAGGTCTTCTGTTTTAAAGACTGTTGTTGCAAATGAAGATGATTAGCTTGTATCTATCTTACTGTACTTTCATGAAATTCCATATTAATTTTTTTAGCAAGACAACACTAAATATATGGTAAATTTAACTATACAGCATATTATGGCACCTCAAAACACAATATGATGTCTAATACAATATAATCACAAGAACAATAAGTGCAAAAATAAACTGGAGTATTTGTCAACAAAATGCATCTTGTGTATCATTTCATTTAAAGATCGTACAGATACAATCACAGGTGATGATCATCAAAGTCACCGTTGTATGGTGCGGAGTTTTTAATATAGATTTTTAAGGGTTTGAAATATTCTCTATCAGTGTGAAGCATCTTGTCCTGGACAATCAAGGAAATTGGCTTTTGACTGGAAATTCAGCAGCAGTTTGAAAATAATAAATTTTCAAATCCATTCACACAAAACTCACCATGCTGCATTTGCATCATTTTGTATTTCACAATTTGCATTCATTGTACATTTCATCTGCAATCATTATTTATTCCATGTTGTTTTTCATTCTGCATGCTATCTGCATTCCCATTTCATTTCACTGGTAAAATTACATATTTCAGGGTAGTTGGATGAACAAGCAATTGGACAAATGAGATGTTACTGTTTTTTCCTACCATCTTTATAAATCCACATTAAATCTTCATATATCAGTAATTTGCAAAACGCAATATCTCTTGTGCAGTTGATGTTGTTGTTGTCGTTGTTATAGGGTTTAACGCCATTTTTCAGCACACGATAGGCTATACATGGCGGCCAGTATTAATAGTGAAGGAAGAACCCTGCAAAACCCCCGGAAAGAACCAAAGACCCACAAGAAGCTACTGGCAAGCTTTCTCACATACCCACATTGGCTGAATCCGAGACTCGAACCCATGCAGACAGAGGTGAGATGGCAGTGATCCGTAACGGAGAGCGCTTTAGACCACTTGGCCACTCGGGGCCCCAGCATTTGATGTCAGGTGGATATTGTATGAACAGTGTTGCACTTAGGTTGATCTGTCAACTGGATTTTTATGTACAATGTTGCACCTTAGCTGATCTGTTAGTTGGTTATTTTAGGTACAGTGTTGCATATTGGTTGAACTGTCAGCTGGGTATTCTAAGTATAGTATTTCATCTTGGTTGATCTGTCAGCTGGATATTTTAGGTACAGTACTGTACCTTGGTTGATCTGTCAGCTGGATATTTTAGGTACAGTACTGTACCTTGGTTGATCTGTCAGCTGGATGTTTTAGGTTCAGCTAGTATTGCATCTTGGTTGATCTGTCAGCTGGGTATTTAGGTACAGTGTTGCAATTACTGGTTGAACTGTCAGATGGGTATTTTACGTACCTGCATCTCTTTAAACTGTAATCAAGATATGGTGACTTCTTAATATATGGGGACACTGACAGTGTGGTGTTGAAAATGTCCCCCCATAGCTTGTTCAAGGCACAATTGTATTTGAATGATTCAGCCAGTCTCATCTTTAAACATTCCCTAACCTGCAGTCATTTGATCAAGTCTTTATTACATTAACCATGCATGCAATACATAACTTAAAATTTATTGACTGAACCTGAGGAAGTCTGACAGGTGATGAAGATATGAATTATTACAAGCAGATTATCGATTATTGTAAAGAACACAGAATGACACTGACAGCATCAACAATAACCTCAAATATTAATCACCCTATACTATTTTCTTTCAGACCTTCATGAAAACTGTACATTACCTTGTTGTACTAACAGCACACCACTGACCATGTGGGTCTCCATGTTTCAGCTTGAGATGACTGGGCATGGACACTAACACAGGCTAAAAACCACAGAATAACCACTTGGAAGACTATAGGCAATCCCTTGAAAATGTATTCATCACTCCAACAGGAAGCAGGAATCCATATAATTAGATATACAAGTATCCTGTATAAATTACTTTCCTGATCATGTTAAGATGAGATATGGGTTTAACAGCCTACTGAGACAAAACAAACTGAACTCATTCAGGTTGTTCTGAAAGGGGGGCAGTTTGTATACATCTGTCTGTCAAGGGCACAAAAAGAGACATAATCTTTCAAAGCCTGTCAGTATTGTTAAGTATGGCCACACAACATATGGCTGTCAACTGCCCCTCAGATCATACTGTGCCAAATGTTACCTGTGGCCCTAAAGATGATAGATTATGGCAACCTGAAAATATTATGCATCACATCTAATTGAAAAAGGATTGTTTCAAAAAGTAACATTTGTAGACAAGTGTTCTGTAACTTAAAAACTAACTGAAAAAATACATAAATCTATCATAACTCAAATATATGCAGGAATACAGAGTAAAACCCACTTTGTAATTGACAGACATGGTAATAAATGTCATATTAGAAAAACCTGGTTCTTAAGAATATGTACTGCCATAAACATCTAACTTATAATGTTCATAAAAGGAATTACATTTCTGAATGGCCCATCTATTGATGAAAATGGCATTAAAATAAGTTGCAGTTCACTGAAATGCTAAATGAGGGACCCTATCCCCTTAAAATAAAACTCCTTATCTCCAAACAACATTTTGCCATGCATATTTGATTCTTAATGCTCCCATTTCTTAATCATGTATCTATCAAGAAACTGTTAATGAAAATGTCTGTCTGTAGCTTCCTTTTCTGTAACCTGAATGGGGATTATTTATTTTTAAATGTTCTTCTTTCTCTCACTCACCCACTCACTCTCATATTCCCCAAACAACTGCCTAAATGCTATACGAAAATTCCCTCTTCAATGTCTACAAGGATTTATTATGACTTGATGACTTGTAACAGACTCATAAAAAAATTGGACTGAGTAGTTAAAACCTACTCAGAAAGTTCTTCACATTACTTCCTTGTTTGATACCGTATAATTGGAAGATCCTGTCTACATCTTTCTTCATGTAGACATTAGTCAAACAGAAAACATTTTAAAACTTCTACTTTAGTCACTGGCTGGATTGTTCTCAAAATTTACATAACAGAAAATCTAAACTTAGTCATGGGAGGTAATACAGTCAGTAATTCTGGACACTAATGCTTCATTCATTCTTGAGGCAAATTTTGGTAATTTGGTTCAAACAAATCATACTGGAGTAATGGATTTTAAATCTACACAAAATATTATACTAAAAGGATAAAATAAATGTGCATTTCTAAGACTTTGTTGGTTTTTTTATTATAAATAATATCATTATATATGTTTTTTATGTTATAGGTGTTGTCTAATGTTGTAATGTGCTTAGAGCTTTTAAAGATCAGGTGCTATACAAAGTCCTCATTATTATTATTATTATTATTATTATTATTATTGACCTTAAAAATTCTATTTAGTCCAGATCAATGTTGTACTTTGTGTGGGACCATGGGTTTCCTGAAATTTTGTTTCCAAACTGTCCCTGAATCTTGGCTCCTGTGCAACCCCAGAGTGCACTTTTTCATCAAAGAACAAATCAAAAAGTCACAAAGGGAGATAAAAATTTCAAGATGGCATTTCATATTCATTTTAAAACAACATAATTGGCAATCAAAACATTAAGATGTGAGCAGTCTGCAGAATTGCAATGCAAAGTCAATGACAGTTAATACTGTAATAATATTTCAATGTTGAAGAAATGATAAAAAGGGACTAAAATTATGGGGTGAGAAACTTATAGAAATACAAAATATGGCATTTAACCAATAAATTTGTTTCAAAACAAAAATATTTGAGAAATATAACAGATCACGAATGAACACTAAGTTAAATGACAGCAAGATCTGGAATGGAAAATTCTGTAGTGCAGCTCTTTTCAACTGAGCCAGATATTCAAAAATAAATGTTTTTAATAGTTTACTTAAGCACCTGATAAAATGTTTATTATAATAGTGTTCTTTGAAAAGATAATAGTGCTGTACAGACAATGATGGAAGATGGAATAAAACTAATACTTACCAACTGCTACTGTGTAGCTTTTATCTTTTTATGTGAAAAAAAACCTGTCCATTCAAAGGCAATACACAACCCAAAAAGTGGAGAATTCTGAATAAAACATGGTCCACTCATGCACCTTGCATGCCTATGCACAGAACAGTAACTTTTTCATAGATGATGATTACAACAGAACATCAGTTTAAGACGAAAGGTGTGCATTCAGTAATTGTGATGGCTAAGTGTTGCATAATTAAAATTACTCGTACACCACCTGCATTTTAATAGTGCTCAGCAGTAACTTACCCATCGCTATGTGCAGCTGAATTTGTAAGTTTGGTGGGTAAATTGAGGTGTTTAACAGATCAAAAACAGTAAAACAAATAATGGAGAATATTCACCACTGCAGGGAGAGATCAACTTTTAGAAAGTTTAGTGTCCTTCTGGGCCATATGTTGTGCCGCAACAATGAATCACAGAGAGAAAATGCCTATCCTTTGATGTGCAAACAAGTGGAGGTATTAAGGAGGAAAAGGGATTGCCTTCATGATATCCTCCAAGGAAAATGGTTTAATGTGTCCATTAGGCATTGGCAGCTTGAACATCATGGCCTTTTAGTTTCATAAAAGAAAGGTCTCTGTCAGTAACGGACTGATAAACTCCGTGAGATAGCAGAAGCTGAAATATCAACAGAGCCCTTACGAGGAAGGAAAAGACATTCCCATTTAAAGCATTAAGACTGAAATGCAGTGCCCTCAATGGGCAAAACAGCTATCTTGATCATCTCCAGTACAGATCTTACTAAAACTGGAGGGGACCCGAGTGGCCAAGTGGTCTAAAGCGCTCACCATTATGGATCATGGCCATCTCACCTCTGTCTGTATGGGTTTGCGTCTCAGGTTCAGCCTATGTGGGTATGTGAGAAAGCTTGCCAGTAGCTTCTTGTGGGTCGGTGGTTCTTTCTGGGGTTTCCTGGGTTCTTCCTCCACCATTAATACTGGCCGCCATGTATAGCCTATCTTGTGCTGAAAAATGGCGTTAAACCCCACAACAACAATAACAACAACAACAACAAAAACTGGAGATCTCTCCAGGTAGTGGAGCTACCATAGGTGTAAAGTACTGAATTTTGAATTTTATTGAACCTTAAAGTTGAATTCATTGAGCATTAAAATTTTATCACATTTAAGCCAGAAAAGTCTTTGTAAAGGGTCACTTCGACTTTTCTTCTTTCTCCAACCATGTTATTGTTAAAACTTGAAAGGCTAACATCTATGGCTCATTGAAAGAAAATATTTGAGCTAAAAGTACTGAGATCAGCAAGGTGTGAATCCAAACTTATTGTTGTGCATGAAAGAATTTAAATGTTTAGAAATAGCAGGCATACAGTGCTTGATAGTGGATACTGAACATCTGTTCTTCTTGAAAAGAAACAAAGAAAATCAGCAACAGAAGTTACGGAAAGACAATTAGACAATATGTGAGTGACAGTCCCTGCTGCAGTTGGTGCAGACATACTGGGAAGTCTGGAGTTACTGGGGTTGCTGCCACACTCTTCTTTCTCTCACGTTTCTCTGCCGCCAAGTGGCCTATCCTCTCTCCTTGCTTAACGTCAGTCTCCAGGTGCCTCGGTCCACAGCCACCACTGCCCAGCCATTGGGTGAAATGTTACATGCCTTCATGTCCCTCTTGCACACATCCTTGAAACTGTGAGGGGGTGACCGACTCTTCTGGTGCCAGTGGCCAGCTGTCCCTATAGGATGTCCTTTGGCAGCCTCTCATCCTCCATGCATTGGACATGTCCCAGCCATCAAAGGTGGCGTTTGCTCAGCAGCGAGTACATGCTGGGGGTACTAGCACGCTGCAGGATCTCGCTGTGTGGGACGCAGTCTTGCCAGCTGATTTTCAAGATGCATTTTAGGCACCATATGTAGAAGGAATTGAGCCAGCGCTCTTGCCTCATGTAGATGGTCAAGGTCTCACTTCCATATAGAAGGGTGCTGAGAACGCAGGCCTAGTAGACTTGAATCTTGGTGTGCTCTATCAGCGCATTGTTTTCCCAAACCCTCTTTGTTAGTTGTGCCATGATGGTGTTTGCCTTTCCAAGCCTTCTGTCCATCTCCACATCAAAAGCACTGCTGATGGTTGAGCCCAGGTAAGTAAAGTTGTTGACTGCTTCCAGGATGACACCATCAATTTTGATGGCAGGGGCAATGGTGTTATCTTGCATGCTGACTTTTGTCTTTTCCAGGCTGATGGTGAGCCCAAACTGCTTGCAGATTACAGATAGACAGACATATACCAGCATCTATTTATTTGCCATTCTCATCTATGACAAGTTAAAACTGATAATTTCAGAATACCTTCTGACTCACAGTGATTATTATTCAACATTTTAGGCCATTTAAATTGGCTCCATTTGATAATATGCAGGACTCATGTTAGCCAAGAGACAAAGGTATTTTGATGAAATAAATATCTTTACTTCTTAATTTACTTTTCTCATTCTTATTTATTCAATTTATCTTATCCCTGTTACAGAAATATAGTTTTGTAATACATGATCTCTCAGCACTAAATTGTTTGAGAAGAGATAAAACTGCATTCTAGTTTAAAATTATCTGTATTTTAATTTGACTTGGTGTTCTGCCTTTTCTACATCTTCTGCAAGGGTGACTGACTAGCATGCCATCTATTTCTGTTCATCCATCATGTACACTGGACACACATATTTAACACCATTTTTGGGCTCAAAAACTCTACATGAACACTTTTCCAAGCTGTAATAATCTTGTATACTTCATAACTTTAAAAATCAGTGTCATCATAAATATCATCACCCAGTATCTGCAGAACGAAATTGTCTTCAGAATATGAACCATGCTTGGAATCAACCATTTTGTTTTTCTAGCTGGCCCATATTTTAAACATGCATTTCGAATAATATCCTTGATGCAAGGCTAAAAGTACTTTCTGTGACTCATTGTTGTGGCACAACATGTGGCAATGAGGGATGCCACTGTAACTCCACAAATTAGAACTGGAACATAAAATTCATGAATGGAAAGTGGCGTCCCTCATATAAAACAAACTGTAGAGAATATACATGTACCATATGTACATGCTTATAAGTCAGCCAAACTGCAAGCAACAAAGAACCTGATCTGTCTTATTAAACAAGTACATAGGTACATGAAGGACACACTTACCTGAAACATGCATGCATTCACCTCTTGAAAAGTGAACCTCAACTACAGTGCTTACTGAATATACTCTCTGATAAGACAAGATCAAATGCCAACTGTACAGGACAAAATCTGCCATTTCAGAAAATGCCAGCATATCTGGGTCTGTGCAGTTGATCAGGAGTAATCAGTACAACAAACAACATGGACCCAACATGAACCCTGATCTACAGATGCATTAAGCTACAGCAGATCTGGATCTTTGTTGTTTGCAGTTTGATTTAAATTATAAGCAAGTATATATGGTACTTGGTGTCCACTGTCAAATAACCACAAAGTCATATTTTTTTTGTATGAACTCAGCTTTGACACTTTTTGATGATGTACAGCCAGAAAGGACCTTCAGATTTTTCCAAAGAATACATCCTTTATAATAAATTTTGACTATATTTCTTAATGATTTTATGTGTCTACCTTAATGAAAATGATTTAAAGTTCTTTGAAGAATTTTAACATCTTTAACAATTATTTATCTTCTTGTACAACTACATGTTTACATTTATTGGAAGGCTCTGAAGGTTCTGAATGGTGCTAATATGCTGTTAACCCATACACATATCAGAGCTGAAATAAATAACTGAACACTTGAATTGGAAAACTCTTTTGCATATATACAAACAGAAACTTGTATTTAAATATTTGTTTATATATCTAATATCTACTTTGTTTGGCAGCATTCTGTAAAAGAAACACTCAAGGCAAAATGTAAATCAGTTCATAAGCTAACGAATTCAATCCTGTTGAATCACCTTAAATTTAAACTCTGGCCTGTAATACTTGTATGGTAATCACCTTAAATTTAAACTCTGGCTTGTAATACTTGTATGGTAATCACCTTAAATTTAAACTCTGGCTTGTAATACTTGTATGGTAATCACCTTAAATTTAAACTCTGGCTTGTAATACTTGTATGGCAATCATAATGTTAATATTCTGTAACATCACTAAAACATCTCCATTCTTATGTATTGTCACTTCAGGTATTGTTTAAAACATAACATGTCATAAATTAACAAAGAACATGGTATGCAAAAATGAAGCATCATAAGCAAGGTCAAGAAAAGCCATTGTGTGATTTAATTTAAATGTGTATTAAGTTTTACAACATTTTTATTTTTAATTTCATTACATGTCAAAACAATGTAATTTTGTTTATTGGGAATTTGATATTTTCCAGAAAATTCAGTTTGACCCGACTCTTTTCATAAATACCTAATAACAGAAACATTGTTTCTATTTTTGACTTAGTTCCCAACTATGATTCAGAAATCACTGAGACAAGTAAGCAACTATTATTTTTATTCTCAGAGTAAAACGATTGTTTTTTTGTCAAGGTCATACTGGGAATATGTGACTTTAGATTGTAAACAGCCATATTTCACAATTCTGGAATTTCTGAAAGTGTGCAGTAGTTAGATTTATTAGTGATGTTTAGAGAGATATTTCTCAGTTGGGCTTTTACTTTACACCGAAAAGTATTTTTTGTGTGACCAGTTTGGAGTTATATTTTAATTTTATTTATATTATTTGGATTCTAAAAGATTAATTCTTTTTCCTGGAAACATTTGGGTGCTCATACAGAATTCTTGGACAAAGACATTTCTCTAAATTTTATTCGGAAATTCAAACACTGGAATATTATTGTTTGTGAATCAACAAATAACTGTAGACACAATAGCACAATACTGACTACAGTATACGTCATCGCCTTCCATTTTGGATTTTTTGTCAGGACTCGAACTTGAATTCATTAGAACATTTCATCACTAGACTTCTAAAATTTGATTTGTGGATTATTCTTGGAATATTTTTCAATTTGATTCTTAAAACCGTAAGTTCTTTTTTTCTTCAGGGAAATAAATTATTTGTTAAATTTTTAAATGCTTGTTGTTTTCACTCTTTTTATCTTACTTTTTATTTGAGCCTAAACATGTAACATAAGACTTGCTATTCATTTACACATATTCACATACCATGCATAGTCATGCTCTATTTTCTTTTTATCAAATTATTGAGTTTACAAGCTAAAAGCTGTGCACAAATCTAGACCATTGATCTTTAAACCTAAGGTCATGCAAGACTGGTTGTTTAATTTGACAGAATACACCATTATGGTTTATTCAAAATCCTTTCCCAATCGATCAATTGACTGTGTTAAGAAAATGTTATCATTTAAACACCTAATTAATCATGATCTCAAACCTGAATACAATGTCTTCCAATGCTATCCAATCTGACATAAGGTTGAGATGTACCCACATACCAATTCTGGTTGAGATCAAAGGTCCTGAAAAGCTGTCTGAGTATTCAATCTGGTCTGAGACACACAATTATGATCCAAGTCCAATTATATTTGCTTAATATATCATGTTCACAACTATGTGCTAACTGACAGATGGAAAGAAGAACAAGATGAAAAGCCTTAGGTTAAATAAAAGCAGGAAAAGAATTCAAGTAACATCTTGTTCTTACAAAACATTAATTTACATTCAACCAACCTGATTTACTTCTGAGACCAATGTTACATCCATAATCAACGAGTCAATAAGGGAATCAACCAATCTGTGACATGGATTTGATATGAAAAGTGAGGTTGGGGTGGTATGCAGTCCAAAATACTGATGGGATTAAAGGGGAAGAACAGCACAAAATCAAACTTAAATACCAAATTTACTCAAAATACAAATAATTTAAATTAATTTTTTCAAGTCTTTTTTTTAGCAGCAGAGAATTGATACAATTCATACAATATTCTAAGAAAATACTTCAGCAATTACCATTTATTAGCATTTTCCTAATAAAGATTCTGTATTCAGTACCACATAGAGGCAGTCAAGCTATATCAAGGGAGGTTATCACTCTTGAGTCTAATAATTTTCTCTTATGATCAGAATTCGGGTTTTGTCCCTTTACATTGTTTCAATGATTTTTTACAACCAAAAAGGTCACAAGAGCTAAATATAGAGAAGTACCTTATAATTGGTTAAAATAAACTATTTCAGGAATAGAAGAGCAGACATCATGCCATCAGCTTGGGATTAAACTGAATCCTTCCAAGACAAAAATCTGAAAGACATCCTGAGACCCATAATTTTGATAATAACTCCAGGAATCCCTAAACAATTTGACTTCAGTCACATCACATTGGTAATTTCATAGTCAGAAATTACGGTCAGAAATTACACTTTCATAAAAATTCACAACAGCACTGCACTTTCAAACTGACAATCTTGATTCCAGAATTAACTAATGTTTTGATGATCTGAAATTCTATGCAACTACCTAACTAGAGAAGTACTGTATATACAAACTAAAGTATCAAAGTTGTAATATCCACTTTTTATGATTTCAGTGGACAAGAGTCCCTTGATTGGACTGATACTCTACTGAATAAAAAAGAATCTCCAGGAATCCAAGATAAAGTCGTTTCTTCTTTTTAACTGCCGAGTGTTGAAACTATCTCTAATATTCTTGGTAATATTTTCATGATTGGCACCATTTTTAGCTCTACAAAACTGATTTAAACCTCCTGTCACCTGTGACTGAGCTACATGTACAGTGCACATCCTATTTACACTATTCAATTTATCCACATCTCACGGTTATGCAAATTAATATTAACACCCAAGCTGAGAAATACTTCCCAATACATGCGTCATTCGATTATATATGCAAAGGTATAATATGGGTTCCCAAGTAGGAACTGCCATTTTTTATGTTTGACTGGAATGAAGATTTGGCTCTCCTTTGATGTGTGGATTCAAGTCACATGAATATGAAACATGCTAGTTTCTCAGGAAAGTAATATCATGTAAATCGTTATTGCGCATTGGTTTTATCTTTATACTGATCCACCAGAACTGTTTATACTTCTTTGTGAAGATCTCAATACAGGTCACTTCTATGATGCGACCCAGAACTAAGGGCCTCACCCCCAAACAAAATGTTTTATTACAGTAACCCAACCATGCCTATTTTAAAGGCACTGACACTCCATGTCCATGCATTTAGTAAGGCTGCAATGTTTGCACATGGTTACTGCTTAGTTTAGCCTGTAAATGCCTGAACAAAAATGAATGTGGCTGTCAGTGAAGCAAAAGTACCAATTGCAAATAAACTACTTTTTATTAATGATGCTTATGACGACTTTTTTATATGATTTTTCTGTTAGTTCTTTTCTTAAACTATGAATGATTTTGAAATCAAATGTAGAACTGGCAGGAAATGGCATGATATCAGTTATTGTAAACCATGTATATGTTTAGAAACTTTGGTAAATATTTTGGACTTATGTTTATAACATTGCTGAAAGATTTACTTCCAACTCACAGTGCTCTGTTTTGTTACCTCCAAACTGGAAACCTTACATTGGAAACCAACATAAGGCAGATAAAACAGTAATAAAATAAAGACATATTTATTTATTGTTGGCTTAAGTCTTTGATGGTAGGAATAGACCATATATCAATTTGTCTTGTTATGCTCAGAAAGTGCACAGGATCAAAATCTCCATAGTTCCTTATTATGACCCATGGGTCAGAACTATCTGCCCCTGGGGCCTGACTCGTGCATCTCATTCAACACCCCCTATCAGTGGTTTGTTGACACTTCATTCTGTTATCACACATACACAATTATGTGAAAACATCCTCTATCCTCTATCCCTCCCAGAGGGCCCTGAGTGGCTGTCTAAAACACTCTCCATTACAGATCACTGCCATCTCACCTCTGTCTGCGTGGGTTTGGATTCAGCCAATGTGGGTATGTGAGAAAGCTTGCCAGTAGCTTCTTGTGGGTCGGTGGTTCTTTCCGGGGTTTTCCCGGGTTCTTCCTCCACCATTAATACTGGCCGCCATGTATAGCCTATCATGTGCTGAAAAATGGTGTTAAACACTACAACTATCCCTCCCAGTTGGTTGCAGTGAAAATCTGTGTGTATGTGTGTGATTTGGATTTTTATCACAGCTTTAACAATTTTTCAGTCATATCGCTGTGTCTGCAGTGTGGCAGTTTGTAGTGATGTCTAGCACTGGGGTATCATGCCACAGACATATAGCACAATGTCTCACCCAGCCACATTATCCTGACACTAGGCCGACCTATCCCTAGCAAGAGCATCTTAATGCTGAGCACTTAGCAAGGCAGCTGTTAGTACCATTTTTTAAGTCTCTGGTATGACTTAACCGGGGTTCGAACCTGCACGTCATCTCCCGCATCCGAGGCAGACAATTTAACAACTAGGCCACTGGAGTAGTTCAGTAAAAATCTAAAAATGCTGTACATGTCTGATGACCATCATCAACCATGTTATATGGATTAATATTTCTACCTTGAATACTTTTGAAGGATCTGCATCACACTAATCACGTACATGTAACAGGACAGAATCAAAAACGAGTAATCTGCCCTTTTCTTCTCTGGGTGGCCAAGTGGTCCAAGGTTTTCGCATTTACAGATCACTTATATATCATCACCTCTGTCCGTTCAAATCTTATTCCTGTACAACCTTGGTGAGTGAGAAATCTTGCCAGTAGCTTCCCATGGGTCTATGGTTCTTCCATGGGTTATGCTGAGTTCTTCGCCAGATATACTGGCCGCCATGTACAGCCTACAGCAACAACAAAAAGCATGATTTTAATAATGGCAATGGCACAATATCTGCCTAGGCAAATAATTAGCCATTTGGGTGTCTATAATTTTGAAATTTGAAAGCTTTTAGTAAATGCCCATCCCCAAGACAGCACTCTTCAACAAATTTATAACATTAAACATGTTAATTATTCACTAGCATGTAGTTCTATACATTGCTAGATTGTATAGCACTTCCCATAAAAGTGAGCCTCCATCAATCCCATTCTCCAAATTGTATGGTGTTCTGATAAACACTGGGAGCAGTCAATGTTAGTTGCAATTTAAAAATGGTATAAAAGTCAGCTTACCTGGGTCAAGCTGAACGGAAAACTGAACTTGCCCTAGGAAAATATGAGCATGCCCCAAACATAATAGAGTGTGACCCCACTATAACACGGTAGTAGGGAGCCATAGAACCTGACTGTGTTATAGACCGAACTGTGTTATAAGCAACCAGGTCAGTTAGCTGAAGGAAATGATGCATGTACCCCAAATAATTTGCAGGGGGGTAGGTTGGTAATAAATGTGGGCACCACATGCTTCATTGGCACAGTTACCATCTTAAATCGGTGCATATTAAATGAGAAATACATCTGTAGTGAAAACAGAAGGCATATATAATATTTACTTTATTCTGAGAACCATGCATTGGTACGTATACATGTATACTGTCTATATATACATGTTTAATGTATAGCATGAATAGAGTTTCAACACTGCACTCACCAGCGAATTTCATCACATACATTGAATCCACAATACAAGGAATTCCATCGAAAATATGCACACACACATATTTAAAATATTCAGTAATTTTGTCACAGGTCATATAGGTCTGAATTTAGTAGGGAAAAATAGCACAATCACATAACGAATGCTGAAGCACATTTACTTTTCAGTACATTCCAAGTCAATAAAAGTTAGTTTGCATTTTAAGCCACCGTTGGTAGCATTTGTAAAGCATTGCTTTTTTTCCTGCAAAAAAAGAAACTTTCACAGCACAGTAAATGTGTTCCAGTCACATTGGAAAATGAAACAATCCATCAGATTCCATTGCTTTTATTTAAGTTTGGTACTGACTTCCTTTGAAGAAAGGTTCTTTGTTTTTATTGAAGGTCACAGTCGTCTTTCTTTGATGAAGGGTGCATGAATTATTGAAGTCACTGCTAAGGACAGCTTCGGAGAACCAAGCAAATGCCTGTTTCTTATTGTGGCGGCAACATCAAATAATTGTATTGCGTGATTGAGGCTGATTTTTTTCCCATTTGTTGAGTACGTTTTCATAACAACCAGTGCTTCCAAAGTAATGTTTTTTTTTAAATTTCAGCAAACTATTTTATCTGGGTACATTTTTTAAAAAGGATCTGGCCTTTGTTTGGTCGATTGTAGTTAATGTTCCTCCCTGCCTACAAAAATAGACCAACAAGTAAGATCTTTTTATTTTTTATTAATTTTTTTTATATACATTTGTGGAGGCAGAGTGATGCTGCACTCCACGCATCCATCAGAAATTTAAAAACGGGTCAATGGACAATAGAGACAAAGGTGTTCTGGTCTGATGACAAGGATTACTACAGAAAATGTGGGTGTTCTGAAAGATTTAATTCTGAGTGAAAAGAAAAGGAATTTTATGTACCATCCACATACAAATGTCAGTATATGTAAATATATTAAGTATCAGTGAGTGGCCGAAAATACAACAAAAGATAAATTATGAGATAATGCCTCATCTGGTTGATATCCACTACCAGAAATGTCAAAAAAAGGCGGGTATCTCACAACTCATGCTAGATGTCAACATAAGTGGATTATGATATAACAATGCACTGTTAAGATGGTTTGTCAATATGGACGAAGAATTTGTTTATGTAACAATAGATAATTTTCAGTGCATTTTATATCAAGTTTGCACCTTCCTTTTATGGGACCTCTGAATTCTTCCACTCCAAACCAATGTTTGTATATACAAGCTTTAACAGCCAATAATGTCGCAATAAAAAAAACTGCCGCCAAAAAGAGAAAAAAATCACAATTTACAACATTGGCGAAGCCCTGCACAATCCATGAATAAACTTTTCATGTTATTTTTTGTACTTTTAAGAAGAAAAAAATATTTTTTCGCATATGAGAAAAATACATAAAATTTTAGTAGTCATGACACATTTGTCTTTTATTATTCATACACGATCTCTTCCCCAAAATGATAAAAAAACTTTTTAGGTTTTTTATATATAACTTTTAAGAAAGAATTCTTTTACGTGTATGAGAAAAATACATATGTATGAAATTTCAGAAGCCACACCAAAACTGTGATATATCCGAATTTATATTATAATGGAGTGTGCTGATACGGGATCACACTGAATCTCTACAGGAGTAAAACAATAAGACATAATATGGTATATTTTAAGGAAATAGCATTATATTTATTGAATACTTTTTTTCCCTTTTATCTCTTCTGGTACCTTACAACCATGTGCTGAAAATTTATGATATCTAAAAATATATATTTAAATAGTACACATAGATATGTATATGAGAAAGAAAGAGAATACAGATATAGTTGGAAGAACAAAAGCAAAGATGTACATGTATATTGACAGATAATGGGATAGGTAGCTACATGAGAGAGAGAACAAGCAAGAAAGAGAAAGACAGAAAGACATACCGTGACCTGGATTGTTAACATAGCTTTAACATCCAAGGGGGACACTCTAAACACTTAGGGCACTGGAGAGAGAAATGGGAAGGGGAGAGAGAAAGAGAGATGGAGAGTGAGAGAAGAAGAGTGAAAATGACATACATTTAAATAACGAAAGAGAGATTTATGGATAATGAAAGTAGTTCCAGAAGTGCTTTAGTTACTTTGATGATAACAGTGGTATTGCTAACTTTGAACCTGAAAGTTGGTGAATCCCTGATATGTACAAATGTTATGATTACTATGTGACTGATAAGTTAAAATATAAATATTTATTTCTTAGTATTCAAACGTCCTTTACATAGCAATTATTATCACATCTTCTGCACGAAAAACTGGAGACTAACCTTGACATTAACTACAAGATGGAAATTACACATGTTAAAAGAAACTGTAGCCAGGTATGCTCTAAATATAAGCAGTAAATATTTATATATTTATCATGGCAAGATCATAAGGTATAAAACTTGCAGAATATAAAGCATTTGGAAATGAACACAACCCTTTGTCCACAAATTAGCTTGCACCGAGATACTGTATTTTACCCAGGCACTGACATTTAATAGAAGTTCTTGCATTGTGTATCCCTCTCTCAATTTTCTGGACTAGACCATAAGCTAGTGCATTGCAAATCTGAGCTTGCCTGAACCCAATCTGAGCTTATCCCAGGAGTCGGGCAAGTGAATACGTAAATCCCTGTAAGTCTTTGGTATGACTCGGCTGGGGTTCGAACCCAAGACCTCTCACTTCCAATGCATACACTCTAACCACTAGGCCACCAGAGCGATCCCCTGAATGGTAGGTAACTCAGCTGGTAAAGCAACTTACAATCCAAAGGTCATAGATTTAATATCAGCACAGGTCAGCTGCCTTGGCATGTCTTTGTGAACGGCATCCGGGTGTCATTTTCTCAGCACAATAATAAGCAGCCAATAATGTGCTATGGGGACATAAAAAAATATAAAAACAACTAACCAGTGCAATTATTATAATTTTTACTGTTAACTAACACAGTTTTACAATATTTTTTCAGGTCAAGTGATACAAGCTCTATCAAGTGAAAGGTCTGACGTCTGAAGATGGGATGTGGAAGCTCAAGTGGTAACACTGTAAATCCCAAAAAGGAAAAAGCAGAAATAAGTGTGACAATGAATACAGAAATCAAAGAGATGAATGACACTGGTCCAATGGAAAACACCAAAGAGAACTTCACAGGCACAAATGACACAAAAGAAAGGGCAACAGAAACCATACCTCAAGAACAAATGGTCACCATGAAGTATAGCAATGAGATTGATGGCAAAGAAAAAGCAGACACTGTAGAAAATGATGGCAAAGAAAAAGCTGACACTGTAGAAAATGATGCCAAGGATAATACAGGAACAGACATTTTGGAAACAACTGCAATGGAGATAAATGACACAGAAGACCATGGAATTTTCTTGGGGTGATGACAATATAGATGTTTATATTAGAGCCAGTGGAATAGTTAGACATATACACTGATGCACACAGAGAAACAAAATGAGGTTAAAATATTTTGATTTAAAAAATGCTCCCCCTTCCTATGTTTCATAAACAGTATGTATATCATCAGAAAATTACATGGCCACATTTCTGGTATGCTTGAAGGGCTGTGCAATTATCATATAAAAAATCAAAAGGTTGATCAATATAAGTGTCAATTAGAAATGATTATCTATATAAATATTATATCACTGATGTCATAGGATAACATTATCCTTCTTCACTTAATTTTGCTCTGAAGTTATGTTCACATATGTTATCAATCAGGGGTGTCCAACCTTCACTGTTTGGGAACCAAAACATATAAAATGATAAGGCCATGGGCCACATGAAAAAAGAACTGTTCCTTATCACTAATTATGCATATTAAATAAAATGTATATTTTCAAAAGGATTACCTATATGGCTGTTGGCCACACAATGTAAAGGACTCGGCTGCATGCCGCCCATGAGTTGAAGGATGCACATGCCTGTGTTAAATGAATATAATTAAGGTGATACTAATATATATATATATATATATATATATATATATATATATATATATATATATATATACACACACACAATCACTCAGCAGTTTTAAAACAAAGGTTGGATAATTTCAAACAATCATTTAGGCACTCGGGGCTATGAAAGTCACCATGATGGACACATGTCATGTGACTAAATCGTGTCAAGACTATTTCTGTTTCTCTGGTCTGCTGACTGGAGTATTAAGAAAGAACAGAGAAACATGATGTTGAACTAGAGTAAAAAAAATTGAGATTAAGTCAGATTATGGAGATGTAAGACATAACAGTGTAAAAGGCTGTCAGATCTGACAACCACTACTTTCCACAAACTATAAATCAACACTGTGACACTCAAAATTTTATCAGGATAGTCCAAGATTCTGTTATAACATGTTCTTTCAAATATGAGATCAAATTATATCCATATTATCAACTATCAAAGACTCACTTCCAACTGACTGTCATCTTGCTGATTAGTCTAGTGAGCAGTTGCCAAACCTATATTGTTATGTTGGGTGGTTTTGACATGTTAGAGTCTGATTCCACTTTTTCCTAAAACTCTGCAATTATTGCATATTGACTTGTCTGCAACACACAAGTGCAGATATTGATTTCTTTGTTACACATTAAGCAGAATTTCTCAATGATCCTGAGCTGCAGTCAGTCAAAGGGGCCATTTCGTCAATCTGTATTCATATCCATATCAAATCAGATGCTGGACAACTTCTTAATCCATGTGAAAACTATATTAAATGTGAACCTGAAATGCTCTGCTTTTTTGTAAGTTCACACATGCCAAATCCACCACCCCTCCCAAGATGCATAAGTGTAATTTTTACTAATATGAGTGGCAAACTAGCGCCATCTGAGCACAAAAAGAGTGATCTTTATATTACATGCCATAGTTACAGAAAACCGTATGAAAAATGTACATTTATTAAAATTTATTTCTACTACTTATCTAAAACCCACTTGTTTTCTTTGAAACATATCATAGACAGTTACTATAAATAGAATAAAAGGAAACTGTTCAAGAACATAGCCATATGGTCGCACACGTTGACGATATGAAGATCAGTAGATGGAAGTCTATGAGGGATCAATGTCACATGACAGGAGCCTTGAAATGTACTCATTATGTTTTGTTTCACTGGCTCCTGACATCGCCAGATATAATATTTGCTCTTTTAAACAGGAACTAAATGGGTTCTCTATTGCTAATTTTCTTACCCAGGTATTTATGAACAGGTGGCCACCCAAGTACCTGGGTACCCGTTTACACCTTTATCTTTGTTGTATTTTTGGTGGGGGAGGGTGCTCTCTCCTGTTTGATCTTTGCAGACCAGTTAGAGAGGCCCTCCTACCCTACTTGTAAGTGTTTGCTATAGTGTATATGTTGTTATAGTTTTCTCATGGTTGTTGTTGTTGTTGTTGTGGGGTTTAACGCCATATTTCAGCACACGATAGGCTATACATGGCGGCCAGTAATAATGGTGGAGGAAGAACCCGGGAAAACCCCGGAAAGAACCACCGACCCATGAGAAGCTACTGGCAAGCTTTCTTACATACCAACATTGGCCGAATCCAAGACTCGAACCCACGCAGATAGAGGTGAGATGGAAGTGATCCGTAACGGAGAGCGCTTTAGACAACTCGGCCACTCGGGGCCCCGTTTTCTCATGGTATATATTTATTTCTTGTTTATTGATTTAATGTTTTTTCTCTTCAATTTTTAATCATTTCTTCTGCTAGGCATTCGTCTATCCCCAAAAGGGTTGCTGAGGGGATCATCGCCAATCTGGATGAAATTACTTTTATGTTGAATTTCTTTTCGAATTTTTCCACCACTGCCTCTACTGCAATATCCAGGGGGATGTCGGATAGGTGTAACTCTCCCATTTGTTTCTTAACTTTCCTTAAATTGGATGCTGGTTCTTTACCATGACTTATTCTTTCCCTATGTTGATTTCTGCATAATGTAGTATTGGTTGTTTCCCTCCTGGTCTGATGATATATCCATTAGGGTTAATTGAGTACAATCTTTAAATGTAGTCCGGATTTAGTATTTTCAATGCAATCATCACCACTGATGTTCCTGGTACTTTATCTCTAGGTATGTGTGATATGTCTATCTCTTGTGCTCCTTCTTTGTATGCACATTCAAGAAAACTCCCATCATTTGTGTCTATTCTATCTAATCTTGAAACTTTTCCTAGGTTTTTTCAGTCTGTTTCTAGTGCCACCCATGCTTCAAGTTCACCAGTTTGGTCAAACTGTATTATCTGCATTTTCCCTGTGATTTAGTTTAATTTTTTCCTTTATGATTCTTCTACTTCATTTCTTGTTCTGGCATCAAGTGTCAAGTGTAATCCCTGGTTCCTATTTCAGAATCCAGTGGACTCCCTCGCGATTTGCTTTGTATGTGCCATTGCCAATGACAAAAGAGACTTTACTTCTCAAGGAGTATCAGTACACCTTTGATGCTTGAGTCACATGACCAAAACCACCATTTCAAATGAGCAAAGTTATATCTGACTGGTTCCTCTATATTCATGGAACAGCCAATTATCCATAAGTAGTGACAGATGTAGGACTGTATTGTAACACATGGACTTGCTAGTTGCCAAAATACCATATTTGAAATCGAAATATGCTGAAGAGAACTGGTACTCCAGTTAAACAATTGATATGGCACTCATCTGTTGCAGACAAATATGCCTGCTATAATTGCAGATGTTTATGAGTAGGTGATATCAGATGCCAAACCACCCAACAAAACAATACAGGTCAAGGGGCAGATTTGTTGTTTTATTTGTGATATCTCTGGAGTGGACTAAACAACATCACAGGTATACAATTTTATACTGGTTTATAAGACAAGTCCAACTGCAAAATGCACTAAGTGATCATCGCATAATGTTCTGGCAGATCTGGATCTGTTCAGTTTGTTAGGAGTGATCAAACAAATAACCTACTGGCACAGATCAGGATCTTAGTTGCTTGCAGTTTGACTCAACTTATAACCAAGTATATATGGGAAACCTGTACTGCTTTCACAAATTCTCGAACTATATTCATTATTTTTTTGTCTTGCTCACTCCTGATGTTGCCAGTCATCGCAAAATTCAATGCATCAAAAAAAGGTGCTGACTACAGAAATGAAATAGAGAAATTATCCAAGCAAAAAATTCTGTCAAGCAAAAGTAAATATAATCTTTTACACATTTACATTAAATAAAAATTATGATTTCTTACAAGCAGTTCATTTTTCTTTACTCTCAACTATGGCAGCCTGACATGACAAAGTACTTAATAATGGTATGACAAAGTAATTAATAATGGTATAGACAAAGTAATTAATAATGGTATAGACAAAGTAATTAATGGTATGACAAAGTAATTAATAATGGTATGCTCTGAATGCCCTCAACAAACGTGATCTAATTCCATTCAGATCTGACCTAGTCGGAACTTCCATTCCATTGTCTCTTTAACACGTGAAGAGTCAGTCATGGTGGATACTTGGGGTGAAAGGGTTAATTGATACATCAATATTTTTTCCATACTGACACAAAAGATGAAGAACTGATACAAAATGATCCTTAACAAGTTACGTTAATCTTCAGCAGTCCTGAATAATTATTGATCGTTTATAGTTTTATTCTTTAAATTAAGAATTCCCCTGAGAGCACCATAGCCAGCACATGCATTTGTTTGTCAGCAACAAAGAAAAACTACATATGGTATCACTGATTATTTAACAGCAACTTTAACATGATGTTCTGTTCAAGTCCAGAGAAAAACAACCTCCAATCAGAACTGACAAGCTTATTCAATGCATGGTATTAGAAGTATTGGCCATCCAAACTCAATACAAACAGTCACAAAGCACAAGAGAAATGTCATTTTATATGATCTGTAAAGTACTTAAACATTACATGTGGAACAAATCAGCAACTAAATGTGACAACGGGGAAAAAAATTAGCACAGAACTGGCATGGGGGTAGATTCCAAATTGCATGATTTGTACTCAACCTGTTACTTTGTGGAAGGGGTGTGAGAGTTTTAATAACTTCTTTTTTTTCACTCACAGAAACAAGTGTGTTTGCACACAGCAGTTATTTTCCAAATTCATGAGGGGAAAATGTGAAGGATTTGCTTGTTAGTCATCTCCGACTTGGATTAGTTCTAATATAAGTTTCTTCGCAAAAAGGAAACTACAACATTTCTTCTGCTTTGAAGATAACACCATAAAGCTTTCCAATTAAATTGAAGACATAAAATTGCCAATAATATGTTTTAAAAGCATTCATGCAATGCAAAATGGTATGTGGTGACCAAGATGATCCCTGCATCTAAACAATGGAAGCAGCATGAAAATGATGTAAAAGGTTAAATACAAATCTGACACCTAACTGGTAGACTTTGTGGAAGAAGCATTTTGATTATCTTGTTAAGGATGAAAATGGCATTTGAACAGTTTATGTCTGTTTGTAATCTACATACATGTACTAGAAATGCAACCGGTCTGTCAACACATAAACTGCACCACCCTACTACTAAGAGACCTTCTAACAATGAAAAGACCATATATGTCAGAGGTGTATCATTTCATGCCCTAGTGGATGCATCTAGTAAAAATTCTTGGGCATACAAAATTAGCAAATTCAAGTGCACTAGTCAGGTCCAATTCAGAAAGCACAAGTCCTTTGAAGGGACACACACTTCACTGGCCAAAACTATTTCAAGGAATTCAAGATAAGATCATTTCTTCTTGAAAACTGCTTAGTGCTGAAACCATGTCTGATATATTTGTACAATAAAACAAAAACCTACCGCAACATAGGCCATCGGAATGGTTGCTATTCAATAATGCAGGATTGGAATGGAAATAACCAGAAAAATGTTAACAGAAAAATCATGTGATGATTGTATATGAAGTCAGACTCCTCCTGTACAGTCATGTACAAAAACGTGATTTAATTCCAACATAATCACTGTCACATCCATAGGTGTCATTTTTCTCTCCACTTGCCAAACAAGTATCACAAATCAATTATTCATGACATAATGAGACTGATTATCAAAAGCTATTTTCAAACCAGATAGCATAAAAAGCAAATAAAAGTACAAAATATGTCAAGTGCTGCAATGTCAGCCATATTAGGTCTGGGATTAGATTAACATAATTTTAAAAGAGGTGAGTACTGCCTGCAAGTGTGTGTTGTAATTCATATCAGTCATACCATATTTACATGTACTTGTGTCAACTTGCGTAATCACCACGATCCTCATTTTTGTTAATGAAACGTGTCTGCACATGAAAAATGCATCCTGTCTAGCATACTGTCATGTAAGAAATGAGCATACATGTACATGTAGCATCTTAATCCATTCTTTTCTTTTAATTACTGGTACAAAATCCAACTGGAAAATGATGGAGGGTGCTTTGTTTTTCTTTATCCCACGAGTTCTACTATTTATAATTAAATGACCAATAACAAGCAGAGTGTACGTAATAACATCTGTCTTGGCATGAAAAAAACTAATACTGCTGTATAGTAAAACAATGAAAATAAACCTAATTCTTTCTATTAACAATCAAACAGACAAATATCATTAAAGAAAATTAACAAACAAAAGTCTGTCACTAAGAATGACATTCTACAGGCCGTAAAGAATTTCCGATAATTTAAGACAAGACCACTTCTTTGATCTAACCACTTTGTGTGAAACTATCTTTGACAATGATGCAGTGCATATTAGCTTATAACATTAATCCAACTGGACAGACACAGATCTGCTGTCAAATACTGAGCTGGCAGATCTGGGTCTGTACAGTTTGCTAGAATATTCAGTAGAAGAAAAAACAGACCATGATTTGTGGGCAAATTATGCTATGGCAGATCAGGATCTCTGTTAATTGCAGAATGACTAGACTTATAAGCATGTACATAAATTGTATTCTTCAGCAATAAAAAATAATTTCAAACAAGCTGCTGCAGTGAAACCATTTTCAGCCATCATCAGATGTCTTCTTGAGGAAACCGAATGTTGATGTAACAGATGGGTGCCATGGTGACTATACTGGAAATGAAATTGGCACCATTTCCATTTCGTTCTAAACAGATGTTGTAAGAAGCCTTTTGGTGAAAGCAAATTATCAATACGACTGGCCATCTAGAAGAAGTAGTGACAAGACTTTCAAGATGGCCATTGTCACAGACATATTGGAAGTCAGACTGGCACCATTTTCATTTATGATCAATTACACAAGTCTTTCTGTGAAAGCCCCAATGCTCTGTCCTCCATCCCGCACTGTAATCTCCTGTGTACACAAAATTATTATTGGAAAATTTTAATTTTTCATTTTTCCCGGTTCTTCCTCCACCATTAATACTGGCCACCACGTATAGCCTATCGTGTGCTGAAAAATGGCGTTAAACTCCACAAAAACAATTAATTTTTCATTTGTTTTTATTGCTGCAATTTGTTTTTGTTGTTCTCAATGAAAATGCTCCCTCTTTTGAAGTCAAAACTCCCAACAAAATTTTGCAGATTTCCTGACTTGACCCAAGCTGACATGTCTGTTCTGTCACATGTATATTATGTAGTAATGATAAGATTTTCAAACAACCTAATGTCTTGTGGCAAAGGAAAACCTAGACAGCATAATAATTATTTATTAAAATGCTGATATAATTCATTCAGGATGAGCAGCAATAAATATTATCAAGAAGGCCACTGTGGTAGCCATACTGGATGTGAAAACAGCAAAAATTTCATTTAGGATCAACCAGACATGATAAGAAGCCTTCAGGTGAAAACCCCATGACAATATTACTTGTTATTCAGTAGAAGAAGAGATAACTAGATGCTGTAGATGACTAATGTGATGACCATATTGTACGAAAAGATCGGTACCATTTTCATTTTGGATCAATTAGACATGATAAGAAGTCTTAAGTTGAAAACCTCATGTCATTAAGACTGTCCAATCAGAAAAAAGCAGCACTAATAAGATTTTCAAGAAGTCTGATGTAGTGCCCACACTGGATTTCAGATTAACGCCGTTTTCATTTAGAACAAACTAAATATAAGAAGTCTTTCAGTGAAAATCCCATGCAGGTATGACCATTTATTCTGGATAAGTCGCTTCAAGATTTTCAAGATGGCTACTGTGGTGCCCACACTGGATTTCAGATTAGCACCATTTTCATTTAGAATGAACTAAATATAAGAAGTCTTTCAGTGAAAATCCCATGCAGGTATGACCATTTATTCTGGACAAGTCGCGTCAAGATTTTCACTGTGGCTGCTGTGGTGACCATAGTTGATGTTCATGTTCGACAAATTTAATTAAGGATCAACTAAAAATCATATACAGATTTAAGCTGAAAACCCTATGTCAATATGACTTTACTTTCAGAAGGAGTATTTTCTGCCCAATAGTTTCATACTTTGCAGGGCATTTGCTGTTTTTTAAAACATCAACCTCTAGTGACGAGTTTACGTGGCAGGAGGTAGCAGCCTACTGCCGAGCTCTGTAGTGTCAAGGTCATATATGATACACTAAAGTGGGTGGTATTATAGAAAGATAGACAGATGTAGCTCTAAAATGATACCAAATAATCTGGAAGTTCTAATTTCACTACAGAGGGAAAAACCTCTTCTTTTTTTACCCAATTTTTTCCACCCAAAGTTCGCCCGTAATCAGAATCCGATTTTGTGTCCGAATTTTAGACTATTTGGTCTGAGATCTAAGGCAGACTGGTATGAACTGCAAACAAACAGATGAACCTTGCAAAAAGTAGGATAAGATGGGCATTTGGAATAAAGAGTGGTCTCGATACGAAAATAATGGGTCCATTAAGCAAAAAAAAAAAGAACTTTTACCCTTCTGCTCATGCGCGAGCCGAACAGCCAATGAAAAACGATGTTTCTAACACATCTAGGCATTATGTTAGTGGAAAATCACCTGGAAGATGATTTATTAGGATTTATTCAGAAATAGCTTTTAATATCAGGGAGAAAACGACAAAAACCTCTAGGGGTTAATGTGTTAAACAAAGTTTCCCAGGTTTTCTTGATGGATTTCCTGGTCATTTAAAGAAGACCAGATATATCTTAGATATTATTAAATTAACATTTAATTCTCTTTATCTGATGTATGATTGATGTGTAATTTGGTATATATATCATACAGTTTGGCCTTACTTCTTTCTCACTGCTAGCTCAGTTTGGTTATTTTCATTTCCTGAAATTAAGAGGTAAATTGGGGGGGGGGGGGACATAGCCTATAACTTTTTTAATTTAAATTTTTTTATATATATATTTTATTGCTGTACTTTCATAAATTTGTGTTCGCTATTTCGTTTTCCCTATAGAAATACCATGTAAAGTTAAAGTACTTTTAAATAGTTTATTTCATAAACACATAGGAAGAGCCATCAGCTGTTTTCTTTGGGCAGAGTGATGTTTTCCAATACTACATAATAAAGAAATTTTGGTAACAATAACAACTAGACCATATAAAAAGTCTTTTAGTGAAAACCTGCATGTTGATATAACCATCCATTCAAGAGGACTAGCAACAAAGAGATTCCCTGGATAACCAACACTGAGACCATGATGTTGGTATGAGTAGCACCATTTTTTATGTTGGACCAGCCAGACCATCGGATGAACATTTGTGGAAAAATTCATGGCAATCAACTAAGTAATTTGGGAGTGGTGATAACAAACTTGTTGTTAGAAATGGACAGGTTGTGGATGTTGGACAACAAACAGCAGACCATGAGTTATTCTGGTCTAAGACCAGAAGAGCTAACAATTAACCTGGAACAATCAGTATCAGGGCCTATTCTAGGATCAGCAATTTATGGGATTTGCATTCATTTCTTAAAAAAATTCACACTGACAACAGAATGCTCAAAAATCAAGCAAAATATTTTGAAGCTATATCTTTATTTCTTCATTAAATCTCCAACTTACAGAAAATATCACCCAACTGATAATTTTGACACAACTTCATCCCTGGCGTTCAACCAAATCTATCTGACTCATGACTAACTGTTTTTGTACTTATAGACCTTTGTCTTTGATAGTGAAGAAAACCCTTCTTGCCTCCTGTTTTTGTTTTAAAATTAAATATTTATAACAAATGACATGCTGAAATGAATTCCCAAGGTTTTTCAAGATTTATTTTGAGAAATTCTGTGATAATAACGTTGGATACATGTAAGGCAAGATGAAGGATAAGACCTGAGTAAACCATGTTTTCCGCTACCAGAACCAAGCATCTAGCCTGTTGTAGCACATATGTTGAAATTATCAATCTTTTTTTTATGGTGGTTGGACTCAAACCATCACTGAATTTTCAGTTCTAGAACAGAGACCCTGAGATATGTTATGCTCCTTCAATAAATATTTAAAAATGTCTGATTTATATTTTTTGTATATATTTTTAAGCTTTAGTACCATGCTCCTCTTTTACATTGGTTTTGCATATGTTTACTGTTATGTATATTTAATTTAACTGTTTGTCTGTTAGTTTTATTTTTTAACATTTCATTACATGTTATTTAATGTAACATTGTTTGCTGGACTTGACCTTGTCCAAAACTGAGTTCATTTCTGCTTGACCTGATTGACTTTTAATATTTTTTTATATTTATTATATTTATGTAAACAACTAATAATAGCGTCATTATTCTCTAAGTGATTGAGCTTATAATTAGGATATTATTCAGGTAAACAAGAAAGAGTCAGTATGTAGATCAGGGTCTGGGTTTTGGAGATTCCTAACAGAATTTTTGTAGGTTATTGTGTTGTAAATAAACAAGGCTCATTATATCATTCTAGAAGGTTATTTTCCATTAGGTAATGGTTATTTTTAGAAAATGATAATTGTGACCTGAGGTCAAGCAGAGAACTATATTATTTTGTGACTGTGAGGATTTTATCAGTGGTGCTTTAACATCATGCACTTTAAGTTGTATTATGTTGTGACCTGTTCAAATTATTGAATTCAAGTGATTATTTTCTCTGGAAATACAAAAGTGTTCTGACAAAATTTTTGGATAAAGACATTCATTTGAATTTATACTGAATTCAAACCTGGAATAATATTTATGTGATTCAACAAAAGACTGTTGACACATCAATACATCACAGACCCTACCAGACACGTCAATGCCTTCAATTTTGAATCTCTTCAGAACTTGAACTGAGTTTTATTCAGGACTTTTTATTACTAGGACTTGTGTCTATAATTCTTGGATTAATTTTGGATTTAATTCACAATACCATAAGTTCTTTTTTCTCTCTCATTTTCCACTTTGTACTCTAGGGAAATAAATTATTAAATTTTACAAAGCTTGTTATCTTCACTCTTTTGTTCCTTATTTTACGAGCGTAGACTCATAACAAATTACAAGTAGCAATTCATGTTACTACAAATTATTAAATAATTTCATATCCATGAAACAACACTGCTGATTTCAAGGAGACAAATATAACTGTAACAGGCCTTTCTATAACCGAAATTTATTTCTGAATAATTTTTGTTCCCTTTTCATAAAACTTTGCAAAATCTTGTTAAGGATTCAATTAGTACATGAAAAAAACTTTACTATGTGAATCTATTTTAAGTTAGCTTACAACCAAACCTTCAACACTGTTGTATGTCATATGCAGGAAAAAGCCCTACTTCCTGCATCCTCAGGATGTAAAGAACAGTTGCTCACAAGTTTTGGTGTGAAACCGAGGGCAGAGAGCAGATCTGCTGATTAATCAGCTTTAAAGGACCAGCCTTAATGAAGGTAAACTTGACTGTACATGTATATCAATAAAACCATCAATAGATTTGTTGTTGTTGAAGGGTTTAGCGCCATTTTTCAGCACAAGATAGGCTATACATGGTGGCCAGTATAACTGGTAAAGGAAGAACCCTGGACATCCCTGGGAAGAACCACAGCCCCACGAGAAACTACTGGCAAGCTTTCTCTTGTACCCACATTAGATGAGCCTGAAACTCTTAACCCACAAAGACAGGTGAGATGGCAGTGATCCGGAATGTGAGTGCTTTAGACCACTTGGCCACTTGGGGCCCCCACCACCAACAGAAATACAATATCTTATGAAGATACATATATATGAGAGTATGTCAATGTGAGATAAATTCAAGTTCCTTTTGACTTCCTATCTGCTTTAAAGCATCAGCCTTAATGAGTGTGTGTGTGTGATTTGGTATTTTTAACATAGCTTTAGTTTATAGTGATGTCTAACACTAAGGCATCATGCAACATACATGTAGTATGATGTCCCACCTAGTCACATTATTCTGACACTGAGCCGACCAGTCCTAACACTAACCTCTTATCGCTGAGCGCCAAGCGAGGCAGCTGTTAGTACCATTTTTTAAGTGTTTGGTATGACTCGGCCGGATATCGAACCCTCGACCTCCCGCATCCAAGGTGGCTACTCGAACCACTAGGCCAGCAGAGCAGTACCAGCCCTAATAAAGACAAGCTTGGTTGTACATGTATATCAATAAAAGCATCAATAGATAGATATTTATATATGAAGAAACATATATATATATATGAGAGTATGTCTAATGTGAGTTAAAATATTCAAGTTCCTTGTTCCTATCTGATTACATGTATGTCTTTTTACTTAAGAGGCACTTTTTTCAGTCTTTCTAAAGCTCTGCAACTAGCTGAAACAAAGGCCTTTAACATTTTGTGTATAAATTATTAAAATAAGATAACATTTGAAAAACTCATAAAAGTACAAGTTCTATAGTTAAATACTGTAATACAATTTAAAATAAACATGACTTTGAAGACCTCTCTTGTTGTTATTGTTCTAGGGTTTAACGCCATTTTTCAGCACAAGATAGGCTATACATGGTGGCCAGTATAACTGGTGGAGGAAGAACCCTGGAAAACCCAGTGAAGAACCACCGACCCACAAGAAGCTACTGGCAGGCTTTCCCACGTATCCACGCTAGCCGAGCCTTGGACTCAAAACCCATGCAGACAGGTGAGATGGCAGTGATCCGGAACGGTGAACGCTTTAGACCACTCGGGGCCCCTGAAGACCTCTCTGATTGAGTGATTGATAATTGGTGCATTCTCACTGCTGCCTTTTATGTCCTGTGAGCCTCAGGGGATAATGGTAACTACAACAATGAGTATCCCTCGTTAAAGAAAGTTGTTTCCTATAAATTTTACAATTATTATTATTATTATTAGAGCTATTAATTGACCAATTGAGTCTCTATTTTATTTGGGGTCTCCTGGTGGCCAGTGGTCTAAAGCACATGCCTTTACTTGTCTGCATGGGTTGGAGTCTGAGAAAGCTTGCCAGTGGTCTCCCGTGGGTCAGTAGTTCCTGGGATTTTCATTGGTTCTTACTCCAACAGTTAACTTGCCACCATCAGGATCAGGACTTATTCAAGCCTTTTTCAACACCAGTTGAGATCAATATCACATGGAAACCTTCTAGCACCAAAACCAAGAACAGAGCAATTTAAAAAGAGTTTTCAATACTCTGGTACAATTATATGGAACAAGCTTCCACTACATGTACAGTCAGCTGAAAATATTAGAGTATTTAAGAAGAGATATCATGAGCATGTATGTGTTTCTAACAGATAATGGAATTTAGTATTTTAATACTAAACATGTTAAAATAAACAGTAATTATTGCTATCTTCATTTAATGTGCATTGTTATACTCTCCTTAAGAGGGCCTCAAGGTAGAATAGTCCTTGACTAATGAGTCACCCTCTACAAATAAAGCATTATTATTATTATTATTATGTGCTGAAAAATGGCATTAAGGTCACACAAAAAATAGTAACTTCATAGCTGAGTTTCCCTCACTAAATAAAGTTGTTTACTATGAGTTTTACATGTATTATTATTATTATTATTATTGAGTCTTTGCTTCATTGCAATACTTGTAAATCCAGTATGCACACTGGAACTTTGATTGAGCAGAATCCAATATGTCATTCTTTCCAACATAAATTTGGTTTTAAAACTTGGTGTAGATTATGATTTCAAACATAGCAAGCCATACTGGTTTTCCATATCAAAGACTAACAAGAATTTGGGTATGCCATCCAAGCCATGTATGAATGACTGCTGTGTTTGTGATTTGGATTTTTAACGTAGCTTTAATAATATTTCAGTCATATCACTACAATGTCTGCAGTGTGACAGTTTACAGTGATGTCTAGCACTGGGATATCATGCCATAGACATGTAGCATGATGTCCCACTCACTCACATTATCCTGACACCAGGCCAACCAGTCCTAAACCTAACCTCTTAATGCTGAGCACTTGAAGCGAGGCAGCTGTTAGTACCATTTTGGTAAGTCTTTGGTATGACTCGACCGAGGATCGAACCTATGACTTCCCGCATCCGAGGCAGACACTCTAACCACTAGGCCACCGAAGCGGTATGATGAAGTGAACTAATATACTGACAAAGATCTCATTTAATACTTGCACGCAGAAATATAACTAAGCAAAATATTTTCAAGAATTTACTTCAAAAGTATGGCATAACTTTACAATCTCATTACTGTCTTTAAATTCCATTCACATTTGTGGGTTTTTCTTCTTCATGTATTTATTTGCCAATACACAATATTATAATGTATTAATATATCATTGTTTAAACCAAGCGAACATTAATTCCGTCCCAGAAAGGGACTAATTTGATCCATGACTTTATCCCAATAGCAATAATACTGTGATATCGATATATAAAAATTATGTTGAAACTTAATCCTTTTATTCGTAGGACATGGTAATTATGGTTCATTGTACAAGGACTTTCATAATTGTTAATCTCTTCCACCAGGAAAATCTTTACCTCGATACACAAAGAGCCATGTCCCATCCAAGTTCCATGGCAACTACAATGTACAAAGTTTATTTAAGAAATATCCAAATTCAACCATCAGTTTTTGCATGGTTGATATCATATGCTAATATACTACAATCGTCTCAAAATTTGAATCAAACCATTTTTATCAGTCAGGATCTCTTTTTTAATCCCCATTTTTTTTACAATAGAAAGTTACAGATCATATTTTATTGGTTACAAGACTGCTAGATTAATTCATTATCCCTTTCCAATAAACCTTACAACTAAAGCCATTCAACTGTGAATAAACTTGTATATTTGGTGTAATCCCAATATCATGCAGTATGCAGCACAAGGAAAGTGAAGCCTTTTGTTACATCTGATGAAGTCTGTTCTGAAGTGTTACTAAAGGATTTTATTGCAGTTGATATTTGTTAATATTCAAACTGAATTCCCTCAAGAAGAAAAAAAAGCTGATGATGATGGCCATGTGCACTGCCTCAGCTATTTCTGCCAGACACAAATATGCATTGGATGTGTATTGGTGCAGCAATTTATATACATTCCATTTCCTGAAATTTCTTCTTGAAACATGGTTCCCACGCTTTTCTAAAGATTAATTTCCAGGTCATTTCCTGGGGTTTTCCAAGATGAAATTACTTTTTTCAAGGTTCACATATGACCATCACTGAATGGAATTAAGGAACATTTTAGATTATAAAACATGCATTTTCTATCTAAAAGTCAGAAAAGATGATTATGTACAAAACCACAAAATGTATCACAAGAAATAAGTTTGATTATATTCCTATAAATTGCCATGTAAAGTCATTTCATTGTACAGAATAAAAATTTCTACTTCATTCTGCCGCATTATGATGCTAAGTGGGAACAATATAATGAACATAAATTATGTTTTGTTTCCTTCCTTTAATTTTAAATAAATCTATATATGTGCATCTCATAGAAAGTAACATTTTCTAATACAGTATATAAAAATTAAAAAAATGCAAATAATTGGAATTTTTGTCTTGTAATGAGAAGAGTTTAACACCGAATTTATATGTGCCAATAAAAAATTCCAAACAATATTTTTCAAACAACCTAATCTCCCAAAGACGATCAGGTCAAATATCCATCATTTAAAAAACATTTTCAAAAGGGTTGATTTAAATTTTGACAAAAGACCTTCAAAATTATATACTGTTGTATAAACAAGGGCTCAATTGTCTGTAAAATCAACTCATCTTCTTGTAATTCGTTAAACCAGTCCCCAAGCCTGTATTGACACAAGGGCTTGTATCGTTTTTTAATATATACAATGCTGTCAGGCATTTCTGCATGCCTAAGGTTTCCATCTCCAATACTGAAGTAAAATGCATACCGAATTCAACCCATTGACGAAAATAAAATACTGTAATGCTTACCATTTGAAAAATGGCAATTGTAACCACAATATTCAGTTCAAAATAATATTAATTTTGGACACACAGGATACCACCACCGTGTTTTCATGACTTCTGCACACAGCTATAGAAATGAGATACATTACTTTGGACTGTTTCTGTCAGCAGTTCAGTCTTGTAATTTGATCAGGTTTATAGCTAGTTTTACAAAATAAATGGCAAGCAATATTAAGCCAACTAAACTGATCTCATAATTTTTTAAAAGTAAAATTCAATATTTTATATAAAAAATGAGCTATTATGTGAAAGAGAAACAACAATGAATAGGGTATAACATGTTTACATCTTCAAAAAATTGGAAACAGACTATACGGCGAGAAATTTTGTGAGAATCCCGTTCTAGTGGCATGCTGATAAGTTGGGCAGCAGACAACTTTGTACGTGTCAGAAAAACTTCTTGCAAAATTGGAAACTTTGTGATGCATAATTCTTTTAAGGTATATGTTTCCATCTTTAATAAAATGTAGTTACTTGTATGATTCTAAATAGGATTTTCTGGGTTGCAGGTTCAAGCACTGTCCCCGTGGCAGGCCGGGCAGTGAGGAGTCTGACGTTTTATCAATAAATAAAGTACGGAGAAATCTCTGACATGAAATAACCTTATTGGTAATATAAATGAAAACAAGGAGTGCCAGCATGACCACAACCCTCAGCTCGATTTGACTATTCTCACGTCTTTTATCGCTTCAGAACCACAAGCAGACTGAAAAACTACACATATACATTCAAAAGACAGTGACGTACCAACACATAACTATCGGACAACCATCACATGAATACAATTTGGCAAATTAACCTTTATTTTCACTATTTTCTAAAAAATGGCAAGTATTATAGTCGTTATGTCGTAAATCTGCAGTCAAACAAGATGAACGCATGGCCTAGATAAAACTAGACCCAGTACTTGTCATTTGTATTACTAGTCACATGACTTCACAAATCTAAAATGAGGATATCAAAATGTTCACATGATATCAACAACAATCTCCTTTTTATGTTGTTGTACAGAAATTCAATTATTTTAATTGAAAGTCAGATACTTTTTGTAAAAACCAGCAATCTGGCCAGTCTGATTCATCAAGCAGAGAGAAAAGGTCAACGATGTAGTCACGTGATAAAAAACTCCATAAGTTGTTCTTGGAATATATAAATATGGAGAATTTTGTGTTCTTTCATTTTTGTATTTTTATTACAACCAGCATAAGACTCATTTAATATTTTATTTTTTTCTCTACAACATTTGAAAATGTAGGTTGTTAGATTTGTGTAATCATGCGACTGACAATGCAAATCATGAGTGCAAGGTAACATTCCATCAATGCCATAGTTTTATATTGTCTTTCAGCAGATTAAAGACTTAACGATTTTAATGCTCATAATTTCTGAGAAAACAGGTAATGCATGTATCATTCGATCTAACAACAATTAAGTTTGCTCTGCCATTAGGTAAGCGGCTATGCTTTGCCACGATCATGGGGCCTCTTGTGATGCTAGACTGGTTTTCATACCTTCTATGTAATGAGAGATACAGATATCAAGCAATCTACTGAGCTTTTTGGATTTACTCAGCATATATATTTATTGCATGCACCCAAATGATCCATACTGTACCCTCCGAATATTCTGGTTTGAACTCGATATAATTTAACTCATGATCAGTTTAGACTCAATTATGTGATTGTTTTGGGGGTCAAGTGGAGACGGAAAATTCCCGGGTTTTTCCCAGCTTTCATCAATATTTGTGAACTTCAAGGACCTTTCAGGGTCGGGAAAAAATTATCAGTTCTCCCGACTTTTTCCCCGGTAGCATGGGAACCGGCTGAAAAGGAAACCACAATCTATTTGAAATGTCTTGGCCATCTGTATACATGTAATAGGATTGACTGTAGGACTGACCAAAAAGATGTGAATGGATAATTAAAGTTTAATGCACTCACAATATTTTGATCACTGTTTTGCAAAGAGCCAAGGTGGTCCTAATGACAGCTAATGGCATGCATTTGAGGTTATGATCCATAGAAACTACTTCAATGTTGTGAATAGATGACATGACATGAATTTTGTGGCTCTTCCAAAGAAGCTTGGTCAAAATATTTTGCATGCAAACCAGAGTCCTGGAAATAGGGGAAACTGAGCTGAGTTCAGGGTATATGTTGCTTGTTTTACTGATCAATTCTAACAAACTGGCACATTATACAATTAATCTGAACAAACTAACACATTATGTCATGGCAGATATGGGTCAATGCAGTTTTATTCAAATTAAATGCAAGTATAAACAGTAAATTTTCTCCAACTTAATAGCTATCAGTGGCATCGCTAGGGGGGTGCGGACTGCACCGGGTGACACCATCTCAGAGGGGTGACACCGAAATGAAAAACTGCAAATTTTACAGAGAACACACTGCTTGGTCTAGTCGGATTTCATAAGCGGAGAACCGATCATAGTTAAATACATGACAAGCAGGCACAGCAGTGGTGTCGCTAGGGGGATGCAGACTGCACCGGGTGAAACCATCAGAGGGGGTGACACCAAAATGACATTACTAAGGATTCTGTATGGTCTGTTACGGAAGGAGGCCCATGGGGGTGACACCATGAGCTACCGCACTGGGTGACACCAACCTGAGTGACACCACTGATAGCTATTACATGAATTCTATTAGATTTAATGCGTGCTTTATTTTATGAAGTTAAACCATATGATGTGAAAACTGGATCTACATGTATTCTGAAAAAGTAAGTTTATGCAGGAAGGGGAATGCACCGCTGCAATTTGAAAATTAGGAGAATCTGAAAATATGAGGGATTTAAAGATGAAATAAAAGAAGTGCTTAAAAACAGTTATGCCCATTCTGTTAGTGTGCTGGCAGCTTTTATTGAAAGTAGCACAAATTAAGCAAAAACCTGCATCAGCTTGGAATAAAGTTATCTGGTATGCAGAGAAAGAGACTGATTTTTTTTCTCTTTTATATTTAAATAGTAACATGTCATGCTTCTGAATTTGATGCACCTGCAATATTAAAAGTATTTCATTTTTATATGAGAACCTTTTGAAAAAGAATTATTACAATTACGTGCATTTAGGAAAGTCTGAAGTACTTGTATCTGAGTACTCTACAAATTACCCTGTCTGATAAGCTAATCATCAGATAAATATTGAGTAATTTACAAAGTACTCCATCCTCTACAATGTACTTCACACGTCTGATGAGCTAATCATCAAATAAATATTGAGTACTCTACAAAGTACTCCATCATTTACAATGTACTTCACACGTCTGATAAGCTACTGATCATATAAATACTGAGTACTATACAAAGTACTCCACCCTCTACAATGTACTTAAAAGGCTGATAAGCTTATCAACAAATAAATATTGTGTAATCTACAATGTATTCCACCCTCTACAATGTACTTCACATGTCTGATGAGCTAATCATCAGATAAAAATATTGGGTACTCTACAAAGAACTCCATCTGTCTGATGAGATTGCTAATCAGACAAAAAGTTTATAGTATTCCAAAAAGTACTCTACCCTATGTTGTATAAGCTAATCATAAACATATTGAGTACTGTGCAAAATATATCCTGTTTGATAAGCTAATCATCAGAAAAATATTAAATTCAACAAAAAACTCAAATATCTGTAAAATTCAGAAGTAACAAAGTACACAGGTGCTGACTTAATTGAACCTAAACTAAAAAGGTCAGCAGCACCTTTCATTTTTGAAAGCATAACACAGGTGTAATCTTAGTATAAAAATAAATACATTCGCCGACAAACTGATGGATGCCAATGTGACACCTCTTCATAAATCTGGTCCTCATAACGAAATAAATAAATTTAGGAATCTCTCAATCCTTCCAGTCTTATAAATAAGCATTCTCATTACTCCCTAATGATTTCTCTTGATAAACACAATAGATAGACAATCAGACTTAGGCTCAAATCTTTCACGTAAAACTGGTTTTGCTTGAATGGTTGAAAAATGGCTCAAAGCTTTATATAAATGGAGAACTGGTGGGAGCTGTGCTGGTTGATTTTATGAAAGCTTTTCTTCAGTTGATCGTCATATTTTACTTGAAAAATTAAAAGTTTACAAGCTCAACAACAACTCTTTAAATTGGTTTAAGTCGTAACTGAAAGGAAGAAAGGAAAAAGTTAAACAGTGTCATGTCAGACAAAAAACTTGTGACGTGGAGTACCTCAAGGATCTATTTTAGGGCCACTGCTATTTATAATGTTTATAAATGATCTCTATTTGCATATAGTAAATAATGAAACTAATTTCTATGCTGATGATATCAACTTGTTATTAGGTAATCTAAAAATACTGTTGAAAGAAACTTACACAATGCTCTTGTAAAACTCTCAAAATGGGTAAACAATGCAATGGTCATCAATTTTGACAAGACCAAAGTGATGCTGATAATCACTCAACAATGACATAACAGAATTAAGATAATATTATTCACATCCATTTGGACCTGAAAAATATTATGCAAAAGAAAACTTTAGGAGTTTAGGTTGATAGTAGCATTATCTTACGGTCAGTGCATATCAGTAATGTTACCAAAAGGTTTGCTAAAAATATCTTGTTATATCAAAAGAAAAATATTTATGTATAAAGTTTCTAATGGTTTTATTCCCAACTATATAAATGAAAACGGACAAATAATATCAATGCAGTTTCTTGTCTATCAATGCAGCACTATGTTATTTAAAATCTTTCTTCTTCTCAAGCCCAAAACTAAAGTGCTTAAAAAAAACTTTGGCTTTCTTGGGTCCAATCATTTGGAACTATCTACCTAAAGATGTTAAAGAAACATCAATTGTGATAGATTTGTATATGTATATAATATCATATAAAAAGTGTGTGTGTGTGTGTGTGTGTGTCTGAGAAAATTCTTAAACATGCATGTTGGAGTACACAAAGTGTAATGAATCCATACCTACCAGTAGTTGCTCTTTATGTACACCAATCCATTATATCCTTTTTGTATGATGTTTGTTTCCCAGCTTTATCTGATACATTTGCCTGTACAATTATTGATAATTGTGTGTCCAAAACAATGTTTCTTATTGCATTAGTTTTTAAATTAGGGTAGGTAGGTAGGGATATTTTTTTACAAAACATTATTATATATATATATATATATATATATATATATATATATATATATATATATATATATATATATATATTTATTTGATAATGTGTATAATGTACAAAGCATTTCTGACCTAAACTGACTCAATTAGATGCATAAATCAATTTCAAGAATTTTTTTTTCTTCTTGGAAGATTGAGGGAGATATGATAGGATGTGCAATAAAAAACAGGGACAGTCAGCTGACCAGAAACACATTTTATTGGGCCTACTTGTGTCACCCTTGTAACATTATTATTAGTATTGTTATTATTACCCTATATCAAAAGAGCTAATCATCAGATAAATACTGAGTATTCCATTCTCTACAAAGTACTCCACCATCCATGTCTGATGAGCTAATTATCATATCAATATTGAGTATTATACAACATACTGCAATCTCTAGAAAGTACTCCACCATCTGATGAACTAATCAGATGATAAATATTTAGTACTCTGCAAAGTACTCCACCCTATTTCTGATGGGCTAAATTGCAAAGCATCATGTATAGGAATTTCAACAATGAACTTCACTAAAAAAATCTGGTTATTAGACATCAACAGCAACCTGATACTTTATTGGTGCAAGAGATTCTGACATTTTCCTGAGTAAACATTATTGGAGAACTAGGTTAAAACCTGCTGGGTGTGGCATTCTGTCTGTTCCATTTTTATCAACTGATAAGTAAACAGGACTTAATTACCTAGTGACAGCAATAGCTCTGCTGAAACAGGGTGTTTACTTACACGTTTATCTGTAAAACTAGGATATGTTCTTACCCTGATTTAAACAGATATTATTAAATCGGTCTTTTAAAAAATTCCATCTATAATAGAATGATTTAGACGGACCTATGAGGCAGCAACAGCTTGAATGTCATTGTTCTTTAAGTTTTATAAAAGAAAGGTCTCTATCAGTAAGTGACTGTTACATTCATGTGATTGTGGTGCCAATCCAGCATGATATAATGGAGACCAAAATATCAACAAAGCCCTTAAGAGGAAATAAAAGTTGCTTCTTATCCTTCCATTTCATTTCTGAGAGTGGGTCGGTGGTTCTTTCCGGGATTTCCTGTGTTCTTCCTCCACAATTAATACTGGCTGCCAAGTATGGCCTATCGTGTGCTGAAAAATGCCGTTAAACCCTACAACAACAACATCATTTCTGAGGCATTCTGGTTGCAGAACAGTGTTCTAACTGAACACAAAAGCCAATCTTGATCATCTCTAGTGCAGATATGACTGAGACTGGAATCTGTATAGGTAAAATAGAGCCACCGGAGGTGACTACTTTTGGTTTAAAATCCTGGTTGACAAAGGAGAGAAGTGGATTCATAATTCTCATTGAACAAGAGAATATGTCCATAACAAGGCATGAACCTCACAACACCAAATTCAGCAAAAAAGTCTTGAGTGTGGGGTACTGAAATGGAGCCTCACTCGACAGTTTTGGTTAAAAGACTGTAAAGCACACTCTGATTCCATCGGGGCATAAGAGAGTAGGAGACACAGAAATGATTCCAGGATATTTTCTAAAGGAGGTTGTTGTTGTTGTTGTTGTCGTTGTAGGGTTTAACACCATTTTTCAGCACAAGTTAGGCTATACATGGTAGCCAGTATTAACGGTGGAGGAAGAACCCGGGAAATGCCTGGAAAGAACCACCAACCCACAAGAAGCTACTGGCAAGCTTTCTCACATACCAACATAGGCTGAACCTGTGACTCGAACCCACACAGACAGAGGTGAGATGGCAGTGATCCATAATAGTGAGCACTTTATACCACTCGGGGCTCCCTGATTAGTGGTTAAGAAACGAAGTGCAGAAAAAAATTAAACAAAAAGCATGAAAATCTGACTTTATATTTACCATTACCTCTTTAATAAATCTCTCCTAATTCAGAAGATGCAACATTTTTTCAAATGGAGTGTAAAATCGCCACTCCCTCCCCCAATACTTTCTGTGCTAGAGCAGATCCAGACTATGACATACTAGTTATATGTAACTGATTTTTAGTAATTTAATATATGAAAACTATTTGATACTAACATGTGATTTCCAATGACAACCAATAAAAAAGAGCAAAAATCAGCACTTTTCAGGCATAGCACTGAACAGATCCAAGTACGTTAATGAGGTATTAGCATGACCTACTTTATCATGGACTCAAATTAAATGCCTATGTCAACCATTGTGACTTGTGTGACTGGTTATAATGCATAACAGGTGTGTACATGTGGCAATATACTCTAAAAATGCAAATTATGTACATTTAAACACAAAGACATAAAAATGCTCGGTTTAAAACTTTATAACAACTAAAATGGCACTATGGCCGATTTTCATTCCATCATTTCCTAACCAGGTCTGAAATAAGATGAAGAATAAAACAAAAGGAGGAAACCTAACAATAGTGCATACCAACTTATGAATTCTAGTTTGAATGACAACCACACAAGTGTAAAGAAACCCCCAAAAATTAAAAGAAATAAACTTGAAATGTTGTCCTGCTGGGCAATGGATATAAAATGCAAAATTGTGGATGTACATATACTGAGATACTTAAAACTATGTTGGAGTCAGCAGTAAGAAGAATAGGGAGCAGACATATAGTAGTTTTAACAAAACAATTGACAGGTTGAAATAGGAAAATATATCAGAGCTGGACTTTAGACTGCAATGTAAGCAACAGAAACTGTAAAGCTGCTGTGGTGATGAGGGGTCCTATGTGGCATGGTAGAAGAGGAATACAGTCAACAAATAATTGATGAATTATAAACACAATGAATGATGAATAAAATAGCCAATAATGGTTTGGATGATAAAACAGATAACATAAAAGCAGACAGCCTTGAAATTTTCATGGTCTGGTCTACTGACCAGCTCAGAAGGTCAGCTGTTCCAGATTCTTGCAGTTATAGGGTCGACAAGTGTTTGTGAAGGGGATAATATAACTTAGAGAGACACAAGTCAAGGAATGGGAGAAAATAGGATGGACATATCCAGAACGTAACTCATTCGTGTATTATTATTAGATATAGGCAATACACAAATACCATATGACTGACAGATGGTCTTTGATTCTCGATACATACCTAGTTCCTTGTTTCTTTTGTGAATCTCCGCTGCCACTCCCATCAAGGGGGCCATTTTGCCCCAAACTTGCCATCAGTAAACACGAGCTTAGTAATTATTACAATCCACGATGCGTTTACAAACAGTGTCAGTGGTTATATTTTTGTATGGCTGCCGGGGAACCGTAGTGCGCAGTGTCACTCGTGAGTAGGCCTTGGTGTGTAATGGCGAAGGGATGCTGTGTCTGAATAATGAATCCAACTCTATTAAGCTATCTCCTGCTAGAATTTTCAATGACTAGACAAGCGTAAGACTAAATCCCTGGGTAGCCTAAACGCCTACATACAGTCTATCGCATGCTCTTCAGCGTCCCTAAATATCTCCTCTTGACCTTTTTCCCTGTAGTGTCAGCTTACACGGAGCAAGAACGTTCGTTGTGTACATCCGACTTAAGGCTAGCATGAGTTCTTCATTATGGCGGAGTGATCGCACTGAATAAATCTCTCGACTCTCAACTCTCTTCTAATCCCCCTATCGTCTATATTCCACTGTATCAATATTATCCAGATATTATAGCAGACGAATTGATATCCTAATAATTGGCACTGCGAATGTTTACAGTTTCATTAACCTAAAAATCTCACCTACATTTGGAGTGCCTACGTTAGTACTTTCCACAATCACGTGATCTCCAACCGAATAGTAATAATGCATCCAAAGACGTCACGGAATTCCTTTTTACAACAAGGGATTTCCCAACAAATATCAACACCCGTATTTTACTTCCGGGCTGCACGAATGATCGAAGATAGACACACAAAAACTGAAGAACTCGGTCTGGGTTATTGTTCTCAGATCTGATTAAAATGTATAAAAGTTGTTTGTAAAGACGGACTTGTTTATTCATATTACGTTTTAACTATGAGCATTTTTAAAAGTTTCATTCCATTTTTAAAGTCACTATGTTACATATGTGGTGTGTGTGTGTGTGATTTAGATTTTTAACGTAGCATTAACAATTTTTCAGTCATATCGCTACGATATCTGCAGTGTGGCAGTTTACAGTGATGTCTAGCACTGGGTCATCATGCCGCAGACATGTAGCATGATGTCCCACCAAGTCACATTATCCTGACACAAAGCCGACCAGGCCTATGCTGAGCACCAAGAGAGGCAGCTGTTAGTACCATTTTTGTAAGTCTTTGGTATGACTTGGCCGGGGATCGAACCCACGACCTCCCGCATCCGAGGCGGACACTCTAACCACTAGGCCACCGGAGCGGTCTGTTACATATGTGGAATCATATATGTGTGCGTGTGCGTGTGTGTGTGTGTGTATGCATGCAGGTACATATATATATATATATATATATATATATATATATATATATATATATATATATATATATATATATATATATATATATATATATATATATATATATATATATATATATATATATATATATAATAAACTGACAACGAACAGTACGAAACTAGTATCTAACTAGCCTGAGCGCTTTCGACTCTAATGAGTCTTTTTCAAAGGCATATACAACACATAGACAAGACAAACAAATAAAACAGAAAAACGGACATGTTTGCAAAACTTTACATGGCTTTTTCTACAGGAATTTAACCTTTAACTGTATTGTGTTTCAACTAGTTTATTTCAACTTGTAGCTGAAACTGGAAAATATTTTTTGGAACAAGAAATCGATGAGCATAACTACATCTGTTATTTTATATCAATTTAAGTAAACGCAATTTAAATCCCGTATATTTCATTGGTATAGTAGTCGTTATAGGCTATTAAGCAAATTTAGAAAATTATTTAAAAGAAAATGTGTCGGCTGCAAAAGACAATTGTATTTGTTTTTTTGTGCAATTTTTATGACTCTCTCTCTCTCTCTCTCTCACAATTTTTTTAATACAAAAATCAAATTCAAAATCAGAAATCAAAAATCAAAATTATTTATCCACGCTAACGAGGACTATTCCTATATTCCTTTCAAATGGTTATCGATGTCTAGCACAGGGGTCTCAAGCACAAACCAGCCTGAGGCCACACGAGGGCATTTTCGATGGCCTAAGCGACGCACCACCTTCGTTATCTCTCATGACACCTTTTGACGTCAATCGTTTTGTGGGCCACAAGTTTGAGACGCCTGGTATAGAAGATGATCGACTGCGGTGTTATAGCCCAGATCGAGCGAATATTACAAATATTAAATGAATCCTTTAAATAAAGGACATCTGAGCAGAGGTATTTAATTTAATTCACTCTTTATTGGTTCGTTGGATCATTGATGTTTCAGTCAACAGTTTTATAAGTTAAAAAAAATAATTAATTTGAAGAAAATTGCGTTGGCTCGTTGTATGGAAATAATGTTTCAAAAATTGATTTTTCACTTTCATGTTGTGGATCTTAAATACTTTTTAGAAATGATGTTTTCTCTCGCCTATACATTTAGAATCTGAGGAATGGTTTCCTTCAAGCCGTGCGCTTGACTTATAAAGCTGCGTGTTCACTAGCCGGAACATCAATCTTTGACTGGTCAAAAGCTGTGAATTCAAAACCGGATGAAGCCATTGGGCATATGCACGAGGTAAAACATTGTCTGTTTCAAAAGTGATTTGACAAGAAATAAAGCATTTTCCTCCAGACGTAACAACGCCTCGTCGAAGAACTGCTGAAAGAAGAAATACGCGTGGAAAAACAAGAATGAAAATACAGAAAGACAGAGAAGAAACAACAGCAGTAGCGAGAAGAGCATGAATGGAAGACGGAGACAGATGAGTATGGGTATAAGCTTGCTGTCTCTTAAAAGAGGAGACCATATGTGTTTTGCAGCCAATTATGTACATCGTCCTGAATATTAATAACATCAAAGATCCAAAACGCAAACAACCAAGGTCCTTTTCAGGGTCTCCAATTCTCTTAGAAACTGCGATACTGCTCAATAGATTGTGTATTTGTGTATTTGTGCATATCTTTTACAACGAATCCTCAACCCCTTCCTATCCAGTGTGATAGTATATTGGTGGGTTTAGTGTGTGCGCCTAAACACTCCTTCCCCTCATCTTTGCTAACCAAGGTTCCGATATCTTACCCTATTTACAGTAGGCTAGCGAAGATGTCCTACCCCTGTGTATAATAAAGTTTTCAGTGTAAGTAGTACTAGGTTGGTGTGAAAAATAAGGATAATTTCTTTTTGATCTGCGTGATTCCTCCTGGCGTGTATTCAGTTTTCTCTATACTAAAATTAGGGATGTTTTCCTTCACATCCTCATCTCTACGTTTGACTGCTGTTTCCGTCATTTAAAGCTGCGTTCACTAGTCATGGTATTCATCGTCGATCTTGTAAAGAAATATAACGAAGATACAGTATTGTCGTGTGGGAAACAATGAGAGAGACAATGTCATTAACTGACTTTGGTAAATGGGTCGAATGGAAGAAATGGAGTGTTGTGCCAATAAACGCCACCTGAAGACTGAGTTGCCATGAAGAGAGAAACAATGGAAGAGGAAGTGGGACAGTCAAAAGAGATTGGGCGGAGGAGAGGATACCAAGTGAGCAAGAGGGATGGAAAAGGATTTCCCTACAAAAAGAAAGGCTTGTGTGAGATTTTGACACATACAAATACTGTTCTGTTGGTGAAATAAAATAAAATTATTCAAAAGGACTATTTTAATGCTTGTGACTTAACTATTTCGGCTATATAACCCAAATTCAATCATATAATAATAATACCTATGTGTTCTTTATGGGAGCGCTCTGCCGATATTATGAACTCCTGAGAGAGTGGCGGGTGTAAGGTGAAGTTACATTTGCAACAATCACAGTTGAGAGAATGTTGGTATACCAATAAGTTACCTTCATGTACTGTGTCTGAAATTTTGTTGGAAATTGTACTTGTAAAACCCATACATGATCTAAGCACACAGTTAAGTTCCCTTGTGCTCACAAAATCAACCGGAATTAGTCTAAATTACACTGTCTTTAGCATTATTACAATAGGAAAGATGATGCAGAGCTAGCCGTTTTTTAAAGATGCAGAGCTAGCCGTTTTTTAAAGATGCACATCTGAAGTATGGCTAAGTTGTATATTTTATAACCCATATTACACACATCAATCATTCACCAATACCTAAGATATACAATTTTTTTAAAATCAAAAGCCAGTATAACCAGTGAGAAAATTCGAGGAAATTCCTTTTCTTTAAAAATCTAACCCATAAGAAAATAGGAAACTCTAGAGCGCTGCCTTGGTATATATGTGACTTAATGTCACTTTTTTATCTTCTACCCTTTTCATTGGATAGCATGGATGGAGTACCAATCTTTACAGATCGCTTGCTGGATTGTAAATGTGTGAGTAGTGAATGGGGACACTCTAGGGACTAGGGGACTTCCATGTTAAAAAGGTATATCCACTCTGGGGACTATGTAAAATTTAACATAGGAGAAAAAAATATCCACTCTGGGGACTATGTAATTTAACATGGGAGAAAAAAATATCCATTCTAGGGACAAGGGGAATTTAACATGGGAATAGAGTGTGGGTCTATCTAGGGACAAGGGGAAATGGAACAGGGTCGGGACCCTATTTTAATAGGGTCCCGACCTGATGGGTCTATGGAAAGGGAACAGGTGAAAACTGAAACAGGGAGGGGTCTCTATTTTTTTTAAAAAATAAAAAAATAAAAAAAATAAAAATAAACAAAATAAAAAATAAAAAAATGGGGTAGGCAATTGAAAGTCTATCTCTTTTCGAGAGATTGGAGTGGCCCTGAAAAGGGCCTTTGGGTTTATGTTAATGTATCCATTAATATAAGGGGCACCGCATTGGTCTTCTTCTTGTCCTTAGGCTGCGTCTCACTGTAGGACCGTAAATCAGGACTCTTTTAAGGCATCCTTGTCTTTCTACGTAGATCCTACGTATCCACAGACTGGTGTCTCTCCTATGGACAACTGTCCAGTTGGATCGGACATACATGGGTATGTCCGTCCGGAACATCATCGTTGACACAAGGGTGGAAGAGTGTACGTCGGTCCACATGCTGAGGCGCCGAGAACGGGTGAATCAATGCAGTGAACTGCGCTTATTTATAGGTAGAGGTAGGATTGAAACGGATTGAGTTTGTTGACCAATTCAAACACGCGTTACAAAATTCAGTCAGCCCGCATCCAATCCGGAGAGAGCAGTCTGTGACGTCACGTGGTCTATATAGATTCGCTAGCGCCTGTGTGCAGTCAATCTATGTGACAGTTATTCAACATGACGGAAACTCAGAAAACGATCAACTGGGGTGCACCAGCAGTGGAGACCACCCAAGGGAACCCGGACTTACTTTCAGAAGAGGTGAAATGGGATTTTGTGGATTTTCTTACCTCGCAAGAATTTGTTCCAGAACCTTCGTCTCCTTCATTACCGCACGTGGAGAATTTTAGACAGAGACAGAAAGAAGAATTGGAGAAATTTATACAACAGCAAAAGGAAGCGGAACAAGCTTTTCTCCTACAGCAACAACAGCAAGAAGAAGAGGTAAGAAAAAAAACAAGAAGCAGCAGCAAAGAAACAAGAGTGTGAAAATCAAACGGTCACGGTATTGTTAGACATTTTAGCGGAGTTAAGAAGTCTGAAACAAATGTATCACACTTCTTTATTATGACCGAAGAGAATACGACCTTCCCGAGCTAAACACTCCAACCCTGTGACTAAGCCTACCGTGCCACCCTTTGTGATTTCAACCAAATCATCATCATCATCATCAACAGTACGCAGTCCAGAAGTAGGCCTTGGCCGTGGCAAAGGCTTAAGACAGTGAAAGTTGATTGCTTAAACTCACCCCTACACCAAAAAAGGCCGTTCTCAGGGCCACCCACGTCTCTCGAAAAGAGATAGACTTTCAATTGCCAATGACTAAAAAAAAAACAAAAAAAAAAAAACAACAAACCATTTTACCCCCTATAGTACGTGTTTATGAGTGTGTGAGTGTAGCTTCTTATTTTAAAATCAAAACTCAAACACACTTACCTTTTTATACCTAATTTATTCTTTTATAAATATTTACAATCCAATTCACAATTCACAACATAGCACTTTAAAAAGTTCATAGACTTCTTCTGTCTCATTGTTTAGTCTCTCTGTTTTTTAAATTTCTTCACCGTCACATTCTTTTCCTCCTCTTCCTCCTCACTTTCTTCCCTTCTTTTCTTCTCCTGTTTCTTTTTCTTTACCTGGCTGCTTTCTTCCTCTGAAGAATCCCTCTCTTCTTCTGAAGAATCCCTCTTTTCTTCTGACTCCTCTTGTTTCTTTTTTGGGCAATCTGGAGACCAATGTCCTTTTTCTTGACAATAATAACAGGTATCTTGACTTTTGTCTTTTCTAGCCCCTTTTTTCTTTTTTGACGGTCTGGACACTCTGAAGACCAATGCCCTTTCTTCTGACAGATATAGCAAGTATCTTGACTTTTATTTCGCAAGGAAGGAGAGTAGTCCGTCGGCTGGTCTGAAGAGAATTTTCTAATGACCCCTCGCAAAGCTCTGATGAAATGTTCGATTTGTGTAGTCTCTTCCATCGTTGTGCTCGGTTTGAGAGTGAAATGAATAGTGAAAGGACAAGACACACACCCTTTTATATACGCTGGTCTGCCATGACTATAAATTAGTCTGTGGTGTTTAAACTTTAGTCATTTGACGTTTTGCACTCAAGATGAAACGATCCAATTCTTTTGAGAAGAAAGAAGGAGAAAGTAAGAGGCAGAAACGTGATTTATCGCCTAGTACCAGGGCTGAAGTCTTGGCACAAATTCATGCCAGTGATTTTGAAGAGGACATGAGTGAACCAGAATCCAAACCCTCTAAACAAAGTTCACCACCCTTAGTCAACCCTGAAAAGTACTATTCCATTCGAGAGACGGAAAAGCGCTCCTCTAGAAAATTTAGAACCACGGCTTACAAATACACAGTGAAGTTTAAAGATTTCAAGGCTGAAGTACCGTTAGAGAAAGCAGAAGGGTTCATCACCGGGGTGTGGGATTCTTTGCTCACCACACTCAAGCGACAATGTCAACCCAAAGAAGAAGATCGCTTGAGACTTTCCATACAACACGACGGTTTGAAATCCCCTGTTTGGATCGAGTTTAGCAGCCCTGCAGAATTGACCGCTTCCAAAGTCATGGACAAGATTCAACACGTACAACAATCCAATGACCAGTTTGACATCATCGATGGAAAAGCCACAATGGACATGACCCACGTCTCTCCTCCTCAAGGGACTGGCCGCAAAAAGGTCTTATTGGTGGACAGCCTTCGTAATACCAAAACAAGCCTCGTCCGAATTAACAACCCTCAAGACCAGATGTGTTTAGCCAGGGCTATCGTGGTGGGACGAACCTATGCCAACAAGAACGACACGGCAGAATGGAAAAGAGAATGGGAGAACATCCGAAAATCGAATCGAGCCAAACAACGAAACGAAGCAGAATATCTGTTACAACAAACAGGCCTGTCCAATGGCTCACCCTGTGGCATTCCTGAGATGCAAAAATTGAAAGATACCCTAGCTCCACGCTACACCTTGAAAGTGCACCCTCAAGAAGTGCGTGGGCCTCTGTTGTTTCGAGGCCAAGATTTTAAGGACGGAAAGTACATTCACCTTTATCATCACGATGACCATTTCGATACCATTACCAGTATCACTGGATTCCTGGGATACAAATATTACTGTGAGAAATGTGACCGTGGTTATAATAATCGAGAACAACACAAACATTGTGGATCGAAATGCTCAGGATGTTTGGCCTCTCAACCCTGTCTGGACGAAGGACAAGAACCAGTGCATTGTCCAGCTTGTCAGCGCACGTTTGTCATCCCTGCCTGTTACCAACAACATCTGAAGACGCAAGGTTCACAGAAGAAATGCGCTTGTCAACTGCTGAGATTGTGCCTCACGTGTGGACAAGGCATACGTACCAATAATGCCAAGGCACACGTATATTCAGGAAAGAAAAAATGTCACATTTGTCACCACATCGTGGACATGGAACACCAATGTTACGTGCAAACATACCAACCCCAACCAGAGGAAGATGACGGTCACAAGAAGAAGAAGAAGAAAGGCAATTTCATCTTTTTCGATTTCGAATGCATGCAAGAGACTGGCATTCACATTCCTAATTTCTGCGTGGCTCATCGAGCGTGCGAGAAGTGCATTCAAGAACCTATCTTCAGTTATTGCCCTCACTGCAGCAAAATTCCTGGAGGGCGTGAAAAAATCTTTCGAGGACCAAAGACGCTAGATGATTTTGCCAAATGGGTCTTAGACCCCATCGACAAGACGTGGAGCAAAGAGGACATCGAACGTTACGGAGATTGTCATCGTCATGCCACGGTGATGTCTCACAATTTCTCCGGATACGATGGACAGTTTCTTCTCAGATACTATACGGAACAAGGCACCGAGCGTCCTAAAGTCACTTTGAACGGAGCCAAAATCATTTTCATGCAAGTGGGACAAGTACAGTTTAAAGATTCGATGAGCTACTTGGCCATGCCTTTGAGCCGAATGCCTAAAACATTTGGAATGACAGAAATGGCTAAAGGGTATTTTCCACACTTTTTCAATACCGAAGTCAATCAACACGCCGTTCTACCCCATTTACCTGAGGCTCACTATTACGACCCCGACAACATGCGCACCGAACAACGAGACGCTTTCCACGCTTGGTACCAGGCTCACGACTCCGACTCTTTCGACTTTCAGGAAGAAATGCTAAAGTATCGTCGTTCCGACGTGGACATTTTATGGCGTTGCTGTGGAAAATTTCGAGAACTGTTCATGGAACACGGAGGGGTCGATCCTTTGAAAGAAGCTTGCACCATTGCCATATCGTGTTCCTTAGTGTACCGCCAACGATTCATGCCTGAAAACACCGTGGCTGTCATCAGTCTTAAACGACCAACTATGTCAAACGTCAATACTCGGTCAAAGCCCTACGCTGGTTACATTACTTGTGCGACAAGGAAGACAAGTGGATTCAGCATGCCCGCAACGGAGGGGGCGAAAAGACCATCGGAACGCATTCGGTCGATGGCTGGGACTTAGAAAACCCCAAGATCGTGTATGAGTTTAACGGTTGCTTATTTCACGGATGCCCCGTCTGTTACCCTGATCGTAGCACTAAAAATCAGTTTTTACAACGAACCATGGAAGACTTGTACCAGGACACTTGTCAGCGACGCCTAAAGTTAGAACAGGAAGATACCAAGTGGTGGAAATGTGGGAACACGAGTACGATCACCGTTTGAAAATCGATCCCGAGTTTAAACGCCTCGTGGAAAGCTACCTGTTCATGGACCCCCTGAACCCGAGGGATAGTTTGTACGGAGGAAGGACCAATGCCACCTGTTTGCTGTACCAAGCCGACGAAGAGAAAGGAGAAGAAATCAAATACTTGGACGCGTGTTCGCTGTATCCCTACGTGTGCAAATATTGTCGCTTTCCTGCAGGACAACCGCAATTGTTCACCGAACACATCGACCTGAAAAACATTCGACAATACGAAGGCTTGATCAAGTGCAAAGTTTTGCCTCCCACGAACCTATACCATCCCGTTTTACCTCACCATTGCCAAGGCAAACTGATGTTTCCTTTGTGTCGTACTTGTGCGGAAACGTGCAACCAAGATCAACCTTGTCAGCACACCCAGGAAGAACGGGCCTTGACGGGGACGTGGGTCAGCGTAGAATTGTTCAAAGCTTTGGACATGGGATACCAACTGTTAGAAGTGTACGAAATTTGCCACTTTCCCAAGACACAACAATACCACAAGGGTGACCCCACTCAGAAAGGTATTTTCGCAGACTACGTGGATGCCTTTTTGAAACTGAAGCAAGAAGCCAGTGGCTATCCTTCCTGGTGTCACATTCCCGAAGACCAAAAGACATTCAAAGAGAAATACTGGGCACAAGAAGGCATCACTTTAGATCACATCGAGAAAAACGAAGGCAGGCGATCGTTTTCCAAAGTGATGTTAAATTGCTTGTGGGTTAAATGGTACAACGACCGTGTTTACCCAAGACGGAATATTTGACCGAACCTTCCCTCTACTTCCAGATGATTCACGACAAAACCAAATTCATGAAACACGTGGACGTCGTTCGCGAGGATTTGATCTTAGTGAATTACGAAGAAGATCTGGACTTTGTACAAGCCCACCCCTTTGGAAATGTCATCATTGCGGCTTACGTGACAGCTCATGCTCGCTTAAAATTGTACGAAGCTTTAGAACTGTTAAGGGAACGTGTCCTGTACTTTGACACGGACAGTTGCATTTACATCGATCACCCGAGTCAACAGCACCCTGACATCGAAGGAGACCGTTTAGGAGCCTGGACAGATGAGCACCCCGACGACAAGATTCTGAGTTTCGCCAGTGATGGTCCTAAAAATTACGGTTACGAATACCGGGACAAACAAGGAGAAGTGCACACGACGTGTAAAGTGAAAGGATTGACTCTGAATTATCGTACCAGTCGAGTGGTGAACTTTGGCGTATTGAAAGACGCTTTGCAGTCTAGAGAAGATGAACACTTTAAAGTGACCACCTATCAACCCAACAAGATTGTACGTTTACCCACTCATCACATCGCCAGTCGACCCTTAGAAAAAGTCTATCAAATCGTGTACCAGAAGCGAGTGCGACTTCCCAATCGTTTTACCTTTCCGTATAGACACGTCGGTATTGGTCTGTATATAAAAAGGAACCCTAGGCAAGATCGATAGTTCATTGTGACTACCAAGACCAAGCGAACAAGATGAATACTTTCAGAGAAACACAAAACAAGTTCAGACAGGCACAATTCAAGTTTGGGGCTTCTGAAGTGGAATGCGATTGTGAGCCTTGCGATGGGAACGATGCTGTATGCTGTGACCTTAGCGATGCCGTAAAGCATCATGGGAACTTTGTTCTCACTGCCCCTATCATGGAAAGTGATGCTGTGCGTGTCAAACCTGAGGGATGCGAAAGCGATGCCGCTCGTCCTCTTGGACACTTTACTGGGTTTCGTTTTAAAGGTGAATGTCGACCTTCACGTTTACCTCCCTACGGATGTCATCCAGCCCTGAGCAAACTCCTGTCCATGTCACCCAACCCTCATCGAAACGAACCTGTGAAAGACGAATATTCGTTCCCTGTGCGTTTGTCGGAATACTGCGACTTTGAAAATCGTCTTCAATCGTTCAAAGGAAAATGGCCTAAGTATATGGGAGGCCCGACCGCCGAAAAAGTAGCCAGAGCCGGATTTTTCTACTTGGGCGAAGGAGATAAAGTCAAGTGCTTCAGTTGCGGTGTGTCACTTCACCACTGGGAACCACAAGATTCAGCCTACCTAGAACATGCTCGATGGTCACCGAATTGTCATTATTTACCCTTAGTGGGACCGAGACATTGAAGTAACTTACCATGTCGTTGACGAAGAAGAAGAAATCAGATTGGTTAGGAGTCAAATGTTGGACATCACCGAGACCAGTATTTAAACTTCATTTCAAAAACGATATTGAGTCATTACCTAAAGAACTGCAAGAGAAGAATTACAAGGAAGTTTGGCAGGGGTTTGCCAGAGTGAAATCTCAATGGGTGACTGTAGAACTTTTGTGCCGAGAAATTCACAAGAGGAAAGTGAAAAAAGTCAACCAGTGTGTTAAATTTCTCTGGGTCAAGTGTGCATTCGTCCTATTATATTACTCTAGACCGTTTACATCAAAAGAGTTCAATGAGATTCTTGAACGTTACCCTGAATGGCAGTGGCCAGAAATTACTCACTATGTGGATTACTTTTGCTCTAGGAGAAGATTGTGAATTGTACGGACTGACCTATTCATGGATACTTTACAAGAGAACATTCGTGCTTTGCCTGTGGAGTTGAGAGAACGCATTTACCGAGAGCTGCTCAAAATACAAGTCAAACGTAAAGAACAATTGCATCCGTTACGTCACCAGATCTTTAACCACTGGTACCTGAATGGTATAAGAGGACTGATTCGTCAGAAATTGTTTCAGTGGTCAGACCTTGTTCATCACTTTCAGTTAGTGAATGAACTAAATGTTCGTAATTTTGGTTACTTCGAGATTCACATAGAGCAACGTATTGAGGAAGACGAGTTAAAGGATTACCAACATATTTTACGTGGAATCTGCTTAGCGGAAGAAGAAACATCTAGACAAACTCTGAAGTGTAGGTTACAGTATGCAAGATTTAGATTCCCTACTGGAGAACGAAGATGTCTAGTTAGAAAGTACCTTTATTGCTTACGAAATAAAGAGACTATAAAATCAGGAATCCATGCCACGGCTTATGTCACAAGTGATTGAACAGATTCCGTGGAAGGAACTCAATGACCATATTCAAACCGTGGATCATTACCATCAATTATTACAAGAACTGTATCCATTCAATTTGGGTCGACAAGTGGTGTGTGTCTTAGTGACTTGTTTTCTGGGATTTCGTTTACCAGCCGATTCCTTGTGGACTCCTTACGAACAGTACTTACCACCCCCATGGCCTTAAATGGTCACGAAAGACTCCTTTTGCTCAAAGCCTTGCGTTTTCATCTGGATACTTCTCGACCTCAACAGGACAAAAAAGACTCGTCAACTTTTAGCTACCGAAGACGTGTATGACGATGTGTGTGTAGCTTGTGACTTATACCCCCATTGGACAGATGTCCGTGACTGGAAAAAAAGGGGGTTTTGAGGCCTGGACCCAAGAAGTGGCCCAGTCTGCACGAGAGTTGTTCAAGGAAAAAAGTTACTTTTCAACCTGTGTTAGTGACAGTGCCAGAAGAACCCGTCACCCAGGACAGGACTCTCGTGGACATGTCTGAAAGACCCTTTCGGGAGGACACTTGTGTGACTTTATCCCCTATAGAACTGGTCAGAACATTACCCAAAACATGTTGTACAGACACTTGTGTTTATTCCACGTTGATGGTTATCATACTTAAGCCATTGGCTTTTATGTATTTTTGTCTTTCGTGTTCATGTTTGAAACATTCAATAAACGTGTCCTGAAAAAAGTATATAAACTCTTGTCTTGTTTGTTTTCGTGTCACAAGTGACATTCCTGACACTATGGCTACTTCTGCTGTCTCTGCTCCCTCTTCCACTACTGTCAAAGTCATCGACGAACACTTAGATCGTGCCAGTTGGGAGGCTTTATATCTTCGCCATCCCTTTAACATGCTCATTGCTGGACCTAGCGGTTCAGGCAAAACCGAATTCGTCAAACGTTTGATCGAACATAAACATCATTTGATCGATCGACCACCTCAACGCATCGTGTGATGTTACAAAGAGTGGCAGTCGGCGTACAGCCTCTTGCGAGAAAGTCAAGGCGATTTCATCGTGTTTGTGGAAGGCATTCCTAAAGAAGACGATGGCATCGTCTCTGAATCCCGTCAAACCCATTTGGTCATTTTCGACGACATGTTAGGGGAAGACGAAGAAGAAATTAAACTGTGGTTCACGCGCAAAGGGCATCACCGTAATGCCAGTGTCGTTTACATCACCCAAAATTTGTTTCAACAAAGTAAAGCCCATCGCACCATCAGTCTCAATGCACATTATGTGGTCTTGTTTAAAAGCCCTCGAGATAAATCGCAAGTGCAAGTCTTAGCCAAACAGTTAGGGACGCCTTGGTTGACTCAGGCGTACGACGATGCCGCTCAAACTCCACACGCCCATTTACTCGTCGATTTGAAACCTACGACCCCTGATGATTTGCGATTTCGTACCCACTTGTTTCACCACTGGGGCCAAGACGGAGGGCCTGTCCTGTACACGTCTCCGTCCTCGACTTAATTTCATTCCACAAAAAAAAATCTATAAAAACCTCAGACACTTTTCGTCTGTCTCACACATTTTGAACATGACGTCCCTTCAGTCGCATCTTCCCGTCTAATTGATTCGTGCCTTGTATGGCATCAGTCGAGAAAAAAATCCACAAACACGACCTCGTGTCTTAGAAGCTAGTCTCAAAGAAGTCTTACGATGGTTCACGGTGACAGCACGTCTATTACTACTAGGGATCATTCAGATTCCTCATCAAACCAAACGCTTTTTTGATCGAAACAAAGTCGCTTTGACCCAACTTACCCATTCTCGCATCGACACTCAAACCAAAAAACAAATCATTTTGAAACCTGGAGGGAGCGGTACTCTAGGAGGGGTCATCATTCGCTCTCTCTTAAGATGGGATCCTAATGCCCCCAAAGTTCTCCCCAAGAAAAAAGTCAAACGAAGCTCCAAGAAGAAGAAAAAGACCAGGTCCCCAAGGAGACCCGCGTCTCCAAGAACTTCTCCAGTGGAGGGACCCTCCTCGTACCAGACACCACCCCGGAAAAAGAAAAGAAGCCCCCAGAAAAAGAAACAGAGAAAAAGTCCCCAGAAAAAGAAAAGGCCACAGAAGAAAACTAGTCGCAAGAGAGGCACTTCGGCCGGGACGCAACCTTACACTCGCAAACCACGACCTGCCACGGCGGTGACCGCGTCTCCGGTAGCCTCAGGTTCATTCACTTCTCCGTTGATGTCACCAAGAACTGAAGAGTACTTGGAGACGTTGATCACACCAAGAACTTCTCCCTTGATGACCCCAAGAACTTCTTCAGTGGCAGGACCCTCCAATTTAGTGGCAGTGGCCGCTGCTCACAAAGTACCTGCTCCCAAAATCAAAGTCCAAGAAAGATCGGGCATGTTACAAAGTTTACTGAATTTGTCCAAGCAAGAACTGGCTCGATTTAGTCCGTTACGTACCCCTGCACGACGTGTCATGCCTGTCCTGAAGTTAATACGACGTAAAGACAATCAGTGGCGACGCGTTCCAGTATAAAAAAGGTGTGTGACCGAGTAAGGGTATCAGTGTTTTGGTGCTCCTGAAGATGTCACCCTCCAGAAAACATCCCTCTTCTAAACAACCCCAAGGAAAGAAAAGGAAAGGACTACCTCCACGTTTAGTCAAACATGGGGACATGTTATCTGTCCTGCCCAAAGCTTCTCCACCCCTACGAAAAAAACTCATTCAATCAGCTTCCAAAGAGGTCATCGATACCGTGCGCGAATGTTCTTTGAACGTGTTGAAAGGCACGATCCCTTTGTCCAAACACCAGAAACAATGCTTAGGCAAACATCGTCACGTTCTTCGCCAAATGGTTAAAAAAAAATTCCCATTCGTCAAAAGAAGAAGATGTTGGTCCAGCGTGGAGGCATTTTACCCCTCTTGTTAGGCCCATTGCTGAAAGGAGTCTTGGGAACCATGTTGGGAGGACTGGTGGGAGCAAGATAAAAAAGCCCTCTGAAGTCCCAAGATCTCAGAATCGACCCTTGACAACCCCATGGAAGGACGAAAACTAGTTTTAGTGCCTTACAAACGATGGATGGAATACCATCGTTGGCAAAAACAACGCACCCCGCATTTACCTCCTAATCCCCATTTGAGCGAAATGTTCCAGTTACAACACGAATTGCAGTCCTTGATGGATCGCCAAGATTTGTCCGAAACAGAAAAATCGCAAAAGTACGGTCAACTCTTGCAACGACTGCAACTCTTTCACCAGAAAGCCTCAAACGAAACAGCTCTTCCCACTCTGAAAGATTTTAACACCTTGATGAAAAGTCCAGCACCATCACCAGTACCACCACCACCACTACCAGTGACCAAGACAGAAAAAGGAGCAGAAGAAGAAGGGTTTCAAACTCCACCAGAAAAAGTACGCAAGTTAACAACACCACCTACCTCCAGAATTGGATGGATTAAAAAGATGATGACCACCCCTTCTTCGTCACAAGAGAAAAAGAAAGTGAAGACAGAAGTGAAGACAGAAGTGAAACAAGATCCGATATCCCCTGTTCCGACATCCTCCTCTGCGACACCTATTGCTAGTCGCACACGCAAAGCATTGCAATCCAAGAAAGTACCCCAAGAGAAAAAGAGTAGCATCTTCCAAGAGTGGGTGCCTTATTAACACACAAACAAAAAATGGAAAAAGTGTTAGCCAGCATTTACTACGATCCCTCCCATCCTGCAGGTTACGCAGGAGTTCAAAAATTGTATCGTGCTGCCAAAACTCGACTGAAAAGTCTCCGTTTACCTCAAGTGCAATGATGGTTACAAGAACAAGCTACCTACACTTTAAACAAACCCATTCGACGCAAGTTTTACAGAAGTCGCACCCAAGTGGAAGACATCGATCATCAATGGCAAGCCGATTTAGCCGATGTCTCTCATTTGGCCAGCTACAATCGCGGCTACAAATATTTGTTTTGTGTCATCGACGTCTTTCCAAATTTGCCTGGGTCGTACCCTTGAATTCCAAATCGAGCAGTGAGTTAATGCGAGCCCTGCAACGAGTGTTGAAACAAAGTGGTCGTCACCCTCTTCGATGGCAAACGGACAAAGGCACCGAATTTCTGAACCATGCTTTCCAAAAAGAATTAAAGAAACGTGACATTCATTTTTTTACCACCGAGAATCCTGAAACCAAAGCCAGCATCGTGGAACGTTTTCAACGCAATTTGGAAGAACGCATGTGGAAATATTTTACGCATCACCACACTCTGAAGTACATCGACATCTTACCGCACCTGGTGCAAGCATACAACCAATCTTACCATCGAAGCATTGGACGTGCCCCGCAAGAAGTGACTCCCGAGAACGAAGTGCTGGTGTTTGAGCGCCTGTTTGGTACGTCCCCGACGAGGGCTGTCCCCAAGAAAAGTGGAGTGCTGGGCGTAGGAGATTGGGTACGCATTGGCAAAACCAAACTCACTTTCGACAAAGGTTACTTACCTAACTGGACGACCGAATTGTTTCGTGTCACTGGACGAGTGCATGGCCGTCATCCTGCCGTCTATAAATTGGAAGACATGAACGGAGAAGTGCTCAAAGGAATGTTTTATTTGCCCGAGCTACAACGTGTCACCAAAAAAGAAGACGACGTGTACGACATCGAAAGCTTTCTCGAACGTAGAACCCGTAAAGTGGGTAAACGCCGTGTTAAAGAAGTCAAAGTACGTTGGAAAGGATATCCACCCAGTTTTGATTCTTGGATCGACGCTTCGCAAGTCATTGACTATAAAAAGAAGTGACCATCATGCCCTTTCACACAGACGCAGCTACGTCGACCACTCCTTCACCCAATTCTTCTCTGCAAGATTTACAGAAACAACCCTTGTGGGTGTGGTGTGGAGAACGTGTGCCTAAAACGCAAATCATCTTTTTCTGCCAAATCTTCGTGGTGTACTGTGTCATTGGTGCAGCCATTGCCAATTTGAGTTTGTAACAAGGAGACAAACAATTGTGGACCATTTTATTGAGCAGTTGCATCGGTTACCTGCTTCCCAATCCCTCCCTGAAATTCTCTTCCAACGGGAACAACGGGAACCTTGTGTCCAGTGCCAGTGTCAGTCACCACTCCAATAACAACAACAAACCTATTTTGGGCGGAGACACGCCTCTGACGTCCAGTAACCCCTCGGACAGCCACAGAACTCTGGAATTATGTGTCACCAAAACCAATTTTACTTAACCTTACCCAGTGACAGTTCCATGGATGTGTTTCCCAAGAACACGTTGTGCTGTTACACGGCCAAATTACCTCAGACCATCCCATTAGATCACGAAGCCCATTGGGAAGTGGCTTTAGTGGAAATCATTCACCCAACCCAAGTCCTCAATGTCCTTCCGAATCAAAATAAATTTGATGTGGAAGTTCATGACGAACAATTGCAACAGTACTTGGATACCTATGGCAATGATTACAAGAAAACCCCTGGCACAAAAATCAAAAGTACACCACCTATCACTTGTTCGTTCCCCCAGGCTATTATTTTAGTGGTCAACATTTGGTGAGCACCATAACCTCCAGGTTTAATGTCGTGTTTCTGAAAGCTTTGGAAAGTGTCAAAAAAAGTGTCACCATGGAATACCACAAAGCAGCTCGTCGCTTCTTGATGAAATTTGACGGGAGTAAAATCGTGTCCATTTTATTTTGTCCTGAATTGTTTGACATGTTGGGCGGAGACATGGACATGAGAATGGCCATGCTCAAGAAAAACGAATTGCCAATCATTTACAACAACGAGTCTTTTAGCAAGTTATTTCGTACCCCGGTAGAATTGAACCAAGGACTGAATTTGATGTTTGTGTACTCCGATGTGGTGGAGTACAACGTGGTGGGACACACCTCCGTACCGTTACTGCGTGTCATTCCTTTCAAAGTGGATTCTGCCACGAGCGCTGACGAGGAAGGTGGAAACACTTACCACGTCCACCGCGAATCGCGAATTTGTACATCCTCACTATTTGCCTGTCAGTAAGTCTTATTTGGACACGGTCAACATTGCTATAAAAGGAGGTCTGGGACAAAATATTCCATTCACCAAAGGAAAAGTCACGGTGAAACTCCATTTTCGAAAACGGTTCTCTCACGACTCGTAAGTCATGTATCCAGTGTACCGAGGGGTTTCTCGACAGCGAGGACACGGTTTAGGAGATATGTTAAAATCGGCCTTTCGTTCGGTGGCCCCCGTGTTGAAACCGATGGTGACACGCGGATTACACGCCTTGAAAGATGCGGCATTGAGACAAGGCAAAGAATTTCTCCAAAATGTCATCATCGACAAACAAAACCCAAAAGAAGCCTTCATGAGGGCAGGCAAAAATGTCTTGCTGCAAACGGGTAAAGACCTTTTGGGCCGACGAGACACACCTATAAATGCCCTGCACGCTAGCGAGTCAAGCATTCAGCGAGGACAAGGCAGAAAGAGACGACGAAGAAAACACCCTTTCATCAGACTTCACACGTCTAAAGCTAGAAAGACAAAGAAAAGAAGAACCGTCCGAGACTTAGACGTTTTCGATTATTGAGACAGAGAAAAATGATGCACCGAGAGTCTTGCGCTTGTTCCAAGTCGGAACTGGATCTGTTTGCCATGCCCCCCACCATGATGACCATGCAAGAATCCCAGTGGGTGGAATTTCATCCCGTTTCCTCTTTGACGGATTCCGCTCCCATCGAGTTTGAAATCAAAGGACAACCCGAAGATTACATTGATCTGAATAGCAGTTACCTGTATTTGAAAGTCAAAGTGATCAAAACGGACAACACCAATCCAGGAGGCGATGCTAGAGTAGCTCCTGTCAACAATTTTATGCATTTCTTGTTCAGCGAAGTGGACTTGTACTTGAATAACAAACTGGTCAGCAGCAGCATGGATACTTACCCATATCGTGCCTACCTGGAAAATCTCTTGACGTACGGAAAAGAAGCCAAGATATACTCATCTGGATGCTTGCGTGGTATGGAAACCTGACACGGCAGGTGTAGCCACGTTTAGTGACACAGTCCTGACAGAAGATGACAATCCTCACTATGTGGGGTTTAACGACCGTCGTAAGAAAATCCTGCAAGGGCGAAGTTTAGAACTGATGGATCGTTTGCATTTGGACATGTGGTTACAAGAAAAGTATTTGCTGAACGGGGTGGATATCTGTCTGAGACTGAATCGTAGCAGTACCGCTTTCCATTTGATGGCCCATGCCAATGAATACAAAACTATCAATCAAGAAGCCCGACTTTACGTGCGTCGTGTGGAAGTGTTACCTAAAGTGGGAAACGAAGTCAGTCAGACGTTGAGCAGAACGGCTGCCAAGTATCCGATACGACGCGTAGAAGTGAAAACGTTCACCATTCCCGCTGGACAGCGATCTATGATCGAAGATCATCTGTTCCAAGGACAATTACCCAAACGTTTGATTGTTGGTATCGTCAGGAATTCAGCCTTCAACGGAACCCACGATCAAAATCCTTTTGAGTTCCAACATTACAGTGTGTCAGTCGCGACGGCAAGACCTTGTGTACCCGACCCTTTGAGCCCAACTTTGGTGTCGCGAAGAATTATTTGAGATCGTACTTGTCCCTGTACGAAGCCACGGGACAGTTAGGAACCAACACCAGTCACGGTATTTCGTACGACGATTATGCAGGAGGCTATGCTTTGTGGGGTTTTGATTTCACTCCAGACCAAGGCAGCGACGAGGGACATTTCCACCCTATAAAATCCGGTCAGATTCGTGTGGAACTTCAGTTTGCAAATCCACCTCCAGATCACACAGTGAACTGCTCCTGTACGCAGAATTTGACAATACCATAGAAATCAACAGTTTGAGAGAAGTCATTCTAGATTATTAGAAGCCATGGAAGACTGTTATCCCTCTTTGCCTAGTGGAGAAACTTTGGAGATGGAATGTGAGGAGACCGGTGAAGAAGAAGAATCCCAAGACGAAGAAGTTATCATGATGAAGTCAAGATGGCCAGAACAAGAAGCCCATTTAGTCTCCTGTTTTGCCAAACACTTGGTCGAAAAAATGACGGAATTGATCAAGAAAGATTGCTATGGATGTCAAAACGATCATCCCAGTCAAATTCAACACGATAAATGCCTGATGCTGAGTCAAGAAGAAAAATTGAACGAGTATCTGGACGAAGTTTGGAGTCTCATCTCGGACGAAGTCATGTTGCATCAGTGGTATAAAGACTTGCGTGAACATTCTTGTCCACCATTAACCACTCAAGAGATCCATCGTATCGAAACTCTTCTGAATCAGAGTGGGGAGACGAAGCTAAACGCCTTTTACTTGTCAGACATTTTCAAGCAAAAAGTCAGGATCGAATTGATCACTTATCATTACCTGTGAAGAAGAAGAAGAAAAAAACCCACACAAAACATGGATACTTGGGAACTTTATTACCTTTTGAACCACAGCTCGTACACGGCTTCTTGGAATCCTGTCGTCTGTGCTAAAGATGAACTCCCTCATCGTAAACCTCAAGACCATCTAGCTTATGTGATCAACACGGACGACAGTCATCTCCCAGGAACTCACTGGGTAGCCGTCTACTTTCCTGAAGAAGGATGTGTGGAATATTTCGATTCGTATGGATTGCCCCCTTTGGAAGACGATATCATTGACTTTATGAGAAGAAATGCTCAGACCACCCGATTCAATAATGTGAAATTACAAGGCACAGATTCCTTGGTGTGTGGACAATATTGTGTGTATTTTCTGCATCATCGCAGCCTGGGTTATTCCTTAGAACATTTAGTGACTCATTTTGATCCTCGTTCTTTTTCTAGAAACGATGTGAAAGTAGATCAATGGTTTTGTGACCATTATGCTTATCTTTTGTCTCAAGCTAGGAAACGTAGTGTCCATCAATGGCCTAATGACTTCCAACAGTGGAAATCACAATTTCATTCACAACGTTGACAGCCCTGTCCAAAATAATGTGTGAGTTGCAAAAAAAAAAAATGTTTGTCATTTGAAAAAATGTTTGATGTTATATTGTTGGATTATTGTTAAAAATGTTAGAGTTGTTTGTTAGTGTTAAGTGATTTTGAATAAAAAAATGTTGTGTTTTGAAAAAATGCCTTTGTCTTTTGTTTGGCTATAGGAATTTTGATTCATGCTCTTTGACTTCTTACTATCTCTCTCATGACACTCATTGAACCGTCCGACTCGAAAACCGTGTGGGGATGTTTTCCTTCAGGTCCGCGCTTTGACTTTAAAAACCGAGGTAGTTTCCAGTCTAACCATCCATTGTTGACTCATCCTCCTACGAAGATGTGCTCCAAACTAGCTAAGCTAAACGAAGCCTACGTGAATTTGCATAGGGTCAGACACAGTCTGATACCGAAGCCAGAAGAGACAGAGAATGTGAGAATGTTAAAAGTCATTGAAGACCTGATAGAAGAGCTCTTCAGAGAAGAAGTGAACAGGGAAAAAGAAGAATGGACAGAGAAGTACAGACTTCAGAGCAGCAGAGAGAGCAGCAACAGCAGCAACAACAGGAGCAGCAGCATGAACCTGACAGAGGCTTTGTCGATTGTCGTATCGACACCAAAGAGTTCTTCTTCTCTTTCCGAAGAAGCAGACCTATCGTCAGAAAGTCTATCCTCAGAGAACGTCGCATTCTTAGAAACTAAAAGATTGCCATAGCAAACAAAAAAAAAAAAAACAGCCCTTTTCAGGGCTACCCAATACTCTAGAAAAGAAATAACAATTGATTTGCCAATGTATGTATGTAGAGCAGTGTGAATATAAACACTGACTCTTTTGTGGTGTGAGTGTATGTGTTGGTGTGGATAGTAGATAATGATAGTGTTTTTTTTTTGCTGTTTGAGGTGTGTAGAGAGTAGATTTGGGGTTTGATTGGATTGCTTTGCGTATGTGGATAGTATATTGAAGTGAGTAATGAAAATTTTTAAATTAGTAATGGATAGTAAAAAAGTGAGTGAGTGTTTCTTTTAGGTCCGCGCGTTGTTTGGTCATGATCTAGGTAAGATCAATTTTGTTTTAGGGGATGTTTTCCTTCACGTCCGCGCTTTTAGTATAAATTGAAAATCGCTCGGCAGTCTAGCTACCTTTGTTGATTGATCAAGAGAATGAACACCAGACTAGCAAAACTGCTTGAACTTCATGTACACCTGGAATATGCCAGGCGTATAGTGAATGAGCTGGCTGCAGAGGCCATAGTAGAAGAGGGAAGAATGAAAGAGGAGGAGAGAAGAAACAAAGAAGAGGAGGAGAGAAGAAAGAAAGAAGAGGAAGAAAAGGAGAGAGGAAATTTCAGAATTCCAGAGACAGAAGATTGGGATTCTGAAGCCACTTATCCCGCCTCTGCTCTCCCCACAAAAAGAGTGAAAGGAGACTCGGGAAGAAGATGTGTGTGTGGTGCCAGGCCTGGAAGGTGCCATCATTAACCAGGTGTCAATGGAGTTCAAAAAACAAACAGCCCTTTTCAGGGCTACCCAATACTCTAGAAAAGAAATAGTAATCGATTTGCCAATGTGTGTATGTAGATTAGTGTGAATATAAACACTGACTCTTTTTTCTTGTGTGTGTGTGTGTGTGTGTGTGTGTGTGTGTTTATTTGTAAGCGGTCATGTAGGTTTGTGTGGATAGTAGATTATTGGGTTTCATTATAATGCTTTGCGTATGTGGATAGTAGATTTGGGGTTTGTTAATTGCTGCTTCACTTATGTGGATAGTAGATCATATGAAATGAGAAAAGTAGTGGATGTTTTCCTTCACGTCCGCACGTTTTAAGTGACGATCTAGGTAATATAACTTTTGTCTTAGGGGGATGTTTTCCATCACGTCCGCGCTTTTCGTATAAGAACCCATAGTATTCGTCGTTCAAACCATTCTACAGAGAATAAAAAAGAAGATGGCTTCAAACCAACTTGATAAAATGAAAACATTGCAAGACGTCCTGGACCATTTGGGTATGATGGAGCAAATGTTAGTGAGGCTAAACGAGGATCACTATTCTTATAGTTCCCATCGAGTGAAGATGGAGATCAACAATTTAAGAAAAGTAAAGGACATGATCAGTGCTCTGATGAAAGAAATAAAGGAGGAGAAGGAGGATGAAGAGGAAAGGATAAGGATGAGAGAATGGAACGAAAAAATTGAAAATGAAGAAGAAAATACAAGAGGAAGAAAGAAGAGGAGGAGAAGCAGAAAGAAGAAAAAAAGAAGAAAAAGGAGGAACAAAAGAAAGAAAAGAAGAGAAAAAGTGTAGGACAGAAAATAAGAAGCTGATGGAGAAATAGAAGAAATTAGAAGAAGAAAACCAAAGGCCCTTTTCAGGGCCACTCCAATCTCTCGAAAAGAGATAGACTTTCAATTGCCTACCCCATTTTTTTTTTTTCATTTTTAAAAATAAAAAAATAGAGACCCCTCCCTGTTTCAGTTTTCATCTGTTCCCTTTCCATAGACCCATCAGGTCGGGACCGTATTAAAATAGGGTCCCGACCCTGTTCCATTTCCCCTTGTCCCTAGATAGACCCACACTCTATTCCCATGTTAAATTCCCCTTGTCCCTAGAATGGATATTTTTTTTTCTCCCATGTTAAATTACATAGTCCCCAGAGTGGATATTTTTTTCTCCTATGTTAAATTTTACATAGTCCCCAGAGTGGATATACCTTTTTAACATGGAAGTCCACTAGTCCCTAGGGTGTCCCCATTCACTACTTGTGTGTTGTGTGTGTGTTTGTGTGTGTGTGTGTGTGGGGGGGATATAGTAAAGTGTATTGGATAGTAGATCACTAGATGTTGGATATTATATGTATTTTTAAAATTATGTTGCCCCCTTTCCATTCATATTTGTCAACAAGGATGCGTAGTGTTTGATTCCAATTGTCTCCATGTTGTCCCATCTCTCTCTCTCTCTCTCTCTCTCTCGACTTCCAGCGACAATGGGAAATACAATGTCAAATTCCGTAATGTTAACTTCCATATATCGGCCCATACGTTAAATTTTACGGGCGTAATGCTAAGGTCTCACTGGATAGTTTTGTATTTTGACACCTCTCTAAATGTTAAGGTAAAAGGCATGAACCTAATTATCATAAGCCTAGCATTTATAGATTCACACAGAAGCTAAATCCCTAATGTGGTTTAGATTTACTTTGAGTTAGGCTTGAAAATGGGTTGGCTTGTTTGGTGACTGCCTGTCATAGTTAGAGGAGCACTGGAGAGCAAATGTGTAACTTGGCCTGCAAATGAACAGCTGACTTGGCTTAGGTATTCATTTATGTCTGCTACAGAGGTAAATATCTGAAAATCGAGATGGTTGAGAGGTGATGAAAATTATGTTAATTTTTTTTAGTACTAGTTAACTTTATTCATGCATAAGGCACGTACTGATTATTTTAGCTGCCTTGTCACAGGAAAACATTCAAAATAGCTCTTTGCTGTCAAAAATGAATGTAAAAAAGAGGGGTTGGTGGCAGTGTTGGTTCAGTATAAAAGCCACCGCTTGTATCAGGAATTAACCAGATTGGCGCAGTCAAAATCTCACACGAGAGCTTTCAACAAAAATCATTAGTTTGTTGTTTTGTTTTTTTCTCAGTGTAAACTTAGTCTCATTTTTCTGCAATAGATCATTATCATATGAAAATTCACCAAATAAACTGTCCAGTGAGACCTAATTTCAGAATGTCCACAATTTTCCCAACATTACTAATTGCCGTTACTGCTGCAGATGATGTTCAATGTTCTCGTCTGCACATAAGCTTTCTGTCCGCACCTTTTATTTCTTCCAGAAGTTGTCGTCTTCGTCTTCGTCATGTTCTTTTTTCTTTTCATCCAGTGTGGTTTCCCCTTTGTTTATTTTCGACTTCTGTCTTTTCTTTGGAGATTATTTGACCCAAGTTATGGCTCCTGTAGTCTTCGTCTTTATTTTGTTTTTTGTTTAGCCGCACTGGGATCCTATCATAGAACTGAATGGCCGCTACTAGAAATTGACCTACAGCTGGTTCAAGACAATTTATTTCATATGCAGAGAGGCTCAGATCCTCGAGTTGTGTGAATATTGCCTTTTGCTCTCCTAAAAAGCACAATGTTTATTTAGGAATGTGAATGGCTACTTGCAGCAATTTGCATGTCGTCCAAGTAAACTAGAGAGACAAGCTACCGACAAATGTGAAGCACGTATGTATCATTTACAGACCGTCATGTTCAGCCCAATCGTGAAACAATTCCGTGAGAAATTTAAAATAATCGGGTAATTCGGTTTCAAAGCGACCAGTATATATGCGTATGCCAAACGATTTGCATCATCGCTTATAATTAGTAATAGCTATCACAGTTTCTTAACCAACATTTGCAACTGAGTTTGGACGCCGGCATTTTTAAACAAGATCAGGTAATATGCGCTGAGACTAATGGTGCAATGTGCTCCATTCTTTGAATAAAATCTGCATTATATAAATGACACTTGCAAATGAGGTGATATCCTTTTACGTGAAAACTACGGTTTGATATTTTTCTCAGCCGATATCAAATGAAACTGCTCTACCTTGTCATGAACCCACTGCATTAAAGGGTTTGTAAATTAGTGAGAAAATTACGATCTCAGCGAAAATCTGGTGCAAGTATTATAGTAGACTTCGCCTCAGTCTATAAATAATTTGCAATGGTGTATATAAGGTATATATTTCTCATGCCTCTCAGGTCTTTTTAATGTTAAAATAGACACTTTACAGATAAATCTGGAGCTCCCGCGGTATTCAGATTACCAAAAATATATTGTATTACAGTTTAACTACTGAGGGAGCTTTGTATCCCGTTTTATCATATTAACATATATCTAATAGAATACTTAGCTATTAAAACTCTAAAGTTTTTATGCTGACTAATATAAATCATTATTTTAATGTTAGACATTTAAACAGTTTAACACTATAGTGAATGATAAAAGAATGGAACAGATTCCAGCATCAATGGCTTTATTATTATAAGCTGATGTTGCTTAAAATTGGAGAAAGCATATGATAGAAGAGACATCCCAGTACGAGGTCAACAGTAACGTCAAACCTATTCTTGAACGTGATTCTTTGATACAACGAAATTGTGCAAACTTGTACTTGCTGTGGATGATATTTTTGAGGAATTTGCGATCTGTTTGGTGGTCTTGTGTGTTTACTAAACAAGATTACCATCAAGCTAAGAGGAGATGCAGAACCATTTGTTGAAGCACGCAGAAAAGTCCCTTTGGCGCACACACGTAGGGGCAATGGGGGTACTTGTCCTATCCCTTCCCCTCTCACGATTTCACCTCTAAACATGTATTGTTTAAGAGCTGTCCACTAAACGTTTGTTCCCCTCCACACATAAAAGAAATAATTATGCGGAGGCCCCTGTCTAAATATTATCAAGAACGTTGAAAAACCCACTGAATGGGCTTAACCGCGTGTAAGTACATACGTCAAGCCGAAATTGAAGGATTTGCCTAGATCAACGGAATCTCAATAAAGCGTTTCGAAGAGAGCATTTCAAACTTCAAACACGTTAATAAATTATGTCACGCTTTGCTTGAGCAAACGTGATAACAAAATTAGATGCTGTAAGTCAATTTTTTTTGGTGCAGATTCATGTTCTTAAGGAGAGTTCTAAATTATGCATCTTTATTGCTTCTTCAAGTCAAAGCGGATATCGTTGCTTATGACTACGTTCTTGGAGTATCAAGTGCCCCATAAGTTTATCACAAAACAATTTATACAATATTTGAAAACGTGGAATGAACTGATGCTTCAGTGGGTGGTATCACTATTTCTGGAAACGACATTATGGATCATGATTTTCGCCTACGACGAGTGTTGGACAAAGTCAAAAAGATCAAACAGAAGCTACAGAAGAAAGAAGAAAAAAACGCAGTGTCCCCGAAACCACATTGTTATGCGATGCTGTATCATAAGATGACATTCAGCCAGATCAGCGAAAAATAGAAGCCAAACAAGGCGTGTATGGAGATGCCAACATGCCAAAGGGCATGCAACGGTTTCTTGGGATAATGCATTAACTACATGGCAAGATCGTTGCCTGATCTATCCCTGTTAGGTCGTCCATTTCTACTCAGACCTGTATGTACGTGTGTGGGTGGCTGGTTCTCGCGTGGGGGGAGGGTGTGTGCGTGTGAGTGTTTTGGACATATAAACTTACCATAAGCCACTGCTCGCAATATTTTCCAAGGGATTAAATAAGTGTCCAAGAAGAAGTTCAGAAGTATGATCTTCATTTTATTTATGCGTCTGAAAAATATATGTTTACGGCTGGTACACTGCCAGTTGAAAAATTCGAGTGTTCAACAGAATTTCAGCTGTGCTAGAACTTCAGAGATGAACTTTCCGTGATTAATGACATTACTTTCAAAGTAACTCATACCATACAAAGTGAAAACATTCTCGTCCAAATCCATGCAGTCACATGGAAATGGAAAAATGCAAAACGACAGCTCAAAAAGTTTTATTTTTTTGCCAGGTTTGAGTCAGGATGTGAACATAGTGAACAGTTATGGCTTGTCAAGGATATCAACATAATCAAGTGTTTGAATCGTTTAGTTAGGTCACATAATTTCCAAGCAATACCATAGCAGAAAGGTTCAACTAATTTAATTTAAGAAAGACTACACGTTCATAGTGGACGCTTACTCATACTCATACTACCTAGAATATGTAAGCCTTTCAAGCCAATCCACTCCAAAAGTTATTAAAGCTATAAAAATTATCCTCTCAAGACAACGTGTACATAAAATAATGGGTGATAACGGATCCGTGTTACAGCGTTACGACTCTATGGTCTTAAATTAAGTAACAGAAAAGAGAGAAAACCATAAAGTTTTGTGAAATTCAATAAATAATTTATTTACCTGGAATACAAAGACAAAAGTTAAAAAGATCTTTTAAAGATATTCTTCATCTCTCCCTCTTTTTCTGTCTCTCCCTCCCTACCAGAATTAATCTTCAAATGTGTATGAGAAAGACCATTTGTATACATTTATGTAACTAATAAGAATGTGTCATCAAGAATGAACCTGAAACAACAACAAAAGGAGGGCTTCAAATATTAACTTTCAAATAATTAGTTTCCCACATGAATCGTGTAAAGCTTCAGTGATTTGATTTACATGACCTGTTGCTATGCGATATTTTGTGTCTCCCATACAGTATCGAATACTTTTTACCCTTAAAGACACAGTACATAATTGTTTTACGAATACATATAGTAATACAGTTGTTTAAGTCATCGCAGTCATAACCTTGTCTGAAAAACGACGGAGAAATCAAACATTGATTAGTATCGATTGCAAAACGAAATTAAGTGACAATCGAAATTAGTGTGTAAGCTGACCAACTCACACAAATTCACATCTCAATACAGAAATAAACAAAAATAGAAACCAAAAATCCTTTCAAGTAAACTCACAATCAATAAAATATGTTGTTTAATAATGTCACACTCTGAAATCTGTTGGACCAGTTTGTACTATTTCTACAGCTACCCACACGCCAGCTATATTGACTGTAATCAGTCAGTATAAGAAACGTTTTAACGAAAATAAAAATCCCTTAATTTTCGTATAAAGCCAGACATTACTTTGACAAACTACAAAAATTTAAACTTTATATGTACAATCTAAATTTGCAAACGGTCGCGGGGCTAAATGTATAATGCTAATTGTATAAGTAATTTTGTAGAAGTAGTAATACAGCCGTTAATCACAATGACTCAGAATTGAGAAAAAATTCGTGCTTGTCGAACGTTTTGCCTTAAAAATATATAAAATAAAGAAAATATACGTGAGTAGATACAAGGATATATTTCACTCGTGAACTGACAAAATTTTGTATGATAGTTTTCAAAACAGACAAATATTATTTTTAACATACATACATACATACATACAAACATATATATATATATATATATATATATATATATATATATATATATATATATATATATATATATATATATATATATATATATATATATATAATTAGTTATTAAATATTATATTTTTAAAAAAAGACTTCTGAAAAAAGTATTACATAATTTATTTATGCATAGACAATGTTGTTGTTGCTATGTCTACATAGCACAGGTAAAGTACCTGAAGTTATGTGCCAAATTTGTGGAAAACATGCCTTCCGGTTAATGAAGAATAAATTAAGTCCCAACTAAAGAAAAACATTACTCATACTTTGGTTGCGGCTCTTGAGACCCGCACTATTTTTTGACTAAATCATCATTCACAGGTTTTGGTGGCACTGGTTCAAATGAATTGTAAACATATTTTTATATTTTTTACTTTAGTGCCAACACACCTGTACACTATTTAATGGTGAAACAATTGTCTGGTCACAAGGCCAAAGCATACTCCTGAACAATCTAGGTAGGCTTTCTGGAAATAAATTCCACAATTTAAAAAAAAATAAATCATAAATATAGAAAACACTGCCATTATTGTCTGTTTGTTCTGAAATAATGGTTTTTGAAGTGAGCCAGATATTTCTTCATCAAATAAATTCTAAACGTTTCTTTTAACCATCATAGCTGAAGTTCTGAAACCTATTCATGCCGTGCCATGATTTGAAAAGTATCATTCCTTTGGTTGAAGAGGACAAAACATGTCAGAAACTGGCTGTCTACTTAATCAAAGATGAAATTCATACTGAATTTACCAAATTTATAAGCCCACATTATCGACAAGGAAGACAAGTCATCGACATATGATGATACTATCCGAATTACGATAACTATGATAATGATGACGATGATTAGTATTGTTATATTACTACCACTACTACTATCACATTCTGATTAAAATCCAGATCTTTCTAGCACAAGGCAGGCACAGGCAGAATGCATTTTTCTTTTCACCGTTTGATTAACCAGTTAAAAATAGCCTTCATACTGCTGAATCGCCAAAATGTCATTCAAACTTTGTATTGCTAATGATAACTTCCTAACACAAAATAAAGCTTTTTATCTGATAGGCTACGTAGGCAGGGATTTTCAAAGGTCACCAGAGCGTGAACTTTGTCTATGCTTCTCAGATCTCCGTTAATTCATGTGATTAAAAGAATTTACATTATCAGCGTCTTTTTTTTCTGAAGTAACTGTATTAACTCATTTACATCATGTGAGAATTTTTTCAAATTTATCTGTTTAAGAAACGATGTATACGACTACAAATAACTATTGGGATAAGTGTTAAAAGCAAGAGAAAAGAAACACATCTGACATAAAAATGTGACTTCTGGCCTACATACCTATGTTGTGCGCACGTGAGTGTACTATGATGATAATTTGTGGTAAACAGAGGTTTTAATCTGCATAACTCAGCTGTAATTTCACCTGGCAATTTTCAGTTAGTGACAGTCGGGGGCATACAGCGGTTAATTGTTAGTATTATCATAATTTTCTACATATCGATCTACGCCATTAATTCCTATACACTGGTAACGTAGCCTATGTGTCGAAAACAATGCAAATTCAAAATCGCATTCATACACATGGGGTAATACACATTGATTATTATTTCGTAACAAGGGTCCATTCATTTCTAACAAATAGGATAATCAGACTGACATTGAAGTATATAGATCTAATGTGTCATTTTGAATCCATGACAGTAAAGGAATTATGTTATGAAATTACGTTAATTGTTTTTTTTTAATCGCTTACTATGACCCAAATCGCTTACGTATGACACAAATCGCTTACTTATGACAATAATCGCTCACTTACGACATAGATTGCTTACATATGACACGCTTACTTATAAAACAAACCGCATACTTAAAACACGGATAATGCATGAATCAATTATTGGGAACTATACAGAGCTGCTAAATATCATCGGTTCCCTTTTAATAAGCAAATGAGGTTTCCTTTGACATCAATATCAAAACAGTACCATGATGAATTTCCATTCCGGCTAGAAACCTGGCTGTGCTTACATAGAAAACGGATGAAGTACCCCGAAACAGTGATCTAATGGAAAACATTTGCACTTTTTTTTTACCTTTCCTATCGGAAATTAAGTTTTCGTGTTTTGCTGCTATTAGTACCAAACGAAACATTTTCTTCTATTATAGTAATATGTTTTGTAATTTTATAGTAGATTGCATCAGATCACCTCTGCGTCATATTCCATTTTGACGTAACAGTCCGTTTACCTCCATCTTTTTTTCTTACTAAGATAAAACTCAGTATAATAGATATAACCCAACTGATGCATGACATCCAAGCAAACCTAACAATGTTGTTACCTTCACCAGCAGAACAAGTTAATAAGTGCTTGCGTTCAGTGGGTGACAAACATGCCCCAGCAACCAAGTACAGAGTGTCAATTGAGAAATGTTACCCATGGTACAGTATTGTTAGGACCAGCTTCGCGCTGCAAAAAGAAAACGCCGTAAAAGTCGGAGAGGATTTGACTTTCACCCAATCTTACTATTCGCAAGTAATATATGAAGCCGGAAAAAATGATGGATGCAACAAACATATACTAAGATCGTCACTGACAGTTCCATCTACAAGTTGATCTTCGATATTACTAACAAGCTAATGCCAACAACAATGTACACCACTTCCAACGACATTTTCTGTAGTCCACCTTCCTGACCGGTTTGCAGATTTCTTCTCTAACAATATGCAAACTATCAGAAACCAATTTGACAACATAATTTCAATCGACTCAACGTCAACCACAAAATTATTAAAGTGTAAATAGTTTCAAAGCAACCTTTAACATCATTTGAGACTGTTTCTATAGATTTCTTACGTACAATACTGATGAAGAACACGAAAAAAAGTCAAATGAACTTGATCCGATTCTGACATCAGTGCTGCTTCAATGGTTAAATTCAACAATGCTTCAACTACTTCTCTCACCTGGGGAATTCCCATCAATTTTAAAAACTGCCAGTGTAAAACCTCTGTTGAACAAACCAACGATTGCCTCTAACGATTACCCCTCCCCCCAAAAAAACTACTGCTCTATTTCTAACCTCCCGTTCATGAAAAAAATCTTAAGTTGTTTTGTCACTACTTGTACCATTCATGTAAAAAAATCTTAAATTGCTTTGTCACTAGTTGTACCATTCATGTAAAAAAATCTTAACTACGTTGTTCTGTCACTACTTGTAATTTTCATGTAAAAAATCTTAAATAAGTTGTTCTGACACTACTAGTACCATTCATGTAAAAAAATCTTAAATTGTTATGTCACTACTTGTACCATTCATGTAAAAAATCTTAAATACGTTGTTCTGTCACTACTTGTACAATTCATGTTAAAAAATCTTAAATTGCTTTGTCACTACTTGTACCATTCATGTAAAAAATTTTAAATATGTTGTTCTGTCACTACTTGTACAATTCATGTTAAAAAATCTTAAATTGCTTTGTCACTACTTGTACCATTCATGTAAAAAATCTTAAATAAGTTGTTCTGACACTACTAGTACCATTCATGTAAAAAAAATCTTAAATTGTTATGTCACTACATGTACCATTCATGTAAAAAAAATCTTAAATACATTGTTCTGTCACTACTTGTACCATTCATGTAAATAAATCTTAAACACGTTGTTCTGTCACTACTTGTACAATTCATGTAAAAAATCTTAAATACGTTGCTCTGTCACTACTTGTACCATTCATGTAAATAAATCTTAAGTACATTGTTCTGTTACTACTTGTACCATTCATGAAAAAAAAATCTTAAATACGTTGTTCTATCACTACTTGTACCATTCATGTAAAAAAAAATATTAAATACGTTGTTCTGTCATTACTTGTACCTCATCTAAATGTTTATCAATCTAGAGTCTGCATATCATCTTTTACACACTACAGAACATGTCCGTCTTAAAGTAATTGATGTCCTTCTTTGCTTTGGATGCTGGTAAGATCCGAGTCCTCGCCCTCCTTGATATGTCTGCAGCATTTTTCACAATATACCAGTATATGTTACTTCCTCGTCCCAATTCTCTATGTAATTAATCTCCGAAAGGTGGAGAAAAAAAAAAGATAGAATGAATGCTGTAGTTAGTTGACTTTAATCGAACGGAAACTGAGGCAATGCTCTTCATGCGTGACCTAGAACCGGTTTTGTCTGAATTAAAATTCTAAAATGAAATCATATTTTTTGCTGAGTTCCACAAACATCTTCGCGTAACTTTCAATAGTCTAGGAAACTGGATCAAACATACTGATATGTCGCCCTCAAGAATAATAACTGCTCTGAAAACACTTAGCTATAAATTTAGCCGACAAACGTTAGAAGCAGATAGACGAAATTTTCATAACTACTTTCTTAAAATTGTATACGGAGCCTCTCCTTTTTATCTTGCCAACCTTCTATCACCACTGATTGGTGAGAAACACGGGCAGAATTTTAGAAATATAAATAATTTTTATCGCATTAATGCCAGACTCGAAATAAGCTCATTTCTGCACCCCTCTATTAATGTTTGGTACTCATTTTCAGATAAAAGTGAGAGTAACTCTTGTCACGAATCTAGACTTTTACAAAAAGTAACAGGAAAAAAGTGAAGACAACAACCTTTGTAAAATTTAACAAATAATTTATTTCCCTTGAATATCAAGTGATAAATGAGAAAAATAACTTACGGTTTTACGAATCAAATCCAAAAATAACCCAAGAGCTACAAAATAGAAGTCCTAATAATGAAAAGTCCTGAATGAAATTGGGTTCGAATCCCGATGAAATCCAAAATGGAAGACGATGACGTATGTTGTAACCTATGAAGTACTGCAGTGTCAATAGTCTTTTGTAGACTCACAGAAAATATTATTCCAGTTCTTGAATTCTATATAAATTTCGATAAATGACCTTGTCCGAAAATTTATTTAGAGCACGTTAGTATTTCGAGGGAAAACAATCACTTGAAATCCAATAATTTGAAGAAAATCAAATCTCAGCCCAAACTGGTCACAACAACACAACTTAACGTGTCAAAAGTTTAAAGCCCACTGACTACTTTTATACAAAACATTAAGTATAAGGCTAACTTAAGACGCAAAACAGATTCCCGGATGGAGATTAAGATTTCCACCTTCCAGAAGAAATAGAAGTTTGTTGGATGAAAATTATCACGCAGTCCGGGTATGACTTTGGCTCAACTTAACAATTTTTACTCTGAGAAAGATTCTTTTTTTTAAAAATAGTTGTTTGCCAAAACTGCCACTGATTTTGAAACAAGGTCAGGAACAAGGTCAGCATTATATACACTGTCTCTATTATTAGTTGTTGAATTCAACAATAAAAAACCCAGTCAGAACTGAACTCTGTTCTAGACAACATCAAATCCAGTAAATAAAGTTACATTACAATATCATGTAATTGAACAAAAATATTAAAACAACAAACTAACAAATAAATTAAATAAAATATACATAACACTATTCTATCTTCAGAAATCAAATAAGGGAGACTAAGACAATATAAGTGCTTGTCTATTCTTTCGTTGGCAATAGCAAATTATCATTTCGGAAAAATTAGAAATACGTATAGTGTGTTACGATTCTATAGTCCTAAACTAAACAGCAAAACAGAGCGAAAACCAACAAGTTTTGTAAAATTCAACATACAATTTATTTTCCTATGATACAAAGTAAAAATGTCAAAAGAACTTACAGTTTTTTAATTAATATTGCAAATGGTCTTCAACATGCTATCACAAATCCAAAAGTATAGAGTTCCAAATGAATTCCAGTGTTGATCCGAATGATTTCAATTTTGAACATGTTGAGGTGCCAATAGCCTAGGATGTGCTCAAGTGTAAACCATTTTGATGATATGTGATTCAAAATGTCCTTGAATGAATCCAAAATAATTCCAAAATAGTGGTTTAGGCCAACAATAATTTAATGAGCACATGGAATTCCAGAAATAAATCCTCCCAAATTAGAACTGAGGACAACAAGATGGCCGATTCCTTTTCGGATGTTAAGCTTCGAATGAGCAATTATAATATAATCAGCCTTAATATAAAAGTCTAAGACAGAATTTAAGAACCAGGATGAAGGTTGTTTTCTCATCAAATTCATTTCCATAATATTCTAAATTGAAAACAAGGCCAAGTTTCTTACTTAAAATGAACACGAAAAACAACAGGTACACAAGGTATTTCCAAGGGAAACACCAATATCCTAAATTCAGACTCAAGTAAAGATGTTTACCTCCATAAATAATGATTTAAATATTTCATCTATCATCATAAATGAATCTTAGCTATGTACATGTATTATGCTGTTTACAAAATAAATGTCTCTAATCGGGTTGGGCCTTAACTCGATTACTGATCAAGGTCAGTCACACAATATAGATATATAGAGGATCTCAAATGGGTAAATATTTAATATTTAATTTATGAAACAAGTTGAATAATGCCCATTTTTTTTTCAGACCTGCCGAGCAAAACGCTTCACATTATTCAACGAGATTCATAAATGTAATACGAAAGCATTACCCATGTGAGATTCCTTTAATCACAGTTTTGATTTCAGTGGAAATTATTTAAATAGAAAGAAGAACGAAAAAGGTAGTTCATTCTGACAGGTTTTGTACCTTTAATTTGTTGTGCGTAAAAATTAGTCCCAAACAAAGTTGAACTAATATTAACGTTTAAAACTAGATCATACTTTTATTACTAAGTCAAAGAACTAGCGTCCACATACAAAACCATTTTTCAACATAGAATGATCAAAGCGCGTGACGTCGCATTTTTTGATGCAATACAACGCTAGAGTGCAGTAGACAATCCATACTTACGTAACCTGTAACTTTCGCAACAAAACATTACACTGTTGCAATATTCATATGAAAGAAGGTTTACTGGACTCCCAGATTTACTGTAATTTATTTGTGACCGGATATTTGCAACATTTGACTTGGAACAGCAGACTACAGAACATGTAAACAAATTTAATTTTGAATCGGAATTATTGCATCACATATTTACTGCAAATATGCAGTGGCTGGATTGGAGACCAGTTTATGTCCACATTCTTCTTTGAAAAGAGGTGAGTTTATTTCCTTCTGTAACATTTATAACAATGCTTCCATACTACAGGTTTACCGCCCTCTCCCCCCCAACCCCACCATACAGACTCACTATGAACTGAACGGTTCCCTTAGTTTTACTTGTTGCTGTTGTTGTCTTGGAGTCTTAGCCATTTTTCATTTCATGCTATGTTATACCCAACAAGTTCCTGTGGTGGTAAATTGGCCATATTCAAACAGACGAGACCATATTTCCAATTTCTTGAGTCTAGTTTTAAAAAAAGCAGCCAAAATATTCATTGAAAACTAAACATTCCAGATGGCGGGGTTCAAAATGTTTTCCCTCGATCGCTACCAAGCAGTAAAGAGAATACGGCACAATAAGTTTATGGGCTTATTTGGACCAATTAGAATCACATAAAGTGATATGTTCATATGTTATCGTATAATAAAATATGAAACTGCACACACTATAGGCAAGTGTACCGACTATGTGATAAATAGAGGATCTCAAATGGATACCGATTCTTGCAATATTCAATGAATTTATGAAACGAGTTGAATAATGTCCAGGCTGGACATTATTTAACGAGTTTCATAAATTTAATTTTAAATCATTACCCATTTGAGATTATTTTAACACATAGTTTTATTTCACTAAAATTTATTTAGATAGAAAGAAGAACGAATAATTTCGTTCATTTTTACAGACGCTGTATCTTTCATTTGTTGTGCGTAAAAAGAAGTCCCAGACAAAGTTGAAATAGCAAAAGTATATTATACATTTTTGCTAACTATAAATCAAAGAATAAGCGTCCATCCAAATAAACAGAATATTTAAAAACAAAGACAAAACATTTGTCAACACAAAATATCACATTTAAACAAAGCTTGTATATAGGATCGATTTTCATATATATATATATATATATATATATATATATATATATATATATATATATATATATATATATATATATATATATATACCGCCCCTCTATCCCCACCCCCATCCTCGCTATCATCTGAGCAATACCGGTAGTATTATTTGTTGTTATTGTTCTTGTTTTTTGGATTTTGCCATTTTTCATCTTGTGATATGTTATACATGACACAACAAACCAATGTGTCGCAAAGGGAAAGAACTTCGATACGATTTGCTGGAAAACAATGAATTCCGAAAATGCACAAAATCAGACTATATCTATAATGTTGTTAACCAAGTATCACGTGACTGTGATAGTGGCACATGCTTGTGTCAATGTTCATACATCGAACGAATATATTTATCGAAAAGTGGTTAATATCGATGTATCCCATAATGGTATTGAAGTAGACATATAACTGACATGTGTGATAAAAATTAACTGATTTAAAGCAAGAACTTACAACGAAAACTGAGGCGTACCAAATTTAATTATAAAACAATCTCTCGTATATGATTTTTAATAATACTGTTCATTTGGTAATCGTTCTCGTGATTCACTTGGTAATCGTTCTCGTGATTCACTTGGTAATCGTTCTCGTCATTCATATAAGCGATTTGGATTCAATTCGAATTTTAAATTGTTTTGATTACAATTTATTTATGTTCCTCTTCATACATTCTATTCATCTTTACAAGGCCTGAACACAAAATGTCTTGACATTAACCCACGTAACTCTCTAAGTGGAACATTCATCTCTCAACTGATCTTTAAAAGTTCCAGGAACTTTCTGAGGCAGTTATAGTCAAACAACTGTGGTATCGTTTGTACAGTCATTAATGCCATAAAACTTGATTTTAGTATATAGGTGACTGTAAAAGTTTCCTATCTCAAAATAGATACTCATTTACTAGTATCAATCATTCGTAAATCCACAATTTCCAGAACTTCACCGTAAATAGGTTTCGTTAGTTTGATCTTTTGTTTCTCAAAACTTAGAACGGTAAGTCAACTTAAGATGTTGTTCTCCTCGCACGTTTTAGATCATGATGGCCACCCGAAAATTGATTTTCATCCTTAAGGCTTAAATCCTAAATGGAAATGAATACAGAAAGTTGCTTTAAGAAAGCTTCATCTAACGAACCAGTAAAGCTGTATTCGATATAAAGAAATGATTCGGCCTCTAAAATACAACCCTACCAAAATGAAGAGGAGAGTAAAATAATTTTGTTTTCAAGCATTTCTTTTGTCACGTGTTTAGGCTCGAATAAAAAGTAACACAATAAAGAGTAAAATCTACCAGGTTTAAAAAAATTCTGCAAAAATGAAAACAATATGAACTTACGGTTTTTAAGAATCAAATCCAAATATAATCCAAGAATAATCCGAGAATAAAATTTTAGTAGTCATAATAATAAAATATTCTACTGATTTCACGTTCGAATCCCAGCGAAGAATCCAAGATGGAAGAAGATGACATATGCTGCATTCTGTAGTGTTGAAGTATACAGTTTCTTGTTGAAACAAGAAGTATTAATCCGGTTTCTGATAGCTGAATTTTTTATATATGAAAATCTGTCCCTGTTCAACAATTTTACATGAGCACACGTATTTTCCAGAAAAATAATAGAATTAATCCACTGAATCAACGTAATTTGAAATAACCCCAATCAGCACAACATACAACTTCTAGTGTAAGGAAGGGCCCAGCTTCAACTGAGAATAATTCTCCAAAACAGAGGTAACATGGTCTTGTAAAACGTAAACAAGGGTCACGTGATCATCCTCTCGAAGATTATAGAAAATAAGTACTTGTTAAGGATCACGTCTACCCAGTGTGACCCTGATGAAAACCAATCATTTTACTCTATGAAATAAAAAATAAATTAAATTGTTTACATCTGAAAGACGAAGTCCCATCATGACATCGACAACAACCAGCCATTTTAAAATAAAATAGAACTTGTTTACGTGAATGCTACACATTTTGAAACAAGGTCAGGATTTAGATCAACACCTGGTGTTTATAAACTAACAGTCAAGGTCAAACTATTTTCTGTAAAAAGTATCATCTCTAGTGAATAAATTTACAATATCATGTAATGAAAAAATTAAAAAAATAAAACTGACAAACAATTAAATTGAAATAAATATATATTAAATCAGATTCAAGTAAATCAAATATACATAACATATTACATGTTCATATCTCACCCATTTGAACATTTTGACCTTTTTTATTGGTTCATGGACTTTCCATGGACGTTTCTATCTTCTAAGTTCAAATATGTGACCTTCACTTTAACATTTCGTAGTCACAATTGTGTTCGAAAGCAGAGGAGATTTATATCTAAGGGTATAATCTTAACAACTTTCAATACCAATGGCTTATTCTTGCCATCTTTGTATGAGTTTCAAACATAATTTGCTTTGGCATATCTATATAGTATCAAGTTAATTCGGCATCTTTTTTCATTCCCAGTCATCAGAATATTTATCAGAAGTTCTAATTATACACTAGATATCTTTAGATTTGCATTGTGCGATAATAAAGAGAATTATAATAACGAACAGGGACTAGGTTGAGGTTTTTTATACAGAGTTTTCATAATTCCTCACAAACGTTACATAAAATTCATATATTTTTTACGCACATTAAAAGACATTACCATCGTTCATCTATAACTTTTCATCTTATGGCAGTCACTTAATCACAAAGGCACTTAAGAAATTGATCGCTATGAAGACGTAAAGGCATATTGAAAAGTTATATAACAAAATAACATAACATGTAGACAAATCCCAAGAAAAGTGTCCACGTACCGTTAGGACGAACAATATTCCTGCACGTTAGTTGATGCAAGTTCAGTTTCAAGGGTTTCATCAAGCCCAAATTCTTTTTCTCTCCTTTTGTCACTTATGCATGAGAGGGGAGGTGGAAAGGAAATCAGAAAGGACTGCATTGAAATTGTGTACCATATCAAATTCATTTAGAAAGCGGGGATTATTGACATTTGTATCGTTATTTTTGCATACGTCACTAATGATTGATGAGTGGAAATTCACCAACAGCACAAAGTTACAAGACTGTTTATATATGCCTATCATGGCACCATGGGCGGATCTCAATTTTATATACGAATAGTATTGGTATTTTTAAAGCAATGTTATAATCAGTGATACTCAAAAGGGATATATGAAGAGGGTAGATTCATTGGAGAAAACGCCAGCCTATTATATGATATCATGGACCAACTTGAAAATAAAAACAGATATGGTTTATTATTGTTAGTAGACTTCGAAAAAGCCTTCGACTCAGTTAACTGGATCTTTGTGGAAGAAGCTCTACAATCTTTTAATTTTGGGGATTCCGTTGGTAAGTGGTATAAACTGTTTTGTAATGACTCTAACAGTTGTGTTATTAATAATGACCATATGTCATCGTTTTTTTTAGACTTGAAAGAGGATGTCGTCAAGGAGATCCCCTTGCACCTTATTTGTTTATCATTGGGTTTGAGCTTTTATGTATAACTTTAAAGCAAAATGTGGATGTACGGGGAGCAATCTTTGACGCCAGTGAATATAAATCGGGTCAGTATGCCGATGACTGTTTTATTCTTCTTGATGGGTCTGAACTTTCTCTTGAAGCAACTATGAATATCTTCCAAGGTTTTTTTTTATATTATCTGGACTTAAATATAACATAACAAAAACAAAAGCTATTTGGATTGGAAACAGGGAATTTTCTAATGAAAGAATATGTCCCGAAATGGGCCTAATTTGGTCCTCTTCTATCTTTACACTCCTTGGCATAGAATATTCCCCAGATTTACAACAGATGGTGGAAATTAATTATATGAAGAAACTAACAAAAGCAAAACGAATACTGGCAAGCTGGAGTCAAAGACAGCTGTCAATAGTTGGTAAAGTAATTGTTGTAAAAACTCTTGTTCTGCCCATATTCATACATCTTTTTTCAGCACTTCCTAACCCATCAGCAAAAATTGAAGCAGAACTAAATCGTTATTTAAATTTGTATGGGGTGGAGAAGTAGAGAGAATAAAACGTGATATACTAGTTTCCCCAGAAAACGAGGGAGGACTAAATATGATGCACATATTTTCATTCATTAGGTATATTAAGATAAGATGGGTTAAAAGATTACTGGAAAAGGAAAATGGAACATGGCAGAACGTAGTCAGTACAATAATACTCAGAAATAAAAAGGATATTTGGAATTTATGGAGAAGGAAATTAGAAGAATTTAGTAAATTCATTAAAAACAGTTTTTGGAGAGATGTAATTTTGGCAGTATCTAATTGGAAAGAGGAACCGCAAAGTCCTAAAGAGTATCTATCCATGAGTATTTTAAATGTTGTCCCCCCCCCCCCCAAATGTTCTATCAATACAAATCCTGGACAGAAGCTGATTTTGAATTTCTGAATGATCTAGTAGATGATCATGGTAATTTAATACCGTTTGAAATAATAAAACAAAAAACTAGAAGCGATGATGTCTTGAAATACTTCTCCTTAATATACAAAATTCCAATAGCATGTAAAGATGTCATAAAAAACCCATTTAGTACATAATAATTGTAATAAGCAGGAGGATAAAATAATTAACTTGCGAAAACAAGATTCACTCAAGTTTGTTTACAACGATCTTTTACAGGAAGCTAAAAGGCAACACACTGCGAAGCAAGAAATTTGGATGCAAGTATTTAATAAAAATATAAGTAGTGAGGACTGGTCTGAGATTTATAGCCGGGAGAAATGTTGTACCAAGGATACCAAGTTGATACCTTTTATCTTTAATTTAATCCATAGAATAATCGCTACTAATGACTTTCTAAAATGAATCAACATATTAGATGACAACAAATGTACTTCCTGTCAGAGTGAAAATGAAAGTATTGAGCATCTCTTTTATGACTGTAGTATTACTTCACAATTTTGGTACCGTTTTGTTGAAATTTTACACCTTTTTCCCCAAATATTGTACATCTGTCCAAAAAAGAAACATTCTTAGCAAGTGAACAACTGGACAGTTTGGGTAATTTCCTGCTTATTTTGGCAAAATATTATATTCAATATGAAAAATCCTTCTATTTTTGCTTTTAAGCAAGCTGTTGCAATGCATAAGAACATTGAAATATACACTGCCAAGGTAAATAAAAATGAGGACCAATTTCTTCAAAAATGGACCTCAATAATGAACATGTAACTTGTCTCTGACTTGATGGTAAACAGGAACAAAATACTGTAATATCACAAAGTCCATGTCACCTAGAATGTGTGCCATATGCATGTGTGTGTGTGTTTTTCTTTCTCTGTAGATTATATTTATTATCCCTAGATTATCTGATAACCAGAAATGTTTGATTGTAAGGTGACCTTGGGATGGTTCCCAGATCCATTGGTCAACCTATTACGGGGTTAGTAAAAAATAAAGAAGAAGAAAAGTTATGTATATAATCATATTGCATGTCACGCTTGTCTGTTGATATTACAAAGTTACAGAACAGAATAATTTAATTCTGTCAATTATTTGCATGACTAATTCTGATTGACCAAATTTATCTCCTTTAGTTAGGGTTTAGACTGAACAGATTTAAAAAAAAAATGCTTAACCATAAACCCCATCAAGCAAAATCGCCATCCATGATTTGAGACAGATCTGTTCAGCTATTGCCTATATTAGTTTCTATGTATAAGAGTATCTGATATATACACCAGAAGCCACCGATTACAAAGAAGTAATCTACTAATTTATTCTCGTCTTCCGTTTTTTGTTTATTAAGTGAAGTAAAGAAGGTTGAGCTCCACAAGATACTGGAAAAATAATACAATATACTGCATACAAGATACAATATACTGCATACAAGATACAATATACTGCATACAAGATACAAGATGCTGCATACAAGATACAATATACTGCATACAAGATACAATATACTGCATACAAGATACAATATACTGCATTCAAGATACAGTATACTGCATACAAGATACAAGATGCTGCATTCAAGATACAATATACTGCGTACAAGATACAATATACTGCATACAAGATACAATATACTGCATACAAGATACAATATACTGCATACAAGATACAAGATGCAGCATTCAAGATACAATATACTGCATACAAGATACAAGATGCTGCATTCAAGATACAATATACTGCATACAAGATACAAGATGCTGCATTCAAGATACAATATACTGCGTACAAGATACAATATACTACATTCAAGATACAATATACTGCATACAAGATACAATATACTGCATACAAGATACAAGATGCAGCATTCAAGATACAATATACTGCATACAAGATACAAGATGCTGCATTCAAGATACAATATACTGCATACAAGATACAAGATGCTGCATTCAAGTTACAATATATAGGATACTGCTTAACCAGCTTGAAGCAGCTGTTCTGATTTTGACCCGTTTTTCATGATATATGTGCTTGTTTCCTGTCTTCGTCTTCGTTATTGTGTTCATCATGCATTGGCTGTTCAGTTCGTATGTGTTCCTTCATCTCTTTCTTTTGGAAACGAGAACAATTAGACGTTTTCTCAGCTGTCTTGCTACACTGCTTTGTTGAACAAATCGCCATCACGTGATACTCGCCAGTCAACCCGTTTATGCTATGATGGGCCCTCATTAATTGCTTTAAAAGACCGCTCCTTGGTTTTCCACACTATATTGTGCTCCAGACAAAACGAACTGGGACTACATTCCTCATTACTTAAATGTAAACAGAAGCGCAAAAAGAAACGTTGTTTCAAAGCTGGCCGGCGTAGAACAGGACGACGAATTCAGTTATCTCCCTTATGCCCTTTCCCGCTTAACAATTTAAAAATTCAACCGTTAATTTAGATAACATAAAACAAATCCCTATTAAATCGTCAACCGTTGTGTCAACTATCCAAGACATACATATGCATATTGCATTCTTCAATGCCCAGTCAGTAGGACCACATGAATAGCGCACAGCAATAGTTAATTTTATCAACAATTAGAATACCGACGTCTTTTTCCTGACAGAAACATGGCTAAAAACATCATGCGACGAGCCCATGTGCGTGGATATAACACCCACCGATTACTCCATCAAGTCGTTTCCCCGCCGCTCTCGCGGAGGTGGAATTGCTGTCATCACAAAGAACCCTATGACCAAACGTCTTAATCACACCACAACTTTCAATTTCCACCACACATAGTCTGAACTAGTCCAAACCACACTTACACTGAAAAAAGGTCAGTCCATTTTTTTTCTGCTTATACCGCCTTTCCTCCTAGTAGAAAAAAACAAACCTGACTGAATCTCTCTTTTTTGAGCAGTTTCTGAATCTCCTGGAATATGGAAATTTGATAGGTGGCAACCTGATTTTTCTTGGAGATTTCAACTTTCACTTTGGCTGTCCCGGAGACCCAAACACATCAAAACTCCTAGATTCCATTAATGTTTTCAACCTCAAACAGTCAGCTAACCAACCCATCTATAAACATAGTCACATTTTAGAGTGGATTCTTCATAGACCTGATAATATTCTACGTTCTTCCCTGTTATCACATGAACTTGCATCAGATTACCTCTGCATTATATGCCATCTTGACACATCAGTCCATAACCCTCCACCTTTATTTGATACTAAGAGAAACCTCCGTATGATAAATAGAACCAAACTAATGAATGGCATACAAGAAAACCTAACAACTTGCCTAACTCCCACAGCAGAACAACTCGATAACAGCCTGTTTTCATTGCTCGACAAACATGCCCCAGCCACCAAGTGCAGAGTATCAATTAAAAAGTGTTCTCCGTGGTAAGGCAGTGTTAGGGACCAGCTTCGCACTGCTAAAAGAGACCGCCGTAAAGCTGAGAGGCTTTGGCTTTTCACCAGACTCACTATTCATAAGCAAATCTATGAAGCCGCTAAGAAGAACGTCACAAACATAGTCCATGCAGCAAAATCAGCCTACTACAGTACTAAGATCATGGGAAGTTTCAGCTACAAAGAGTTCTTCGACATTACTAACAAGCTAATGTCAAGGAACGTACACCACTTCCAACTACCTTCTCTCTAGTAGACCTTCCAGACCTGTTTGCAAATTTCTTCCGTGACAAAGTACAAACCATTAGAGATAAGCTTGACAACACAGTTTTCTTCTAAAAGTAGTTAATGACATTCTCTCTGCTTTGGATAGCGGAAAGATTACAGTCCTCACCCTCCTTGATTTGTCTGCAGCATTTGACACAATAGATCATGATATATTACTTCACCGTCTCCAGCATGTATTTGGCATTCATGATACAGCCTTACTGTGGTTCAAATCCTACTTGGTCAACATGACACAAATTGTGTCTGCAAATGGAATACACTCCAGCCCAGTTAATCTATGTTGTGGTGTTCCACAGGGGTCTTTTCTTGGACCTGTTCTCTTCCTTCTATACACTCAGCCGCTCTCAAGTGTCATAGATCATCATCCAGTGTCTCACCAATTATACGCTGATGACACACTAATATACAAATCTATCCACCCAACTGAAGTTGATGCTACCATCCAAGGTGTAGAAAAACATTAAAAAATAAAAAATAAAAAATACCTAATAATGTTCCCTACCTTAAATGTTTACAGCATGTTTTTATGTTTTCTAATTTCATGGTGTTTGTTTTCTGTAATAATATCATTATATATCTTTGTTATGTTATAGGTGTTGTCTAATGTTGTAAAGCGCTTAATGCTTCTAAAAATTAGGCGCTATACAAAGTCCTCGTTCTTCTTCTTCTTCTTCTTCTTCTTATTATTATTAAAAATACAAGATACTGTATTCAAGTTACAAAATACTGAATACAAATTCTGGATACTGCATACAATATACTGGATACTAGATATTGCATACAATTTATAATATACTGCATACAAGATACGGATATTTCCTATTTTAGCAGTTATGTACATATAGTAAATATTTAGAAAGAAACAATATCAAAAGCAACAGAAAATGCACACTAAAGGACAATACAACAGTATGTAACATTCATAACAAACAACACAAAAATGTAACATACAAGAAGATAAGACGGCAGTATGTTAAGTGCAAATAAAGACAAGACAACATTATGTAACATGCAAAAATACCCGACGAGAGTATATAACATGCAAAAAATACAGGACAACATTATGTACATGGAAATACACATTTTTTAGCCGCATAAACACACAGAAAGACATGTATGTGAAAATTTAGACGAGAAACAACAGTTTTATTGTTAAATTCATTCGCAATGGCAATATATATTAAATCGGATATCAGGGATAAAAAAGGTGCTAAAACTTATAATTAAAGCTTTTAAGAAAAATCAATATCTAAGAAAGTAAAAAGTTAAAATAAACTTTATGGGAGCATTATTTAAACCGCATAAGCTCAGTGAAATGATAAAGCTGAGTTCCGCCGACTGCTAAGGGACAGCGTTTATGCACAAATGTAATAATGTATCACAAATGAAGAACCATTTGATCTCTCGGAGATTCCGTTATTAACCATTAATAGTTATCTCCCCTACTCTACTTTAGTTCGGCCGGTTTATTATGGCATGTGTCGATATTACAAGACTTATTGTAACAAGATAACCGGGTGGGATATTTCGGATTAACAACAGAACACGTTTTGACGACACAGATATGGTTTAATGTAGCGATTTATGTGAGTAGTGGATTATGAAGATGTGTGCGTATTTATAATCCAAATATTGGATCTATTTAACAAAAAAAACCGCACAGTTTCAAAGATGAAAAAAAATATACAAATAAATTTAGTTCAGTAACCCTAAACACAGGATAAATTATTTCACAAATGATTCAATAATGGAAAGATGAATATAGTTCACTCAAATAGTAAACAATGTAAGTCTTTACACATAGTAAAAAAATGTATTCGCTCAGGTAGCGAAATTATGTCATTAAACAAGAACGGATATACAATCTATCCTTCCAGTCCTGAATAATACACTAGGTCTTACTAACCCAAAATTAGCATACAGCTAAAAATACATGCGTGGAGATGCACTCCGTCACCCGTGCACCATATCCTCTCCACAGCTCCTCCGAATCAATTTCACAACCAATATAGACTCCGGACCCTCGGAATACTATGATCACTTGAAATATTAGACCCTCCGGATACTTGAAATATTAGACCCTCCGGACCCCCTGGTCCTTTGACGGCTCTACAGCTGGGTCACCTTAGTCACTCTTACCATTCCGGACGCTAGACATTAGACGCTCCGGCACCTTAAACGCTCCGGACACACGGACGTTTCTACCCTCTGACAACACCGGACACCCCGGATATTCCTACCATCAAAAACACTCAGCCCTACAGCTGGAGTTGTGCGAATCCTTTTAGCAGGCCGCTTGCTGACAAAACCATTAGTATTGTAAAGGTCCTTTACATGTAGTAACGTATTTATACCTTTAGAATTTTCGTTATTCTTTATCAAAGGCACCTTGCACGTGTGGCACAGGACGAATCGTACTCACGATTTCGAAATACAATAGACCCTGATATAATCACCCTCGGGTATCGTTGTACAGCGAAAAGAAACGAAACCCGAGTACGTGTATTTAATTAACAACCTTTACACCAGTCCGTGACAGTACCTCCCCCTTAAAAAAAAAAGTGGTATCACTTTTAGAACAATCACGGAATGTGAACAATGAATCATTAAAACTTCCAATTTTCAGACCGAACGAAATGATTTGCTAATTACACCCTACTTAAAAAATCAGCTCCCACATTTTCTGACCCTCGAATTGCCTCGATTCGAAAACTGTATGGTTGCAAAGACAACGCCCAACGCATCAATCTTGCATTGGTGACCTTTGCTTTATTCAAATATAAAAGCGGCTGATGGTCCGTTTGCAAGGTAAATTCCCTCCCAAAAAGATATGTATGGAATTTTCCTATTCCCCATACTAAACCTAGGCACTCCTTTTCAATCACAGAGTACTTTTCCTCTCTAGGGAGCAATTTCCTACTTGCATAAGCAATGGGCAATTTCATCCCCCCTTGCTCCTGTAGCAAAACAGCCCCAAGACCCGTATCGGACGCATCAGTCCTCAGTACAAAAGGTTTATCTATTTCCGGCAACTTTAAAATTGGTGCACTTACCAGTTTGTGTTTTAGAGTGTTAAACGCTTTTTCCTGGCATACACCCCATGAAACTTTATTCGGTTGCCCCTTCCTAGTCAAATCCGTTAATGGGCTGGCAATAGCCGAAAAGTTGGGGACGAATTTCCTGTAGAACCCGATTAGACCTAGGAAAGACCTTACTTGTTTTTTTGTCTCTGGTCTAGGGGCATCCCTGATTGCTCCTATTTTATCTGGATGAGGTTGCAACTGGCCTAGTCCACTTACCAGATGTCCCAAACATTCCAAACTGGAATACCCTATGCTACACTTAGTAGGCCTAACTGAAAGATTTGCAATGTGAAGTCTATCGAACAGATCCCGTAATACCTTAACATGTTCATCCCATGTATGCGTGTAAACAAAGATGTCGTCTACGAAGCTGTCGACGTTTTCCGTTCCGTTTAACAATTTGCGCATGAGACGAACACACGACGCACCGGCGTTGACTAAACCGAAAGGCATAACTTTAAATTGAAACAGTCCTTTGGGAGTCGCGAATGCCGTTAACTCGCGGGCATTATCGGCGATGGGTATCTGCCAATATCCCTTGCTTAGATCTAATTTGGAAATGTATTTATGACCTGCCAATTTTGAAAATACACTTTCCATATCTGGCATTGGTTCTGCGTCAAATACGGTGATCTTGTTTAATCGCCGAAAGTCGATGCAAAACCGGTTGGTCCCGTCTTTCTTTCTGACTAACACCACGGGGGACGAGTATGGGGAGTTTGAAGGTTCGATCACTCCCTGGTCTAACATTTTCATCACTTCTTCGCTGATTGTCTCCCGTGCATTAAAGGGTATCGGATATCCTTTAATCCTGATAGGCTCAGTGGTATTCAATTTGATCTCGTGTCGAATTAGACCCGTACGGCCTGGTCTGTCCGTGAACACATCTGGATATTTGGACAAAACCTCCATCATCTGTGTACGTTGACCCTCCGATAACTCAGGGCATACATTTATCTGGTCAATACTTTCTTTACCAACGTCCATGGGGTATTCAAGGGGTATTTCTGTGCTGGAGACGAATTCCGCTTCGTCACCAGACCTATCCTCTATCACCGCTACGCATACTGCATTCAAAATCCCTTTATCAATCGTTTGTCCAGGTCTCGCTACGTAGAGTTTAAGCATATTGGCGTGAAATGTCTTGGACTTCCCCTCCATATCAATGATATAATCCATTTCGCCTTTCACCTGTCTGACTTCATATGGCCCTTTCCATTGGACTAGCAGCTTGTTGTTATTCGTTGGGAGAAGCACCAACACTTGATCGCCTACGTCAAATTTTTTACTCCGAGTTCCTCGGTTGTAGTACTTGGCGTACCTACGACTAGATTTCGCGAGTTCGTCTTGCGCCATTTGACAAGTACTTTCTAATCTTTCGCGCAAATCAACTACGTAATGGTATGTGGTCTTAACTTCTTCGTGCGCGACCTCGTCTGTCCACAGTTCACGAAGTATGCGCATAGGACCACGAACTGTCCTACCGTACAATAGTTCAAACGGGGAGAAACCCAAGCTTTCCTGAGGAACCTCACGATATGCGAACAGAAGGGCGTTCATATATCTATCCCAATCCTTCGGTCTTTCCGCACACATTCTCCGCAACATTTGCTTCAATGTGCCGTTGAATTTCTCGACCAATCCATTGCACATAGGATGGTAAGGTGTTGTGCGTAACTGTTTAAGGAACAACAACCTACTAATTTCTGCCATAAGATCTGAGGTGAATTGCGCTCCACAATCCGTAAGAACCTCTTCGGGCACTCCGACCCTGCTGAACATGTCTACGAGCGCTTCGGCTACACGTTCGGTTTCAATTGATGGCAAAGCTATGGCTTCTGGATATCTGGTAGCGTAATCTACCAGTGTCAAGATGTATCGGTTTTTCCGATCTGTATGCGGAAATATTGGTCCTACAATGTCGATGGCTACTCGTTTGAACGGAGTATCTATCAAGGGCATCTGACCTAACGGTACTCTAGTTACCCTGCCCTTAGAGATCGTCTTCTGGCAAACGTCGCACGAGCGACAGAACCGTGCTATGTCGCTATTGACGCCAGGCCAATAAAATTCTCTTAATACCCTATCCGTTGTTTTCTTTACGCCTAAATGACCTGCCATACTCGACTCGTGCGCGACCTTTAGTACATGTGCCCTAAATTTCTGGGGAACCGCTAATTGCAAGAACTTCTTATCCGATGTAGAGTATTCCCTGTACATTAAACCCTTTCGAACAAGGAATTTAGAGGAACCCCCGTTCTTACACTTTCTCACGGTACCCGTTAATGCCTTCTCAGAGGTTACGCATAAAGACGCGTCACGTTATTGCTCATTTTGAAATTCTTCGCGGGATATATCAGTAATGGCTTCCGGTACTTTTAACTTACACAAAGGTTTATTTTCCTCCTTTACCTGAGCCCTAGTTTGCACTGCCTGGATGATAGGGAATCGGAAATCTGCTATGGTTGGAAGTCTAGAACCCGGTACGTTGCCAATCGTCAGTTCATAGATCGGGTTGGCTACGCATAAAGCTTCCACAGTCCCGGTCAAAAAAGGTGTATCTATCATTATCCTTGCAACTGGAACGTGGTCGATTGTCTGGTCAAGCAACATGCAAGGTGATTTAACCCCAAGCAATTGATCATCGCGGACTAAGCTCCGTTTCACGACTACAGTAGTGCATCCCGTGTCTCGTAGAACGGTGACTTCTTGTCCGTTAACAGTGCCGTTTGCGGTCGGCACCCGTGCCTCTGGAAAAATACACGTGCCGATTGATTGGATCACATCGCGACTGGTCTCTGAACGCACCACCGGTTCACGCACCGTTTTCCGCTTAACTTGCTGGGAAACATTAAGTTTTGCATTTACCGATCTTCTGCCTCTAATGGCTACCGCTACTTTCTGGACTGGTCCCTTCCGCTTAGGACAATAGTGGGAGATGTGACCCACTTCCTTGCAAATGAAACATTGCATGTCACTCCGCTTCCCCTGGTTACTCCTACCAGATTTTTCAGGTTCCCTGGGTTTTCTGTCGTTGACCTGATTCCCACCTTTGACATCTCGCGTGATGACATTCTGCGAACCTCCCCGAGCTTCGACGAACAAATCCGCCTGTGTGGCCATTTCATGTACATTTGTGAAGGACCTTTCCTTCAAGAATAAATATAACTCCTTGCCACAAGTTGTTAACAATTGGTCACGAAGCAAGAAATCGACAAGACCCTCAAATGTCTTGACGACTTTACCACATTCCACCCATCGCTGCAAATAATTGCAAGTCCTACTGACGAACTGGGTGAATGTTTCGCCTCTCTCTGGTTTACTATACTTAAACTTCTTGCGAAACCCTTGCTCGGTTAGTTCATATTTCTTGAGAAGTGCCTCTTTCAACACGGGGTAATTGAGCGAATCGGCCGTGGATAAACGCGAATACACGTCTAACGCTTTACCTTTCAATAACGCGCTAAGATGGAGCGGCCAATCGTCTTTCTTCCATTTTTGTACCGTAGCATACCTCTCGAACCTATTTAGATAACTATCCATATTATCTTTATCGTCTTCAAATGGGGGCAATTTTGGACCTCTCAGTTTAACATCATGTTCCCCATCTTTTTTAGCTTGCAATAGCTCAGAATTTCTTAGATGTTCCCTCTGCCGATTTCTATCTTCCATCTCTAAAGTTTCTAACCTTACCTGTTTTTCCCTTTCTAACTTCTCCCTCTCTGCTTCCCTTTCCCATTCTATCCTTTCCCTCTCAGCCTGTTTCTCTAGTTCTATCTTACCCTTCTCTAATTCTATCATTTCCTTCTGGGTTTCCCTTTTTTCCCTTTCTATTTGTTGTTCCCTTTCAAATTTTTCCCTTTCTAATTCCCTCTCAGCCTATTTCTCTAGTTCGAACTTACACTTCTCTAATTCTATCATTTCCTTCTTGGTTTCCCTTTCTAATTCCCTCTCCTTTAATCTTTGGTCCCTCTCCCGGGCTTGTTCTTCACGAACGAAATTTCTAAGGGACTCCCCCTCATAACCAAACTGTTTCCCCAGTTCTACCAGTTCTTTCATAGAAGACATTTCAAAAGTTTGGTGGTGACCAACCTTAAAGTGCAGTTTTATACAAAACACGTAATTACCACAAACCGTATTTTCTTTCACGAAATGCAACAAAAATATTAAATACAAAAAATAAAGTAATATTAGGTATCTACCTAACCTTGGTGCTTTCTCAAACGCATCTGAAACACACAAAAAGCATACAAATATAATAAAACAATTTCAGTGCTCTGTTATATCCGAAATGATCCCACTTCTGACACCATTTGTAACAAGATAACCGGGTGGGATATTTCGGATTAACAACAGAACACGTTTTGACGACACAGATATATGGTTTAATGTAGCGATTTATGTGAGTAGTGGATTATGAAGATGTGTGCGTATTTATAATCCAAATATTGGATCTATTTAACAAAAAAAAAACGCACAGTTTCAAAGATGAAAAAAAATATACAAATAAATTTAGTTCAGTAACCCTAAACACAGGATAAATTATTTCACAAATGATTCAATAATGGAAAGATGAATATAGTTCACTCAAATAGTAAACAATGTAAGTCTTTACACATAGTAAAAAAATGTATTCGCTCAGGTAGCGAAATTATGTCATTAAACAAGAACGGATATACAATCTATCCTTCCAGTCCTGAATAATACACTAGGTCTTACTAACCCAAAATTAGCATACAGCTAAAAATACATGCGTGGAGATGCACTCCGTCATCCGTGCACCATATCCTCTCCACAGCTCCTCCGAATCAATTTCACAACCAATATAGACTCCGGACCCTCGGAATACTATGATCACTTGAAATATTAGACCCTCCGGATACTTGAAATATTAGACCCTCCGGACCCCCTGGTCCTTTGACGGCTCTACAGCTGGGTCACCTTAGTCACTCTTACCATTCCGGACGCTAGACATTAGACGCTCCGGCACCTTAAACGCTCCGGACACACGGACGTTTCTACCCTCTGACAACACCGGACACCCCGGATATTCCTACCATCAAAAACACTCAGCCCTACAGCTGGAGTTGAGCGAATCCTTTTAGCAGGCCGCTTGCTGACAAAACCATTAGTATTGTAAAGGTCCTTTACATGTAGTAACGTATTTATACCTTTAGAATTTTCGTTATTCTTTATCAAAGGCACCTTGCACGTGTGGCACAGGACGAATCGTACTCACGATTTCGAAATACAATAGACCCTGATATAATCACCCTCGGGTATCGTTGTACAGCGAAAAGAAACGAAACCCGAGTACGTGTATTTAATTAACAACCTTTACACCATTCCGTGACACTTATGTTGTTGTTGGTTCTATTTCACAAACAATTTGTAATTTGGACGTACAATAATAATAACTGAAGTGTGTGAATTCAACTATTGGCGTATTTTGTTGTTGTTGTAAATACTCTTAGTGTGTAGTGAATGAGTGAGTGAGCGAGTAGTAGCAGTAGCAGCACTAGTAGAAATTAGGTTACTGAAAGTACTATGGGCCATAATAAATTAGTTCTGAGTTTTCGATGTGGAACGAAAAATAAGGTTTTATGACGGATCTTAACAAGTAATATGAGTGATACTAAAGGTTTGTGTGATTGAAATTAAAGTCTCTCTCTCTCTCTCTCTCTCTCTCTCACACACACACGCACGTTAAATCAGCATCATATCAGTAATATATTCATCTTTTATTACTTCATGCGCTTTCGCTTTCAAAGTATTTTTGAAATTAAATACTTTTGAGGTCATTATAATGTCAGCTATATCACTTTTTTTTAAAGGCGAGATATAAGCAACATCTTCACGTCTATGGATAACACTTGGGCTTGCACTGAATAGTTTTTGTACAGTTAGTGAACCATAATCAAAACATATTAAACTATAGGAGGAGAACAATTAGAAAAAATAAGTATAACACAGCATGGTAAAGCAATTCGTCCGGAAGTAATAACATCTCTAGCAGAGATCTCTGTGAAAATGAGATAAGTGTACTGAAGAAAAGTTTCAAATACAACTACAGGAAATAAAACCACACAATGACATTTAAGAATACAATCGTAAATTGAGACTAAGCGAAACACTTACACAAGTGAGGATGAAGAAGAAAAGGACCAGACCTTGGTTAGAAATAAAACGTGGTGGAATCAGCCAAATAGTACAATGTCTAAGAAGATATTATTCAAACCTTACAAGAATATCACCAAGAAAATAATCACGAAGCAAATCATTAATTTGTCAATACAAATAACAGACAAAATTTAAATCGTTGTTACAAGACATCTAGAATCTATGTTGGGGTTTGGATCGAGACAAGGAAATCCCAGTCAAGTGGTTACATTATTTGTCTCCCCACGAGGCTTGCCAAGGGGGGGGGGGACACATAATAATGTAATCCCGCAACTGGGATTTCCTTGTCTCGGTCCAAAACCCAACGTATATTCTTTTTCTCACCCAATAATTTCTTTTAAAAAAAAAGGACTCACTTTTGCAATATAGTTCACGCCCAAATGATTACATGCGGTGCATTAATACAAATATTTTTATGAGGATTGTGGCGTGACTGTGCCATCCGAAGTACACAGTTTTTGCGTGAGCCAAAAAATAACAACATAAAACGTTTAATAGTATTGAGTTATTATCACATTCAGTATATGGGTGTTATATGAAAGTAACAATAAATAGCTAATATTATTACAAGATAATGTTTCATTTTCATCAGTTCCAGTTTATAATATTATATTGCAAATAATGAAACGATACTGATCCCACACCTCTGTTTTTTGATATAGCCTATTATTATAAAGAAAAGTTACATATAGCATGAGTGCCCATGCTTGGGTTATTCACGGGTAATTAGTGATCTGTGTCACTATCGTATAGAACTCTTGTTTTCTTTGGAGGAGGTGAACCTGTTGTAACATACTTGTGTTGTCCTTAATATTGATTGTAAAATTACCCCCGTGTATGAAAGACCCTCCAAATACTCTAGCGGGTAACCATGTACGAAACTTTCAAGTTCACAGATTCTTTGAAAACTTTTTTTTCTGTCTTGGAAGTGTGGCAAGTGCTACAGCGAAATTTGCTTATGGATTAACGTGTTGACAGATTAATGATTCCTTCTGGCTGGCAAGTGCATTATTTGTCTTTGAATATTATAGGTATATTTTCGATTCAGCTAGGGCACAAATAAGATGCTTAACACAATTAGAATAAAGCATGTTTGACATAACACATTTTCTGTCTGTTACTAAGTTTTCTATAGTTGTTAAGAGGGTTGTGAAGCAATGAAGTGTATAGGTCTATAGTCCATGTGCATGGATCCGTGTTTTCTGTCACAGTTCATTTTACACAGCATTGTGAATTTTATCATATATGTAGCAGTCATTTGTCAGTTCAGCGTCATTAAATGTAACTAACAGTATATAATGTGTTTTACACGAAGTATTTAAAACTAGTTACGATGCTTTCGCTACATTTAATGATGCTGACCTGAAAATGTATTGAGCTAGGCCTGCATATAGAATACAATTGACCATGCTGTGTGAAACGAATTAGCATAATACCAAAAAGTTAGACATCGTATGCGTGTGTGCCTATGTCTCTTTCGAAATGATTTTGCATGATGTGTTCTCAAAGATTGATTTACCTTAAGTTACAACGTTTTTGTTATATATTTCTTGTTGTTGTTGTTTGATTTAAAACAACTACGTCAGGTACAGCAGAAGACAATAAGGGTTTCTTTTTTAAAAGTAGTTCTGATCGCGTGGACACCTTGACTGATATGACTGGTCTGAGATGACTAGACTGAGATAAGAAAAGCAAGGTTAGCAAAATAGCTATATTTCTCTGTCGCTTGGATGAGAAAATCAAATATCATTAAAACAAGCTGACAAAAGTGGAGCTGTTATAAATATGCACATCCGTTTTGACAGAGACGAAATGAAAGCAGAGAAGCCGATACTAAACTAAATACTTGAAATAGTTGCAAATAACCTATATACAGAAGAAAATGATTATTTAACAAATTTTCAAAAGTAAACCCATCACAGAGACGTTCAACAGTTCAACTATAAATATGTAATCTAGTCCGGTCTGAAAAAGTTAAATTTCGATCGATTATAGGAGGAAATTATAGCTGCACACAAAGACCATGTTATTTTATTAAAACCACTTTGCAAAGTAGTTCTTGGTTTCAACCTGGAATATATTGACTTTCTCAACAAATTCCCAGAAAAACACTTAAAAACATGATTATAGCAGCTGCATCGCTAGGCGCTCTGCATTAAGATGTTAGTGTTAGGACTGGTAGGCCTAGTGTCAGGATAATGTGACTGGGTGGTACATGATGCTACTTGTCTGCGGCATGATGGTTCAGTGCTAGAACAGCCACACTGCAGACATCGTAGCCCTGTGACTGAAATTTTTGTTTAAAGCTACGTTAAGAATCCACATCAAACACCGATACTCAACATCCACACTCTATAGTGTTCCATATGAGCACAATACTGGCTACAACATGGTGTCTATTGCGGCGTGGAGTACAAGAAGAAACTATTCACTCAGGGCATGCATTATTCTGTTACATAAAAATGGCTCTGATAGTACGAATGACGGAAACTACAGTGGAGTGCGTAATTTATAAAACAATCATGAATACGCCTTAAACGAAAGTTAACAATTAATTTATTTTAAAAATAAGTTGAAACTACAAAAATGACAAAGAGATGACTACTATAGTAGAATTGACGCAACATTACTCGTCACATAAAGCATTACCGTTGGTTTGTATTGACGCTTGTGCTGTCATATTTTAACACTAAGGCCTTTACACGTCATTGTAAAACACTAAATGTATTAAGCAAATTCCTCATGATTTCCTTGCGGGCTTGATTATTGGTCTGTTCACCTATATATCTATCTATCGATTGTTTTTTGCACCTTGATACAAAACACTAAAGAGTAAACATTTCGGATATAAAAATAATCTATGAATCATTATTAAGTGTCAACAAATACTAAGGTCTTGATAAGTAACTTGGTTTATATATTTTATAAATTCGTAACGTGTAAGGTTTCTAAAGAATTTATGAACATTGACTATAAAGCAAATATCTTTAATAAATTTATTTTTGTTGACTGAAGAATTCAAACACTTCATTTATGAAGGTATCTATTCTTAATTATTGACAGAACAGAAACTACCGGGGTATGTTTGTTTCCAAATATTTATATGTAAAAAAACCTATTCTATAAATTATCTCCCAGAATGTTGAATTTACACAAATCATTAATCGATGTAGTTGCTTTTAAAATTTTTCTTTTGTCATGCAACTAACGGGAAAGGATATATTGTTCACCTTCAAAATATATACCGTATAAACGGTAATTTTGTGCTTCTAAACGGTTTATACTTATTGACTTTTTTTGTCTGATCGTAATGGCTGATAATTTATTATTTATGTATGCATATAAGTAAAATGTTTTAGTTGAGACATGTCCTTGAATAAAAAAGCCAAAAATGTAAATAATTGCCATTATACTTCCTTACAATTGTTGCATAATAAACGATAAAAATTAACCTGTGATACGGTATTCCTCCATTATATATGCGCAGTGTATCAAAGAAAGAAGCAGTAAAGCAGTAAATCTGCAGAAACAAGCAGGCGTAAGGAGAGGTCTTCACGGATTAATAAAGGTTAGTATAGCATGTTAGTTCATAGTTTCGAATTAGGAAATACATGTTTCTAATAGACTTTCATGCACAATTTCGGCAATATAAATGGTGGTGTTCCACAGGATTTGTGCAGAAGTAAATACAGACTGAGACGATAAAACACCGGCTAACGAAGAGAGATAGATGGAAAGGTCAATGACATTTGGAGAACTACGCAGTAACCACAAAGACAGTAGTACATATAGATTTTCTTTGGACAATGTAATCATTCACAACGAAGACGATATCTTTTAAATATTTAAAAAAAAAACAAAGTCAGTAAGAACATGTGTCTAAATGTTTACATACTGTTTTGAGTTTATTAACTCGGTGCGCTGTTCTCTTAATCATCATGTATAAGATGAAAGACATAAATTATTTATGTTTATGTCTACTTTAGTTTGTGTTTTATTTTGCAATAAACAATTTTCGTAGACTTAAAATCATACACTGGTTCATATGCATGTATTTGACAAATGCTTGGAGATTTAGGGTCTTAAGAAAAACCAGTTTGCAATTAATCATGTCAGTCGGAATCAATAAAAGACATTGCTGTTATTATTATTATTATTATTATTATTACTATTATTCAGGTTGAGGAAAATGAACAGTCACGTGATAGTTGTGCGAATTGGAATCCTAGGTGAGTACATTCGGAATGATCTATTCTTACTAGTCATGGGTTGCGCACTTCGTTCCACGTACATGTGGAAAGTGGATAGACCATACTTGGCAAGCGAAGATGAACCGGAATCTAACGTGCCTGATTTTCAAATGAAGATAGATTACATTCTAGTTCATTGCTTCAATGAATAACCGATGTGTGTTAATGTTATTTATGATACATGACAATGCCTAATTCGTTTGATTAACAAAATAATTCGCGCTAATAATACAGATTTCTTGTGAAGAGTGTGCCAACAGGATTATAAAATAAATAGAGGAAACAAAGGTAATTATTCAGTGGTCAAATGGGACGAATACCCTGCACACCCACTCCCATCCCTACGGGCGTCTGCACGAATTTTTGCCGGAGGGTGAGTCAACGGAAAAAACCCAAAGGTGCAAATTATATAATACACAATGGATGTTTTTCAAAAATCTACGATAGGGGAGGGGCAACTGCTCCCCTCAATCCCCGCCGGGCTGATGCCCGTGCACACATACACAGAAATTTAGATCTGAATTGGATTTAGTACTACGGCTATTATTCAGCGTATATTATAATATAACCTAACCTTGAAAAAATGTATTACTATGATATTTTATTTATCGTTCAGATCATTAAAAATAAAATTCTTTTATAAGTGAAGATGGATACTAAACTTTTGTATTTGTTTGCAGGTTTTCTGAGTTTATCGAGGGCACAGTCAGGTTGGTATCCAATAAAACCTTTGCAATGAAGCCGAATTCTAGCCATACTGTTCTGACGTAATGACATTTATATTGTTTAAAGAAAACATTGAAATTAAATTGAAAAATCTGAATGTATTGTAACAATTATTGGAATATCATACTGTCATTTTTCTAGTGCTGCGTTGTGAAACTTGTTGTACAACATAAAATCGATATGAACTATTGCCAAATTGAGACTAACATGTTTTAAGCAAATTACAAATTGACATGCAGATCGCACACTATCTACCTACATACATATTTTTCCTGTCCTCCGTCATGCGCATTTTTCGTACCTTCTTTTTCTTATAGAAGGAGACATTCGCCTGACTGATGCGCAGATACCTACCAGGGGAAAAATTGAGATTTTCCACAGTGGTTCTTGGGGAAGAGTTTGCGATGATGGGTTTGTTGATTCAGCAGCAACTGTCATCTGCAGGCAAATTTTTGGGGAAGGGTAATGTTGATGTTTTTAAAACATGGTATTATGTATATCTATATTATGTGTATTTTTTCATGATAATAGTTTGCAAGGGCAATTTAGTTAATTACATTTGAAATACCAATATTGTCGATGATATTAGGTTTGCACTTTAAAGAAGCTTTCAGTTATGTAATAGTAGTTCGCATAATTCATTCATAAGTTTCAAGATTGAGATGTACTGTAATTTACGAAAATATCACGTGATATGAATGAATATCATGTTTTATTTAAAATGTCTTGCTGATCGAGTTCTTTATTCGTTAGTGTTAAAGAAGCTGGATGTGTTTACGATTTACGATTATTTTAGAATCCATTTGAGACACTATATGTTGCCTCTTAGTAATGTATATAAGAGATTTATTACGTTTGATTGGGCATTCCTAGTATTATTAACAGTCATCGAAGGGTTATATTGAGAGGATTCATTCGTTTAACTGAATTATCCGTCACTGGAATTACAGTGCCCAACTATTTATTGTACGACATTTGGAAATGTATTAGCTGTCACGGAATTACTGGGAATTCTTTTAAAGACATTTTTGGCATTATATCATAGTGATTCTTTTATAGTGTTGGTACATTAGTACAAAACAGGATATCATTTTGAATACAATTGGAACTTGTTCGGATTGTTTGATACGTTTGGAAGTGATACAACATTTAGGACTTGATAGAACTGTTTAGTATTTCATACTGTTAGTTATTTTTACTTTTTCAAATTTTAATTTAAAGAAATAAATCTCATATTTGAATTTTACAAAGAGTATTTGTTTTTGCTCTTTCTTGTTATTTGAGATAAATAGAATCGTAACAATGGACATTGAAGGTGCAATTAACAACATGGTCATTAAAACATTTCAAAAGTGTTTCATATTACAGATAACTTGGGTAAAAATAGTACAATATTATATTGGCATTGTGGATTTTCATTCAGAGCAGTAACTAAGGGGCTATTGCGCCGGAATCAGGTTAACAAGGGTGCGGGATCTTATCTTTTTGAAGCCGGCTGGGTCGGTTGGAGTGGTGTTTCCCAGACGAGATTCGTTACTCCAGTCGCCTCAATATTATTAAACCTTTCATGTTTTGACATATTCTTAAATTCCGATAGTAGTGTGATTCGTAACAGCACAAAGGTAGTGTGATTCGTAGCAGCACAAAGGCAGTGTGATTCGTAATAGCACAAAGGTAGTGTGATTCGTAACAGCACAAAGGTAGTGTGATTCGTAATAGCACAAAGGTAGTGCGATTCGTAATAGCACAAAGTTAGTGTGATTCGTAACAGCATAAAGGTAGTGTGATTCGTAGCAGCACAAAGGTAGTGTGATTCGTAATAGCACAAAGGTAGTGTGATTCGTAATAGCATAATGGCAGTGTGATTCGTAATAGCACAAAGGTAGTATGATTCGTAATAGCACAAAGGTAGTGTGATTCGTAACAGCACAAAGGCAGTGTGATTCGTAATAGCACAAAGGCAGTGTGATTCGTAATAGCACAAAGGTAGTGTGATTCGTAGCAGCACAAAGGCAGCGTGATTCGTAATAGCACAATGGCAGTGTGATTCGTAATAGCACAAGGTAGTGTGATTCGTAACAGCACAAAGGTAGTGTGATTCGTAACAGCACAAAGGCAGTGTGATTCGTAATAGCACAAAAATAGTGTGATTCGTAATAGCACAAAGGCAGTGTGATTCGTAATAGCACAAAGGTAGTGTGATTAGTAATAGTAGAAAGGTAGCGTGATTAGTAATAGTACAAAGGTAGTGTGATTAGTAATAGTACAAAGGTAGTGTGATTCGTAATAGCACAAAGGCAGTGTGATTCGTAATAGCACAAAGGTAGTGTGATTAGTAATAGTACAAAGGTAGCGTGATTAGTAATAATACAGAAGTAGTGTGATTAGTAATAGTACAAAGGTAGTACTCCTATCTTGATACAGCGCCGGAGCCATACGATTTATAAAAACGAAAAGGTAATTCTTCAGTCTTCATACTGTACCTTAGGTGTTTAGGTGTACGATTTTAATAACACAAATGTAGTGTTCGAACTATGAACGAGTGTCCTATCTGTATGATTTGTGAAAGCACACATATAATATTCCAATCTTGATACAGTATCCGTTTTGTATGATTTGTAACAGCATAAATGTAGTATTCGGATCTTGATACGGTGCCCTGGCTGTATGATTTGGAATGGTACACATGTGGTGTTCAGATCTTGATACAGTGCCCTAGCTGTATCATTTGGAATGACACAAAGGCAATGTTCCAATCTTGATAAAGTTATCTATGTGTATGATTTGTAACAGCGGAAAGGTAGTGTTCCAATCTTAATACAATGCCTTAGCTGTATCGTTTTTAACAGCAGAAAGGTAGTGTTCCTGTCTTGATAAAGTGCCCTAGCTGTATGAATGGAATGGCACAAATGTAGTTTCGACGATCTTGATGCAGTGCCCTAGCTGTATGATTTGGAATGGCACAAATGTAGTGTTCCGAATTTGATGCAGTGCCCTAGCAGTATGATTTGGAATGGCATAAATATAGTGTTCGAACTTGATACAGTGCCCTAGCTGTATGATTTGGAATGGCACAAATATAGTGTTCCGAACTTGATGCAGTGCCCTAGCAGTATGATTTGGAATGGCACAAATGTAGTGTTCCGAACTAGATGCAGTGCCCTAGCAGTATGATTTGGAATGGCACAAATATAGTGTTCCGAACTAGATGCAGTGCCTTAGCAGTATGATTTGGAATGGCACAAATGTAGTGTTCGAACTTAATACAGTGCCCTAGCTGTATGATTTGGAATGGCACAAATGTAGTGTTCCGAACTTGATACAGTGCCCTAGCAGTATGATTTGGAATGGCACAAATATAGTGTTCCGAACTTGATACAGTGCCCTAGCAGTATGATTTGGAATGGCACAAATGTAGTGTTCCGAACTAGATGCAGTGCCTTAGCAGTATGATTTGGAATGGCACAAATGTAGTGTTCGAACTTGATACAGTGCCCTAGGTGTATGATTTGGAATGGCACAAATATAGTGTTCCGAACTTGATGCAGTGCCCTAGCAGTATGATTTGGAATGGCACAAATGTAGTGTTCCGAACTAGATGCAGTGCCTTAGCAGTATGATTTGGAATGGCACAAATGTAGTGTTCGAACTTGATACAGAGCCCTAGCTGTATGATTTGGAATGGCACAAATGTAGTGTTCCGAACTTGATACAGTGCCCTAGCAGTATGATTTGGAATGGCACAAATATAGTGTTCCGAACTTGATGCAGTGCCCTAGCAGTATGATTTGGAATGGCACAAATGTAGTGTTCCGAACTAGATGCAGTGCCTTAGCAGTATGATTTGGAATGGCACAAATGTAGTGTTCGAACTTGATACAGTGCCCTAGGTGTATGATTTGGAATGGCACAAATATAGTGTTCCGAACTTGATGCAGTGCCCTAGCAGTATGATTTGGAATGGCACAAATGTAGTGTTCCGAACTAGATGCAGTGCCTTAGCAGTATGATTTGGAATGGCACAAATGTAGCGTTCTGATCTTGATACAGTGCCCTAGCTGTATCATTTGTATTAGCACAAGGGTAGTATTTTAGTATTGATAGTGTCCTAACTGTATAATTTGCAATAGCACTAAGTTATTATTTCAAAACTTCATATGCGACTTGAGAATAAATCTTTTTGTTATTATGAAGCCAACTGCTTTCTTTACCTTCACAACAGAGTTACCGGTCAGGCCATCCAGTCATATGACTACTACTATTACAATTATTTTTACCACGACACCGCAACGATCTGGCTTGATGACGTAATGTGTGTCGGCAATGAGGCCCGGCTGACGGATTGCTCTCACTTGCCTTGGGGCAGTCATAACTGCGTTAATGCAGAAGATGCTGGCGTAAACTGCTTTGGTAAGTCTAACCTGTACCGCTTAGTTCCTTTATTTCTCCCAGCAATACATTTGTGTTAAGGAAGGTGATAATCTTGTTTTTCCTCCTCATTACATTTAAACTATCCCAACTATTTGTGTCATTAATGCGATTTAGAGTTTACAGTCAATGCATGTGTAAATCGAGCACTAACTAGGAATGGGGGGGGGGAGCACATTTATTTCAACAACTGGGCAAGTGAATGTAATTAAGTGCAATTGGTTATACATTATTTGTATTGTTTTTTACAGCATGTACAATGCACACTGTAAAATAAATTCCCAGTACACCGGTATTGAAAGCCCTCTTTTGGATAACTTTATGCATGTATTATTGAAAACTCCCATTTTTATGGCATTGTTTAAACGATTGTATGTAACAGGCAGTCTCTAACTGTTTCTTCACAATTTGCAATGTAGTTGAACAAACACATCCACTGAAAGTGAAACAGGAGTCAGCAAAGTTAGAATTGCACGAAGTGCTGTAAGCAGCCAGTTGATAAAAGAAACAGGGAATGCTGCAAGCAGTCGGTTGATAAAATAAACAAGAAATTCTGTAACCAGCTGGTTGATAAAAGAACACAACTGCATTAAAAGAAACAACAACACATACTATTAGCACTGATATCATATTTTATCTTTTTTTTAGTTTGTATTGGTCGAATAGGACAGTGTTTCACATTGTTCAAGAACCAAACGCTGCTTTGAATCTTTGGAAGTGCCCCGATTGAGAACTGCTTATGTTAGCAAAAGTTATAATAGGTTCTCACACGAGACATTGTATGTTTTTCCATGGACCTAGGGTACAATAAAGCATTAAACTGTGATCACCGTTTTTGAAAAATGCAACTAAATATAAAGATCAAACAATAATTCAGAGTGTGCATTATTTGCAATATTTAGTCATGGACCACATAAACCAGTTTAATCCGGTTTAAGGCAGCTGGCCTTTTTTGCCATTTAAACCGGATATAATTCCCGTGCAGAACATTTATGGAGTATCCCTACCTTTAATAATTGCCTAGTGTTCGTGGATCAAGAGCGAGCCACTTGTACTTTTACGATTTACATCCGTATTCCTGTAGGAGAATATTGCAACCCCTTGGAATAATTACTTGATTGGTAAAGAATGAATGGACCAGTCAAATTAATAGGATATCAACATTCTTCAGTACAAAAACAATTGTACAAAGCTACAATGTACTGAGCTAGATTATCTTCAATGACATATTTGACATTATAAGTTATAGCTGTCTAAGGTAATACTCAATGTTTTACGTGTTGTATTTGATTTTAAGTTTTATCTCGATGTTCTTATCTGTTCTTATCGTTTTAATTAATATACAGTTTTCACTTTTGTGGTATCTATGTCTACATTTTTGATCCCTTTTTGCTTTATTTTTTTTATAACACTTTTATTGGATTGATCCACCATCAACCACGGATTATTTAACATTACAAGATATGCTTGATGGTGAGATTATTTCATAAGGTAGTAATGACTACTGCAAACGATTCCACAGAGGTACAGTGAACAGATTTCACAAGCAGATTTCGTTCGTGCCTCCCCCTCCCCCCCCCCCACCCCGTCCTGCTGATTCACATAAGCATAATGCAGGAAGCTTCAAAAGTACCAGATTAACAAAGGATGCATGTAACATATTTCTGATGTATGACAAATAGCGTAACATCGTCGTAGACGTGTTGTTAATTGACAATTATCTGCAAAGCAGAATTAGGTGAAATGAAGCATGAGTGATGCACATTCAATGGACATCGTCTTCGGCGACACGTGCATCTCTTAGAGTGCAATTGCGATATACTTGATAGGTCCTAGTGAGTTCTTACCTTAAAACACTGTAACAACAAACAGCTGAAAATGACGTTGTACTGTGTAAATCAGTTTACGCCGAATTAAATCTAAACAATTACCTTGTTTCCATTCTAAATGGTATGGTACAAATCTAGGATACAGCAAGACGTTGGTTTGTACAAAAACGTGTTGATAGTCAAATGCTTAACGGTCTGGATGATAATGGATCAAAAAATATGAAGACGTGACACGAAGAAAAATATTAGTGTTAACAATACTCCAGCAGAACTACTAAAGAGGAATGAATTAACATAATTCACTAAAAGGATAGAAGCTGTGAAAACATTATAAACATGGTTGAAAGTAAGATGAGATGTATGAAAGTAGATGGATCTTTTAAGAATGCGAGTGATGCGACTAAAGGATACAATATTTGCCGAAGTTACAACAAAACTGAATACTGAAATTGAAGAATCTAAATGAGATACGAAAGATTATACTGAGAGACAATTAATACAAGCAAGGGAGAAATAACAAGATAAATTGTGTTTGAAGAAAACCACGTGATTCAGGACGGAATGAAAGGAGAACGAGTCGCTTATCTGTAACAAAGTAAAAGAAAAAATCTTTTAATGAGCTCCAAACACCCATTCTATGACAAGGTACTAACGTTAGCACAAGGGACTGTATTTACATTGTGAATCAAATAGTGCTTGTCTTCATACATCGATAATTACACATTTTTCATTTTTATGCTGTTCATTTATTCATTGTTAGATCTCTTCCTAAATTTCCTTGTGATTAATTAACAGATATTTCTACAAATTTTATCTTGTTTGAGCATACATCGGTATTATTTAATTTTAAACGTTCTTTTCTTCCTTGTCTTTTAACATAAGCAGATCTCTTTAGTTGGACCACTGTCAAAATCAAGTTTTGAAACGTTCAGGAACTTGTTTCATTCATTTGAGTGCAATCAAACACGTTGTCCGTCACAGAGTGATTACACTGGTCAACAGTGAAATCATTACTGACTTGAAAAGGCCCTAATCTGTAGTATTTTGGTGTGCCGAACACGAATATAACCGTGAAAAATTTGTATTGGCTCTCGTTTTGAAGATATTCATATACCTCATTTTCTATGTTTCACTGTGTAAATTTCTCCAGTAGGACTGCAGCAACATCCGGAATAATGATGTAACATTGCATAATACCATCATGCTCACATCATCCACAGTTGATTGCATCATTTTCTGATGCAATGCAATACTAATGCCATGCGGCTGCTGAAGTAAGTTGACGTCAGCAGTGTACTATACATGTGTAGGCCTATTATACTAATGCCAGGCGGCTGCTGAAGCTGACGTAAGCAGTGTACTATATAAAGCCCAATCAGATAGGTTCAGCATTTAAAATATTTTAGACGTTGTGCGAGACAGTTCAAGCTACTGTTACATAAAACTTATTATTTTATCCATTTACGTACAATAAAGAACAGTAATGCCTCGAAAGTGTGTTAATACCGGGGACAATTTTTGCTATATTTGTGGGGAAGTGACATTTGCCAACCAGAAGAAAAGTATCAATTCTCAAGTGAAGAAGGCATATCATCTTTACTTCGGATGCAAGGTTGGTGACCTAGACAAGTCTTGGGCTCCGCATATATGCTGTGCTACATGTACAACACAGCTTTCACAGTGGTTGAATTGCAAAAGGTCATCAATGCCGTTTGCAGTCCCAATGGTGTGGAGAGAGCCAAGCAACCACCTAAATGACTGTTACTTCTGCTTGGTTCCTCCTCTTTCCGGCGGAATAACGAAGCGAAAGAAGTCGAGAATAGTCTACCCAAACATTCCGTCTGCATTGAGACCAGTTCCACATGGTGAGGGACTTCCTATTCCAGAACCTCCAGCAGAATATTCTCTTGATTCATCTGACGAAGACAAAGGTGAGTCGACCTGTTCTTCTCCTGGTCCATCAGCATGCAGTGATCCAGATTTTCACTGTGGTGCATCATCAACCCCACACAGAATAACACAGGAAGAACTAAATGACCTGATTCGTGATTTGGACTTATCAAAGAACAAGGCAGAATTGCTAGGATCAAGACTCCAACAATGGAATCTTCTAGAAGAAGATGTCACAATTACTGCATATCGAAAGCGCCACCAGCAATTGGAGCCTTTCTTCAGAAAGGAAAGTAATCTGATATTCTGTTCCGATATTGAGGGCCTCATGAATGCTTTAAAAATCACTCATGACCCACAAGAATGGAGACTATTTGTGGACTCTTCGAAACTGAGTCTCAAGGCTGTGCTTTTGCACAATGGAAACATTCTTCCATCTATTCCAGTAGCGTATGCTGTCCACTTGAAAGAGACATACGATAACTTAAGGCAGCTACTGAATTCCGTTGAGTATAACAAGTACAGCTGGCACCTCTGTGGTGATTTGAAGGTAGTTGCCCTTTTAATGGGACTGCAGCAAGGATATACAAAATACATGTGTTTCTTATGCGAGTGGGATAGCCGAGCAAGGGAAATGCACTACATGAGGAAGGAATGGACTCACAGGCAGAATGTAGCCATTGGAGAGAAGAATATCCAACACCCAGCTCTGGTTGAGGCTCAGAAAATCTTGCTACCACCCCTTCACATCAAACTAGGTTTGATGAAGAACTTCGTGAAAGCCATTGACCGGACTTTGCCAGCATTCCGATACCTGCATGAAAAATTCCCTCGACTCAGCGAAGCAAAGATTAAAGAGGGAGTTTTTGTGGGTCCTCAGATTCGAGAGCTTTTCAAAGATGACCGGTTCAACAACTTGCTGGAAGGTGACGCGAAACAAGCATGGAATGCTTTTCGCCTAGTTTCTACAAACTTCCTCGGAAATGTTAGGGCAGAAAACTATAAGGAACTAGTAGAAGACATGTTGATGAAGTATAAGAAACTTGGCTGCAATATGTCTCTAAAGATTCACTTCCTTCATTCCCATTTGGATTTCTTTCCTAGCAACTGTGGTATTGTTAGTGATGAACACGGCGAACGTTTTCATCAAGATATCGCAACAATGGAACAAAGATACCAGGGAAAATGGTCCACTACAATGCTGGCTGACTACTGCTGGACACTCCTCAGAGATGCTCCCGAACAGCTGTACAAGAGACAGGCGAAGAAATCTAAGATGTAGTCAATGACTTGATTTTTTATAGGTAGGCTATTACAGTTGACCTTTTACTATTGGAATGCATTTCGTTATGTAAACATTAATTTCTTGCAGATTACAAAAAAACTAGAGCCAATTTTGCAATTTGACTGTCATATTCGTGTTCAGCACATAAAAATTGATAAGAATTGACTAATTTTATTTCAGTAACATGACTTTTGTAAAAATTTGTTGTCCAGTGTTATAGTAATAGAACCTGACTTTATCCTCCCATGTAACAGTATTAGTTTTCAGTCTCAACGTACATGGGCACCGAATCATTATCAGTCACTAACAGTCGCATTCTGTCATATTAATGGATACGGTTTTCTGGCAGCTATGGCTATGAAGAGCCCTATCAGGTGCGTCGGCAGCGTGTCCAGTGCTGCGATGTAGTACCGTGTGAACTGATGCAGTATGAAAAGACGTCAAAAGACTTGCGCTTTTAAGAAATACAATCAATCCATCACAAGCGTCATGGCCTGCTCTAATATCTCCATGAAATGTATGTAAAGGTTGTAAATTCCATTTAGTTTGTCGAGAAGACTTTTCCAATTTGTTGCAATACAGTTCATATATTAGCGACTTGGAGAACTCTGAAATTGTTAAACGCACCGTAAATTGGGTTGGTTAATAAAATGTTCTTCCTTTGTAAGGTAGGTTAACGCCAATTCATCTGTAAAGGATAGAACTTTATGAAATGCAAAAAAAAAAAAAAGAATATATATATATATCTGTTTACCGAATACATTTTGTACATATTTGAACTGCTGTTGTATTCTGAGAATTGAAATTTGTGTACCGAATACATCATTTTTCATTAATTTGGTGAAGGCCTTACAAATCAAAAGCGACTTTTATCCCAAACTCCTATTAAGTATGGATGTATGGTCTTGACCATATTTGCTCATCAAACAATATAACCCTGTTTGTCTTACTAAGTTTGAAAAATAATAGCATGTAATGTTTCATTGCTGTTTATGGGAACAATATAATTCTCTTTCGTTTTTATAAGCTTAACACACTTTTGTTACAGTTGATTTTGTACTCACGTAATTATTTATCAGCTTATTCTGCTAAATCATTTTCATCTGGAATTAATTTATCTACAATTAACGGGTAGTCCTTGAAATGGTCATGTGAAGACATTCGGCATTTTCGAATTCCCTTCTTAAATGCTGAAAGTCATCTGTTCCTGCGAACCACACCGCTCCGGTGGCATAAGTGGTGCGGAACCACACCGCTCCGGTGGCATAGTGGTGCGGAGGGTCGCTGGTTAAAAATCCTTCATCTTAAAAATATTGTCTGAGACGCTAAGTGACTTTCAATGACGAGCAATTGTTTTCAATGACGGGATAGCTGTCTCATTGTACATTTCAGAACTATCACAGAGTCGATTCAGTAGCCTTTATTCCCGCCTTAATATTGCTTTAGTGTCTCTGTATACAAACTTAACTTCTTTTTAACTATTATTTCTTTTCGTTCTTTCATGAATCTGTCAACTATAAAATCCTTGCCAAATGAAATGAGTGGTTTGAGAATACCTCTAAATTACTGAAAGCAGTTACCAAACAGATGCAATTTTTTTTATGTTGCGATGAGTCATTGCTAAGGTCAACTAGTCCCGTAGTCCTCTGTAACAGCATATGCTATGTTTGTCCAGGTAGATTTATTACATATATATATAAGGCTGCATATCTTATATATATATATATATATATATATATATATATATATATATATATATATATATATATATATATATATATATGCAAGGCTGCATATCTTGAGCTGAGACGCATCAGCTCAATTCGCAAATATCTTTCAGTTGATGCCACTAAAACACTTGTGTGTTCATTAGTACTTTCAAGACTGGACTATTGTAACTCAATTATGTCTGGTTCATCTCAATATCTACTCGAGAAACTTCAAAAAGTTCAAAACACAGCTGCTCGGATCGTACTTGGAGTACCACGATCAGAGTACACCTCCCCGCTGCTCTGTACCCTACACTGGCTATCCATTCAATCCAGAATCAAACACAAAATTTGTTCTCTGTGCTACGTTTCACTGTCGGACTCTAGTCCAACATACCTATCCGATCTCACCCATGTGTACACACCTGCAAGATACTTACGCTCCTCTTCTGACAATCGTATGCTCATTATTCCCACTATGAAAACAAAGTCATATTGACAGCGTTCTTTTGCATACCAGGGCCCAACAACGTTGAATGAATTGCCCACTGAACTTAGACACAAAGACACAGTAATCACATTCAAGAGTACTCTCAAAACTCACTTATTTCGACTGCAAGAACAAACTTAAAGACCTAAAAATGTTTCCTACCTGAAATATTCTCAGTATGATTTTTTATTTTTTAATGTTTTTTATTTCATGGTGTTTGTTTTTGTAATAATATTGTTATATGTTTGTTTTTTTATCTTATAGGTGTTGTCTAATGTTGTAAAGCGCTTAGAGCTTCTAAAGATTAGGCGCTATACAAAGTCCTCATTATTATTATATATATATAATTTAAAAAAACTCCCTTTTCCAGGAGTTGTATTTCAGACCACAAACTCCACTCCGCCGCTCCAGGAATTGAAATTTCAGGCAGTTGTCCATGACATTAACGGATACGACTTTCTAGCTTCTATGACTGCGAAAAGCTTTGTCAGCTGTATTCGGCAGTGTGTCCAGTGCTGCGATGAAGCACCGTGTGAACTGGTGCGGTATGAAGAAACATCAAAGACTTGCGCTTTTATGAAATACAATCAATCCATCACAAGCGTCACGGGCTGCTCTGATTACTCCATGAAATGTATGAAAAGATTGTAAATTCCATTTATTTTGTGGCTAAATTTTTATTTCAATTTTTTCTCATCAACAAAGAGTAAAACTTTACAAACAGCAGTTAAAACATCTGAAGCGATAAATTTATGCTTGTTTTAATAAGTCGCGATATTCATGAAATGTTGCATATTAACCATAAACTATTAGAGAGTTTTTAAATATCTCACACAGTATTCAAGGTTATAAATAAAGTTTATCCAGTTATCTAATACATTTCATGATAGAAAGTAAATTGTAAAGAAAGTGTTATTATATATATATATATATATATATATATATATATATATATATATATATATATATATATATATATAGATAATTGTAAGAAAAATCTTACTTGAGTTTCTTTTGCAACAGATTTAGCATAGTTTGCAAAATTTCTCATTTAGTTTATAGAGTATCTTACACCAAATTTGTGATTTAAAAAATCTTGTAATTCGTTCCAGATATCTTACAAAATTTTCAATTCACATATGGTACGTTTTTGAAAAAAACAGATCGAGATATTAAATTGAATAATGTTAAATTTGGCTACAAATCTGAATTTTGTTTTGACATTACGGTATAATTTGTTTTAAAGCACATGTTTATTGAGTTTTGTTTAGAAAAAGTTGTTTTTTTGATGTTTTAGATGGATTATGCCGACATTATTATTATAAATTTAAATATCATGAAAGATATAAAAATCTTTAAAGTCCAAATGTACGCAAAATTTGAACATAGGTTTAAAATTTAAATCGAGAATGTTCTATACTTCAAAAATATGGCATGAATACATTAGAAAATTCTTCATACATTTAATACGATATTTCATCATTACTACATAACGTCATATACTATTTTATAAGTGGAGTCTGACTGAAAATTGCATATACCCTAATCTGCTATCGTATAATGTACCGGCAGATTAGGGTCTATATTGTTTATGATATTTGCCGGCGTATTATACTATAACAGAGATGAGTCTGAGTGGTCTGCAGTACGACTCGACTTATAAGCTTTTATAAACGGTAGAATAAAAAGAAATCTTTAAAATATAATATCATTGATACAAATTGCTATAGATTTTATTCAGTATTGCATTAGTTATGTCAGATATCTTACTGAATTATCAGTTTAAAATATGTACATGTTTGGCAAGGTATTTGATGTATTATGAACTTGTAAGTCTTGCTTCCTATGGAAAAACTGATAGTTTAACTTGTAAGTCTTACTTCCTATGGGAAAACTGATGGTTTCTCTTGATTTGCTGTTGTGAAAATGTTATACAGATTAGAGAGGCATGGATTTGTATTAGTAATCATTCTCTGAAAAACCGGCTTAAAAATACTTTGTTAGTTTTTAAACATTTTCCAGGACTCGTGTCATATTTATGTTCCTGTAAATCTTGTGTGCATTTTACTTGGTTGATTGTTTCGTATAATGCGATACTGTGTTTTAAGAATATAAAATTTGGATAAACTATGTTATTTCTTTCGAATCTCAAAGGTTGACAATTTATGTATTAAATGTTTCTAGATTAGAAGTCGTCATCTGTATGACATGTATAATCAGGTTTGGTTATGAATAGAAACACCTGTCATCGGGCATTTTGGGTACCATATTTTGTCAATAAGATGGAATATTTACATCAGGTATGAAAACTCGTGGCAAGAAGAATAATTGGTTCCCGATTTCGTTTCCTTTGCAAGCATTATTTTTGTAGTAAACTTTTATTTGTTAACAATTTTTAAATATATTCTGATAAACAATTATTTATATCGTTGAATGCAGATAATATTATTCAAAATCTTGATTAAAAAAATTCTTAGATGGTTTCTCCGACGATTCTCTTTCAGTCAATAAAAGAGTGAATCCCAGAAATGTTCTCTTCAATGTGTTAAGTGATTTCATCACTTAATGAAGAATGTAATAAGATATCTTCTTTAAATTTGCATGCAGAATACTAAGTATTTTGAATTCATTTATCAGCTGTAGAGTCTAGAAGTCATATTGGTTTGAGTCCTTAGGGTGTAATTAATTGAAAATGAGCAAAGATGTTCCAAATAGTGCCCGTCGTGCAACTTAAAGAAATACAGTAATTTCAAACTTTTGTGACGTAAAAGTCAATACGGAAAGAGAAGTTAAAATACGAAAAATAAAAAGACCGCATGTGATGATTTTAAAGTGAGATTTCATTGTGCGCATGCAAAAGGTACCATAATGAACTCATTATTGTTTCGTTAAATTTACGAAAATTATTTGTGTACATTTTCTTATCGAATGTTTTACATAGACAGTTTCGTTTAAATAACTTCGAGATAAATAAGTTTATAGTTTGTATAACCACATCGTAATATAGGTAAAATATGCAATGTCGACATTTTTTAAAATAAAAGCGCTTTCTTGTAAATAAGCACGGCGTAAATGGAATATAAAAATTGCTATTGATCATTGATAACTTGCCTGTTATAGGAACAAACAATTTAATGACGTTACTGGGAAGGATATATCGGGCGTAATTGTTCCATGTGGATTATAATCCCCCAAGAACGACGATAAATTGTTCACAGAGGCTGCAAATACAGTATCGTCTCCATTTATAAGTGTAATATATGTAACTGAAAAGCATCCATGACGATGATGCGAAAACACTTATAAAATGGCCTACACAGTGCAGACGTTCTCTTGAATTAAAATAAACTTCTATATTTGAACCGGCCTATATAGTAATCACACATTTGTGTCAAATGACTGAAAATGGAATCATTTCATAAGTGATATATTTATTTTCCCTCGTGCTTCTCCAACTTCCATTGGTCACTACTGTGGTCTAAGTGGTTAGATCGTCCGCCTCAGATGTGGGAGGTCGCGGATTCGAGCACCAGCTGAGTCACACCAAAAACTAAAAAACATGACACTAGCAGCGGCCTTGCAAGGCGCTCAGTATTAAGAGGTTATTGTCAGGAATGATAGGCCTAGTGTCAGAATAATGTGACTGGGTGGGGACATGATGTTACTTGTCTGCGACGTGACGCTTCAGTGCTCGACATCATTATAAACTGCCACACTGCAGACATAGTAGCCATGTGACTGAATGTGACTGAATATGTGCAAAATACTAGCTACAACATGGTATCCACTGCGGTGTGGAGTTCAAGAAGAAACTATTGGCTCAGGGCATGCATCATTACCATGCATTACTATATTACGTAAACGTGGCTATCATAATATGAATGACGGAAACTACAGTCGAGTGCACAGTTTATGAAACAATATTGAATACTCCTTAAAAGAAAGTTAAAAATTAATATTTATAAAAAACAAGTTGAAACTACAAGAATGACAAGGAGCTGACTACCACTATTGTCGAATTGTCAAAACATTATTCGTCAGATAAAGCATTACCGTTGGTTTTAACACTAATGTCTTGTACAGCACACTAAAACACTAATTGTCTTAAACAAATTCCTTATTATTTATTTGCGGGCTTGATTGTTGGTCTGTTCATCTATCTATATGTCTGTCTCTCTATCTATCTACCCACTTGTCTGTCTGTCTATCGGTCGCTATCTCTCTATCTGTATGTCTATCTACCTACCTGTCTGTCTGTCTATATCTTTCTGTCTGTCTGTCTCTCTCTCCAATCTATCTATCTATCTATATACCTACCTACCTGTCTATCTCTGTGTGTCTGTCTATGTATGTATGTATGTATGTATGTATGTATGTATGTATGTATGTATGTATGTATGCATGTATGTATGTATGTATGTATGTATGTATGTATTGTTATTTTACACACAACACTAGAAAATAAACATCTCGGACATAAATATGATTAAAGTCAATGAATCATTATTAAGTGTTAATAAATACCTAGGTCGTGATAAGTTTGTTTATAAATTGTAATGTTTCTAAATAATTCATGAACATTGACAATAAAGCACGTCTTCAATAAATTTGTCTTCGTTGACTGAAGAATTCCAACACTTCATTTATGAATGTATCGATTTAAAAATGTTTGACTTTATCTATAGACAGAATAGAAAATACCGGGGTATGTTTGTTTCAAATTTCGTTTATATGAAAAGCACATATTCTCCCAGAATGTTGAATTTAAACAAATCATTCATCGATGTATTGATTTTAAAATGTTTTTTTTTTCTTCCGTCATGTAACTAACGGGAAAGTAGATACTGCTCACGTTAAAAAAATAAAGCACACCCTATGAGCTGTAATTTTGTGCTTCTAAACGGTTTCTACTGGACCTTTTGTCGGACCATAAAGGCTGATAATTTATTATTTATGTATGCATATAAGTAAATTTGTTTTAGTTGAGACGTGTCCTTGAATAGAAAACCAAATATGTAAATAATTGCCATTATACTTCCTTAAAACTGTTGCATAATAAATGATAAAAATTAACCTGTGATACGGTATTCCTCCATTATATATGCGCAGTGTATCAACGAAAGAAGCAGTAAAGGTACAGTAATCTATACAGAAACAAGCAGGTGTAAGAAGAGGTCTTCACGGGTTAATAAGGGTTAGCATAGCATGTTAGTTCATAGTTTCGAATTAGGAAATACATGTTTCGGATAGACTTTCATGCACAATTTCGGCAATATAAAATGTGGTGTTCCACAGGATTTGTGCAGACTTAAATATAGACTGAAACAATAAAACACTGACTAACGAAGAGAGATAGATGGAAAAGTCCATGAAATTTTTAGAAATATGCAGTAATCACAAAGATCTTAGTTCATATAGATTTTCCTTGGACAATGCAATCATTTAGAACGAGGACGATATTTGGTTAATATTTAAAAACCCAAACGGTAATGAATGATTACGAAAAGTAAATAATTTTTTTCTCATGAACATGTGTCAAATGTTTGCTATGTGTTTGGATTTATAGGCTACAGCATTGGTATTGGAAAATATGAACGAGTTTTTCGGATGGTAAAACTGCATGACAATACCCACACACACACACACAGACACACACACACACACACACACACACACACACACACACACACACACACACACGCACGCACACACACACACACACTTTTTTAACTAAGATAAAGAATTCATGTGCTTATACACGCACTTTTATTTTTTGAACTTATTATAGGCAATCGATTGTTATTTCTTTTCTAGAGGTTGGGATAGCCCTGAAAAGGGCTGTTTATTTTGTGTGTGAATTTGAAGCTATGGCAATCTTTTAGGTTCTAAGATTGCGACCTCCTCTGACGACAGGCTTTCTCCCAGGATAAGGTCTGCTTCTTCGGAAAGAGAGGAAGAACTCTTTGGTATCGATACGACAGTCGACAAAGCCTCTGTCAGGTTCAGGTTGCTGCTGCTGCTGCTGTTGTTGCTGTTGCTGCTCTCTCTGCTGTTTCTGAAGTCTGTACTTCTCTGTCCATTCTTCTTTCTCCCTGTTAATTTCTTCTCTGAAGAGCTCTTCTATTAGGTCTTCAGTGACTTTTAACATTCTCACATTCTCTATCTCTTCTGGCTTCGGTATCAGACTGTGTCTGACCCTATGCAAATTCACGTAGACTTCGTTTCGCTTAGCTAGTCTGGAGCACATCTTCGTAGGAGGATGAGTCGATAATGGATGGTTAGACTGGAGACTGCCCCGGTTTTATAGTAAAAGTGCGGACGTGAAGGAAAACATCCCTCCACGGTTTTCGAATCGGAACGTTCAAATAGTGTCATGGGAGGGATAGAGAGAAATCAAAGAGCATGAATCATCATACCTATAGCCAAACAAACGACAAAGGCATTTTTTCTTCAAAACACAACATTTTTTTTATTCAAAATCACTTAACACTAACAAATAACAAATTTTTTCAACAATAACCATTCAATTTAACATTAAACATTTTTTTCAAATAACAAACATTTTTTAACTAACACATTATTTTGGACAAGGCTGACAACGTTGTGAATGAAATTGTGATTTCCACTGTTGGAAGTCATTAGGCCATTGATGGACACTACGTTTCCTAGCTTGAGACAAAAGATAAGTATAATGGTCACAGAACCATCGATCAACTTTCACATCGTTTCTAGAAGAAGAACGAGGATCAAAATGAGTTACTAAATGTTCTAAGGAATAGCCCAGACTGCGATGATGCAGAAAATACACACAATATTGTCCACATACCAAGGAATCTGTGCCTTGTAATTTTACATTATTGAATCGTGTGGTCTGAGCATTTCTTCTCATAAAGTCAATGATATCGTCTTCCAAAGGAGGCAATCCATAGGAATCAAAATATTCCACACATCCTTCTTGAGGAAAGTAGACGGCTACCCAGTGGGTTCCTGGGAGATGACTGTCGTCCGTGTTGATCACATAAGCTTGATGGTCTTGAGGTTTGCGATGAGGGAGTTCATCTTTAGCACATATGACAGGATTCCAAGAAGCAGTATACGAAGTGTAGTTTAAAAGATAATAAAGTTCCCAGGTATCCATTTTTTTGGTTTTCTAGTTTTTTTCTTCTTTACAGGTAATGATAAGTGATCAATTCGATCCTGACTTTTTGCTTAAAAATGTCTGACAAGTAAAAGGCGTTTAGTTCGTTCTTACTCTGGTCAAAGAGAAATTCGATGCGACGGCTCTCCAGAGACGTTAATGGAGGAGAAGAATGTTTATCCAAGCCTTTATACCACTCATTCAACACGAATTCTCATTCAACACGAATTCTATCTCGATGAGACCCCAAGCTTGGTCCCGATACTCGTCCAATTTTTCTTCTTGACTCAACATCAGACATTTATCGTGTTGAATTTGACTGGGATGATCGTTGCGACATCCATAACAATCTTCCTTGATCAATTCTTTCATTTTATCTGCCAGGACTGTAGCAAAACAGGAGACTAAATGGGCTTCTTGTTCTGGCCATCGGGACTTCATCATGATAACTTCTTCGTCTTGGGATTCTTCTTCTTCCACAGTCTCCTCACATTCCATGTCCAAAGTTTCTCCACTAGGCAAAGAGGGATAACAGTCTTCCATAGCTTCTAATAGTCTAGAATGACTTCTCTCAAACTGTTGATTTCTATCGTATTGTCAAATTCTGCATACAGGAGGACGTTCACTGTGTCAGGTAGAGGATTAGTAAACTGAAGTTCCACTCGAATCTGACCGGATTTTATAGGGTGGAAATGTCCCTCGTCGCTGCCTTGGTCTGGAGTGAAATCAAAAGCCCACAAACCGTAGCCTCCTGTATAATCCTCGTACGATATACCGTGACTGGTGGTGGTTCCTAACTGTCCGGTGGCTTCGTACAGGAACAAGTACGACATCAAGTAATTCCTGTCACCAAACTTAGGCTCAAAGGGTCGGGTACACAGTGTCTTGCCATCGCAACTGACTTCGATTTTGGCTACGTTGTAATGATGAAACAGGAAAGGATTTTCGTTGTGGACTCCGTTGAAGGCTGATTTCTTGACGATACCAAGGATCAAACGCTTGGGTAACTGGCCTTGGAACAGATGATCTTCGATCATGGATCGCTGTGCAGCAGGAATAGTGAACGTTTTTACTTCCACGCGTCGTATCGGATACTTGGCGGTCGTTCTGCTCAACATGTGACTGATGTCGTTTCCCACTTTGGGTAACACTTCCACGCGTCGCACGTAGAACATGGCTTCTTGGATGATGGTTTTGTACTCGTTAGCATGGGCCATCAAATGGAAAGCGGTACTGCTACGATTCAGTCTCAGGCGAACATCCACTCCGTTCAGTAAATACTTTTCTTGTAACCACATGTCCAAATGCAAACGATCCATCAGTTCTAAACTACGTCCTTGCAGAATTTTATTTCTACGTGTATTAAATGCCACATTGTGAGGATCGTCATCTGCTGTGAGGGCTGTATCGTTAAATGTGTTATCACCCGCTGTGTCAGGTTTCAATACCACGCAAGCATCCAGATGAGTATTCTTGGCTTCTTTTCCGTACGTCAAGAGATTTTCCAGGTAGGCTCGATAAGGGTAAGTATCCATGCTGCTGCTGACCAGTTTGTTATTCAAGTACAAGTCCACTTCGCTGAACAAGGAATGCGTGAATTTGTTGACAGGAGCTACTCTAGCATGGGCTCCTGGATTGGTGTTGTCCGTTTTGATCACTTTGAATTTGAAATACAGGTAACTGCTATTCAGATCGATGTAATCTTCGGGCTGACCTTTGATATCAAACTCGATGGGAGCTGAATCCGTCAAAGAGGATACGGGATGAAATTCCACCCATTGGGATTCTTGCATCGTCATCATGGTGGGTGGCATGGCAAACAGATCCAGTTCCAACTTGGAACAAGCGCAAGACTCTCGGTGCATCATTTTTTCCGTGTCTCAATACTTTAATAATCGAAAACGTCTAAGTCTCGAACGGTTCTTCTTTTCTTTGTCTTTCTAGCTTTAGAAGTGTGAAGTCTGGTGAAAGGGTGTTTTCTTCTTCGTCTCTTTCTGCCTTGTCCTTGCTGTCTCGTCAGGGAAGATGGAATGCCTGACTCATTATGGTTCAGGTCATTTATAGGAGTTTCTCGTCGACCTAAAAGGTCTTTGCCCGTTTGCAACAAGACATTTTTGCATGCCCTCAAGAAGGCTTCTTTAGGGTTTTGTTTGTCAATGATGACATTTTGGAGAAATTCTTTACCGTGTGTCAATGCCGCATCTTTCAAGCCGTGGAATCCGCGTGTCACCATCGGTTTCAACACGGGGGCCACCGAACGAAAAGCTGATTTTTAACATATCTCCTAAACCGTGTCCTCGCTGTCGAGCAACGACTCGGTACACTGGATACATGACTTACGAGTCGTTAGAGAACCGTTTTCGAAAATGGAGTTTCACAGTGACTTTCCCTTTGGTAAATGGAATATTTTGTCCCAGATCTCCTTTTATAGCAATGTTGACCATGTCCAAATACGACTTGCTGACAGGCAAATAGTGAGGATGTACAAATTCGCGGTGTACGTGGTAAGTGTTTCCACCTTCCTCGTCAGCGAGCGTGACAGAATCCACTTTGAAAGGAATGACACACAGTAACGGTACGGAGGTGTGTCCCACTACGTTATACTCCACCACATCGGAGTACACAAAGATCAAATTCAGTCCTTGGTTCATTTCTACCGGGGAACGAACTAACTTGCTAAAAGAATCGTTGTCGGAAATGACTGGTAATTCGTTTTTCTTCATCATGGCCATCCTCATGTCCAGTTCCCCGTCCAACATGTCAAACAATTCAGGACAAAATAAAAAAGACATAATTTTACTCCCGTCAAATTTTATCAGGAAGCGACGAGCGGCTTTGTGGTACTCCATGGTTAAACTTTTTTTTGACACTTTCCAAAGCTTTAAGAAACACGACATTAAATCTAGAGGTAATGGTGCTGACTAAATGTTGACCACTAAAATAATAGCCTGGAGGAACCAATAAGTGATAGGACCACTTTTGAGTTTTGTCATCATAGGTTTTGTTATCATATTTGACATGGCTATTCAAGTACTTTTGCAATGGTTCGTCATGAACTTCCACTGAAAAATAATTTTGATGGGGAAGGACATTGAGGACTTGGGGCGGGTGAATGATTTCTATCAAATCCACTTCCCAATGGGCTTCGTGATTTAATTGGATGGTCTGAGGTAATTTGACCGTGTAACAGCACAACGTGTTCTTGGGAAACACCTCCATGGAACTGTCACTGGGTAAGGTTAAGTAAAATTGGTTAGTGTGACTCATAATCCCAGAGTTCTGTGGCTGTCCGAGGGGTTACTGGACGTCAGAGGAGTGTCTCCGCCCAAAATGGGATTGTTGTTATTGGAGTGGTGACTGACACTGGCACTGGATACAAGGTACCCGTTGTTCCCGTTGGAAGAGAATTTCAGGGAGGGATTGGGAAGCAGGTAACCGATGTAACTGCTTAATAAAATGGTCCACAATTGTTTGTCTCCTTGTTGCAAACTCAAATTGGCGATGGCTGCCCCGATGACACAATACACCACGAAGATTTGGCAGAAAAAGACGATTTGCGTTTTAGGCACACGTTCTCCACACCACACCCACAAGGGTTGTTTTTGTAAATCTTGCACAGAAGAACTGAGTGAAGGAGTGGTCACCGTAGCTGCTTCTTTATGAAAGGGCATGATGGTCACTTCTTTTTATAGTCGATGACTTGCGAAGCGTCGATCCAAGAATCAAAACTGGGTGGATATCCTTTCCAACGTACTTTGACTTCTTTGACACGTCGTTTGCCCACTTTACGGGTTCTGCGTTCGAGAATGCTTTCGATGTCGTACACGTCGTCTTCCTTTTTGGTGACACGTTGTAACTCGGGTAAATAAAACGTTCCTTTGAGCACTTCTCCGTTCATGTCTTCCAATTTATAGACGGCAGGATGACGGCCATGCACTCGTCCAGTGACACGAAACAATTCGGTCGTCCAGTTAGGTAAGTAACCTTTGTCAAATGTGCGTTTGGTTTTGCCAGTGCGTACCCAATCTCCTACGGCCAACACTCCACTTTTCTTGGGGACAAGCCTCGTTGAGGACGTACCAAATAGGCGATCAGACACCAGCACTTCGTTCTCGGGAATCACCTCTTGCGGGGCACGTCCAATGCTTCGATGGTAAGATTGGTTGTACGCTTGCACCAGGTGCGGTAAGATGTCGATGTACATCAGAGTGTGCTGATGCGTAAAATATTTCCACATGCGTTCTTTCAAAGTACGTTGAAAACGTTCCACGATGCTAGCTTTGGTTTCGGGATTCTCGGTGGTAAAAAAATGAATGTCACTTTTCTTTAATTCTTTTTGGAAAGCTTGGTTCAGAAATTCGGTACCTTTGTCCGTTTGCCATCGAAGAGGGTGACGACCACTTTGTTTCAACACCCGTTGCAGGGCTCACACTAACTCGTGGCTCGATTTGGAAGTCAAGGGCACGACCCAGGCAAATTTGGAAAAGACGTCGATGACACAAAACAAATATTTGCAGCCGCGATTGTAGCTGGCCAAATGAGAGACATCGGCTAAATCGGCTTGCCACTGATGATCGATGCCTTCTACTTGGGTGCGATTTCTGGAGAACTTGCGTCGAATGGGTTTGTGTAAAGTGTAGGTAGCTTGTTCTTGTAACCATCGTTGTACTTGAGGTAAACGGAGACTTTTCAGTCGCGTTTTGGCAGCACGATACAATTTTGAACTCCTGCGTAACCTGCAGGATGGGATGGATCGTAGTAAATGCTGGCTAACACCTTCTCCATTTGTTTTCTTTGTTAATAAGGCACCCACTCTTCGAGGATGCTACTTTGGGTGGGACGAAAGGGTGGTTTGGAAACGGATTTACGTGTACGATGGGCTACGGGAGTAGAAGTCGAAGGTAGTGGTGGAGGTGGCAATGTAATGGCTTTGGTCTTTTTTTCTTCTTTCACTTCTGGTTTCCCTTCTTTCTTTTTCACTTCTGTCGAAGGAGGAGTGGACATCATCTTTTTAACCCAAGCTTTCATTTCTTCTCGTTGGGGTGTGGGGGAAGGGGTCATCAAGGATGCTGAAATCTTACTAGACATGGGAGCTGCTGACGGTGTTTGAAACACTTCTCGTATCTCTTCTTCCTCAGGCCTTCGTGGGGTAGCGTCTCTGGTAACCCCTGGAGATGGTAGTAGTGGTGGTGGTAGTGGTGATGGTATGGGGAATGGACTTTTCATCAAGCTCTTAAAATCTTTCAGAGTTGGAAGAGCTGTTTCGTCTAAAGCTTTTTGGTGAAAGAGTTGCAGTCGTTGCGAGAGTTGCCCGTACTTTTGCGATTTTTCTGTTTCGGACAAATCTTGGCGATCCATCAAGGACTGCAATTCGTGTTGTAACTGGGACATCTCGCTCATATTGGGATTGGGAGGTAAATGCGGGGTGCGTTGTTCTTGCCAACGATGGTATTCCATGCATCGTTTGTAAGGCACTAAAGCTAGTTTTCGTCCTTCCATGGGATGTCAAGGGTTAGGTCTGAGACTTTGGGACTTCAGAGATTTTGGGACTTCAGAGGTCCTTTATATCTTGCTCCCACCAGTCCTCCCAACATGGTTCCCAAGACTCCTTTCAGCAATGGGCCTAACAAGAGGGGTAAACTTCCTCCACGTTGGACCAACATCTTCTTCTTTTGGCGAAGAGGAATTTTCTTTTGAACCATTTGACGAAGAACGTGACGATGTTTGCCTAAACATTGTTTCTGGTGTTTAGACAAAGGGATCGTGCCTTTCAAAACGTTCAAACAACATTCGCACACGGTATCGATGACCTCTTTGGAGGCTGTTTGAATGAGTTTTTTTCGCATGGGTGGATAAGCTTTGGACAGGACAGATAACATGTCCCCATGTTTGACTAAACGAGGAGGTAGTCCTTTCCTTTTCTTTCCTTGGGGTTTAGAAAAGGGATGTTTTCTGGAGGGTGACATCTTTGAGTCTTCAGGAGCACCAAAACACTGATACCCCTACTTTGTCACAGACTATTTTATACTGGAACGCGTCGCCACTGATTGTCTTTACGTCGTGTCAACTTGAGGACAGGCATGACACGTCGTGCAGGGGTACGCAACGGACTAAATCGAGCCAGTTCTTGCTTGGACAAATCCAGTAAACTTTGTAACATACCCGATCTCTCTTGGACTTTGATTTTGGGAGCAGGTACTTTGTGAGCAGCAGCCACTGCCACTAAATTGGAGGGTCCTGCCACTGGAGAAGTTCTTGGGGTCATCAACGGTGAAGTTCTTGGTGTGATCAACGTCTCCAAGTACTTTCCAGTTCTTGGTGTCATCAACGGAGAAGTGGATGAACCTGAGTCTACCGGAGACGCGGTCACCGCCAGGACGTGGTTTGCGAGTGTAAGGTTGTGTCCTGGCCGAAATGCCTCTCTTGCGACTAGTTTTCTGTGGGCTTTTCTTTTTCTGGGGACTTTTTCTTTGTTTCTTTTTCTGGGGGTTTTTCTTTTTCCTTGGTGGTGACCGGTAAGAGGAGGGTCACGCCACTGGAGAAGTTCTTGGAGACACGGGTCTCCTTGGGGCCCTGGTCTCTTTTTCTTCTTGGAGCTTCGTTTGGCTTTTTTCTTGAGGAGAACTTTGGGAGGATTAGGATCTCATCTTAAGAAAGAGCGAATGATGACACCTCCTAGAGTACCGCTCCCTCCAGGTTTCAAAATGATTTGTTTTTTGGTTTGAGTGTCGATGCGGGGATCAGCCAGTTGGGTCAAAGCGATTTTGTTTCGATCAAAAAAGCGTTTGGTTTGATGAGAAATCTGAATGATCCCTTGCAGCAATTGACGTGATGTCACCGTGAACCATCGTAAGACTTCTTTGAGAATAGCTTCTAAGACACGAGCCCGTATTTGTGGATTTTTTTCTCGACTGATGCCATACAAGGCACGAATCAATTTAACGGGAAGATGCGACTGAAGGGACGTCATTTTGAAACTAAGTGAGACAGACGAAAAGTGTTTTTATAGATTTTTTTTTGTAGGGGTTAAGTCGAGGACGGAAACGTGTACAGGACAGGCCCTCCGTTTTGGCACCAATGGTGAAACAAGTGGGTACGAAATCGCAAATCATCGGGGGTAGTAGGTTTCAAATCGACGAGTAAATAGGCGTGTGGAGTTTGAGTGGCATCGTCGTACGCCTGAGTCAGCCAAGGCGTTCCTAACTGTTTGGCTAAGACTTGCACTTGCGATTTATCTCGAGGGCTTTTAAACAAGACCACGTAATGCGCATTGAGACTGATGGTGCGATGGGCTTTACTTTGTTGAAACAAATTTTGAGTGATGTAAATGACACTGGCAATACGATGATGCCCTTTGTGTGTAAACCAAAGTTTAATTTCTTCTTCGTCTTCTCCTAACATGTCGTCGAAAATGACCACATGGGTTTGACGGGAGTCAGAGACGATTCCATCGTCTTCTTTAGGAATGCCTTCCACAAACACGATGGAATCGCCTTGACTTTCTCGCAAGAGGTTGTACGCCGATTGCCACTCTTTGTAACACCACACGATGCGTTGAGGTGGACGGTCGATCAAATGATGTTTATGTTCGATCAAACGTTTGACGAATTCGGTCTTGCCTGAACCGCTAGGTCCAGCAATGAGCATGTTAAAGCGATGGCGAAGATACAAAGCCTCCCAACTGGCTCGATCTAAGTGTTCGTCGATGACTTTGACAGTAGAGGAAGAGGGAACAGAGACAGCAGAGGTAGCCATAGTGTTAGGAATGTCACTTGTGACACGAAAACAGACAAGACAAGAGTTTTTATACTTTTTTCAGGACACGTTTATTGAATGTTTTAAACATGAACACGAAAGACAAAAATACATAAAAGCCAAAGGCTTAAGTACAACGATAAAAGGCACATGAAAACCATCAACGTGGAATAGAAAGAAGTTTCTGTACAACATGTTTTGGGTAATATTCTGACCAGTTCTATAGGGGGTAAGGTCACACAAGTGTCCTCCGAAAGGGTCTTTCAGGAATGTCCACGACAGTCCTGTCCTGAGTGACGAGTTCTTCTTCTGGTACTGTCACTAACACAGGTTGAAAAGTGACTTTTTTCTTTGGACGTTGAAAGGAAGGATCACAACTCTCGAGCATACTGGGCGACTTCTTGGATCCAAGCCTCAAAACCCGATTTTTTCCAGGCAAGTACATCTGTCCAATGGGGGTGTAAGTCACAAGCTACGCACACATCTTCATACACGTCTTGGGTAGCTAAAAGTTGACGAATCTTTTGTTCCTGTAGAGGTCGAGAAGTATCCAGATGAAAACGCAAGGCTTTGAGCAAAATGAGTCTTTCGTGATCATTTAAGGCCATTTGGGTGGTAAGTACTGTTCATAAAGAGTCCACAAGGAATCGGCTGGTAAACGAAATCCCAGAAAACAAGTCACTAAGACACACACGTCGTCCTCAATTCAATGGATACAAATCTTGTAATAAGTGACGGTAATCCTCCACGATTTGAATAGTGTCATTGAGTTCCTTCCACGGAATCTGTTCAATCACATGTGATATAAGTCGTGGCATGGATACTGTAACCTACACTTCAGAGTTCGATTAGATGTTTCCTCTTCCACTAAGTAGATTCCACGTGAAATATGTTGGTAATCCTTTAACTTGTCTTCCTCAATGCGTTGCTCTAGGTGAATCTCGAAGTAACCAAAACGATGAACATTTCGATCATTCACTAACTCAAAGTGTTGAACAAGGTCTGACCACTGAAACAATTTCTGACGAATCAGTTCTCTTATACCATTCAGGTACCAGTGGTTCAAAGACCGATGACGTAACGGATGCAATTGTTCTTTACGTTTGACTTGTATTTTGACCAGTTCTCGGTAAATGCGCCCTCTCAACTCCACAGGCAAGCCACGAATGTTCTCTTGTAAAGTATCCATGAATAGATCAGTCCGTACAATTGAATTTACAATCTTCTCCTAGAGCAAATGTAATCCACATAGTAAGTAATTTCTGACCACTCCCATTCAGGGTAACGTCCAAGAATCTCACTGAAATCTTTTGATGTAAACGGTCTAAAGTGATATAATAGGATGAATGCACACTTGACCCAGAGAAATCTAACACACTGGTTGACTTTTTTCACTTTCCTCTTGTGAATTTCTCGGCACAAAAGTTCTACAGTTACCCATTGAGATTTCACTCTAGCAAGTCCCTGCCAAACTTCCTTGTAAATCTTCTCTTGCAGTTCTTTAGGTAATTATTCAAGATCATTTTTGAATGAAGTTTAAATACTGGTCTCGGTGATGTCCAACATTTGACTCCTAACCAATCTGGTTTCTTCTTCAACGACATGGTAAGTTACTTCAATGTCTCTGTCCCACTAAGGGTAAGTAATGACAATTCGGTGACCATCGAGCATGTTCTAGGTAGGCCGAATCTTGTGGTTCCCAGTGGTGAAGTGACACACCGCAACTGAAGCACTTGACTTTATCCCCTTCGCCCAAGATGAAAAATCCGGCTCTGGCTAATTCTTCGGGGATTGGTCCTCCCATATACTTATGCCATTTTCCTTTGAACGATTGAAAACGATTTTCAAAGTTGCAGTATTCCGACAAACGCTCAGGGAACGAATATTCGTCTTTCACAGGTTCGTTTCGATGAGGGAAGGGTGACATGGACAGGAGTTTGCTCAGGGCTGGATGACATCCGTAGGGTGGTAGACGTGAAGGTTGACAGTAGTAAGGTGGGCCACCATAGCCTCAATGGGAATTAGCATTACAGAGACCCCTGGGCCACTATAGCCTCAATGGAAATTTAACATGGAGAAAAATCGTGGGCCACTATAGCCTCAAGGGGAATTTAACATGGGAAATAGTCTTGGGCTACTCTAGCCTCAAGGGGAATTGAACATGGAGAAAAAGTCTTGGGCCACTCTAGCCTCAAGGGGAATTGAATATGGGATTTTTTTTAAAAAAATTTTTTTTTTTAAATTTAAATTTAAATTTAAATTTAAAAACAGGGTAGGCAATTGAAAAGTCATTCTCTTTTCGAGAAATATGGCTGGCCCTGAAAAGGGCCTTTGGGTTTATGTTAATCTATTCATTAACATAAAGGGCACCGCATTGGTCTTCTTCTTGTCCTTAGGCTGCGTCTCACTCTTGGCCCGTAAATCAGCACTCTTTTGAGGCATCCTTGTCTTTCGACGTAGATCCTACGTATCCACAGACTAGTGTTTGTCCTGTGGACAACGGTCCACTTGGATCGGACATACATGAGCATGTCCGTCCTGAACATCATGGATGACACAAGCGTAGAAGATTGCACATCGGTCCACATCTTGAAGCGACGAGAACAGGTGAATCAATGCAGTGAACTGCGCTTATTTATAGGTAGAGGTAGGATTGAAACGGACTGAGTTCATTCACCAATCCGAACACGCGTTACAAAATTCAGTCAGCCCGCATCCAATCCGAAGAGAGCAGTCTGTGACGTCACGTGGTCTATATAGATTCGCTAGCGCTTGTGTGCAGTCAATCTATGCGACAGTGATTCAACATGACGGAAACTCAGAAAACGATCCATTGGGGTGCACCAACAGGGGAGACCGCCCAAGGGAACCCGGACTTACTTTCAGAAGAGGTGAATTGGGATTTTGTGGATTTTCTCTCCTCGCAAGAATTTGTTCCGGAACCTTCGTTACCTTCTTCATTACCGCAAGTGGAGAATTTTAGACAGAGACAGAAAGAAGAATTGGAGAAATTTATACAACGACAAAAGGAAGCGGAACAAGCTTTTCTCCTACAGCAACAGCAGCAAGAAGAAGAGGTAAGAAAAAAACAACAGCAAGAAGAAGTAGCAGCAAAGAAACAAGAGGGTGAAAATCAAACGGTTACGGTACTGTTGGACATTTTAGCGGAGTTAAGAAGTCTGAAACAAATGTATCAGACTTCTTTATCACGACCGAAGAGAATACGACCTTCCCGAGCTAAACACGTCAACCCTGTGACTAAGCCTACCGTACCACCCTTAGTGATTTCAACCCAATCATCATCATTACGCAGTCCAGAAGTAGGCCTTGGCCGTGGCAAAGGCTTAAGGCAGTTAAAGTTGATTGCTTAAACTCACCCCTACACCATAAAGAAAAAAAGGCCCTTTTCAGGGCCACCCACATTTCTCGAAAAGAAATACAATTTCAATTTGCCAATAACTCAAAAAAAACCCACCCATTTTACCCTTATAGTACGTTTCTGTGTATGAGTGCGTGAGTGAACGTTCTTATTTTAAAATCAAAACTCAAAGACACTTCCCTTATATCATTAATTTATTCTTTTATCCATTTTTTACAATCCAATTCACAATTCACAACACAACACTTTAATAAAAAGTTCATTGACGTCTTCTTTCTCCTTGTTTAGTCTCTCTGTTTTTTGAATTTCTTCACCGTCTTTTCCTCTTCTTTCTCCTCATTTTCTTCCCTTCTTCTTTTCTTCTCCTGTTTCTTTGCCTCTTGTAAATAGAATTGTCTTCTTTCTTCCTCTTCTTCCTCTGAAGAATCCCTCTTTCCTCTGAAGAATCCCTCTCTTCCTCTGAAGAATCCCTCTCTTCTTCTGAAGAATTCCTCTTTTTTTCTGATTCCTCTTGTTTTTTTTGGGGGCAATCTGGAGACCAATGTCCTTTTTCTTTACAATGATAACAGGTATCTTTACTTTTGTCTTTTTTAGCCCCTGTTTGTTTTCTTTTTTGACGGTCTGGACACTCTGAAAACCAATGCCCTTTCTTCTGACAGATATAGCAAGTATCTTGACTTTTATCTCGAAAGGAAGGAGAGTAGTCCGTCGGCTGGTCTGAAGAGAATTTTCTAATGACCCCTCGCAAAGCTCTGATGAAACGTTCGATTTGGTTAGTCTCTTCCATCGTTGTGCTCAGCTTGAGAGTGAAATGAATAGTGAAAGGTCAAGACACACATCCTTTTATATACGCTGGTCTGCCATGACTATAAATTAGTCTATGGTGTTTAAACTTGAGTCATTTGACGTTTTTCACTCAAGATGAAACGATCCTATTCATTCGAGAAGAAAGAAGAAGAAAGTAAGAGGCAGAAACGTGATCTATCGCCTCGTACCAGGGCTGAAATCTTGGCACAAATTCATGCCAGTGATTTTGAAGAGGACATGAGTGAACCAGAATTTGAAACCTCTAAACTAAGTACACCACCCTTAGTCAACCCTGAAAAATACTATTCGATTCGAGAGACGGAAAAGCGCTCCTCTAGAAAATTTAGAACCACGGCTTACACCTACACAGTGAAGTTTAAAGATTTCAAAGCCGACGTACCAATGGAGAAAGCAGAAGGGTTTATCACCGAGATGTGGGATTCTTTGCTCACCACACTCAAGCGACAATGTCAACCCAAAGAAGACGATCGCTTGACACTATCCATAAATCACGACAGCTTGAAATCCCCTGTTTGGATCGAGTTTATCAGACCCGCAGAACTAACCCCTTCCAAAGTCATGGACAAGATTCAACACGTACAACAATCTAATGACCAGTTTGACATCACCGATGGTAAAGCCACACTGAAAATGGCCCACGTCTCTCCTCCTCAAGGGACTGGACGCAAAAAGATGTTATTGGTGGACGATCTTCGCAGCACCAAAAAGAGTCTCGTCCAAATTCACAACCCTCAAGACCAGATGTGTTTAGCTCGATCCATCGTGGTGGGACGAACCTATGCCAACAAGAACGACACGGTAGAATGGAAAAGAGCCTGGAAAACTATTCGACAATCGGACCGAGCCAAACAACGAAACGAAGCAGAACTCCTGTTGCAACAAGCTGGCCTGTCCAAAGACACACCCTGTGGCATTCCTGAGATGCAAAAATTGCAAGATGTCCTAGCTCCACGCTACACCTTGAAAGTGCACCCTCAAGAAATGCGCGGACCTCTGTTGTTGTTCCGAGGTCAAGATTTAAAGGACGGAAAATACATTCATGTTTATTATCACGATGACCATTTCGATACCATTACCAGTATCACCGGATTCCTGGGATACAGATATTACTGTGAGAAATGTGATTATGGTTATAACAATCGAGAGCAACACAAGCATTGTGGATGGAAATGCCCAGGATGTTTTGCCTCTCCACCCTGTCTGAGCGAAGAACCAGTGCCTTGTTCAACTTGTCTGAGCAGGTTTGTCAGCCCTACCTGTTACCAACAACATCTGAAGACGCAAGGTTCACAGAAGAAATGTGCTTGTCAACTCCTGAGATTGCGCCCTACCTGTGGACAAGGCATACTTACCAATAATGCCAAGGCACACGTATGTCGAGGAAAGAAAAAATGTCACATTTGTCACCACATCGTGGACTTGGAACACCAATGCTACGTGCAAAAATACCAACCCCCACCAGAGAAAGAGGACGGTCACAAGAAGAAAGACAATTTCATCTTTTTCGATTTCGAATGCATGCAAGAGACTGGCATTCACATTCCTAATTTCTGCGTGGCTCATTGAGCGTGCGAGAATTGCATTCAAGAACCTATCTTCAGTCATTGCCCTCACTGCAGCAAGATTCCTGGAGGACGTGAAAAAATCTTTCGGGGACCGAAGACGTTAGCCGATTTTGCCCAATGGGTCTTAGACCCCATCGACAAGACGTGGAGCCAAGAGGACATCGAACGTTACGGAGATTGTCATCGTCATGCCACGGTGATGGCTCACAATTTCTCCGGATACGATGGACAGTTTCTTTTGAGGAACTATACGGAACAAGGCACCGAGCGTCCTAAAGTGACTTTGAACGGAGCCAAAATCATTTTCATGCAAGTGGGACAAGTACAGTTTAAAGATTCGATGAGCTACTTGGCCATGCCTTTGAGCCGAATGCCTAAAACGTTTGGAATGACAGAAATGGCTAAAGGGTACTTTCCTCACTTTTTCAATACGGAAGCCAATCAACACGCCGTTCTACCCCATTTGCCTGCGGCTCACTATTGCGACCCCGACAACATGCGTACCGAACAACGAGAAGCTTTCTACGCTTGGTACCAGGTTCACGCCTCGGACCCTTTCGACTTTCAGGAAGAAATGTTAAAGTATTGTCGTTCCGACGTGGACATTTTACGGCGTTGCTGTGGAAAATTTCGAGAACTGTTCATGGAACACGGAGGGGTCGATCCTTTGAAAGAAGCTTGCACCATTGCCAAAGCGTGTTCCTTAGTGTATCGACAACGATTCATGCCTGAAAACACCGTGCCTGTCATCAGCCCTCAAACGACCCACTTTGTCAAGCGTCAATACTCGGTCAAAGCCCTACGTTGGTTACATTACTTGTGCGACAAGGAAGACAAGTGGATTCACCATCCTCGCAACGGAGGGGGCGAAAAGACCATCGGAACGTATTCGGTCGATGGCTGGGACTTAGAAAACCCCAAGATCGTGTACGAGTTTAACGGTTGCTTATTTCACGGATGTCCCGTCTGTTACCCTGACCGTGGCACTAAAAATCAGTTTTTGCAACGAACCATGGAAGACTTGTACCAGGCCACTTGTCAGCGACGCCTAAAGTTAGAACAGCAAGGATACCAAGTGGTGGAAATGTGGGAACACGAGTACGATCACCGTTTGAAAACCGATCCCGAGTTTAAACGCCTCGTGGAAAGTTACCAGTTCATGGACCCGCTGAACCCGAGGGATAGTTTGTACGGAGGAAGGACCAATGCCACCTGTTTGCTGTACGAAGCCGACGAAGAGAAAGGAGAAGAAATCAAATACTTGGACGTGTGTTCGCTGTATCCCTACGTGTGCAAATATTGTCGCTTTCCTGTAGGGCACCCGCAATTGCTGACGGAACACATCGACCTGAAAAACATTCGACATTACGAAGGCTTGATCAAGTGTAAAGTTTTGCCTCCCACGAACCTGTACCATCCCGTCTTACCTCACCATTGTCAAGGCAAACTGATGTTTCCCTTGTGCCGTACTTGTGCCGAAACGTGCAACCAGGACCAGCCTTGCCATCTCAGCCAGGAAGAACGTGCCTTGACGGGAACCTGGGTCAGCGTAGAATTGTTCAAAGCTCTGGACATGGGATACCAACTGTTAGAAGTGTACGAAATTTGCCACTTTCCCAAGACACAACAGTACCACAAGGGTGATCCCAGTCAGAAAGGCATTTTCGCTGACTACGTGGATGCCTTTTTGAAACTGAAACAAGAAGCCAGCGGCTATCCGTCCTGGTGTCACACTCCGGAAGACCAAATACAATTCAAAGAGAAATACTACGAACTAGAAGGCATCTCTTTAGACCACATCGAGAAAAACGAAGGCAGGCGATCGTTTGCCAAAGTGATGTTAAATTGCTTGTGGGGTAAAATGGCACAACGACCGTGTTTACCCAAGACGGAATATTTGACAGAACCTTCCCGCTACTTCCAGATGATTCACGACAAAACCAAATACATGAAACACGTGGACGTCGTTCGAGAGGATTTGATCTTGGTCAATTACGAAGAAGATCTGGACTTTGTACAAGACGACCCTTTTGGAAATGTCATCATTGCGGCTTACGTGACAGCCCATGCTCGCTTAAAATTGTACGAAGCTTTAGAACTGTTAGGGGAACGCGTCCTGTACTTTGACACGGACAGTTGCATTTACATCCATCACCCGATTCAACATCACCCTGACATCGAAGGAGACCGTTTAGGAGCCAGGACAGACGAGCATCCCGACGACAAGATTCTAAGTTTCGTCAGTGGCGGTCCCAAAAATTACGGCTACGAATACCGGGACAAACAAGGAGAAGTGCACACGACGTGCGAAGTGAAAGGACTGACTCTGAATTATCGTACCAGTCGTGTGGTCAACTTTGGGGTATTGAAAGAAGCCTTGCAATCCGGAGAGGATGGAAACTTTAAAGTGACCACCTATCAACCGAACAAGATCGTACGTTTACCCACTCACCACATCGTCAGTCGGCCCTTGGAAAAAGTCTATCAAATCGTATACCAGAAGCGAGTGCGACTTCCCAATCATTTCACCTTACCGTATGGACACGTCGGTATTGGTCTGTATGTAAAAGGGAACCCTAGGCAAGATCGATAGTTCATTGTGACTACCAAGACTGAGCGAACAAGATGAATACTTTCAGAGACACACAGAACAAGTTGTTTAGAAAGGCACAATTCAAGTGTGAGGCTTCGGAAGTGGAATGCGATTGTGAGCCTTGCGATGGGTACGATGCTGTACGTTGTGACCTTAGCGATGCCGTAAAGCATCATGGGAACTTTAGTGTCACTACCCCTATCATGGAAAGTGATGCTGTGCGTGTCAAACCTGAGGGATGCGAAAGTGATGATGCTCGTCCTCTTGGACATTTTACTAAGTTTTGTTTTAAAGGGGAATGTTCACCTTCACGTCTACCCCCCTACGGATGTCATCCAGCCCTGAGCAAACTCCTGTTCATGTCACCCAACCCTCATCGAAACGAACCTGTGAAAGACGAATATTCGTTTCCTGTGCGTTTGTCGGAATACTGCGACTTTGAAAATCGTCTTCAATCGTTCAAAGGAAAATGGCCTAAGTATCTGGGAGGACCGACCCCCGAAGAATTAGCCAGAGCCGGATTTTTCATCTTGAGCGAAGGAGATAAAGTCAAGTGCTTCAGTTGCGGTGTGTCACTTCACCACTGGGAACCGCAAGATTCGGCCTACGTAGAACATGCTCGATGGTCACCGAATTGTCATTACTTACCCTTAGTGTGACCGAGACATTGAAGTAACTTACCATAATCTGTTCATGGATACTTTACAAGAGAACATTCGTGCTTTGCCTGTGGAGTTGAGAGAACGCATTTACCGAGAACTGGTGAAAATACAAGTGAAACGTAAAGAACAATTGCATCCGTTACGTCACCGGTGTTTGAACCACTGGTACCTGAAGGCTATACAAGGACTGATTCAATTGAAAGTGTTCCATTGGACAGACATTGATCAACGATCCCCTGGTTTTAAAAAGGATTGGTTTGTTATGGACGATTCTATCTACTACATCATTGTAAACTTACTGCATCGAATTCCAGAGGAAGAGTTAACGAATTACCAACATATTGAACACAATGTCAACTTAGTGAAAGAGGAAACTTCTGAACGAATTGTAATGTGTAGATTAGTGACTAAACGATTTAAATTCGACACTGAAGTAAAACCATGTTTGTGTAAAGAGTACATTTCTTGTGTCAGACCAAAGAGAAGTTAGTATGACCTATTCATGGATACTTTGCTAGAGAACATTCGTGCTTTGCCTGTGGAGTTGAGAGAACGCATTTACCGAGAACTGATCAAAATACAAGTTAAACGCAAACGCAAAGTTATTCAACCGTTTTTAAATTATGCTTTGTTCCAAAGTACAAGAAGACTGATTATGAGTGGATATTACATTAGGCACAAAGTTAAACGAGGCTATTGGCCACCGCCCAAGGATTCCAAAAACAGTGTATATACTTATGGATACTTTACAAGAGAACATTTTGGGCTTGCCTGAGGAGTTGAGAGAAAGGATTTACCGAGAGCTGTATTGCTTCCGAAACAAAGAGACTATAAAATTAGGCTGCCATGCCACGGCTTATGTCACAAGTGATTGAACAGATTCCGTGGAAGGAACTCAATGACCATATTCAAACCGTGGATCATTACCATCGATTATTACAAGAACTGTATCCATTCAATTTGGGACGACAAGTGGTGTGTGTCTTAGTGACTTGTTTTCTGGGATTTCGTTTACCAGCCGATTCCTTGTGGACTCTTTACGATCAGTACTTACCACCTCAATGGCCTTAAATGGTCACGAAAAACTCCTTTTGCTCAAAGCCTTGCGGTTTCATCTGGATACTTCTCGACCTCTACGGGAAAAAAAGATTCGTCAACTTTTAGCTACCCAAGACGTGTATGACGATGTGTGTGTAGCTTGTGACTTACATCCCCATTGGACAGATGTCCGTGCCTGGAAAGAATGGGATTTTGAGGCTTGGACCCAAGAAGTGGCTCAGTATGCACGAGAGTTGTTGAAGGAAAAAAGTTACTTTTCAACCCGTGTTAGTGACGGTGCCAGAAGAACCCGTTACCCAGGACAGGACTGTCGTGGACAGGCCTGAAAGGCCCTTTCGGGAGGACACTTGTGTGACCTTACCCCCTACTATAGAACTGGTTAGAACATTACCCAAAACATGTTGTACAGTCACTTGTTTTTATTCCACGTTAATGGTTATTATGTGCCTTATATCCTTGTACTTAAGCCTTTGGCTTTTATGTATTTTTGTCTTTCGTATTCATGTTTGAAACATTCAATAAATGTGTTCTGAAAAAAGTATATAAACTCTTGTCTTGTTTGTTTTCGTGTCACAAGTGACATTTCTCACACAATGGCTACCTCTGCTGTCTCTGCTCCCTCTTCCTCCACTGTCAAAGTCATCGACGAACACTTAGATCGTGCCAGTTGGGAGGCTTTGTATCTTCGCCATCCCTTTAACATGCTCATTGCTGGACCTAGCGGTTCAGGCAAAACCGAATTCGTCAAACGTTTGATCGAACATAAACATCATTTGATCGATCGGTCACCTCAACGGATCGTGTGGTGTTACAAAGAGTGGCAATCGGCGTATAGCCTCTTGCGAGAAAGTCAAGGCGATTCCATCGTGTTTGTGGAAGGCATTCCTAAAGAAGACGACGGCATCGTCTCTGACTCCCGTCAAACCCATGTGGTCATTTTCGACGACATGTTAGGAGAAGACGAAGAAGAAATTAAACTGTGGTTCACGCGCAAAGGACATCACCGTAATGCCAGTGTCGTTTACATCACCCAAAATTTGTTTCAACAAAGTAAAGCCCATCGCACCATCAGTCTCAATGCGCATTACGTGGTCTTGTTTAAAAGCCCTCGAGATAAATCGCAAGTGCAAGTCTTAGCCAAACAGTTAGGAACGCCTTGGCTGACTCAGGCGTACGACGATGCCACTCAAACTCCACACGCCTATCTACTCGTTGATTTGAAACCTACGACCCCCGAGGATTTGCGATTTCGTACTCACTTGTTTCACCATTGGTGCCAAGACGGAGGGCCTGTCCTGTACACGTCTCCGTCCTCGACTTCATTTCACTCCACATAAAAAAATCTATAAAAACCTCAGACCCTTTTTCGTCTGTCTCACTCTCAGTGCGAACATGACGTCCCTTCAGTCGCATCTTCCCGTCAAATTGATTCGTGCCTTGTATGGCATCAGTCGAGAAAAAAATCCACAAATACGAGCTCGTGTCTTAGAAGCTAGTCTCAAAGAAGTCTTACGATGGTTCACGGTGACGGCTTGTCAATTACTCCAAGGAATCATTCAGATTCCTCATCAAACCAAACGCTTTTTCGATCGAAACAAAGTCGCTTTGGTCCAACTGACCGATCCCCGCATCGACACTCAAACCAAAAAACAAATCATTTTGAAACCTGGAGGGAGCGGTACTCTAGGAGGGGTCATCATTCGCTCTCTCTTAAGATGGGATCCTAATGCCCCCAAAGTTATCCCCAAGAAAAACGTCCAACGAAGCCCTAAGAAGAAAAACAAAAAGACCAGGTCCCTAAAAAGAACTTCTCCAGTGGCAGGACCCTCCTCTGACCAGACTCCACCCCGGAAAAAGAAAAGAAGCCCCCAGAAAAAGAAACAGAGAAAAAGTCCCCAGTTAAAGAAAAGTCCACAGAAGAAAACTAGTCGCAAGAGAGGCACTTCAGCCAGGACGCAACTTTACACTCGCAAACCACGACCTGCCACGGCAGTGACTGCATCTCCGGCAGCCTCACGTTCATCCACTTCTTCGTTGATGACACGAAGAACTGAAGAGTACTTGGAGACGTTGATTACACCAAGAACTTCTCCGTTGATGACCCCAAAAAGAACTTCCCCAGTTGGAGGACCCTCCAATTTAGTGGCAGTGGCTGCTGCTCACAAAGTACCTTCTCCCAAAATCAAAGTCCAAGAAAGATCGGGCATGTTACAAAGTTTACTGGATTTGTCCAAGCAAGAACTGGCTCGATTTAGTCCGTTACGTACCCCTGCACGACGTGTCATGCCTGTCCTCAAACTAATACGACGTAAAGACAATCAGTGGCGACGCGTTCCAGTATAAAAAAGGCCTGTGACCGAGTAGGGTATCAGTGTTTTTTTGGTGCTCCTGAAGACTCAAAGATGTCACCCTCCAGAAACCCCCAAGGAAAGAAAAGGAAAGGACTGCCACCACGTTTAGCTAAACATGGGGACATGTTATCTGTCCTGTCCAAAGCTTCTCCACCCCTACGAAAAAAACTCATTCAAACGGCCTCCAAAGAGGTCATCGATACCGTGTACGAATGTTGTTTGAACGTTTTGAAAGGCACGATCCCTTTGTCCAAACGCCAGAAACAATGCTTAGGCAAACATCGTCACGTTCTTCGCCAAATGGTTCAAAAGAAAATTCCCATTCGTCAAACAAAGAAGATGTTGGTCCAACGTGGAGGCATTTTGCCTCTTTTGTTAGGCCCCATACTGAAAGGAGTCTTGGGAACCATGTTGGGAGGACTGGTGGGAGCAAGATAAAAAGACCCTCGGAACCCCATGGAAGGACGAAAACTAGCTTTAGTGCCTTACAAACGATGGATGGAATACCATCGGTGGCAAGAACAACGCACCCCGCATTTACCTCCCAATCCCAATCTGAGCGAGATGTCCCAGTTACAACACGAATTGCAGTCCTTGATGGATCGCCAAGATTTGTCCGAAACAGAAAAATCGCAAAAGTACGGTCAACTTTTGCAACGACTGCAACTCTTTCACCAGAAAGCTTTAGACGAAACAGCTCTACTCACTCTGAAAGATTTTAAGAGCTTGATGAAAAGTCCAGCACCATCACCAGTATCAGTACCAGTACCACCACTACCAGTGACCAAGACAGAAAAAGAAGAAGAAGAAGGGTTTCAAACTCCACCCAAAAAAGTACGCAAGTTAACAACACCACCTACCTCCAGAATTGGATGGATTAGAAAGATGATGGCCACCCCTTCTTCATCACAAGAGAAAAAGAAAGTGAAGACAGAAGTGAAGACAGAAGTGAAACAAGAACCGATATCCCCCGCTCAGACATCCTCCTCTTCAACACCTATTGCCGGTCGCACACGCAAAGCATTGCAATCCAAGAACGTACCCCAAGAGAAAAAGAGCAGCATCCTCCAAGAGTGGGTGCCTTATTAACACACAAACACAAAAAATGGAAAAAGTGTTAGCCAGCATTTACTACGATCCCTCGCATCCTGCAGGTTACGCAGGAGTTCAAAAATTGTATCGTGCTGCCAAAACGCGACTGAAAAGTCTCCGTTTACCTCAAGTGCAACGATGGTTACAAGAACAAGCTACCTACACTTTACACAAACCCATTCGACGCAAGTTTGCCAGAAGTCGCACCCGAGTGGAAGGCATCGATCATCAATGGCAAGCCGATTTAGCCGATGTCTCTCATTTGGCCAGCTACAATCTTGGCTACAAATATTTGTTTTGTGTCATCGACGTCTTTTCCAAATTTGCCTGGGTCGTGCCCTTGACTTCCAAATCGAGCAGCGAGTTAGTGCGAGCCCTGCAACGGGTGTTGAAACAAAGCGGTCGTCACCCTCTTCGATGGCAAACGGACAAAGGTACCGAATTTCTGAACCAAGCTTTCCAAAAAGAATTAAAGAAAAGTGACATTCATTTTTTTACCACCGAAAATCCCGAAACCAAAGCCAGCATCGTGGAACGTTTTCAACGCACTTTGAAAGAACGCATGTGGAAATATTTTACGCATCACCACACTCTGAAGTACATTGACATCTTACCGCACCTGGTGCAAGCGTACAACCAATCTTACCATCGAAGCATCGGACGTGCCCCGCAAGACGTGACTCCCGAGAACGAAGTGTTGGTGTTTGAGCGCCTGTTTGGTACGTCCCCGACGAGGGCTGTCCCCAAGAAAAGTGGAGTGTTGGCCGTAGGAGATTGGGTGCGCATTGGCAAAACCAAACGCACTTTTGACAAAGGTTACTTACCTAACTGGACGACCGAATTGTTTCGCGTCACTGGACGAGTGCATGGCCGTCATCCTGCCGTCTATAAATTGGAAGACATGAACGGAGAAGTACTCAAAGGAACGTTTTATTTGCCCGAGTTACAACGTGTCACCAAAAAAGAAGACGACGTGTACGACATCGAAAGCATTCTCGAACGCAGAACCCGTAAAGTGGGCAAACGACGTGTCAAAGAAGTCAAAATACCTTGGAAAGGATATCCACCCAGTTTTGATTCTTGGATCGACGCTTCGCATGTCATCGACTATAAAAAGAAGTGACCATCATGCCTTTTCACACAGACGCAGCTACGTCGACCACTCCTCCTTCACCTAGTTCTTCTGTGCAAGATTTACAAAAACAACCCTTGTGGGTGTGGTGTGGAGAACGTGTGCCTAAAACGCAAATCGTCTTTTTCTGCCAAATCTTCGTGGTGTATTGTGTCATCGGGGCAGCCATCGCCAATTTGAGTTTGCAACAAGGAGACAAACAATTGTGGACCATTTTATTGAGCAGTTGCATCGGTCACCTGCTTCCTAATCCCTCCCTGAAATTCACCTCGAACGGGAACCACGAGAACCTTGTGTCCAGTGCCAGTGCCAGTCACCACTCCAACCACATCCAGAACCCCATTTTGGGCGGAGACACGCCTCTGACGTCCACTGACCCCTCGGACAGCCACAGAACTCTGGAATTATGAGTCACCAAAACCAATTTTACTTAACTTTACCCAGTGACAGTTCCATGGATGTGTTTCCCAAGAACACGTTGTGCTGTTACACGGCCAAATTACCTCAAGCCATCCAGTTAGATCACGAAGCCCATTGGGAAGTGGCTTTAGTAGAAATGATTAACCCGACCCAAGTCCTCAATGTCCTTCCCAATCAAAATTTTTTTGATGTGGAAGTTCATGACGAGCAAATGCAACAGTGGATGGATAGCAATGTCAAATATGACAAGAAAACCCGTACACAAAATCAAAAGTACACCACCTATCACTTGTTCATTCCCCCAGGCTATTATTTTAGTGGTCAGCATTTGGTCAGCACCATAACCTCCAGGTTTAATGGCGTGTTTCTGAAAGCTTTGGAGCATGTCAACAAAAGTGTCACCATGGAGTACCACAAAGCAGCTCGTCGCTTCTCGATGAAATTTGAACGAAGTAAAATCATGTCCATTTTATTTTGTCCTGAATTATTTGACATGTTGGGCGGAGACATGGACATGAGAAAGGCCATGATCAAGAAAAACAAATTACCCATCGTTTACGACAACGAGTCTTTTAGCAAGTTATTTCGTGCCCCGGTAGAACTGAAGCAAGGACTGAATTTGATGTTTGTGTATTCAGATGTGGTGGAGTACAACGTGGTGGGACACACCTCCGCACCGTTACTGCGTGTCATTCCTTTCAAAGTAGATTCTGCCACGAACGCTGACGAGGAAGGTGGAAACACTTACCACGTCCACCGCGAATTTGTCCATTCTCACTATTTGCCGGTCAGCAAGTCGTATTTGGACACGGTCAACATTGCTATAAAAGGAGATTTGGGACAAAATATTCCATTCACCAAAGGAAAAGTCACGGTGAAACTCCATTTTCGAAAACGGTTTTCTCACGACTCTTAAGTCATGTATCCAGTGTACCGAGGGGTTGCTCGACAGCGAGGACACGGTTCATGAGATATGTTAAAATCGGCCTATCGTTCGGTGGCCCCGGTGTTGAAACCGATGGTGACACGCGGATTGCACGCCTTGAAAGATGCCGCACTGACGCAAGGCAAAGAATTTCTCCAAAATGTCATCATTGACAAACAAAACCCTAAAGAAGCCTTCATGAGGGCAGGCAAAAATGTCTTGCTGCAAACGGGCAAAGACATTTTAGGCCGACGAGACACACCTATAAATGCCCTACACGCTACCGAGTCAGGCATTCAGCAAGGACAAGGCAGAAAGAGACGACGAAGAAAACACCCTTTCACCAGACTTCAAGCTAGAAAGGCCAAGAAAAGAGGAACGGTTCGAGACTTAGACGTTTTCGATTATTGAGAAAGAACAAAAAAATGATGCACCGAGAGTCTTGCGCTTGTTCCAAGTCGGAACTGGATCTGTTTGCCATGGCCCCCACCATGATTTCCATGCAAGAATCCCAGTGGGTGGAATTTCACCCCGTCTCCTCTTTGACGGATTCCGCTCCCATCGAGTTTGAAATCAAAGGACAGCCCGAAGATTACATCGATCTGAATAGCAGTTACTTGTACCTGAAAGTCAAAGTTCTAGATAAGACTGGAGGTCCTATAGACGATGAAGCAGTAGCTCCCGTCAACAATTTCATGCATTTCTTGTTCAGTGGAGTGGACTTGTACTTGAATAACAAATTGGTCAGTAGCAGCATGGATACTTACCCTTATCGTGCCTACCTGGAAAATCTCTTGACGTACGGAATAGATACCAAGAACACTCATCTCAATGCCTGTGTGGTATGGGAAGCTGACGAACCTACCAAGTTTGAAATATTGGAAACTGATGAAAAGAAAGACAACAATGATGGATTTGTAGAACGAAGAAAGAGAATCACGGGAGCCGACACAAGTTTAGAACTGATGGATCGTTTGCATTTGGACATGTGGTTGCAAGAAAAGTATTTGCTGAACGGGGTGGATGTCCGCCTGAGACTGAATCGTAGCAGTACCGCTTTCCATTTGATGGCTGATAGTGACGGTTACAAAACCAAAATCCTAGAAGCCAGACTCTACGTACGCCGTGTGGAAGTGTTACCTAAAATGGGAAACGACATCAGTCAGACGTTGAGCAGAACGACCGCCAAGTATCCCATACGACGCGTGGAAGTGAAAACCTTCACCATTCCTAAGGGACAGCGATCCATGATCGAAGATCATCTGTTCCAAGGACAGTTACCCAAACGTTTGATCGTTGGTATCGTCGAGAATACAGCCTTCAACGGAGCTGCCGAAAAAAATCCTTTCTACTTTCAACACTTTGGCGTGTCCAAAATCGAAGTCAGTCGCGATGGCAAAACCTTGTGTACCCGACCGTTTGAACCTGACTTTACCAAGAAGAATTACTTGAGATCGTTCTTGTCTTTGTACGAAGCCACCGGACAGTTAGGAACCAATACAAGTCACGGTATTACGTACGAGGATTATGCAGGAGGCTATGCTTTGTGGGCTTTCGATTTCACTCCTGACCAAGGCAGCGACGAGGGACATTTCCACCCTATAAAATCCGGCCAGATTCGTGTGGAAATTCAGTTTAAAGACCGAGACCCTGATGAAACGGTGAACGTCATCCTGTATGCAGAATTCGATAATACGATAGAAATCAACAGTTTGAGAGAAGTTATTCTAGATTGCTAGAAGCCATGGAAGACTGTTATCCCTCTTTACCTAGTGGAGAAACTTTGGACATGAAATGTGAGGAGACCGTGGAAAAAGAAGAAGTGTTCATGATGAAGTCAAGATGGCCAGAACAAGAAGCCCATTTAGTCTCCTGTTTTGCCAAACACTTAGTCGAAAAAATGACGGAATTGATCAAGAAAAATTGCTATGGATGTCAAAACGCTCATCCCAGTCAAATTCAACATGATAAATGCCTGATGTTGAGTCAAGAAGAAAAATTGGACGAGTGTCTGGACGAGGCTTGGAGTCTCATCTCGGACAAAGACGTGTTGCACCAGTGGTATAAAGACTTGCGTGAACATTCTTGTCCACCATTAACCACTCAAGAGATCCATCGTATCGAAGCTCTCCTGAATCAGAGTGAGGAGACGAAACGAAGAAACGGTTATTTGTCAGACATTTTCAAGCAAAAAGTCAGGATCGAATTGACAACGTATTATTACCTGTGAAGAAGAAAAAACCCCACACAAAACAATGGATACCTGGGAACTTTATTACCTTTTGAACCACAGTTCGTATACGGCTTCTTGGAATCCTGTCGTCTGTGCTAAAGATGAACTCCCTCATCGCAAACCTCAAGACCATCAAGCTTATGTCATCAACACGGACGACAGTCATCTCCCAGGAACCCACTGGGTAGCCGTCTACTTTCCTCAAGAAGGATGTGTGGAATATTTCGATTCGTACTGATTGCCCCCTTTGGAAGACGATATCATCGACTTTATGAGAAGAAATGCTCAGACCACCCGATTCAATAATGTAAAATTACAAAGCACAGATTCCTTGGTGTGTGGACAGTACTGTGTGTATTTTCTGCATCATCGCAGCCTGGGCTATTCCTTAGAACATTTAGTGACTCATTTTGATCCTCGTTCTTCTTCTAGAAACGATGTGAAAGTAGATCGATGGTTTTGTGACCATTATGCTTATCTTTTGTCTCAAGCTAGGAAACGTAGTGTCCATCAATGGCCTAATGATTTCCAACAGTGGAAATCACAATTTCATTCACAACGTTGTCAGCCCTGTTTAAAGTAGACTGTATTTGAAGAAAAAATGTTTGATGTTATCATGTTGGATTATTGTTTAAAATATGTTAGAGTTGTTGTTTAGTGTTAAGTGATTTTTGAATAAAAAATGTTGTGTTTTGAAAAAAAATGCCTTTGTGGTTTGTTTAGAATGTTGGATTGATGCTCTTTAATTTCTTACTATCCCTCTCATGACACTCATTGAACGTTGCGACTCGAAAACCGTGTGGAGATATTTTCCTTCACGTCCGCGCTTTGACTTTAAGAACCGGGTTGTTTCCAGTCTAAGCAGACCTATCGCCAGAAAGTCTATCCTCAGAGGACATCGCATTCTTAGAAACTAAAAAAAGATTGCCATAGCAAACAAAAAAAACAGCCCTTTTCAGGGCTACCCCAATACTCTAGAAAAGAAATAATGATAAATTTGCCAATGTGTGTAGGTAGAGTAGTGTGAATATAAACACTAACTCTTTTTTAAAAAATGTGAGGGTATGTGTTTGTGTGTTTGTGTTTGTAAGTGCTCAAGTAAGTTGGTATGGATAGTAGATTAAAATGATGTCTTTTTTGGTGTTTGAGGTGTATATTTGGGGTTAGATTGGATTGCTTTGCGTATGTGGATAGTCTATTGAAGTGATTTATGAAACAAATTTTAAAATAGTGATGGGTAGCATAAAAAGTGAGTGAGTGTTTCTTTTAGGTCTGCGCGTTGTTTCTTTGGTCATGATCTAGGTAAGATCGATTTTATGTTTTTAGGGGGATGTTTTCCTTCACGTCCGCGCTTTCACTATAAATTGAAACTCGCTGGGCAGTCTAGCTACCCTTGTTGATTGATCAACACCAAAAATGAACACGAGACTGGCGACACTGTTGGAACTTCATGTGCATCTGGAATATGCGAGGCGACTGTTGAATGAACTGGCCGCGGAAGCCATTGTGGAAGACGGAAGGATGAGAGAGGAGGAGGAAAGAAGAAATAAAGAAGAGGAGGAGAGAAAATACAAAGAAGAGGAGGAGGAGAGAAGAAACAAAGAAGAGGAGGAGGAAAAGGAGAGAAGAAGAAGAAGAAATTTCAGAATCCCAGAGAGCGAAAATTGGGATTCTGAAGCCACATATCCTGCCTCTGCTCTCTCCCCCCAAAAGGTAAAAGTAACTGGGGGACAAGATGTGTATATGGCGCCAGGCCTGGATGGTGCCACCATTAACCAGGTGTCCATGAAGTTCCAAAACAAAACCCAGCCCTTTTCAGGGCTACCCAATACTCTAGAAAAGAAATAAGCATCGATTTGCCAATGTGTGTAGGTAGAGTAGTGTGAATATAAACACGGACTCTTTTTTAAAAAAATGTGAGGGTATGTGTTTGTGTGTTAGTGTTTGTATGAGCTCTGGTATGTTTGTGTGAATAGTAGATTATGGGTTTCTTATCGTATGTGGAGAGTATAGTTTGGGTTTTATTATATGAAATGAGAAAAGTGGGGATGTTTTCCTTCACGTCCGCGTTGTTTGGTCATGATCTAGGTAAGATCAATTTTATGTTTTTAGGGGGACGTTTTCCATCACGTCCGCGCTTTGACTATAAGAACCCACAAAGTTTGATGTTGGAACCATTCTAAGGAATAACTGAGACAAAATGACTCAAGTATCAGTTCTATTTAATCTATTGAGAGACATCTATTTCTGGATAATGGATGTAGAATATGTTTTAGGAAGAATAGAAGAGGAATGGAGGCATGGAGATATGAAAGACTTTGTAACGAGTCAAGTTCAAGGCCTAAAGACAGCAAGAGATATCATAGCAGGGATGATTGAAGAAGAAGTCAATAAGTCAAGAGGCTTCATTAACCCACCTTACTTCAGAGTGGGAAGTTTGAAGGAAGCACTGGATAATGTCATCAAAGTCCGGTGCTTCCTAGAAAAAATATTGTACTGGACAGAGTGGAGAAATGTAAAATGGGGATTGGAAAAGGTGAAGAAAGGGGAAGATATGATGAGAAAAGTAATGGAGGAAGAAGTAGAGAAGATTAAAGAGAAATGGAGGGAAGAAAGAAAAGATGTGGAAAACAAAAAGAAACAGGCAGAGTTTGAGAGGTTGAATCAGAATTGGATAAAAGTTCAGGAAACGTTTAGAGCTGTAGGTCATCCTGACTGGATGCCAGAAAAGGAGAAAAAGAAGACAGGAATAGTGACAAAAGTGAGAAGATGGTTGAAGAAGTGGAAGTGTTAGAAGAAACCCAAAGGCCCTTTTCAGGGCCAGCCATATTTCTCGAAAAGAGAATGACTTTTCAATTGCCTAGCCTTTTTTTAAATTTAAATTTAAATTTAAATTTAAAAAAAAAATTAAAAAAAAAATCCCATATTCAATTCCCCTTGAGGCTAGAGTGGCCCAAGACTTTTTCTCCATGTTCAATTCCCCTTGAGGCTGGAGTAGCCCAAGACTATTTCCCATGTTAAATTCCCCTTGAGGCTATAGTGGCCCACGATTTTTCTCCATGTTAAATTTCCATTGAGGCTATAGTGGCCCAGGGGTCTCTGTAATGCTAATTCCCATTGAGGCTATGGTGGCCCACCTTACTACTGTTGACATCCACATTGACCATGAAACCCAATAAAGTGTCAACGATGACCAGGGACATCAATTTTGCATCCCTCAGGTTTGACACGCACAGCATCACTTTCCATGATAGGGGTAGTGAGAACAAAGTTCCCATGATGCTTTACGGTATCGCTAAGGTCACAACGTACAACATCGTTCCCACCGCAAGGCCCACAATCGCACTCGTCTGTAAACTCCGTTACGTAATTACAATGGTAACCGCATGGACACTTGCAGTTTCCTTCCGGACATTTTCCGTCGCAATGCATGGGTCTTATCCATCCACTAATAGTCACACTAGGGGAAGATAAAACTTTTTACAATCCCCAAACTGGAACGATGTCTCTTTCAAAAGATTCATCTTGTTCGCTTAGTCTTGGTAGTCACAATGAACTATCGATCTTGCCTATGGTTCCTTTTTATACTAGTGGCAATGAAGTCTCAAGCTTGTACATCGTTTCTTTTCTATGTCTTGTTTTGGAAGGTACCGTCTCTAAGGTGCCGTCATAATTGTACCGTAGTGTAATGGGTGGAAAGGCCATAGAAAGGTAAGGACAGTACGGAGACCATCGAGTATGTTCCAGAATAGCTGAATCTTTATAGATACATAGATCCATTTGTAACTTCAGGCCACAACTGAAACATTGTACTTTGTATCCCAATCCAGTCTCAGGTCCCAAGTAGACAAATCCTCTTCTAGCTAAAACATGCGAAGTAGGTAATTCTTCCCTATCTGTGGGCCATTTTTGAAACGTTTCCAATCGATGGGCACAATGACAATAGTCAGGCAAGAAGACCGGAAAATGGTGGGGTTTGAACTTGGAGTTCTCATCGGGTTTCTTACTCGATTCTTGCTGTGGCGAAGTCATCCTTCTGGTGAGTGGCTATCCTCTTACAAGCAATGTTTTATACCAACATGTCCATACGGCAACGTAAAGTGATTGGGAAATCGCACTCGCTTCTGGTACACGATTTGATAGACTTTTCCAAGGGTCGACTGACGATGTGGTGAGTGGGTAAACGTACAATCTTGTTTGGTTGATAGGTGGTCACTTTAAAGTGGTCATCTTTTCCAGACTGCAAAGCTTCTTTCAATACAATTTGGTTCTGTCGTGAATCATCTGAAAGTAGCGGGAAGGTTCTGGCAAATACTCCGTCTTGGGAATACTCCGTCTTGGGTAAACACGGTCGTTATGCCATTTTACCCCACACGCAATTTAACATCACTTTGTCAAACGATCACCTGCCTTCGTTTTTCTCGATGTGGTCTAAAGTAATGCCTTCTTGTGCCCAGTATTTCTCTTTGAATGTCTTTTGGTCTTCGGGAGTGTGACACCAGGAAGGATAGCCACTGGCTTCTTGCTTCAGTTTCAAAAAAGCATCCACGTAGTCGATGAAAATGCCTTTCTGAGTTGGTCACCCTTGTGGTATTGTTGTGTCTTGGGAAAGTGACAAATTTCGTACACTTCTAACAGTTGGTATCCCATGTCCAGAGATTTGAACAATTCCACGCTAACCCACGTCCCCGTCAAGGCGCGTTCTTCCTGGGTGTCCTGACAAAGCTGGTCTTGGTTGCACGTTTCGGCACATGTACGACACAAGGGAAACATCAATTTATCTTGACAATGGTGAGGTAGCACGGGATGGTACAAGTCGGTGGGAGGCAAAACTTTACATTTGATCAAGCCTTCGTATTGTCGAATGTGATTCAGGTCGATGTGTTCCGTTAACAATTGCGAGTGTCCTGCAGAAAAGCGACAATATTTGCACACGTAGGGATACAGCGAACACATGTCCAAGTATTTGATTTCTTCTCCTTTCTCTTCGTCGGCTTCGTACAGCAAACAGGTGGCATTGGTCCTTCCTCCGTACAAACTATCCTTCGGATTCAGGGGGTCCATGAACTGGTAACTTTCCACGAGGCGTTTAAACTCGGGATCGGTTTTCAAACGGCGATCGTATTCGTGTTCCCACATTTCCACCACTTGGTATCCTTGCTGTTCTAACTTTAGGCGTCGCTGACAAGTGGCCTGGTACAAGTCTTCCATGGTTCGATGTAAAAACTGATTTTTAGTGTCACGATCAGGGTAACAGACGGGACATCCGTGAAATAAGCAGCCATTAAACTCGTACACGATCTTGGGGTTTTCTCAGTCCCAACCATCGACCGAATACGTTCCGATAGTCTTTTCGCCCCCTCCGTTGCGGGCATGCTGAATCCATTTGTCTTCTTTGTCGCACAAGTAATGTAACCAACGTAGGGCTTTGACCGAGTATTGACGTTTGACATAGTTGGTCGTTTGAGGACTGATTACAGCAACGGTGTTTTCAGGCATGAATCGTTGTCGGTAGACTATGGAACACGCTTTGGCAATGGTGCAAGCTTCTTTCAAAGGATCGACCCCTCCGTGTTCCATGAACAGTTCTCGAAATTTTCCACAGCAACGCCGTAAAATGTCCACGTCGAAACGACAATACTTTAGCATTTCTTCCTGAAAGTCAAAAGGGTCTGAGGCATGGGTCTGGTACCAAGCGTAGAAAGCTTCTCGTTGTTCGGTACACATGTTGTCGGGGTCGTAATAGTGAGCCTCAGGCAAATGGGGTAGAACGGCATGTTGATTGGCTTCCGTATTGAGAAATTGTGGAAAGTACCCTTTAGCCATTTCTGTCATTCCAAACGTTTTAGGCATTCGACTCAAAGGCATGGTCAAGTAACTCATCGAATCTTTAAACTGCACTTGTCCCACTTGTATGAAAATGATTTTGGCTCTGTTCAAAGTGACTTTAGGACGTTTTGTACCATGTTCGGTATAGTACCTCAAAAGAAACTGTCCATCGTATCCGGAGAAATTGTGAGCCATCACTGTGACATGACGATGACAATCTCCGTAACGTTCAATGTCCTCTTGGCTCCACGTCTTGTCGATGGGGTCTGAGACGCATCGGGCAAAATCGGCTAGCGTGTTCGGTCCTCGAAAGATTTTTTCACGTCCTCCAGGAATCTTTCTGCAGTGAAGGCAATAACTCAAGATAGGTTCTTGAATGCACTTTTCACATGCTCGATGACCCACGCAGAAATTAGGAATGTGAATGCCGGTCTCTTGCATGCATTTGAAATCGAAAAAGATGAAATTCCCTTTCTTCTTGTGACCATCCTCTTTCTCTTGTTGGGGTTGGTATTTTTGCATGTTGCATTGGTGTTCGCAGTTCACGACTCGGTGACAAAAGTGACATTTTTTCTTTCCTCGACATACGTGTGCCTTGGTATTATTGGTAAGTATGCCTTGTCCACAGGTACGGCACAATCTCAGGAGTTGACAAGCGCATCTCTTCTGTGAACCTTGTGTCTTCAAATGTTGTTGGTAACAGGCAGGACTGACAAACGTGCGCAGACAAGCTGAACAATGCACTCGTTCTTGTCCTTCGTCCAGACAGGTTGAGAAGCCAAACAACCTGAGCATTTCGATCGGCAATGTTTGTGTTGCTCTCGATTTTTATAGCCATAGTCACATTTCTCCCAGTAATAACCATATCCCAGGAATGCGATGATACTGGTCATGGTATCGAAATGGTCATCGTGATGATAGAGGTGAATGTATTTTCCATCCTTAAAGTCTTTCCCTCGAAACAACAGAGGGCCGTGGACTTCTTGAGGGTACATTTTCAAGGTGTAGCGTGGAGCTAGGACATCTTGCAATTTTTGCACCTCAGGAATGCCACAGGGTGTGCCTTTGGACAGGCCGGCTTGTTGTAACAGGAGTTCTGCTTCACTTCGTTGTTTGGCTCGGTCGGATTGTTGAATAGTTTTCCAGGCTCTTTTCCATTCTGCCGTGTCGTTTTTGTCGGCATAGGTTCATCCAACCACGATAGCCCTGGCTAAACACATCTGGTCTTGCGACTTGTGAATTTGGACGAGGCTACGCTTAATGCTGCGAAGACCGTTCACCAATAACACCTTTTTGTGTTTTCCGGTCCCTTGAGGAGGAGAGACGTGGGTCATGTCTAGTGTGGCTTTTCCATCGGTGTTGTCAAGCTGGTCATTGGATTGTTACACGTGTTGAATCTTGTCCATGACTTTGGAAGTGGTCAATTCTGCAGGGCTGCTAAACTCGATCCAAACAGGGGATTTCAAGCCGTCGTGTTGTATGGAAAGTCTCAAGCGATCGTCTTCTTTGGGTTGACATTGTCGCTTGAGTGTGGTGAGCAAAGAATCCTACATGTCGGTGATGAACCCTTCTGCTTTCTCTAACGGTACTTAGGACTTGAAATCTTTAAACTTCACCGTGTATTTGTAAAGCGTGGTTCTAAATTTTCTAGAGGTGCGCTTTTTCCGTCTCTTGAATGGAATAGTACTTTTCAGGGTTGACTAAGGGTGGTGAACTTTGTTTAGAGGAAAACTCTCTGGGTTTGGATTCTGGTTCATTCATGTCCTCTTCAAAATCACTGGCATGAATTTGTGCCAAGACTTCAGCCATGATGGTACGAGCCAATAGATCACGTTTCTGTCTCTTACTTTCTTCTTCTCCTTTCTTCTCGATTGGATTGGATCGTTTCATCTTGACTGCAAAAAGTCAAATGACTAAAATTTAAACACCATGGGTTACTTTACAGTCATGACAGACCAGCGTATATAAAGGGTGTGTGTCTTGTCTTTCCACTATTCATTTCACTCTCAAGCCGAGCATAACGATGGACGAGACTACACAGATCGAACTTTTCATCAGAGCTTTGCGAGGGGTGATCCGAAAATTTTCTTCAGACCAGCCGAGGGTCTACTCACCCTCCTATCGAGATAAAAGTCAAGATACTTGATATAGCTGTCAGAAGAAAGGGCATTGGTCTTCAGAGTGTCCAGACCGTCAAAAAACAAAACAGGGGTTAAAAGAGATAAAAGTCAAGATACCTGTTATCATTGTCAAGAAAAAGGACACTGGTCTCCAGATTGCCCTAAGAAACAAAAGGAGCAAGAAGAAGATGGGATTGATGGAGAGGAAGAAGAGGAAGAAAGCAGATAGGTGAAGAAACAGAAACAGCAGAAGAAAAGAAGGGAAGAAAGTGAGGAGAAAGAGGCCGAAAAAGCTGTGAAAGTGAAGACATTTTAAAAGAGAGAGAGAGTGAAGACAGAAAAAAGAAAAAGCCTATGAAGTTTTTAAAATGTTATGTGGTGTTGTGAATTGAATTGTAAAATTCGTACCAGAATAGAAAGTCAATAAAAAGTAAGTGTCTCTTGGTTTTGATTTTTAAAATAAGAATCTACACTCACTCACTCCATCATTCGCACGTACACTAAGGGTAAATAAGGTTATTTTTTGAGTTTTAATTGATGTTGGCAAATTGAAATATTATTTCTTTTCAAGAGACATAGGTGGCCCTGAAAAGGGCCTTTGGGTCTTGGTGGGTTTTAAACAACAATACTTAGGAAGCAATCAATTTTAACTGCCTTAAGCCTTTGTCACGGCCAAGGCCTACTTCTGGACTGCGTACTGTCGATGATGATGATTTGATAGAAATCATTAAGGGTGGTACGGTAGGTGTTGTCACAGGGTTGGATTGTTTAGCTCTTGAAGGCCTTTTCCTCTTCGGTCGTAATAAAGAAGTCTGATATATTTGTTTCAGACTTCTTAACTCCGCTACAATGTCCAACAGTATCGTGACCGTTTGACTTTCACCCTCTTGTTTTTTGGCCGCTTCTTCTTGTTGTTTCTTTCTTACCTCTTCTTCTTGTTGCTGTTGCTGTAGGAGAAAAGCTTGTTCCGCTTCCTTTTGCTGCTGTATAAATTTCTCCAATTCTTCTTTCTGTCTTTGTTTAAAATTCTCAACGTGTGGTAAAGAAGGAGAAGGTGGTGAAGGTTCCGGAAGAAATTCTTGCGATAGAAAATCCACAAAATCCCAATTTACCTCTTCTTAAAGTAAGTCCGGGTTCCCTTGGGTAGTCTCCACGACTGGTGCACCCCAATTCACGGTCTTCTGAGTTTGCGCCATGTTTATGCTCACTGTGTCGTATGGATTGACTGCGTACAAACGCTAGTGCCTCTATATAGGACATGTGACGTCACGGACTGCTTTCTTCCGATTGGACAAAGGGTGACTGAATTTTGTAAACCGTGTTTGGATTGGTCAATGAACTCAATCCGTTTCAATCCTTCCTCTCCCTATAAATAAACGCCGTTCACTGCATTCCTTCACCTGTTTTCGGCACCCCAACATGTGGACCACAGTTGAATGGTCTACTTTAATCTCATCGATGATGTTCCGGACAGACATACCGATGTATGTCCGATCCACCTGGACTATTGTCCATAGGACAGAAACAAGCCTGTGGATGAGAAGGATTTACGTGGAGAGGCAAGAATACCTATAGAGGGTGTTAGTGTATGGTCCTGAAGTCAGACGTAAGTAGTAAATGGGGATACCGTAGGGACGAGGGGACTTATCATTAAAAACATGGGTTTTGTACCGTAGGGACTATAGGAAAAAATCCGTTGTACTATAGGGACAACATAATGTTATTTTCCCATAGTCCCTAGAGTACAAATAACTTTACAAAAAATCATAGGTATTATAGGGACAAGGAAATTGAACATGGGGGGAAAATAACATTAGTTTCCCATTGTGGCTCTACAGTCCCAAGGGAATGGAACATGGATGGGTTTGTATAGGGACAATGGAAATGTGACATAGGAATACAGGACCGGTACTTGGGGGACAATGGGACTGTAACATGGTGGGTTTGTCTAGGGACAATGGGACTTTAACATGGGTGGGACTATAGAGAGACAAAAAGTATTAGGACTGTCTAGGGACAATGGTAAAAATCACGCTACAAACAAAAACAAACTCTTGCTTTACTATTCACAAACCCCTAACCAGGGTGTATTGCCTATGTTAAATTTCCCCTTGTCGCCAGGGACTGTCTAGCGACAATGGGAATTTAACATGGGAATTTGAACAGGGATGGGTCTGTATAGCGACAAGGGAAAATGAACATGGGAATATATCTTGGGTTTGTATAACGTCAAGGGAAAATGAACATGGGAGATGGAAATAACACAGACAAGAGACAAACACTGAGTTGACAAGCCAAATCTAACCCCAAGCTCTATTATCCACACAGAAGGGGAAGGTTAAATAACCACACACTCTACTATCCACACAAACGTACGTGAGGGCATACAAAATCCAATCATATACTACCAACACAAACGTACGTGAAGGCATACAAAACCCAATCATATACTTTTCACACACGCTACGCTGACAAGCTAAAAACATAACCACAATCTATGGGCAGGGTTATACAGTGCAATGTCACTTGCGTCATTCTTCAACATTGTTACAATTTTTTTCCGAACGTGTGTTTTGGTTTTAGATTTCAGAGTTAACCATAGGCAGGGTTATACAGCGCAATGTCACTCGCGTCATTCTTGAAAAAAGCCTTGTGTTTGTTTCCTTTCTTGAAAAAACGGTAGATCTAAGGTTAGAATTTTTCCGTGACACATTGCAGTGCCAAAATAAAGAGAAAGCTACGATACCTGGATTGTACAAGCTCGTCCACTCCAGATTTTATTTCATCCACCGATTTACTGATTTACAATTTGTAAGGATGTAAGTGTTTCAAAAAAACAAAATTACATGACAAACGGAACATTTCACAGAAATAGGGTGACTACTGGTCACAATTTTGGAGAGGTATCTTCACACGGGAACAGATACCTTTAAGATTTCAACAACACTACTATGACGGAGAGAGAGAGAGAGATATTTCAAACAACACTACTATGACGGAGAGAGAGAGAGAGAGAGAGAGAGAGTTATTCCTACTGTAGAACATATCAAGACACTTAAGTTTGTTTTTACAGTCTATTTTCGTGAAGAAAGATTCAAAGAAACACTCATTTTACTCAGATAATCACAGCCATAGAAAAATTTCACCATTATTAAATATCACCAGAGTGAACTGCAGATTTAGGCAACTAAAATTCCCTCCTTTTTTGATAACGTGGATGTAAAGTTCTCACAGAATAGTTCATCCAAAATATGCTGTGATGTATTTGACTATAAAACTGATACAATTTCTGCGGGATCGCCCAGGGTACGATTGTTCTTGCGTTAGTTTTACTTTTTTAATTATTTTATTAATCGACTAGCAGTGAGACACGACTTATCTCGACACTGTGTGAAGAGATACTGAAGTCAATTCGTAGTGAACGCGGTCAGAAAATAAGTCTAGCCAATGAAATCGTTTATGATGAGCGATGCATTGTTTTGTTCGAAGTTAGTGTGGCAAAATAATGCCTACGCTCTTGCATTGTTACCATTGCAGTGCAAACAGACTGAATATGAACTTGAATCGATCTGTTGTGTATTGTACCATTTCTTCTAACCGTATCAACTTCTGAAAGGTCACAGTACTGGTTCACTTTTCTGAAATTGTCAATTTCTTTTTTACCTCACTTAAACATTTTGACATACACACTCACATAGGTGGAGTCAGAAGTGTACTGAGTGGCATGGTTGTTTTTTTTAATTGTGAATCTGGGGTTTTTATGAAGTAAGTAAACTAAACTATAGTGAACCTCAAGGATGGCGACCCAAGCTGTCTGTCTATTGATGCGTGCATTTACTTTTGTCTTTTTTAGCCCCTGTTTGTTTTCTTTTTTGACGGTCTGGACACTCTGAAAACCAATGCCCTTTCTTCTGACAGATATAGCAAGTATCTTGACTTTTATCTCGAAAGGAAGGAGAGTAGTCCGTCGGCTGGTCTGAAGAGAATTTTCTAATGACCCCTCGCAAAGCTCTGATGAAACGTTCGATTTGGTTAGTCTCTTCCATCGTTGTGCTCAGCTTGAGAGTGAAATGAATAGTGAAAGGTCAAGACACACATCCTTTTATATACGCTGGTCTGCCATGACTATAAATTAGTCTATGGTGTTTAAACTTGAGTCATTTGACGTTTTTCACTCAAGATGAAACGATCCTATTCATTCGAGAAGAAAGAAGAAGAAAGTAAGAGGCAGAAACGTGATCTATCGCCTCGTACCAGGGCTGAAATCTTGGCACAAATTCATGCCAGTGATTTTGAAGAGGACATGAGTGAACCAGAATTTGAAACCTCTAAACTAAGTACACCACCCTTAGTCAACCCTGAAAAATACTATTCGATTCGAGAGACGGAAAAGCGCTCCTCTAGAAAATTTAGAACCACGGCTTACACCTACACAGTGAAGTTTAAAGATTTCAAAGCCGACGTACCAATGGAGAAAGCAGAAGGGTTTATCACCGAGATGTGGGATTCTTTGCTCACCACACTCAAGCGACAATGTCAACCCAAAGAAGACGATCGCTTGACACTATCCATAAATCACGACAGCTTGAAATCCCCTGTTTGGATCGAGTTTATCAGACCCGCAGAACTAACCCCTTCCAAAGTCATGGACAAGATTCAACACGTACAACAATCTAATGACCAGTTTGACATCACCGATGGTAAAGCCACACTGAAAATGGCCCACGTCTCTCCTCCTCAAGGGACTGGACGCAAAAAGATGTTATTGGTGGACGATCTTCGCAGCACCAAAAAGAGTCTCGTCCAAATTCACAACCCTCAAGACCAGATGTGTTTAGCTCGATCCATCGTGGTGGGACGAACCTATGCCAACAAGAACGACACGGTAGAATGGAAAAGAGCCTGGAAAACTATTCGACAATCGGACCGAGCCAAACAACGAAACGAAGCAGAACTCCTGTTGCAACAAGCTGGCCTGTCCAAAGACACACCCTGTGGCATTCCTGAGATGCAAAAATTGCAAGATGTCCTAGCTCCACGCTACACCTTGAAAGTGCACCCTCAAGAAATGCGCGGACCTCTGTTGTTGTTCCGAGGTCAAGATTTAAAGGACGGAAAATACATTCATGTTTATTATCACGATGACCATTTCGATACCATTACCAGTATCACCGGATTCCTGGGATACAGATATTACTGTGAGAAATGTGATTATGGTTATAACAATCGAGAGCAACACAAGCATTGTGGATGGAAATGCCCAGGATGTTTTGCCTCTCCACCCTGTCTGAGCGAAGAACCAGTGCCTTGTTCAACTTGTCTGAGCAGGTTTGTCAGCCCTACCTGTTACCAACAACATCTGAAGACGCAAGGTTCACAGAAGAAATGTGCTTGTCAACTCCTGAGATTGCGCCCTACCTGTGGACAAGGCATACTTACCAATAATGCCAAGGCACACGTATGTCGAGGAAAGAAAAAATGTCACATTTGTCACCACATCGTGGACTTGGAACACCAATGCTACGTGCAAAAATACCAACCCCCACCAGAGAAAGAGGACGGTCACAAGAAGAAAGACAATTTCATCTTTTTCGATTTCGAATGCATGCAAGAGACTGGCATTCACATTCCTAATTTCTGCGTGGCTCATTGAGCGTGCGAGAATTGCATTCAAGAACCTATCTTCAGTCATTGCCCTCACTGCAGCAAGATTCCTGGAGGACGTGAAAAAATCTTTCGGGGATCGAAGACGTTAGCCGATTTTGCCCAATGGGTCTTAGACCCCATCGACAAGACGTGGAGCCAAGAGGACATCGAACGTTACGGAGATTGTCATCGTCATGCCACGGTGATGGCTCACAATTTCTCCGGATACGATGGACAGTTTCTTTTGAGGAACTATACGGAACAAGGCACCGAGCGTCCTAAAGTGACTTTGAACGGAGCCAAAATCATTTTCATGCAAGTGGGACAAGTACAGTTTAAAGATTCGATGAGCTACTTGGCCATGCCTTTGAGCCGAATGCCTAAAACGTTTGGAATGACAGAAATGGCTAAAGGGTACTTTCCTCACTTTTTCAATACGGAAGCCAATCAACACGCCGTTCTACCCCATTTGCCTGCGGCTCACTATTGCGACCCCGACAACATGCGTACCGAACAACGAGAAGCTTTCTACGCTTGGTACCAGGTTCACGCCTCGGACCCTTTCGACTTTCAGGAAGAAATGTTAAAGTATTGTCGTTCCGACGTGGACATTTTACGGCGTTGCTGTGGAAAATTTCGAGAACTGTTCATGGAACACGGAGGGGTCGATCCTTTGAAAGAAGCTTGCACCATTGCCAAAGCGTGTTCCTTAGTGTATCGACAACGATTCATGCCTGAAAACACCGTGCCTGTCATCAGCCCTCAAACGACCCACTTTGTCAAGCGTCAATACTCGGTCAAAGCCCTACGTTGGTTACATTACTTGTGCGACAAGGAAGACAAGTGGATTCACCATCCTCGCAACGGAGGGGGCGAAAAGACCATCGGAACGTATTCGGTCGATGGCTGGGACTTAGAAAACCCCAAGATCGTGTACGAGTTTAACGGTTGCTTATTTCACGGATGTCCCGTCTGTTACCCTGACCGTGGCACTAAAAATCAGTTTTTGCAACGAACCATGGAAGACTTGTACCAGGCCACTTGTCAGCGACGCCTAAAGTTAGAACAGCAAGGATACCAAGTGGTGGAAATGTGGGAACACGAGTACGATCACCGTTTGAAAACCGATCCCGAGTTTAAACGCCTCGTGGAAAGTTACCAGTTCATGGACCCGCTGAACCCGAGGGATAGTTTGTACGGAGGAAGGACCAATGCCACCTGTTTGCTGTACGAAGCCGACGAAGAGAAAGGAGAAGAAATCAAATACTTGGACGTGTGTTCGCTGTATCCCTACGTGTGCAAATATTGTCGCTTTCCTGTAGGGCACCCGCAATTGCTGACGGAACACATCGACCTGAAAAACATTCGACATTACGAAGGCTTGATCAAGTGTAAAGTTTTGCCTCCCACGAACCTGTACCATCCCGTCTTACCTCACCATTGTCAAGGCAAACTGATGTTTCCCTTGTGCCGTACTTGTGCCGAAACGTGCAACCAGGACCAGCCTTGCCATCTCAGCCAGGAAGAACGTGCCTTGACGGGAACCTGGGTCAGCGTAGAATTGTTCAAAGCTCTGGACATGGGATACCAACTGTTAGAAGTGTACGAAATTTGCCACTTTCCCAAGACACAACAGTACCACAAGGGTGATCCCAGTCAGAAAGGCATTTTCGCTGACTACGTGGATGCCTTTTTGAAACTGAAACAAGAAGCCAGCGGCTATCCGTCCTGGTGTCACACTCCGGAAGACCAAATACAATTCAAAGAGAAATACTACGAACTAGAAGGCATCTCTTTAGACCACATCGAGAAAAACGAAGGCAGGCGATCGTTTGCCAAAGTGATGTTAAATTGCTTGTGGGGTAAAATGGCACAACGACCGTGTTTACCCAAGACGGAATATTTGACAGAACCTTCCCGCTACTTCCAGATGATTCACGACAAAACCAAATACATGAAACACGTGGACGTCGTTCGAGAGGATTTGATCTTGGTCAATTACGAAGAAGATCTGGACTTTGTACAAGACGACCCTTTTGGAAATGTCATCATTGCGGCTTACGTGACAGCCCATGCTCGCTTAAAATTGTACGAAGCTTTAGAACTGTTAGGGGAACGCGTCCTGTACTTTGACACGGACAGTTGCATTTACATCCATCACCCGATTCAACATCACCCTGACATCGAAGGAGACAGTTTAGGAGCCAGGACAGACGAGCATCCCGACGACAAGATTCTAAGTTTCGTCAGTGGCGGTCCCAAAAATTACGGCTACGAATACCGGGACAAACAAGGAGAAGTGCACACGACGTGCGAAGTGAAAGGACTGACTCTGAATTATCGTACCAGTCGTGTGGTCAACTTTGGGGTATTGAAAGAAGCCTTGCAATCCGGAGAGGATGGAAACTTTAAAGTGACCACCTATCAACCGAACAAGATCGTACGTTTACCCACTCACCACATCGTCAGTCGGCCCTTGGAAAAAGTCTATCAAATCGTATACCAGAAGCGAGTGCGACTTCCCAATCATTTCACCTTACCGTATGGACACGTCGGTATTGGTCTGTATGTAAAAGGGAACCCTAGGCAAGATCGATAGTTCATTGTGACTACCAAGACTGAGCGAACAAGATGAATACTTTCAGAGACACACAGAACAAGTTGTTTAGAAAGGCACAATTCAAGTGTGAGGCTTCGGAAGTGGAATGCGATTGTGAGCCTTGCGATGGGTACGATGCTGTACGTTGTGACCTTAGCGATGCCGTAAAGCATCATGGGAACTTTAGTGTCACTACCCCTATCATGGAAAGTGATGCTGTGCGTGTCAAACCTGAGGGATGCGAAAGTGATGATGCTCGTCCTCTTGGACATTTTACTAAGTTTTGTTTTAAAGGGGAATGTTCACCTTCACGTCTACCCCCCTACGGATGTCATCCAGCCCTGAGCAAACTCCTGTTCATGTCACCCAACCCTCATCGAAACGAACCTGTGAAAGACGAATATTCGTTTCCTGTGCGTTTGTCGGAATACTGCGACTTTGAAAATCGTCTTCAATCGTTCAAAGGAAAATGGCCTAAGTATCTGGGAGGACCGACCCCCGAAGAATTAGCCAGAGCCGGATTTTTCATCTTGAGCGAAGGAGATAAAGTCAAGTGCTTCAGTTGCGGTGTGTCACTTCACCACTGGGAACCGCAAGATTCGGCCTACGTAGAACATGCTCGATGGTCACCGAATTGTCATTACTTACCCTTAGTGTGACCGAGACATTGAAGTAACTTACCATAATCTGTTCATGGATACTTTACAAGAGAACATTCGTGCTTTGCCTGTGGAGTTGAGAGAACGCATTTACCGAGAACTGGTGAAAATACAAGTGAAACGTAAAGAACAATTGCATCCGTTACGTCACCGGTGTTTGAACCACTGGTACCTGAAGGCTATACAAGGACTGATTCAATTGAAAGTGTTCCATTGGACAGACATTGATCAACGATCCCCTGGTTTTAAAAAGGATTGGTTTGTTATGGACGATTCTATCTACTACATCATTGTAAACTTACTGCATCGAATTCCAGAGGAAGAGTTAACGAATTACCAACATATTGAACACAATGTCAACTTAGTGAAAGAGGAAACTTCTGAACGAATTGTAATGTGTAGATTAGTGACTAAACGATTTAAATTCGACACTGAAGTAAAACCATGTTTGTGTAAAGAGTACATTTCTTGTGTCAGACCAAAGAGAAGTTAGTATGACCTATTCATGGATACTTTGCTAGAGAACATTCGTGCTTTGCCTGTGGAGTTGAGAGAACGCATTTACCGAGAACTGATCAAAATACAAGTTAAACGCAAACGCAAAGTTATTCAACCGTTTTTAAATTATGCTTTGTTCCAAAGTACAAGAAGACTGATTATGAGTGGATATTACATTAGGCACAAAGTTAAACGAGGCTATTGGCCACCGCCCAAGGATTCCAAAAACAGTGTATATACTTATGGATACTTTACAAGAGAACATTTTGGGCTTGCCTGAGGAGTTGAGAGAAAGGATTTACCGAGAGCTGTATTGCTTCCGAAACAAAGAGACTATAAAATTAGGCTGCCATGCCACGGCTTATGTCACAAGTGATTGAACAGATTCCGTGGAAGGAACTCAATGACCATATTCAAACCGTGGATCATTACCATCGATTATTACAAGAACTGTATCCATTCAATTTGGGACGACAAGTGGTGTGTGTCTTAGTGACTTGTTTTCTGGGATTTCGTTTACCAGCCGATTCCTTGTGGACTCTTTACGATCAGTACTTACCACCTCAATGGCCTTAAATGGTCACGAAAAACTCCTTTTGCTCAAAGCCTTGCGGTTTCATCTGGATACTTCTCGACCTCTACGGGAAAAAAAGATTCGTCAACTTTTAGCTACCCAAGACGTGTATGACGATGTGTGTGTAGCTTGTGACTTACATCCCCATTGGACAGATGTCCGTGCCTGGAAAGAATGGGATTTTGAGGCTTGGACCCAAGAAGTGGCTCAGTATGCACGAGAGTTGTTGAAGGAAAAAAGTTACTTTTCAACCCGTGTTAGTGACGGTGCCAGAAGAACCCGTTACCCAGGACAGGACTGTCGTGGACAGGCCTGAAAGGCCCTTTCGGGAGGACACTTGTGTGACCTTACCCCCTACTATAGAACTGGTTAGAACATTACCCAAAACATGTTGTACAGTCACTTGTTTTTATTCCACGTTAATGGTTATTATGTGCCTTATATCCTTGTACTTAAGCCTTTGGCTTTTATGTATTTTTGTCTTTCGTATTCATGTTTGAAACATTCAATAAATGTGTTCTGAAAAAAGTATATAAACTCTTGTCTTGTTTGTTTTCGTGTCACAAGTGACATTTCTCACACAATGGCTACCTCTGCTGTCTCTGCTCCCTCTTCCTCCACTGTCAAAGTCATCGACGAACACTTAGATCGTGCCAGTTGGGAGGCTTTGTATCTTCGCCATCCCTTTAACATGCTCATTGCTGGACCTAGCGGTTCAGGCAAAACCGAATTCGTCAAACGTTTGATCGAACATAAACATCATTTGATCGATCGGTCACCTCAACGGATCGTGTGGTGTTACAAAGAGTGGCAATCGGCGTATAGCCTCTTGCGAGAAAGTCAAGGCGATTCCATCGTGTTTGTGGAAGGCATTCCTAAAGAAGACGACGGCATCGTCTCTGACTCCCGTCAAACCCATGTGGTCATTTTCGACGACATGTTAGGAGAAGACGAAGAAGAAATTAAACTGTGGTTCACGCGCAAAGGACATCACCGTAATGCCAGTGTCGTTTACATCACCCAAAATTTGTTTCAACAAAGTAAAGCCCATCGCACCATCAGTCTCAATGCGCATTACGTGGTCTTGTTTAAAAGCCCTCGAGATAAATCGCAAGTGCAAGTCTTAGCCAAACAGTTAGGAACGCCTTGGCTGACTCAGGCGTACGACGATGCCACTCAAACTCCACACGCCTATCTACTCGTTGATTTGAAACCTACGACCCCCGAGGATTTGCGATTTCGTACTCACTTGTTTCACCATTGGTGCCAAGACGGAGGGCCTGTCCTGTACACGTCTCCGTCCTCGACTTCATTTCACTCCACATAAAAAAATCTATAAAAACCTCAGACCCTTTTTCGTCTGTCTCACTCTCAGTGCGAACATGACGTCCCTTCAGTCGCATCTTCCCGTCAAATTGATTCGTGCCTTGTATGGCATCAGTCGAGAAAAAAATCCACAAATACGAGCTCGTGTCTTAGAAGCTAGTCTCAAAGAAGTCTTACGATGGTTCACGGTGACGGCTTGTCAATTACTCCAAGGAATCATTCAGATTCCTCATCAAACCAAACGCTTTTTCGATCGAAACAAAGTCGCTTTGGTCCAACTGACCGATCCCCGCATCGACACTCAAACCAAAAAACAAATCATTTTGAAACCTGGAGGGAGCGGTACTCTAGGAGGGGTCATCATTCGCTCTCTCTTAAGATGGGATCCTAATGCCCCCAAAGTTATCCCCAAGAAAAACGTCCAACGAAGCCCTAAGAAGAAAAACAAAAAGACCAGGTCCCTAAAAAGAACTTCTCCAGTGGCAGGACCCTCCTCTGACCAGACTCCACCCCGGAAAAAGAAAAGAAGCCCCCAGAAAAAGAAACAGAGAAAAAGTCCCCAGTTAAAGAAAAGTCCACAGAAGAAAACTAGTCGCAAGAGAGGCACTTCAGCCAGGACGCAACTTTACACTCGCAAACCACGACCTGCCACGGCAGTGACTGCATCTCCGGCAGCCTCACGTTCATCCACTTCTTCGTTGATGACACGAAGAACTGAAGAGTACTTGGAGACGTTGATTACACCAAGAACTTCTCCGTTGATGACCCCAAAAAGAACTTCCCCAGTTGGAGGACCCTCCAATTTAGTGGCAGTGGCTGCTGCTCACAAAGTACCTTCTCCCAAAATCAAAGTCCAAGAAAGATCGGGCATGTTACAAAGTTTACTGGATTTGTCCAAGCAAGAACTGGCTCGATTTAGTCCGTTACGTACCCCTGCACGACGTGTCATGCCTGTCCTCAAACTAATACGACGTAAAGACAATCAGTGGCGACGCGTTCCAGTATAAAAAAGGCCTGTGACCGAGTAGGGTATCAGTGTTTTTTTGGTGCTCCTGAAGACTCAAAGATGTCACCCTCCAGAAACCCCCAAGGAAAGAAAAGGAAAGGACTGCCACCACGTTTAGCTAAACATGGGGACATGTTATCTGTCCTGTCCAAAGCTTCTCCACCCCTACGAAAAAAACTCATTCAAACGGCCTCCAAAGAGGTCATCGATACCGTGTACGAATGTTGTTTGAACGTTTTGAAAGGCACGATCCCTTTGTCCAAACGCCAGAAACAATGCTTAGGCAAACATCGTCACGTTCTTCGCCAAATGGTTCAAAAGAAAATTCCCATTCGTCAAACAAAGAAGATGTTGGTCCAACGTGGAGGCATTTTGCCTCTTTTGTTAGGCCCCATACTGAAAGGAGTCTTGGGAACCATGTTGGGAGGACTGGTGGGAGCAAGATAAAAAGACCCTCGGAACCCCATGGAAGGACGAAAACTAGCTTTAGTGCCTTACAAACGATGGATGGAATACCATCGGTGGCAAGAACAACGCACCCCGCATTTACCTCCCAATCCCAATCTGAGCGAGATGTCCCAGTTACAACACGAATTGCAGTCCTTGATGGATCGCCAAGATTTGTCCGAAACAGAAAAATCGCAAAAGTACGGTCAACTTTTGCAACGACTGCAACTCTTTCACCAGAAAGCTTTAGACGAAACAGCTCTACTCACTCTGAAAGATTTTAAGAGCTTGATGAAAAGTCCAGCACCATCACCAGTATCAGTACCAGTACCACCACTACCAGTGACCAAGACAGAAAAAGAAGAAGAAGAAGGGTTTCAAACTCCACCCAAAAAAGTACGCAAGTTAACAACACCACCTACCTCCAGAATTGGATGGATTAGAAAGATGATGGCCACCCCTTCTTCATCACAAGAGAAAAAGAAAGTGAAGACAGAAGTGAAGACAGAAGTGAAACAAGAACCGATATCCCCCGCTCAGACATCCTCCTCTTCAACACCTATTGCCGGTCGCACACGCAAAGCATTGCAATCCAAGAACGTACCCCAAGAGAAAAAGAGCAGCATCCTCCAAGAGTGGGTGCCTTATTAACACACAAACACAAAAAATGGAAAAAGTGTTAGCCAGCATTTACTACGATCCCTCGCATCCTGCAGGTTACGCAGGAGTTCAAAAATTGTATCGTGCTGCCAAAACGCGACTGAAAAGTCTCCGTTTACCTCAAGTGCAACGATGGTTACAAGAACAAGCTACCTACACTTTACACAAACCCATTCGACGCAAGTTTGCCAGAAGTCGCACCCGAGTGGAAGGCATCGATCATCAATGGCAAGCCGATTTAGCCGATGTCTCTCATTTGGCCAGCTACAATCTTGGCTACAAATATTTGTTTTGTGTCATCGACGTCTTTTCCAAATTTGCCTGGGTCGTGCCCTTGACTTCCAAATCGAGCAGCGAGTTAGTGCGAGCCCTGCAACGGGTGTTGAAACAAAGCGGTCGTCACCCTCTTCGATGGCAAACGGACAAAGGTACCGAATTTCTGAACCAAGCTTTCCAAAAAGAATTAAAGAAAAGTGACATTCATTTTTTTACCACCGAAAATCCCGAAACCAAAGCCAGCATCGTGGAACGTTTTCAACGCACTTTGAAAGAACGCATGTGGAAATATTTTACGCATCACCACACTCTGAAGTACATTGACATCTTACCGCACCTGGTGCAAGCGTACAACCAATCTTACCATCGAAGCATCGGACGTGCCCCGCAAGACGTGACTCCCGAGAACGAAGTGTTGGTGTTTGAGCGCCTGTTTGGTACGTCCCCGACGAGGGCTGTCCCCAAGAAAAGTGGAGTGTTGGCCGTAGGAGATTGGGTGCGCATTGGCAAAACCAAACGCACTTTTGACAAAGGTTACTTACCTAACTGGACGACCGAATTGTTTCGCGTCACTGGACGAGTGCATGGCCGTCATCCTGCCGTCTATAAATTGGAAGACATGAACGGAGAAGTACTCAAAGGAACGTTTTATTTGCCCGAGTTACAACGTGTCACCAAAAAAGAAGACGACGTGTACGACATCGAAAGCATTCTCGAACGCAGAACCCGTAAAGTGGGCAAACGACGTGTCAAAGAAGTCAAAATACCTTGGAAAGGATATCCACCCAGTTTTGATTCTTGGATCGACGCTTCGCATGTCATCGACTATAAAAGAAGTGACCATCATGCCTTTTCACACAGACGCAGCTACGTCGACCACTCCTCCTTCACCTAGTTCTTCTGTGCAAGATTTACAAAAACAACCCTTGTGGGTGTGGTGTGGAGAACGTGTGCCTAAAACGCAAATCGTCTTTTTCTGCCAAATCTTCGTGGTGTATTGTGTCATCGGGGCAGCCATCGCCAATTTGAGTTTGCAACAAGGAGACAAACAATTGTGGACCATTTTATTGAGCAGTTGCATCGGTCACCTGCTTCCTAATCCCTCCCTGAAATTCACCTCGAACGGGAACCACGAGAACCTTGTGTCCAGTGCCAGTGCCAGTCACCACTCCAACCACATCCAGAACCCCATTTTGGGCGGAGACACGCCTCTGACGTCCACTGACCCCTCGGACAGCCACAGAACTCTGGAATTATGAGTCACCAAAACCAATTTTACTTAACTTTACCCAGTGACAGTTCCATGGATGTGTTTCCCAAGAACACGTTGTGCTGTTACACGGCCAAATTACCTCAAGCCATCCAGTTAGATCACGAAGCCCATTGGGAAGTGGCTTTAGTAGAAATGATTAACCCGACCCAAGTCCTCAATGTCCTTCCCAATCAAAATTTTTTTGATGTGGAAGTTCATGACGAGCAAATGCAACAGTGGATGGATAGCAATGTCAAATATATCAAGAAAACCCGTACACAAAATCAAAAGTACACCACCTATCACTTGTTCATTCCCCCAGGCTATTATTTTAGTGGTCAGCATTTGGTCAGCACCATAACCTCCAGGTTTAATGGCGTGTTTCTGAAAGCTTTGGAGCATGTCAACAAAAGTGTCACCATGGAGTACCACAAAGCAGCTCGTCGCTTCTCGATGAAATTTGAACGAAGTAAAATCATGTCCATTTTATTTTGTCCTGAATTATTTGACATGTTGGGCGGAGACATGGACATGAGAAAGGCCATGATCAAGAAAAACGAATTACCCATCGTTTACGACAACGAGTCTTTTAGCAAGTTATTTCGTGCCCCGGTAGAACTGAAGCAAGGACTGAATTTGATGTTTGTGTATTCAGATGTGGTGGAGTACAACGTGGTGGGACACACCTCCGCACCGTTACTGCGTGTCATTCCTTTCAAAGTAGATTCTGCCACGAACGCTGACGAGGAAGGTGGAAACACTTACCACGTCCACCGCGAATTTGTCCATTCTCACTATTTGCCGGTCAGCAAGTCGTATTTGGACACGGTCAACATTGCTATAAAAGGAGATTTGGGACAAAATATTCCATTCACCAAAGGAAAAGTCACGGTGAAACTCCATTTTCGAAAACGGTTTTCTCACGACTCTTAAGTCATGTATCCAGTGTACCGAGGGGTTGCTCGACAGCGAGGACACGGTTCATGAGATATGTTAAAATCGGCCTATCGTTCGGTGGCCCCGGTGTTGAAACCGATGGTGACACGCGGATTGCACGCCTTGAAAGATGCCGCACTGACGCAAGGCAAAGAATTTCTCCAAAATGTCATCATTGACAAACAAAACCCTAAAGAAGCCTTCATGAGGGCAGGCAAAAATGTCTTGCTGCAAACGGGCAAAGACATTTTAGGCCGACGAGACACACCTATAAATGCCCTACACGCTACCGAGTCAGGCATTCAGCAAGGACAAGGCAGAAAGAGACGACGAAGAAAACACCCTTTCACCAGACTTCAAGCTAGAAAGGCCAAGAAAAGAGGAACGGTTCGAGACTTAGACGTTTTCGATTATTGAGAAAGAACAAAAAAATGATGCACCGAGAGTCTTGCGCTTGTTCCAAGTCGGAACTGGATCTGTTTGCCATGGCCCCCACCATGATTTCCATGCAAGAATCCCAGTGGGTGGAATTTCACCCCGTCTCCTCTTTGACGGATTCCGCTCCCATCGAGTTTGAAATCAAAGGACAGCCCGTTAGCAGTTACTTGTACCTGAAAGTCAAAGTTCTAGATAAGACTGGAGGTCCTATAGACGATGAAGCAGTAGCTCCCGTCAACAATTTCATGCATTTCTTGTTCAGTGGAGTGGACTTGTACTTGAATAACAAATTGGTCAGTAGCAGCATGGATACTTACCCTTATCGTGCCTACCTGGAAAATCTCTTGACGTACGGAATAGATACCAAGAACACTCATCTCAATGCCTGTGTGGTATGGGAAGCTGACGAACCTACCAAGTTTGAAATATTGGAAACTGATGAAAAGAAAGACAACAATGATGGATTTGTAGAACGAAGAAAGAGAATCACGGGAGCCGACACAAGTTTAGAACTGATGGATCGTTTGCATTTGGACATGTGGTTGCAAGAAAAGTATTTGCTGAACGGGGTGGATGTCCGCCTGAGACTGAATCGTAGCAGTACCGCTTTCCATTTGATGGCTGATAGTGACGGTTACAAAACCAAAATCCTAGAAGCCAGACTCTACGTACGCCGTGTGGAAGTGTTACCTAAAATGGGAAACGACATCAGTCAGACGTTGAGCAGAACGACCGCCAAGTATCCCATACGACGCGTGGAAGTGAAAACCTTCACCATTCCTAAGGGACAGCGATCCATGATCGAAGATCATCTGTTCCAAGGACAGTTACCCAAACGTTTGATCGTTGGTATCGTCGAGAATACAGCCTTCAACGGAGCTGCCGAAAAAAATCCTTTCTACTTTCAACACTTTGGCGTGTCCAAAATCGAAGTCAGTCGCGATGGCAAAACCTTGTGTACCCGACCGTTTGAACCTGACTTTACCAAGAAGAATTACTTGAGATCGTTCTTGTCTTTGTACGAAGCCACCGGACAGTTAGGAACCAATACAAGTCACGGTATTACGTACGAGGATTATGCAGGAGGCTATGCTTTGTGGGCTTTCGATTTCACTCCTGACCAAGGCAGCGACGAGGGACATTTCCACCCTATAAAATCCGGCCAGATTCGTGTGGAAATTCAGTTTAAAGACCGAGACCCTGATGAAACGGTGAACGTCATCCTGTATGCAGAATTCGATAATACGATAGAAATCAACAGTTTGAGAGAAGTTATTCTAGATTGCTAGAAGCCATGGAAGACTGTTATCCCTCTTTACCTAGTGGAGAAACTTTGGACATGAAATGTGAGGAGACCGTGGAAAAAGAAGAAGTGTTCATGATGAAGTCAAGATGGCCAGAACAAGAAGCCCATTTAGTCTCCTGTTTTGCCAAACACTTAGTCGAAAAAATGACGGAATTGATCAAGAAAAATTGCTATGGATGTCAAAACGCTCATCCCAGTCAAATTCAACATGATAAATGCCTGATGTTGAGTCAAGAAGAAAAATTGGACGAGTGTCTGGACGAGGCTTGGAGTCTCATCTCGGACAAAGACGTGTTGCACCAGTGGTATAAAGACTTGCGTGAACATTCTTGTCCACCATTAACCACTCAAGAGATCCATCGTATCGAAGCTCTCCTGAATCAGAGTGAGGAGACGAAACGAAGAAACGGTTATTTGTCAGACATTTTCAAGCAAAAAGTCAGGATCGAATTGACAACGTATTATTACCTGTGAAGAAGAAAAAACCCCACACAAAACAATGGATACCTGGGAACTTTATTACCTTTTGAACCACAGTTCGTATACGGCTTCTTGGAATCCTGTCGTCTGTGCTAAAGATGAACTCCCTCATCGCAAACCTCAAGACCATCAAGCTTATGTCATCAACACGGACGACAGTCATCTCCCAGGAACCCACTGGGTAGCCGTCTACTTTCCTCAAGAAGGATGTGTGGAATATTTCGATTCGTACTGATTGCCCCCTTTGGAAGACGATATCATCGACTTTATGAGAAGAAATGCTCAGACCACCCGATTCAATAATGTAAAATTACAAAGCACAGATTCCTTGGTGTGTGGACAGTACTGTGTGTATTTTCTGCATCATCGCAGCCTGGGCTATTCCTTAGAACATTTAGTGACTCATTTTGATCCTCGTTCTTCTTCTAGAAACGATGTGAAAGTAGATCGATGGTTTTGTGACCATTATGCTTATCTTTTGTCTCAAGCTAGGAAACGTAGTGTCCATCAATGGCCTAATGATTTCCAACAGTGGAAATCACAATTTCATTCACAACGTTGTCAGCCCTGTTTAAAGTAGACTGTATTTGAAGAAAAAATGTTTGATGTTATCATGTTGGATTATTGTTTAAAATATGTTAGAGTTGTTGTTTAGTGTTAAGTGATTTTTGAATAAAAAATGTTGTGTTTTGAAAAAAAATGCCTTTGTGGTTTGTTTAGAATGTTGGATTGATGCTCTTTAATTTCTTACTATCCCTCTCATGACACTCATTGAACGTTGCGACTCGAAAACCGTGTGGAGATATTTTCCTTCACGTCCGCGCTTTGACTTTAAGAACCGGGTTGTTTCCAGTCTAAGCAGACCTATCGCCAGAAAGTCTATCCTCAGAGGACATCGCATTCTTAGAAACTAAAAAAAGATTGCCATAGCAAACAAAAAAAACAGCCCTTTTCAGGGCTACCCCAATACTCTAGAAAAGAAATAATGATAAATTTGCCAATGTGTGTAGGTAGAGTAGTGTGAATATAAACACTAACTCTTTTTTAAAAAATGTGAGGGTATGTGTTTGTGTGTTTGTGTTTGTAAGTGCTCAAGTAAGTTGGTATGGATAGTAGATTAAAATGATGTCTTTTTTGGTGTTTGAGGTGTATATTTGGGGTTAGATTGGATTGCTTTGCGTATGTGGATAGTCTATTGAAGTGATTTATGAAACAAATTTTAAAATAGTGATGGGTAGCATAAAAAGTGAGTGAGTGTTTCTTTTAGGTCTGCGCGTTGTTTCTTTGGTCATGATCTAGGTAAGATCGATTTTATGTTTTTAGGGGGATGTTTTCCTTCACGTCCGCGCTTTCACTATAAATTGAAACTCGCTGGGCAGTCTAGCTACCCTTGTTGATTGATCAACACCAAAAATGAACACGAGACTGGCGACACTGTTGGAACTTCATGTGCATCTGGAATATGCGAGGCGACTGTTGAATGAACTGGCCGCGGAAGCCATTGTGGAAGACGGAAGGATGAGAGAGGAGGAGGAAAGAAGAAATAAAGAAGAGGAGGAGAGAAAATACAAAGAAGAGGAGGAGGAGAGAAGAAACAAAGAAGAGGAGGAGGAAAAGGAGAGAAGAAGAAGAAGAAATTTCAGAATCCCAGAGAGCGAAAATTGGGATTCTGAAGCCACATATCCTGCCTCTGCTCTCTCCCCCCAAAAGGTAAAAGTAACTGGGGGACAAGATGTGTATATGGCGCCAGGCCTGGATGGTGCCACCATTAACCAGGTGTCCATGAAGTTCCAAAACAAAACCCAGCCCTTTTCAGGGCTACCCAATACTCTAGAAAAGAAATAAGCATCGATTTGCCAATGTGTGTAGGTAGAGTAGTGTGAATATAAACACGGACTCTTTTTTAAAAAAATGTGAGGGTATGTGTTTGTGTGTTAGTGTTTGTATGAGCTCTGGTATGTTTGTGTGAATAGTAGATTATGGGTTTCTTATCGTATGTGGAGAGTATAGTTTGGGTTTTATTATATGAAATGAGAAAAGTGGGGATGTTTTCCTTCACGTCCGCGTTGTTTGGTCATGATCTAGGTAAGATCAATTTTATGTTTTTAGGGGGACGTTTTCCATCACGTCCGCGCTTTGACTATAAGAACCCACAAAGTTTGATGTTGGAACCATTCTAAGGAATAACTGAGACAAAATGACTCAAGTATCAGTTCTATTTAATCTACTGAGAGACATCTATTTCTGGATAATGGATGTAGAATATGTTTTAGGAAGAATAGAAGAGGAATGGAGGCATGGAGATATGAAAGACTTTGTAACGAGTCAAGTTCAAGGCCTAAAGACAGCAAGAGATATCATAGCAGGGATGATTGAAGAAGAAGTCAATAAGTCAAGAGGCTTCATTAACCCACCTTACTTCAGAGTGGGAAGTTTGAAGGAAGCACTGGATAATGTCATCAAAGTCCGGTGCTTCCTAGAAAAAATATTGTACTGGACAGAGTGGAGAAATGTAAAATGGGGATTGGAAAAGGTGAAGAAAGGGGAAGATATGATGAGAAAAGTAATGGAGGAAGAAGTAGAGAAGATTAAAGAGAAATGGAGGGAAGAAAGAAAAGATGTGGAAAACAAAAAGAAACAGGCAGAGTTTGAGAGGTTGAATCAGAATTGGATAAAAGTTCAGGAAACGTTTAGAGCTGTAGGTCATCCTGACTGGATGCCAGAAAAGGAGAAAAAGAAGACAGGAATAGTGACAAAAGTGAGAAGATGGTTGAAGAAGTGGAAGTGTTAGAAGAAACCCAAAGGCCCTTTTCAGGGCCAGCCATATTTCTCGAAAAGAGAATGACTTTTCAATTGCCTAGCCTTTTTTTAAATTTAAATTTAAATTTAAATTTAAAAAAAAAATTAAAAAAAAAATCCCATATTCAATTCCCCTTGAGGCTAGAGTGGCCCAAGACTTTTTCTCCATGTTCAATTCCCCTTGAGGCTGGAGTAGCCCAAGACTATTTCCCATGTTAAATTCCCCTTGAGGCTATAGTGGCCCACGATTTTTCCTCCATGTTAAATTTCCATTGAGGCTATAGTGGCCCAGGGGTCTCTGTAATGCTAATTCCCATTGAGGCTATGGTGGCCCACCTTACTACTGTTGACATCCACATTGACCATGAAACCCAATAAAGTGTCAACGATGACCAGGGACATCAATTTTGCATCCCTCAGGTTTGACACGCACAGCATCACTTTCCATGATAGGGGTAGTGAGAACAAAGTTCCCATGATGCTTTACGGTATCGCTAAGGTCACAACGTACAACATCGTTCCCACCGCAAGGCCCACAATCGCACTCGTCTGTAAACTCCGTTACGTAATTACAATGGTAACCGCATGGACACTTGCAGTTTCCTTCCGGACATTTTCCGTCGCAATGCATGGGTCTTATCCATCCACTAATAGTCACACTAGGGGAAGATAAAACTTTTTACAATCCCCAAACTGGAACGATGTCTCTTTCAAAAGATTCATCTTGTTCGCTTAGTCTTGGTAGTCACAATGAACTATCGATCTTGCCTATGGTTCCTTTTTATACTAGTGGCAATGAAGTCTCAAGCTTGTACATCGTTTCTTTTCTATGTCTTGTTTTGGAAGGTACCGTCTCTAAGGTGCCGTCATAATTGTACCGTAGTGTAATGGGTGGAAAGGCCATAGAAAGGTAAGGACAGTACGGAGACCATCGAGTATGTTCCAGAATAGCTGAATCTTTATAGATACATAGATCCATTTGTAACTTCAGGCCACAACTGAAACATTGTACTTTGTATCCCAATCCAGTCTCAGGTCCCAAGTAGACAAATCCTCTTCTAGCTAAAACATGCGAAGTAGGTAATTCTTCCCTATCTGTGGGCCATTTTTGAAACGTTTCCAATCGATGGGCACAATGACAATAGTCAGGCAAGAAGACCGGAAAATGGTGGGGTTTGAACTTGGAGTTCTCATCGGGTTTCTTACTCGATTCTTGCTGTGGCGAAGTCATCCTTCTGGTGAGTGGCTATCCTCTTACAAGCAATGTTTTATACCAACATGTCCATACGGCAACGTAAAGTGATTGGGAAATCGCACTCGCTTCTGGTACACGATTTGATAGACTTTTCCAAGGGTCGACTGACGATGTGGTGAGTGGGTAAACGTACAATCTTGTTTGGTTGATAGGTGGTCACTTTAAAGTGGTCATCTTTTCCAGACTGCAAAGCTTCTTTCAATACAATTTGGTTCTGTCGTGAATCATCTGAAAGTAGCGGGAAGGTTCTGGCAAATACTCCGTCTTGGGAATACTCCGTCTTGGGTAAACACGGTCGTTATGCCATTTTACCCCACACGCAATTTAACATCACTTTGTCAAACGATCACCTGCCTTCGTTTTTCTCGATGTGGTCTAAAGTAATGCCTTCTTGTGCCCAGTATTTCTCTTTGAATGTCTTTTGGTCTTCGGGAGTGTGACACCAGGAAGGATAGCCACTGGCTTCTTGCTTCAGTTTCAAAAAAGCATCCACGTAGTCGATGAAAATGCCTTTCTGAGTTGGTCACCCTTGTGGTATTGTTGTGTCTTGGGAAAGTGACAAATTTCGTACACTTCTAACAGTTGGTATCCCATGTCCAGAGATTTGAACAATTCCACGCTAACCCACGTCCCCGTCAAGGCGCGTTCTTCCTGGGTGTCCTGACAAAGCTGGTCTTGGTTGCACGTTTCGGCACATGTACGACACAAGGGAAACATCAATTTATCTTGACAATGGTGAGGTAGCACGGGATGGTACAAGTCGGTGGGAGGCAAAACTTTACATTTGATCAAGCCTTCGTATTGTCGAATGTGATTCAGGTCGATGTGTTCCGTTAACAATTGCGAGTGTCCTGCAGAAAAGCGACAATATTTGCACACGTAGGGATACAGCGAACACATGTCCAAGTATTTGATTTCTTCTCCTTTCTCTTCGTCGGCTTCGTACAGCAAACAGGTGGCATTGGTCCTTCCTCCGTACAAACTATCCTTCGGATTCAGGGGGTCCATGAACTGGTAACTTTCCACGAGGCGTTTAAACTCGGGATCGGTTTTCAAACGGCGATCGTATTCGTGTTCCCACATTTCCACCACTTGGTATCCTTGCTGTTCTAACTTTAGGCGTCGCTGACAAGTGGCCTGGTACAAGTCTTCCATGGTTCGATGTAAAAACTGATTTTTAGTGTCACGATCAGGGTAACAGACGGGACATCCGTGAAATAAGCAGCCATTAAACTCGTACACGATCTTGGGGTTTTCTCAGTCCCAACCATCGACCGAATACGTTCCGATAGTCTTTTCGCCCCCTCCGTTGCGGGCATGCTGAATCCATTTGTCTTCTTTGTCGCACAAGTAATGTAACCAACGTAGGGCTTTGACCGAGTATTGACGTTTGACATAGTTGGTCGTTTGAGGACTGATTACAGCAACGGTGTTTTCAGGCATGAATCGTTGTCGGTAGACTATGGAACACGCTTTGGCAATGGTGCAAGCTTCTTTCAAAGGATCGACCCCTCCGTGTTCCATGAACAGTTCTCGAAATTTTCCACAGCAACGCCGTAAAATGTCCACGTCGAAACGACAATACTTTAGCATTTCTTCCTGAAAGTCAAAAGGGTCTGAGGCATGGGTCTGGTACCAAGCGTAGAAAGCTTCTCGTTGTTCGGTACACATGTTGTCGGGGTCGTAATAGTGAGCCTCAGGCAAATGGGGTAGAACGGCATGTTGATTGGCTTCCGTATTGAGAAATTGTGGAAAGTACCCTTTAGCCATTTCTGTCATTCCAAACGTTTTAGGCATTCGACTCAAAGGCATGGTCAAGTAACTCATCGAATCTTTAAACTGCACTTGTCCCACTTGTATGAAAATGATTTTGGCTCTGTTCAAAGTGACTTTAGGACGTTTTGTACCATGTTCGGTATAGTACCTCAAAAGAAACTGTCCATCGTATCCGGAGAAATTGTGAGCCATCACTGTGACATGACGATGACAATCTCCGTAACGTTCAATGTCCTCTTGGCTCCACGTCTTGTCGATGGGGTCTGAGACGCATCGGGCAAAATCGGCTAGCGTGTTCGGTCCTCGAAAGATTTTTTCACGTCCTCCAGGAATCTTTCTGCAGTGAAGGCAATAACTCAAGATAGGTTCTTGAATGCACTTTTCACATGCTCGATGACCCACGCAGAAATTAGGAATGTGAATGCCGGTCTCTTGCATGCATTTGAAATCGAAAAAGATGAAATTCCCTTTCTTCTTGTGACCATCCTCTTTCTCTTGTTGGGGTTGGTATTTTTGCATGTTGCATTGGTGTTCGCAGTTCACGACTCGGTGACAAAAGTGACATTTTTTCTTTCCTCGACATACGTGTGCCTTGGTATTATTGGTAAGTATGCCTTGTCCACAGGTACGGCACAATCTCAGGAGTTGACAAGCGCATCTCTTCTGTGAACCTTGTGTCTTCAAATGTTGTTGGTAACAGGCAGGACTGACAAACGTGCGCAGACAAGCTGAACAATGCACTCGTTCTTGTCCTTCGTCCAGACAGGTTGAGAAGCCAAACAACCTGAGCATTTCGATCGGCAATGTTTGTGTTGCTCTCGATTTTTATAGCCATAGTCACATTTCTCCCAGTAATAACCATATCCCAGGAATGCGATGATACTGGTCATGGTATCGAAATGGTCATCGTGATGATAGAGGTGAATGTATTTTCCATCCTTAAAGTCTTTCCCTCGAAACAACAGAGGGCCGTGGACTTCTTGAGGGTACATTTTCAAGGTGTAGCGTGGAGCTAGGACATCTTGCAATTTTTGCACCTCAGGAATGCCACAGGGTGTGCCTTTGGACAGGCCGGCTTGTTGTAACAGGAGTTCTGCTTCACTTCGTTGTTTGGCTCGGTCGGATTGTTGAATAGTTTTCCAGGCTCTTTTCCATTCTGCCGTGTCGTTTTTGTCGGCATAGGTTCATCCAACCACGATAGCCCTGGCTAAACACATCTGGTCTTGCGACTTGTGAATTTGGACGAGGCTACGCTTAATGCTGCGAAGACCGTTCACCAATAACACCTTTTTGTGTTTTCCGGTCCCTTGAGGAGGAGAGACGTGGGTCATGTCTAGTGTGGCTTTTCCATCGGTGTTGTCAAGCTGGTCATTGGATTGTTACACGTGTTGAATCTTGTCCATGACTTTGGAAGTGGTCAATTCTGCAGGGCTGCTAAACTCGATCCAAACAGGGGATTTCAAGCCGTCGTGTTGTATGGAAAGTCTCAAGCGATCGTCTTCTTTGGGTTGACATTGTCGCTTGAGTGTGGTGAGCAAAGAATCCTACATGTCGGTGATGAACCCTTCTGCTTTCTCTAACGGTACTTAGGACTTGAAATCTTTAAACTTCACCGTGTATTTGTAAAGCGTGGTTCTAAATTTTCTAGAGGTGCGCTTTTTCCGTCTCTTGAATGGAATAGTACTTTTCAGGGTTGACTAAGGGTGGTGAACTTTGTTTAGAGGAAAACTCTCTGGGTTTGGATTCTGGTTCATTCATGTCCTCTTCAAAATCACTGGCATGAATTTGTGCCAAGACTTCAGCCATGATGGTACGAGCCAATAGATCACGTTTCTGTCTCTTACTTTCTTCTTCTCCTTTCTTCTCGATTGGATTGGATCGTTTCATCTTGACTGCAAAAAGTCAAATGACTAAAATTTAAACACCATGGGTTACTTTACAGTCATGACAGACCAGCGTATATAAAGGGTGTGTGTCTTGTCTTTCCACTATTCATTTCACTCTCAAGCCGAGCATAACGATGGACGAGACTACACAGATCGAACTTTTCATCAGAGCTTTGCGAGGGGTGATCCGAAAATTTTCTTCAGACCAGCCGAGGGTCTACTCACCCTCCTATCGAGATAAAAGTCAAGATACTTGATATAGCTGTCAGAAGAAAGGGCATTGGTCTTCAGAGTGTCCAGACCGTCAAAAAACAAAACAGGGGTTAAAAGAGATAAAAGTCAAGATACCTGTTATCATTGTCAAGAAAAAGGACACTGGTCTCCAGATTGCCCTAAGAAACAAAAGGAGCAAGAAGAAGATGGGATTGATGGAGAGGAAGAAGAGGAAGAAAGCAGATAGGTGAAGAAACAGAAACAGCAGAAGAAAAGAAGGGAAGAAAGTGAGGAGAAAGAGGCCGAAAAAGCTGTGAAAGTGAAGACATTTTAAAAGAGAGAGAGAGTGAAGACAGAAAAAAGAAAAAGCCTATGAAGTTTTTAAAATGTTATGTGGTGTTGTGAATTGAATTGTAAAATTCGTACCAGAATAGAAAGTCAATAAAAAGTAAGTGTCTCTTGGTTTTGATTTTTAAAATAAGAATCTACACTCACTCACTCCATCATTCGCACGTACACTAAGGGTAAATAAGGTTATTTTTTGAGTTTTAATTGATGTTGGCAAATTGAAATATTATTTCTTTTCAAGAGACATAGGTGGCCCTGAAAAGGGCCTTTGGGTCTTGGTGGGTTTTAAACAACAATACTTAGGAAGCAATCAATTTTAACTGCCTTAAGCCTTTGTCACGGCCAAGGCCTACTTCTGGACTGCGTACTGTCGATGATGATGATTTGATAGAAATCATTAAGGGTGGTACGGTAGGTGTTGTCACAGGGTTGGATTGTTTAGCTCTTGAAGGCCTTTTCCTCTTCGGTCGTAATAAAGAAGTCTGATATATTTGTTTCAGACTTCTTAACTCCGCTACAATGTCCAACAGTATCGTGACCGTTTGACTTTCACCCTCTTGTTTTTTGGCCGCTTCTTCTTGTTGTTTCTTTCTTACCTCTTCTTCTTGTTGCTGTTGCTGTAGGAGAAAAGCTTGTTCCGCTTCCTTTTGCTGCTGTATAAATTTCTCCAATTCTTCTTTCTGTCTTTGTTTAAAATTCTCAACGTGTGGTAAAGAAGGAGAAGGTGGTGAAGGTTCCGGAAGAAATTCTTGCGATAGAAAATCCACAAAATCCCAATTTACCTCTTCTTAAAGTAAGTCCGGGTTCCCTTGGGTAGTCTCCACGACTGGTGCACCCCAATTCACGGTCTTCTGAGTTTGCGCCATGTTTATGCTCACTGTGTCGTATGGATTGACTGCGTACAAACGCTAGTGCCTCTATATAGGACATGTGACGTCACGGACTGCTTTCTTCCGATTGGACAAAGGGTGACTGAATTTTGTAAACCGTGTTTGGATTGGTCAATGAACTCAATCCGTTTCAATCCTTCCTCTCCCTATAAATAAACGCCGTTCACTGCATTCCTTCACCTGTTTTCGGCACCCCAACATGTGGACCACAGTTGAATGGTCTACTTTAATCTCATCGATGATGTTCCGGACAGACATACCGATGTATGTCCGATCCACCTGGACTATTGTCCATAGGACAGAAACAAGCCTGTGGATGAGAAGGATTTACGTGGAGAGGCAAGAATACCTATAGAGGGTGTTAGTGTATGGTCCTGAAGTCAGACGTAAGTAGTAAATGGGGATACCGTAGGGACGAGGGGACTTATCATTAAAAACATGGGTTTTGTACCGTAGGGACTATAGGAAAAAATCCGTTGTACTATAGGGACAACATAATGTTATTTTCCCATAGTCCCTAGAGTACAAATAACTTTACAAAAAATCATAGGTATTATAGGGACAAGGAAATTGAACATGGGGGGAAAATAACATTAGTTTCCCATTGTGGCTCTACAGTCCCAAGGGAATGGAACATGGATGGGTTTGTATAGGGACAATGGAAATGTGACATAGGAATACAGGACCGGTACTTGGGGGACAATGGGACTGTAACATGGTGGGTTTGTCTAGGGACAATGGGACTTTAACATGGGTGGGACTATAGAGAGACAAAAAGTATTAGGACTGTCTAGGGACAATGGTAAAAATCACGCTACAAACAAAAACAAACTCTTGCTTTACTATTCACAAACCCCTAACCAGGGTGTATTGCCTATGTTAAATTTCCCCTTGTCGCCAGGGACTGTCTAGCGACAATGGGAATTTAACATGGGAATTTGAACAGGGATGGGTCTGTATAGCGACAAGGGAAAATGAACATGGGAATATATCTTGGGTTTGTATAACGTCAAGGGAAAATGAACATGGGAGATGGAAATAACACAGACAAGAGACAAACACTGAGTTGACAAGCCAAATCTAACCCCAAGCTCTATTATCCACACAGAAGGGGAAGGTTAAATAACCACACACTCTACTATCCACACAAACGTACGTGAGGGCATACAAAATCCAATCATATACTACCAACACAAACGTACGTGAAGGCATACAAAACCCAATCATATACTTTTCACACACGCTACGCTGACAAGCTAAAAACATAACCACAATCTATGGGCAGGGTTATACAGTGCAATGTCACTTGCGTCATTCTTCAACATTGTTACAATTTTTTTCCGAACGTGTGTTTTGGTTTTAGATTTCAGAGTTAACCATAGGCAGGGTTATACAGCGCAATGTCACTCGCGTCATTCTTGAAAAAAGCCTTGTGTTTGTTTCCTTTCTTGAAAAAACGGTAGATCTAAGGTTAGAATTTTTCCGTGACACATTGCAGTGCCAAAATAAAGAGAAAGCTACGATACCTGGATTGTACAAGCTCGTCCACTCCAGATTTTATTTCATCCACCGATTTACTGATTTACAATTTGTAAGGATGTAAGTGTTTCAAAAAAACAAAATTACATGACAAACGGAACATTTCACAGAAATAGGGTGACTACTGGTCACAATTTTGGAGAGGTATCTTCACACGGGAACAGATACCTTTAAGATTTCAACAACACTACTATGACGGAGAGAGAGAGAGAGATATTTCAAACAACACTACTATGACGGAGAGAGAGAGAGAGAGAGAGAGAGAGAGAGAGAGAGTTATTCCTACTGTAGAACATATCAAGACACTTAAGTTTGTTTTTACAGTCTATTTTCGTGAAGAAAGATTCAAAGAAACACTCATTTTACTCAGATAATCACAGCCATAGAAAAATTTCACCATTATTAAATATCACCAGAGTGAACTGCAGATTTAGGCAACTAAAATTCCCTCCTTTTTTGATAACGTGGATGTAAAGTTCTCACAGAATAGTTCATCCAAAATATGCTGTGATGTATTTGACTATAAAACTGATACAATTTCTGCGGGATCGCCCAGGGTACGATTGTTCTTGCGTTAGTTTTACTTTTTTAATTATTTTATTAATCGACTAGCAGTGAGACACGACTTATCTCGACACTGTGTGAAGAGATACTGAAGTCAATTCGTAGTGAACGCGGTCAGAAAATAAGTCTAGCCAATGAAATCGTTTATGATGAGCGATGCATTGTTTTGTTCGAAGTTAGTGTGGCAAAATAATGCCTACGCTCTTGCATTGTTACCATTGCAGTGCAAACAGACTGAATATGAACTTGAATCGATCTGTTGTGTATTGTACCATTTCTTCTAACCGTATCAACTTCTGAAAGGTCACAGTACTGGTTCACTTTTCTGAAATTGTCAATTTCTTTTTTACCTCACTTAAACATTTTGACATACACACTCACATAGGTGGAGTCAGAAGTGTACTGAGTGGCATGGTTGTTTTTTTTAATTGTGAATCTGGGGTTTTTATGAAGTAAGTAAACTAAACTATAGTGAACCTCAAGGATGGCGACCCAAGCTGTCTGTCTATTGATGCGTGCATTTACTTTTGTCTTTTTTAGCCCCTGTTTGTTTTCTTTTTTGACGGTCTGGACACTCTGAAAACCAATGCCCTTTCTTCTGACAGATATAGCAAGTATCTTGACTTTTATCTCGAAAGGAAGGAGAGTAGTCCGTCGGCTGGTCTGAAGAGAATTTTCTAATGACCCCTCGCAAAGCTCTGATGAAACGTTCGATTTGGTTAGTCTCTTCCATCGTTGTGCTCAGCTTGAGAGTGAAATGAATAGTGAAAGGTCAAGACACACATCCTTTTATATACGCTGGTCTGCCATGACTATAAATTAGTCTATGGTGTTTAAACTTGAGTCATTTGACGTTTTTCACTCAAGATGAAACGATCCTATTCATTCGAGAAGAAAGAAGAAGAAAGTAAGAGGCAGAAACGTGATCTATCGCCTCGTACCAGGGCTGAAATCTTGGCACAAATTCATGCCAGTGATTTTGAAGAGGACATGAGTGAACCAGAATTTGAAACCTCTAAACTAAGTACACCACCCTTAGTCAACCCTGAAAAATACTATTCGATTCGAGAGACGGAAAAGCGCTCCTCTAGAAAATTTAGAACCACGGCTTACACCTACACAGTGAAGTTTAAAGATTTCAAAGCCGACGTACCAATGGAGAAAGCAGAAGGGTTTATCACCGAGATGTGGGATTCTTTGCTCACCACACTCAAGCGACAATGTCAACCCAAAGAAGACGATCGCTTGACACTATCCATAAATCACGACAGCTTGAAATCCCCTGTTTGGATCGAGTTTATCAGACCCGCAGAACTAACCCCTTCCAAAGTCATGGACAAGATTCAACACGTACAACAATCTAATGACCAGTTTGACATCACCGATGGTAAAGCCACACTGAAAATGGCCCACGTCTCTCCTCCTCAAGGGACTGGACGCAAAAAGATGTTATTGGTGGACGATCTTCGCAGCACCAAAAAGAGTCTCGTCCAAATTCACAACCCTCAAGACCAGATGTGTTTAGCTCGATCCATCGTGGTGGGACGAACCTATGCCAACAAGAACGACACGGTAGAATGGAAAAGAGCCTGGAAAACTATTCGACAATCGGACCGAGCCAAACAACGAAACGAAGCAGAACTCCTGTTGCAACAAGCTGGCCTGTCCAAAGACACACCCTGTGGCATTCCTGAGATGCAAAAATTGCAAGATGTCCTAGCTCCACGCTACACCTTGAAAGTGCACCCTCAAGAAATGCGCGGACCTCTGTTGTTGTTCCGAGGTCAAGATTTAAAGGACGGAAAATACATTCATGTTTATTATCACGATGACCATTTCGATACCATTACCAGTATCACCGGATTCCTGGGATACAGATATTACTGTGAGAAATGTGATTATGGTTATAACAATCGAGAGCAACACAAGCATTGTGGATGGAAATGCCCAGGATGTTTTGCCTCTCCACCCTGTCTGAGCGAAGAACCAGTGCCTTGTTCAACTTGTCTGAGCAGGTTTGTCAGCCCTACCTGTTACCAACAACATCTGAAGACGCAAGGTTCACAGAAGAAATGTGCTTGTCAACTCCTGAGATTGCGCCCTACCTGTGGACAAGGCATACTTACCAATAATGCCAAGGCACACGTATGTCGAGGAAAGAAAAAATGTCACATTTGTCACCACATCGTGGACTTGGAACACCAATGCTACGTGCAAAAATACCAACCCCCACCAGAGAAAGAGGACGGTCACAAGAAGAAAGACAATTTCATCTTTTTCGATTTCGAATGCATGCAAGAGACTGGCATTCACATTCCTAATTTCTGCGTGGCTCATTGAGCGTGCGAGAATTGCATTCAAGAACCTATCTTCAGTCATTGCCCTCACTGCAGCAAGATTCCTGGAGGACGTGAAAAAATCTTTCGGGGACCGAAGACGTTAGCCGATTTTGCCCAATGGGTCTTAGACCCCATCGACAAGACGTGGAGCCAAGAGGACATCGAACGTTACGGAGATTGTCATCGTCATGCCACGGTGATGGCTCACAATTTCTCCGGATACGATGGACAGTTTCTTTTGAGGAACTATACGGAACAAGGCACCGAGCGTCCTAAAGTGACTTTGAACGGAGCCAAAATCATTTTCATGCAAGTGGGACAAGTACAGTTTAAAGATTCGATGAGCTACTTGGCCATGCCTTTGAGCCGAATGCCTAAAACGTTTGGAATGACAGAAATGGCTAAAGGGTACTTTCCTCACTTTTTCAATACGGAAGCCAATCAACACGCCGTTCTACCCCATTTGCCTGCGGCTCACTATTGCGACCCCGACAACATGCGTACCGAACAACGAGAAGCTTTCTACGCTTGGTACCAGGTTCACGCCTCGGACCCTTTCGACTTTCAGGAAGAAATGTTAAAGTATTGTCGTTCCGACGTGGACATTTTACGGCGTTGCTGTGGAAAATTTCGAGAACTGTTCATGGAACACGGAGGGGTCGATCCTTTGAAAGAAGCTTGCACCATTGCCAAAGCGTGTTCCTTAGTGTATCGACAACGATTCATGCCTGAAAACACCGTGCCTGTCATCAGCCCTCAAACGACCCACTTTGTCAAGCGTCAATACTCGGTCAAAGCCCTACGTTGGTTACATTACTTGTGCGACAAGGAAGACAAGTGGATTCACCATCCTCGCAACGGAGGGGGCGAAAAGACCATCGGAACGTATTCGGTCGATGGCTGGGACTTAGAAAACCCCAAGATCGTGTACGAGTTTAACGGTTGCTTATTTCACGGATGTCCCGTCTGTTACCCTGACCGTGGCACTAAAAATCAGTTTTTGCAACGAACCATGGAAGACTTGTACCAGGCCACTTGTCAGCGACGCCTAAAGTTAGAACAGCAAGGATACCAAGTGGTGGAAATGTGGGAACACGAGTACGATCACCGTTTGAAAACCGATCCCGAGTTTAAACGCCTCGTGGAAAGTTACCAGTTCATGGACCCGCTGAACCCGAGGGATAGTTTGTACGGAGGAAGGACCAATGCCACCTGTTTGCTGTACGAAGCCGACGAAGAGAAAGGAGAAGAAATCAAATACTTGGACGTGTGTTCGCTGTATCCCTACGTGTGCAAATATTGTCGCTTTCCTGTAGGGCACCCGCAATTGCTGACGGAACACATCGACCTGAAAAACATTCGACATTACGAAGGCTTGATCAAGTGTAAAGTTTTGCCTCCCACGAACCTGTACCATCCCGTCTTACCTCACCATTGTCAAGGCAAACTGATGTTTCCCTTGTGCCGTACTTGTGCCGAAACGTGCAACCAGGACCAGCCTTGCCATCTCAGCCAGGAAGAACGTGCCTTGACGGGAACCTGGGTCAGCGTAGAATTGTTCAAAGCTCTGGACATGGGATACCAACTGTTAGAAGTGTACGAAATTTGCCACTTTCCCAAGACACAACAGTACCACAAGGGTGATCCCAGTCAGAAAGGCATTTTCGCTGACTACGTGGATGCCTTTTTGAAACTGAAACAAGAAGCCAGCGGCTATCCGTCCTGGTGTCACACTCCGGAAGACCAAATACAATTCAAAGAGAAATACTACGAACTAGAAGGCATCTCTTTAGACCACATCGAGAAAAACGAAGGCAGGCGATCGTTTGCCAAAGTGATGTTAAATTGCTTGTGGGGTAAAATGGCACAACGACCGTGTTTACCCAAGACGGAATATTTGACAGAACCTTCCCGCTACTTCCAGATGATTCACGACAAAACCAAATACATGAAACACGTGGACGTCGTTCGAGAGGATTTGATCTTGGTCAATTACGAAGAAGATCTGGACTTTGTACAAGACGACCCTTTTGGAAATGTCATCATTGCGGCTTACGTGACAGCCCATGCTCGCTTAAAATTGTACGAAGCTTTAGAACTGTTAGGGGAACGCGTCCTGTACTTTGACACGGACAGTTGCATTTACATCCATCACCCGATTCAACATCACCCTGACATCGAAGGAGACAGTTTAGGAGCCAGGACAGACGAGCATCCCGACGACAAGATTCTAAGTTTCGTCAGTGGCGGTCCCAAAAATTACGGCTACGAATACCGGGACAAACAAGGAGAAGTGCACACGACGTGCGAAGTGAAAGGACTGACTCTGAATTATCGTACCAGTCGTGTGGTCAACTTTGGGGTATTGAAAGAAGCCTTGCAATCCGGAGAGGATGGAAACTTTAAAGTGACCACCTATCAACCGAACAAGATCGTACGTTTACCCACTCACCACATCGTCAGTCGGCCCTTGGAAAAAGTCTATCAAATCGTATACCAGAAGCGAGTGCGACTTCCCAATCATTTCACCTTACCGTATGGACACGTCGGTATTGGTCTGTATGTAAAAGGGAACCCTAGGCAAGATCGATAGTTCATTGTGACTACCAAGACTGAGCGAACAAGATGAATACTTTCAGAGACACACAGAACAAGTTGTTTAGAAAGGCACAATTCAAGTGTGAGGCTTCGGAAGTGGAATGCGATTGTGAGCCTTGCGATGGGTACGATGCTGTACGTTGTGACCTTAGCGATGCCGTAAAGCATCATGGGAACTTTAGTGTCACTACCCCTATCATGGAAAGTGATGCTGTGCGTGTCAAACCTGAGGGATGCGAAAGTGATGATGCTCGTCCTCTTGGACATTTTACTAAGTTTTGTTTTAAAGGGGAATGTTCACCTTCACGTCTACCCCCCTACGGATGTCATCCAGCCCTGAGCAAACTCCTGTTCATGTCACCCAACCCTCATCGAAACGAACCTGTGAAAGACGAATATTCGTTTCCTGTGCGTTTGTCGGAATACTGCGACTTTGAAAATCGTCTTCAATCGTTCAAAGGAAAATGGCCTAAGTATCTGGGAGGACCGACCCCCGAAGAATTAGCCAGAGCCGGATTTTTCATCTTGAGCGAAGGAGATAAAGTCAAGTGCTTCAGTTGCGGTGTGTCACTTCACCACTGGGAACCGCAAGATTCGGCCTACGTAGAACATGCTCGATGGTCACCGAATTGTCATTACTTACCCTTAGTGTGACCGAGACATTGAAGTAACTTACCATAATCTGTTCATGGATACTTTACAAGAGAACATTCGTGCTTTGCCTGTGGAGTTGAGAGAACGCATTTACCGAGAACTGGTGAAAATACAAGTGAAACGTAAAGAACAATTGCATCCGTTACGTCACCGGTGTTTGAACCACTGGTACCTGAAGGCTATACAAGGACTGATTCAATTGAAAGTGTTCCATTGGACAGACATTGATCAACGATCCCCTGGTTTTAAAAAGGATTGGTTTGTTATGGACGATTCTATCTACTACATCATTGTAAACTTACTGCATCGAATTCCAGAGGAAGAGTTAACGAATTACCAACATATTGAACACAATGTCAACTTAGTGAAAGAGGAAACTTCTGAACGAATTGTAATGTGTAGATTAGTGACTAAACGATTTAAATTCGACACTGAAGTAAAACCATGTTTGTGTAAAGAGTACATTTCTTGTGTCAGACCAAAGAGAAGTTAGTATGACCTATTCATGGATACTTTGCTAGAGAACATTCGTGCTTTGCCTGTGGAGTTGAGAGAACGCATTTACCGAGAACTGATCAAAATACAAGTTAAACGCAAACGCAAAGTTATTCAACCGTTTTTAAATTATGCTTTGTTCCAAAGTACAAGAAGACTGATTATGAGTGGATATTACATTAGGCACAAAGTTAAACGAGGCTATTGGCCACCGCCCAAGGATTCCAAAAACAGTGTATATACTTATGGATACTTTACAAGAGAACATTTTGGGCTTGCCTGAGGAGTTGAGAGAAAGGATTTACCGAGAGCTGTATTGCTTCCGAAACAAAGAGACTATAAAATTAGGCTGCCATGCCACGGCTTATGTCACAAGTGATTGAACAGATTCCGTGGAAGGAACTCAATGACCATATTCAAACCGTGGATCATTACCATCGATTATTACAAGAACTGTATCCATTCAATTTGGGACGACAAGTGGTGTGTGTCTTAGTGACTTGTTTTCTGGGATTTCGTTTACCAGCCGATTCCTTGTGGACTCTTTACGATCAGTACTTACCACCTCAATGGCCTTAAATGGTCACGAAAAACTCCTTTTGCTCAAAGCCTTGCGGTTTCATCTGGATACTTCTCGACCTCTACGGGAAAAAAAGATTCGTCAACTTTTAGCTACCCAAGACGTGTATGACGATGTGTGTGTAGCTTGTGACTTACATCCCCATTGGACAGATGTCCGTGCCTGGAAAGAATGGGATTTTGAGGCTTGGACCCAAGAAGTGGCTCAGTATGCACGAGAGTTGTTGAAGGAAAAAAGTTACTTTTCAACCCGTGTTAGTGACGGTGCCAGAAGAACCCGTTACCCAGGACAGGACTGTCGTGGACAGGCCTGAAAGGCCCTTTCGGGAGGACACTTGTGTGACCTTACCCCCTACTATAGAACTGGTTAGAACATTACCCAAAACATGTTGTACAGTCACTTGTTTTTATTCCACGTTAATGGTTATTATGTGCCTTATATCCTTGTACTTAAGCCTTTGGCTTTTATGTATTTTTGTCTTTCGTATTCATGTTTGAAACATTCAATAAATGTGTTCTGAAAAAAGTATATAAACTCTTGTCTTGTTTGTTTTCGTGTCACAAGTGACATTTCTCACACAATGGCTACCTCTGCTGTCTCTGCTCCCTCTTCCTCCACTGTCAAAGTCATCGACGAACACTTAGATCGTGCCAGTTGGGAGGCTTTGTATCTTCGCCATCCCTTTAACATGCTCATTGCTGGACCTAGCGGTTCAGGCAAAACCGAATTCGTCAAACGTTTGATCGAACATAAACATCATTTGATCGATCGGTCACCTCAACGGATCGTGTGGTGTTACAAAGAGTGGCAATCGGCGTATAGCCTCTTGCGAGAAAGTCAAGGCGATTCCATCGTGTTTGTGGAAGGCATTCCTAAAGAAGACGACGGCATCGTCTCTGACTCCCGTCAAACCCATGTGGTCATTTTCGACGACATGTTAGGAGAAGACGAAGAAGAAATTAAACTGTGGTTCACGCGCAAAGGACATCACCGTAATGCCAGTGTCGTTTACATCACCCAAAATTTGTTTCAACAAAGTAAAGCCCATCGCACCATCAGTCTCAATGCGCATTACGTGGTCTTGTTTAAAAGCCCTCGAGATAAATCGCAAGTGCAAGTCTTAGCCAAACAGTTAGGAACGCCTTGGCTGACTCAGGCGTACGACGATGCCACTCAAACTCCACACGCCTATCTACTCGTTGATTTGAAACCTACGACCCCCGAGGATTTGCGATTTCGTACTCACTTGTTTCACCATTGGTGCCAAGACGGAGGGCCTGTCCTGTACACGTCTCCGTCCTCGACTTCATTTCACTCCACATAAAAAAATCTATAAAAACCTCAGACCCTTTTTCGTCTGTCTCACTCTCAGTGCGAACATGACGTCCCTTCAGTCGCATCTTCCCGTCAAATTGATTCGTGCCTTGTATGGCATCAGTCGAGAAAAAAATCCACAAATACGAGCTCGTGTCTTAGAAGCTAGTCTCAAAGAAGTCTTACGATGGTTCACGGTGACGGCTTGTCAATTACTCCAAGGAATCATTCAGATTCCTCATCAAACCAAACGCTTTTTCGATCGAAACAAAGTCGCTTTGGTCCAACTGACCGATCCCCGCATCGACACTCAAACCAAAAAACAAATCATTTTGAAACCTGGAGGGAGCGGTACTCTAGGAGGGGTCATCATTCGCTCTCTCTTAAGATGGGATCCTAATGCCCCCAAAGTTATCCCCAAGAAAAACGTCCAACGAAGCCCTAAGAAGAAAAACAAAAAGACCAGGTCCCTAAAAAGAACTTCTCCAGTGGCAGGACCCTCCTCTGACCAGACTCCACCCCGGAAAAAGAAAAGAAGCCCCCAGAAAAAGAAACAGAGAAAAAGTCCCCAGTTAAAGAAAAGTCCACAGAAGAAAACTAGTCGCAAGAGAGGCACTTCAGCCAGGACGCAACTTTACACTCGCAAACCACGACCTGCCACGGCAGTGACTGCATCTCCGGCAGCCTCACGTTCATCCACTTCTTCGTTGATGACACGAAGAACTGAAGAGTACTTGGAGACGTTGATTACACCAAGAACTTCTCCGTTGATGACCCCAAAAAGAACTTCCCCAGTTGGAGGACCCTCCAATTTAGTGGCAGTGGCTGCTGCTCACAAAGTACCTTCTCCCAAAATCAAAGTCCAAGAAAGATCGGGCATGTTACAAAGTTTACTGGATTTGTCCAAGCAAGAACTGGCTCGATTTAGTCCGTTACGTACCCCTGCACGACGTGTCATGCCTGTCCTCAAACTAATACGACGTAAAGACAATCAGTGGCGACGCGTTCCAGTATAAAAAAGGCCTGTGACCGAGTAGGGTATCAGTGTTTTTTTGGTGCTCCTGAAGACTCAAAGATGTCACCCTCCAGAAACCCCCAAGGAAAGAAAAGGAAAGGACTGCCACCACGTTTAGCTAAACATGGGGACATGTTATCTGTCCTGTCCAAAGCTTCTCCACCCCTACGAAAAAAACTCATTCAAACGGCCTCCAAAGAGGTCATCGATACCGTGTACGAATGTTGTTTGAACGTTTTGAAAGGCACGATCCCTTTGTCCAAACGCCAGAAACAATGCTTAGGCAAACATCGTCACGTTCTTCGCCAAATGGTTCAAAAGAAAATTCCCATTCGTCAAACAAAGAAGATGTTGGTCCAACGTGGAGGCATTTTGCCTCTTTTGTTAGGCCCCATACTGAAAGGAGTCTTGGGAACCATGTTGGGAGGACTGGTGGGAGCAAGATAAAAAGACCCTCGGAACCCCATGGAAGGACGAAAACTAGCTTTAGTGCCTTACAAACGATGGATGGAATACCATCGGTGGCAAGAACAACGCACCCCGCATTTACCTCCCAATCCCAATCTGAGCGAGATGTCCCAGTTACAACACGAATTGCAGTCCTTGATGGATCGCCAAGATTTGTCCGAAACAGAAAAATCGCAAAAGTACGGTCAACTTTTGCAACGACTGCAACTCTTTCACCAGAAAGCTTTAGACGAAACAGCTCTACTCACTCTGAAAGATTTTAAGAGCTTGATGAAAAGTCCAGCACCATCACCAGTATCAGTACCAGTACCACCACTACCAGTGACCAAGACAGAAAAAGAAGAAGAAGAAGGGTTTCAAACTCCACCCAAAAAAGTACGCAAGTTAACAACACCACCTACCTCCAGAATTGGATGGATTAGAAAGATGATGGCCACCCCTTCTTCATCACAAGAGAAAAAGAAAGTGAAGACAGAAGTGAAGACAGAAGTGAAACAAGAACCGATATCCCCCGCTCAGACATCCTCCTCTTCAACACCTATTGCCGGTCGCACACGCAAAGCATTGCAATCCAAGAACGTACCCCAAGAGAAAAAGAGCAGCATCCTCCAAGAGTGGGTGCCTTATTAACACACAAACACAAAAAATGGAAAAAGTGTTAGCCAGCATTTACTACGATCCCTCGCATCCTGCAGGTTACGCAGGAGTTCAAAAATTGTATCGTGCTGCCAAAACGCGACTGAAAAGTCTCCGTTTACCTCAAGTGCAACGATGGTTACAAGAACAAGCTACCTACACTTTACACAAACCCATTCGACGCAAGTTTGCCAGAAGTCGCACCCGAGTGGAAGGCATCGATCATCAATGGCAAGCCGATTTAGCCGATGTCTCTCATTTGGCCAGCTACAATCTTGGCTACAAATATTTGTTTTGTGTCATCGACGTCTTTTCCAAATTTGCCTGGGTCGTGCCCTTGACTTCCAAATCGAGCAGCGAGTTAGTGCGAGCCCTGCAACGGGTGTTGAAACAAAGCGGTCGTCACCCTCTTCGATGGCAAACGGACAAAGGTACCGAATTTCTGAACCAAGCTTTCCAAAAAGAATTAAAGAAAAGTGACATTCATTTTTTTACCACCGAAAATCCCGAAACCAAAGCCAGCATCGTGGAACGTTTTCAACGCACTTTGAAAGAACGCATGTGGAAATATTTTACGCATCACCACACTCTGAAGTACATTGACATCTTACCGCACCTGGTGCAAGCGTACAACCAATCTTACCATCGAAGCATCGGACGTGCCCCGCAAGACGTGACTCCCGAGAACGAAGTGTTGGTGTTTGAGCGCCTGTTTGGTACGTCCCCGACGAGGGCTGTCCCCAAGAAAAGTGGAGTGTTGGCCGTAGGAGATTGGGTGCGCATTGGCAAAACCAAACGCACTTTTGACAAAGGTTACTTACCTAACTGGACGACCGAATTGTTTCGCGTCACTGGACGAGTGCATGGCCGTCATCCTGCCGTCTATAAATTGGAAGACATGAACGGAGAAGTACTCAAAGGAACGTTTTATTTGCCCGAGTTACAACGTGTCACCAAAAAAGAAGACGACGTGTACGACATCGAAAGCATTCTCGAACGCAGAACCCGTAAAGTGGGCAAACGACGTGTCAAAGAAGTCAAAATACCTTGGAAAGGATATCCACCCAGTTTTGATTCTTGGATCGACGCTTCGCATGTCATCGACTATAAAAAGAAGTGACCATCATGCCTTTTCACACAGACGCAGCTACGTCGACCACTCCTCCTTCACCTAGTTCTTCTGTGCAAGATTTACAAAAACAACCCTTGTGGGTGTGGTGTGGAGAACGTGTGCCTAAAACGCAAATCGTCTTTTTCTGCCAAATCTTCGTGGTGTATTGTGTCATCGGGGCAGCCATCGCCAATTTGAGTTTGCAACAAGGAGACAAACAATTGTGGACCATTTTATTGAGCAGTTGCATCGGTCACCTGCTTCCTAATCCCTCCCTGAAATTCACCTCGAACGGGAACCACGAGAACCTTGTGTCCAGTGCCAGTGCCAGTCACCACTCCAACCACATCCAGAACCCCATTTTGGGCGGAGACACGCCTCTGACGTCCACTGACCCCTCGGACAGCCACAGAACTCTGGAATTATGAGTCACCAAAACCAATTTTACTTAACTTTACCCAGTGACAGTTCCATGGATGTGTTTCCCAAGAACACGTTGTGCTGTTACACGGCCAAATTACCTCAAGCCATCCAGTTAGATCACGAAGCCCATTGGGAAGTGGCTTTAGTAGAAATGATTAACCCGACCCAAGTCCTCAATGTCCTTCCCAATCAAAATTTTTTTGATGTGGAAGTTCATGACGAGCAAATGCAACAGTGGATGGATAGCAATGTCAAATATGACAAGAAAACCCGTACACAAAATCAAAAGTACACCACCTATCACTTGTTCATTCCCCCAGGCTATTATTTTAGTGGTCAGCATTTGGTCAGCACCATAACCTCCAGGTTTAATGGCGTGTTTCTGAAAGCTTTGGAGCATGTCAACAAAAGTGTCACCATGGAGTACCACAAAGCAGCTCGTCGCTTCTCGATGAAATTTGAACGAAGTAAAATCATGTCCATTTTATTTTGTCCTGAATTATTTGACATGTTGGGCGGAGACATGGACATGAGAAAGGCCATGATCAAGAAAAACAAATTACCCATCGTTTACGACAACGAGTCTTTTAGCAAGTTATTTCGTGCCCCGGTAGAACTGAAGCAAGGACTGAATTTGATGTTTGTGTATTCAGATGTGGTGGAGTACAACGTGGTGGGACACACCTCCGCACCGTTACTGCGTGTCATTCCTTTCAAAGTAGATTCTGCCACGAACGCTGACGAGGAAGGTGGAAACACTTACCACGTCCACCGCGAATTTGTCCATTCTCACTATTTGCCGGTCAGCAAGTCGTATTTGGACACGGTCAACATTGCTATAAAAGGAGATTTGGGACAAAATATTCCATTCACCAAAGGAAAAGTCACGGTGAAACTCCATTTTCGAAAACGGTTTTCTCACGACTCTTAAGTCATGTATCCAGTGTACCGAGGGGTTGCTCGACAGCGAGGACACGGTTCATGAGATATGTTAAAATCGGCCTATCGTTCGGTGGCCCCGGTGTTGAAACCGATGGTGACACGCGGATTGCACGCCTTGAAAGATGCCGCACTGACGCAAGGCAAAGAATTTCTCCAAAATGTCATCATTGACAAACAAAACCCTAAAGAAGCCTTCATGAGGGCAGGCAAAAATGTCTTGCTGCAAACGGGCAAAGACATTTTAGGCCGACGAGACACACCTATAAATGCCCTACACGCTACCGAGTCAGGCATTCAGCAAGGACAAGGCAGAAAGAGACGACGAAGAAAACACCCTTTCACCAGACTTCAAGCTAGAAAGGCCAAGAAAAGAGGAACGGTTCGAGACTTAGACGTTTTCGATTATTGAGAAAGAACAAAAAAATGATGCACCGAGAGTCTTGCGCTTGTTCCAAGTCGGAACTGGATCTGTTTGCCATGGCCCCCACCATGATTTCCATGCAAGAATCCCAGTGGGTGGAATTTCACCCCGTCTCCTCTTTGACGGATTCCGCTCCCATCGAGTTTGAAATCAAAGGACAGCCCGAAGATTACATCGATCTGAATAGCAGTTACTTGTACCTGAAAGTCAAAGTTCTAGATAAGACTGGAGGTCCTATAGACGATGAAGCAGTAGCTCCCGTCAACAATTTCATGCATTTCTTGTTCAGTGGAGTGGACTTGTACTTGAATAACAAATTGGTCAGTAGCAGCATGGATACTTACCCTTATCGTGCCTACCTGGAAAATCTCTTGACGTACGGAATAGATACCAAGAACACTCATCTCAATGCCTGTGTGGTATGGGAAGCTGACGAACCTACCAAGTTTGAAATATTGGAAACTGATGAAAAGAAAGACAACAATGATGGATTTGTAGAACGAAGAAAGAGAATCACGGGAGCCGACACAAGTTTAGAACTGATGGATCGTTTGCATTTGGACATGTGGTTGCAAGAAAAGTATTTGCTGAACGGGGTGGATGTCCGCCTGAGACTGAATCGTAGCAGTACCGCTTTCCATTTGATGGCTGATAGTGACGGTTACAAAACCAAAATCCTAGAAGCCAGACTCTACGTACGCCGTGTGGAAGTGTTACCTAAAATGGGAAACGACATCAGTCAGACGTTGAGCAGAACGACCGCCAAGTATCCCATACGACGCGTGGAAGTGAAAACCTTCACCATTCCTAAGGGACAGCGATCCATGATCGAAGATCATCTGTTCCAAGGACAGTTACCCAAACGTTTGATCGTTGGTATCGTCGAGAATACAGCCTTCAACGGAGCTGCCGAAAAAAATCCTTTCTACTTTCAACACTTTGGCGTGTCCAAAATCGAAGTCAGTCGCGATGGCAAAACCTTGTGTACCCGACCGTTTGAACCTGACTTTACCAAGAAGAATTACTTGAGATCGTTCTTGTCTTTGTACGAAGCCACCGGACAGTTAGGAACCAATACAAGTCACGGTATTACGTACGAGGATTATGCAGGAGGCTATGCTTTGTGGGCTTTCGATTTCACTCCTGACCAAGGCAGCGACGAGGGACATTTCCACCCTATAAAATCCGGCCAGATTCGTGTGGAAATTCAGTTTAAAGACCGAGACCCTGATGAAACGGTGAACGTCATCCTGTATGCAGAATTCGATAATACGATAGAAATCAACAGTTTGAGAGAAGTTATTCTAGATTGCTAGAAGCCATGGAAGACTGTTATCCCTCTTTACCTAGTGGAGAAACTTTGGACATGAAATGTGAGGAGACCGTGGAAAAAGAAGAAGTGTTCATGATGAAGTCAAGATGGCCAGAACAAGAAGCCCATTTAGTCTCCTGTTTTGCCAAACACTTAGTCGAAAAAATGACGGAATTGATCAAGAAAAATTGCTATGGATGTCAAAACGCTCATCCCAGTCAAATTCAACATGATAAATGCCTGATGTTGAGTCAAGAAGAAAAATTGGACGAGTGTCTGGACGAGGCTTGGAGTCTCATCTCGGACAAAGACGTGTTGCACCAGTGGTATAAAGACTTGCGTGAACATTCTTGTCCACCATTAACCACTCAAGAGATCCATCGTATCGGAGCTCTCCTGAATCAGAGTGAGGAGACGAAACGAAGAAACGGTTATTTGTCAGACATTTTCAAGCAAAAAGTCAGGATCGAATTGACAACGTATTATTACCTGTGAAGAAGAAAAAACCCCACACAAAACAATGGATACCTGGGAACTTTATTACCTTTTGAACCACAGTTCGTATACGGCTTCTTGGAATCCTGTCGTCTGTGCTAAAGATGAACTCCCTCATCGCAAACCTCAAGACCATCAAGCTTATGTCATCAACACGGACGACAGTCATCTCCCAGGAACCCACTGGGTAGCCGTCTACTTTCCTCAAGAAGGATGTGTGGAATATTTCGATTCGTACTGATTGCCCCCTTTGGAAGACGATATCATCGACTTTATGAGAAGAAATGCTCAGACCACCCGATTCAATAATGTAAAATTACAAAGCACAGATTCCTTGGTGTGTGGACAGTACTGTGTGTATTTTCTGCATCATCGCAGCCTGGGCTATTCCTTAGAACATTTAGTGACTCATTTTGATCCTCGTTCTTCTTCTAGAAACGATGTGAAAGTAGATCGATGGTTTTGTGACCATTATGCTTATCTTTTGTCTCAAGCTAGGAAACGTAGTGTCCATCAATGGCCTAATGATTTCCAACAGTGGAAATCACAATTTCATTCACAACGTTGTCAGCCCTGTTTAAAGTAGACTGTATTTGAAGAAAAAATGTTTGATGTTATCATGTTGGATTATTGTTTAAAATATGTTAGAGTTGTTGTTTAGTGTTAAGTGATTTTTGAATAAAAAATGTGTGTTTTGAAAAAAAATGCCTTTGTGGTTTGTTTAGAATGTTGGATTGATGCTCTTTAATTTCTTACTATCCCTCTCATGACACTCATTGAACGTTGCGACTCGAAAACCGTGTGGAGATATTTTCCTTCACGTCCGCGCTTTGACTTTAAGAACCGGGTTGTTTCCAGTCTAAGCAGACCTATCGCCAGAAAGTCTATCCTCAGAGGACATCGCATTCTTAGAAACTAAAAAAAGATTGCCATAGCAAACAAAAAAAACAGCCCTTTTCAGGGCTACCCCAATACTCTAGAAAAGAAATAATGATAAATTTGCCAATGTGTGTAGGTAGAGTAGTGTGAATATAAACACTAACTCTTTTTTAAAAAATGTGAGGGTATGTGTTTGTGTGTTTGTGTTTGTAAGTGCTCAAGTAAGTTGGTATGGATAGTAGATTAAAATGATGTCTTTTTTGGTGTTTGAGGTGTATATTTGGGGTTAGATTGGATTGCTTTGCGTATGTGGATAGTCTATTGAAGTGATTTATGAAACAAATTTTAAAATAGTGATGGGTAGCATAAAAAGTGAGTGAGTGTTTCTTTTAGGTCTGCGCGTTGTTTCTTTGGTCATGATCTAGGTAAGATCGATTTTATGTTTTTAGGGGGATGTTTTCCTTCACGTCCGCGCTTTCACTATAAATTGAAACTCGCTGGGCAGTCTAGCTACCCTTGTTGATTGATCAACACCAAAAATGAACACGAGACTGGCGACACTGTTGGAACTTCATGTGCATCTGGAATATGCGAGGCGACTGTTGAATGAACTGGCCGCGGAAGCCATTGTGGAAGACGGAAGGATGAGAGAGGAGGAGGAAAGAAGAAATAAAGAAGAGGAGGAGAGAAAATACAAAGAAGAGGAGGAGGAGAGAAGAAACAAAGAAGAGGAGGAGGAAAAGGAGAGAAGAAGAAGAAGAAATTTCAGAATCCCAGAGAGCGAAAATTGGGATTCTGAAGCCACATATCCTGCCTCTGCTCTCTCCCCCCAAAAGGTAAAAGTAACTGGGGGACAAGATGTGTATATGGCGCCAGGCCTGGATGGTGCCACCATTAACCAGGTGTCCATGAAGTTCCAAAACAAAACCCAGCCCTTTTCAGGGCTACCCAATACTCTAGAAAAGAAATAAGCATCGATTTGCCAATGTGTGTAGGTAGAGTAGTGTGAATATAAACACGGACTCTTTTTTAAAAAAATGTGAGGGTATGTGTTTGTGTGTTAGTGTTTGTATGAGCTCTGGTATGTTTGTGTGAATAGTAGATTATGGGTTTCTTATCGTATGTGGAGAGTATAGTTTGGGTTTTATTATATGAAATGAGAAAAGTGGGGATGTTTTCCTTCACGTCCGCGTTGTTTGGTCATGATCTAGGTAAGATCAATTTTATGTTTTTAGGGGGACGTTTTCCATCACGTCCGCGCTTTGACTATAAGAACCCACAAAGTTTGATGTTGGAACCATTCTAAGGAATAACTGAGACAAAATGACTCAAGTATCAGTTCTATTTAATCTACTGAGAGACATCTATTTCTGGATAATGGATGTAGAATATGTTTTAGGAAGAATAGAAGAGGAATGGAGGCATGGAGATATGAAAGACTTTGTAACGAGTCAAGTTCAAGGCCTAAAGACAGCAAGAGATATCATAGCAGGGATGATTGAAGAAGAAGTCAATAAGTCAAGAGGCTTCATTAACCCACCTTACTTCAGAGTGGGAAGTTTGAAGGAAGCACTGGATAATGTCATCAAAGTCCGGTGCTTCCTAGAAAAAATATTGTACTGGACAGAGTGGAGAAATGTAAAATGGGGATTGGAAAAGGTGAAGAAAGGGGAAGATATGATGAGAAAAGTAATGGAGGAAGAAGTAGAGAAGATTAAAGAGAAATGGAGGGAAGAAAGAAAAGATGTGGAAAACAAAAAGAAACAGGCAGAGTTTGAGAGGTTGAATCAGAATTGGATAAAAGTTCAGGAAACGTTTAGAGCTGTAGGTCATCCTGACTGGATGCCAGAAAAGGAGAAAAAGAAGACAGGAATAGTGACAAAAGTGAGAAGATGGTTGAAGAAGTGGAAGTGTTAGAAGAAACCCAAAGGCCCTTTTCAGGGCCAGCCATATTTCTCGAAAAGAGAATGACTTTTCAATTGCCTAGCCTTTTTTTAAATTTAAATTTAAATTTAAATTTAAAAAAAAAATTAAAAAAAAAATCCCATATTCAATTCCCCTTGAGGCTAGAGTGGCCCAAGACTTTTTCTCCATGTTCAATTCCCCTTGAGGCTGGAGTAGCCCAAGACTATTTCCCATGTTAAATTCCCCTTGAGGCTATAGTGGCCCACGATTTTTCCTCCATGTTAAATTTCCATTGAGGCTATAGTGGCCCAGGGGTCTCTGTAATGCTAATTCCCATTGAGGCTATGGTGGCCCACCTTACTACTGTTGACATCCACATTGACCATGAAACCCAATAAAGTGTCAACGATGACCAGGGACATCAATTTTGCATCCCTCAGGTTTGACACGCACAGCATCACTTTCCATGATAGGGGTAGTGAGAACAAAGTTCCCATGATGCTTTACGGTATCGCTAAGGTCACAACGTACAACATCGTTCCCACCGCAAGGCCCACAATCGCACTCGTCTGTAAACTCCGTTACGTAATTACAATGGTAACCGCATGGACACTTGCAGTTTCCTTCCGGACATTTTCCGTCGCAATGCATGGGTCTTATCCATCCACTAATAGTCACACTAGGGGAAGATAAAACTTTTTACAATCCCCAAACTGGAACGATGTCTCTTTCAAAAGATTCATCTTGTTCGCTTAGTCTTGGTAGTCACAATGAACTATCGATCTTGCCTATGGTTCCTTTTTATACTAGTGGCAATGAAGTCTCAAGCTTGTACATCGTTTCTTTTCTATGTCTTGTTTTGGAAGGTACCGTCTCTAAGGTGCCGTCATAATTGTACCGTAGTGTAATGGGTGGAAAGGCCATAGAAAGGTAAGGACAGTACGGAGACCATCGAGTATGTTCCAGAATAGCTGAATCTTTATAGATACATAGATCCATTTGTAACTTCAGGCCACAACTGAAACATTGTACTTTGTATCCCAATCCAGTCTCAGGTCCCAAGTAGACAAATCCTCTTCTAGCTAAAACATGCGAAGTAGGTAATTCTTCCCTATCTGTGGGCCATTTTTGAAACGTTTCCAATCGATGGGCACAATGACAATAGTCAGGCAAGAAGACCGGAAAATGGTGGGGTTTGAACTTGGAGTTCTCATCGGGTTTCTTACTCGATTCTTGCTGTGGCGAAGTCATCCTTCTGGTGAGTGGCTATCCTCTTACAAGCAATGTTTTATACCAACATGTCCATACGGCAACGTAAAGTGATTGGGAAATCGCACTCGCTTCTGGTACACGATTTGATAGACTTTTCCAAGGGTCGACTGACGATGTGGTGAGTGGGTAAACGTACAATCTTGTTTGGTTGATAGGTGGTCACTTTAAAGTGGTCATCTTTTCCAGACTGCAAAGCTTCTTTCAATACAATTTGGTTCTGTCGTGAATCATCTGAAAGTAGCGGGAAGGTTCTGGCAAATACTCCGTCTTGGGAATACTCCGTCTTGGGTAAACACGGTCGTTATGCCATTTTACCCCACACGCAATTTAACATCACTTTGTCAAACGATCACCTGCCTTCGTTTTTCTCGATGTGGTCTAAAGTAATGCCTTCTTGTGCCCAGTATTTCTCTTTGAATGTCTTTTGGTCTTCGGGAGTGTGACACCAGGAAGGATAGCCACTGGCTTCTTGCTTCAGTTTCAAAAAAGCATCCACGTAGTCGATGAAAATGCCTTTCTGAGTTGGTCACCCTTGTGGTATTGTTGTGTCTTGGGAAAGTGACAAATTTCGTACACTTCTAACAGTTGGTATCCCATGTCCAGAGATTTGAACAATTCCACGCTAACCCACGTCCCCGTCAAGGCGCGTTCTTCCTGGGTGTCCTGACAAAGCTGGTCTTGGTTGCACGTTTCGGCACATGTACGACACAAGGGAAACATCAATTTATCTTGACAATGGTGAGGTAGCACGGGATGGTACAAGTCGGTGGGAGGCAAAACTTTACATTTGATCAAGCCTTCGTATTGTCGAATGTGATTCAGGTCGATGTGTTCCGTTAACAATTGCGAGTGTCCTGCAGAAAAGCGACAATATTTGCACACGTAGGGATACAGCGAACACATGTCCAAGTATTTGATTTCTTCTCCTTTCTCTTCGTCGGCTTCGTACAGCAAACAGGTGGCATTGGTCCTTCCTCCGTACAAACTATCCTTCGGATTCAGGGGGTCCATGAACTGGTAACTTTCCACGAGGCGTTTAAACTCGGGATCGGTTTTCAAACGGCGATCGTATTCGTGTTCCCACATTTCCACCACTTGGTATCCTTGCTGTTCTAACTTTAGGCGTCGCTGACAAGTGGCCTGGTACAAGTCTTCCATGGTTCGATGTAAAAACTGATTTTTAGTGTCACGATCAGGGTAACAGACGGGACATCCGTGAAATAAGCAGCCATTAAACTCGTACACGATCTTGGGGTTTTCTCAGTCCCAACCATCGACCGAATACGTTCCGATAGTCTTTTCGCCCCCTCCGTTGCGGGCATGCTGAATCCATTTGTCTTCTTTGTCGCACAAGTAATGTAACCAACGTAGGGCTTTGACCGAGTATTGACGTTTGACATAGTTGGTCGTTTGAGGACTGATTACAGCAACGGTGTTTTCAGGCATGAATCGTTGTCGGTAGACTATGGAACACGCTTTGGCAATGGTGCAAGCTTCTTTCAAAGGATCGACCCCTCCGTGTTCCATGAACAGTTCTCGAAATTTTCCACAGCAACGCCGTAAAATGTCCACGTCGAAACGACAATACTTTAGCATTTCTTCCTGAAAGTCAAAAGGGTCTGAGGCATGGGTCTGGTACCAAGCGTAGAAAGCTTCTCGTTGTTCGGTACACATGTTGTCGGGGTCGTAATAGTGAGCCTCAGGCAAATGGGGTAGAACGGCATGTTGATTGGCTTCCGTATTGAGAAATTGTGGAAAGTACCCTTTAGCCATTTCTGTCATTCCAAACGTTTTAGGCATTCGACTCAAAGGCATGGTCAAGTAACTCATCGAATCTTTAAACTGCACTTGTCCCACTTGTATGAAAATGATTTTGGCTCTGTTCAAAGTGACTTTAGGACGTTTTGTACCATGTTCGGTATAGTACCTCAAAAGAAACTGTCCATCGTATCCGGAGAAATTGTGAGCCATCACTGTGACATGACGATGACAATCTCCGTAACGTTCAATGTCCTCTTGGCTCCACGTCTTGTCGATGGGGTCTGAGACGCATCGGGCAAAATCGGCTAGCGTGTTCGGTCCTCGAAAGATTTTTTCACGTCCTCCAGGAATCTTTCTGCAGTGAAGGCAATAACTCAAGATAGGTTCTTGAATGCACTTTTCACATGCTCGATGACCCACGCAGAAATTAGGAATGTGAATGCCGGTCTCTTGCATGCATTTGAAATCGAAAAAGATGAAATTCCCTTTCTTCTTGTGACCATCCTCTTTCTCTTGTTGGGGTTGGTATTTTTGCATGTTGCATTGGTGTTCGCAGTTCACGACTCGGTGACAAAAGTGACATTTTTTCTTTCCTCGACATACGTGTGCCTTGGTATTATTGGTAAGTATGCCTTGTCCACAGGTACGGCACAATCTCAGGAGTTGACAAGCGCATCTCTTCTGTGAACCTTGTGTCTTCAAATGTTGTTGGTAACAGGCAGGACTGACAAACGTGCGCAGACAAGCTGAACAATGCACTCGTTCTTGTCCTTCGTCCAGACAGGTTGAGAAGCCAAACAACCTGAGCATTTCGATCGGCAATGTTTGTGTTGCTCTCGATTTTTATAGCCATAGTCACATTTCTCCCAGTAATAACCATATCCCAGGAATGCGATGATACTGGTCATGGTATCGAAATGGTCATCGTGATGATAGAGGTGAATGTATTTTCCATCCTTAAAGTCTTTCCCTCGAAACAACAGAGGGCCGTGGACTTCTTGAGGGTACATTTTCAAGGTGTAGCGTGGAGCTAGGACATCTTGCAATTTTTGCACCTCAGGAATGCCACAGGGTGTGCCTTTGGACAGGCCGGCTTGTTGTAACAGGAGTTCTGCTTCACTTCGTTGTTTGGCTCGGTCGGATTGTTGAATAGTTTTCCAGGCTCTTTTCCATTCTGCCGTGTCGTTTTTGTCGGCATAGGTTCATCCAACCACGATAGCCCTGGCTAAACACATCTGGTCTTGCGACTTGTGAATTTGGACGAGGCTACGCTTAATGCTGCGAAGACCGTTCACCAATAACACCTTTTTGTGTTTTCCGGTCCCTTGAGGAGGAGAGACGTGGGTCATGTCTAGTGTGGCTTTTCCATCGGTGTTGTCAAGCTGGTCATTGGATTGTTACACGTGTTGAATCTTGTCCATGACTTTGGAAGTGGTCAATTCTGCAGGGCTGCTAAACTCGATCCAAACAGGGGATTTCAAGCCGTCGTGTTGTATGGAAAGTCTCAAGCGATCGTCTTCTTTGGGTTGACATTGTCGCTTGAGTGTGGTGAGCAAAGAATCCTACATGTCGGTGATGAACCCTTCTGCTTTCTCTAACGGTACTTAGGACTTGAAATCTTTAAACTTCACCGTGTATTTGTAAAGCGTGGTTCTAAATTTTCTAGAGGTGCGCTTTTTCCGTCTCTTGAATGGAATAGTACTTTTCAGGGTTGACTAAGGGTGGTGAACTTTGTTTAGAGGAAAACTCTCTGGGTTTGGATTCTGGTTCATTCATGTCCTCTTCAAAATCACTGGCATGAATTTGTGCCAAGACTTCAGCCATGATGGTACGAGCCAATAGATCACGTTTCTGTCTCTTACTTTCTTCTTCTCCTTTCTTCTCGATTGGATTGGATCGTTTCATCTTGACTGCAAAAAGTCAAATGACTAAAATTTAAACACCATGGGTTACTTTACAGTCATGACAGACCAGCGTATATAAAGGGTGTGTGTCTTGTCTTTCCACTATTCATTTCACTCTCAAGCCGAGCATAACGATGGACGAGACTACACAGATCGAACTTTTCATCAGAGCTTTGCGAGGGGTGATCCGAAAATTTTCTTCAGACCAGCCGAGGGTCTACTCACCCTCCTATCGAGATAAAAGTCAAGATACTTGATATAGCTGTCAGAAGAAAGGGCATTGGTCTTCAGAGTGTCCAGACCGTCAAAAAACAAAACAGGGGTTAAAAGAGATAAAAGTCAAGATACCTGTTATCATTGTCAAGAAAAAGGACACTGGTCTCCAGATTGCCCTAAGAAACAAAAGGAGCAAGAAGAAGATGGGATTGATGGAGAGGAAGAAGAGGAAGAAAGCAGATAGGTGAAGAAACAGAAACAGCAGAAGAAAAGAAGGGAAGAAAGTGAGGAGGAAGAGGCCGAAAAAGCTGTGAAAGTGAAGACATTTTAAAAGAGAGAGAGAGTGAAGACAGAAAAAAGAAAAAGCCTATGAAGTTTTTAAAATGTTATGTGGTGTTGTGAATTGAATTGTAAAATTCGTACCAGAATAGAAAGTCAATAAAAAGTAAGTGTCTCTTGGTTTTGATTTTTAAAATAAGAATCTACACTCACTCACTCCATCATTCGCACGTACACTAAGGGTAAATAAGGTTATTTTTTGAGTTTTAATTGATGTTGGCAAATTGAAATATTATTTCTTTTCAAGAGACATAGGTGGCCCTGAAAAGGGCCTTTGGGTCTTGGTGGGTTTTAAACAACAATACTTAGGAAGCAATCAATTTTAACTGCCTTAAGCCTTTGTCACGGCCAAGGCCTACTTCTGGACTGCGTACTGTCGATGATGATGATTTGATAGAAATCATTAAGGGTGGTACGGTAGGTGTTGTCACAGGGTTGGATTGTTTAGCTCTTGAAGGCCTTTTCCTCTTCGGTCGTAATAAAGAAGTCTGATATATTTGTTTCAGACTTCTTAACTCCGCTACAATGTCCAACAGTATCGTGACCGTTTGACTTTCACCCTCTTGTTTTTTGGCCGCTTCTTCTTGTTGTTTCTTTCTTACCTCTTCTTCTTGTTGCTGTTGCTGTAGGAGAAAAGCTTGTTCCGCTTCCTTTTGCTGCTGTATAAATTTCTCCAATTCTTCTTTCTGTCTTTGTTTAAAATTCTCAACGTGTGGTAAAGAAGGAGAAGGTGGTGAAGGTTCCGGAAGAAATTCTTGCGATAGAAAATCCACAAAATCCCAATTTACCTCTTCTTAAAGTAAGTCCGGGTTCCCTTGGGTAGTCTCCACGACTGGTGCACCCCAATTCACGGTCTTCTGAGTTTGCGCCATGTTTATGCTCACTGTGTCGTATGGATTGACTGCGTACAAACGCTAGTGCCTCTATATAGGACATGTGACGTCACGGACTGCTTTCTTCCGATTGGACAAAGGGTGACTGAATTTTGTAAACCGTGTTTGGATTGGTCAATGAACTCAATCCGTTTCAATCCTTCCTCTCCCTATAAATAAACGCCGTTCACTGCATTCCTTCACCTGTTTTCGGCACCCCAACATGTGGACCACAGTTGAATGGTCTACTTTAATCTCATCGATGATGTTCCGGACAGACATACCGATGTATGTCCGATCCACCTGGACTATTGTCCATAGGACAGAAACAAGCCTGTGGATGAGAAGGATTTACGTGGAGAGGCAAGAATACCTATAGAGGGTGTTAGTGTATGGTCCTGAAGTCAGACGTAAGTAGTAAATGGGGATACCGTAGGGACGAGGGGACTTATCATTAAAAACATGGGTTTTGTACCGTAGGGACTATAGGAAAAAATCCGTTGTACTATAGGGACAACATAATGTTATTTTCCCATAGTCCCTAGAGTACAAATAACTTTACAAAAAATCATAGGTATTATAGGGACAAGGAAATTGAACATGGGGGGAAAATAACATTAGTTTCCCATTGTGGCTCTACAGTCCCAAGGGAATGGAACATGGATGGGTTTGTATAGGGACAATGGAAATGTGACATAGGAATACAGGACCGGTACTTGGGGGACAATGGGACTGTAACATGGTGGGTTTGTCTAGGGACAATGGGACTTTAACATGGGTGGGACTATAGAGAGACAAAAAGTATTAGGACTGTCTAGGGACAATGGTAAAAATCACGCTACAAACAAAAACAAACTCTTGCTTTACTATTCACAAACCCCTAACCAGGGTGTATTGCCTATGTTAAATTTCCCCTTGTCGCCAGGGACTGTCTAGCGACAATGGGAATTTAACATGGGAATTTGAACAGGGATGGGTCTGTATAGCGACAAGGGAAAATGAACATGGGAATATATCTTGGGTTTGTATAACGTCAAGGGAAAATGAACATGGGAGATGGAAATAACACAGACAAGAGACAAACACTGAGTTGACAAGCCAAATCTAACCCCAAGCTCTATTATCCACACAGAAGGGGAAGGTTAAATAACCACACACTCTACTATCCACACAAACGTACGTGAGGGCATACAAAATCCAATCATATACTACCAACACAAACGTACGTGAAGGCATACAAAACCCAATCATATACTTTTCACACACGCTACGCTGACAAGCTAAAAACATAACCACAATCTATGGGCAGGGTTATACAGTGCAATGTCACTTGCGTCATTCTTCAACATTGTTACAATTTTTTTCCGAACGTGTGTTTTGGTTTTAGATTTCAGAGTTAACCATAGGCAGGGTTATACAGCGCAATGTCACTCGCGTCATTCTTGAAAAAAGCCTTGTGTTTGTTTCCTTTCTTGAAAAAACGGTAGATCTAAGGTTAGAATTTTTCCGTGACACATTGCAGTGCCAAAATAAAGAGAAAGCTACGATACCTGGATTGTACAAGCTCGTCCACTCCAGATTTTATTTCATCCACCGATTTACTGATTTACAATTTGTAAGGATGTAAGTGTTTCAAAAAAACAAAATTACATGACAAACGGAACATTTCACAGAAATAGGGTGACTACTGGTCACAATTTTGGAGAGGTATCTTCACACGGGAACAGATACCTTTAAGATTTCAACAACACTACTATGACGGAGAGAGAGAGAGAGATATTTCAAACAACACTACTATGACGGAGAGAGAGAGAGAGAGAGAGAGAGAGAGAGAGAGAGAGAGAGAGAGTTATTCCTACTGTAGAACATATCAAGACACTTAAGTTTGTTTTTACAGTCTATTTTCGTGAAGAAAGATTCAAAGAAACACTCATTTTACTCAGATAATCACAGCCATAGAAAAATTTCACCATTATTAAATATCACCAGAGTGAACTGCAGATTTAGGCAACTAAAATTCCCTCCTTTTTTGATAACGTGGATGTAAAGTTCTCACAGAATAGTTCATCCAAAATATGCTGTGATGTATTTGACTATAAAACTGATACAATTTCTGCGGGATCGCCCAGGGTACGATTGTTCTTGCGTTAGTTTTACTTTTTTAATTATTTTATTAATCGACTAGCAGTGAGACACGACTTATCTCGACACTGTGTGAAGAGATACTGAAGTCAATTCGTAGTGAACGCGGTCAGAAAATAAGTCTAGCCAATGAAATCGTTTATGATGAGCGATGCATTGTTTTGTTCGAAGTTAGTGTGGCAAAATAATGCCTACGCTCTTGCATTGTTACCATTGCAGTGCAAACAGACTGAATATGAACTTGAATCGATCTGTTGTGTATTGTACCATTTCTTCTAACCGTATCAACTTCTGAAAGGTCACAGTACTGGTTCACTTTTCTGAAATTGTCAATTTCTTTTTTACCTCACTTAAACATTTTGACATACACACTCACATAGGTGGAGTCAGAAGTGTACTGAGTGGCATGGTTGTTTTTTTTAATTGTGAATCTGGGGTTTTTATGAAGTAAGTAAACTAAACTATAGTGAACCTCAAGGATGGCGACCCAAGCTGTCTGTCTATTGATGCGTGCATTTACTTAAGAAGAAATAGGACTCCTAAAATAACAAAGATATACGGCAAGCATGATTAGAATGAACACATCGGCAGCTAACTGTAGGAACAAAGGGGGTGTTTTCCTTCACGTCCGTGTAACTTAGAGTTTCAATCCTCTTTCAAGACAAACTTGTATCCTTTTGTAGGGCTTGAAATAAAAAACTGAACAAACGTAAGCACTTTGCTCTAGATATTTCCAGTTTGCAGCAACAGACTATACAGCATAAATACTGTTACAACAATAGAAAGCCTTAAATCTTCTAGCAAAAAAGTAATCTCGACTTTCATACATTGGTAAATGGAATACTGTTTCTTTTCTAGGGTTTTAGTTAGCCCCTATGTTCTTATTCTACAACAAAGAGACACGTTTTATGCCAGGTCTATTCTGATCCAGTGAGAGTGATATGAATAGTGGACCGTTAAGACACACCCCCTTTATATAAGCGCTTGGTCTGCCATGGATATAAAGTAGCCCATGGTGTTTAAACTTTAGTCATTTGACGTTTTGCTATCAAGATGAAACGATTGAATCATTTCGAGAAGAAAGAAGAAGAAAGCAAGAGGCAGAAACGTGATCCATCGCCTCGTACCAGCGCTGAAATCTTGGCACAAATTCATGCCAGTTTGATTTTGAAGATGATATGAGTGAACCAGAATCGAACCCCAGTGAGTCTGCACCTAACCCAAGTTCACGAGTCAACCATGAAAAGTACTATCACATTCGAGAGACGGAAAAGCGCCCCTCTAGAAAATTTAGAACCACGACTTACAAATACACGGTGAAGTTTGAAGATTTCAAGTCCGACGTACCCTTGGAGAAAGCAGAAGGGTTCATCACCGAGGTGTGGGATTCTTTGCTCACCACACTCAAGCGACAATGTCAACCCAAAGAAGACGATCGCTTTGGACTATCCATATATCACGACGGCTTGAAATCCCCTGTTTGGATCGAGTTTATCAGACCCGCAGAACTAACCCCTTCCAAAGTCATGGACAAGATACAACAGGTGCAACAGTCCAACGACCAGTTTGACATCACCGATGGAAAACACAGTGAAAATGACCCACACCTCTCCTCCTCAATGGAGCGGTCGCAAAAAGTTCTTTATGGTGAACGGCCTTCGTAGTATTAAGCGTAGCCTCGTCCAAATTCACAACCCTCAAGACCAGATGTGTTTAGCCAGGGCTATCGTGGTGGGACGATCGTATGCCGACAAGAACGACACGGCAGAATGGAAAAGAGCCTGAAAGAACATTCGAAAATCGAACCGAGCCAAACAACGAAACGAAGCAGAACTCCTGTTACAACAAGCTGGCCTGTCCAAAGACACACCCTGTGGCATTCCTGAAATGCAAAACTTGCAAGATGTCCTAGCTCCACGCTACACCTTGAAAGTGCACCCTCAAGAAATGCGTGGGCCTCTGTTGTTTCGAGGCCAAGATTTTAAAGATGGAAAATACATTCACCTTTATCATCACGAAGAACATTTCGATACCATTACCACCATCACTGCATTCCTAGGATACGGTTATTATTGTGAGAAATGTGACTATGGCTATAACAATCGAGAGCAACACAAGCATTGTGGATTGAAATGCTCAGGATGTTTGGCCTCTCCACCCTGTCTAAGCGAAGAGCAAAAACCAGTGCATTGTCCAGCTTGTCAGCGCACATTTGTCAGCCCTGCCTGTTACCAACAACATCTGAAGACGCAAGGTTCACAGAAGAAATGTGCTTGTCAACTCCTGAGACTGTGCCCTACGTGTGGACAAGGCATACGTACCAATAGTACCAAGGCACACGTATGTTCAGGAAAGAAAAAATGTCACATTTGTCATCACATCGTGGACTTGGAACATTAATGCTACATGCAAAAATACCAACCCCAACAAGAGGAAGCTGACAGAAACAAAGGCAATTTCATCTTTTTCGATTTCGAATGCATGCAAGAGACCGGCACTCACATTCATAATTTCTGCGTGGCTTTTTGAGCGTGCGAGAAGTGCATTCAAGAACCTATCGTGAGTCATTGCCCTCACTGCAGTAAGATTCATGGAGGGCGTGAAAAAATCTTTCGGGGACCCAAGACGCTAGAAGATTTTGCCCAATGGGTCTTAGACCCCATCGACGAAACGTGGAGCCAAGAGGACATCGAAAGTTATGGTAATTGTCATCGTCACGCCACAGCGATGGCTCACAATTTCTCCGGATACGATGGACAGTTTCTTCTCAGATACTATACAGAACATGGCACCGAACGTCCTAAAGTCACTTTGAACGGAGCCAAAATCATTTTCATGCAAGTGGGACAAGTACAGTTTAAAGATTCGATGAGCTATTTGGCCATGCCTTTGAGTCGAATGCCTAAAACGTTTGGAATGACAGAAATGGCTAAAGGGTACTTTCCACACTTTTTCAATACCAAAGCCAATCAACACGCCGTTCTACCCCATTTGCCTAAGGCTCACTATTACGACCCCGACAACATGCATACCGAACAACGAGAAGCTTTCTACGCTTGGTACCAGGCTCACGCCTCCGACCCTTTTGACTTTCAGGAAGAAATGTTAAAGTATTGTCGTTCCGATGTGGACATTTTACGGCGTTGCTGTGGAAAATTTCGAGAACTGTTCATGGAACACGGAGTGGTCGATCCTTTGAAAGAAGCTTGCACCATTGCCAAAGCGTGTTCCTTAGTATACCGGCAACGATTCATGCCTGAAAACACCGTTGCTGTCATCAGTCCTCAAACGACCCACTATGTCAAACGTCAATACTCGGTCAAAGCCCTACGGTGGTTACATTACTTGTGCGATAAAGAAGACAAATGGATTCAACAGGCCCGCAACGGAGGAGGCGAAAAGATCATCGGAAATTGTTCCGTGGATGGCTGGGACTTAGAAAACCCCAAGATCGTGTACGAGTTTAATGGCTGCTTATTTCACGGATGTCCCGTCTGTTACCCTGACCGTGGCACTAAAAATCAGTTTTTACATCGAACCATGGAAGACTTGTACCAGGCCACTTGTCAGCGACGCCTAAAGTTAGAACAGCAAGGATACCAAGTGGTGGAAATGTGGGAACACGAATACGATCGCCGTTTGAAAACCGATCCCGAGTTTAAACGTGTCGTGGAAAGTTACAAGCTGATGGACCCCCTGAACCCGAGGGACAGTTTGTACGGAGGAAGGACCAATGCCACCTGTTTGCTGTACCAAGTCGACGAAGAGAAAGGAGAAGAAAGCAAATACTTGGACGTGTGTTCGCTGTATCCCTACGTGTGCAAATATTGTCACTTTCCTGCAGGGCACACGCAATTGTTGACGGAACACATCGACCTGAAAAACATTCGACATTACGAAGGCTTGATCAAGTGCAAAGTTTTGCCTCCCACCGACTTGTACCATCCCGTCTTACCTCACCATTGCCAAGACAAACTGATGTTTCCTTTGTGTCGTACATGTGCCGAAACGTGCAACCAAGACCAACCTTGTCATCACACCCAGGAAGAACGAGCCTTGACGGGAACCTGGGTCAGCGTAGAATTGTTCAAAGCTCTGGACATGGGATACCAACTGTTAGAAGTGTACGAAATTTGCCACTTTCCCAAGACACAACAATACCACAAGGGTGACCCCACTCAGAAAGGCATTTTCGCAGACTACGTGGATGCCTTTTTGAAACTGAAGCAAGAAGTCAGCGGCTATCTTTCCTGGTGTCACACTCCCGAAGACCAAAAAAATTCAAAGAGAAATACTGGGAACAAGAAGGCATCCCTTTAGACCACATCGAGAAAAATGAAGGCAGGCGATTGTTTGCCAAAGTGATGTTAAATTGCTTGTGGGGTAAAATGGCACAACGACCGTGTTTACCCAAGACGGAATATTTGACAGAACCTTCCCTCTACTTCCAGATGATTCACGACAAAACGAAATTCATCAAAGACGTGGACGTCGTTCGTAAGGATTTGATCTTGGTCAATTACGAAGAAGATCTGAACTTTGTACAAGACGATCCATTTGGAAATGTCATCATTGCGGCTTACGTGACAGCCCATGCTCGCTTAAAATTGTACGAAGCTTTAGAACTGTTAGGGGATCGCGTCCTGTACTTTGACACGGACAGTTGCATCTACATCCATCGCCCGGGTCAGCAACACCCTAACATCGAAGGAGACCGGTTAGGACCCTGGACAGACGAACATCCTGATGACAAGATTCTAAGTTTCGCGAGTGGCGGTCCTAAACATTACGGCTACGAATACCGTGACAAACAAGGAGAAGTGTACACGAAGTGCAAAGTGAAAGGATTGACTCTGAATTATCGTACCAGTCGAGTGGTGAACTTTGGCGTATTGAAAGAAGCCTTGCAGTCTGGAGAGGATGAAAATTTTAAAGTGACCACCCATCAACCGAACAAGATTGTACGTTTACCCACTCACCACATCCTCAATCGACCCTTGGAAAAAGTCTATCAAATCGTGTACCAGAAGCGAGTGCGTCTTCACAACCACTTTACTTTGCCGTATGGTCACATCGATATCGGACAGTATATCAAAAGGAATCATATGCAAGGCCAATAGTAAATGGTCAAGTGTCAGAAGAACCCATTACCGAGGACAACCATTCCCTTCAGGACAGGACTGTCGTTTACATTCCCAAAAGACCCTTTCGGGAGGACACTTGTGTGACAATACCTTATGTAAAGATTGTCAGAACATTACACTCTGTCCAGAAGACATCTTAGTGACCAAACACATGTTTTACAGAGACTTGTTTCTATTTCACTTTGATCGTTTTCATGTGCCTTTTATCGTTGTACATAACTATTTGACTTTGATGTATTTTAGTCTTTCGTGTTTATTTTTGAAACCTCAATAAACGTGTCCTGAAAAAGTATATAAACTCTTGTCTTGTCTGTTTTTTTTGTCACAAGTGACATTCCTGACACTATGGCTATCGCTGCTGTCTCTGCTCCCTCTTCCTCCACTGTCAAAGTCATCGACGAACACTTAGATCGTGCCAGTTGGGAGGCTTTGTATCTTCGCCATCCCTTTAACAAGCTCATTGCTGGACCTAGCGGTTCAGGCAAAAGCGAATTCGTCAAACGTTTGATCGAACATAAACATCATTTGTTCGATCGACCACCTCAACGCATCGTGTGGTGTTACAAAGAGTGGCAATCGGCGTACAGTCTCTTGCGAGAAAGTCAAGGTGATTCCATCGTGTTTGTGGAAGGCATTCCTAAAGAAGACGACGGAAAAGTCTCTGACTCCCGTCAAACCCATGTGGTCATTTTCGACGACATGTTAGGAGAAGACGAAGAAGAAATTAAACTGTGGTTTACGCGCAAAGGGCATCACCGTAATGCCAGTGTCGTTTACATCACTCAAAATTTGTTTCAACAAAGTAAAGCCCATCGTACCATCAGTCTCAATGCTCATTACGTGGTCTTGTTTAAAAGCTCTCGAGATAAATCGCAAGTGCAAGTCTTAGCCAAACAGTTAGGAACGCGACGATGCCACTCAAACTCCACATGCCTATTTACTCGTCGATTTGAAACCCACTACCCCCGAAAACTTGCGATTTCGTACCCATTTGTTTCACCACTGGTGTCAAGACGGAGGGCCTGTTCTCTACACGTCCCCGTCCTCGACTTAACTTCACTAAAAAAAAAATCTATAAAAGCCTCAGACACTTTTTTTCAGTCTCACACAGCGTCAACATGATGTCCCTTCAGTCTCATCTTCCCGTCAAATTGACTCGTGCCTTGTATGGCATCAGTCGAGAAAAAAAAAATCCACAAATACGGGCTCGTGTCTTAGAAGCTAGTCTCAAAGAAGTCTTAAGATGGTTCACGGTGACAGCACGTCAATTACTACAAGGGATCATTCAGATTCCTCATCAAACCAAACGCATTTTTGATAGAAACAAAATCGCTTTGACCCAAGTGGCCGATCCCCGCATCGACACTCCAACCAAAAAGCAAATCATTTTGAAACCTGGAGGGAGCGGTACTCTAGGTGGGGTCATCATTCGGTCCCTCTTAACATGGGATCCTAATGATCCCAAAGTTCTCCCCAAGAAAAAAGCCAAACGAAGCCCCAAGAAGAAAAAGAGCCACGGTGTCAAGACCAGGTCACCACCCCAGAAAAAGAAAAGCCCACAGAAAACACGCAAGAGAGGCACTTCGGCTAGGACGCAACCATACATTCGCAAACCACGACCTGCAATGGCGGTGACCGCGTCTCCGGTAGCCTCAGGTTCATCCACTTCTCCGTTGATGACACCACGGAAGCCCGTGTCTCCAAGAACTTCTCCTCCAGGGGTGACACCCTCCTCCTCTTCCTTAGTGCCAGTGGCCGCTGCTCACAAAGTACCTGCTCCCAAAATCAAAGTCCAAGAGAGATCGGGCATGTTACAGAGTTTACTGGATTTGTCCAAGCCAGAACTGACTCGATTTAGTCCGTTGCGAACCCCTCCACGACGTGTGATGCCTGACCTCAAGTTGATACGAAGTAAAGACAATCAGTGGAGACGTGTTCCAGTATAAAAATGACCTGAGACAAAGCCTGGGTATCAGTGTTTTTGTGCTCCTGAAGAACCAAAGATGTCACCCCGCAGAAAGCATCCCTCTTCTAAACCCCAAGGAAAGAAAAGGAAAGGACTACCTCCTCGTTTAGTCAAACATGGGGACATGTTGTCTGTCCTGTCCAAAGCTTCTCCACTACTACGAAAAAAACTCATTCATTCAGCCTCCAAAGAGGTCATCGATACCGTGTGCGAATGTTGTTTGAACGTCTTGAAAGGCACGATCCCTTTGTCCAAACACCAGAAACAATGCTTAGGCAAACATCGTCACGTTCTTCGCCAAATGGTTCAAAAGAAAATTCCCATTGGACAAAAGAAGAAGATGTTGGTGCAATGTGGAGGAATTTTACCCCTCTTGTTAGGCCCATTGCTGAAAGGAATCTTGGGAACCATGTTGGGAGGACTGGTGGGAGCAAGATAAAAAGGACCTCTGAAGTCCCAAGATCTCAGAATTGATCCTTGACATCAAATGGAAGGACGAAAACTAGCTTTAGTGCCTTACAAACGATGGATGGAATACCATCGTTGGCAAGAACAACACACCCCGCATTTACCTCCCAATCCCCATTTGAGCGAGATGTCCCAGTTACAACACGAATTGCAGTCGTTAATGGATCGCCACGATTTGCCCGAAACAGAAAAATCGCAAAAGTATGGTCAGCTCTTGCAACGACTGCAACTCTTTCACCAAAAAGCTTTAGACGAAACAGCTCTACCCACTCTGAAAGATTTTAAGACCTTGATGAAAAGTCCAGCACCATCATCACTACCACCACCTCCACCACTACTACCATCCCCAGGGGTCACCAGAGATGCTACCCCACGAAGACCTGAAGAAGAAGAGATGCGAGAAGTGTTTCAAACACCGTCAGCAGCACCCATTTCAAGTAAGATTGCAGCATCCTTGTTGACCCCGTCCCCCACACCCCAACGAGAAGAAATGAAAGCTTGGGTTAAAAAGATGATGTCCACTCCTCCTTCGACAGAAGTGAAAAAGAAAGAAGGGAAGCCAGAAGTGAAAAAAGAAAATAAGACCAAAGCCATTCCATTGCCACCTCCACCACAACTACCTTCGACTTCTACTCCCGTAGCCCATCGGACACGTAAATCCGTTTCTAAACCACCCTTTCGTTCCACCCAAAGTAGCATCACGGAAGAGTGGGTGACTTATTAACACACCAAAAAAATGGAGAAGGTGTTAGCCAGCATTTACTACGATCCCTCGCATCCTGCAGGTTACGCAGGAGTTCAAAAATTGTATCGTGCTGCCAAAATGCGACTGAAAAGTCTCCGTTTACCTCAAGTGCAACGATGGTTACAAGAACAAGCTACCTACACTTTACACAAACCCATTCGACGCAAGTTTTCCAGAAGTCGCACCCGAGTGGAAGGCATCGATCGTCAATGGCAAGCCGATTTAGCCGATGTCTCTCATTTGGCCAGCTACAATCGTGGCAACAAATATTTGTTTTGTGTCATCGACGTCTTTTCCAAATTTGCCTGGGTCGTACCCTTGACTTCCAAATCGAGCAGCGAGTTAGTGCGAGCCCTGCAACGAGTGTTGAAACAAAGTGGTCGTCACCCTCTTCGATGGCAAACGGACAAAGGTACCGAATTTCTGAACCAAGCTTTCCAAAAAGAATTAAAGAAACGTGACATTCATTTTTTTACCACCGAGAATCCCGAAACCAAAGCCAGCATCGTGGAACGTTTTCAACGCACTTTGAAAGAACGCATGTGGAAATATTTTACGCATCACCACACTCTGAAGTACATCGACATCTTACCGCACCTGGTGCAAGCGTACAACCAATCTTACCATCGAAGCATCGGACGTGCCCCGCAAGAAGTGACTCCCGAGAACGAAGTGTTGGTGTTTGAGCGCCTGTTTGGTACGTCCCCGACGAGGGCTGTCCCCAAGAAAAGTGGAGTGTTGGCCGTAGGAGATTGGGTACGCATTGGCAAAACCAAACGCACTTTCGACAAAGGTTACTTACCTAACTGGACGACCGAATTGTTTCGTGTCACTGGACGAGTGCATGGCCGTCATCCTGCCGTCTATAAATTGGAAGACATGAACGGAGAAGTGTTCAAAGGAACGTTTTACTTACCCGAGTTACAACGTGTCACCAAAAAAGAATACGACGTGTACGACATCGAAAGCATTCTCGAACACAGAACCCGTAAAGTGGGCAAACGACGTGTCAAAGAAGTCAAAGTACGTTGGAAAGGATATCCACCCAGTTTTGATTCTTGGATCGACGCTTCGTAAGTCATCGACTACAAAAAGAAGTGACCATCATGCCCTTTCACACAGACGCAGCTACGTCGACCACTCCTTCACCTAGTTCTTCTCTGCAAGATTTACAAAAACAACCCTTGTGGGTGTGGTGTGGAGAACGTGTGCCTAAAACGCAAATCGTCTTTTTCTGCCAAATCTTCGTGGTGTATTGTGTCATCTGTGCAGCCATTGCCAATTTGAGTTTGCAACAAGGAGACAAACAATTGTGGACCATTTTATTGAGCAGTTGCATCGGCTACCTGCTTCCCAATCCCTCCCTGAAATTCTCCTCGAACGGGAACAACGGGAACCTTGTGTCCAGTGCTAGTGCCAGTCACCACTCCAACAACAACAATAACCCCATTTTGGGCGGAGACACTCCTCTGACTTCCAGTAACCCCTCGGACAGGCACAGAACTCTGGAATTATGAGTCACCCTAACCAATTTTACTTAACCTTACCCAGTGACAGTTCTATGGAGGTGTTTCCCAACAACACTTTGTGCTGTTACACGGCCGAATTACCTCAGGCCATCCAATTAGATCACGAAGCCCATTTGGAAGTGGCTTTAGTAGAAATCATTCACCCGACCCAAGTCCTCAATGTCCTTCCCAATCAAAATTTTTTTACGGTGGAAGTTCTTGACGAGCAAATGCAAAAGTACTTGAATACCCATGTCAAATATGACAATAAAACCTATGATGACAAAACTCAAAAGTGGACCTACCACTTGTTCGTTCCAGCAGGCTATTAATTTAGTGGTCATCATTTGGTCAGCACCATAGCCTCCAGGTTTAATGGCGTGTTTCTTAAACCTTTGGAGAGTGTCAGAAAAAGTGTCATCCTGGAGTACCACAAAGTAGCTCGTCGCTTCCTGGTGAAATTTGAGGGAGGTAAAACGATGTCTATTTTATTTTGTCCTGAATTGTTTGGCATGTTGGGCGGGGACATGGAGATGAGAAAGAAATTTGAGCAAAAAGGTGAGCTAGCAGTCATTTCCGACAACGATTCTTTTAGCAAGTTATTTCGTTCCCCGGTAGAAATGAACCAAGGACTGAATTTGATCTTTGTGTACTCCGATGTGGTGGAGTACAATGTGGTGGGACACACCTCCGCACCGTTACTGCGTGTCAATCCTTTCAAAGTGGATTCTGCCACGATCGTTGACGAGGAAGGTGGAAACACTTATCACGTTCACCGCGAATTTGTACATCCTCATTATTTGCCCGTCAGTAAGTCGTATTTGGACACTGTCAACATTGCTATAAAAAGAGATCTGGGACAAAATATTCCATTCACCAAAGGAAAAGTCACGGTGAGACTCCATTTTCGAAAACGGTTCTCTCACGACTCGTAAGTCATGTATCCAGTGTACCGAGGGGTTGCTCGACAGCGAGGACACGGTTTAGGAGATATGTTAAAATCGGCCTTTCGTTCGGTGGCTCCCGTCTTGAAACCGATGGTGACACGCGGATTGCACGCCTTGAAAGATGCCGCACTGACGCAAGGCAAAGAATTTCTCCAAAATGTCATCATTGACAAACAAAACCCTAAAGAAGCCTTCTTGAGGGCAGGCAAAAATGTCTTGTTGCAAACGGGCAAGACATTTTGGGTCGACGAGAAACACCTATAAATGCTCTGAACGCTACCGATTCAGGCATTCCCGCTTCTCTGACTCCACAGCAAGGACACGGCAGAAAAAGGCGACGAGGAAAACACCCCTTCACCAGTCTTCACACTTCTAAAGCTAGAAAGACAAAGAAAAGAAGAACCGTTCGAGACTTAGACGTTTTTGATTACTAAAAATTATTGAGACACAGAAAAATGATGCACCGAGAGTCTTGTGCCTGTTCCAAGTCGGAACTAGATCTCTTTGCCATGCCCCCTACCATGATGACGATGCAAGAATCCCAGTGGGTCGAATTTCATCCCGTCTCCTCTTTGACGGAATCAGCTCCCACTGAGTTTGATATCAAAGGTCAACCCGAAGATTACATCGATCTGAATAGCAGTTACCTGTACTTGAAAGTCAAAGTGATCAAAACGGACAACACCAATCCAGAAGCCCATGCTAGAGTAGCTCCCGTCAACAATTTCATGCATTCCTTGTTCAGCGAAGTGGACTTGTACTTGAATAACAAACTGGTCAGCAGCAGCATGGATACTTACTCTTATCGAGCCTACCTGGAAAATCTCTTGACGTACGGAAAAGAAGTCAAGAATACTCATCTGGATGCTTGCGTGGTATGGAAACCTGACACAGCGGGTGAGAACACGTTTAACGACACAGTCCTGACAGCAGATGACGATCCTCACAATGTGGGGTTTAATGACCGTCGTAAGACAATTCTGCAAGGGCGAAGTTTAGAACTGATGGATCGTTTGCATTTGGACATGTGGTTACAAGAAAAGTATTTGCTAAACGGAGTGGATGTCCGCCTGAGACTGAATCGTAGAAGTGCCGCTTTCCATTTGATGGCCCATGCCAACGAATACAAAACTATCATCCAAGAAGCCAGGCTCTACGTGCGTCGTGTGGAAGTGTTACCCAAAGCTGGAAACGACATCAGTCACACTTTGAGCAGAACCACCGCCAAGTATCCGATACGAAGAGTAGACGTGAAAACGTTCACTATTCTTGCTGGACAGCGATCCATGATCGAAGATCATCTCTTCCAAGGACAATTACCCAAACGTTTGATCGTTGGTATCGTCAAGAATTCAGCCTTCAATGGACTTCACAACGAAAACCCTTTCCAGTTTCAACATTACAACGTAGCCAAAATCGAAGTCAGTCGCGATGGCAAGACCTTGTGTACTAGACCCTTCGAACCTAAGTTTGGTGACAGGAATTATTTGAGATCGTACTTGTCCCTGTACGAAGCCACTGGTCAGTTAGGAACCAACACCAGTCACGGTATTACGTACGAGGATTATGCAGGAGGCTATACTTTATGGTGTTTTGATTTCACTCCAGACCAAGGCAACGACGAGGGACATTTCCACCCTATAAAATCCGGCCAGATTCGTGTGGATCTTCAGTTTGCAAATCCACCTCCAGATCACACAGTGAACGTCCTCCTGTATGCCGAATTTGACAATACGATAGAAATCAACAGTTTGAGAGAAGTCATTCTAGACTATTAGAAGCATGGAAGACTGTTCTGCCTGTTTACCTAGTGGAGAAGCTTTGAAGATGGAATGTGAGGAGACCGTGGAAGGAGAATCCCAAGACAAAGACGAAAAGGACATCGTGATCAAGTCGAGATGTCCAGAACAAGAACAGCAATTGGTCTCCTACTGTGCTACATACCTGGCAGACACAATTACGATATGGCTAAAGCATGATTACTATGGATGTCAAAACATCAGTCAAGAAGAAAAATTCAACGAATATCTGGACGAAGCTTGGAGTCTGTTTAAAAAAGACGTGTTACGTTGGTGATATAAAGACTTGCGTGAACATTTCTGTCCTCCATTAACGACTCAAGAAATCCATTACATCAAAGCCCTCTTTGACAAATTCAAAGAGAAAGTCGAGATCGAAATTAATCACTTATTATCAGCAAAAAGAACATTTAGTGACTTATTTTGATCGTGATTTTTCTAGAAACGATGAGAAAGTAAATCGTTGATTTTGTGACTAGCATGCTTATTTTGTTGTCTTCAGCTAGGAAACGTAGTGTCCATCCATGACTCAATGACTTGCAACAGTGGAAATCTTAATTTCATTAACCATGTTGTCTACCTAAAAGAGTGTGAAAAAATGTTTGTTATTGAATTGAATGATTATTGTTGAAAAAAAAATGTTTATTGTTAAATTGAATGATTATTGTTGAAAAAAAATTGTGAATTCTTAGTGTTAAGTGATTTGAATAAAAATGTTGTTTTGAAAAAAATGCCTTTGTCGTTTGTTTTGGTATGGGTATCATGATTCATGCTCTTTGACTTCTCTCTATCCCTCCCATGTCACTAATTTAGCGTTCCGACTCGATCTGTTGCTGCAAAAGGAAATATCTAGAGCAAAGTGCTTACGTTTGTTCAGTTTTTTTATTTCAAGCCCTACAAAAGGATACAAGTTTGTCTTGAAAGAGGATTGAAACTCTAAGTTACACGGACGTGTAAAACACCCCCTTTGTTCCTACAGTTAGCTGCCGATGTGTTCATTCTAATCATGCTTGCCGTATATCTTTGTTATTTTAGAAGTCCTATTTCTTCTGAAGTAAATGCACGCATCAATAGACAGACAGCTTCGGTCACCATCCTTGAGGTTCACTATAGTTTAGTTTATTTACTTCATAAAAACCCCAGATTCACAATTTAAAAAAAAAACCATGCCACTCAGTACACTTCTGACTCCACCTATGTGAGTGTGTATGTCAAAATGTTTAAGTGAGGTAAAAAAGAAATTGACAATTTCAGAAAAGTGAACCAGTACTGTCACCTTTCAGTAGTTGATACGGTTAGAAGAAATGGTACAATACACAACAGATCGATTCAAGTTCATATTCAGTCTGTCTGCACTGCAATGGTAACAATGCAAGAGCGTAGACATTATTTTGCCACACTAACTTCGAACAAAACAATGCATCGCTCATCATAAACGATTTCATTGGCTAGACTTATTTTCTGACCGCGTTCACTACGAATTGACTTCAGTATCTCTTCACACAGTGTCGAGATAAGTCGTGTCTCACTGCTAGTCGACTAATAAAATAATTAAAAAAGTAAAACTAACGCAAGAACAATCGTACCCTGGGCGATCCCGCAGAAATTGTATCAGTTTTATAGTCAAATACATCACAGCATATTTTGGATGAACTATTCTGTGAGAACTTTACATCCACGTTATCAAAAAAGGAGAGAATTTTAGTTGCCTAAATCTGCAGTTCACTCTGGTGATATTTAATAATGGTGAAATTTTTCTATGGCTATGATTATCTGAGTGGAATGAGTGTTTCTTTGAATCTTTCTTCACGAAAATAGACTGTAAAAACAAACGTAAGTGTCTTGATATGTTCTACAGTAGGAATAACTCTCTCTCTCTCTCTTTCTCTCTCTCTCCGTCATAGTAGTGTTGTTTGAAATATCTCTCTCTCTCTCTCTCCGTCATAGTAGTGTTGTTGAAATCTTAAAGGTATCTGTTCCCGTGTGAAGATACCTCTCCAAAATTGTGACCAGTAGTCACCCTATTTCTGTGAAATGTTCCGTTTGTCATGTAATTTTTTTTTGTTTTGAAACACTTACATCCTTACAAATTGTAAATCAGTAAATCGGTGGATGAAATAAAATCTGGAGTGGACGAGCTTGTACAATTCAGGTATCGTAGCTTTCTCTTTATTTTGGCACTGCAATGTGTCACGGAAAAATTCTAACCTTAGATCTACCGTTTTTTCAAGAAAGGAAAGAAACACAAGGCTTTTTCAAGAATGACGCGAGTGACATTGCGCTGTATAACCCTGCCTATGGTTAACTCTGAAATCTAAAACCAAAACACACGTTCGGAAAAAAATTGTAACAATGTTGAAGAATGACGCGAGTGACATTGCACTGTATAACCCTGCCCATAGATTGTGGTTATGTTTTTAGCTTGTCAGCGTAGCGTGTGTGAAAAGTATATGATTGGGTTTTGTATGCCTTCACGTACGTTTGTGTTGGCAGTATATGATTGGATTTTGTATGCCCTCACGTACGTTTGTGTGGATAGTAGAGTGTGTGGTTATTTAACCTTCCCCTTCTGTGTGGATAATAGAGCTTGGGGTTAGATTTGGCTTGTCAACTCAGTGTTTGTCTCTTGTCTGTGTTATTTCCATCTCCCATGTTCATTTTCCCTTGACGTTATACAAACCCAAGATATATTCCCATGTTCATTTTCCCTTGTCGCTATACAGACCCATCCCTGTTCAAATTCCCATGTTAAATTCCCATTGTCGCTAGACAGTCCCTGGCGACAAGGGGAAATTTAACATAGGCAATACACCCTGGTTAGGGGTTTGTGAATAGTAAAGCAAGAGTTTGTTTTGTTTGTAGCGTGATTTTTACCATTGTCCCTAGACAGTCCTAATACCTTTTGTCTCTCTATAGTCCCACCCATGTTAAAGTCCCATTGTCCCTAGACAAACCCACCATGTTACAGTCCCATTGTCCCCCAAGTACCGGTCCTGTATTCCTATGTTACATTTCCATTGTCCCTATACAAACCCATCCATGTTCCATTCCCTTGGGACTGTAGAGCCACAATGGGAAACTAATGTTATTTTCCCCCCATGTTCAATTTCCTTGTCCCTATAATACCTATGATTTTTTGTAAAGTTATTTGTACTCTAGGGACTATGGGAAAATAAAATTATGTTGTCCCTATAGTACAACGGATTTTTTTCCTATAGTCCCTACGGTACAAAACCCATGTTTTTAATGATAAGTCCCCTAGTCCCTACGGTATCCCCATTTACTACTGACGTAGTTTAAGGAAAAGAAGAACATCTCAAAGATGCCCTCTATGTTAACAGTAGGGTATGTTTAACATAAACCCAAAGGCCCTTTTCAGGGCCACTCATAGGTCTCGAAAATATATTCCCTTTCATGCCTACCTTTTTTTAAACAAATGTCTATTGTCGTTTGTGTGTGTGTGTGTGTGTGTGTGTGTGTTCTATCCCTCTCCCCTGTTCAATTTCCCTTGACGCTATACAGTCCCACCCTGTTCAATTTCCCTTGACGCTATACAGTCCCACCCTGTTCAATTTCCCTTGACGCTATACAGTCCCATATTCCCATATTAAATTCCCCTTGACGCTATATCGTCCCAGGGGTTGCCGTAATGTCAAATTTCCCATTGACGCCATATCGTCCCAGGGTAGTTTTTAATGGTAAGTCCCATTGACGCTATATCGTCCCACTTTACTACTCATATTTTCCCATACAAATGCAGTAACCTTTTTATTATATGCTCATTTTAAAAATTCTACCTAAGTCTTAATTATATAAACAAAAATACACTACAAGAAACAAAATATCTGAATGTATACCGTACTCCAAACTAAATACACAAGCGCAGATTCGTCATTATACAACAACATTATTAATGCGCACATAACTCCGCCGAAATAAATTTGAACTTAATCATGCACTTGACACAACTTTCGAAAGAAAATGACGTTTTGGTCTACTTAAAATTGAAATTTGAAGTCATATTGTGAATGAATGCGCATTGCAACAACTTTTCCATCTGATGTGGAATGAATAGATTTTGGTATTTTTTTCGATTCTACAATATATTGTGATTATGGACTGGATTTATATGTGCAGTTCTTTATGAAGTACCTCGGATTTCAGCAGCGTGTTGACATCTGCAATTGTGTTTCTGTTCTGTCATTGGATGCTTGAAATCATTATTTGGGGAAAATATGAAGTGTTTCAAATACAATTATCAAAAGGACGCTATGGAATATGATGTTTATTTCATTTTGAGTGCAGTAAGGAGGATGTAACTGCACTTGGAATATAGTTGAAATTTCAGTACAACTTCGAAATGTGTAATCAAGCTTGAGAACCCATGACATGGCTCATGTAATTCGGATTTGCAGAACTAAGACAGTACATTTTGAGGAAATTCAGTACGAAAAACTGAGTATATTTGTTGCCATCCTTGGTACCAGCTAAAGACGACAGTGTATTCCTTGTCACTTGCGTGTTGTTTGTAAGGACCCTGACTGGCGTCTATAGCTAGCCTAAATCCGAAACATTTCATCATAAAAGCTAACGCGGAATGTGACACAGCAGCTGGTATGTGGCAGTCTACGAAACATCTGTTTTAGTTCATTCCGAAACACATTTAATCAGCCAAAACATAAAGCGTCTACTACGACAGTGTACATTATTTGTTTACAAAGTAGTTCCTAATGCAATATGAAGTTGACCTTGAATTCAATATCGTAACTATTTGTACGCTTCTGAGAATGTAAAGTTAACGGAGCAAAAACGAGCAAATAATGACTAATACAATACTTTATTCTCTTAATCCTCATGTAGTATGAATAAGATGAGAGATTATTATTAAAATTATTTATTATTATTAAATTAATTATGCTTACGTCTACTTTAGTATGTGTCTTATTTTGCAATATACAGTTTTCGCAGATTTAATTAAAAATGTTACAATGATGGATATGCATGTATTTGGCAAATGCTTGGAGATTTAGGTCCTTAAAAAAAAAAAACTAGATTGCAATTAATCATGCCAGCCTGACTCAGTAAAAGACATTGTTGTTATTATTATTAGTATTATTATTACTGTTGTTATTATTATTATTATTATTATTCAGGTTGAAGAAAATGAACAGTCACATGATAGTTGTGCGAATTGGAATCCTAGGTGAGTACATTCGGAATGATCTATTCTAACTAGTCATGGGTTGTGCACTTCGTTCCACATACATGTGGAAAGTGGATCGACTATACTTGGCTAGCGAAGATGAATCGGAATATAATATGCCTGACTTTCAAATGAAGGTAAATTACGTTTTTGTTTCATTGCTCCAATGAATAACCGATGTGTGTTAATGTTATTTATGATACATGACAATGCCTAATTCGTTTGATTAACAAAATAATTCGTACTAATAATACAGATTTCTTGTGAAGAGTGTGCCAACAGGATTATAAAACAAATATACGAAACAAAGGTAATTATTCAGTGGAAAAATGGAACGAATACCCTGCAAACCCCCCCCCCCCGGCTTATGTACGAATGTTTGCGAAGGGGTGGTCCAATGGCAAAACCAAACGTAAAATTTATATAACAAACAATGGATGTTTTTAAAAATCTGGGATAGGGGAGGGGCAACTGCACACATACACAGAAATTTAGATCTGAATTGGATTGAGTACTAAGGCTATTATTCAGCGTACATTATAATATAACCTAACCTTGAAAAATGTACTATGATATTTTATTCATTTCTGAATTGAATGATCATTAAAAATAAAACTGTCCTATCAGTGAAGATGGATACTAAATTTTTGTATCTGTTTGTAGGTCTTCTGACTTTATCGAGGGCACAGTCATATTGGTATCCAATAAAACCTTTGCAATGAAGCCGAATTCTATCCATGCTGTTCTGACGTAATGACATGTATAATGTTTACAGAAAACATTGAAATTAAATTGAAAAATCTGAATGTATTGTAACAATTATTGGAATATCATACTGTCATTTTTCTAGTGCTGCTTTGATGTACAACATGAAATCGATAAGAACTATTGCCAAACTGAGACTACCATGTTTTAAGCAAATCACAAATTGACATGCAGATCGCACACTATCTACCTACATACATATTTTTCCTGTCCTTCGTCATGCGCATTTTTCGTACCTTCTTTTTCTTATAGAAGGAGACATTCGACTGACTAATGCGCAGATACCTACCTGGGGAAAAAATTGAGATTTTCTACAGTGGTTCTTGCACTTTAAAGAAGATGTCATTTAAGTAATAGTAGTTCGCAGAATTCATTCATGAGTTTCAAGATTGATATGTACTGTAATTCACACAAACATCACGTGATGTGAATGGATATCGTGTGTTTTTTTTTTTTTAAATGTCATGCTGACCTAGTTCATTTTTGGCTAGTGTTAAAGCGGTTGATCGTGTTTACGATTTAAGATTATATTAGAATACATTTGCGACACTATCTGTTGCGTTTTAGTAACCTATATATGAGATTTATTACGTTAATTGGGCATTCCTAGCATTATTACCAGTCATTGAAGGGTTATATTGAGAGGATTCATTCGTTTGATTGAATTATCCTTCACTGGAATTACAGTGCTCAAACATTCATTGAAAGGCATTTGAATAAATATTTGCTGTCACGGAATTACTGCGAAGGGAATTCATTTAAAGACATTTGGCATTATATCATAGTGATTTTTTTTTGTAGTGTTGATACATCAGTACAAAACAGGATATCATTCGGAATACCACTGAAACTCGTTCCGATTGCTTGCCAGTTGTGGATGTGTGCCCCAGGACAAGCTAGTTTACTCATATCGCCTAAATATTATATAACCTTTCATGTTTTGATATATTTTTAAAGTCCGATCTAGGAATCAATCAATCAATCAATCAATCATTGACTTGCTCTGCAAGTCATAACTTGAGTGAGATATTTTACAGAACACATATCATGGTCTTCATGCATTTTTAGTCATCAGAAGGTCTATAAGCTTGTTTCGATTACTCTAAGACCCGTATTGAGTGTCCTACCTCTGTAATTTTTAATAGCACAAAGATAGTGTCATTCATAATAGCACAAAGATAGTGTCATTCGTAATAGCACAAAGATAGTGTCATTCATAATAGCACATTGATAGTGTAATTCGTAATAGCACAATGATAGTGTAATTCGTAATAGCACAAAGACGGTATCATTCGTAATAGCACAAAGATAATGTCATTCGTAATAGCACAAAGATAGTGCAATTCGTAATAGCACATTGATAGTGTAATTCGTAATAGCACAATGATAGTGTAATTCGTAATAGCACAAAGATAGTGTCATTCGTAATAGCACAAAGATAGTGTCATTCGTAATAGCACATTGATAGTGTCATTCGTAATAGCACATTGATAGTGTCATTCGTAATAGCACATTGATAGTGTAATTCGTAATAGCACAAAGATAGTGTCATTCGTAATAGCACAAAGATAGTGTCATTCGTAATAGCACAAAGATAGTGTCATTCGTAATAGCACAAAGATAGTGTAATTCGTAATAGCACATTGATAGTGTCATTCGTAATAGCACAAAGATAGTGTCATTCGTAATAGCACAAAGATAGTGTCATTCGTAATAGCACAAAGATAGTGTGATTAGTAATAGTACAAAGGTATTGTGATTAGTAATAGTACAAAGGAAGTGTGATTAGTAATAGTACAATGGTATTGTGATTAGTAATAGTACAAAGGTATTGTTATTAGTAATAGTACAAAGGTAGTGTGATTAGTAATAGTACAAAGGTATTGTGATTAGTAATACTACAAAGGTAGTGTGATTAGTAATAGTACAAAGGTAGTGTGATTAGTAATAGTACAAAGGTATTGTGATTAGTAATAGTACAAAGGAAGTGTGATTAGTAATAGTACAAAGGAAGTGTAATTAGTAATAGTACAAAGGTAGTGTGATTAGTAATATTACAAGAGTATTGTGATTAGTAATAGTACAACGGTATTGTGATTAGTAATAATACAAAGGTAGTGTGATTAGTAATAGTACAAAAGGTAGTTTGATTAGTAATAGTACAAAGGTAGTGTGATTAGTAATAGTACAAAGGTAGTGTTCCAATCTTGATACAGTGCCCGAGTCATACGATTAATAAAATCGAGAAGGTAATGTTTCAGTCTTGATATCGTATCTTAGCTGTATGATTTTTAACAGTAAAAAGGTAGTGTTCCAACTATGAACAAGTGTCTTCTCTGTATGATTTGTAACAACACAAATATAATGTTCCAATCTTGATACAGTTCCCTAGCTGATATGATTTGAAATGGCACAAAGGTAATGTTCCAATCTTGATATAGTTTCCTACACGTATGATTTGCAAAAGCACAAGGGTAGTATTTTAGTATTGATAGTGTCCTAACTGTATAATTTGCAATAGCACTAAGTTATTATTTCAAAACTTCATATGCGACTTGAGAATAAATCTTTTTGTTATTATGAAGCCAACTGCTTTCTATACCTTCACAACAGAGTTACCGGTCAGGCCATCCAGTCATATGACTCCGAATATTAGAACGATCTTTACTACGACCAAATAATTGGTAATGACAAATACACAAAATGAATTGATTTCTTTTTAGAACATATTATTTGAAAAGAAAACCAAAACAAAAATAAAAATGTTAGCCATAAAACACAGAAAATGGCATTGTCTTCATTTCGATGATGTTCATCTCATGATTGTATGCTTGGAGCAAATTTATCACCTGGTAATTGTTCTAGTGATTATATAAGCGATGTAGAGTCAACTCGAATTTTAAATTGTTTTGATTGCAAATTTATTATTGTACCTTTTCATACATTCTCTTCATCATTATCAGGCCTGAATAAAAATGTTTTGACTTTACACCACGGAACCCTCTAAATGGAACATTCTTCTCTGAACTCATCTTTAAAAATAGTAGGAACTTTCTAAACCAATTATAGTCAAACAATTGTTGTATCGCTTGTACAGTCATTAATGCCATAAAACTTGATTTAGTATGTAAGTGACTGTAAAGGTTTCCTATCTCAAAATAGATACTCATTTACTAGTATAAATCATGAATAATATCATTTTAGTCACCATATTAATTTTCAACTTATTGTAGTGAATTCGTACATCCACAATTTCAAGAACTCCACCGTAAATTGTTTTCGTTAGTTTGGTCTTTTGTTTCTCAAAACTTAGAACGGTAAGTCATCTTTAGATGTCGTTCTCCTCACAAGTTATTGATCATACTGGCCACACAAAAATTGACCTTCACCTTTATGGCTTAAATCCTATATGGAAATGAACACAGAAAGAACGTTACTTTAAGAAAACTTAATAAAACTGTATTCGATAAACAGAAATGATGATTCGTCCTCTAAAATACAACCCTACCAAAATCACGAGGACAGCAAAATAAACATATTTTAATCATTACTTGTTAATCTCTTACACATTTGAACATTTTGACCTAATTTTATTGGTTCATGGACTTTTCATGGAGGTTTCTATCTTCTAAGTATAAAATGTGTGACCGTGACCTTGACATTTCGTAGTTACAATTGTGTTCGAAAGCAGAGGAGATTTATATCTAAGGTATAATCTTAACAACTTTCAATACCAATGGCTTATTCTTGCCATCTTTGTATGAGTTTCAGACATAATTTGCTTTGGCATATCTATATAGTATCAAGCTAATTCGGCATCTTATTTCATTCCCAGTCATCAGAATATCTGTCAATAGTTCTAATTATACACTAGATATCTTTAGATTTGCATTGTGTTAAAATCAAGAGAACTATAAACAAACAGGGACTAGGTTGAGATTTTTCGTACAAAGTTTTCTAAATTCCTCGCAAACGTTACATAAAATACATGTATTTTTACGCATATTAAAAGACATATTACCATCGTTCATCTATAACTTTCCTCTTATGACAGTCACTTATTCACAAAGGCACTTAAGAATTTGATCGCTATGAAGACGTAAAGGCATATCGAAAAGTCACAATAAAATAACAATTTTTCTTACTTAATAGGTTCATTAAAGCTTTTAATGAAATAACTTAAAAGGACCATTAGGACACATGTATGTATGTATGTATGTATGCATGCATATATATATATATATATATATATATATATATATATATATATATATATATATATATATATATATATATATATAGTGTGTACGCAGTATCATTGATATACTACAAGACGTATACATTTTTCATTCAAAGAATGAGAATTTATACGAGTGGTATATCATATATCATTCATACAGCGCATATACTGTACATATATTTTATTTATATCACATACAAGTACAAAGACACATTTGCCCATTGATCCGAGTTAAGACTGACATCAGGGAACTGTTTATTGACCGAGTGAATGAACTCGCATACATGCCGAGTGTGTTCGGTACAAAATGTAGATCTTTGCTTGTTGTAGTTATTCATAATCACCTTTACATATCGATTATTCGATTGTTTTCATTTTTGAGTTTCTATTTTTATTCATATTGATTTAATAAGTATAAGACACACTTATGATTTAAATATGAAAGATGGTTTTAATGAAAAAAGTAGAGCACTATAAACACGGAATGGTCAGCCATTCACGTACCGGCGCATGGAAATAAGTGTGGCGTAGAAACTAAGCGAAATGACGAACCAGCAAGAGGTAATTAAAATATTCAATATATTTATAGTTGATTTAAGTCATCATTCTGCTTAAATTAACATTACTACCGACCAAAAATCTCTCTCTCTTTTCTTCTCTGCTCCTTTGGTCGTTTTGACTTAACTTTTATCATCATTCATAGGTCCAGAGACATCGTCGAGGTCGAGGTCGAGGTCGAGAGAGAGAGAGAGGCCGTTGGGCATTTTCATATTTAATTAATATATAATAGACTTAAGAATCATCAGTAACAATACAACATTAAATACGTTACAGCATGTGTGCCTTGTAACAAAGAAACTTACTGTGTCGACAGGCTATTGGAGTTGTATTATTGATTGTATAAATATTGTAGATAAATCCCAAGGAACGTGTACACATACCGTTACGAAGAACCATATTCTTGTAGGTTATTTGATGCAAGTTCAGTTTGAAGGGTTTCATTAAGCCCAGTTCCTTTTCTCTCTCACTCCAGATTTCTGCGTATTTGTCACTTATGCATGAGAGGGAGGGGGAAAGGAAAACAAAGGATTGCAATGAAATTATGTACCATATTAAATTCATTTAGAAACTGGGGATTATTAACATTTTAATGGTTATTTTCATCCGTCATTAATGACTGATGATTGGAAATTCATCAACATCACAAAATTGCAATGATGTTTACATATTCATATTATTGCGCCATGGGTGGATCACAATATTATATACGAATAGTATTGGTATTTTATATCAAGCTGCTTTATACCAACACTTTTAAGCAATGTTAGTTGTAATATATATATATATATATAATGTTACCGCACTTGCCTTCTACTTATTGGTGAGACGATACAAGTCCAGTATTTTGTTCAGTATTGGATTTATTGTGCATTATTAGGTTGATAGGCGGAGATTGAGACATTTCTCCCTGCTTTGTTACATACACCCTACAAATACAATAAAAAATACATTTACTACAATAATAAAATAATATCGTCATCAGTACATTATTGTTCTGCATGTTTACATTGATTCTCTTTACAGTACATTCAATACGAATAACTTACAATTCCATATATTTATTAATTATCCATCTGGAGAGATAGTGGATCAACTAAACCTAAACAACAGTCAGTGTTTAGAGCAAAAGTAGGGAACAGACAGACAAACAAAGGTATGGACAGAACGATATGCTAATAATAAAATGCAGGCTGATAACCTATTAAAATGTATTAAAATACATCAACATGCATTCCCAAGAACTATGCAGAGTACATATAAAATAAACTGTTTCATTAATCATATTATAAATCTATTTACCTTATCATATGGAAAAAAGGCCAATTTACATCTTGCAAGCACAAGAATCATCAGGCACTATAATGCAAAGCCATGACCAGCACCCTTCAGAAACTCTAATGGACTGACCACTAATATGCTGTTCATCAGTGGCGTCGCTAGGGGGGTGCGGGTTGTGCGGACCGCACCGGGTGACACCATCTCAGAGAGGGTGACACCAAAATGAAAAATTGCAAATTTTACAGACACACACTACTCGGTCTAGTCGATTTCATAAGCGGATAACCGATCATAGTTAAATACATGACTAGCAGGCACAGCAGTGGCGTCGCTAGGGGTATGCGGGGGGTGCGGACTGCACCGGGTGACACCATCAGAGGGGGTGACACCAAAATGACATTACTAAGGATTCTGTATGGTCTGTTACGGAAGGAGGACCATGGGGGTGACACCATGAGCTACCGCACTGGGTGACACAAACCCGAGTAACGCCACTGCTGTTCATACTATGTTGTTTATACAGACAAGTAGCAAACTAACCAATCAGAAAGTTGTTTACCACTTGTCATACAATAGAACAACCCAGCATGACCAGCAATCAGGGTAGTTGCATTTCGCTGTGAACAAAACTCTTAACAGGTAATCCTGGTTCAAGGTTACCTAAATGACTAAATATGTGTAAAATGAGAATAACAATAATTGCAACTGATGACTGTATTTCACTCAGTAATAAATATTAACTACATAAAATAATAAAATACCTACTTCTGCCTAATTGAAACATGAATAAAATTATAAAACATATGCTCCTGCTACACACTTCCCTCCACACATTTAAATGATGTCCTCATCATTTAGGAGTATCCACCATGATGGAAATTATGGCTTTGGAAATGGTATCAGGCATGCTGTTGAAAACTTCTTTTGTGTGCAATGACTGGCGGATACGTACTTTTGTTAGCCAGTCTGGCTCATTAACGGCTTGGAACATCAGTCTCCAGAGGTCATCCATGAAGGTGGTTTCGTCTCTCGACTAGAACGTCGTTGTGCTGGAACAGGCAAGGAACTCTTCTATGTTCGTAACTAATCGGTAACTACTACGTTACTGAGGCTCTCAACCCTGGTTTGCCCTGGTACTGCAGAGTCATTATCAATGTTGACCACAGTGTCTTCTGGATTCATAGCTCCAGACTGTTCAGCAGTATGACCACTCTGCTCATCATCATCAGCTGCACTAGCTGAAACCATCTCTCCTCCCACACTGGGATTACCATCATCTTGGTTTGAAGAGGTTTCATCATCCACTGTAAGACTCTCACTGGAGGAGTCTGTAATTGAATTTTCGCCGGCTAAATCATCTTCAACACTGTTCCTGATAGATATATCTCCAAGATCTGCCGTTGCGGAACCACCAGTTACACCAACCATTTCATTATCACCTGAAATTATTCTTGGGTGAATTTTTAGTCTTGGACGTCGCAGACTTGAAAGCTTGTTTTTCATGCTTACGATTATTATGCTCCGACTGAATTGGCAAGGCGCCAATAGGAAGCAGCAAATTTCTATGAAGAGTGCGTTTCGGTCCTTTGCCATCTTCCGATCGTACAACGTATACTGGACTATCCGGGTTTTGTTGGGATTCCACAACGTAAACATTAGTTTCCCAGCGATCAACAATTTTGTGTTTTCCATCAAATGCCACTATCTTCACAAGAACCCTATCCCCAGGCAGAAGAGTTGCAGCTCTTGCTTTTATGTCATATGCCCTTTTCTGTTTTTCTTGAGATTTTTCCGCAAGACATGTGTCTAGTTTTTTACGATTCTTCCAATCGGCTCCGAAGAGATTTTATATACATAGACAAATTGCCTGATCCACTGCCCTTATCTAATCCAAATGCGAGGTCAATAGGTAAACGTAGCTCTCTTCCAAACATCAGAAAGAACGGAGTCTGGCCTGTAGACTCATGGTGGGTACAATTATATGCATGAACCAATGGTCCTAAATAGCTCTTCCAATCCCTTTTGTGATCTGGGTCGAGAGTTCCCAACATATCTAGCAGTGTCCTATTCCATCGCTCGCACATACCATTGCCCATTGGATGATAGGGTGTCGTGCGAGACTTCTTTATTCCAGTAATTTGACATAATTCCTTGACGATCTTGCTTTCAAAGTTTGCACCTTGGTCTGAATGTAAACGCTGGGGCATACCATAATGCACTATAAAACTATTAAACAGAGCCTCAGCTGTAGTCCTGGCTGTCTGGTTTCTTGTCGGAATGGCCTGTGCATACCTGGTAAAGTGATCTGTAATAACCAGTATATTTTGGTAGCCTCATCTGGACATCTCAAGAGTCAGAATATCGATGCAAACGAGTTCCAGTGGCTGTGTGGTCACTATGTTGACGAGTGGTGCTCGAACATCCGTTGACGATTTTTTAAGCATGCAACGACGGTATTTTTGGATCCATACTTCCACATCTTTTCCCATAAGCTGCCAATAGAATCTATCCCTTAGGAGAGAAAGCGTCTTGTCTCGGCCTAAATGACCGAAATCATCATGTAAGTAGTGCATAGCCTCCTCACGGTGAGACTTGGGAAGTACCAGCTGTAATTGATTATGATCATCAGCACTTGTCTTCCGGTATAGCACACCTCTTCGCAGGCATAAATTATCAAAAGTCCGAAATAATCCTAAATGATCTCTTTCAGTAGGTAGGGGCTGTCGATTAGGCTTTCTTTTGTCTCGTACATGCTTTACCCAATCCCTTATAACCGGATCATTCGATTGAGCAACTCTCCAATCTCTATCCGTCATTGCGAATATTCCCGAACCAGAGTCAATGTCGTCAACAACATCTACAGACATACAAAGACTTTCCACAAATGTCTGGGCACTAGTTAAATTACAGAGAGCGTGTAAGGTCTCTATGGTAATAGTCTTCATATCCTTGGTACTGCTCCTGCTCTCTACACATGGCAACCGAGATGGACCGTCTGCGTCCAAATTCCTTGAACCGGCTCTGTAAATGATGTCAAAGTTGTAAGTGGCTAGAGCAGCTAACCATCGATGCCCAGTGGCATCAAATTTTGCTAGTAAGAATATACTTGAGCGGATTGTTGTCAGTGTACACAATAAAGTACTGTCCATAAAGGTAATCATTGAATTTCTCCGTGATTGCCCATTTTAATGCTAGGAATTCCAGTCGATGCGCTGAATAATTTCGCTCACTTTTTGTTAACCCTCTGCTGGCAAAGCTGATTACTTGCTTGATACCATCTTGAATCTGATACAGAACTGCACCAAGGCCGTGTTGACTGGCATCTGTGCAGCTCGAAAGGTTGCCCAATGTCAACGTAGTCTAGAATAGGTGGTGAAGAAGGAGCATCCTTCAGCTGTTGAAAGGCTTTCTCCTGTTCCGGTCTCCACTTCCATGGTATGTGTTGAATTTTCTTCTGACGTTTACCCGCTTTATTCCGAGTGCTTGGCATTAATTCCGAAAATGGTCTAGCTATCTTCGAGAAGTTCTTAACAAACTTACGGCAATAGCCAGCAAATCCAAGGAATTGTCTCACTTCCTCAGGGGTGTGTGGAGCTGGCCAGTTTATGATTTTGTCAATCTTGGCTGTATCTGCCTCAAGACCTGCGTCTGATACAATATGGCCGACATATATGACCCTTTCCTTGACGAATTGGCACTTCTTTGGGGACAACTTCAAACCACACTCCCTAAGCCTCGTTAGGACCTTTTCCATATTTGTTAAATGTTCCTCATAGGTTTTACCGAAAATGATGATATCATCTAGATAGATCACGCACATGGTCAAATGCATATCTCCGAGGCACTCTTCCATCTCTGATATGTAGGTGGTGCATTGCAAAGCCCCATGGGTAGTCTCTCAAACTCGTAGAAACCTAGTGCACCCACTGTAAAGGTTGTCCTCTCCTTATGAGATTCATCTAATTCAATTTCATGATACCACGACTTCATATCCAGCACTGTAAAATATTTAGATCCAGCCAAACAGTCCAAGATATCTTCTATCCTGGGCAAGGCATAGGAATCCTTGATTGTCATCTTATTCAACTGCCGAAAATCAACGCACAGGCGAAGTTTTCCATCCTTCTTCACTAAAACAACATTGCTGGCCCAAGGACTACGTGATTTACGAATCACACCGCTAGTAAGTAACTGGTGAAGGTGATCTTTCACCTCACTGTACATGGAAGGGGGTATCCGACGATATCTCTGTTTAAAAGGTGTTTCGTCGATCATATTGATGCGATGCTTTACAGCTGCCTTAAATCACATCTGTTTCACTTCTGGAAAAGATGTCTCCGAATTTCTTTATAAGATCTATTCCTTTTTGTTGCTCATCTTTGGACAGTTTATCGGAAGTAATGTCCATCTGACTGAGAAGGTCATCTACTCTCTCCCTTCCAACCACATCTGAGATATCAGCCACAAACACTGGTTGGAACTCACACAAAATAGCTATAGGCGGAATACTAATTGTCCTGGCAGTCACGTTTGACACGTGAACTTCTATCAAACCGTTCCTCGTGTAGTTATAAGTCACCAGGCCTGGAGAAATATCTAAGTCTTCATTTACTGTGGACATCACTGAATTCTGAAGCAAAGCACATTTGAATGATAAGGTATCTCTTTATCAACGAAAGTTCGCAATATCACATTGCTATTGCTTTCTACAATAATATCATGTGACTCTGCGCTTTTCAAAACACCTAGACAAAAGTTTCTCTTTGCTAACTCCTTTTCTCGCAAAGTCAAACATCTGAATGTCAAATACCACGGAGTTGGCAATCGAGCTGTCTGTAGAAATCTTGCTCCATGCTCACTTTTGCATTCCTCTAGAGCACGCATTAAGTAGTTTGTCCCTAGTAACACAGGAACGCGACTACTGTAGTTTCTGTCTGGCACGACTAACATTAGACAACGTTGTCTTTCCACATTTGGCAGAATGTTACTTTCTATTTCAACTTCTATGTAGCCATTATATGGTAGCTTCTCTCCATTTGCACATTCAACATTCAAAAGGTCTGTAATGGGCTCAATCTGAGTCGTCTTCAAATTCTTGTTATAAAATGTCTGGCTAACTGTTGATACGGTCGATCCGGTATCAATCAATGAATTTACTATATTACCATTGATAACAGAAACCTCGTTAGCTTGTCCTACTTGCTCTATCGTGTCCGTTCCTTTATGCTTCTTGGGGCAACCCCTTGAAAAGCCTACTGCTTGCCCCCCAGCCATAGGCCTCGTGAAGTTTAAATCCCGTTTTGAATGGTCTAGTCGAACACGACAAGCAGAAGCAATGTGTCCGATTTGTCCGCAGCGCCAGCATATTCGGTCTCTCCTCTCATCAGTATTATTTGTCCTAAATCGATTCAGATAGTATTGTTGGTTGTTGGTCACGTGGGATGCTGAATGCTCCTTACGCATCTTCACTTCATTTGACAGCTGCTGGACAAGATCTCTCAATTCACTTAGCTCCTTGTTTTGTGGTGTGGCTGAAGTTGATGCCATATTAAGACTGGTCGTTCTCTTGGTACGTTTTAGCTCATCTTCCTGTTGCCTGTGTTCAGATTCAATACGACGAAGAGCTATTCTCAATTCGTCAAATGTCTTGAGTTAATCAAACTTATGGCCAAACACATCCTTAAGTGTCTGTTTAAGTCCTGTCCACAACATAGCCCTTAGCATTTCATTTGTCTCACTGGTCTTCACTAACTGATGTTGGACGGCTTTGTTTAACAAATCTTCCAGCCTACAACTCCATGTAGAAATATCTTCATCTTCTTTCTGGCGAGCACTGTAAAAGTCAGCTAACAAAGTCTCTCTCAAATCTACTTTGCCATACACACTGTCCAACTTTGATATCAATTCCTTAATGGATGCTGTTGGACCCAATCGCATAGCAATCCGTCCAGCTTCTCCTCTCAAGGAACGTCTGATGGCATGAGCTACCTGGTCCTGTGGATACTTGCCTTGCTGTAAGCATGTAACTTCATATCTCCATAATTCATATGATGTTTCACTCTTCTTATCTCCTGAAAATACCGATATCCTTAATTCATGTGGTAGTGTGACCGATGAAGGACCACTGACCACGGACGCCATTGCATGTGATGCTGTCAGCTTTTCCTTAATAGGATGTGCACCTATCAAAGACGTGAAGTCTGCCATCCACTTTGCGAAATCTTCAGGTGTGTCTGCCTTGGGTTTGACTTTTAAAGCCTTAAAGACCCCTACTATGTTTCATTAATCATATTATAAATCTATTTACCTTATCATATGGAATAAAGGCCAATTTACATTTTGCAAGCACAAGAATCATCAGGCACTATAATGCAAAGCCATGACCAGCACCCTTCAGAAACTCTAATGGACTGACCACTAATATGCTGTTCATGCTATGTTGCTTATACAGACAAGTAGCAAACTAACCAATCAGAAAGTTGTTTACCACTTGTCATACAATAGAACAACCCAGCATGACCAGCAATCAGGGTAGTTGCATTGCGCTGTGAACAAAACTCTTAACAGGTAATTCTGGTTCAAGGTTACCTAAATGGCTAAATATGTGTAAAATGAGAATAACAATAATTGCAACTGATGACTGTATTTCACTCAATAATAAATATTAACTACATAAAATAATAAAATACCTACTTCTGCCTAATTAAAACATGAATATAAAATTATAAAACATATGCTCCTGCTACACACACACACACACACACACACAGATATATATATATATATATATATATATATATATATATATATATATATATATATATATATATATATATATATATATATATATATATATAATTGTCTTGTATGATACGCTTGTCTGCTGATATTGCAAAGTTACCTAACAGAATATTTTAATTCTTTCCATTATTTGCATGACTAATTATGATTGCCCAGATATATCTTTTTTAGTTGGGGCATACACTGAACATCTTTCTGTTTTGTTTTTTAAATAATTGTCCATAAACCCCATCAAGCAAAGTCGCCATCCATGATTTGAGACAGATCTGTTCAGCTATTGCCTATATTAGTTTCTATGTATAAGAGTATCTGATATATATATATATATATATATATATATATATATATATATATATATATATATATATATATATATACCAGAAGCCACCGATTACGAAGAAGTAATCTACTAATTTATTCTCGTCTACCGTTTTTTGTTTATTAAGCGATGTTCCGAAAGGCATTAGACATCTATCTAACCCAGACAGTAAGTGTTACCAGGGTCGAATGAAACATAAGGTATGTTCGACAATATCAGAGTGGTAAAGAAGGTTGAGCTCAACAAGATACTGGATAAATGATACCAGATACTGCAAATAAGATACAAGATACTGCATTAATGTTACAATATACTGCATACAAGATACTGGATACTGCATACACTATATTGGATACAAGATACTGTATTCAAGTTACAATATACTGTACGCAAGATACTGGATACTGCATAGACTATACTGGATACAAGATACTGCATTCAAGTTACAATATACTGTACGCAAGATACTGGATACTGCATAGACTATACTGGATACAAGATACTGCATTCATGTTACAACATACTGTATACAAGATACTGGATACTGCATACACTATACTGGATTCAAGATACTGCATTCATACAAGATACTGCATTCATGTTACAATATACTGTATACAAGATACTGGATACTGCATACACTATACTGGATACAATATACTGCATTCATGTTACAAGATAATGTATGCAAGATACTGGATACTGCATACACTATACTGGATACAATATACTGCATTCAAGTTACAATATACTGCATATAGGATACGATACTTCCTATTTTAGCAGGCATGTACATATCGTAAATATTTAGAAGGAAACAATACACCTCAGAAGCAAAAGAAAAGGCAGATTAAAGGACAATACAACAGTATATAACATTCATAACAGACAAGACAAAAATGCATCATACAAAAAAGACAAGACAGTAGTATGCAATGCGCTAAAAAACACAAGACAACAGTATGCAACATGCAAAAATACACGACAAGAGTATATAACATGCAAAGAATACAGGACAACAGTATGTACATGCAAACACAGATTTTTAACCTCATAAACACACAGAAAGGCATATGTGTGAAAATTTAGACTAGAAACAATATGTTTTATTATTAAATTCATTCGCATAGGGAATATGTATTAAATCGGACATCATGAAATGAAGGTGCTAAAACTTATAATTAAAGCTCTAAAAAATCAATATCTAAGAAAGTAAATAGTTAAAATAAAGTTTATGGGAGCATTATTTAAACCGCATAAGCTCAGCGAAATGATAGCACTAAAGTTGAGTTCCCGCTGACCACTAAGGGGGAGTGTTTATGCACAAATTTAATATTGCATACACAGAAGAAGAACCATTAGATCTCTCGGAGATGAAAATTAAGAGTTATCTCCCTTACTCTATCTTAGTTCGGCCGGTTTATTATGTTATGTGTCGATATTACAGTACTTACGTTGTTTGTTGTTCTAGTTCACAATCAATTTTTAATTTGGAGATACAATAGTAACTGAAGTGTGTGACTTGAACCGTTGGCGAAATTTTTGGTAAATACACTTTGTGTGTAGTGAATGAATTAGTGTGTGTGTGTGTGTGTGTGTGTGTGTGTGTGTGTGTGCAGTAGAAATTAGATTTCTCAAAGTACTATGATGATTATAAATTGGTTTTGAATTTTCGATGTTGAACGAAAGACAAGGCTTTATGACGGATCTTAACAAGTAATATGAGTGATACACTCTCTCTCTCTCTCTCTCTCTCTCTCTCACACACACACACACACACACGTTAAATCAGCAAGATATCAGTAATAAGTTCATCTTTTATTACTTGATGCGCTTTCGCTTTCAAAGTATTTTTGAAAACAATAAATACTTTTGACGTCATTATAATGTCAGCTATATCAATTTTTTTTTATATGGCGAGATATAAGCGACATCTTCACGTCTATACATAATACTTGGGTTTACAATGAACATATTTTGTACAGTTAATGAACCATTATCTAAACCTATAAAACTACACGAGGAGATAAATTTGGAAATAATAGCATAACACAGCATAGCAAAGCAATTCGTTCAGAAGTAATGACATCTCTAGCTGAGACCTCTGTGAAAGTGAGATAAGTTTACTGAAGAAAAAATTCAAATACCACTACAGGAAATAGAACCGCGGAAATATATGAAATAAGACAATCGTAAATTGAGACTAAGCGAAAAACTTACACAAGTGAGGATGAAGAAGAAAAGGACCAACCCTTGGTTAGAAATAAAACATGATGGAATCAGCCTAAAAGTACAAAGTCTAAGATGTTATTTAAACCTTACAAGAATATGACGAAAAAAATAATCACGAAGCAAAACATTAATTTGTCAATAAAAATAACAGACTAGGATTTAAGTTGTTGTTACAAGACAATGAAAAATCATTAAAACCCAAAAGTGGAGCTGTTATAAAAATGCACATCCATTTTGACAGACACAAAATGTACCAAATTCTGAAAGATGGTGAATTCTATCAGGAACGCAGGGAAAGGAAGCCGATATGAACTCGCGAAGATCACTAAACCAAATAATTGAAAAAGTTGCAAATAACCTATATACATAAGAAAATGATTATGTAACAAATTTTCAACACTTTACAAGTTACTTTTACTGCCGTCTTATGTTACGTGTTTAGGCTCTAATAAACAGTAACACAAGAAAGAGTGAAAACAACAAGGTTTGAAAAATTTAACAAATGATTAATTTCCCTGGATAAACTATGTAAAGAACAAAAATAAGAAGAAGTTACGGTTTTAAAGGCAAAGTACCTGACGATAAAAGACTCTGAGAAGCTCATGTGTTCCTTAAAATTTTAATTAGGATAGGCCGAATCATCCAAGAGTGATATAGAACCCTTCGATATGAATGGTTCATAATTCTCCATAAAAAAAATCAGACTGGGGTTTATTAGACCCAACAAATGTATTGCTTTCAATACATGACCGTGACCTTGACTTCTTAGAAATAAGAGCATTTGGAATAGGTCTGTCTTGATTTAGATGCCTATTTTTCAATTTGTAGCAATCAGAAATAACGTGTATTTGTTCTTTCTTGCAATAGATAAGCGTAGGAAGAGACAATGATATTGGATCAAGCTTATCGAAGCTTGAGTTTTAGAAGAGCTTGTATTAGGTTAAAAGACTTTTCTGCCAGAAGACAGTTGAATAGAAGTCTTACTTACAAAAGGAATTTTATGAGTTAAAGAATACTCATCAGCAGCACGAGCAGCATTTTCCAAGGTTTCAATCTGATGCTCATCAAGATAAGTCTTAATGTCACCATGGAAACGGTTCTTAAACTCTTCAACCAATATGAGGTGTCTGAGACTTTCATAATCTTGTTCAACTGTCTTGGCTAAGAACCATTTATCAAATAACTGCTCTTTTCTCTAGCAAATTTGACATGAGTTTGTCCAGCATTATTTCTATAGTTTCTGAAGTTTTACCGATAAGCTTCAGGGATTAACTCATAACCTCTTAAGATGCATTCCTTAACCTTATCATAGTTACCCCTTGGTGAACTGATAGTGAATTGTAAATATCACTAGCTTTACCAGTGAGTACACATTGTAATAACTGAGTCTAATGCTTCCTTGGCCATTTCAAATTTTCAGCAACGTTTTCAAAATGAGTAAAGTATGTGTCTACTTCTTTTTCTCTGAAAGGGGGCACTAACCTAATATTATTCGCAAGAACAAAACTTAAATTTGGATTGAAGTATGAATGTGATTTTCACTTGCCAGTTCTATTTATTTCATTCTACATTGATATACAATGATTATTATACATACACCTCAACCAATAATAATTATCATGTTTTTGGAGATATTTGTTCCGACGGCATCTCTGTTCAAAGTATAAATTCTAATTGTACATGCCAAGGTTATGAGGTCTCTCCCACGGACTCGGGAATAACTAATAAATCTGTCTTCATTCCTATAACGACTGAGAAAAATTTATACTGTACATCCTTTGGTCTGAAAAAGAAAGGTTTGCAACTTATCAATATCAATATAAGACACATCTTACCAAAGATCGATGAACTAAGACTAACGATACAAAATGAACCCAACCTTGCAGTAATTGGACTATGCGAAATGTTTCTAGATTGTAATGTACCTGACGGTGCTATCTCTATTGGCAACTTTTCTTTGGAAAGACGAGATCGACCACAAGGCATAGGAGGGGGGATAGTCATGTACGTTTCAAATAGCTTAAGATACAAGAGAAGAACAGATTTTGAAAATTCTACTATCGAATCAATATGGATCGAGTTAAGTTTCCTCAATAGTACATCACTCTATATCTGCTCAGCATACCGACCCCCAAACTCCCTTTCCTCATGGACTGACCAATTTGAACACGAGTTAGAGGCTGCTTTATCTTCCAACAATGAAGTAATTATCATGGGAGACTTTAATATTGACCTCATCTCTGATACTAACACTAAATGGCTACATATGATACAACTGCACGACCTTACACAGGTAATATATGCTCCAACAAGAGTAACAGCCTGTACTTCTACTCTGATCGACCACATCTATACTACCCATCCAACCAATCTCTACGAGATAAACGTACCATGTTTCCCTATTAGTGATCACTATCCTATATGTGCAACTCGTAAGCAACAGAGCGCAAAGAAAAACAACTTACACTCCTACATGCAGTACAGATGTTTCAAAAACTTTTCTGAAAATGAATTTCTCTCCGAACTATCACAAGACATTAACGCAATATATTTCCCTAACATAGACCCAGACTATGACTTGTCTAACTGGAATCACTGTTTCCTTACTATCCTAAATAAACCTGCCCCCATACGCATCAAGAGAATTAAACGATCAAAACAACCAGAATGGTATACTAATGAAATCGCAGAGGCACAACGCAAACGAAACTACTTCCATAAACATAAAGACTTCACAAACTATGGTTTATGGCGAAACAAAGTCAAATCAATCATTGTAAAACACAAACGCTCCTTTTTCAAAGAAGCCATCACATCAAAGTCCGATAACAGATCCATCTGGAATCACTTACGAAATCTAACTTCAACGAAACCTGCGCCTCTAGCTCCATGTGAAATTATAGTCGATGGCACTAAATATACTGAAGAGCTCGATATTGCAAACCAGCTGAACCATTTTTTTACTAATATCTCCCAAACGCTTGGCAGGTCTAAGAATACAGAGCCTAATGTAGACAAACTTACTAAATTCGTGAATGAAAGGGTACCCGATCATGTTAGTTTCAACATTCCCTTAATAACAATAAATGACACTTTTGATATTATAAATAAACTTGACACAAACAAATCAGCTGGTCTAGATGGAATTCACCCCAAAACTCTGAAAATGTCGGCTTTATCAATCTCAGGGTCGTTAAAAAAAATAATTAACTGTAGTATCACTTTCAATAAATTCCCGGAGTCATTGAAGTTAGGAAAGGTATTCGCAATTTATAAAGGAAATGAAAAGAATGACCCATCCAACTATCGACCCATATCTGTTCTATCCGTACTTTCAAAAATTATGGAAAAACATGTCAGCAAGGATATTTTCAGATATCTTGACAAGTACCAACATAGATCACAATCAGGTTTTCGAAAGAATCATTCATGTCAGACTGCAATGACAAAACTTATAGACCAATGGCTACTAGCAGTAGAATCAGGTGAACTTACTGGTGCAATCTTCATTGATTTTAAAAAAGCATTCGATTTGGTTGACCATTCGGTGCTCATTAAAAACCTTTCAGCCTACAAGTTTTCTCCAAACTCAGTTGCTTGGTTCACGTCGTATCTCACATACAGACACCAGGCTGTTTGCACGGGTAAACATATATCCGAACCAAGTCATATCTTAAGTGGTGTTCCTCAAGGATCTATATTAGGGCCTCTTCTTTTTCTACTATTTATCAATGACTTAGCCTTGTATCCAGCGCACGCTAACACAGATCTTTTCGCTGACGATTCGACATTGCATTTATCTGATAAATCTCTAGACTCCATTAAAAATAAACTTCAAACCGACCTCAACAATATATCAGTTTGGTGTCATCAAAACAAAATGCATATTAACATCTCTAAAATGAAATGTATGACAATTGGAACAAGGCAGCGTCTATCTACTAACATGGATTTACTTCTAACTCAAAATGGCTTAGACGTATATATTGTCAAAAATCAAAAACTTCTTGGTATCTGCATTGATCAACACCTCAGCTGGAATGCGCATGTCGATCAGTTATGTGCAATGGTAGTCAAAAGAATAACTCTATTAAAATTGCTTTCAAAATTTCTACCTCCACAATCACTTGAAATTTATTTTTCGGGTTATATACTACCACTGATAGATTACGGCTGTACCATATGGGGAAACACATCAAATTATAATCTGTCCAGAATTGACAGACTCCAGAAAAGGGCAGCCCGAATAATACTGAAACTTCCTGTTATGACTCCCTCAAATGTTTTGTTTTCACGTCTGAAATGGCTACCTATACAAAAACGTATTCTTTATTTTAAAGGAATCATGATATACAAGTCTTTAAACGGTCTTTCTCCAGATTATATCTCTAACATAACTGAACTAAGATCATCAAATACTGAGAGTAATCTCCGATCGACGACAAACAACGATCTTCAGATTCCTTGGTCGAAAACCAATCATTACAAAAGCTCATTTTCTGTATCAGCACCTACTGTATGGAATTCCTTACCAATGAGGATACGTAATTCAAGATCCCTTGCTTCTTTTAAATTATCATTAAAGAAATTCTTTCTAGACCAGCTGGAATGATATATTAAAAGCTCTGAATAGAAACCTTTTAAATTATATCCATAATTGATATATATTTGTGTTTCCCAGTATAGTCACACATAGTCATTCATGTCAAATATGTACGAATGAGTGTGCGACGATGCATGGTTATATGCATGAACTTCTATTTTTATTATTTTATTGCAAAAACTGAGGATCACATGGCAGATGGGTCAGCCATGACCAAATGTGTTATCCTCGTTAAAGATAGTTTATTATTATTATTATTATTATTATTATACCCTCTCGTTCTTCGTTATCTATTTTTTTTCTTGTAACTGAATTTGAATCTGTTTATCTTGTAACTGCATTTGTCTTTCTTTCTCTTTTTCTTCTGCTTGTAAATGCATTTGTTTCTATTTCTCTCTTTCTGTCTCTCTCTCTCTCTCCTTTTTCTCGTATTGTAACTGTATTTGTTCTTTTTGTGATAACATTTGTTCTTTTTCTTTCTCTAGTTTTACTTGTTCTTTCTCTTTTTCCAATTGCAGCCGCAACTGCATTTGTTTTTCTTCTTTATCTTTCTCAAGTTCCAGCTTCCTCAGCATCAATTCCATCTTGCATTCTGATTCTAATTCCTTAACTTTTGTGTCAGTCTGATAGACTTACTGATCGAAACCAAAGCACTTTTATCCAAAACATTCTTTTCTACCAAATGTGAACCAAAATATTTCTTATTTCCTGTTTCGTTACGGAAGCCGTTACATCAGAAAGATCTTATTTTCTGGCAAGTTGAGTCAAATCATCTTTTTTGAAGATATCTAATTGTTCCTGGGTAGGATTTAAAAGAAAGATTTCCACTTTTGATGACATTTTAGAAAAAGCTTGCCGATTTCACTAAAGATTTCAAAATCTAGGGCAATTCAGATTTCAAAAAACAACGTTTTCTGAAATGTTCAAGAATTATGTATGAGCAATCAAAATATTTCCTGAGAAACGAATTAATCTTTTAGAATCCCAAATGTCTGAAGACAAATTAACATATAACTCGAAAACGGTCTGCAACAAAAGGAAACGACTTGACATCCATTGTTTTAAGCACAGACCTCTCTCTCTCTCTCTCTCTCTCTCTCTCTCTCAGCATCACTATTAAAACTAAATAATGCGCAATTTCGAAAATGTCTGAATTGCGAAAGAGGGTCACGTGATCATCTTTACATAAAAAAATCACGTAGCCCCAGTATGACCTGGATAACAACCAATCATTTTACTCCAAGAATAAAATAAAAAAAGTTTAATTTACTACAAACTATTTACAAGCCTAGGGTCATGTGTCCAATACAACATGGATCTGACCTTTATTATTTCCACAATAAAGATACATTAAAAAAAAGAACTTGTTCACATGACTGTAACTAATTATGAATGATGGTCGGGAACTTTGTCAGCTTTAAGTTTACAAATGAACAGTCAAGGTCAAACTATTTTCTGAAAATAATTCCAAATCGCGTCAACAAAATTACATTATAAGAGGATGTAGAATAAAAATAAATTTTTTAAGCTGACAAACAAACTAAAATTAAAATAAATATGAATTAAATCAGATATACGTAACAGCGACAAAAGTAAAACCATTACAGAAGTTCAACAGTAAATATGTAATTTAGTCTGGTCTGAAAAAGTTAAATTTCGATCGATTGTAGGAGGACATAACAGCTGCACACAAAGATCATGTTATTTTATTAAAACTACTTTGCAAAGAAGTTCTTGGTTTCGTACTGGAATATATTGACTTTCTCAACCAATTTCCAGACATCGTGGATCAACACTCGCTATTTTTGATATGGCAAACTTATGTGCTAATATTCCGCATCAAATTTGATTAGAAGCAGTTAAATGTCGGCTAAGCAAGAAAAGTAAAAGCATATATTCAATATTCATAATATTGTGAATTAAGGTCGGGAACTAGGTCAGCTTCTCTCGAATTAATAAATGAGTCCCTAAAGCTAATATTGGACCGCAGTGCATTTTAATTTAATGAAAATCAATACATAAGAAAAAATGGCATGGCTATAGGCACCAAGGTGACAAACTTATGCTGTTCTAATCTTGGGTAACTCGTATGATTTATTATGGGATAACAAGAAAATAATTTTTGAATTATTTAAGTAAGAACTAGAACACATTTGTAGAAGAAGTTTTCATAATATAACAACAACAAAAAAAAAAAAAAAAAAAAAAAAACAACCAACATATATCTATAGAATAATTCTTTCATAATTTAATAACTTGCATCCAGCTAAATAAAGGTCACAAAATAAAGTGTGGAATAAATATTCCTTTCCGGGACATAATCGTCAAATCACCTTGAATTCGTATTTCTACTAACATTTTAGTACACCGTGTGATACACAAAACTATCTCATCTTGTGTGTGTGTGTGTGTGTGTGTGTGCTGGATTTTTAATGTAGCTTTAACAATTTTTCAGTCATATCGCCTCGATATCTGCAATGCGGCAGTTTATAGCGATGTTTATCACTGGGGCATTATGCCGCAGACATGTAGCATGATGTACCATTCAGTCACATTATCCTGACACCAAGCCAACCAGTCCTTACACTAAACTCTTAATACTGAGCGCTTAGTACCATTTTTATAAGTCTTTGGTATGACGCGGCCGAGGTTAGAACCTCCCGCGGTCACCTCAGCTTAAAATCATATTCTTTTACTCTTGATTCAAGAGTGATAACAATTGTAAAGGACAAACCACACACAAGAAGAGGGACTCGCAGAATTACAGCAATACATTTGCTTTGTTGTTGTTGTTGGCTATACGATGGGCTATACGTGGCGGCCAGTATTAATGGTGGAGGAAGAACCCGAGAAAACCCCGGAAAGAACCACCGACCCACGAGAAGCTACTGGCAAGCTTTCCCACATACCCACATTGGCTGAATCCGAGACTCGAACCCAGAGGTGAGATGACAGTGATCCGTAACGGAGAGCGCTTTAGACCACTCGGCCACTCGGGTCCCCTCAATACATTTGCAGATAAAGTTAAACAGAACATGGATTGCAACTCTAAAACCTTTTGCATAGATCAGGCGAGAAATAAACTCCGGAAAAGAATGAAAATAAATAGACAGCAAATATTAACAGATGATCTCAGATTATTACATGTTAATAAATATCTACGTAACTTCCTTCCCTTATATAAATTATTTACTGATAGGTGCATATTTAATGAAAAATAAGAATCTATATTTCATACGTAGTCTACAACCGAACAATAATGGCTTTAACTAATTGTTAGAGATTCAATACAAATTAAAACGGAATGCTTTGTTCACGGTATCAATACACTAATATATTTTCATAACTTGATAACTGGAAACCTATATTGATTTTTTAAAAATTTGAATAGAACAGTTTATACACTGTATCAATAAATTGACACTTTCAGAATTGTCACAACCCCGCTGCTGTATTATAAATAACACTGATCCACTAGGGTAATATAATTAATACTGCAGAAGGTGTACATTAAATTTTAATGACTCACGAGCCCCCAGTCAGCAGTTCCGACTCTCTAAATACATATAACAAGTCAAGGTTGAATAAATAACAATTTTATCAAATATACGAATGCAAGAATTTCATGGACATAAATCTTCAGCTCATTATATCATAATACAATAATGGCCGGGTTGACCAAACACCCTTTACTCTTTACTTCGTCATATAGAAATTACTGTCCTATTGTGAGAGAGTCTCAGTTCAGTGAGTTTTCATAAGTACTCATCTAATTTCTCTTCTTTCCTCCTTCTTTCCTCTTCCTCCTTCTATACACTCTGTCTCTTGTGTCCACACTGGAAGTCTCCACGGCTTCCTTCTTATTCTCTTGATGTCGTCACTTCGTACACCCTGTAATATCTCAGCACCGACTCTCACGGCACCCTGTGAGCTTCCTTTGAGAGGCTTGTTTACCCAGTTCAATATACTTCTTTTTACGAGTTATGTCTCGGAGTGGCTTTTAGCTAAATATTCCCTCCTCAACATAAAGGAGACCAGAAACCAATGGAAATATAGAATAATAATAAAGTACTATAGCAGAAAACCTTATTCTGAAGTATCATCTGCGACCGTAATGCCAATATTAAAATATTGGCCTATCTTCTAAAAGCTGAATTTCCGTGATCTCGTATGCAAAATTTCCGCGCCTATTCGGTTACTTTCGGGATATGACGTCATAGTAGCGACTCCCGGAGCCCAAGTGGGAGTCGCCAGAGTAAAAGACAATACCGTTTTGCGTTGCTTACGGGTGTAATAGAACATTAAGAAAAGCCTGTGGACAACATTTTTTTCTTTTCCGAAAGATAAAGGCATAATGAAAGAATGGATACATTATTACAAACGAGTCGATTTCAAAGCAACACCATACCGCACTATGTGCTCGTTACATTTCTCAAAGGACTGTTACGAGAGGGATTCTGAAAAAATGGCAGCTCAAGGATACGCAAATGCTAGGCCTAGACTAAAAGCTGGCGCTGTTCCAGACATAACGTTGAATATTTTAAATCCTGGGAAAAGTGTTAAACGTGCGAGTTACGAAAATAGGCAGAAGGCCGAGTAAGTGACCACAAAATGCAACAATCAATTCACAGATCTTTTATCTACACCAGCAGTGCTAAAAATAAATCTGATAGCCTGACACCCTGGGCCCCTCTGGATTTAGTTCCGGCCCATCCTGTATTCAAAGTGAGGTGCCCGTCAGGCTTGTCGAAACAAATTGTTTGCCTGAGGAAACTTGGATCGCGCTGGTGAAATGAGTAAATGTATTTTGAAGATGTTGACATACATGCCTTAACACGGCACAATCTAAATCAAATCACTACTGTCCAAGGTGAAATTTAGATTTGATTTTAATCAAATGGAGGCTTTGCCAAAAATAATATTCTAAACCTGTCGTGTTTCGAGAAAACACAATTTTCAGTAATCTTATAAAAATTACAAATTTAAAAAAAATCATTGTATACATGTAGTATGTATAAACGGTAATCTGTAATGATTGGAACTGACATAAAACTATTCCTTGGGCAGTTTAAATAGCAGCGATTAAAAGAAAAGAGGTCAAAGTTTCATATTGAATGGCTGACAATAGAAACTGGGGGTGGGGGAGACACTATTGACCCAACCCCCAACCCCTTGCCCCAATGTGCGAGCGCCCATGGGACGTGCCTTTTCTCCATGTGATACGCCTTATTATTCCCCAAGGACAAGCCCATTTTGCCTATTCTGGTCAGCTCTGGCTAAATTGCAAAATAGCTAAAGTTTTAATTTAAGTACGCAAACAATAAAGCCGGTGTGACTAATGAACAGACTCCTTGTCCTTGCATTGATCTTGTGAAAAGGACTGCCCTTTGGACATACTTCAAAGAAACCATGTTCAACAGTGTGTGTATGTGTAAGCACCAGCAATTGATTGCCGAAAATAAACGATGCTTATTTTGTTGTTACTTACGATGCCATGGACTTCAGGTTTAAGTCTTAATACATGTAACAGTGTTTGCTGAACAAAATATTTATTCAGAATTAGTTCTTTCGGGCCACATATACTGCATGGTATATTTCGTTTTATTCCTTGTAATTTAATCATGGTAATTAAACTTTACATATACGGTAGAGAAATGTCAGGTGTTAACTGGCCGAGTTTCTTCGGCGGAAATGGAGATGCGATTTTGTTTGCAGAGAAAATTTCACACTGGTCATTCATTTAAGCTAATTGGTGACAATTTTATTCTTTTAATTTTTTGTATATTATAGTACTGTTGTAGTTGTTTAAAAACATCTGAAATTTACTTGAATAATGTTTAATTTTCACGTTCTAGTTACTGAAGAAGAAAAAAAGAAAAAAACTGTTGTGTGATATTAATTATTTCGTCCAGTGCCGGATTTAGACGTGTGTGCGTGTGATTTGAATTTTTAAGGTAGCTTTAACAATTTTTCAGTCATATCGCTACGATGTCTGGAGGGTGTAGACTGTGGATTGCATACGTTATATCTATTTATAAATGGTTTGGGGTTGGTTTTTTTTCTTCTGACAAATGAAAATTGACAGACATAATGTAATAATCGGGACTTCGCTGCGAAAAATTTAGAGATATTACGAGATCGGGATGTAGATGAGGAAATACCCCCAAAATCGGGAAGTTTTTCTCCCGGCTTGAGAGTTGACAGGTATGAACTCCTCCGGGCTTGTGGAATTTCAGTCAGGGCTTGAGTTTATTTAAGTCACCAGCCCGGGGCCTGTGCCTAATAAATTTCTTTAAGCACTGACCAGTACAGTACATAAACTATTATGTCAGACTGCAGATTCAAGTTTTGAATGTGCAACCCAAATGTGGTCTCCTTCCATCTGCCTCGCTCGCCAATGTTTATGTTTTTATTCTATGACTTGCTAGTATTGCGTCACGGTACCACGTGATCTGTCGTCTCATCAAAACTCGGAAAAACTCGGCAATTTACGGAATCGTGGTATATTCCATGCAATAAAATCACTACCCGCTTACGATATTTAATTTATAAGCATGACAGTCGGATTAAAATCTGTAGAGAATTACATACGTAAAAGGAAAATTTTGATTTCTAGTCGCCTTTAGCTTCCTGCTTTACTAGACAATACGTCTCTCTCCCCCGAGAATTAGCAGCTCGCTAACGGGTCTAATCTTATCTTATTTGATTATAGTGGTGCTCGTCCAACTAGGGACATGTACCACTAGTTAATGATGCCACCGACCTCTTTTTAATTACTCCTGGGGGATGGAATTAGAGCCACACACCCCAGGCTTTACTGTACTCACAGAATACTTATTAATTGAGTCGTCAGATCGAGGTACTATTGAGTGCCTGTCGATCTGCGTGTAAGGCCAGAATGAATGGGATTGGACCCAACACACACTCATTTTTCAGTTGCTATGATATGCGAACGGGGGGGGGGGGGGGGCGGGGCGGATGGTCTCATCCTACGGTCGCATTGCTGCTTGTTAGGCGTGCACTGCACGTATGGTATTGGTGTCTGTGCGTGGCAAAGGAGGCCAGGCTGCGGTTCAGGAGGCAGCCATTAGCAGGTCGTTAGTGCTTTAGACATCCGGGTATCCATGGTCTAAATTCCGTCTTAATTTTGAATTAAAAAAAACTATGTGCTGTTGTTGTTAAAGAGTTGGTTAGAGTAGGGTTATTAGAGTAAAGGTTGACAGCTATGGTTTTGAGAGTTGCCACTTGATGTGTGCCCTGCTGGTATTGGATTTTTGGTCCACTTTTTGCTGACAAGAGCGCAGTGGTTATTGTTAATTGGTTGTTTGGGGTCATGATTCCTGATTCTATTTAGTTTGCTGCCTTGTGCTGCCGGACCTGATAGTCTTTGGGTTTTTAGACTACCTTATATGTACTAATTTGGGATCCTACTGCCTAGTTCGAGTTTGTTTGCAGCCTTGTGCTGCCGGACCTGATAGTCTTTGGGTTTTTTGACTACCTTGATTAATCTAGTCTTGGGTCCTATCTTGTGATGTGGACGGCCCTGATGGTTTGGGCTTTAGACCACCTTATACGTATTAATTTGGGGTGTTGTAGGTATAACGTATTTTAATGGTGCTGTCATCTAGGTGGTGGTGTTAGTTGTTTGGTATATTACGTTTGTTGTTAGTTGGACGTTGTTAAAGAGTGTTATGATAGGAGGAGAAGGAGATGGGTTGTTTGGCTGGTTCCCTATCTTTAAGATATTTTCATGGCCTCCTAATCTGGGTATCACTTATTTAATTATTCTGACTCCTTATTATGTTGTTTATGATACTTGTTTTAGGCTTTTGAATTTTCCTATATTTATATATATTAAAATGAGTTTTTTAAAATTATACTTGTAGTTTATATATTAATAATTTTTTTTGTTTTGTATTTTTGTATTTTTAATTTTATTTTATATTATATATTATTTTTTTTATAAAAAGATTTTAATATATGTTTTTATTGTGTCCTATTTGAGGTAAATTGGTCGGTCAGACGTATGTTTATCCCAGATGGTTATCCTTGTCGATTTATCGAATCTTCTAAGAGGATTCAAGGACATCTAATCTGGTTGGTCACTATTGAGTTTTCCCTATTTTACTATTTATTGATATGTTGATGGTTAGCTATTATATTTTCTTTTATCTAAACCTGTTTTATGGAAGTAGGATATTATATTTTTATAGGTATTGTTCAGATTAGGGTTGGATTTGTTTAGGATTTCTGAGTATGTGTCTGGGGATCCTATATTTTGTTGTTCTATTTTGAATATCTCCCTATCTTTTTTATATTTGTTACATACCTTGAATGTGTGTGGCAGGTCTTCCGGGACCCGGCAGGGATAGCTGCTAGGATTTTTTGGGAAGGGTCCTATGTGTTTTCCGTAGCTGCTGGCCAGCTTAGTTTGATCTGACAAGATTCTATTGATTTTGATTTGGTCTTTGCATTTGAGTAAAGGTGGTTTCCTATTTCTGCTTACTTCTTTTATGATGGTATATAGTTTCCTACCTTTTTTATTGTCATTCCAGTTTTCCTGCCATTTTTTATTTATTAATGCTGTGATCAGGCTATAGATTTCACTTACACTGTAATCTAGTGGTGCGTAATTGGTTTCATTCAATTTTTTTTGGCTGTTAGATCAGCTAGGTCGTTCACTGGTATGCTGATGTGTGGCGGAGTCCACATGAATTCTATGTGTTGTTGGTTGTTACTTAATTTTTTTAATGTGAGGTTGATTTGACTTAGGTAGTTTTCTCTGTGTTTGGTATTGTTGTTGAGTATCGATGAGTCACTTATGATGACTGTTCTGGGAGTATTATTTTCTTCCACCCATTTGAGTGATTCTTTTATGGCCCATAATTCTGCAGTGAATATTGAGCAGTGGTCTGGTAGTCTATGTCCTACTTTAATATTTAGTTCTGGAATGACAAATGCAGCTGCTGTTTTTGGTGGCTCTGATATTTTGATCCATCCGTGTAAATTGTGAGGTGGTTTGGATATTTCGAATGGATTTCTTCTAGTGTTATTGTGTGCAGTTGGTGTTCTTGTTCGTTTTTGTTGCCATATTTGGTGATTGAGATGTTAATGTTATGTTCTTTTTTGGTCCAAGGTTCGGCATCGAGGAATTCGTTCGTTTCTGATTGTATGATTCTTATAGAAAGTTGTTCTGTAAGCTCATGCACTATTTTTCCGGTAGGGATCAGGTGTTTTAGTTTGGCGCTAAATGGTTTATTGCACTTGTTTATCGCTATTCGTGTGGGGTTTCTACCAGAGTGAGTTGTTAGTCTGGTTGCATAGCTCAGAATTAGTTCTTGCCTTCTGAGATGGAGTGGGAATTCTCCGGTTAGTATTTGAAATTCTGCTAGGGATGTTGATGGGAGTGCACCAGTCATTGTAATGAGGGCTTTTCTTTGTATAGTGTCTAGTTTTTTAAGGTGTTGCTTGGGTGCTGAATTGTATATTTGACAGCAATAGTCAAGTTTGGATCTAATTAGTGCCCTGTATAGTGCTAATAATGTTTCCTGGTTGGATCCTCAGTTAGAAACTTTTAGATTTTTGAGGAGGTTAAGATCCTCATTTACTACTTCGTTTGTATGATGTCCCCAATTGAGATATTCGTCATAGTACATACCCAGGGATCGTGTGTTTTTGACATACTTTATTTCATGGTTTTGTATAGTAAATTTAGGATACTATCGTTCTAATTTACGGTTGGGGGTGAAGATTACTGCTACTGTTTTCTCATGAGATATTTTAAATCCCCATTTATCAGCCCATCTCGTTATGTTGTTAAGACTATTCTGTATTTCATTAATTATTTTGTGGTTGGAGGGGTTTCCTTTTCTCCATAGTCCACTGTCGTCCGCAATTTGCGAGATTTCAATTAGGTTGGATGCCAGGTTTCTGTCGAGATCATTTTTCATAAGATTAAACAGAGTGAGACTGAGGACACTTCCTTGTGGAGTTCCGTTTTCCAAGGGGTGCTAACTTGAAATAAGTGTCACCAACACTGGTTACTATTTTGCGGTCTTTTAAGAAGTTTTCAATGAAGTTGAACATACGGCCTGTTATGGCGTAGTGTTTTAATTTGGCTAGTAAGCCTTTCGTCCATACCAGATCGAATGCATTTTCTAGGTCAATACATACCGCTATGAGGTTCCTATCTGATTTCCTTTTTGAGTTGAATGCCATTTTAATTGCCGTTTCTAATCGTAGTAGCTGATCCGTAGTGGATCTTTTGTTTCTGAAGCCGCATTGGTTTTCAGATATCAGTTTATTTTTTCTAGGTGATGTTTCAGTCGGTTGGTGATTATAGTTTCCATAATTTTGCATGTATTATTAGTTAGGCGGATTCTTTGATATTATTACGTAGATTCCTAACGGGTCTGTGCGCGTTTACGACTAAGAATGAAGCATTTTCCCGCCTATAGTATTGGCTCCTCCCAGTGGAAGATCTAACTTCTCTCATCCCTAATTGGTCGACACGCCTCCTGTTTGATGTTCTTTCCGCCTGGGTCCAGGTTTCTTCACACCATCTTGACGCGCTACGGGGTATGAGGTCCGAATATGCCATTCGGCAGAAGCTACGCTTGCACAAGGATTAAATACCTTTGAAGCTAATTTAGAGATTCAAAATTATGTAACTCCTAGTAATACGTTCGGCCAACTTGCTCTGATTCTGCAAAATTCTGCCTTCGGTTCGTTACAAGAATGTACAGTACAGGGCCCATGTCGGGTGCATTTGTGTCCAACTCTTTTCCTTCGCTTTAAGCAGCCAAGGACTGAATGATGATTAATGATTTCGTCCGTCTTACAAATGTGTACTTTACTCTAAGTGCTATATAAAGATTAAAAGAAATTGCTTATATCTCACCCTATAGACAAAGAAGTAGTTTACATAGCAGTGACGTCAAGATGGTTGTTCAGAAAAATACTTTGAAAGTGTAATGTATATACCTGAGAAGCATTCATGTCGATGATGCAAAAGCGCTTGCAAAAAATAACCTACATCGTACAGACATCATCTTGAAATAAAAAGAAAATTCTATATTTGAACCGGCATATATGTTTAGAACAGACTGTGTCAAACGATTGAAAATGGAATCATTTTATTAGTGATATATTTATGTTCCCTCATGCTTATTTACCGCCACTGACCAGTCCTTTGGTCTAAGTGGTTAGATCGTCCGCCACAGACAAGGGAGGTCTTGGGTTCGAACCCCAGCCGAGTCACAGCAAAGACTTAAAAACATGATACTAGCAGCTGAATCGCTAGGCGCTCGGCATTAAGAGGTTAGTGTTAGGACCGGTAGGCCTGGTGTCAGGATAATGTGACTGGGTGGGATGCTACTTGTTCACAATTTATGAAACAATTCTGAATACAACTTAAAAGAATGTTAACAATTAACTCATGTAAAAAATAATTTGAAAGTACAAGAATGACAAAGAGATGACTACTGCTGTAGTCGAATTGTCGCAACATGATTCGTCACTGAGACCATTGCCGTTGGTTTGTACTGAAGCTTGTGCTGCCAGATTTTAACACTAAGGCCTTGTACATCACTGTAAAACACTAAAACACTATCTTTCTTTCTTTCTTTCCATGTATCTATTGGGTTTTTGCACCTGGATCTATCTATCTTTCTTTCTTTCCATATATCTATTGGGTTTTTGCACCTGGATCTATCTATCTATTATCTTTCTTTCTTTCTTTCCATGTATCTATTGGGTTTTTGCACCTGGATCTATCTATCTATCTATCTATCTATCTATCTATCTTTCTTTCTTTCTTTCTTTCCATGTATCTATTGGGTTTTTGCACCTGGATCTATCTATCTATCTATCTTTCTTTCCTTCCATGTATCTATTGGGTTTTTGCACCTGGATCTATCTATCTATGTATTATCTTTCTTTCTTTCTATGTATCTATTGGGTTTTTGCACGTGGATCTATCTATCTATTTATCTATCTATCTATCTTTCTTTCTTTCTTTCCATGTATCTATTGGGTTTTTGTACCTGGATACAAAACAGTAGAAAATAACCATCCGGGACATAAAATAGATCAATGAATCATTATTAAGTGTCAACAAATACTAAGGTCCTAATAGGTTACTTGATTTATATATTTATAAGTTCTAAATAATTTATGAACATTAACAATAAAGCAAATATCTTTAATAAATTAATCTTCATTGACTGAAGAATTTAACCACTTCATTTATGAAGGTATCGATTCTTAATTATAGACAGAACTGATAATACCGGGGTATGTTTATTTCAAAATATTTAATAAAAAAGCACATATTCAATAAATGATCTCCCAGAATGTTGAATTAACAGAAATCATTCGTCGATGTATTTGATTTTAAAATGTTTCTTTCGTCATGCAACTAACGGGAAATGATATATTGTTCACCTTCAAAATAAATTACCGTATAAGCGGTAATTTTGTACTTCTAAAAGGTTTCTTCTTCTTTTTTTTTTGTCGGATTGTAAAGGCTGATAATTTATTATTTATGTAAGCATATGAGTAAAATGTTTGACTTGAGACATGTCCTTGAATAAAATACAAAAATGTAAATAATTGCCATTATACGTCCTTAAAATCATACCATAATAAAGTATAAAAATTAACCTGTGCTACGGTATTCCTCAATTATATATGCGCAGTGTATCAACGAAAGAAGCAGTAAACGTACAGTAATCTATACAGAATGAAGCAGGTGTAAGGAGAGGTCTTCACGGGTTAATAAAGGTTAGCATAGCATGTTAGTTCATAGTTTCGAATTAGGAAATACATGTTTCGGATAGACTTTCATGCACAATTTCGGCAATATAAACTGTGGTGTTCCACAGGATGTGTGCAGCGGTAAATACAGACTGAGACGATAAACCACTGACTAACGAAGAGAGATAGATGGAAAAGTCCATGAAACTTGTAGAAATATGCAGTAACCACAGAGATCGTAGTTCATATAGATTTTCTTTGGACAATGCAGTCATTTACAACGAGTACGATATTTGGTTAATATTTTTTTAAAAAAGAACGGTAACGAATGAATACGAAAAGTAAAGAAAAATAAATTCAAGGACGTGTAGTATGAATAAGATGAAGACATAAATTATTTACGTCTACTTTAGTTTGTGTTTTATTTTGCAATAAACAATTTTCGCAGATTTAATTAAAAATGTTACAATGATGCATATACATGTTTTTGGCAATTGCTTCGAGATGTAGGGCCTTAAGAAAAACCAGCTTGCAATTAATCATGTCAGCCTGAATCAATAAAAGACATTGCTATTATTGTTATTATTATTATTATTATTAGTATTATTATTATTATATTCAGGTTGAAGAAAATGAACAGTCACATGGTAGTTGTTCGAATTGGAATCCTAGGTGAGTACATTCGGAGTGATCTATTCTAACTAGTCATAGGTTGCGTACTTCGTTCCACATACATGTGGAAAGTGGAACGACTATACTTGGCTAGCGAAGATGAATCGGAATATAATGTGCCTGATTTACAAATGAAGATAGATTACATTCTAGTTCATTGTTCCAATGAATAACCGTTGGGTGTTAATGTCATTTACAGATACTTGAAAATGCCTATTTCGTTTGAATAACACAACATAATAATACAGATTTATTATGAAGAGTGTGCCAACAAGAAGAAACCAACACTAGACCATAACGATTTAAAGAACTACACCCAGTTTCTAATCTCCCATTCATATAAAAAATCATAGAAAAGTTTGTTCTATCCCAGCTTGTATCTCATCTAAACTCAAACAGTCTTTTTAGCAATGTACAATCTGCATATCACCCTTGCCACAGTACTGAAACTACTCTTCTAAAAGTAGTTAATGACATTCTCTCTGCGTTGGATAGCGGAAATATTACAGTCCTCACCCTCCTTGATTTGTCTACAGCATTTGACACACTAGACCATGATATATTACTTCACCGTCTCCAGCATGTATTTGGGATTCATGATACAGCCTTAATTTGGTTCAAGTCCTACTTGGTCAACAGGACACAAATTGTATCTGCAAATGGAATACACTCCAGCCCAGTTGATCTATGTTGTGGTGTTCCACATGGGTGTGTTCTTGGACCTGTTCTTTTCATTCTGTACACTTAGTCGCTCTCAAGTGTCATAAATCATTATCCAGTGTCTCACCAATTGTACGCTGATGACACCCAAATATACAAATCTAGCCACCCAACTGAAGTTGATGCTACCATCCAAGGTGTAGAGAGGTGCATTTCTGATTTGAAATCATGGATGACATGTAACAAGCTTCAGGTGAATGATGATAAAACTGAGGCCATTCTGATCACAACACAAAGACTTTCTCATTCACATCTTTTACCTCAAACAATAAATATCAGCAACGCCAACATTAAATTCACGCAATCAGTACGAAACCTAGGTGTTACTCTGGACAGTACTCTCACATTGCACCAACATGTCATGAACATATGCAAGGCTGCATATCTTGAGCTGAGATGCATCAGCTCAATTCGCAAAAACCTTTCTGTTGATGCCACTGACACACTTGTGTGTTCATTAGTACTTTCAAGACTGGACTATTGTAACTCAATTCTGTCTGGTTCATCTCAATATCTACTCCAGAAACGTCAAAAAGTTCAAAATAGAGCTGATCAGATCATACTTAGAGTACCACGATCAGAGCACATCTACCCGCTGATCTGTACCCTACACTGGTTATCCATTCGATCCAGAATCAAACACAAAATTTGTTCTCTTTGTTACGTTTCAATATCGGACTCTAGTCCAACATACCTATCCGACCTCACCCATGTGGACACACCAGCAAGATACTTATGCTCGTCTTCTGACAATCGTATACTCATTATTCCCACTATGAAAACAAAGTCGTATGGACATCGTTCGTTTGCATACCAGGGCCCAGCAACGTTGAATGAATTGCCCACTGAACTTAGACACAAAGACACAGTGATCCCATTCAATAGTGCTCTCAAAACTCACTTATTTCGACTGCAAGAACAAACTTAAAGACCTAATAATGTTTCCTTTCTGAAATATTCTCAGCATGTTTTTTTAATGTTTTTCTAATTTCATGGTGTTTGTTTTTGTAATAGTATTATTATGTTTCTTTTATCTTATAGGTGTTGTCTAATGTTGTAAAGCGCTTAGAGCTTCTAAAGATTAGGCGCTATACAAAGTCCTCATTATTATTATTATTATTATTATTATAAAATAAATAGAGGAATCAAAGGTAATTATTAAATGGACAAATGGTACGAATACCCTGCACCACCTCCACCCCCTATTGGATGTCTGCACGAATTATTTGTGATGGTGGAAAAATGTGAAAACCAAAGGTGAAATTTATATAAAACAACTGATATTTTTAAAAATCCGGGATTGGGGAGGGGCAACTGTCCCCCCCCTCCCTGCCCTGCTGACGCCCGTGCACACATACATAAATTTAGATATGAATCGGATTTAGTACTACAGTTATTATTCAGCGCACATTATAATGTAACATAACCATGATAAAATGTATTATTATTATTATTATTATTATTATTATTATTATTATTTGTTCAATTCTGAATTGAATGATGATTAAAAAAAATCTCTCTTATAAGTGAAGATGGATACTAAACTTTTGTATTTGTTTGCAGGTTTTCTGACTTTATCGAGGGCACAGTCAGGTTGGTATTCAATAAAACCTTTGCAATGAAGCCGAATTCTATCCATACTGTACTGACGCAATGACATTTATATTGTTTAAAGAAAACATTGAAATTAAATTGAAAAATCTGAATGTATTGTAACAATTCTTGCAATATCATACTCTCATTTTCTAGTGCTGCGGGGGCCCCGAGTGGCCGAGTGGTCTAAAGCGCTCTTCGTTACGGATCACTGCCATCTCACCTCTGTCTGCGGCGGTTCGAGTCTAAGATTCAGCCAATGTGGGCATGTGAGAAAGCTTGCCAGTAGCTTCTCGTGGGTCGGTGGTTCTTTCCGGGGTTTTCCGGGTTCTTCCTCCACCATTAATACTGGCCGCCATGTATAGCCCATCGTGCTGAAAAATGGCGTTAAACCCCACAACAACAACAACAACAATCTAGTGCTGCGTTGTGAAACTTTGATTGTTGAACAACATGAAATCGATATGAACTATTGCCAAACTGAGACTAATATGTTTTAAGCAAATTACAAGTTGACATGCAGAGGGCACACTGTCTACCTACCTACCTATTTTCACCTGTCCTCAATTTTCGTACGTTAATTTTCTTATAGAAGGAGACATTCGTCTGACTGATGCACGGATACCTACCAGGGGAAAAATTGAGATTTTCCACAGTGGTTCTTGGGGAAGAGTTTGCGATGATAATTTTGATGATTCATCAGCAACTGTCGCCTGCAGGCAGCTTTTTGGGGAAGGGTAATGTTGATGTTTTTAAAGCATCATATTATGTATATCTATATCATGTGTATTTTTTCATGATAGTAGTTTGCAACGGTAATTTAGTTAATTACATTTTAAATACAAATATTGTCGATGATATTAGGTTTGCACTTTAAAGAAGCTGTTAGTTATGTAATAGTAGTTCCCAGAATTCATTCATAAGTTCCAATATTGATATGTACTGTAATTTACGAAAATATCACGTGATGTGAATGGATATTATGTCTTTTATAAATGACAAGCTGACCTAGTTCTTTATTGGTTAGTGTTAAAGCAGCAGATCATGTTTACGATTTAATATTATTTTAGAATGCATTTGCGACACTATCTGTTGCCTTTTAGTAATCTATATATGAGATTTATTACGTGTAATAGGGCATTCCTCGTTTTATTACCAGTCGTTGAAGGGTTATATTGAGAAGATTCATTCATTTAATTGAATTATCATTAACTGGAATTACAGTGCTCAAACATTCATTGAAAGACATTTGGATACATATTTGCTGTCACGGAATTAATGCGAAGGGAATTCATTTAAAGACATTTGGCATTATATCATAGTGATTCTTTTGTAGTGTTGGTACATCAGTACAAATTAGGACATCGTTCGGAATACCATTAGAACTCGTTCAGACTGCTTGCCACATTTGGAAGTGAAAGAACATCTAGGACTTGATAGAGCTGTTTAGGATTTCATACTGGTTGTTATTTTTACTTTTTCACATTGTATTTTAAAGAAATAAACCTGATATTTGAATTTTACAAAACTTGTTTATTTTTGGTCTTTCTTGTTATTTAAGATAAATAGAGTCCTAACAATGGATATTGAAAGTGCAAATAACAACATGGTCATTTAACACATGGTCATTTGAATTTCTAAACATTTCAAAAGTGTTTCATATTACAGATAACGTGGGTAAAAATAGTACAATATGATATTGACATTGTGGATTTTCATTCAGAGCAGTAACTATGGTGTAGTGGGGGTTATCGTGCCGGAATTTCGTTCAGGAGGGTGCGGAATCGAATCTTATCGAGGCCAGGGTGGGTCGGCTGCCGTGGTGTGTCCCAGGACAAGATACTTTACTCATATCGCCTCAATATTATATAACCTTTCTTGTTTTGATATATTTTTAAAGTCCGATCTAGGACTCTATCCGTCAATCAATCAATCAATCAATCAACCAAGTCGTACTTGACTTGCTCTGTAATTCATAACTTGAGTGAGATATTTTACAGAACACATATCGTGGTCTTCATGCATTTTTAGTTATTAGAAGGTCTATAAGCTTTTTTCGATCTAGGACTCTATCCGTCAATCAATCAATCAATCAATCAATCAATCAATTAATCAAGCCGTACTTGACTTGCTCTGTAATTCATAACTTGAGTGAGATATTTTACAGAACACGTATCGTGGTCTTCATGCATTTATAGTTATCAGAAGGTCTATAAGCTTTTTTTTATCTAGGACTCTATCCGTCAATCAATCAATCAATCAATCAATCAATCAATCAATCAATCAATTAATCAAGCCGTACTTGACTTGCTCTGTAATTCATAACTTGAGTGAGATATTTTACAGAACACGTATCGTGGTCTTCATGCATTTATAGTTATCAGAAGGTCTATAAGCTTTTTTGATCTAGGACTCTATCCGCCAATCAATCAATCAATCAATCAATCAATCAATCAATCAATCAGTCAGTCAGTCAGTCAATCAATCAATCAATCAACCAAGCCGTACTTGACTTGCTCTGTAATTCATAACTTGAGTGATATATTTTACAGAACACGTATCGTGGTCTTCATCCATTTATAGTTATCAGAAGGTCTATAAGCGTGTTTCGATCTAGGACTCTATCCGTCAATCAATCAATCAATCAGTCAGTCTGTACTTGAAGAGCTCTATAATTCTTAACTTGAGTGCATCATTGTTTTGAACACGTATCGTGGTCTTCATGCATTCATAGTTATAGCTCTATAGCCTTGTTTAGATTACTATAAGACCGGTATTGAGTGTCCGACATCTGTGATTTGTAATAGCACAAAGGTAGCGAGATTCGTAATAGCACCAAGGTAGTGTGATTTGTAATAGCACAAAGGTAGTGTGATTAGTAATAGTACAAAGGTAGTGTGATTTGTAATAGCACAAATGTAGTGTGATTCGTAATAGCACAGAGGTATTGTGATTAGTAATAGCACAAAGGTATTGTGATTCGTAATAGCACAAAGGTATTGTGATTCGTAATAGCACAAAGGCAGTGTGATTCGTAATAGCACAAAGGTAGTGTGATTCGTAATAGCACAAAGGTAGTGCTCCTATCTTGATACTGTGCCTGAGCCATACGATTTAAAAAAGCGAAAAGGTAATGTTTCATTCTTGATATAGTATCTTAGCTGTATGATTTTAACAGAATAAAGGTAGTGTTCCAACTATGAACGAGTGTCCTATCTGTATGATTTGCAACAGCACAAATGTAATGTTCCAATCTTGAAACAGTATCCGTTTTGTATGATTTGTAACAGCACAAATGTAATGTTCCAATCTTGAAACAGCATCCGTTTTGTATGATTTGGAACAGCACAAATGTAATGTTCCAATCTTGAAAGAGTATCCTTTTTGTATAATTTTTAACAACACAAATGACGCAAATATAATTTTCCGATCTTGATACAGTGCCCTAACTGTATGATTTGGAATGGCAAAAGGTAATGTTCCTATGTGTCCTATGTGTATGATTTCAATAACACAAATGTAGTGTTCGAACATTGAACGAGTGTCCTATCTGTATGATTTGTAAAAGCACACATATAATATTTCAATCTTGAAACAGTATCCGTTTTGTATGATTTGTAACAGCACAAATGTGGTGTTCAGATCTTGATACAGTGCCCTAGCTGTATGATTTGGAATGGAAAAAGGTAATGTTCCAATCTTGAGAGAGTTTCCTATGTGTATGATTTGTAACATCAAGAAAGAAGTGTTCCAATCTTGCTTCAGTCCTAGCTGTATCATTTGTAACAGCACAAAGGTAGTGCTTTAGTCTTGACATAGTATCCTAACTGTATAATTTGCAATAGCATTAAGGTAGTATTTCAAAACTTGATATACCACTTGACGATAAATATATTTGTTATTATGAAGCCAACTGCTTTCTTTACCTTCACAACAGAGTTACCGGTCAAGCCATCCAGGCATATGACTCCGAATATTACAATTATCTTTACTACGACATCGCAACGATCTGGCTTGATGAGGCAAGGTGCATCGGCAATGAGGCCCGGCTGATGGATTGCTCTCACTTGCCTTGGGGCGAGCATAATTGCGATAATACAGAAGATGTTGGTGTAAATTGCTTTGGTAAGTCTAACCTGTACCGCTTAGTTCCTTTATTTCTTTCAGCAATTCATTTGTGTTAAGGATGGTGATAATCTCGTTTTTTCATCATCATTACATTTAAACTTTTCCAACTATTTGTAATGTAGTTGAACAAACCCATTCACTGAAGTGCTGTAACCAGCTAGTTGACAAAAGAAACAGGAACTGCTGAAACCGGTCGGTTGATAAAAAAACAACAACAGGAAATCCTGCAATCAGCTGGTTCATAAAAGAACGCAACTGTATTGAAACAAAACATCAAACCGTTAATACCGGTATCATATTTTATCTTATTTCTAGTTTGATCGGGTGGATTAGGTCAGTTTTTCACATTGTTCAAGAACCAAACACTGCTTTGAATCTTTGGAAGTATCTCTGATTGAGAACTGATTATCTTATCAAAAGTCATTATAGGTTCTCACAAGAGACATCGTATATTTTTCCATGGGCCTTGGGTACAACAATGTATTACATTTTAATGACCGTTTTTAGCAAAAATTCAATTCAATATAAAGATCCATCAGTAATTCAGAATGTGCATTGTTTGCAATATTTAGTCCTGGACCACTCAACCAACTAAATCCGGTTTAAGCTAACTGGTCATTTTTTGCCATTTAAACCCGTCTTCGGCGACACATGCATCTCTTAGAGTGCAATTGCGATATACCTGATAGGTCCTAGTGAGTTCTTACCTTTAAACAATGGAACAACATACAACTGAAAAAGACGAATTAAATCTAAACAATTACCTTGTTTCCATTCTAACTGGCATGGTACAAAATTATGATACAGCAAGACATTGGTTTATACAAAAACGTGTTGATAGTCAAATCACGAACACAACTATTAGTGTTAACAATATTCCAGCAGAACTACTAAAGAGGAATGATTTAACATAATTCATTAAAAAGATAGAAGCTGTGAAAACATTATAAACATGGTTGAAAACAAGATGAGATGTATGAAAGTAGCTACGATGGATCTTTTAAGAATGCGAGTGATACGACTAAAGGATACAATATTTGCCGAAGTTACAACAAAACTGAATACAGAAATTGAAGAATGTAAATAAGATACGAAAGATTATACTGAGTGACAAAATAATAAAAGCAAGGGAGAAATAGCACGATAAATTGTGTTTGAAGAAACCATGTGATTCAGGACGGAATGAAAGGAGAAAAGTTGCTTATCTGAGAAAGCAAAAGACAAAATCTTTTAATGAGATCTGAATACCCATTCTATGACAAGATACTACCGATAGCACAATGGACTGTATTTACATTGTGAATCAAATAGTACGTGTCTTCGTACATCGATATTTAAACATTTTTTATTTTTTATGCTGTACATTTATTCATTGTTAGAACTCTTCCTAAATTTCTTTGTGATTAAATAGTAATTATTTCTACAAGCTCAGTCTTGTTTGAGCATACATCGGTATTATTTCCTTTTTCACATTCTCTTCTTTCTTGTCCTTTAACAGGAGCAGATATCTTTAATTGGGTCACTGTCAAAATCATCTTTTAAAACGTTCAGGAACTTGTTTTGTTCTTTTGCGTGCAATCAGACACGTTGTCCGTCACATAATGAGTATAGTAATAGAACCTGACTTTATACTCCCATGTCACAGTATTAGTTTTCAGTCTCAACGTAGAGGGACACCGAAACAGTATCAGTCACCAACAGTCGCCTTCTGTCATATTAATGGATACGGCTTTTTGGCAGCAATGGCTGTAAAGAGCCCTATCAGCTGCGTTAGGCAGTATGTCCAGTGCTGCGATGTAGCACCCTGTGAACTGATGCAATATGAAGAAACGTCAGACCTGCGCTTTTATGAAATACAATCAATCCATCACAAGCGTCACGGCCTGCTCTGATTACTTCATGAAATGTATGAAAAGATTGTAAATTCCATTTAATTTGTCGAGAAGTCTTTTTCAATTTATTGCAATACATTTCACGTATTAGCAACTTGGAGAACTCTGAAACTGTTAAACACACCGTAAATTGGGTTGGTTAATTTGGTGAAGGCCTTAAAAAATCGTAAAGCGAATTTATCCCAAACTCCTATTCAAAATCTGGCCGAGCCATACCAAAGACTTACACAATTGGTACTAGCAGCTGCCTCGTCTGGCGCTCAGCATTAAAAGGATAGTGTTAGGACTGGTCGGCCTAGTGTCAGGATATTGTATTGTGACTATATATATGTTTGCAGCATGATGTTCCAGTCCAAGACATCACTATATACTGCATCACTGCCGCACTGCAGACATCGCAGCGATATGACTGAAAAATTGTTAAAGCTCCGTTAAAAATCCAAATCACACACACACACACACACACACACACACACACACACACACATCCTTCGAACCCATCTATTTTGTTTATCAGTTGCCCATTTAGCGCTTTATTCGTGCATTTTAAGCTCATGGTCGATTCATATAGATTGTTCGTATTTAGGTACGTAGTAAATGACCATGTCCATTCATAATCACCATAATTCTTCATCTTAAAAATATTTTCTGACACGCTATGTGACGTTGAATAGTTAAGTGATGAGCGAATGTTTTTAATGACGGGATAGCTGTTTCATTGTACATTCAGAAATCTCACATTGTCGATTTATTAGCCTTTACTTACTCCCGCCTTAATATTGTTTCAGTGTCTATGTACATGTTTTATTTTTGCCACCTTTTCTAAAGATTGTCCCATGACTCTTAATCTGTATACAAACCTAACTTCTCTTTTCAGCTATTTTTTCTTTTCGCTCTTTCATGAACCTGTCAACTATTAAATCCTTTCCAAATGATAAATATCTCTCGTCGTTATTCGGTATGATTTTACCTTTGGATCTAGGTCATTTTTCACAGGCGTCCTGATAAACATATGACCCGATAAATGATCAATGTATTTTGAACATTAAAAATGAAAACTGCATTCGTTATTCCCTTTGTCTCTATAATTACCTGTGAGCAAAACGTTTGTGAGAACAAACGTTGTTATTATGTATCTTTTAAGCGTACTCTTCGTCTTTCACGCTGAGCTACTAGATTCGACCTTTTGGAACAATGCCGACTCTAAGTATATCTTTCGTTATATTTGATCAAATCCACGACATTTTAAATATAGCTCATCATGCCGAATGAATATACTCTTGTAAAGTCGACCTCTTAGAAAGAGGGGTGGTTAATTGGATTTGGCTGGCGTTATCTACAGGATGACCTTCCTCGATATTATAGCCCGGCGGGAGTGAAAGAAGAATTGAATTTCAACAGAGAACTGAGCGAGAATAATGAGAAGAAGTAATGCAATACGAGCCCCCTTTTGACAAGAAAATAACAACTTTATTCACAAAAATTACTAACGGGAATTCCAATTCAAGTTAGATTATATCAACATAATTTAACTGGTGTATCCAATTTGGCTTTATTTCATCATCATAATAACGAGAGGTGAAAAGAGCGCAATGTCCCCGACCGATGTGCATCACCTTCCTGTCTGGACCGTATATCGACGTCTCCTAGTTCATCCTTCCTAAGCTCAATGCTTTGTCCCATCATGGACTTCCTGGTCCTTTTATTCTGACCTTGTCCTTCTTTCCCTCAGACTTCTGTCTTCAGACTGTCCCGTCTTTCTCTCAGAAAGCTGTTATTTAAAGGAAAATTTACCCCACAATTCTGTATACCTCAGTCTCTAGAGGTACATACGATTCACTGATGTTACTCGGAGCATATTGGCTCCACACACTGGGTAAATTCTGACTTAGTACGGTAGGACATTGACCTCGCTTCCAGTGGCAGGTCTTAAATTACCACGTGAGCGTCTATAGAATATTACCGTATTCTTTTAGATTACATGTTCGATTACTATTGCATGAAATTCACAAATTGTAACTCACAGCAATCCCTAACGTACAAGATTATTCAAACATTAGAAAATCACATATACTTAGGTAATTATCGTTAACTCATGATAGTCTGTAACGTCCTAAAACAAACAAATGAAGTTATTTTCATATAACCCTATGAAATCCTACACATATGAACATTTGGATCGCATGCAATCAATTCTACCAATACACTAAGAACTGTATAATTAAAAACCTAAATTGCATAACAATTCAAGTATCAACACTTTTCATGAAATTGAATAAAACAAACTGCCTAATATCTAGCATCAATACTTTTACATGAAATTGAAAAAACTAAATTGCACACAACTCTAGCATCAACACATCTCGATGAAACTGAATAAACGATACATAATATGGAAATCTAGTCATAGTAAACACATTTGCTTAAAACAAACAATCAAATAATAGAATATTACGTGAAACTAAAATTGCGTACCTTATTGCTGTTCTCTTTCAGAACTTCCTTATTGCTGTTCTCGTTTAGAGCTTTTGCATCCTACCATTAAAACCTGTCTTTCTTTTTACAAGACTACCACCTGGTCTCTTTCATATTTCACGAGGAAAGCACTATTCTCTTTAGGCTTTCCACGGAGACAAGACTTTCCTCTTTTAGGAGATTTCAGACTAAAGAATTTCGACTAAAGTCATCACTTTAAAGTCTGATTGCTCTAAAGTCTAAAGTGTACGCCTTAATTATTCTGCCCAATCGTAGGCAGCGGTCCCTATTTTTTCCCAAAGAAAAATTTCTTTCATCAGGTTTAGACAGCTCGGAATCTGTGAATGACAGTGCGTAACAATTTCCCTTTGAAATAATGATAAGTGGACATCGGTTCCTACCAAGCGGTCAGGGTGGGTAGCTCAAATGTTTACTTTCTAAGGACAGTGTTAAGATAACCCAGTCAATTTCACTGAATTGGAATGCTGCCCCTTTGAAGTTTACACTGACATGGGGGAAATAAACGAAGAAAGGTCGAAGTGACCCTTAACAAAGACTTTTCTGGCTTAAATAGGATAAAAGTTTAGTGCTCCATGCATTCAACTTTAAAGTTCATTGCAATTAAAAATTCGACATTTCACAACTCTGTCATGCATTTTTCGGTCTTAATACTTCGTACTCTTGTTATTTTATTTTATGGAACTCACTTTTAATCTTTGAACCATGGCAGTTTTTGAAAAAGGCAAAGCTTAGTGGGCGTTTGCTTGGTCCTGCTGATTATTTGACATCCCCAGCAATCAAAGGAACATAAGGTAATCGCAACACCAAATGTCACAGCCAGTTACTGGTATATGCAGCCTGATGTCGCATTCACTTGATCTTTTAACCCACAGTGTCCATCTGACGTTCTGCCTTACCCTCCAACCATCTGGTCCGAATACTTTGCATAATTAATATTACCAGATGGCTAACCTATTAATATGGTCAGTGCTTCCTAATGGACACACACACACACACACACACTCATGCAGGTAAAACCAAAAATGAAACAAAATAAATACAATATAATTTCATGCCATTGTTTATTTTGTGTGAATGTTTTCGAAAGTTGTCTCCAATAACTTGCCGAGTCCAAAAATGTATATAAAAGAGTTATTTAAAAAATACCAGTCGTTTCGTACCGGAATATGGTATGTAACAACACAATTTTAACAGATCCGGCATTGAAATATGACTATTAGCCAGGGACATTTGTCATCAGATAAAATTTTGTTATATCAAAATAGAAGTTACAACCAAATGTTATCGCATATTGGATACAATAATTTAAGCTTCAACACTGACTGGCTGGCTTAAACCGGATGAAATTGGTTGAGTGGTTTGAGAACACATCTAAATTAATGAAAGCAGTAACCAAACAGATGCAATTTTTCTATGCTGGGATGAGTCATTGCTAAGGTCAACTGGTTCCTTAGTCCTCTGTAACAGAATATACTATGTTAGCCCAGGTAGATCTATTACAATTGTATATGCATAAAATTTAAAAATCTCCCTTTTCCAGGAGTTGTATTTCCGACCACAAACTCCACTCTGTCGCTTGAGGGATTGAAATTTCGGGCAGTTTTCAATGACATTAATGGATACGGCATTCTGGCTGCTATGACTGCGAAAAGCATTGTCAGCTGTGTGAAGCAGTGTGTCCAGTGCTGCGATGTAGCACCGTGTGAACTGGTGCGGTATGAAGAAACGTCAAAGATTTGCGCTTTTATGAAATACAGTCAATCCATCACAAGCGTCACGGCCTGCTCTGATTACTCCATGAAATGTATGAAAAGATTGTAAATTCCAATTAGTTTCTGGAGACGTTTTTATTTCAACCTTTTTTAATCAACAAACAGTATAACTTTACAAACAGCAGTTAAAACAACTGAAGTGATAAAGTTATGATTGTTTAAAAAAGTCGCTATATTTATGAAATGTTGCATATTAACCATAAACTATTAGAGAATTATTAAATATCTTACACATTATTCAAGGTTATAAACATAGTTTGTCCAGTTATCAGATAAATTTCATGATGTAGAGTAAATTATAAAGAAAACATATATATATATATATATAATATATATATATATATATATATATATATATATATATGTGTGTGTGTGTGTGTTTGTAAGAAAAATCTTAATTTAGTTTGTTTTGCAACAAATTTCGCATAGTTTGCACAATTTATCATTTAGTTTATAGAGCACTTTGCACCAAATTTGTGATTTAGACTATATGACATAAATGAAAAAAAAATCGTTCAATTTGTTCTAGATATCAGTCGAATTTTTTAATTCATAGATGTTACCTTGTTTTAAATAAAGATTGAGAATGTGAAATTTTTCAAACCCGAATTTTCTTTAGATATTACGCTATCTTCATATTATGCTTTTAGCGAACTTGTTGATCGAGTTTTGTTTAGAAAAAGTCTTTCTGATGCTTTACATCATCCATGCCAACAATATTCTTATAAATTTAAAATATCATGAAAGCTATAAAAATCTTTAAAAGTCCAAATGTACGCGAAATTTGAACATAGGTTTATTCAGTGCTTCAAAAATAAGGCATGACTACATTAGAAGATTCTTTATACATTTAATACGATATTACATCATTACTTCATAACGTCATATACAACAGAATATTCAGATGTTACCGTATATAATATTTTATAAGTGTAGTCTGGCTGCAAATAGCATTTACCCTAATCTGCTATCGAAAATGTGCCGGCAGATTAGGGTCTATATTGTTTATGACATTGTTTACTACTAGTTTGACTCGACTTATAAGCTAGCATATACGGTATAATAAAAAAGAAATCTTTACAATTTGATATCATTGATACAAATTGCTATAGATTTTATTCAATATTGCATTAGTTGTTACAGATATCTTACTCAATAATCAAATTCAGATATGTAAATGTTTTGCAAGGTATTTGATGTATTATGAATTTGTAAGTCTTACTTCCTATGGGAAAACTGATGGTTTAACTTGTAAGTCTTACTTCGTATGGGAAAACCGATGGTTTCTAATGATTTGCTTTTGAGAAAATGTTATGCAGATTAGAGAGGCATGGGTTTTTATTAGTAATCATTCTCTGGAAAATTGGCTTGAAAATACTTTGTTAGTTTTAAACCATTTTCCAGGACTCGTGTGATATTTATGTTCCCGTAAATTTTGTGTGCATTTTACTTGGTTGATTGTTTCGTTTAATGCGATGCTATGTTTTAAGAATATAAAATTTGGATAAACTATGTTGTTTCATTTGAATCTCAAAGGCTGAAAACTTATGTATTAAATGCATCTAGATTAGAAGTCGTCATCTGTATGACATGTATAATCAGGTTTGGTTATGAAAACAAACACCTATCATCGGGCATTTTGGGTACCATAATTTGTCAATAAGATGGAATATTTACATCAGGTAAGAAAGCTCGTGGCAAGGAGAATAATTGGTTCCCGATTCCTATTCCTTTGCAATCATTATTTCTGTAGTAAACTTTTATTTGTTAACAATTTTAAATTTATTCTGATAAACAATTATTTAAATCGTCGAATGTAGATAATACTTTTATTCAAAATCTTGAGTTTAAAACATTCTTAGATGGTTTGTCCGACGATTCTCTTTCAGTCAATAAAAGAGGGAATCCCATAAATGTTCTCTTCAATGTATTCAATGCCTTCGTCATTTAATTAAATTTGCATGCGGATTACTAAGTATTTTGAATTTATTTATCAGCTGTGGACCCCAGAAGTCATATTGGTTTGAGTCCTTAGGGTGTAATTAATTGAAAATGAGCAAAGATGTTCCAAATAGTGCCCATCGCGTAACATAAAGAACTACTGTATTTTCAAACGTTTGTGACGTAAAATTTAATTCGGAAAGAGATGTTAAAATACGAAAAACAAAATGAACTTACGTGCCGATTTTGAAGTGAGATTTCATTGTGTGCATGCAAAAGTTTCCAAAATGGATTCTTTATTGTTTTGCTAAATTTACGAAAATTATGTGTGTATAAGTTCTTATAGAATGGTTTACCTAGACAGTTTCCTATAAATAACTTCGATATAAATAAGTTTATAGTTTGTATAACCACATCATTATATAGGTAAAATATGTAATGTTGATATTTTTTTAAAAGAAAAACGCTTTCTTGTAAATAAGCACGTAGTAAACGGAATATAAAAATTGACATTGTTCATTGAAAGCTTTGCTTGTTATAGGAAGAAACACTTTAAAGACGTTACTGGTAAGGATATTCCTTGTATTATAATCCACCAAGAAAGAAGATGCATTGGGTATTATTCATAGTCTGCAGATACAGAAGCGTATCCATTTACCAAGGTATGGTCATCAAAATTTTAGTTAATCCAGGCAACCACTTCCGCAGTTTATATATATTTCATAGCCCATTTCATGCAGACTTCGGCGAACTTCGTAATTTACTCGGAATTTTGAGCACGTGGCGGGTGGTCAGCTGACCGTAATAGGTGGTGGGCAAAATATGGCTAACGCTTCAGCATCAGCATCAACTTCTGTAACTACTTCAACATCGTTTATCGAGTTGAAAAATGCATATTCAACAGCGATGCTGCCGCAGATATTGACGAAATTTAATATTGGAACCATCCTGTCTTATTTTCTGGAAACCAGGGCGAATTTCAAACCCATACGAGAGAGTAGCTTTGAGCTGTTTACTTCTGGACATGTACATGTGAATAAGGAAACGGTGTCTAAGTAAACAAATGTAATCCTGGCAATCAAAGAGCAAGTTGTTCAAACTATTTCTGTGCATCCGAAACGTCACTATAATAAAATGCGTTTCAAATGAGTTTATCAGATTTGTTTTTGAAAGACTGTCGATAATTTACAAATTTCAGTCATTTAATTAATTTTGTTTCTGAAATATTTCTAAACAACAATGGACGCCATTTTGTTATGTACATGTGCCCACCAGCGTTGGATTGGCTGGAGTATAAAGTAACTCGGGAGGTTATTCGGATAATTACGGAGCAACTTGGTTAAATTCGGTATGAAATGGGCTATTGAGACTATATCAGTCGAAAGAAAAATAATATCACCACAGCGGTTTGCTACTTTATCGCCATAGTGGCCATATCACTTTTGGAACTATTTTATTTTCTGTTTAGGAAGTATATCTGCCCAGCACAGCGGCACCTGTATCACATTACAGCAGTATATATACTACGTTATAGTAGTATGTATTGCAAACAAATCATGTACACTCGCGAAGTAAGCGCTTTACATTGCGGTTGTTTAAATTTGTTTCTGAATGAAGCAAAGCAGATGTTTCGTGGACTGCCACATACCAGCTGCTTTGGCACATTTCGCGTTAACTTTTTTGATACAATGTTTCGGATTTAGGCTAGCTATACAACAGACGCAAGAAATGGTCCCTACAAATAACATATAAGTGATTAGAACTATACTGTCCTTTATAGCTGGTGATAAGAATGGCAAAACAATATACTTACAGTTTTACATCCTTAATTTCCTCAGAATGAACATTCTTAGTTCCGCAAATCCGAAATACATTAGCCATGTCATAGTTCTCAATCTTGATTACACATTTCGAAAGTGTTCTGTAATTTCGATGTTAAGTGCAATTACATCCTCCTTATTGCACTCAAAATGAAATAAGCATTAAATTCTATAGCGTCTTTTTGATAATTGCAATTGCAAGACTTCATATTTTTCTCACATTATGATTTAAAACATTCAATGACAGAAACATAAACACATTTGCAGATGTCAACAAGCTTCTTCCTCGCTTCTTCAATCTGATGTATTTGATGTGGATTTGTCACATTTAAATCCAGTCCATAATCACGAAATTTCGTATAATTTCGTATAATCGAAAAAATACTAAATATATTCATTCCAGATCAAATGGAAATGTTGTTGCAATGCGCATTCATTCACAATACGACTCCAAATTTCAATGAGCACTTGTGTGTTTAGTTTGGAATACGGCATACATTCAGTTACTTTGTTTCTCGTAGTGTATTTTGTTAATATAATTAAGCATTACGTAGAATAAAAAAACAAGCATATAATAAAAGGGTTACTGCATTTGTATGGGAAAATATGAATTCATTTTGTCGGATGGATATACTGCACTCCCAAGGTCGTGCAGTATTTCCATTCGAGAAACGCGTTCATATTTTCCCATACAAATGCAGTAACATAAATCGTACATGACTTGTCCAGCTTAAATATAGATCTTCACACCTAATATATCCGTACTGCACACCCAGACAGGATTAATTTTGCAACTTAAAATATTCAATGCTAGTCCACTTATAAAATAACGGGAATTATTTAATGCTATACATTTTAAATTTTAAAAAAATAATTACGCTCGTAATGTTAAGAAATGCAGACATATTGAATGAAAATAGCCGCTTTCCACAGTGGATAGTGGGAGAGTACCGTAAGTAGTGGCGTGCAGTTTATGTGGATTTCACGGTATCTATGCCAGTATATTATTTGATGTAAACAACATTATTATGGACAAAATGGTTGACAATGACTTCACAGATGAAGCTGGTTTGCAAAGTGACATCACACATGTGTATGTCTGTATGTCTGTGTGTGTGTGTGTGTGTGTGTGTGTGTGTGTGTTAGAGAGAGAGAGAGAGAGAGAGTAAGTTTCCGCTGAAATCTTATATTAAAATATCCAGCGTAAGAATGACTGAGGTAGTCATGTCAAGATTCAAGGCATGGTAGGAAATGCCCCATATTGTAATCATGTCAAGATTCAAGACATGGTAGGAAATGCCCCATATTGTAATCATGTCAAGATTCAAGGCATGGTAGGAAATGCCCCATATTGTAATCATGTCAAGATTCAAGGCATGGTAGGAAATGCCCCATATTGTAATCATGTCAAGATTCAAGGCATGGTAGGAAATGCCCCATATTGTAATCATGTCAAGATTCAAGGCATGGTAGGAAATGCCCCATATTGTAATCATGTCAAGATTCAAGACATGGTAGGAAATGCCCCATATTGTAATCATGTCAAGATTCAAGGCATGGTAGGAAATGCCCCATATTGTAATCATGTCAAGATTCAAGGCATGGTAGGAAATGCCCCATATTGTAATCATGTCAAGATTCAAGGCATGGTAGGAAATGCCCCATATTGTAATCATGTCAAGATTCAAGGCATGGTAGGAAATGCCCCATATTGTAATCATGTCAAGATTCAAGGCATGGTAGGAAATGCCCCATATTGTAGTCATGTCAAGATTCAAGGCATGGTAGGAAATGCCCCATATTGTAATCATGTCAAGATTCAAGGCATGGTAGGAAATGCCCCATATTGTAATCATGTCAAGATTCAAGGCATGGTAGGAAATGTCCCATATTGTAATCATGTCAAGATTCAAGACATGGTAGGAAATGCCCCATATTGTAATCATGTCAAGATTCAAGGCATGGTAGGAAATGCCCCATATTGTAATCATGTCAAGATTCAAGGCATGGTAGAAATGCCCCATATTGTAGAATACTTAACCCCGTGTTGAATTCTTAAGAGATATTGTGAATCATCTAAAATACCAAACTTATCTAAATCCATTTCAGCTTTAGATTTTGAAAAATATGGTCTGCGGAATTATATTTGTTCTTGAGCATGTTTGAGTGACGGGATTTTTAGTTTGTCTATTAATATTAGTGAGCATTCGATTCGTTTAGTAAATCTGAGGATAAAACTGACAAATATTTGCAACATAAAGATGGACGTATCACAAAATGCAGCAGCTATTTTCATCGCAAATATAGAAGAATTATATCTTGTAATACTGCATTCTAAGATACGAGAAGGTGTTATGTGCGTGTTTGTACGTTTGTCTACGTTGACAATTCAACCTTAAAACGTTACCCATTACCCTTCCCCTTTGACTCTATAACCTTTCTACTCATAAATACTTTTGTCCCTATAAACCCCTTTATAAACCCTTGTCGCTATAAATCCATTTCAAATAGCATTTTCCATCCCTACCTACCTACAGTAGGGCGTATTGAGGTCAACTCAAACACTAAGTTCCCATCCAATGGACCGCTCCATTGGCTTAGTGATTAAAGCGTCCGCCTCGGATGCGGGAGGTCGCGGGTTCGAACTTCGGCCGAATCATACCAAAGACTTACAAAAATGGTACTAACAGCTGCCTCGCTTGGCACTCAGCATTAAGAGGTTAGTGTTAGGCCTGGTCGGCCTGGTGTCATGATAATGGGTGGGACATCATACTACATGTCTGCAGCATGATGCCTCAGTGCTAGACATCACTATAAACTGTCACACTGAAGACATTGTAGCGATATGACTGATTTTTTTAAAAGCTACGCTAAAAATCTAAATATCACACACACACACACACACACACGCGCGCACACACAATGGAGGTAAGCTACTTGTAACGTTGTTATCATTTTTCCCTAGTGTCCAGTACCGTAATATAATGCCCCACCATGTCAAATTCCCATTTACTCTATATTCCTTGCTTCTAAAAGATCTACTCTTCGTCAACAAATTGTTTTGGTCTTTATGTTATATTGGAATTGTTTGTTTGTGTGTGTCGATGTTTTATTTGCCCCTATAAACCCCTTTATAAACCTTAGTCCCTATAAAAACACTTCACATACCTACCTACAGTAATGCGTATTGAGGTCAACTCGAACACTGTTACTAAGTTCCCGCCCAACTGAGGTCAGCCACTTGCCACATTTTTCCCAGTGTCCAATACCTTAACGTCCCCATTATTAATTTTCCACTGACCCCCAAGTGTCAATCCAATGTTAAATTCCCATTGACCCTATATTCCGTTTTACCGTTTTTACATTGAGAGCCATTAGATACCCAGCCGCATTCATTAACTACTTACATTCAATACAGTCACCTTAGATACATCTAATACATTCACCTTAGATACATTCAATACAGTCTCCTTAGATACATTCAATAGTCATCTTAGATACATTCAATACAGTCACCTTAGATACATTCAATACATTCACCTTAGATACATTCAATACAGTCACCTTAGATACATTCAATACAGTCATCTTAGATACATTCAATACAGTCACCTTAGATACATTCAATAGTCATCTTAGATACATTCAATACAGTCACCTTAGATACATTCAATACATTCACCTTAGATACATTCAATACAGTCACCTTAGATACATTCAATACAGTCATCTTAGATACATTCAATACAGTCACCTTAGATACATTCAATACAGTCACCTTAGATACATTCAATACATTCACCTTAGATACATTCAATACATTCACTTTAGATACATTCAATACAGTCACCTTAGATACATTCAATACAGTCACCTTAGATACATTCAATACATTCACCTTAGATACATTCAATACAGTCACCTTAGATACATTCAATACATTCACCTTAGATACATTCAATACAGTCACCTTAGATACATTCAATACAGTCACCTTAGATACATTCAATACATTCACCTTAGATACATTCAATACAGTCACCTTAGATACATTCAATACAGTCACCTTAGATACATTCAATACAGTCATCTTAGATACATTCAATACATTCACCTTAGATACATTCAATACAGTCACCTTAGATACATTCAATACATTCACCTTAGATACATTCAATACAGTCACCTTAGATACATTCAATACAGTCACTTTAGATACATTCAATACAGTCACCTTAGATACATTCAATACAGTCATCTTAGATACATTCAATACATTCACCTTAGATACATTCAATACAGTCACCTTAGATACATTCAATACATTCACCTTAGATACATTCAATACATTCACCTTAGATACATTCAATACATTCACCTTAGATACATTCAATACAGTCACCTTAGATACATTCAATACATTCACCTAAGGTATATTGAATACAGTAACCATAAATAGATTCAAAACAGGCAGCATAATTCATGCAATACATTTTCTTTATATCCGGTACATTTGCCTTATGTTTAATATATTCAGCATATAATCATCCATTCAGTATACTTACCGTATATATATATACATATATATATATATATATATATATATATATATATATATATATATATATATATATATATATATATATATATATATATATATATCGTAAATACAATACATTCATAATAAATACAATGCATTAAAGGTAATTACAATGTGTTCATGGTAATTACAATATATTCAACATAAATACAACACATTCACCGTAAATACAATACATTTAACGTAAAAACAGCACATTCGGGACAATATCAAAGCATTCACCGTAAATATTTTATATAGTGATCAATTGATATTCGGCAAGGAAAATCATTGCATTGAATATAATATTTCGTGTCAATAATGTTGTTGCTCAAATATTTCTTTATATTCTTATGGTCTTCTGAATACATATATTATAATTTCTTATCTCCATCTACGCTTCTTACATCCCATTTATAACAATGTACATTTATCAATGACTACACATTAGCCAATTATACAATTAACTTTTGAAGACTAAATTAATCCTTTACCAACCAATACTTCCATTTTTTAGGAATTTATTGCGTTTTCTATGTTTTGATTGGATGTAAACGGTCACGTGATACTGATATGGAATGTTTTTACACATTGATAAATTCTGCGGACTACTTTTGTTTCTCTGTTTCCAGATCATTTATCTGTATCAACACTTTACACCCTCATAATAACAACAAGATCCCACACAACCACTCCTGTGATTTCCGATAAAAAAATGACAAGCCACAGATTAAAATAGACCATTTAAAGTTAAAACAATGTAATTCCACAGACCTTCATGCACTCCAACACTCACCCCTTTTGTTGAAGAAGGCATGTGACAGGCTTTAAAGCCAATCTTCGAATATTGCATTTCACCTCGACAACATGTTACAGCAGCGATTATTAAAGGTCAGGGTCATATGCCAAAGGATATCACTAAAAATGGACCCGATTTTGCTTTTGAAAGATCGAAATGCGTAGAACGTAACGGCGTTGCTATAACAACACGTGTCAAACGCAAGCGTAATTTTCGAATAAAAGGGAATATTCCTGCTTTAATCGCAAAAAACATTTTTAATATATTCAAGTAATGGTCATAGCAATATATCGATGGCATGACCAGCTATGACATGCTACCCCGTATCACTGTATAAAGAATCAGTGAATCTTGGCTAGCGAAGATAGGGCTACGTATTCTATCGCAATTAAGAGGCTAATGAAAGCAAACTTCCATGTACCTAAAAGTGAATGTTTTGTTGATTAAATCTGCTGATCAGATGTTTGAAAGTAAATAAATTGGAATTATAAGGATTAGATGATCATGGCTGGGTATTTATCGATGTGTAAATTTTACTTAATCACTCACAAAGTTTACATAAAGTCCGATTAGGTGAGCGATTAGGTACAATTTACACATCGATAAATACCCAACCATAATCATTTAATCCTATAATAGCAGTCGAAAACTTAATGGTTGTATGAATACAAAATACATCTATGTAGTTTTGCTACAATGACACCTGTGTATAATTACCAGCTTTATAAGAATTTATTTTCACGAGTACGATTACCAGGATTATACTAATCTATTCAGATATATTCAAAATCAACCTCCATCTTTTCTGAAGCCAGATTCCAAAGATTCGATCTATCTTCCTTAAGAATTTCTGGCAGAGAGATTTTACCCTCAACAATATAAAGTCTATTTAGTCCAAGGTTATAACGTCTTCCTTGTGTCGATGGCATATATGCGGACATGTTGAAAGAATCACATAAATCAGAATAAGAAATGTTCGTTACGGTCTTTGTGTTCGTCTTGCTATGGTTGGTAGGGGACTATCGTTTATCAGAAAATAAAATAAAACGCACTGTTGCAGCCATACTGCATTTTTGACAAGATCACTCTTTTCGCCTTCATTTAGTTAAACGTTTGCCACCGCGTGAGCAGTGATGGCTTTAAACATTAATTTTTATGAGAAAAAAATTATTTTACAAATTTCCTTACGAAAAATTTCACCGATTACATTGCGGTGGTCGTTCTATTATTATCTTCCATCATCATACTAACTGGAATCCCCTCCTCGTAGTAAAATCGACTTATTCGATAGTGTAAGGAAAATACGTTTATCCCTGTAAGTGTCGCAGTGAAGCACTCGCATTGCAAACCTGCAAGGATGTCATGTCCAGTCACGATAATTGCATGAGATATCATATCCAAACTGAAGTTAGGTAGTTTATTCGGCTTACCCAAGCTTTCCTGCACAAGGGCGACACCGTCGTGTGGTATTCGATACTATTTCATAAAGTCTGAGAACTTGTACAATCGACGTAAACAAAATATCGCCAAAACAGCAATACTGGTTACTTTTGTATAGCTGTCACCTTTGTATAAAGGTAATGTACAGACAGGTTAGAAACATGAAACAGAAACAGATGATATTAACGACTATTTGAATACGAAACAAAGCTTGGACAGTAATAAACAATGAAAAGATAGGGACGTGCACATCGTAATAATATACGCGATGGCGATTCATCATAACCCAGATGTAAATTAGATCGAAATCCTAATCAAGGAGGATATAGGCAAGTATCTCATGGACGACACAAACAAAAATGATTTCTACTCGCTTATACGTCGAGTCAAATGCGCAGCCAAACCAAGGTGTATATTGATTCTTATACTGAATACTCCAAACAAACATTATGTGACGACAGATCTGGGTCTGTGCTGTTTGCAGTTGGACTCGACCTGTGAGTACAGACGGTATCTTAAGACCTTTGCGATGAAGTGAAGACATCGATTTCCTTGAGAAAATAAATATTGTAATTGTCTACCCTATACAAACAGTAATTATTTGATAAAGCTGTCAAGTTGTTTCTGGAGTTATAGAAAATATAGCACGCTGTAGATTATTTTATATCTTTCACTTTATATCAAAACAGCTGTTTCCTGTGCAAAAATGACGAGTTCAAAATAGTTAGCATTTCTATTTAATTGCAATATTATTAATGCAAATTTTAATTTCTTGTTTTCACCAAGTAACAAACAATCAAGCGTTCATTAAGCGAGGATGTAATAAAGTTTAACAAGCAACTTAATAGTTGCCATTAATATAATATTTACCCAATGAGTTAGTAAGTTTATGACTTATATCTTATACTTTAGCCAGTGCTTTGTAACTTATATCATGCAATTTAGCGCGTGTTCATGACTCAAAAAATAGAAACTTTAGTCTTCTTACAAATAGAAACTTTTCAAATGAAAAATATAAAACATTGTGATACTAATTTGTATATAAAACTCCGTGATACGTATCTTAGGTATACTCATTAAAAATAGAACTGGACTTCAATTCATGACCCTGACAGACATGTATGTACACTATTCAGCACAAGTTTCGTATGAAACAGGTGTTAGAATATGAAAGAACATGCTCTGCGCCGTCTGAAAGATAGACACTAATAAAATAAATGTTTCGAAGAAAATTCATTTGCATTCACACAAACATAACACTCTATTCTAAATCACTGCTCATTTCATTTTGTTGCTGTAAGTTTTTTTCTCCACAAAATACAGTCAAGATCAAGGTTAACCCTAAGTTTTACCAACAAACTGATCAGGCAGCCAAACAAGGAAAATATCTTTAAGAGGGGAGGATTATCAGACTTAACATTTTTAAAATTAATAATTTGCTGGCTTTAATATATGCAACAACACATTAAGATAATGTCCAAATATTGGTGTGTGTCTACTAGCTATACAAGGAGTCACTAAAACACACCAACATATGCGAAAAGCTTGATCCTTACCATACCACAATTTTGCACCTTCTATTTTCATTTTTAGAGTTGGCGTAATATTGTAAGTACTGCTGTTGATACTATATTTCTGAAGACCATTTGTCAAGAGTCACAAAAATAAAACCCCAAACGGCTAGTTAAATGATGTGACCATCCCACAATGGTTCGGCAGAAACTGTCGTTTTTTAAGGAAAACAGATATGGTTGTTTCGTATAAGCTTGTTAGAAAGGTATATGTTCTATTAACCTTGAACGTAATACGTAATTTCTTCTATGTTGACTATGGTTATCTGTATTTTTGACACGAACATGCAATTTGATATGTCGGCCATTTTTTAAAAAAAAATACCAGCTGAGCAGGAATGCCTACAAAATGTTTGTTGCACATTTTATGTAAGTTATGCGATGTCTGATTATATTGTAAACCACGAACTGTTTTGCAGGGAATTCTGCAATTGTACTCCATCAATGTCGGTACCAGTGCCTGGAAAGTAGCAAAATACTAGCTTTGTAACTCTGCCATCCAGGATTCCACACCTGGTTCGATCACTTGTATGGGCAGTAGACTATTATGCAGGTCAATGGTATTTTACGGGTTCTACCGTTTTCTCCTAAAACCAGAGAAGTTGAGAATACTTGATAACACGTGAGAAGCACACAATCGAATTAAAATAAAAAGCCAGACCTAAAATAAAAAGCCAGACCTGTTATATTGATCACCTCATCATAGCAGCTATATGTGGATAAAACTTAGTTGTCACAAGTCTCACAGAGAGTGTCAACGTAAATGTATGTAAAAGTCACCAACTTTTAAAAGTCAGTTTCTTACAGGTTCCGCGTGTGAACGTTTTATATCAATTAAATGTGAATATGAATTTTACAGTTTCACAACGGGAGTAAAACCTGGACGTACATGATCGATTTTCGTTTACCAAGTTCAAGTGGTTGATAAATTCAAATTATTGACATATATGTTATATAAAAGATCGGAGAACAGCGATAGCACAAAATTCATTATTTTTTTTACCCCACCCCCCAACCCCGGGTCACTTGTATAAAGAACAGAAGAATATATTGTCGATCATGTGCAAAGAATGATACACATGATTTGTAACAGTTAGAAAAATATAGAGAACAAGGATATCGGAACAAGTGATTAATTTGTAAGTAGCATAGGCCTAAGTGAATGAACTGAAATGCATAACTTCATAAGTGTACACATTTGTAAGGAATATATATATATATATATATATATATATATATATATATATATATATATATATATATATATATATATATATATATATATATATATATATATATATATATATATATATATATATATATAATGTATGTATCTATATATCTGTGTATTTATGCATATATAAATATATGTATTTATATATCTATGTATATGTATATATATATATATGTATCTATTTATGTATGTATGTATGTATATGTATGTATATGTCTATGTATGTATGCATATGTATGTATGTATGTATATGTATGTATATATATGTATGTATGTATGTATGTATGTATGCATGTATGTATGTATATGTATGTATGTTTATATAAGTATGTATGTATGTATATATGTATATGTATGCATGTATCTATATGTATGTATGTATTTGTATGTATGTATGTATGTATGTATGTATGTATCTATGTATGTATGTATGTATGTATGTATGTGTATGTATGTATGTATGTATGTATGTATGTATGTATGTATGTATGTATGTATGTATGTATGTGTATGTATGTCTATGTATGTATCTGTATGTATGTATGTATATATGTATGTATGTATGTAAGTATGTATTTATGCATATGTATGTATGTATATATATGTATGTACGTATGCATCTGTATGTATGTATATATATGTATGTATATATAGATATGTGAATGTGTGTCTATGTCTGTATGTATGCATATGTGAATGTGTGTATCTATGTCTGTATGTATGCGTATGTGGCTGTATGTACCTATGTCTGTATATATGCATATGTGGCTGTATGTACCCATGTCTGTATGTATGCAGCTCTGGCTGTATGTACCCATGTCTGTATGCATGCAGCTATGGCTGTATGTACCCATGTCTGTATGCATGCAGCTATGGCTGTATGTTCCCATGTCTGTATGCATGCAGCTATGGCTGTATGTACCCATGTCTGTATGCATGCAGCTATGGCTGTATGTACCCATGTCTGTATGCATGCAGCTATGGCTGTATGTACCCATGTCTGTATGCATGCAGCTATGGCTGTATGTACTCATGTCTATATGCATGCATCTATGGCTGTATGTACCCAGATAAAAGTCCAATCGCCCTTACACAATTGGTTGAAAAAGAGCAATTTCATCCTATCTATGTATGCTTCCATTGACCAGAGTCCTAAGGTACTACTCGTTGCCTCCGTAGGCGAATATTTATCGAAAGCTTGCATACGTCGCGCTGCATATCTCTGGCATAACTCAAGTTCTTCTATATTCGAGTTTGTGATACCTGACCATAGTTCACATCCATATAGGACCGAGGGTAGAATAATTCTTTTCCAAATCTTCAGACTTGTTAGAGGGTTCATTCCTCCATCTCTGATACCAATAAAATATAAAGAGTTTAACAAGTGTTTGCCTTTATCGCATGCTTCTTTTATCGCGTCGTTTGGTTTTAAGTTGTATTTTAGAGGTATGCCGGCATACTTCTTACTTTTGACTGCCGGAATTGGAGATTTGTCGAGCATAAAAGAAGGTATACCAGTCGTTCTTTTGTTAGTAAACAAGATGGTGCAACTTTTTTCTGCATTATATCTTAATCTCCATCTTTTCGCATAGTCGGAAATTGTATCAAGCAGCTGTTGCATTGAATGATGCGAGTTAGACATTACATTTGTGTCATCTGCTAATAAGACACAAGGCAGGTGGAGATCGACAAGATTTAGACCTCGCAAAGTGTGATCTAATTCCGTGATCAAATCATCTATCATTACAAGAAAGAACCAGGCAGACAAGATACGGCCCTGTCCTACACCCTGCCTAATATCGAAGCGTTTGGACAGCTTGCCCGCATATAAAACAGAGCTTACTACTCTCTCAAACGAATCTTTCGTGATGCGCCAGGTCTTTCCTTTGATGCCAAGTCTGTACAACTTGTAGAATAACCCGTTGTGCCAAACTGTGTTGAAGACTTTAGCATTATCAAGAAATGTAGCATAGACAGGAGTATTTTTATCCAAATAGTAGCATATAGATTCTTTAATACAGAACGCTGCAGTGATACTACCGCAATTATTTCTAAAACCCTGTTGCAATGGATTTAGAAAAGAAATCTGCTTAGAAAATATAAGTAGTCTACTATATATAATTTGTTCTAGAACTTTCTGAAGCACTGGAATTATAGTTATATCGCGGTAATTATTCATATCTAATTTGTTCTTTCCTCCTCCTTTGAATATTGGTATTACCAAACCTTGTTTAAAGTGGCACGGGTACTTCTCGGCCTCGTACACTTTTGTGAATATAATTTCAAGTAATTGTACACTGCTTGGAGGGTCCGCAAACAGTAAATGCTCAGCAACAATACCGTCGTGGCCACATGCCTTATCTTTATTGAGAGAGCTAATTGCGCTACTGATTTCGTCTCTAGTGGGAATTTTATCAACAGCTTCATCAAAGTGTGAATAGGTTTCTTTAGTCTGTTTTCTAACCTCTGCTAAGACCATCTGGTAATGATTTTCATCGTACAGATAAGTATTGTCAGGCAGTGATAAACTGGAAAAATGATTTGCCCATAACTCTCTAACAGAGTCGTGATCGCGTACATTTTTTCCGTTTGATTCGATTTCGTGAATGTAATCGCGTTTATTTCTTTTACTCCGTATAAACTTATAGAAAGTAGAAATATCGATCTCTGCAGCCTTTTCAAGCTCACTAAATTGTTCTCTGTCGTATATTTCTTTAGCTTTCAATAATTCTTTTGCAAACAATTTCTTCGCTTTCTTATAGTTTGCATATGATATATATTCCCAGCCTCTTGGCCTACCATTAGAAATCCATACCTTGCGTTTCAGCCGCATTTCCGTGTGAAACTTTTTTACGTTTAGTAGTTTCCAATAGGGGTTAGCGTATGGGCAAAACCTCTTTACGGGGAGAAACCTAGAAGCTGCTTCATGTAAAATACTTACGGTGTCTTGAATAATAATTTCAATATCGACATTCGTCGCTAGTTCTGCTTTATGCATTTGCGCTAACAATTCATTGCCTGTTGCTTCCTTATATCTATTTATTTGTTCTGCTGAGGCTTTCTTCCAATTTATGGAATGAATGGTATGCTCGTCAGCCATTGTTGCATTATGTACTAAAGGTGTAACCAACTCTATTTTTACAGGAAGATGATCTGAAATGTTCAAAGGATGATCATCTATTATTTCTGCCTTAACCACTAAATCGAATTTACTTTTTTGCAATAGTATATGGTCTATCAAAGATTTTGATTTGCCATCGGTTGAGAAAAATGTAAAATCTGGCCCTTCACAAATGGATTGACTATTAACAGATACTAAATGCCTATCGCTCAGAAACTTTTCCAGAATAGTGCCTCTAGCGTTTGATGTTAGACAATTTGCTTTGGAGCTAAACAGTGAACTTAACTGACCATTGAAGTCTCCGGCAAGTATGGGAATGCCTTGTTTGCAGAAAATATCAAACTGATCCTGTAGTTCTTCTATTGTTTCGGAGTAACTTGCAATAGGAAAATTAGTTGATGGCAAAAGTGCCCCGAATATGTATGTATGTATGTATGTATGTATGTATGTATGTATGTATGTATGTATGTATGTATGTATGTGTGTGTGTGTGTGTATGTATGTATGTATGTATGTATCCGTATGTATGTATGTATGTAAGTATGTATTTATGCATATGTATGTATATATATGTATGTATGTATGTATGTATGTATGCATCTGTATGTATGTATATATATGTATGCATGTATAGATATGTGAATGTGTGTGTCTATGTCTGTATGCATGCATATGTGAATGTGTGTATCTATGTCTGTATGTATGCATATGTGAATGTGTGTATCTATGTCTGTATGCATGCATATGTGAATGTGTGTCTCTATGTCTGTATGTATGCATATGTGGCTGTATGTACCTATGTCTGAATGTATGCATATGTGGCTGTATGTACCCATGTCTGTATGCATGCAGCTCTGGCTGTATGTACCGATGTCTGTATGCATGCAGCTCTGGCTGTATGTACCCATGTCTGTATGCATGCAGCTCTGGCTGTATGTACCCATGTCTGTATGCATGCAGCTCTGGCTGTATGTACCCATGTCTGTATGCATGCAGCTATGGCTGTATGTACCCATGTCTGTATGCATGCATATGTGGCTGTATGTGCCCATGTCTGTATGCATGCAGCTATGGCTGTATGTACCCATGTCTGTATGCATGCAGCTATGGCTGTATGTACCCATGTATGTATACATGCAGCTATGGCTGTATGTACCCATGTCTGTATGCATGCAGCTCTGGCTGTATGTACCCATGTCTGTATGCATGCAGCTATGGCTGTATGTACCCATGTCTGTATGCATTTCACGTTTGAAAAAGGATTTACTTCAAATTGGTCTGAAGAAATATGTATGGTTGATAAGGTTCTGACAATGATGCCAGCGCGTTTGTTATCTTTTGTCCAGTTTTATCAGCAACAGGAATACTAAAAGTATATTTACTAAAAACATCAATAATGTTTATTAAATAACGTTCGTTATCGTTAAACTGAGAAACATTCTGCATATCAACTAGATCTACTGCCCAGATATTATCAACGGCATTTGCAACAACCTTTCTTCTAAGAAACGTTTTTAATTGGTTTGTGTAATTCTGACGCCAGCGTCTCAAACGTTGGTGCAATGCTGGACGCGAGAACGCTTTGCTTTCGTGATGCTTGCATCCCACCGAGTCCAAGTTTATGTTTAACTCCAGTGATGCCTTGCACAAAATTCTATCACTACGCTCTCTCATGTTGTTAGATTTAATATCTCTTAGTTCATCTATGATTTTTACATCGCATCCAGATTTATTGTCTTCATGATCTCTGTAACATATATCATGCCTCATAGTAATTTCATCAACTTGTTTATAAGGTTCCTGACCTAGCAGTGGATTGTCATTTTCATCGAGCTGTTGATCAAGTGGATTCCATGGTCCATATACTTGTGTTTTGGTAGAGGCCATCCTCCGCTAGGCTTTGGCAGCTTACCAATACGATTTTGAATATGTAAGACGGGTTCAATAACAGCTCGACGATTACATCGTTGGAAGTATGTTACTATTTTATTATGTGCTATGCAAAGGTTATCATCGCAATAACAATCGCAATCACATCCCATTATGTTTTACTGTGAGATCAATGTTTACACTACGTGTTAGGCAAATGCTTCTGGTTCAGCTAGCAGAGCACCTGGCGCTCTTGATACTCTCAAGCAAGATGCTCTTTCTTTTTCCACAAACAGAACAGGTACTCTTCTTCATTCACCCATCAGTTTTTGTTATTTCTGTTTTTTTATCATCAACTTTGCCAGTTTTAGTTCCACATATGAGACTCTATGTTGTCATGTTTATACAAGTATTCATACAAAATATATTGCTATCATATCATTTTTGATGCTAGGAAAAGGACCAAATTGCACTAGCCAATCGAGGAAGGATTTTTTGCGATCATATGCTTCATAAACATAACGCAGTAATAACCACACGCTGTTGTGCCTACTGGATGAATCTCATTTGAGTTATAGTTTATGGGATGCTTGACAGATGGTGGAAGACCGAAATAATCAAGGTAGTTGTTATCGCATAACGCAACCCAGTGAGTACCGTTTCCATCATTAAAAACCTGTATATTAATGACGCAACATGTTTATGCTTATATTCTGATAGAAGCTTATCTTTTGAAAACACAAGAATAAATTGTTATGTTGCTCAGTGCGCTATCTATCTCAAAGTTAGTTGTGGGTGGCTCTGTGTACCTGGTAGCGTCAATCCTCTGCCTATCCCAAGTAGATTATTGCTTTCAGTATCTTCTATTTCAACTGTTACACCATCTCTAAAACGTTCTAAACGTTTTTCAGTAATTTGCTTACGCCTATTATCATCATTCTTTTGTTTTATAATCAAAATCTTCATACTTCATGTTATCTTCTTCTAAACATATTTTATAATAGTTTGTTTTTTTTACCAATATTTACCTTTAGCTTTTTTCTTAGCAATATATTAATTGCTTCTTCACCTTGTAATACCTGAAATTTTCCTATTAGCTCATTCTGCCGTGTAATCTTATTAATAGGATTATCCTGTTTCTCATTTTGCTCTGCTAGTTTTGCAATCACTTCATCTTCCTTTTGTCTGTCTAACCTTTAAGACAACCCTCTTTCATTTTCTCTAGGTCTTTAGATTCTATTTTACTATCATCAGGTTGCTTTCCAAGCATAGCTTCTGTAACCGGCTTAAAAAATTTTGATGTGGTTTCCTCTGAATGTCTCAGTCCTAATCGTCCTTCCTCAGATAATTTGTTTTGATTTTTTGCTCGCAGTTTAACATACTTTTCTAGTACTTCATTGGATGTTGTCATTATTAATCATCATCACATAAAAGTCTATCCGTTGTCATAATCTTATCGCTTTTTGTTATCATCACCACACAAACGTTTATCAATACCACATATAAACGTTTTGTTACGATCTGTTGTAAAACAATAAACAACAAAAAAATCATGCCTTTCAATGTTAGTAGCTTGGTGATAAAGATTAGAAATTTTTTCCTTTGTAACATTTCCACATTTGTTTCTATTTATGTTCTGAACGTCTGCGTTATCTAGACCAGCAAACAGTATAAAACAACCAGTGTTTCCTCTTATGAAGCGGTCAGAATTATAAAACCCCAGTGCAAGAAATATAGGGTTACAACACGTGTTTCGTGACAGCGAGAAATATGATTTTATTTTATTAATCTCACTATGTTCTAGAGGTATATTATCAAATATCACAATCTTATGCTCCCTATCGTCGCGATCTTTTACATTTATAACATGATTTGGATACTTTATAACAATTATGTTGTCCTTTACTGTAAGTTGATTTTTCAATGTTTCATTATACTCAGATAACAATACTTATCCTGTTCTAGATTAAATATATACCTTATCGTAGTTTAGATTGTCGTTGAACAGCAAGTTCATTAGTAGATTCGATTTATCTGAACCGGTTCGTTCTACTATTGGGTAGTGACAATTAGGCAGATCGTTATTATGTTTTTAACAAGTTTTCTATATCAGAATTTATTATGCTTATTCTGTAATAGCGTAGACAAGTTTTTGATATGTTATCGGCGATACCCTGCCGTGATTGATACCATAATCCAGCATTTACAGTGTCTAAAATTATATCAGTGTTAGTAAATAAGATGAACCAGTACACAACACTTGGAACGCTAATCGGAAGTGGCAATATTAATAACAGCTCTCCTGAAACAAGCGTAGATCTAACAATGTTAAGAAATCAGGAGATTATATGGTAGGAAATTTCAATATGCAAGGTAATAAAATAATGAATCGGGATACAACGTAACCTTCGATTAATGTTGACGTTAGCCGGGCTGTAAGTTATACTCAAACGCTGACAGCCAATACAGAATGGTTATCATTATTAGGCGGCACTAAGACAGGTAACGTCAACATGAATAATCGGCTAATATTTAATCTGAAAACATCATACACGCTAAATAATGCTGATTGCACTCAATCAGTCAGCTATAATCAACTTATAACAGCTGTAGGAACCTCTGGAGGAGCTGATTGGACAACCGCTGACAGCGTCAACAAAAACTTCTGGCTAAAAATCCAGTGTCCGTCAACAATATCTATTTGGAAGTTTTAGCTCCGAGGACGACCTATAGGCATAGACAGACTGTACCACTGGAGATTAGAGGAATTAACTGATTGAACTAATTTCACAACATTTTATACAGCTAATGGAGTCTACATCGGATCAACATTACAAGGGTTTACTCTACCAAAAGCTAGCACATCATTAAAGTATAATCATTTTAGGATCTGCTGCGTTAATGCAGAAAAAGCTCATCCCGGTTTAGCAACATTTCAGATTTGGACGCTTAATGATTTAGTCTAACAAATAAATTTTAATAGAAAGTCATGTCGTTAACCTGGCCAGAGAATTTAACAATATGATACTTAATCGAATTGTGAAGATAGATGTGAAAAATATAACACCTGATATGACTCCGCAACAAATTGTTGAGGCAGAAACAATAAAACATCCAAGTGAGCTTAAAAAAAACCCCAAAAAACAACTAACATTAGAAACAGCTGCAACACAAAATGAAAACAATTTCGTTTCAGTTAGAGCTATGAGATCTAATATGTTTCAAATAGCACTACATAAACACGATACGCTTGTCAAATATTAAATGATACTCAAAACGTGTAAGGCGAGACATGGAAAATATAATAGGACGATTGTTGTTTAATACACATACTGACTTCTCTAACGAAAATATGCCTCTCATAGACAGATCAAATATGATTAAATCAAACGCACATGGTGGTTTTAAGGAAGAGTAAAATCGAATAGAAAAAAGCGCATGATGGACCGGACATGCTAGCTGAACAAAAAGAATTCCGTTAAATAGAAATCAACGGCTAAGAGATTTATTTGCAAAGCGTCGTATATTCAGGGGCTTACGAATATATTACGATGATGTTGATACAATACTCAAGGTAGTTAATAAATAAAGGCCATGTTCATACGTTAGCAACATCATATTCTGTATTAGTCGCATAACTCACCAGCAACGATAAATATAAGTACAATATTGAAGAAATTAATGTAGCAATTAAAAAATACGATATATATATCGTATTTTTTTTATATATGTTTTAAATGTTCGTCCTGATCTGCCGTTGACAAAATCTAAAGACAATTTGTCAGGTACAAACCACTATAAGAATTTTTTGGGAACACTTGAAATGACTGATAATTCACAGTAATTCTGACATCTTTTCTCTTCTCGGGAGACGCCAGGTACTATCAGATGTAGCCATACATTTTGGTAACAAATTTAACAGGAAAGAATACAATAAAATACTTTAAACTGAAAGAATGGTTGCCGAACAATTTACTCAAACATTATGCACTAAGCGAGGAAAACGTATCCCTATAAATGTGTTTATTTTAGAAATGAAGATGATGAGTGGCAATAAGAATGGATACAAACATATTTTTCAAACTACTTTAGAGCTTAAAAAGTATTGACGATCAAGGGGGATAAATTAAACAATGCTTTTAAAGAACCTTGAAAGAGTGAACGCCCGAAAAGATAAATTTGCTGAGGAAAGGTAGGGATTTGCTGGATAAAGAAAACATCTAATGATTAGACATTAAAGCATTTATAGTGGAAAGGTTTAACAACCCTCCTGGCAAAAATGTGAAAGTATTTCATTCACAATGAGTGTTTAACATGGGTTGACGTTTTACGAAATCGAAACGAGGGCGTAACAACACACCTCATAGATCAATAGATCCAACCCCTGTTGAAGGATAGAAAAAGCTATATCAGAGGTTGGGATCTATTTAGTTACTTATTACCTGATGAAAGATATATTTGGAATTCCAATATTCAAAATGGGTTAAAAGCCAGAATTTAGCAATGGAAAATGCTTTTGAAAAGGGCTGTATTCCTAATTGTGAAGCAGACATTCTTTTGGTCTGCGAACTAGCGTTATATCGAAACGACCAACAAGATGACAAACAAACTTGAAAAGAGTTTAAAGATCAAACAAATGAATGATATATAATCATGATAACATATTGTTTTGGAAAGCATTAACCTTCTATAATGTGATAGCGGTAGCATCTCTCTCTCTCTCTCTCTCTCTCTCTCTCTTATGGCTGTATTACGACTCTTAAGTCGATATAGTTCCTCTTTGACATTTGTCACAATACCAACGTCGCAATAGAAACAACCTGACCGACTAAGCCAATGGGAAATTACCTCAAACGTGTCAACAGGTTAATTATTATGATTAATATTAAACATTGTCAGCACTTATCTATAGTTCATATGCACTCTACCGAGACAGACTAAAAATAAAAACATAATATATACATAAAAGTTGATAAAGTAGAAACCTTTAACTGTATGTAAATATCTATATATTTGTTTGTACTTTCATTTGACATTTAGTAGCAATTAGAATTAACTACTGAACTGAAGGGTATAGTCAACCTTATACATGAAAAAAAAAATTAAAACACAATGATGCAGGAGATGGAAATAGGAGAGACAATAGCAGAGACGTAAACATATAGTTAATAAATAAAGGCCATGTTCATACGTTAGCAACATCATATTCTGTATTAGTCGCATAACTCACCAGCAACGATAAATATAAGTACAATATTGAAGAAATTAATGTAGCAATTAAAAAAATACGATATATATATATATATATATATATATATATATATATATATATATATATATATATATATATATATATATATATATATATGTAAGTTCAGTTTCAGAGAATGTACTTGAAGAGTTTCACGAGGAACTAGATGAAATAAAGGAAATCGATAATCGAATTGATGTTGACAAATCAGCTAAAATCACAAGTTCTGAAATAAAACATATACAGCAACAACGCTATAGATTTAAGGCTGAACTTACTAATGCTTGGTAGGAAAATATACAAAATATCATAGCTAAGGAGTTATCATTATACATTATTCAGAAGTTGAAGATGATCCTATATTTAGTGATGTGACATCAGATATATATTATAAGTACAAAAACTTTCTGGCTGACCCTAAAAACAATGATTTTAGTATTCTCGTTGATAAGACAGCTTCTTCATACACTTTTACTCTCAGCTAAACTTATAATGAAACAAAAATGGTAGACTAGACTTTAAACACATCTCACAAAATATACCAGAGGACGAAACAACTTATCGCATATTGTATGTACTATCATAAAAAGGCATACTGCGCTAAACGAGTAAGTCGTTATTATGGTAGGCTACTAAAATTAGGATATATATATATATATATATATATATATATATATATATATATATATATATATATATATATATATATATATATATATATATATATATATATATATATATGGTATTGACAACAACAGGTGTTGCCACGGCTGGAGGAGTAACAAGTCCTTTATTGTTAATACTAACTGGTGTTGGTATAGTACTAACAGCATCGAGCAAAAAGCTTGGTCCTAGATATTAGAATAGAAAAACCTATGTATATATATATATATATATATATATATATATATATATATATATATATATATATATATATATATATATATATATATATATATATATATATATATCGAGTTATAAACAATAAGTCTGATCAACTATGACCAGAAAGTCTTTTAAATTTAGGCGGAACAAGACTCTTGTTGATGTTTGAAAGGAGTTATTCTTAGTTTTCCCTCAAGGTCCGGTTGATGTTAAATTCATTTGATTTCTATTATTTAATAAGCCATATTCCGGTGTTATAAAATTTTGGAAAGACTACACCTAAAATTGCAATAACCGTGTCCAAAAGAATTATCCTTTGCTTGTTTTTGTGTGCCCGATGGAAACTATTTTAGCCATTTGTAATGTAAAGCTTCCAAATTAGTCTTTGCAAAAACTGGGTATACAAAATAACACAGATCACTACAGAATTTAGGTCGAAATTAACTTATGCTTGTTCAGCCTACATCTGTCTAACAGCAGAAAGAACATAAACAACAGAATCTGCAATAACAAATGTAACAAAGCACAAATAATGGCAGCAAAAAGTTACATTGACCACAACAGTAACTAAAACACCTATAATGATTGAAATGTGAGAAAAGCTCTTTTATAAGTCCTTTAAGGTAGGTTTGTTGGATTTTATTGTCTGGTTGGCACACACACACACACACACACACACACACACTATAACACGATCGTGCAAAAAATAGATCAAGTTGTTGTTTTCTTTTTTAAATAAAAACATCCATCTATTTTAAGATATGCACTCAGCTTCACAGTACAATTGCAATACTGATTTGTAATCGTTAAATTAATTCACATTGATTTAAAGCAACATTTTAAGATAAATAAAAATGCTTATGAATTAAATTGTGGTATGATAAACTTCGTAATTAACTATGAACTACTGAAATGTTCACATCCATATTCTGTAAAGAAAAGTGATTTATTTAGTCTATTTTGCCAGAAATATAATGTAAAGAAAATTAAAAAAAACTAGCTTAGGGACAGATAAAAATAGCTTTGGGACAGATGAAACATTGCATGATGTTAATATTTATATTCATCAGAATCTTGTAAAACATCGTACTGTTAATGCAAAACCGTTTTTACACATTAACACTATTGCAATATATTAAAAAATATATACAATTTCGGATCTTCCAATCAAATACATTCTCATCTGAGAAAATATCATCGTGCGATTTCTAATTGCCCATATTCTTGCGGTTATTTTGGTATATCGTGACACTTGTTATACCAAAATACTTTAAAACATAATGTACCTAGCTGATGAACATCCAAGATGATGAAATTTTTGTTGGTGCAGATCAACTGTCTGATAGAAATGGAGGTTGGAGGAAGTGAAGCAGTGTTTAGTAAATACTCCAGTAAAGCCGACTCATTGACACACAGCTCTGTCGTCAGTCCAGATGGTATACACAGGGGATTCACCCTTAACCACGATCTAACAGCTGTTTAGAGTCTAATCACACTACTTCAGGCGTTTTTATCTTCAGTATCTATAGCCTTTAAGGTTGAAGCACTTTGGGGTTGTTGATGTCCCAGCTGCGACAAGGAATCAATACATATGTTCAGTGGAGTTTTGGATTAGTCTCGTAAATGCGTCGATGAGTCTTGGATACATCTGTAGCCCCACGGCCATGGGTTGTCTTTGACGCGATTGGTTAACAAGAAAACGTTTAAAAGGGTATCATCGACAGCTGACGTGGATCATAACGAATGATTACGCCGCTACCATCGTACACTTCTTCATTACAGACTGCCGCTTAATTCCAGCTTACGCGTGTTGAACTTACACGTGCTTGCTAATTTCGTCTTTTGAAATGTAATTTAAATTTTCAACCCTGAACATAAGCGGGGTCATGATTTCTGTAAAACTGGGTTCAAAATCTGAATGGAACATTTATTAACGAGTGTAATCTCGGCGAAACTAATTGTCACACCACTTTCTTCTTCGCTGACTTCCACCTGCTGTGTATGGAGCGATAGCAAAATGACAGCAAAAAAAAATGTTCACTGCCAAAACATTATAGCACATGATCTCTTCCTCAGAAATATAAAGATGATTTATGCTGAAAGGTTCAAACAATTTGACACTTTATAATAATTAAGAAATATTGCAAATCATAAGATAATAGTTGTTTGCAAGACAAATCGATATTAGGCAACATACTACAATATCAGACATACAATTTTAACTTATTATCTTTTATATAATGTCGGGGCTCTGAAAAAGAAAACAATCCACTTCCAAAATGTATTTTATTTACGTTTGAAACAATTTAATACACGTAATATGATGCAAATGCCACCATGAATGATACTTAAGCTGCTAAAGGAGTAATACAACAAATACACAATCAATTGTAAAAAAATTAGTCTGTGTTTCCATTTCTGTCTTCAGTTCCTTGACTACTGGACCAGTATTGACCACAAAAATTGAGCTCAGACTAAAAACTTCAAAATTAAAACCAATTCAGAGTCATTAAAGATCTTAGAAATCTGGCACACACACACACACACACACACACACACACACACACATCTTTGACCTGGACTCAGGAATAATACTACTCATCGATCGTGAACCTACAAAAAAAGAGCATTGGCCATCAATATGGATATGCAATTGTAATGGCGGAATTACCGAGGGTGCCTCGTTATCTTTCCAGTTCAAAGCATGCCATTGTCAACATCGGCATGAGTTAGCACTTCACCTGGATCTGGATGTCCTGTGATAACGTCTTCTGGATTTGAATGTATGATATGAACTCAACTCCCTTTCACCATAGATATTCTGATTTTGAATCATCGAAATTGATTGCTTTTGAAACCGTTTCAGTAGGATTTCATCATAGTTCATAGTTCGTAAATTTGAACCACGTATTTAAAAAAAAGAAGAAGAAATAAAAAAGACCTGGGCCTAAAACGTATCCCTGTTATTGCCACATTGCAATTAAAATATCAGATTAGTACGCGGCTTTTAAAAGAAGAAAACGTATTATTTAGAATTTGCAAATATTTATATTAACAACTTTCTTTACTAGAGAAAGCCATCTTATGTTGCACACGTTTGAAAGTCTTGGAAAATCAACAATCAAACTGTAAAGCCTACCACCAGATTTACATATGTTCTTCTGAATAATTTGCATGCAAACTAAATATGCTGCCACAAGTACTGTAGTGTTCTTAAAGCCAGCACTATACTCAAATATTAATTCATTACTTCCTGTGCATCTATACTACGGTTTTTCCAAACAGATGTGAAACTCTCCTGTCATTGCTGGAGCCGTACCTACTACGATTCTTAAATATCAGATATATTATACTTTTAACCACTTCTTTGGAAATTTTCCTGTTTGAACCATTGTACAACAAATTGTACATTAAGAAATGACACAATGCTTAATTAAGTCATCTGGTTGGAAACGACTGTAATCTTGTCGGGACCTGTGGTTTCATTTTCCAAAGAGCGAAAGCTATTAATTATTTATTGACTGGTAATTGGTTTATTTAGTTTAAAATTGTCATTCTCATTTCTAGCAATACCGTCATCGTCATCTAAATTTTCATCTGCATTAGACATTAATAATTAAACAATAATCTAACCAGTCGTTCTTTGGTAATTTTTAATCTCTTACATCACACTGTTAGAATTTTTTCCGTTTAACACTTGAAATAATTGTAGGGTCATTTCTTGATTGTACACGTTTATTTCTCATCGACTTTACATATAATAACTTTTTCAACTGACACAATCTTTAAAACGAGTTTCTACTGTGAATTTGTGTCTAGATGAATAGTTTGGTTTGGAAATGTATATTTTCTAAAGAGCTGTTATTTATCGTTTTAGCGTTATAACTGTGCAGGCCCCGCCGTGGGCGTTGTCATCACTGCAACGCAAAATTCCTTATATAAAGATTAACTCTTTTTACACAGCGATTGAAATTTGAATTTAGTAAATTTGATATGTCTTTAACATGTTCAATAAACTTCTACTCAAAACGTTTGAGAAATATACCCCATTTGTGTCTTTCAGTCGGCATCATTGCCCATCATCATCGTTCTCAACATCGTCGCTAATGCTACCATCACTGACCATACTCATTACAATCACAGACTCTTGTATTCTCATCTGTTTTTCTACAATTATTTAAATCCATCAACAATTTTCATGGTACAATAAATCGGAGAATGGAATATGTCTTGTCCATTATCAACAATGAAGTACGAAATAAAGGGAAACAAATCTGCGGAGACCGCAACATAATCCTCTATGTTGCTCCCATTTTATGTACATTCTCTTCTTCATCGCTAAAATGCTACCATTAAATATATCTGTATTAAAAATGTTGCACATTTCCGCAAATGTACAATAACAAATACTTAATAATTGAAGTATTGGCATAAACTAAAGCGGAAATATCTCAGAACAAGAAACCCATCATTTTCGTTTATGTTGCTAACATGTAGAAAGTGTTGAGTATAAGAAATACGTGGGGATATTGTTCACACACGGTAGTGCTTTGGGGCTGGAAATATCTGGATGCAATTTTTTTTTATTTTCTCGATTTTGTTGTTGATTTTTGTTAATCAAATACCAGGTAAGCGAGATTAGCAGGATTATTATCGTCGCAAGCAACGGGCGATGATCAACTACGCTTCACTAGTGGCTGCCTGTGTTGACATTTACTTCGCTTTTTGTGAGTACACATAAGTATATATGCGTAATCAACAATATAACATGATAATATCTCGCACAGCAATGAAGGTGCCGTTTTATCGATCAATAAGTGACTGCGTTTGGAAGAGAAACTTTGACTGGCTCATTCAAACAGCTCAAAAGGTTATCTCGGGTTACACGCTCGCAGTGATTAGTTTGGCAGGTTTATGCACATTCACTGGAAACGATAAAATCTCCGCAGGTGATAAAGGAGGCGGTGGATTATCATTTGTGGTACAAGGTTGCAGGATTATTTCAGCTAGGCTAAGCCTTCACAACAGATATTTTCTACCATGACCGATTTGTTTACATTTGGACGACAATTCACATTAAAAATGGCTGACTTGGGGCGGGTAAACGAAGCGTGCTCAGAAGACAAACGGAGACTGTTAAAAAATATCTCCACACATATGTGGCTTTTTGGACCATTTAAGCATTCTATGTGAATGATTCGAATTTATTCTGCGTCAATGCATCTAATCGTTATAATCGGCTGAAAATACTTGTATATCGTTTAACATTTATTTTTCTTAAAGTTTTTTCATTCATATGTTTATATTGTTCGCATTTTACTTAATTTTACGCTTACATATTACAGTTTACATCACACGCGGGGAAGAGATGCAAGTTTATCGCATTTCTCGACGATGCCATCCATTAAGAGACTCCGCTATTGCTGCGGATAACCTAAAGATGACAAGCATAGAAACTGGTATTATGAAAAGGATCTCAAGAGACGTCCAGGAAGAAATAAACCCCATCCCACATATAAATTGTTTTACGAAGGCTTATCTCAGGAGGATGAAACCATTTGGAATGTCGGGGGAATAAATGAGATTTCTTCTTTTTAGTTGCTCCCTACACGAGTTGTTGTCGGTCCTAAACAGTATTTGTTACAAAGAATTGCTCGAAAAATCAATACATCTTTGTTGACGATTGATTCTAAAACAATAGCAAAAAGTTATGAATTTATTGACATATACAAATACAAAATCTTAACTATTTCAGAATCCTTAACATGATGGTGAGAAGCGATTCCTTTCATGATGCAAAAGTTGCATTGAGTAGTTTAGCATTCCGGTTCGACTGCAGAATGGCTCCATTGTCGGACCAACGCAGACGATATCTCATCGCTGAAAAGTATGTAACCTTATTAAACGCTGAGTTAGATCTCAGGCGAACACATATAACGACGAGATCCAAATACATTCCTTTTTGATGAACTGTAAAATCTAATCGACGAAACGTCAAACAGACAGATTTAAAGGATAATCCTTTTGGTACAAAAAGTATATGCTTACGCCACTTTGAGAGGCTTCAAAGTTGCTGAAGAGTAACTCAAAGAGGCCATCTCCTGTAGTGTGTTTATTTTGTGTGGCATGTGCCTTGAACCAGCAAATATGTATTACATAGACCTAAGTATTAAACTTTGGCAGTACGAACAAAACCCAACAGAAGGAATAGGGAGACATACTGTGAATAATGGCGAGAGAGGTCTTTGGGATTTAAGCGTCGAGGAAGAGGTGATTAGAGAAATACTGAAAAGCATGTATGAACCATACTGTTTGTACAAGAAACCATGTATTCTGCTGGAAGACAAATATAATGTAAGTTATGTTATCCTTTTTCCAGAAGATCCAAACTGTTGTCCAGTTCAAGCTTTGAAAGACGACAATTTCACAGAGAAAAAGAGTATTGTATCGTACAAAAAGGATACTGTGGCGAAACAGTCGTACCAGAATGGAGTAAGACCTGTGTGTGCAGAAAAATTATAGGCAAATATACATGAATTTAGGCAGTGACAATAATGACGAGGAAACAGCCCTAAGATATATCTCTAGTAACAATACATTGACTCAAAATGGCAGGTCCTGGCTGTCAAAGAAGTAGTTCCTCCACAGAGAGTTTGGAAAAACATTACTCGCCAGATTAAACAAAGCCATAAGGGGCGTAGCTAGGCGATAGATCTTCAATGTCAACTCAGTCTAGAGTCTCCATCACAACCGAACGACGATACATAAGACAGCAGAAATGCAGAGCTGCATTGTTTGAAGGGACAAGAGCATATATCTAAATAAGCACACAAAGCATGGCCGCGGTATAATGTTTGCTGACAGCATGATCTAAGATTTAAATGTTTTGCTTCGAGTGAAAAATCATTTACTTCCTTTGAACCATATTGCGTAAAGTGTACTGAAACCGATTAAAAAACAATGCCTTATACAAAAAATTCCTCCCCCAGTGTACATCCAATTTCAGTAAGTTTCCTTGTACTACTTGGCTTTTTCAATCGCAGTATGAAAAGGATCTATACTCGAGCATAAACACTGTGAAAGGATGTGTTGCGAAGGATATTATTTTTGTACTGATTGTGATTACGATATGACAGAGCTAAAAACTTTATTCGTAGATTATTCAGATGCAGAGCATATGTTTTCTTAATGATATTGTCTTCTATGAAGCAGATAATGGAATATATGTTATTGTTAATGCCGTATGCGGCCTCTCTGGCTCCTCTTTTAACAGAAAAGAAAGCGAAAGCACTGTTGAAAACGAACACTTTATGCACAACCAACAATACTGAATTGTACGAGAAATGATTTAATACATGCATTGTAAGAAATATAGGATACATGAGTATATGCATTCGTCTCTCTCACTCAGTCTCTCCCTAATTTCTCTCAAACATGTCACTATTCATTATTACCAATATTCTACAACATCAAATTCATACATAAAATAACATCAATACCTAATTTCAATATTTTAAACAATATTTGGCTCTCTCAGTGGGGGCTACTCATGGGCTAGAATCTAAATGTAAAAGACTGATTCCCAATCAGTGCTAGGGTAATCGCAGCATTACAGTGTATTCTGGGCTGATCCCATCTCGAGTAGAATTGGTGCTAGGCTGATCCCAGCTCATTGTAAAAGACTGATTCCAAATCGGTGCTAGGCTGATCCCAGCATTACAGGGTACTCTGGGCTGATCCCAGCTTTGGTAGACTATGTGCTAGGCTGATCTCAGCAAACTAGTGTATTCTGGGCTGATCCCATTTTAACTAAATCTATGCTAGGCTGATCCCTGCATAGAAGTGTATTCTGGGTTGGTCCCAGATTCGTGGAATAGAGCTAGGCTGATCCCAGAATGAAGAAAATTTTCTTATATTTTTCCTCTTTAAAACTGTGAAAGTAATGTATTTTACGGGCATGACCTTTACATTATTAGTATAGCTTATGAGAATCCGATTGGGGAAAATGCCAAATTGAATTTGATATTAAAATACATCAAATGAGAGCCCCTAAGAGAATGTCAGTTTGTAATGTGAAAATCCATTTGGAAGGACTGGTGTCCAACGCATGATACTAAATGTACGTACACAACTGTTCATGAGCAGAAAGGAGTGGGTAAGAGTGAACTCTGATGTAGTGCGTACAACATGACGAAGACCATTGTTCTAAAGTCCTAATTAGATGGTCCTCCTAACCAACTGCAGGTTCAGTTGTGGCTGCTCAAATACGAAACGAATGACGAGAAACGTTTTTGCTCATCATAGCCCATGCGTGGCAGCAGGAACTTCAAGTACGACAGAAATAAGTTCCATACTAAATGGACGGCCCATGGAATCCACAAATAAGCATTCGCGCCATGACCTCCAGCCAAAGTACCTTTCCGCCACTGACTCAAATACTGCTTTATACAGGACGCAGGGCACAACCACGAGCTCCGAAGGAATTAAATCTTGACACTAGCACAAAATGGATCAGCCTTTGTTAATGGTTTCAGCCGTTGCAGAATTGTCACGATTCTCCAGAATCCTTTTCTTTGGCTACTGATTTCCCCATTAACACCACAGTCCTGCAATGTTCTGTCAAAATGGCACGCAATATCCAGAAATGTCTGTATTCCATGCCACTGAACGACAGTGGAAGAACGATGTGTTGTAAGACGGTCATGCTTTCAGTGAACCCATATTGAAAGTGCTCTCCAATAAACCTATATGAAGAGCAGTGCCATATGATGTGGACGGCTGTATCGGTCTGTGCACGCATGAGACTGCTGAGCTTTGAACACACTATCCAAAACATGCTTGTATTTCCCTGTCACAGAATGCCTGTCTTCCAATGACGTGTTGTAAGAAGGTCATGTCTTGCATGAACCCATATGAAGTGAAGTGCTCTGCAATGAACCCATCTGAATTGAAGTGTCAATATGATGTGGACATCGGTACCAGTCTGTGCATCTACAAGACCAGAAAGAAGAAAATTGAAAAGCAGAACCAGGCACTAGGAAGTGCTATGGTGATGTGCAAAAACGACCTTAAGTCAGCACAAAATTACAAACTTGAAATTTCATCGCTCATGCAGATATATTTCTCAAAAGGATATGACTGGCACCTACCCAAGACTCAAAAAATACTGTCTGATAGACAATGCTTAGCACCTTGATGCTGCCCTAATATGAGTTTTGAATAGATGAGAATTAAAACTGCATAGCATGAGGAAAGTGTGCAAGGATTGACTGAACTCCTGCCTAGTTATAGGAAAATCTCCCCTCCCCCAAAGGTAAGGAAGAGTGGTCCCAAATGCCACCCCAGTAGTTGTAAATAGTGACGCAGCTCATGGACAGGGCACTGGTCTGGTACTTTCTGGGGCATGACACTTACGCAAAACGGGTACCCTTGGAGTGTTTGTACTGTGCAAACTCGACAACTAAACCAACGTCACTGATCTGAACCCGAGAAAACTAAAGCTGGGTTTCCGCAACCAGGTTGTCTGTCATTTCCCCTAACCACAAGAAAAAATGAAGTGTAAGGAGAAACATGGAATTAAATAGAGCTACACGGATGGCGTTGTGAGTGAATCTTGGCAGGACTAGAATGAGTTTTTTGTAGAATGCATTTATTATGGTAATCTGCGGCAAATGTTATGAAGTGTCTGAACAAGTTTTTGAGAAAAAGAGGAATTGATTGGATCCGGGATATTGTTCAGTTTCTGTACATAGCCAATAGCCGGGACATAGGTAGATATGGTAGATACCGCATAGTGTTTTTCAAAAAGATGTGAAATAAAAATTGCCAAACTGGTACATGGAGAAGAAAAAAAAGGATAGCGATGTGGAGTTTTAATGTTGTTGAAAAAATCGATGTAGTAGTTTCCAACTGCACCCGTAAGCTTCCATGGAACATGGAGAAAGAGCACTTTTTACCAAAATGGACAATTTTATTACTCCCAGTCATTAATGTTGGAAGTTCCGAGACCTGTACTGGATTTTCCTCTGCATAAGGTAAGTGCTGCAGGAATCTGTGCACTTTCTTGAATTTGTTGGCGAAGATTCTGATGCACTGTCTCCACGAATGGCAAGAGTTCTGCCTAGTATATTGCAACCGTCACTGAAGGGATGGAAGTTGTCTTCCCTAAGGCTGCATTGTTGTCCATGACGGGGACATCCGGCGGAAATGATTCTGCATGCCCTAAAGAATATAATGTCAGATTGGTCCGTGCTTCCCTTGTGCCACTATTCCTAGAGTCAGTCAAGGAGCGAAACACTTTCAGATAATGTAACCAGAGTAGTTTACAATGCCACCACCATCCTCGACATTTGGGTTACTGCCGAAATATTAGGATGTGTTGAAGGCACTTCCGGTTGCGCATGGGCGAACTTGTCTGTTCCAAGAACTGTTTGATTATCGTTAACACCGTTGCTGCTACAATCCCTGAACAAAGGAATTGTCGAGATTTCGTTACTCCCGGGCTGAAATGAACAGAAGGATCTTGTCTAAATTTGGCAGGGACCAATTCTCCGGCAATGTCACGTTATAATTGGCCGTTGCTGGTGAGCAAGAGGGTCAACTCGACTGTTACGGCGCAAAATCAGGAAGATGAACAGAAAATCAGTTTGCATGATATGGAAAACCACCAGATTCAAATCCAGCACAAATCCATAAGAAAAGTTGCAGCACAGATCATAATAAAAGTTTGATGTGGAGACTCAAACTCCATGTTCTGTACCTTTGAAAAGCCAGAGAAGTGAAACTCTACATTCATTATCACATATACATTTGAAAAACCAGAGAATTGACTGATTACATGGCATGATCATGCAGTGTTACATAAGATTATCTAATTCGGTTGGCTCTTTGAATTATGTTGCCAATGCCAACCAATATATATAGTTCTGCTCACCCACCCCCCAACAAGCCCCGTGAAGACGGCAAGTAAGAGGCTAATAACAGTCTCTTGCATAATTCCCTGTCTGCCTCTCAATTTCAAGGTACATATACAACAATCCTATCCAAGTGTTAGCCACTGACATAGCCTTATAATCTGGCATTACATCATCTTACCACAACACCAATTCCTATCTCAATGGTCATTAACAGACAAACCCCATTGGAACACTGGCAATGTGTACCTACAATAACTCAAGATCATCAAGTTGTGCTTAAACTAAAATTAAATAATTATCATTTTACCAATGTGCACCAACCACTGGCAATAAATATCGAGATTCTATTCGTGAACAGAGATTAACCAGAAGGCGCATGTATTCCTTAGCTAGATCCTGCTCTTTTGTTTACCCAAGACAAGCACGATGCCAGAGTTGGGGAGCCTTGGACTCTCCGTTTACACCAACAGCATAATGAGAAATATTTCTATTATTAGACTTAAAATTATGAAAATAAATTCATCGAATTCATATCCACTATTGCATGGGGCTTCGAAAATACAGCACAAGAAGACAAAAATAGATTTTTAAAAAAGGATAGGAATGTAATAAGCCATGAAGAAACATGCAATACAGAAGAAAAAAATTTTCGTTCTCTATCGACTATGGTTGTTCTGGGTAATATTAATGGAGAGAGCAGCTTTTCAAATAATTAATTAAGTTGTAAAAAGAGTCTGTTCATTATACACCATTTCTGGTAGAATTTTGAAATGGTATATAAGGCATATAAAGCGAAGTGGATCTAGCTTTTCATTGTTTGTGTTTTTTTTATTTATATAAATTCCTTGAAATAAGTCACCACATTCTCAGCTCGTAACTTTGCTACTATACTCCTTAAGGAGTAAGTTAGTCAATTTTACCCCCGAATAAACTCATAAATGGTACTTATGGGCATAGTCATTTTATTCTTGTGTTAGACACGTCAGTATTAAATCTTACCGCGCTGACACCGATTTAAATAAATACTTCTTCAAATGTAAAAGTATGAATAAATATTCGAAATAGTCTCAATTTCGGATTTGCAAGTTCTCTGAACACTCCAACATTCTGTTAAGTCCGACATAATTTGTCCGATTTGGTGTCGGGTTGCACAGATTTTACTATACATATCCTTGCATGCAGTGATTGATCTTTTCACACTTGTTCGTTCATAGTTATCAATGTCTCAAATCGATAATCCGTGACTTCTACTGCTTTGAACTAGTAACTACTTATGTCGAAAGTCAGAATTTGCCTTTAAAAAAAGAAATGATGAAAAGAATTATAAAACGTTTTGTTGATTCTTGGAGCTGATTTCTATACGACAAGAAAAAAATCACTCTCTTTAGTTAACTCGTCTTGGAGGAAATATATATGTACTTTTTGCATGCTATAGTTCGTAAAACTTACTCATAACATGTCATGTGCACACTTGTCCATTGTGCTATTTTTAGGTCAGTGGGAATCCCGTAATACATTGTAACCGCATGTTTATATTTTCCTAGTAACAACGTTTGCGTGCGTGTGTGCGTGCGTGTGTGATTTGGATTTTTAACGTAGCTTTAACAATTTTAGCAATATCGCTACGATGCCTGCAGTGTGGCAATTTAGAATAATGTCTAGCGCTGGGGCATCATGACGCAGACATGTAGCAATATGTCCCACCCAGTCACATTATCCTGACATTAGGCCGACCAGTCATAATACTAACTTCTTAATGCTGAGCGCCAAGCGAGGCAGCTGTAAGTACCATTTGTATAAGTCTTTGGTATGAGTCGGCCGGGGTTCAAACCTGCGACCTCCGGCATCCAACGCGGATGCTTTAACCGCTAGGCCACCGGAGTGGTCGTATGGATGTGTAGAGAATTGTTACCTCACTGACAAAACATGTATATAAGTTAAGAGTCATGTGGGGTTCCTGTGTATATCACAAATACTTATAAGACCATAAATCCATGCATATGATGTCCATACTGACATCTTTTTGCACGAATGGAATTCTATATTTTGCGTTGTCATCTTCCTTCCTGAAGCTGAGATAAGCGAAAGAAAATAGCAAGTAAATTCATCTGCTTCAATTTCTTATCATCTGACCTTGACCTAATCTATCATCATAATAGTGTTTGAGATGTGAAACTGCCATATATATATATATATATATATATATATATATATATATATATATATATATATATATATATATGCATTAAGATTCGTTAAGATAAACAAAAGACATTGAAACAGTGAACATAATGGCATTGGTGCATTGTGCCAAAAATAGAACATATCCTCGAGAATCTTAAGTCATGCCAAAGTGTTTGTATATTTCCCTTGCATTGGTGGCTAAGGGGGAGAGGGCGTCGTTATTATGCTCCACGGACATGCGTAAGTACACGGATCTTAACGTGACTGCGCAGATACAACCGATACATTATAGGTTTGACTGGACAGTGGATAGAAGTGGGGTGCAAGGGGAAAGGGCGTGTTAACTTTCAAACCGATTTGTGAAAATATTCATTGTGAATAATTGTGGCTAAAATTAGAACAATACTATATAAAATTAGAGTTTTTTCAAACATATTGCAGTTATTATTTGTTAGCTTAAGAAAGAAAACAGGCGCAGGTATAATAGTAGTGTATCGTATCACATGTGCATGTGGTTATAGTAATTTACTGTTTGCTTAACTGGCTGTGGTAAGACTTTTGGATTATGCACCGGCGAATCAGGCGAGATATCTTCAGAATGTCCTGTTTTTCATTCTTCGCAATGACCTTCATATTTGTATCAAATGGCAAACGTGAAAGAAGATAAAGATCTTCCACTTGGATTCATGAATGGGAAATGGGAAACAGAAGCAAATGTTTGCTGCTATGTTTCACTCGCCTCCTCTCTTGGTACTTTGGTAAAGAACCAGTGGAATCAAATCAACGTGTTTAGAAAGGGTTTCTTTCTCTCTCCTTATTGTAAAACAAGCATAAGATAACCATCACTATAAACATCAACACCATCATCAATAATAATAACAACAATAGTTGTTAGTACCGACGGACATGTTCGATTGTGGTTGAAAATCGATTACATAATTGTTTTCAAACATGGGGATTTTCGAAGAAGTACTCTGCTAATTTTGGATCAATGGGATTTTCTTGAACGTGTTGTTTCTGAGTATATGGTTGCATATATATTTTCCTAGTAACACTACATACATGTCAGATGGATCGATACCGCTCGGATAAACATTCATATTTGAACTAATGCCGAATAGCAGCAAATATATACACTTCAGTCATCCCTATATTATCGTCTGTTGACACGAGAGTATTTTTAGACAAGTTTTAGTCAAGCTTCCTTCATCTGACGGAGGTCGGCGGAGAAAAATACCAAGTAAGTCAGCTGATCGGTTTCAAATTATTATCTGCAGATCATGCTTTCGATTTCATTCCCTGTCTCACTCTCTTTGTCTATGTGGGAAAACATGGTTACATCAGTGTGTGTGCGTGTGTGTGTGTGTGTGTGTGTGATTTATGAAATCATGACGTGAACAGTAAATATTATATATTATACTGTCATGAATGACAGAGTATATATATATATATATATATATATATATATATATATATATATATATATATATATATATATATATCGAGTAGAATGGCATTGGTTCTTTGTGCTAGAATTATAACAGATCAATCAAGAATCATAAGTCATGGCGTAGTATGTACTATAATTAGTACATAATTAGTTTAAATAATGTGCTCAGTTACTCGAGAGCTTTCATCATGCTGGTTTTAGAGGTGTTAAAGCGGTACACGTTATTAAGCTGTTTTATATCTGCTTACACAACGGCGACGTGGAAAAAATCTTACTACTTTCATTACGCTCAATGTTGTAATTATTATGATATATTGTACATGTATTATCTCGTTTGAGAGTAACTAATGCTTAGTCAATATAATATGCAACTTTGTGCGTATAATTTCATTGAATATCATTAATCTAAACATTTAATGCTGAAGGTACCATACAAATAAGAGAAATAACTGGTCACAGATTAGACTGGACTGAAACAGAAACCAAAGTCGATTTTTTAAAGGGGATGGCTGATATAACGGACATGTATAAACCTTGTTTACATAATATGAGTTACCGTGTTAATAGCGGTTGATATGGACTAGTAATGCGGCTCGTGTTTCTCATGTAGATATAATTAGTATTATTGAAACCTAACGTATATATTAGCTTATATGTCGAGTCCAACGTCAAACTGCATCGACCCTGATCCTACGTAACAGTATGCGACTGCATGTCTGGGTCTATGTTGTCAGCAGTTGAAACAGACCTATAAGCGAGTATATACAACAGGTCTAATCCGTACTTTTCGAAAGGCAGGATTTATTATCCCTCTTGATTTCGATATGAATACATTCACAATACCAGGTTCACTTATTTCCAAATGAAAAAAGTTGTAAAAAGATAACATTAGAAAGGATATCGGTAAAATTTAATACATTGACTACTTGGTATTTACGCAGACATAAGAGTGGTACTATCTAGGAACACACACACACACACACACACACACACACACACACACACACACACTTAAAGGGTGGCTTGAACGTGCATAAGCACAATAATTTGTTCTTCGTCTGTTTCTGCGAGATATTTTCAGCTTTACGACTCATCGTGCAAATTGGAGAGAAACATGAATCCATAAGATTTTCGCTGAATTCCCATTATGGCCGTAATGGTAACTAATTCTCTGGTAAATGTACATGGTTTAGAAATGGAAGAAAATATGAAAATTACTTCTGCAGGACTACTTCCTTCAAGGTCACTGGGTATTATTTTGTTTTTAAGGGCTCAAGTATTACTGAAAAAGTACCTCACAAAAATGTATGATCTCAGTACTTGCATTAACTTTTATTTTAGTTTTGAATTTATTGTTTTTTTTTCATCAATGCAAATTTAGCTTGCCTAACGTGTTCTATAGTGTTCGTGGTTTTTTGTGGGGTTTTCTAAAAACTTTTTTTTAAAAATAACTATTCATAACGGTTAGTTCAGTTATTTATTTTACGTGTAGAAGGGCTAACGAGAAAAAAGTCAACCTTGAATTTTTGTGTTGCGCATTCAATATGAATTTGCCAAGATCTTTTATGAAGGGATGATAATTACTTTGAGAAGGAGAAATCATATATGGATAAGGGCCCCGAGTGGCCGAGTGGTCTAAAGCGCTCTCCGTTACGGATCACTGCCATCTCACCTCTGTCTGCGTGGGTTCGAGTCTCAGATTCGGCTAATGTGAGTATGTGAGAAAGCTTGCCAGTAGCTTCTCGTGGGTCGGTGGTTCTTTCCGGGGTTTTCTCGGGTTCTTCCTCCACCATTAATACTGGCTGCAATGTATAGTCTATCGTGTGCTGAAAAATGGCGTTAAACCCAACAACAACAACAACATATATGGATATATAGGGAGACAGGTACACTTGAAATTTACCACTTTGATTCAGACATGCATCAGATTTGGCAATGAGTATATGCCAACGAAGAGGGATTTAACAGGCTATACATCTCACTACCTACAGGTATTAATTGCCAATCAACATCAAGAAATAATACGCCAACTGGTACGGTACATATTGTTACACGCATGTGGTCTCGCTATCGAGCGGATCAAACATCTGAATGAGCGCGGCTTGAAATCCATAGTTTTCACCTATATCCAAGGGCCTCAAGACAACAGCTCTTTTCAACTGGAAGGTTCTTAAATACGCGAATACTACAAATACACAACCTTAATCACCCAATGACCACACATTACCAAACTCTAATTTCATACTTGTTTGGTCTTCTCGTTTCACATTTGTATGACTTTTTAGTAAACCTTTCCTTGCTGAAATATTAGTGCATACTGCAATGGAATACAGAACACGACCAAAATACCTAATGCATAGAATTATTTCTGTAACAAATTACTAAACACGTATACATAACATATCCATTGAATTCCCTATGTTAAGAAATGACCGAAGGTCCATTTTGCGAAACTAATTCATGCCGTCACAAAGTCTCATGGAGTATATTATGATGTATGCTTCTAGAAACTGGCTAATTACTCGGGCTGAGAAATACCTTCTTGACACCGACTCGCAATAATAAAAATAATCACTTAAATCTAGCAAAACAATAAAATAAAATAGCATAATACAAATAGCTAATAACCTAGGTTTATAATACAGATTTATTTTTTATTTTTTTTTGTTTTTGTATGTCTTTTTTAATACCTTTTTCCCAAGGTCAGGGCACGACCAAAGAAACGCGTCCGATGCGTTAGAATGTGTTCGACGAACACATTAACTTCGGTTGAAAACGTCACTGATCCGATTCCTGCACGTGATACAGAGAAACAGGCTTGATAATTTCCTGTCTATATTGTACGTCATAATACAAGCAGGTCTCGTAGTCGATCATGAGCATTAGCTTAATAACACAGCAACATGATCATCCACTACTGTCATTACACGTTTGTTTCGTTGCCGGAAGATATGACAGCTATCCCGGCATGGAGTATTAAGTGGTCTTCAGCATCTGTTGTAAACCACTCCCTCGTAACTGAACCACATGTCTGCCCTCCTGGCTTCAACCTTCCACGTCATCTGTGGACCACACTAAACCGCTTTCGGACAGGACATGGTCGTTGTGCAGTCAACCTTGTCCGATGGGGCCAGGCCACTAACTCTTCCTGCTGCTGTGGAGCTCTTCAGACCATGTCACACACTGTGAACAACTGTCCACTGACAAAGTTTTCCGGTGGACTGCAGGCTCTGCACCTTGCTTATGATTACGTTGTCAAATGGCTGAGCACGTACTGCACACGATAATAATAGTAATAATTACACATTTAATTTGATAGAAATCCAGAATTTACAGCCAGACATATCCCCAAGACGAGGAGGACATACTATGTGTAGATTCGTGTACTTAAGCTGATTATTATAATAATTGTTTGGAAAGTAAAATGAATCACCTAATTCTACAAATTGACATGACTAAATAGAGGTCAGTGTTTGCCACAAAAACAGGATGACTATAGATTCGGCACATTGCCATTAAATACCTTAAAAATGTTGTTAAAAATGAAATAGTTTACTGGTCATGCAAATGTACAGTTTATGGCATTGTTGAATGTCGGAAGAAACAGTGCCAACAGCTTGAAATATTGGTCTAACAAACTAGGCAACGAATGTGACCGGAAGCAAAGAAGTCGAAAGCCAAGTTATATTTAACTCCTGTTCGTTGAAGACGAGGTCAACCTCAACGGACCGTATGCCACTTTTTTTTTCTTCTCCGAATGTCAATCTCATATATCATCAATGTAAGTAGTACATGGATTCAGCTGTACATCACTTTAATGAACTGAGAGAATACATGTTTCAAGACCAACATCATCTCAGATAATTCACACCAAGACTTTATAAGTCATTAAAAAATATACCATGTTCAGCCGACTATACGTAATTTTTCGTGCAAATGCCACGGGATTTTGGGCGTCAAGGAAATGTACAAGTTCCTGATAGCAACATAACAGCTGTGGTTATAATATTTACATCAGACATGTATGAGGGGCCAATTATCGTAGTCCGGGTGATCTGATCATAGCAGATCGTAGTTTTACAATTACAGATTTGTTTTTGCCTGGACTAGAGTCAATTAATAAGCAACCACTGTTAGGAAACCGAAGGAAGAGTTAAAAACAGAACGGAGTACACTTTAGCGGGTAATCGAGAGGGTGAAAAAATATAAGGAAAGCAGAATCGTCCCTTTCATCTATCACGAATCCACTAGTGTTCGTGCTTAGTACATTTCCAAGTAATTTTATATACATTTATTTAAATTTATTATTACATCATATAAATTATAACACTTATGTAAGAACCATTTCAGGGTTTTACATGATGATGACGTTATTTACTTTGGGCCATCTTAATCATGATAATATGTATATGAATAAAACAAAAACATACCGAATGTAAAGTCCGTTTGATGAGTCTTTAAGTGTATGAATAAATAAATATTAACAAAATGGGTTTCAGCAATCAGCTAGTATGTATGTATTAACATAAATAAACGGAATTTACTCGTCCGGTTATCTTTCTATAGACTTTAACATGGATTTGTGTATTTTAGCTTTGCTGAAGGAAAATTCTCAGTAACACTATTCTTACATTATACAAATAGATTGTTAGTTAAATCAGTGGTTTTAATTTATTCTGAAACATTATTTCTATCATTTAAGACTGGCGATGGTGAAGACGCAGCGTCGCAAGCTATATTAGTTCAAAAGAATGGGTCTAGATTCTTTGGAACTTTCATTTCACACATCTCTCGTGTTATTACACGATGTCAAAATGAAGTAGTATTCTCAGTAAATTAATTAATTAAACTTAATCATATGAATACTTTCAAATTAAGTCCAAAAGGTGATCATAGGGCAAAATCACACAATGTCAAGGCTGTTACCAACAACTGAAATTGAACAACATATACTGATGACCACTTTTTAGAATTAGTCAGTCATCTTCAATTTTAAAACGGACATAACTGAATTATTTTTAAAAAAATAGAAATTATTGTCTCTGAAACAGCATCCCCTATGTTATGTGGCGATACATATGTGAACATTTTAAGGCATTTTATTTCCACCAATCCATGGTCGCCTCTCCAGCTTGGTGCAGTTATGTCGAAAGACCATTACATCTGGGCTACACACAAACTCTGGTCACCATTTGCTTACTCAAAAGCCTATTTTTACGCACCGGAAGCCAGAAATGTTCTGAAAGTTAGTCAATGTTTTTCTTTCTGCTATCTTCATTCAAAATATTACTTGTCATTTATACAAGCATTGAGAAAGCTCCACACTTACCTTGATATGTAATTTTTTCAACTTCTTGGCAGGATCATTCCAGCCTTTGCCTTCCAGTGTATTTGCTAATATAGCTGTGGAGCTGTTGCTCTGAGTCATCTATGATAAACCCGTGTGTTTGATTTGACTCTAAAGTAGCCCCGTGAACTCCATAACTAAAATATTATTCATTGTCAAGTCCCTCATGCTTTATGTTATTAAATATTCTCAACACTTGGCTGTGGAAAATATATTTTCTTGCATTGTATATTGGATATTTTGAGCGAATCTCCCCAGGCAAGATAATATTGAAAACTGCTGACATCATTTTTGACGTCTCATTTTATACGTTTCATTTTTGCTTTTCATTTTTGGCATTTCATTTTCCAAATACTGGCCATGGATCAAAGTTTATTTTGACGTTTCCGTTTAATTACTAGGTGGGTGGGGGCATGATCTATATTCTGTGGATTTCACTGTCGTTTCGTTCCTTGTTTCCATGTACATTGTTCACTTGTAAATGAAAGTGGTTCAAGTCCGTGCGTTATACAATGTTCTACCATCATGAGTAATACTGCACCAACGTGGCTACTTTTTTCAAGTCCAGAGACAAATGAAGCAAGTTGATAAAGGTACCGCTTGCACATTTTCAGTGGGTTACTTATAAATAGCGTGACACGTGTTTATTGTTTTCATAAAAAAAAATAGCATTACAAGCACACGTGTAAACAAAACATGGAATGATCCAGATAAAGGGTGGTCACCATTCTGCTTTTTAAAGAAATATTAATACAGTACATTTATATGTGTAGATAACATCGTGCAAATGTTTCATATTCCTTATGCAGTCGGAATGTTTACACGCTTTATTCATCATCTTCTCATGTCGATAAATAATTCTCACCTATATGAATCAGATTAGCAAACACCTTACATGGTAGGGGTCGCAATAGTAGCATGATTTTGTTTGTTGGTAGTAGTAGTAGTTACTGTGGTACGATTTTATGGTCGTAAACTAAAAGAAAAGAGTGAGAAAAAAAAACAAGTTTTGTAAAATTCAAACAAATAATTTACTTTCCTAGAATACAAAGTGAAATTTTATTTAGAACTTATGGTACTGTGAATTAATTCCCAAATAGTCCTAAAAATTGTATCACAAGTTTTACATGTATTACGTTCCAATTGAATTTCATTGGTGTTCCAAAACGATTCGGTTATTGAAAGTGTGTGTGTGTGTGTGTGTGTGTGTGTGTGTGTGTGTGATTTGAATTTTTAACGTAGCTTTAACAATTTTTCAGTCATATCGCTACGATGTCTGCAGTGTGGCAGTTTATATTGATGCCTAGCACTGGGGCATCATACCGGAAACATGTAGCATGATGTCCCACCCAGTCACATTATCCTGACACCAGGCCGACCAGTCCTAACACTAACGTCTTAATGCTGAGAGCCAAGGCAGCTGTTAGTACCATATTTGTAAGTCTTTGGTACGATTCGGCCGGGGATCGAACCCACGACCTCCCGCATCCGAGGCGGACGCTCTAACCACTAGGCCACCAGAGCGGTCTTTTGAATGTGTTGATGTGTCTGTAATCTCGAACGTGCTAATGCGCCAGTGGTATGGAATGTGGCGATGTGCTAACAGTCTTTTGAGGGATAGCTATAATATAATCCAAATGGTTTTTTCTGCATTCTCTATAATTCTAAATTGATGTTTTAGTTAAAGAATATTATTGAGCACTGTGTAATTGCAGTGATTAATAATTTCAATAAATAAATCCACCCAAATTTCGAACTGAATAAAACAATAAGACTGATTCTGCTTCATATATTAAGGCAAGAACTGGTCATTTTTTTAAGTAATTACCATCAGTTAAAACGCTAAGACACGATTATAGAGACAGGATATAGTCAGTCTCCTCAGTCAAACATTTAAAGTTGACAACACAAATAGGTATTTCCATGTGAAAAACTAATATCCTACATTCAAATGGAAGTAAACATTTTACTGCCATTGATAATGATCTGACTATTTAATCAACATTCATAGAGAAATATTAGCTATGTAGTATGTTGTTATATATATATATATATATATATATATATATATATATATATATATATATATATATATATATATATATATATATATATATATATATATATATATATACATACATATATACATACATACATACATACATATATATATATATATATATATATATATATATATATATATATATATATATATATATATATATATATATATATATATATATATATCTATCTGTGTGTGTGTGCGTTTCGTTTCGCAAAAATAGTTGTAATTGCTGAAAAGTAATAGAGTAGAGTTTGGGCAGGATTAATGTTGGAAGCAGCAGCAACATTAGTTGTACCTGTTGTTGTATTAGTGTTGTCATTTCGTTGTGAACTATTTTTAGAAGTAAGTTTCGAATACTTTTGGACATTTGACTTTCATTTCAAGACCATTGAATATTAGTATTAATTCTTCAATTTAGATATTGCCATGTCGATGGACAGAAGGGGAAATTTGAACCTATCACCAACGGTACGGCCATGTTCAAAGACCTTTACGGAAAAACTGATGATGGACAATATTGGGATTATTGCATTGAATAGAACGACTACTGAGATGAAGAAGGTAATAGACCCATTTCCATTTGTTCAAGAACTTTATAAACGAAAACATATTGATACAGATGCTTATTGCACATTCATAAACAAGAATGGAGAAGGAAGGTCCAGGGAAGAAATGTCAGAAATCCTGCTAAGCCATCTTCCTTTCTATTGCCCTATAGAAGAGGTAATTATCATATTATATCAGACACAATACACAACGCTTGCAAAACAGTTGTACCTGAATCTGACGAGGACAAGAGCCGAACGTAGAGTACTTCAAATTGGTAGGGTACCAGTCGGGGATAGGAAGAGAATTCATTCTCATTTTGTACAGTGGAAACGACTTGTGCATGATGCAAGTTTCAAGGATCCTAAAGCAGCTCTACGAAACCTTGCACACAGGTTTCAAAGAAAACTTCGTGAACCAGGGATGAGCGAGTTGCGGCACCAACAAACAGCGGACATGTATGTCGCCCTTTTAGGAGCTGAGATAGATGCACATGCAATTACTTTTAATAATGATCTTTCCGAACACGAGCTTTTCAGAGAGCTGAATAATCTGACGAACGAGTCATCAAATACATTGATTACACAGGTAGTTTTGCTGGGAAGAAAGGCAAATGCATATGGAATTTCGGGTAATTTTGAGGCTGGCGAGAATATGCTTCGGGGAGCTCAGTGCTATGCCGAGCATCTTGGACCATGTTTGGAGCTGGCAAATATGTATTATATCGACGTTTATTTCAAGCTCTGGAAATTTGAACGTTTTCCTTCCGATGAACTGCGCAGGGATTTGCTTTATGCAGGCGACAAGGGTCTTTGGTCCCTGAGCTTTGAAGAAGATGAAGCCCGTTCTTTATGGACAAGAATGTTTGTCTTAAGAATGGTGTTTTGCTTGCTGGGTATTGGGAATAGGGCCAACATCATACCCAACTGTGAAGTTCGTACCGAACACTTTTTGCAGGCTGAAAGATTGCTTGCTAACATCGATCAAGATGGAATTGAACTAAGGCGAGAGATGTTCTATTGTGTAGCAAGGGCACGTCTTCACCATCTGAAGAATGAGTTACTCCCGGCTATTGGGTACATAAACAGAGCAAAAGGTTACGCCATTAAAGGAAATTTTAAAGAGTTCGAATTCATTCAGCAATACGCAGAGGAACTAAGCAGACCGTTCGTCGACGCGGAGGAAATATCGTCACATAGTCAACATATAAATCTGCTTAATCATGCTCCAGGCACAGAAAATGTACCGCTTTCAACGACTCGTTTGGAGCTCCCTGAGATGTCATCGCAAAATGACCCCAGTGGCAACGGAAACTTACTAGCAAGTATAGCATGCATTGATGATCAGAATTTCATTCCGGAACTGCAGAACATGACTTTTCTGAAATGTGCCCGAATTGAAGAATGTGAGGCGCCACCTGTAGACAGCCAGAATGTTGACATTTTTCATCCAAATGACACTTCGAGTGCTAGCTGGAAGGAATTGTCCTCGGAGCAACAGCAACTGACCTTTCCAAAACAAGCTCAGAATGCAGAATGCGACAGGTCTGATGAATACGTTGCTGAGAATGACCCAGAAGATGGTAATTTGGAAGGCAATACGGATTGTCTTGAAAGATCGAGCTATGCGAGAAATGTACATTTGTCGCCAGATTTAAACAAGAACCTTGCTCATGTGGTCTTTGTGACGGAGGAAACATATGACGACTCCTATTCTGAGGTGATGAGATTGAATTATTGTATTGGACATGATCTATATACTACAAAAGAAAACGAGAGTATCAGTGACGAAAGCATAACGACGGTGAAGGTAGCAATTGATTGTGAGGATAATAGTCTCACGGAGGTAAAGGAAGTTGTTCAAGCACAGAATGGGGGAAATGAGTCTCAGTCTGAATTAATAGATCATTGTGACCAAGAGTCGGTAACAAGCGAAACTGAAAATAAAAAGTTTGACTCTGGTACTCTGCAGAAGAATGCTTCTGAGAGGAGCAGAGTAGGTACCCCCAGTAATCTTTCTGCTGAAGCATGTTGCAACAGTGAATGTTGGTGCATGTACAGAGAGGGCTGTGAAGGAGCATTTCATCGATCGTGTCCTGATGGAGATTCAAATCCCCAACAGTAAAGTCCCGAGTCAAGTTTATAAAGAACACCCTTAATATCAAAGGGTTCCAGGAAATGTTACAAATCTTCACGAAACAGATATATATATATATATATATATATATATATATATATATATATATATATATATATATATATATATAATCTTAATATTTTTCAATGGATAGATGTTTGAAGGTACAGTATCAAACAGAAGAAAATGCATCATAGATGCATATCTGCGAACCAGAAATACCTTTTTGTTAGTGATAGTACGTGTTTCTCCAGAGTTCATGTTGTTGTTGTGGGGTTTAACGCCATTTTTCAGCACGATAGGCTATACATGGCGGCCAGTATTAATGGTGGAGGAAGAACCCGGAAAACCCCGGAAAGAACCACCGACCCACGAGAAGCTACTGGCAAGCTTTCTCACATGCCCACATTGGCTGAATCTTAGGCTCGAACCGCCGCAGACAGAGGTGAGATGGCAGTGATCCGTAACGAAGAGCGCTTTAGACCACTCGGCCACTCGGGGCCCCGTCTCCAGAGTTCATATGTTTGGATATCGAGATTCAGTCTATCAAGAATCAGCCACACGTTTGACCTTACTCTAAATTGTCGGTTTGATTTTGCAGTTTAAATTGTTGTATCCCTCAAATACGTATTTATACAAAAATAGTTTATTGGCGCAATTTTTCTCATATGCTTAACGCATAAAACGTGAGCATCAGCTCTTGTTTTGGGTTATCTTTATCGCATCAACGGAAAAGACCATGGATGTTCATTGTTTTGTCCTTTCACAATTGGTGATAAAAATCCATTGCCAGTTGTAAATTTAAAATTGCTCATGCGAACTGTTTGTCTCCTCTTAGTGTGTACATTAAGGAAAATAGATATTGTACAGAATGTATCAGAGATAATACATGTTCAGCCATCTTACTGAACATATGCTAATTGTGCGTGTATACTCTTCCACATTCAATAAATATCGTTATGACTCCAAAGTCTAATCACATGTTTAAATGGACGAGTGAAATGTTGAACTTGATAAAATACATTGCAACCTATGTGACCAAAATAATAGAAATGGTTCTATTTTATCTGTCCAAATGAAATGCATTAATCCATGCAGTAAATTAGACATACGTGTTCCAATAAATTGACATCGGTGGAAGGTTTTCGTTTTTAGGTGATTATGTTGACATTATCTCTAAATGGTAGGTTGCCCTTTCACATCGTGGGGTTAGAATATTTCAGACATAAATTTAACATCATCAGGAGGACGAAAGGGCTACTACTCCTACCTTCGTTTCGAAAGAAGTGCATTTCATATGTAATACTGCTTTGAATAGAAACGCGTTTTTATTCTTCGCATCAGCTAAAATGTATTCCTTGTACTAACTTTATCACCACAGAGGGAACAGGTTAAATAATCAACTTTTCTAACAATAACAAAAGTTGTTTATATGTATATCTTAAGCACATCCATGAGGTTTCGTTACTTTGTATTATGTCCATCTCGCCATATCTGTAGATAGGGAATATATTATTGTTGCCCGTCTCTGTCTCTCCTCACGCATTTCGTTTGCACTCAATGACATTGGAAGAACTTGGTTTGAGAGGTACAATAAGAAGACTTAGGCATGTCCACTTTCACCATTGTCTGACAATATTTTTCGGAGTTATAGCCCTTGTTTGACTTATAACGTGACCCTTCTGTCGCAAAATGTAGTACGAAAGCGTTTCTAGTTTGTTCTAATTACTGCATTTTCGCAAATTATTGTCATCTCATTATATGCATTGCCATTGGCCATTGAAATTGATGTACTTTAAACTTGAATATACACACGTGGTCCAATTATACGGCAAATGTTAGCATTGTTAAACTAAACCCATGTGATAGTCTTCCCGAAGGCAGATTGGCTGCGGGATTGACGGTAATACTTGTATTATAAGGTGCCGTGATGTTGGGTCGCCTGACATAAGATCCAGATTCCTGGCCCTGGCCCCGTCTGACACCAAATGTTAGCACTAGTTAGTTTAAGAAACTAATTTAAATAAAGTTGACAAAGGAGACCAGATTTCTTCCTTTGCTCGTTTACGAGATTGCTTTCACTTAGGGAAGAATTTCACAACAATTAAAAAAAGTGAGTTACCTTTGCCAGGATTTTTTGCAGTGTCCCAAAGGTTTATTTTATCCAACAATATATATATAAGTATATGACATATTCAGTGAAAAGTAGCTTTAATTTATATTAATAAATATTTATTTATTTTGGATGAAAAAAGTGAAATGTTGAACAAATCGTTAACTTTTCTTACAGATAATGAACCTGTTGCAACAGCCAATGTTCTGTATATGCGTAAGTTTTGTATGACACATTAATTTCATTATATATGCAGATTTACTTCTCTGTCTATTAAATCATGGTATATTAATGTTTTATTCATATTTAGCTCCCCTACTTTACCATTTATAGTGTGGAATTACAATAGGCGTCAGTTCTTTAGGCATTCAGATCTGTTTCGACTATTTCTGGGAGCCGTTATTTATATCTATGTTGTAATTTACAGAATTTTTTAATAATTTGTTCGCCGTAAATTTCTTTGCAAAAAAACCCTAATATATTCTGACCATTTATGCTATCGCAGCCTTATGTACCAGTCGGGATGAAGAAGACCAATTTCTGCTATTTTAATGTTTGGTTGACCTTAAGGTTGACCGAGAAGGTGCGAATGAAAAATAATTTCACGGTCATTCCTTGTTTCATAAATAACCGAGGTGGTCCGAACAGTAGCTATCGGCAGATACTCAAAGTACGATTCGTAGGACTGACCTTGAAGTTGCAAATGCTCTTTAGGGCGCATTGAAACTCAAAGATCGTGCGGAAATACTGATTGCAAAGTTTTTTTTGTGATATCACACTTAACATGTTTATTGGTTTACATTTTACTGCTTTATGTATCAGCTAGCAACTAGTTTCCACGTGGTTTTGTTGAAGAGTGTAGTTCATAAATAACGATCCTTGTCTGTGTCAATTGTAGAAATATAGTGGATTGTCGAACATAACACTCTATTTTGATAAAGAGGAATTCTGGTCATATGTATTTCACTTGGGTGACTTAAATGACAAGTTGTGTCAAGCAGCACACTTTTTTCAGAACTACGGGAACACACATATGTCTGTATCTCTTCTTCAGGTCTGATTGTTCTTGTAAATATTTTCTGCATACATGTTCGATCTTTGGTCAAGATCAGTGAATTATGTAGGAGACGCTGTTTATTCACTCTTTATAGGCATTTAATCGCTAAAACACATAAGTATAGTTGTTTCTTCTTCTTCTTTAATGAGTCACAATAACCCACGCCTTTGAATCAGGAAAACATTAGTGAAATATCTTCAAAACATATACATTTATAATGGTTAGTCGGACGAGTAATGTCCCTTGTTAAACCTTTTTCTCACATAATATTCTGAAGATCAGAAACCGTTTTAGGCGAATCGTGTGAATTAATTCATTATCTCAGGACGTTATTTTTAATCAGTACATATTTATCAGTTGCTTTGTCTTAACTTAAAATTTGATACGTTCTTTACCAATCTGATTAAATTCAGATCTCTACTGTGAAGATCTGACTGCGACCTTTTAGGGTTCATGTTCTGGTGACCTTTGAGTTTAAGCCAATGGAAATGCAGCTTTCAGAAATTTGAAAGTGAATCAAATCGCTCGGCACACACTGATGCTCTTCAGCTAAACTGCTCAATCTCCTAAACGCTGATAAAATAATCGATTATGGTAATTACATAGGTCACCAGAACATGACCCATTCACGTAGGAAAGTGGAGGTCTGATTTTAATCAGATTGCATTTTTTACCATCGGCTTACACTATTTACTTAATATAATGTTAGATCTACATCAAGTAAATATATCAATAGAGAGCAAAAACTCTGTACTGACACTGATATTCGAATGGTTTAGTACATATCCCTGGTTATTTAAATGCGCACGTTTCAATGATACTCTGCTTATTTGGTTTATGCTGTAATGACGTTTTAAAATAAAAAAGAAAACATAATTTCTGCACGATTAATAAATGGGTGCCATGTTATATTCTATTTCTACAACATGGTTTTACTGCACAATTTAAGGAAATACTGTCTTCATTTAAGGAAATACTGTCATCATTTAAGGAAATACTGTCTTCATTTAAGAAAATACTGTCTTCATTTAAGGAAATACTGTCTTCATTTAAGGAAATACTTTCAGTGTCTTTCGCGTAAGTGCCGTCATTGATATTAACAAATCTCCTATTTGCCGAATCTGTATAAATGTAGCAAATGTGATGCAATTTTACAGGCGAAATGTGGCCCGATTCGACTGGCCTAAGGTGGCGCAGTAAAAATAGTTCCCTGTGTTTGGGGAAGTTGTACAGTTTTACGGCGTGAACTGCTGACGGTACGGAAAGTTGATGAAGAGAAACCACGCAGATGTGCGGTTGATATGCAATTGGAAAGTTGTGAGATCTGTGGTCTTATAGTGATTAGAATAAAATTAATTATATAATGGACACGTATGGCTTTTTAATTAACATTAGAAGTTGTATAGAAGTCTTTGGGTTAGGGTAAACTTATGACTTCTAGCGGAATAGCGCCAGGGTTTGACACCGATCGGTCAAGCAAAATATCCCTGGTTTGTAACAATACATACATACATACATACATACATACATACATACATACATACATACATACTCATCACTATAAACTGCCACACTGCAGACATCGTAGCAATATGACTGAAATATTGTTAAAGCTACGTTAAAAATCCGAATCACACACACACACTATCTCTCTCTCTCTCTCTTACTCACACACACACACACACTCAGAGAAAGAAGAGAGATATTAGATTTTGGAGGTTTTTCTTAATGATTTTAACATTTTCTTTACCTTGTTTTTAGAGAATAAAAGTGTTGCAATCCTTTGATTCACAAATACTAATTTATTGTGACACAAAAAGGCGCGTGCAGAAGCGGTCTTTTCTAGTAACTATAATGGCTTATCACAGATTGCAAATTATCCTTTACAAATGGAACGCTATTTAGTCAGTCATACAATGTCAGGTAAAGTCCATATCCTATTAGGCAGTCCATTGTGGACTGGCTAGAACAATTATTAACTTTTACAATTTCTTTGATCATCATATTTTACGAATGGCCAATTATAAACCTAATTAACTTTCCAGATCATAATGTACCACCACTAAAGTAGGGCTTAATGCTGCGTGATAAATTATGCTGATAATAATTTTCGTTTCAGTCGACTTTTGTCTGCAGATGATTGCTATTATATTTATTTATTAAATTTGTCATGCATTTAGCAATGTAACTTTGTTTTACGCTTGTGCTTGCTTACAATGTTAACAGTTTATCACGTAGCTAATTGTGAAATGAGTGAAAATTGACATGAATTTTGCACTTATTGCAGCGTGTACCTTTGATGGTAAACCTATTGACATCTTTAGCAGCTTCTTCAGGAGTATTTGTATGAAACTTAGAAAGCAGATTTATATTCTTCATTGCAATAGCATTAATACCTTATTTGTTTTCTGCCAAAAACATTAAAACACTTCAGGGATTTAATTCTGTGTGGCCAATGTCTTGCCATGCTTTTCTTTAGTTGCGTACTCACCATGCTATAGTCACTTCTGTAACACCATTTGACTAAGCATTGTTGATTCGCAACAATGTCATAATGCTCAATGTCATCATTCCAATCTCTTTAAAAGTTTTCGGTTTGAAGGTGAATATGTATCGGTACACATCAAATCTATCTTATTACAGTATTCATTTTTCAACCAGCTGAAGTAGTGAATTGCGGACATCAGACCATTTGAATTACATTAATTGTTTAGGTAGTACGTGTCTACTCTTATACTTCTGATGGTAAACATGTACTGACACGCGTAATCTCATCACAGTCGCACTTCCCATCCGTATACTGTAATTTTTTATAAACAGTACATATTTTCCAGGATTCAATGTTCAAAACATATCTGCCCTTGTAATGCTGCTATTTTAACTGAGTTAAATGAATATATTTGAAAGAATAAGCACGAAAACAAAATTAAACATTTAAATTTCTTATGTATTAATTGTTTATTATTATATTTCTTTTTACATTTGTCCATCTTTGCCCTGTCTTATTCCTTCTCTCAATACTAACCGTGATTAAATAGTTTTGTATACATTTATTATCAGCAGTAAATATTTGATATCCTCTTTTCTAGACCCAGTGTAGTACCTTTAAAAGTGAAATGGATAAACAATTTCGGTCGGAAGTATTTTGATGACATTTAAGGTGCTGGACATTCAAAAATCAGAATTTGACACATTTGGTTAAGATATAGTAGTATTATGTAGAACAGCAACTAATATTTAATTTAATCTGAATAAATGCACCTACATGACTATGTTAATACATACTTTAATTAACTCCAAGGGTAAACAGTTGACAAGAAAGGTCAAAACCAGTACTATTTTTACTATTTATTTTTAGCAATAAAAAATACATTAGTTACTAAATCAGTCGTTGGTAGGACCTTGGACATGAGCACACTGCCTCGGTAGTTCTGAAATATTTATCTCTCTCTTGAAATACTCTGTCCAATACTGGTGAAGTCAGACTTCCATGTCTTTAAACCGGCTACACTGATCTCTCAGTACGTGTTCTTCTCCCACCAGTCTCTGTTGGATTTCAAGAAGGTTTGCCTCATTTCACAGGAGCCACACCAGCAAACAAAATGTCAGGTTACTTTTCTTAGTGTCTCTATTGATATGGGTATGCCAACGTAAAGAAAGAAGCAAAATAAATGCTTATAAAATATGGTATATCAGTAATTAAGTCGAAATTTAAGCAAGTGTGATGAAATTATTTAGGTTGTTTAATTACCTTTCATTAATATACATCATTATATCAAGGAAACAATTATTTTCTTGTAAGTATTCTTAATTTGGTCACATTTGATTAGTTCACTCACATTAATTACGTTCCACGTCATTAGTTGTTCTGATATTGTGTTGGGATACCACACAGAGTTGATCAACCAGTTATTGTATATGTATCGTACTTGCTCCTGAAGATCAGGAAATTTGCCTTTGTTTTTAAATGGTCAAAGACTGGTTGTATGTCTGCCACTGGAAGGAACAAGAGAGCCACTGGTTCACGCATGTCATATGTTGTTTTTAGGCCCAGCTCCTGGGTTTTGTGCCACACTGCTTGGTTAAAATATAATGCCTTTGATTTCAAACTAATCATAATGATACACATTTTTAACAACTGTAACTAACATAATAGTAACTCATCAACATAATCCTTTTACTTCATGACTTTCACTTTTATCTGATTGAAATGGTGTTGATAAATTGTCTAGCTCATCTCATTTGACTGGAATGCTGTTTCAAACTTTGAAATTTTACTTCTTCCGTTTTCAAGTTTGATTTGATAACTCGTCATCTTTTCCTTTGCCTCAGTATCAGTTTTCCTAGCTTTGTTGTCCGCTGATTTAATTTGTGTACTTTTGAGTGTAGTTCTTAAATATCATCCCAGTAGCATATTGGCGGGAGATTTGTTCGTAGTTGCATCAGGTGTGGCTCGGTAATTACATAAATTAGTCATCCATATTCTGAAGTCACTTCTTTAGGCTCGAATTAACAGAAACACAGGAAAGAGTGAAAACAACAAGCTTTAAAAAAAAATACAATTATTTATTTCCCTGGAAACATTCTGTAAAAATGAAAAAAAATATGAACTTACGGTTTTATAGAATCAACTCCAAAAATGATCCAAAAATAATCCGAGAATAAAATTTCAGTAGTCCTAATAACAAAATGTTCTACTGATTTCACGTTCGCATCCCGACGAAGAATCCAAGATGGAAGACAATGACGTATGCTACAATCTGTAGTGTTGAAGTCTACGGTTCCTTGTAGAAACAAGAATTATCACTCCGGTTTCTGATAGCTGAATAAATTTTTATAAAAACAACTGTTCTTGTTGCACAATATTACATGAGCACACGTATTTTCCAGAAAAATAACAGAATAAATCCATTTGAATTCAAGTAATTTGAAATAACGCTAAACCAAGTAATTTGAAATAACTCCAAACAGCACAACAAACAACTAACAATGTAACATCCCAATTTCTACTGATTGATTCTCCAAAACATGTGTTATATAGGGTTTCTATGACGTAAACAAAGGTCAAGCGATCATTTTCTGGAAGTTTATAGAAGCAAGTACTTGTTAGAGCTCACGTTTACCCAGTGTGACCATGACGAAAACCAATCATTTTTACTCTAAGAAAAAAAATGTTTACATCTTAAAGACGTGGTCCTATCATGACCTTGGAAATAAACAATCATTTTAAAATAAAAAAGAACCTGTTTACGAAGGTTGCTACAAATTATGAAACAAGGTCAGGATTTATATCAATACCTGGTGTTTATAAACTAACAGTCAAAGTCAAACTATTTTCTAAAAAAATGTATCATCTCTAGTGAATAAATTTACATTACAATATCGTGTAATGAAAAATATATTTTTTTAAACTGACAAACAATTAAATTGAAATAAATATATATCAATTCAGATATAATTAAATCAAATAAACATAACACTTCCCCCATAAAGAAAAAGAAAGATTTATACATAAAGCTTTCTTTTTACCACAGGTTTAAAAGAACTCATATAAATTACACAGTGTACATGAAATAATATCTTGTTGTACACGGGAAATTGCATTGGCTATTAAATAATGTTTTCCCTTGATGTGCCTGATGTCAAGATTATATATTCCTGTAAGACTAAGCTCGACCTTAGCAGTCTCTGATTTTTATTTTTCATCTTGCCGACGAAAGTAAGGTGGATATGATCACTAAACACAATAATCCAAGAAGGAGCTGAACTAATGTAAACTTCAAAATGTTGGAATGCCAATATCAAAGTCAAATATTCCTTCTCGAATGTTGAATAATTTCTTTGGTGCTTATTTAATTTCTTATAAATATAGCACAATGGATGATCAACACCATTTTCGGCTTCCTTGCATCAACATACAATTTAAACGATTGACTAAAAATTGGAGCTGTAAGAACTGGCGTGCCTTTAAGTATTGTTTTTAACTTATCAAAAGCCTCCTGACATTTTTCAGTCCAAGGAAACTCGTTTTTCTTGCTCAATAAATCTGACAGAGGTTCCGCAATTATGGAAAAATTGGAACAAAATTTCGGATAGTATCCAGCCATACCTAAAAATCGCATAATTTTTTTTTACCAACAGGCATAGGGAATTCAGAGATAGCCCTGACCTTAACAACCTATAGGTTTAACCTGTCCATGTCCCACGTTATGTCCTAGAAATGTTACAATACCACGGCAGAACTCACTTTTTGATAACTTAATTGTCTAACTGGCATCAGTGAGACTGTCAAAGAATTTCCGAATTGTTGCTAAATGTTCTTTCTAGGTGTTGTTGTAAGATGATGACATCATCGATGTAAGCATCACAATTATCTAGACCAGAGAAAATCATATTCAGTGGAGTTGAAAAGTACTTGGAGAACCTTTAATCACAAATGGCATCACTTTATATTGATAAATTCCATCTGGAGTCACGAATGTAAAATTTCCTTTGCTGTTTCAAGTAGTGGAATTTGCCAAAATCCTTTCAGAAGGTCAAATTTGGTGACATACTTGGCATTTCCCATTTTATCAATGCAGTCATCGATTCTTGGCAATGGAAATGAATCTGTCTTAGTCACAATGTTCACCTTCCTATACTCAGTGCACATACGGAAAGTTTTATCTGGTTTCGGAACAAGTATACACGGTGAACTCTGTCACTTTTAATTGGCTCTATGAAATCATTCTCCAGTAAATACTGAATATCGTTTTCGAAGTATTCATGTTTGAGAGGGTTCATCCTGTTCGGGTGTTGTTTCACAGGGTTGGAATTACAATTTCAACGTCATGCACAATTTTGTTTGTTCTTTTAGCAACATAAGAAATAAGCGCTTATATTCAAATAATACTTGTTTAAATTCATTCCTTTATTGCTCTTGCAAATGTGAAAGTTTCTGGTCCAGATCATTCATAATTTCTGAATTCCGAAGATTTGTCACTCAAACACCAGTAGAGTCCGATCATATTCGTTCACTTAAATCTTCAGTGAGTGAGGCAGGTACAGCTAAAATAATTGCATGATTAACCTGGATATCTCTCTCAAAATAATGGTACTTCTTTAATTTATTTAGATCCCAGCAGTACTGTTATTATAATTTAACTTATTCATTTTCTTTTTATCTTTGTAAGGGCCGTAATATCTAATCTGAGGAAAATTATGAGGAATGAGCAAGACAGACAGAACTCTATTATTAGACTCATAAGGTTCTCTCCATTGTAATTCTGTCAAACCATAATTTCACGTTTGACTTGACTTGCTGAATGACAAATTCAAACATAATCAATTGGAAAATTCCAGGCCTATAACGTGACTCTTGACACGATTGGACAAATTTGGGAAGGCCAAATTGAGTAAAACTCTTTATCAATGCTTTACTATTGTTTTCGATTTAATATCTCTCAATGGAATTGCCTCTGGAAACCTTGTTGACCCACACAGTATGGTCAACAAGCATCGGTTACCTGATTTGGTCTTAGGTAAGGAACCAACACAATCAACCGAACTTCTGCTAAATGGTTGGTCAACAAGTAAGCATTGACATTATTAGCTCTTACTATTCATTCAGAGATCGCTCAAGGCTAAGTTGTAGGCCCTCTCCTCGTCCTTATCTATATCAGTGATCTACCATTAAATAATGAATCCACAGATACAGATTTGTTTGCAGACGATGCAACCTTGTATACATCTAGTTTTGATATTGAAGTTATCCAAATGAGATTAAACTCAGACTTTATTAGAGTCCAAAACTGGACACAACAAAATAGGATAATAATTAATGAAGGTAAAACAAAGTCTGTGATTTTGGGGGCATCACAAAAGCTACGCAAGTCAGGGAACCCAGAACTATATCTTGCAATAAATATTCATCCATTATAAAATATTAAAAATGAAAAGATTGTAGGTGTGTCAGTAGATAAGAATTTGTTATGGAATGACCATATTGATAAGCTTAGTAAAACACTGTCATCCAAAACTGACCTACTTAGCAGAATCCAATAAGCGTAGCAGCAGAGAGAGTGAACAGACCTTTTGCTAAAACGTTATTTTTGAAAAATAAAGCTTCGTACGAAATGAAAAATGTAAGCGCAATAACACCAAATCGATGCCACAAACTTTACCGAGCGTTTCTCTAATTGGGTTAGCTTATTTTGTTACTTTATTTTTGTTGTTAGTGTGTTTCTAAGATTGAATGTGTGTTTTGTTTACCCTCCGGACGTTTCATTGAGGTCACGCCCTCTCTGCTGCTATAATTAAATCATTATTATATCAACCAAATATTTTATCAACGACTTTTACGATATCGTGATCAAGGATTATGCAAATTTATTGTTATAAATCCTTTTGGAGTAGATGGTGCTTTTGGAAAGAAGTTTTTAAATATGGTTATGTCCATATCTCGCTGCATCAAGTCTGATGAATATTTCGCAGAATATATGTATCAACTCCGTTAAATGCAACTAAAATATTGCAGTTATCTCTGATCAGTTTAGGTATTTGTGTATATCGCTGAGTAACATAAATCACATCAGTATTTTTATGTCTGCCTCGAGAAAATATCCGAGCTGGATTTGATTGTTTGTCCAGCATCACATCATCGTATACAACTAAATTATTCTAAATCCATCAAGGTCATCTACAGATTGGGCTTCATCAATATCGCTGATAAAATTAATAATATCATTACGATCTTCGTCCAACAATTTTGCATTTGTATTAAAATCTTTAAGTACGTCATACCATCTCTGAACATCCACTGACGGAGCTACTAAATATAACTTATCCCACTTGAGCCATCTCATTATCAAATTAAGTAATAATTGCGTTCTACCAGACCCAAATTGACCTATTATTATCATTCGGATGGACTTTGGTAATGCTGAAATATGTTTGACTGGCTGTTGCTTTTGTATCGCTGAGAAATCAATGACATCCATGTTGCAAAAAAAATAAAAAAAATATGGATCTATAGTGTGTTGGATGTAGAGCATTCACCACCACAAGTCGATTAACAACAATAATAACAAAAAATAAAAAGCGTGCACTTACAGGTAAATAGGTACAAATAATATAAATTTTTCTTCGGACACAAAGTGACCGGTGGTGATATCGCTGCTTCATTGGGAAAATTACCAGGAGCTCCATGGCCTAAATACCCAGGAGTAAAACATCTTCCAGGATATAATTATTGCGGTCCTGGAACTCGACTTGATGTTCGACTTGACGAGCTAGATCAAACAAGACCTGGTGAATATCTAATAAACGCCATTGATAAAGCATGTCACATTTATGATATAGCTATTAAAATTAACGATCGGCAACAAACACAGATTGCAGATGTGAAGTTGATTCTTGCATTAAATTCTATGTTTAAAAAATTCTCTAAAGCGCTCACCGTTCCGGATCACTGCCATCTCACCTCTGTCTGCGTGGGTTCGAGTCCAAGGCTCGGCTAGCGTGGGTAAGTGGGAAAGCTTGCCAGTAGCTTCTCGTGGATTGGTGGTTCTTCCTCCACCAGTTATACTGGCCGCCATGTATTGCCTATCTTGTGCTGAAAATGGCGTTAAACCCTAGAACAACAACAACAAAAATTATTTCAAAGAATCTTTAGCTAATTGGTTGATAAGATCTGCGACGAAAGGTAAATTATTATCTGGAGCTGGGAATTAATCAACCGATTATTTTAAAATAATGGAATCGATTTTTTATAGCCCAAGAGGTTATTGGAAAGGTAGAGCAGCGATTAGTAAACTCGCTGATGCAGCAAAATGTTACACATGCTGTTGCTGCAAAATCGTTATCACGAATGACAATATGGCAAATTTAACTACCACCACCTGAACAAATGCTGCATGCACATTTTGATGTCAGCACTCCTAATGAAGTTCATCAAGCAGATATTTCATTTTGACCACTTGATACTATTAAAATTGGAGGATGTCAATTAACTTACAAATATGCGTTGATTGTTGCTGACGTTGCAAGTAGATGCAAGGAAGCAGAGCCGTTGTCAACTAAAACAGCAACTGAAGTTTCTTCTGCTTTTGTCTGTATTCGACACAAGTGCGTCGTATTTCTTCAAGAAAATCCAATCGTGTTTTTTTTCACGAATCTTTCTCTTTAGCAAAATGAGCAGCAACTGACGGAACGGTAAAACAGTTACTCAGTAATTGTTCAACATCGTCATGGGTATATTTCAACGCAAAATTTTTCATTTCTTCATGGAGAGATTCTGTGCGATAAAAAAATCTCCATTAGGCCGTACAAACTGATCATAATTTCCATTATCGGAACTTTGAAATAACCACACTGATACAGGATCACTTTTACTTATTTAGTTAATAAGATCAAATATATCTCCTTGATAAATTCTAACAGTTCGATTTCGTGAAAATATTATTAATGCATTAGTCGGCGCACGCACATTATGATCAACTACTTCAATTGAAACTCCTATCGATTTATACTTTGATTCGTATAAAATCTCTCCGGTATTGTTCTTACCATTATGGGGAATTATAATTTCTTTCCTATTTCAGCGACGTCCTTGAAAGATGCTCTGGTATCTTTAACTATTTCTCCCCACTCGTTTATTATTTTACGTATTTTATCCGTTAAACCATTATCACGTTTGTAAAATGTTCCTTTACTCGTTCGGCTACACAATTTATTTTTGAAAATCTCATCGGTTTTAGATTATTGACACTTGGTTTATCATTTATCGGTTAAATTCCATAAATAATCGTGGTTACAGGATACGCTCTTTCATAATACGGTTTGTCAATACCAGTCAACATTCCTAGTTTGGAATTTTTACTTAATATGGCAATTTTTTTCATTAAGAAGGACAGGGTCACGTTTGTTGCTGATAATCCAAGTATTGTTTCTGCTAATACAATAAACTTTACTCTGAAAAATATCTTTGATCATCTAGATAATATATAATCGTTGCCGCTCGTTTGTCGTTCATTGTAGCATCGACAACGTTGTCGACACCATCGGTGATGCTTATGACTTTGAACGTCGACCACACGACACGAAATGCACCATCCTTGCTAAATTCTTTCTTGTCCTCGAAAAACTAATTCAGAATACATGTTTTATAGTTGTTGTTGTGGTGTTTAACGTCATTTTTCAGCAAACGATAGGCTATACATGGCGGCCAGTATTAATGGTGGAGGAAGAACCCGGGAAAACCCCGAAAAGAACCACCGACCCACGAGAAGCTACTGGAAAGCTTTCTCACATACCCACATTAGCCGAATCCAAGACTCGAACCCACGCAGACAGAGGTGAGATGGCAGTGATCCGTAACGGAGAGCGCTTTAGACCACTCGGAGCCCCCATGTTTTTTTAGTAAACAATACTAAATGCGTTACAAGTTGACAATGAGGGGGAATAAGGTCGTATATACAACGAGGGGAAAATAGTTGCCACATGTATGGTACCATGAGGCTGGCTATTTTGATACCTTTAGTTCAACAAAATTGGGAATCCTTTATTTGCCAATCAATTGCTGGTGCTTGAAAACACACAATAGAACGTGATTTCTTTGAATTACAACAGAGGGCCAGTCGTTTTCACAAAATGGTTGCACGGATAAGGATAAACTTTTATTTAATTAGTCGCGCTGGCTTTCTTGCTTGCTTATTTAAGACTAATCTTTGGGCTGAGCACATCATTCAACGTAAATGAAACAGATATTAAGTACTAGCTGAAATGTTATCTGGAAGAATGCAATTTTGTCAAAACAATGGATATAGTAAAATCTGCATCTGATATGTTTGGGAATAAATAAGTATTTAATTGACGCTGTGCACACTTTGCACTGTGTAAGTACTGTACATTATAGTTCAGTCTGGTCTCCTGGGTAAACTCAACCGGCCCGCAGATTATGAAGTCTGTATTTACCTTTATTTAATCTCGTGTTGGAGAAATCAGAAAATATGCATATGCAAAATTACAACAAATTCATAGCACTTTATAACAGTTTAATAATTGTAGGGTCACCAAAAGTTATTTTTTATCACATGCCCATGTTTAAGGATACGGAAAAATATATTTGTTTCGTTTCCCAAGATTTACAGCCTTTACAGTAGTCACCAAAAATACCTAAAAGCTGTCAAGTTTAGACATTTGCTCACGAATAAGCCGACCCCCCTTCTTCCAGGCCTTCATTTTTACCTAAATTATTTGGCTTATACGCGAATATATAAGGTATGTAACAGAAACAACATGGGTCAAAGGGATTGAGCTGTCAAAGTAAGATACATGGACGGCATGACAACAACGCTATAATGCTAATGCGAGGTAGTACTGGTCACGCCAGACTATCTGAAAATGGAAGCGTAACTTAACAAACATGTCATAACATAAATGCAAGGGGAACAATTAGAAAAACTAACAAATGGAATACACCAGAACTAATATGCATCACATGCAAACAACATATCCTTTTTGTGAATTTTTTTCTGTCTTATATTACTGTATCTCTAGAACTATCTCAACAAGAATTAGATGGACTAAGGATACAAAAAGAAGATGGAAGGAAGACCAAGAGACTCGAAGAAAGAAGGGGGAGGATATACGTATGTAGAAGAAGGTGGCACAAAAACACCAACCCGCTCAGCAGAAGGCCTGAAGGAATGCAACCATGCCAATTTGTTTTCTGTTTACATATGATCTCATAAGAAATAAAGACAACTGATATTAAAGACTTTGACAAATTACAACCTGTCCATACACACATACCGTATAGCAACGCACAAAATATAGCAATAATAGATAGAACAAATAATGGACATTACTAGATGTAAGGCAAAGATCACTGATAGGTAACATGGCAAGAAAGCAGATAAAGGGCGCAATACCCTATGGAATGTAGTAATAGCCATCAAAACTGGAAGTATAACAGACGGTATCCTGAGCAGGGACTGCTCAAGTATGCAACTATCTATAAACAATAATAAATGGACCCCAATTAAACTTCATAAAACGTTTTCGAAAATTCTGTTTACATTTTTACAAACCACAACATACTATGGGGGGGGGTGGGGGGTGGTGGTGGTAAAGATCAGCATAAAAAATCCTTTAAACATCAAAAATGGGTTGGGCCACCTAGAAGGTTGTCAGGCCAAATAGCCGGAGAGCGAATAGGTGTTCACACACACACACACACACACACACCACAGACACACACACACAGACACAAGAAAACAATGTACTGGAGTACACATGATGTGGTTAACTCGTATACTCGAAGTGATAGTACGATGACTATGAATACTAATGCAACGGTAAATAGTATTCTTCTTCCAAAAGAGGATGATTTTAATTTCGCTTTTGCTGATTTTCTGCAGTGTCTGCAAGAATGTTTCATTTAAAGGTTATACTACCTTCACGTCCTTCTCCATTTTTACGTCAGAAAAGGCTAAAAGGAAGAAATGGAGAATTTGTTACAACAACAGAAATGTTGTTGTAAGAAATTATTCAATGCTTCCTTCTGCCTTTTCTTAAGCAGACATATTTATTTAAGAAAAACGAGATGGCGAAAGAAGAAAGCCAAGAGAAGAAGAAGAGAAGTGGAAAATTGAAGTGTGAGGGACAAAAGGAAGGGATTGAAAACAAAATATAAGAAAGTTTGGCAGAGTTAGCATCTGAGACAAATGTATTAGACTTCTGAAGCTAAACCCAAGTTAAAGAGACCTTTACATGCCCATATTTCTGAACTTCAACCATTACATCCATACTACTAGAACACAAAGTGAAAATTTAAAAGGAACATAAAGTATTGTGAATTAATCCTGATAATCCTAAAAGTTTTATCACAAGAAAATAGTTTTTTTTTTCATATAATTCATTCTAGCATTGAATGATCTGATGTGATAACAGTCTTCATGGATCACAATGATGTAATCCTGAATGTCCTTGAAAGAATTCACAATAACCCCTAAATAGTGATTTAGTTTAAAATTTCAATGAGCACTTTGTAATTCCAATGAATAATTTAAATGAATAATTCCTCTTAAATTATAACTGAACACAATGAAAACTGATTCGATCATAAACTAATGTTAACACAGAAATCAATAATCTTGCTGATCTGATCCTTATATATGTATCACCAACTTACCTATATTGCACTAACATTTTCTGGAAAAAAACTTGATCATCTTAAAGGAAAATTACCCTGTAAACAAATTTGTTTCAAGAATCTTCTACAGTCTTAGTTAAGGCATGGTCTTTTACTCAAACCCAAGCAAACAACCTATATATAGCTTACTAACATGACAAAGTGCAGGTAGGCACTTCTATCACCTTCTATGGTCAAAGGGCCATGTAAACATGTTTAAATTATCTTAATGTACTATCTAAAATCATGGAAAAAAGTTAATCACACAAAATAAATATACAAAATAATGGAAACTACTGATATATACCTTTTGTTTGTCCATTAGAGAATGAATTATGGTACGCCATGGAAATGTCATATTCCATGCATGAAACTAGGCATCAAACACTTTCTTACATCTGGCAACTGTTCCACGCAAACTATGTCTGGCTACTGTTCCATGTCAACTATCAGTTCTATCAATTTTAGCACTCTTCTGAATCTCATTACAATCATTGTCAGCTTGCCATTTAACACCAAAATACTTAACCAAATTTGCAACGGCATTTTGTCGAAGTCTCAATGCATCTCGATTTTGAGGTCACATGCACTACTTTTTCGGCTACACTTGGAAACAAATACAATAATGAAAGCCAAAGTTGTTCATTTGATGTACTCTTATAATGACCTCATGTACATCACTGGGTCTTTCTGCCTCTGAATTCAGTCACTGCAAATATCAGCATTTTCCCACCACAGCGCAGCTAGCTTAAGTCTTTGAACCTGCTGCCCAGCTATTGTGTCATTCTTCTGATATACTCTTACAATGGCAACATGTACATATGTGTCTTTCAGTCACTTAATTCTCTCATTGTAAATATCAGCAAAGCTAATATGATCATTGATCAACATAATTTCCCACTCAGCAGGTGGTTGAAGTAAGACTGGCAAGCCTTTGAATTTGCTGTCAAGCTTTTGCGTGCATATGTAGGACTTGAGAAAGTGATTTTCTACATCCCAGATAAACAATCTGCATCCAAATATGTGTGATTAAGCATTTCTGAAACCTCCATTAACCTTATATACATCCCCACTTGACCTAGGTTGCACTAACCTTTTCTAAAAAAACTTGATCATCCTAATAGAAAACTATCCCAAACTTTGAACCAATTCATTTCTAGAATCTTTTAAGGTCATAAACATGGCCAGGTCTTGAACTCAAACGAAAGTAAACAACCTATTAATAGCTTACTAGCAAGATAAAGTGTAGGTGGTACTTCTAGAATCTTCTACCATCAAAAAGCCGTGTAAATATGCTTAAAAAAATTAAATTATGATGATCTACATACATGGACAAAAGTTAAACATACAATACAGATTATTCTAACACACTATCTGGGATCCTCATAATTTTACTTTTCAGTTAACTGTTACAAGTTTATTTTTTACTTTCAAAACCTTTAGCATGTACATTCTGTCTCAGCCCAAATGAGATGACTGTTGGGTCAAGGTGAGAGTAAATCATACTTGGGAGAAAATAAACTGATGGATAAAATAACATCAACAAAGTAAAAACAATATTTAAGTAGGCTAGAGAAAATATTTAAGTAAGCTAGACATCCAACATTTGTATAAAAAATATTTAAGTAAGCTAGACATCCAACATTTGTACCAAAAATATTTAAGCAAGACATCCAACATTTTTACAGAAAATATTTAAGTAAGCTAAACATCCAATATTTGTACAGAAAATATTTAAGATAGACATCAAACATTTGCAGAAAATATTTAAGTAAGCTAAAGATCCAACATTTTACAGAAAATATTTAAGTAAGCAAGACATCCAACATTTGTACAGAAAATATTTAAATAAGCTAGATTTCCAACATTTGTACAGAAAATATTTAAGTAAGCAAGACATCCAACATTTGTACAGAAAATACTTAATTAAGCTATACATTCAATATTTGTATAGAAAATATTTAAGTAAGCTAGACATCCAACATTTGTACAGAAAATATTTAAGCAAGACATCCAACATTTGTACCGAAAATATTAAAGTAAGCTAGACATCCAACATTTGTAAAGAAAATAATTAAGTAAGCTTGACATCTAACATCTGTACAGAAAATATTTAAGTAAGCTATACATCCAACATTTGTACAGAAAATATTTAAGTAAGCTAGACATCCAACATTTGTACAGAAAATATTTAAGTAAGCTAGACATCCAACATTTGTATAGAAAATATTTAAGTAAGCTAGACATCCAACATTTTTACAGAAAATATTTAAGTAATCTAGACATCCAACATTTGCAGAAAGAATTTGTCCAATTGACTCAAGTTTCAATGTTTAATCAGAATCAAAGTAAATATTTCTTACAAGATAACTTACATGAGAAATTAGAAATCTGTCTTCTTATCTGATGCAATTAAAAAAAAAAGGTTTATAATTTATACTTCCTCATGTAAACTTTCAAATTCACACTTGAGCAAAATCCGAGCATGTGGGAATTTGGTTTTCTTCCAACGGCTTCCTGGGCTCACAACATCTAAATGCAAAATTTGTGTACATTTCTAACAGGGTTGTGCTGTGTAGCTCACCAGCAACTCATGTGAACTGGTGAGATTTTTCTGCAAGGGCAATGATGGATTGGAAAGTGTCTAGATTGTGCCAAAGGTCAGAAGAAATCTAACCTTATTCAATTTTCACTTAACATTTTATAACAAACTTCACACTTGTATGCTTTAATTCTGGTAGGTCTCTACAAATGCCTCTTCAAACTGCATCTTGCAAGAAATATTTTTATCACAAACATCACACTTTTACGACTTTTCTCCAGAATGCATCTTTATAAAGCCATTAAAGTTTATTTTATTTTCAGTCTTTTATTTTTCCAGTATGTATTGTGCTAAGCTGTTCCATCCTACCAGTATTGCCAAACACATTCTTAAAAAGCTTCACACTTACATTTATTTTTTTGCTATATGTATAGACCTATAGGCTTATGATATTTGAATTTTCACAAATGAGGACAATCCAGAAAGTCTGTGCATTTTTATCACTATAGAGATTTAAAGCCAAAAAATGAGGACATGTAAGAGAAAATGGGGACACTGTGGAGAGAGGGTGTATCTATCTGTACCAGTATCACAGTGATTTAAAGCCAGAAAAGGAGGACATGTTAGAGAAAAAGTGGACACACTGGAGAGTGGGTGTATCGGTGTTGGTATCTGTTTTGGGTTTTATTTGACCACAAAGGAGAATATGACTGAGAAATGGGGATTACGGCAACTCTAATGTATCTTTATATCCCTATTCAAATTAACATGCTCAGTAAATATTGTGCCACAAACTTTACACTTATATGTTTTTTTCTTTATTATGTGCTCTTAGATGCGTCCTCAAAGTACTATGCATACCAAAGGTTTTATCACACACATTACACCTGTATGGCTTTTCTCCAGTATGTATATTCATATGCTCTTGCAAGTGACTCTTTTGACCAAATAATTTATCACAAACTTCACATTTGTACCTTTTTTCTCTAGAATGAGTCCTCATATGTCTCTGTAAATTGCTACTCACATTAAACATTTTATTACAGATTTCACATTTGTATAGGTTTTCTCCAGTATGGATCTTCATATGCAACTTATGCTGGCTTGGCTGACGAAACAGTTTATCACAAACTTCACATTTGTATGGCTTTTCTCCAGTATGTATCCTTGAGTGGGCTTTCAATTTAATAATCTCACGAAAGTGTTTATTGCACACTTGACATTTAGGCCAATATGGCTTTTCTTCCGTATGTTTCGTTTTATGCATCTTCAGACCACTGTTCGAACTATACATTTTATTACAAACTTCACACGGATATTGCTTTTCTCCCGTATGTATCTTCATGTGCTCCGTCAAGTGATGGCTTTGACGAAACATTTTATTACAAACTTCACACTTGTGTGGCTTTTCTCCTGTATGTATCATGGCATGCACCTTGAATGTGCTAATCTGACCAAACCTTTCATCACAAACTTGACATTTGTATGGTTTTTCTCCAGTATGTTTCCTTTTATGCGACTTCAAACCATTATACGAAAAAAATACTTTATCACAAACTGTACACTTGAAAGATTTTTCTTTGGAAGACATGTTCATCCTTGTAATTTTTGTTATAGCGAAAATCTGACATGAGCTAGGCCTGTTGCATATTGATCAGTTTTGCACAACAAATATAGTGACGGCCTAAAGAGGTCTTGTAGTCTGGTTCTTTGTTTCGTATGTTCCCTGCATTGGACTCTGCTATACAAAGTCAGGTGGCAGGGTAGAGTTTCGTATATTGGCCCCTGTCAAATTTCTTAACGAAAGGCTATGGTGTGACTTTTTCAACTATTATTGTTTATTATTTAAAGATATGGAGACATTTGTGAACTAAATGTTTTTGATTTGTGTTGTTCTTGAAATTGATATACGGCATGTACACCTTCCCTAGTTACTCTGCAGTATGTTGATAGTAAAATAGCAACAGTCGGCTAGGAAGAAGAGCTAGCCTTCTATAGCAGTAAACACATGGGTTTGTGGCAAGTAGAATATGTCAAAAACGGCATGGATGACAGATATTTTCAATCGCATCAGCCTGTTTAGTACACACTGTTTTGCAGAATTCTCATATAGGAAAAGGGCTCGTGTTTGCACTGTGAGCATCAATCACATGGCGTCAAAAAATGAAGTTCGAACATGAATACTGCAGGTAGAAATTCGGGGTTGGGTGCAGAAACTTCTGCTATGAACTGCCATTTACTTCTCTGGTGAAATGGATAATGTTCTTATTAATTGTTTTAAAATAGGTATCCAAAAATATGGACCTATTTGACATCATTTGTGTATTTGATTTTTTTATATTAAGTCGCTGATTGCGGCATTAAATTTGTACATAAAAACCGGCACCTGCCCCCTTAGGCGAACGCCGACGCCGAATTGTCACGTGATCAAAATAAATAGCCTCAAATTGAGAGCTCTAGTTAATTTAACCTCTGCACATTTATTCCTTTAATATTCTGTTTGTTAGTGCCACAATGTGAACTTTAATAATACTTTCGATTTTAACTATAGCAGTCGTTATTTTGTGTTCAAGCTTAACCACCAATTCGGTCATATTATCATTTTTAGGAATATTTTTACTAGTAGGCGAAGACGAAGGAAAAGAGGAAAAGGGCACAAACAAAGACATTTTGTTAATATTGCACGTATTACACAGCGTCATATAAAAAATTAATTTTCCAATCGATTCCTTGATAAATTTTACGCCGAAATTGCCGCATTGTTTTGATTCACTACCGTTAGAGTTGACGATCCATGTTTACGTAACTTTAAAGTGTCACTTTCACAACTAAAGATTACATTGATATTGCAATATTCTTGTGAAAGGTTTACTGGATGCAGAAATTCCCATATTTATTGCAATGCATTTGTGACCAGATATTTGCAGTATTTGATTTGGAACAGAAGACTACAGAAGACGTAAACTGAAACCAAAAAAAAAAACCATGGGATAAAAAGAATCTCAAATGGGTAATGATTTAATATTAAATTTATGAAACTCGTTAAATAATGCCCAGCTTTAGCTCGCAAAGGCCTGCAAAAGCTGGACATTATTCAACTCGTTTCATAAAATCAATAGTAAATCATTACCCATTTGAGATCCTCTATTTGATCCTCTGTCTATTATATTAACACGTATATAATATAACAACACTTGCCTGTAATAAAAGTTATTGAAGGTCAATAGTAATGTGGGATACTATAGCGACTATGTTGCATTTTTTTTTTGGGGGGGGGGTTGGTTGTACTATGGCGACAAGGGTAATTTAACATGGCGAATATTGGGAACGTATAGCGACAAAAATATTGGGACTGTTTAGCGACAAGGGAAATGGAACAGGGGTGACATCACGGTCGAGAACATTATCGTTCTTTCAAGATGAGTTGAAAACGTTCTACAATGCCGGCTTAGGTTTCGGGATTCTCAGTGGTGAAAAAATGAATGTCTCGTCTCTTTAATTCATTTTGGAAAGTTTGGTCCAGACATTCGGTGTCTTTGTCGGTTTGCCATTGAAGTGGGTGACAACTACTTTATTTCAACACCAGTTTGAGGGCTCGCAGTAACTCAGTGTTCGATTTTGGAAGTCAATGGTACGACCCAGGAAAATTTGGAAAAGATGTCGATGACACAAAACAAATATCTGTAGCCACGGTTGTAAGTGGCCAAAAGAGATACATCGGCTAAATCAGCTTGCCATCAGTGATCGATGCCCTCCACTCTGGTTCGATTTCTGGAAAATGTTCGTCGACTGGGTTTATGTAAGGTGTACGTGGCTTGTTCTTGTAACCATTATTGCACTTAAGGTAAATGGACACTTTTGAGTCAGGGTCTGGCCGCACGATACAATTTCTTAACTGCTCCGTATTCCGCCTGATGGGCTGGATCGTAGTAAATGCTGGCTAACTGGCTGGGTATTTTCTTGGATTTGCGTGTCCGACGAGCAATAGGTATCGAGCAAGATGTCTAAACATGGATAATGAGTACTTGTTTAACTTCTGTCTTGACATTTCTTTTCTCTTCTGTGGAAGAAGGGGATGTCATGATCTTTTTAATCCAACCAATTCTGAATGTTGGTAGTGTTGTTAATTAGCGTTCTTTATCTGGTGGTGTTGCTAACTTGCGTATTGTTTCTGGTCGAGGTTCAAACTTTTGTCATTTTTCTGTCTTGGTCACTAGAGGTGGTGGAGGTGGTGGTGGTGATCGTGAGTCCTATAATAATTGTTCCCACTACTCCTTTCACTAAGAATGCTAACAACATGTGCACAAATTCTCCACGTTGCACCAAAATCTTTTCTTTTGATGGATGGGTACTTTTTGACCATTTGGCAAAGAACTTGTCGGTCCTTGGCTAAGCATTCTTTCTGATCTTGAGACATAGGTATCGTTCCTGTCAAGACATCCAGAGAACACTCGCACACGGTATCGAACGTCTTTGGAGGCAGATTGAATGAGTTGTGTTCGCATGGGTAGAGGAGCTTTGGTCAGAACGGACAACACGTTATAATGTTTAGCTAAACGGAAAAGCAGTCCTTTCCTTTTCTTTCCTTTGTGGGTAGAAGAAGAATGATTTTTGGGGGTGACTTCTATGTATGTTCCGGAGAAAACACAAAATACACTCACGTCGATGATTTGGCACACGCCCTTTTATCTTATTTGTTGGTCTAGGTCGAAGGGTCTGTAACCAGTGTTTTTGTGACGAACTCTTGGACTATCGCTTCGTCAACAACGTGACGACTGTTTTTCTATCTCGCCAAACAATCCTCCCCTTTGGTTGCTCCTCTTTTTCTTTGAATGATAGGGTCTTTTCAGGGGTAGACATTGACTCGGCTAAGAGTTTCTTCTGATGCAAGGTACAATCACGAGACTGTCCATTTCCTTTTTCTTTTTGACAGAAGAACAACGATGATGGTGATGGGATTTCGTTTAGGGGACATCTTTTTGGCGTTCAGGAGCACAACAAACACAGATACCCATCGTTTTCCCATGTCTTTATTTTACTGGAATACGTCGCCATTGATTTTGCCCTACGTCGTATCAAGTTGATGACAGGGATCGTTGTGGAGGGGTTCGCAACAGACTAAATCTGGACAGTTCTTGCTCAGATAAATCCAGCTAACTCTGTAACATACTCGATCTCTTGGACTTTGATTCAGATGGTCAGGTAGTTTGTGATTAGCTGCTGCTGTGACTAAAGAGGAGGAGGGTGTCACCGCCGAAGGGGAAATTCACGGAGACACAGGTGTCCATTGTTTCATCAAATTAGGAAGAACGGGTGTCAAATTTGGTTTGGCTGGCATCACCAGCAATGAAGAAGTGGAGAACCTGAGGCAACTGGAGACGCGGTCACCCTCACTGCAGGTCGTGGCTTGGGGATGTATGGGCCTATCATGCGGATAGAAGCTGTTTTCTGGGATCTTTATCGTGGCACTTTTCATTTTCTTTTTTGGGGACTTTGCTTTTTCTTAGGGTGTGACCTGGTCTTGACACCACTGCTCTTTTTCTTCTGAATACGTTTGGGCCGGGGGGTGGCTTTTTTATCTTGTGGATGACTTTGGGGACATTGGGATCCCATTTTAAGAGGGATTGAATGCTGAGATTTCCTAGAGAACTGCGACTTCCAGATTTCATAATGATTTGATTTTCGGTTTGAGCGTCTATGCGGTGATCTGCTTGTTTCGTCATGGCTTTGTTTGTCTCAGAACAGCGTTTGGTTTCATGTGAAATGTAAATGATACCTTGCAGTAATTGACGTGCTGTCACCGTAAACCATCTAAAGACTTCTTTGAGACTGGCTTTTAAGACACGAGCACGTATTCGTGGATATTTATCGCGACTGATACCGTATAAGGCATGAATCAGTTTGATGTCAAGATGAGACTGAAGGGATGTCATGTTGACGATGTTTGAGACAGACCAAAAGTGCCTGAGGTTTTTATAAATTTTTGTTAAGTCGACGGGGACGTGTACAGACAGGCTCTCCGTCTTGAAACCAGTAGTGAAACAGATATGTACGAAATAGCAAATAATCGTGGATCGTGGGTTTTAAGTCCACGAGTAAATAGGTGTGAGGGGTTTGAGTGGCATCGTCTTACGCATGAGTCACCCAAGGTGTTCCAAACTGTTTGGCTAAGACTTGCACTAGCGATTCATCTCTAGGGATTTTGAACAAGTCCACGTAATGAGTCTGATGGTGCAATGACCTTTTTTGTTGAAACAAATATTTGGCGATGTAAATGACACTGGAATTGCGATGATGCCCTTTGCGCGTAAACCACAGGTTAATTTATTCTTCGTTTTCTCCTAACATGACGTCGAAGATGACCAGATGAATTTGCCGGGGTTCAGACACGATACCATCGTCTTCGCAGTAATTCCTTCCAAAAACACGATGGAATCGCCTTGACTGTACGCTAATTGCTACGCTTTGTAACACTACATCTTACGTTGAGGTGGGCGTTCGATCAAATGTTGTTTACGTTCGATCAAAAGTTTGACAAAATCAGTTTTCCTTGAACCGCTGAGTGCAGCAATTAACACGTTAAAATGCTTACCAACTGGCACGATCTAAGCTTTCGTCGATGAGTTTTAAAGAGGAGGAGGATGAAGCATTATCCTCTTTAGCGTCGTACAGCAAACAGGTGGCATTCGTCCGTCCTCCATACAAACTGTCCCGTTGGTTCAGAGGCTCCACCATCTTGTAACCTTCAACCATGTGTTTAAACTAGGGATTGGATTTCAAACGGTGATTGTACTCGTGTTCAAACATTTCCACCACTTGGTGTCCCTGCTATTCTAACTTCAAGCGCCGCTGAAAGTGGTCTCGTACAAGTCTTCCATGTTCCGTTGTAAAAACTGATTTTTAGTGTCACGTTTAGGGTAGTAGATGTGACATCCGTGTATAAAGCAACCGTTTAACTCGTACAAGATCTTCAGGATTTCTAAGTCCAAAGATTCACCTAATACGTTCCTATGGTCTTTTCACCTCCGTTTCTGGCGTGTTGGATCCATTTGTCTACCTTGTCGCACAAGTAATGTAGCCGGCGCAGAGCTTTGAACGAGAATTGACGTTTGACAAAATTGGTCTGAGCCGTATGACAGTCATGGTCTTCTCGGGCATCAATCGTTTGCGGTACATTAAAGTACATGCTTTGGCAATGGTGCATGCTTATTTTAAAGGATCGATCCCTCCATGTTCCATGAATCATTCTAGAAAAGTTCCATAGCAACGCCGGAAAATATCCACGTCGTATCGAAATTACTTTAACATTTCTTCCTGAAAGTGTAATGGGTTTGAGCCGTGAGAAAGGTACCAAGCGTAGAAAGCTTCTCATTGTTCGTTACGCATGTTGTCTGTGTCGTAGTAGTGAGCATCAGGCAAATGGGGGCAGATCGGCGTGTTGGTTGGCTTCGGTGTTGAATAAGTGTTGAAAAAAGCCCTTGGCCATTTCTGTTTTAGTCATTCGGCTCAATGGCATGGCCGTGTAACTCATTGAATATTTAAACTGCACACGTCCTTCTTGCGTGGAAATGATTTTCACTCCGTTCAAAGTGACTTTCGGATGTTCGGTGCTTTGTTCCGTATAGCACTTCAGAAGAAACTGCCCATCGTAACCCGAGAAATTATGAGTCATCACCGTGGCGTAGCGATGTCAATGTCCGTAGCATTCGATGTAATCATAACTCCACGTTTCGTCAATGGAACCTAAGATCCACTGGGCAAAATCGGTCAGCGTGTTCTGTCCTTCACAGATTTTTTTCACGTCCTCAAGGAATCTTGCTGCATTGAGAGTAATGACTAAAGATAAGCCCTTGGGTGCACTTCTCTCACGCTTGATGAGCTACACAGAAATTAGGAATGTGAATGCCGGTCTCTTGCATGCATTCGAAATCGAAACAAAACTGAAATTCACTTTTTTTATTGTCATCTTTTTCCTCCTCCTGTTGGAATTGGCATTTATTTAATGTATAATTTGTGTTCCAAGTCTACGATTGGTGACAAATGTGACATCCTTTCTCTCCTGGACATACGTGACCCTTGGCACAATCAGTACGTATCACTTGTACACAATTAGGACACAATCTCAGGAGTTGACAAACACCTTTCTGCTGTGACCCTTGCGTCTTCAGATGTTGGTAACAGTCAGGCTGACAAAAACAAAAAACTGCGCTGACAAGCTAGGCAATGTACGCGTTCTTGTCCTTCGTCCAAACAGGGTTTAGAGGCCAAACATCCCTCACATTTCGATCCACAATGCTTGTGTTGCTCTCGATTGTCATAGCCATAATCACATTGCTAACAATAATAACCGTATCCCAAGAATCCGTTGATACTAGTAATGGCATCGAAATATTCATCGTTATGATAGACGAGAATGTATTTTCCGTCTTTGAAATTTTTGCCTCGAAACAACAGAGTACCTAGCACTTCTTGAGGATGCACTTTCAAGGTATATCATGATGTATCGTGCAGCCAAGATGTCTCATAATTTTTTTAATTTCAGGAATGCCACAGGGTATGTCTTTAGATAAACCAACTTGCTGTAAAAGGAGTTCTGTTTGTCTTCGTTGTTTGGCTCGGTCCGATCCACAACTTTGGCTTACATCAATTATTGTATCTAGGCAGGTTTTTATTCTATTGGCGATAATTTTGCTTATTATTTAGTAGTCAGTATTTAGTAGTCTAATTGCTCTCCAGGTTTTAATTTCGTTCCTATCTCCCTTCCCTTTGTATATTAGTGTAATTTTCCCTTTCCTCAAAGTTTTTGGCATTTCCCCCTTGACAAGAATATTATTAAATAGCAATTCTATTATAAAAGTGATATATGTAATCCCATCTGACCATGGCGATTTCCCTTTATCCAAACTGTTAATTGTTTCTTAGTTTTCGTCATGTTCTAACTCTGTCTCATGGATTCACTGCGCACAGACGCTTGCGAATCTATATAGGGAATGTGACGTAACAGGTAGCTCTCTTTGAATTTGAAGACAGAATCCGCTCTGTGACTAAATTTTGTAACGCGTGTTTGGTTTGGTAAAAGAACCTCAATCCTTTTCGATCTGCTCTTCCACTATAAATAACCGCATATCACTTCATTCCCTTAACCTGTCCTCGTCACAAGATTTGGACAAACGTAGAATCGTCTATCCTCCTATCATCGATGCCATTCCACCCTGAATATCTCATGTCTGTGTCAAATCATTATGGGTCATCACCCAGATGAATGATACAGCCCTTTGGAAACGAAGGATCGATTTTGAGAAGTCAGGCTATCTGAAGAGAGTCTTAATCTACGGTCCAGAAGTCAGACGAAGTTTGAGGAAGAGAAAAAGATTCATGCGATGCCTTCTATGTTAACTGAATGGTGTGAACAAAGCAAATAAAGGCTTTTTTTTTCAGGAACACTCATATGTCTAGAAAAGATATATATTCTCTCTTACCTAAACAATTTTAGTCGATGTTTAAGTGATATATTGATGTTCACCAATCTATGTTTGTGTTTTTTGTATGAACAGTACGGGTCCCCGTCATTTTTCTTTATTTTCCCACTGTCACTGTTTCGCCCGATTCAGCAGACCTGCCGACTCTTACGTTTTTTCCAGAAGTCTTACGAAAATTACCCTTTTAATACGGATTTACGGCATACAAGCAAAAACTACGGAAAAATGATCGTTGTCAAAAATTCATGATAATTGGTTCATCTGTGTTTTATTGGGATCCGGGTTTTATATTAGAATTAGTGGAAATTAGTTAGGAACGAGACTAACTTTACAGCAGCACCCCAGACGCTTTAAACTGCACGTTTCTTTATGCGACGCGTCTGCATGATCAAACTGCTGATTATACAAAACAAATTTAAAAATGGCGTTCCGTTAGTGAAGCATGTTGAAGATGAAATGGAAACAAAACCTCTAGAAAAGTGTTAATAATCAACACAGAAGAATAAAAAGCAATATTCAGATTCTTGTGAACAAAAGTAGGAAATGACACAATTACGTTTATTGAACTTCACTTGCCAATTTGAATACGTCTAGTGGCGGGAGTTACGATTGCTGTCGTCATATGAAATGGAAAAAGAATTTCCAAGAATTACGTCAAACTGAGAGATAGCAACAAGCCATTGTTGCATTGGGTTCGGAACTAACGTTTGTGCAACTGTACTAGTGGTATATAAGGTCTACGCGCACTTTACAAACTTTACAGCTGAACACAATATTATCGTCGCTGTGTCGAACTTTTAATTATGTTTTCCAGCGTTTCAATAACAGTTATTGATATTTTGTTAGACCTTAGTGATAAATGGTCAATTTTACGGAAAAATATCGACCGCCTTACTGAGACAGACTCGTCTGGATTGGCAGGTCTGCGACTGATGTCAGCCACTTGCAAGATTGTTGCCAATGTCCAGCACTGGGACGTCACCGCTGTTCCATTTCCCTTCTCACTAAACAGTTCCAATATTTTTGTCACTATACTGTCCCAATATTCCACAAGATTAATTCCCAGTGTTGCCATAGTACACCCCCCCCCCTTTAACATAGAACTCTACGTCTCGCTATAGCATCCCACATTACTACTAAGGACTGCATTATACTGTGCGTTCTAAATTAGGAAGTAACAATTAAAGTGGTTTATTTATAGCGACATTGATCAATCAGATCTTGCATTTTGATTGATGAATGATCTCACTATACTGTCCCAATATTCCACAAGATTAATTCCCAGTGTTGCCATAGTACCCCCCCCCCCCCCATTTAACATAGAACTCTACGTCTCGCTATAGCATCCCACATTACTACTAAGGACTGCATTATACTGTGCGTTCTAAATTAGGAAGTAACAATTAAAGTGGTTTATTTATAGCGACATTGATCAATCAGATCTTGCATTTTGATTGATGAATGATCTCACTATTATTATTTACAATTCAGTAAGTTAATGATGTACACCGTTAGTTTGTTCACACTCTCCATTTTAAAAACAAAAAGCATCAAGGATATAACAAATGCAGAAAACTTAGTCACATCATTCATTAATTTGTAATTTCTAACACTTATTTGCATCTCAACGCAAACAGAAGCTCTGTGTGTAAACAAGCACACAGACTGCTCGCTGCTCATTAATAGCTAGTGTATACAATTGTTTTTTTCAGTTAAACCAGGCCGTTGCGCCCAATATTTGCAATTTCAAGTTCTGAAACAAATTGAACAATTAAATAGGAGGATACGGATGAACTGTTGTGTACGTTTGTTGAAAGAGATTAACTAAAACAGTTATGGAATAATTGAAATTATCAAAGACGGTGAACTAGGTCGTATATGTTACTTGAAAACATCGACTAGCCCAAGCAAATATGACGAATGTGTGCTAAAGAAACTCCCGTTTGATTCGAAACGTCAGCATGTTTACAGTGTTTTGGACCTCTAGCGAGAATTAGGTTGGAACTTGTAAATCAATGAATGAAATAACTAAGTGTTGTGCATTTTTAAAAAATATTATTGATGCCTGTTGACGGTGATGGTATGATGTTTAATCAACGTCATTCCTTTCAAAGTGGAGAAGACAATTATTTATCATCATTCTCAGAACCTTTAAAAAGAAGTAGTTATATGAGGGGATTGCGGGATACCATATGAATAACGTTACGCTATGTATCAATCTGATTAAAATAAGATCTCCACATAAATTTCCACTGTGCTAGGTAAAGATCCGAGAGCGGCCGGCTAGTCGTTATTTTCCGCTTACTTATGTTTATACCATAATGGCTAATTTTCTCAGCAATCATGTGAAGTTTTAATCTTGACGTTGGAAGACTGGGCAATATAGCATAAGAGCATCAGTGTGTGCCCAACGAGTTAATCACTTTCAGACTTATGAAAACGATTATTTTATTGGCTAATCCAAGGTCACAGGACATGACCCATAAGCTGTCAGATCTTCACGTAGGACAGTGGAGACATGGTTTTAATAAGATTGCGTTCCATATGGTAACATGCAGAGAACCTTATGAGGACAAGAGTAAATCATATATTAAACTGATCCGTATGTTAAAAATGGGAATGATATTAAAGACTAATACCTTTATCGGGATTTGGTACTGAGTATACACGAAACAATGGACCAATGCTCTTGTATATATAGCCTAAGACCGGATCAAAATGGACATGAATGTTCCGAATATTCAACCGCGTGCTACAAACTTCAGCCCGAGTCGACTGTGGTTTCCAATCAGAAGAGAGCGGACCCATGCCATCACATTCTGCACATGGCGCACCTGCGTTTATACTGTTTACCATTGCGGCACAGTTTGAGGACTCATAAATGAAGGAATGAAGACAATGTATTGCGGTATAAGTCATGCGGATGCATCTACACTCGCATTAATAGTACAATAACTACGACTATCAATGTAGTTGTAACCAGTCGCCTTCTTCCAGAAGAGGATACCTTTAATTTAGCTCTGGCTAATAATGTGTTGTCTGCCGCAACCGTAATACTAACATTACCGTCTTCTCCATCGTTACAACCGTAATACTAACATTACCGTCTTCTCCATCGTTTCAGCCGTAATACTAACATTGCCGTCTTCTCCATCGTTACAATTGGTTGATTTCAGAAATAGACATTAGGAAGAATTGGAGAATTTGTTAGAAATACAGTTAGAAGCAGAATATTTTTATTCAAAAACAGCAAGAAGAGGAAAGAAGAAGCGAGAGGGTGAACAAAGAAGAAGAGAAGAGGAAAACTTTGAAATGTGAAGGCCAGAAGGAAGGGAATGAAAACTATGTGTTTGCTACAAGACATTTTGGGCGGAGATAAAGTATCTGACAGCAATATATCAGACAATTTGTTAAAGCTAAAAGAGACCTTTACCTATCAAGATTTCTCAACCGTCCATTACTACGTACACGCTCACCGTCAATGAGATGCCAGCAGCAGTAGCAGTTACAACTACCACTACCAAAAGCAGCGCCAAGAGGAGGGGAATAGGAGTTTGCCATGGAACGGATATTTCTTCTAAAATGAAGAACACCCTAAGGTCTTTTCAGGTCTTTTTCAGGGCTACCTATGTCTCTATGTCTCATAGAAAAGAGAAACAACTCAATGATTGCCAAATGAGCCAAACCTATATCCCTTTCCGATGATGTATTGGTGTACTAGTATATTACCCATATAATAAGAAGTCAAGAAAAAAGACTTATTTAATCGTACTAAAATTTTTATAATAAAAGACAATTTCTTTCTTTCTTTCACTGTCTCTTTTTTCTCCATTTCTTAATTGGCAAGAATTCATCTCCACTGTCTTCGAATTGTCTTGCCTTCTTACATTTCTTGATGGGTATGGGTTCGTCGTTTTCGGTTTTATGAAGAACTCCCCTTCTCCAGCTCCACCTTCTGCTTGCTCTCCTTTTTCTTCGGACACCCTGAAGACCGATGGCCTTTTTCGGACAAGGATAACATGAATCATTTCTCTTTTCTCTTGCATTCCCTTTGTTTTGAGGTTGTATACATTCTGGTCTCCAATGTCCTTTAATTTGACTGATATAGTAAGTATCATGACTTTTATCTCGAAAGGAGTAGTCTGTAATCTTATCGAGATAATACTGTCAAATGACTCTCCGTATATCTCCGAAGAGTAGTGCTATCTGTTCAGACTCTCCAATTTTCTTCACCACTGTTAGAAAGCTGAAGGATTTATGGTGAGAATCTCTCTCTCTCTCTCTCTCTCTCTCTCTCTCGTGAGAAAAAACTAGAAGAAAGGTAAACCAAGTGTTAGCCCAAATACATGCCAGTAAGTTTGTAGACAGCATGAATGAGCCTGAAAAAAATCTTCAGCTTCTGCCACAAGACGAAGTGAGTCCTAATCCTCCAAGAAAGAAAGGTGCTCAGTAGCTTCCGAGGATTATTGTCATATTAGAGAGGCAGAAATACAGACTTCAAGAATATTTACAATCACGGCTTATACCTACACGGTAAATTTAAAGAGTTCACACGAAGTGCTACACGAAAAAGAAGAAGGTTTCGTTTCAGATTTGTGGGATTCCTTATTAGAGACATTCAGAAAACAATGCCAAGCTGAAATGGACAATAGCCTAAAATCCATTACGACAGTTTGAACTCTCTTGTCAGCATCGAGTTTAATACAAAGTCAGAATTAAGACCGTCCAATGTAATTGGCAAGACTAAACACGTTAAACAATCCAATGACAAGTTTAACATCACCGTTGGAAAAGCCAATCTTTACTTGACCTAAAAGTAGCAGGCCACACATAAAATTATTATTGGTGGACAACATTCGTAGTACTAAACAAAGTATCGTCCAAACTGACAAATTACAAGACCAGATGTGCTTAGCCTGTGCCATCATCATGGGACCACAAAATCTAATAGACCATAGGAGAGCATACGCAAATGTGACGGACCAAAACAACGAAAAGAAGCAGATATCCTGTTACAGCAGGCAGGCATATCTATATATAAACCGTTTGTCACATGTATGAAATGCATGTACTTTAAGGTGTGTTGGTACTCGCTACAAGTGTACCCTCAAGTTGATACTGGAGCTATTGTGTTTTGAGGACCCGATTTTCTATACGGAAAATACATTCACATATGTAATTGTCAAGATCTCTGCACTCTTGCCAATTTTGCCGTATAGAGTTCAGACTCTTTCAATGACACTAGGAGTGAAGATGATATCCAGCGTTACCGGGGCTGCCATAGGTATGCTGCATTCATGACTTACACTTTCTCGGATATAACTGACAATTTCTTTTGAAATATTATTCTGAATATCCTACATTGATAAAGAACAGAGACATTCTAGTTTACAAGAAAGTGGGACAGGTAAAGATTCAATGAGTTAGTTGGATATTCATTTGAGTAGAATTCCTAAAATATTTGGAGTGACAGAAAAGGCTAAATGACATTTGACACATTTTCCGAAACGCTTGGTACCGAACTTGCTCTTCAAACCCGTTTGACTTTCTGAAAGAAATGTTGAAGCATTACTGATCTGATGTGGACATTTTATACCATTGCTGTGAACAATTTTGGCAATTATTTACCATTACAGAGGTATAGATCCTTTGAAGGAAGCTGCTGCAATCGCTAAAGCGTGATGATTAGTGTACATATATATATGTTCATGTCTGAGAACAATGTAGCCACCTTACTCCCTCAATATCAACTCTCCGTCAGCATTTAATACTCTGCCAAAGCGTCACACTGGCTCTATTACTTACTGTGCAAGTGACAACAAGCGCATACATGTTCGATTTCCTACAAGGCACCCTGAAATGTTGACAGAATACATCGGCGTGGAACATATTCTCTCAACTTTAAACCAACTAGTGGCTATCCATCTTCGTGTTAAACTTCAGACAATGGCATATTCAAATAACGGTGCCGATCCGTTGAAGGCATCACTTTGGAACACGTGGAAAAGGACTGCGGAAGATGATCATTTACCAAGTTACGTTAATATGTTTGTGGGGAAAACTGACGTAACGTCTAATATTAACCATGACCGAATGCGCAGCAGATCCAAGTCGATACTTTTAACTGGTGAACCACCAATGAAAACTCATGAAACGCTCTGAAATCACCTGTGCAAATTCGATCTTGGCGAATTACGAAGAAGAGACAAGAGTTGCGCCTTCCGACGAATTTGGAAATGCAATCATTGCAGATTACGTGACAGCCAATTCCCGTTCAAAATTGTATGACGCAATGGAACTTTTAGTATGTCGATTTCTCTACTTTGATACCGACAATTGTATTTACATCCATCGCTCTCAAATCAAAGTGGACATGTTAGATGCATGGACAGTCGAGCACAAAGCAGACACTCTCGGCAGTCTTGCTATCGGTGGCCCCCAAAATTACGAATACCGATACCGCGACCAGATGCCAAGAACTTTACGTACAAGGTTGCAATATTACAAAGAGTTTTTTATCAGAAGATGAAGACTTACAAGATTACAAAAATTGTGTACAAGAAGTGTGACTTCTTTAAGAGGTTTAATGTATGAATTAGTGACTAAAAGGTTTCTGATCCACTCTGTACGAGTATATATCCTGTGTAAAATGAAAGACATCCCAGTGAATGACTAATATTAAAGCTTACCATGCCACGATATTTTGTCGTCAGTGTTGCAACATATTCCGAGGATGAATGTCAGTGACTTAGAGGAATACCAAATACATTTACAAGAACTGTTTCCACCACTAGTAGATGCAGCAAAGACATGAACACCAACGTGTTATGTGCACGAAAGCAACTTGTGTTAAAAGTGTTAAGAATATTCATGAAAACAAACTGTGTATGTCCTGGAAGAAGACATTAGTATAGCCATAGAAAAGTGTATATCTAGTTGGTTAAACGAACAAATGTAACATTGGAATAATGTACGTGACAGGAAAGGTTTTGGCTTCGACCGCTTTGATACAAGAAGTGGCTGACTATGCAAAAGACATCATATATCACTAATCCACGACAAGAAGCTGATTTAGAACCAGTACAGGAAAACAAACAGGTGATAAAAGACAATGTTAGAAACAATGATAAAAGAAGAACCCGAAACAGAGGACGTAATGTGACAAGATTACGAAAGCACCTTCGTACAAATAGAAAAGAATGAAAATAAAACGAGTCAATACATTAATTTTCGTTCTGTTATCGATGTTGTTGGTTTAACGCCGTTTTTTAGCACACAACAGGCGACACGTGTTCTCCAGTATAAACCCCGGTAAGATCTACCGACCTACATGAAGTTACATTCTCACATAATAACGTTGTCCAGGCCAGAGACTGGATCCCACGCGCACTGAAGTGAGATGGCAGCGATTGATAAATGCAAACGCTTTAGAACACGGAGCCACCCAAGTTCCCCAATGGATTTTGTAGAAACTAGAAGATCACCAGATTATGTTCAGAGATTTCATATGAAACACATAGACCGAGAATATTGTAGATCGAGAATAATGTACACCGTCTTGTTCACACACAAGTTTGGCGATTTTAATTTGTGCTTCAATGATTTACGGAATCATTCATGACTTATGTGTTATCGTATATTAATTCTTTAACGCTCAAACATTAAACCTCTATTGAAATTGTAAAATGTCTTGTGTTGTTGATGTTGTTGTAGCAATCTCAGAATTTTGAAACCCATAGTTATGGATTCATCGTTCTTCGTCATCTCTTCATCTTCCTCTGTTCTGGAAGTGACTGACGAAACGTTAGAACATCGAATTTTGGAGGCAATATATTCTCGGTATTCCTTTAACATGTCAATTGCTGGACTGAATGGTTCAGGAAAACCGATTTGTCAAACGATTTTGATCAAACCTAAATTACACTTGTTTGATCGTCGACGTCGACGTATGTTGTCATCATGGCCGAGAAGAGGGGGAGAGCAACCGAGTATATGTCTCTGGGGCATTTATGGGGGCTAGGACCGAATAAAACTATTTAATTTTATGAAAGAAATTTTGTTTTTGAACAAGACGTGGGAGAGGCCCGGCTGTATCTTACCCCAGTGCCCGTAATTGCTTTCAACGGCCCTGGTTATGGTGTTAGAAAGAGTGGCTATCAGCGTACACAACGCTCCAATAATGTCACTGAGAATCAATTTCGTTTGTACGAGGAATCTTTCGTGAAGACGACATGATCGTGGCTGGCCTTTGTCTAATACATCTTGTCATCTTCGATGGCATGTTTGGAAAAGACGAAGAAACAATTAGACCTTGGTTGAAGAGAAAATTACACTATTATAATGTCAGTATTAATTACAATACTCAACATTTTTTAAACAAAGTAAAGCACATCACACCATCAGTATCAATGACAATTAGGTGGTATTGCTTTTTAAAGTCCTAGAGATAAATCTCAAGTGAAGGTGTTATACGAACAGTTAGGAACACATTGGTCGAATTATTCAAATGATTATGCCACTCAAACATCTCACGAATATATACTCATTGATTTAAAACCCACCATTCTCGATGATAATACAATTTTTTACTACTTGGATTCATAATTGGTGTCAAGGAGGTATTGTCATTTACGGTACATGTTAACTTTGGCGTTAATCGGAAGAAACACAATTATAAAAATCATTCTAGACAGCTTTTCTTCAAACAATATTCAATATAACCTCCTTTCAGTCTCATCCTCCTGTCATATGGATGCACTGTATGGCATCAGTGGCAAAAAATAATGCACAAGTCCATAAATATGCCGAAAAAGTATCCCTTCACCGGTGATGATATTGATTTTTGGGTAAGGGGCTGATATCACTTATTCATTAAAAGCTGTAATTATCTGCATTCAACTTTGGCTGCACACATCGATGTATATTTTATACACTTACCGGTATTTCTCGTCGGCCGAAAGGTTCTTTTTGGTGACATGTAGATTATATTTCCTGAGCAAATCATATGTTTGGCGACTTGTAAATCAACTTGGAATAGCATAACCATTTGTCCTGTGGCCATTTTGAATTTCGCGCTTGATATGGCTGGTACCAATTACCGGTATGTGTCTGAAGTGTTCGCTGATTTGTTTCGGAATTATCTGCATGAGGCAAAATTGCATATTTTAATGAACAGGTGACATCAGACCAACAACATCCTCCATCAGTATCAACACAGATTTGTGGGGGTGATTTATCGGACTAGTCCGTGCACACTTGTTAGAGGTCAGGCTAAAAAAAGTATTACGGTGGTTTACCTTGACCGAACGACAATTGCTTCAATGCTCATCTGCACGTTCAATCAAACAAAACGCTATTTTGGAAAACATAAAGTAGAGTTGTCAGATTCAAGAATGGACACTCAAACCAATAAACAAATTATTTTGAAACTTCGTTAAAGTCATTTCATTTGTTCCATTAAAACTAGGATCCCAAGGCCGAAGCTAAAACAAAGGAAAAAGTACGTCACGACACTCAAAAATGAATGGCAATAGTACCATAAGCTAACATATAAAAAAAGAAAATCGCAAAAGAGAAAAGACCCAATAAAAAATCTGCAGACAAAGAGGTAGAGCTGCGAAGACGCGGACATACTCCAGAAAAACACGCTGCTCAGTGATGGTGCCACCTCCTCCTACAACTTTTATTCCTTCTTCACCATTGTCGGTGATGCCTGCAAAACATGACTTAACACCCGCAATGCATAATTTGTTGAGGCAATGGACATCCATTTCTATTTCTAAAGCAGCCTGCCGTTCTCCAGAAGCAGCGACCCTGTCTTCATTTTTCCCACCAGTTCTGCTGCAGCAAAGACATGCCTTGACCCAAGACAAAAGTTCAAAAACAGCAGGGGTGTTGCGATGTTTACTGGATTAATCCAAACAAGATTGCTCAGGATTTAATCCGTTTAAAGCACCTCATCGTCGGGTGGTGCCCATAATGAAGCTAATGCGATGTGCTGACAATCAGTGGACACGAAATCCAGTGGAAAAAGAAGTATGAGGTACAGTTTACTTGAGTGCCTCTGATCCAGAAAAAAATCCAGAAACAAAAGAAGATGCACAAAGAAGAAGTGTAAACCACCCTCCATGTCGTCCAAAGACATAAAGTACATATAAAGAAAGGGAAAGAAATGGACTCCCTCCTCGTTTAGCTAAACATTGGGCTGTTTGTCAGTACAGACTAAACGTAATCCTCCGATGAGAAAACCAAAAGCACCCAAACAAATCAGGAGTTCTATGCTAAAAATGGTTACTAGAACTATTAGGATCGATTGATGGCCCACCTTTAGGAGGAGTCGTGAGATTACGACAAAGAAAAATAAATAAAAAGGAGACATTTATCTGGAAAGACATCACACTTGAACTTTTGAAACTTATGGTAGGACGAAAACACACCGTAGTTCCTTACACAGAATGAATGGAAGCCCATCCTTGGTAATGGTAATGAATGGATACCTTATTTACCTCCGAATGCTAGTCTCACCAAAAAGTCAGTTATGACAAGAATGAAAATCTTAAATGGATCCAACCGCTCCGGTTGCCTAGTGGTTAGAGCATCCGCCTCGGAAGCGCGAGGTTGTGGGTTCGAACCCCGGTCGAGTCATACCAAAGACTCACAAAAATGGTACTAAGAGCTCCCTCGCTATACGCTCAGTATTAAGAGGTTAGTGTTAGGACTGGTCGGCCTGGTGTCAGGATAATGTGACTGGGTGGGACATCATGCTACATGTCTGCAGCATGATGCCCCAGTGCTAGACATCAATATAAACTGCCACACTGCAGACATTGTAGCAATATGACTGAAAAATTGTTAAAGCTACGTTAAAAATCCTAATGTCACACACAAACACACCCACACACCCATACACACACACCCACACCCACAGACCCACCCACCCACCCACACACACACACACACACACACACACACACACACACACACACACACACACACACACAGACACACTTAAATGGATCCAACCGATTTGTCGAATTAGAAATATCGCAACGGCACGGCCAATTATTGCAAAGTCTTCAACTATTTCAGCAGAAAGCTTTAGACAAAACAGCTAAACCTACTTCTATATATCTCTGTCTGAATCTGAATGTGTACAGTGTATAAATTTGCACCGGTAGAGACAGCAAACTTGAATGTTAGTAATAGTGTTCAAGAGCTGTCTAGAAGGTCTCCACTGACTGTGCACACACAGCACTGTCACTCAAATGATTCCAGTCCACAATTGTTTCTATGAAGAAATAATTTCTAAATTGTTATGTTCTACATTGCTCAACAACAAAACATCTACTCTGATTTATTACTTATTCTCCTGCAATGTTTGTAGATTCAAAATTATGAAAAGTTTTGGCTTTAATTTGTCGTTTTTGTCTTAATGGTTTTTAAATATATTTTGATGTGAGAGCCGGCACTAACCCCATGACTACTTTATAGAGATATGTTACACAAACAATCGCTAAATATTCGCAGTTTTTGTTTGTTTGCTTTTTTTGCTGTTGTTAAAATTTAAAGTAGGTATTATGTACAGTTTAAGGTATTCTTGGAGAGTCTTTGGATGTCTTGTGGTGTTTTGTCAGATCCTATCCTGGTGTGATCATAGACGAGACCACTATTGTCGCAGAATAGAAACCGAGTGGGTCTTTGGACTATATGAATAAGACAAACACAATGTGAGAAAGATGGAAATTTATGAATGAATTAATAAAGAAAAATATATGATGTAAAAATACAATGATTTTCTCACGCTCTCAACATACGATTGATTCAAATCACTCTACACAACTTTCACACATCGCAAATAAACCAAAAATATTAAATAAATATGAAGTACAGATCCAAGAAACCTCATGGACTGCAAATACGCTTCAAACAGCATTTTACACTACAATAGAGATTCACATAATCTCGAATATGAACTCCTATTTAGATTCAAAATAATCTTATGAACACAACGAAGATTCAAAATAATCTTATGAACATAACAATGCAATTGGAAGTATAATTGAACCAAACGTATGCTTCTAGACCCCTTGTACAGTCGCACGATTCCTTGGGTTTGCCCACACTCTTATCGGCCGCTCGCACCCTTTATGGATCCACCACATGTACAGTCATACGTATACACACGTACATACAGCATACATCACCCTTTTTAATTTGCTACGTCTACGTCCGTGGCACAGACATACGTACATACATACATACGTATCGACAGCACGCTGCCTTAAATACTCTGGAAACTCCAGACAGCTCTTAACAACTTTAGACAGCTTCAGACAGCTTCAGACAGCTCTAGTCATATTCACAGTCACAATCACAGTGACAGACACAATCACAGCGACAGAAACAATCACAGCGACAGACACAATCAGCTACAATAAAACCAAATTGGTCATAATAATAGTTTCTGTATAATCCCTAGATATATGATAATACTTTAACCTCTAAATGTGACTTGTAATTCAAAGTTCAAATCTGCGTTGTAATAAATGCATTATTACGCGATAAGACATTACAAACCGAATAAGCTTCGCATATCAAATCAAATGTAAATTTAACACTTACCCCTATGGCTGGAGAACAATGGAGAGCGTACACTCCTTCACCTGATCCAAAACGACCAGTGTCGGTTTTAGAAATTGATCTTACTTAAATCCATGGGAGAGTGAGCAAAAGTCAGGGTAAAATACCCGTGCATATCATGTTATTAATGTTCCTTCGTCACAAGTAATTTCTGGCGAGGTACATGGTAATACAGTAGCTTACCTGGAAAAACACGCATTCACCCTAGATAACGTTGTACGCATGTACAAAGAGAAATAGTCAAATAGTTCTAAGGCAAAACCAAGTTATTTATTTGCCTAATTCTGTGACAACTATCACCAAACAATTTACTTTACATCTGTTTTTGTTCCCAATATTCTTCATCACAATCTTAACCTTTGTCTCCAAGACGTATTATATTAGCTTCTCGAAATACGCACTCTAATTATGGGGCAATTTAATTTGTCAGGGTGGTTGGTGTTAGAATAGGTTCCGGAGAAAACAATGTCATGCTTTCAAAACAGGAATTTGTCATAATTACTACTGCCGGTTCTTTACCTGTGAAAGTATTTCCCAGTCTATTTTTAGTGAATGCCTTCCTCTCTCATTTTGGTTGTGATACAAGATTTCGATTAGGCACTCTTGGTATTGATTTAAAGATTATTATTTATTCATCAGAATTTGAGCGCTATGGTGTGGTTGTCTGTGTGTATTTTTGCGGCAGTGCACAGACATTGATGTTGATCCGGAAGTGAAATCTGTGTACTATTGCACGGTACTTTGTTTAAGGTACAACCATTTAAAAATATTTTTTTTTAAAGGTCGAATAACGTGTGATAAAACTTCATTAAGACATGAATTATTGGGATTTGGACATAGTGGAAAGTTCAGAACTGAGAAACAAATGTAGGGACTATAGGAAAATAATTGTGAGCTGAGTCGTTTAGTAGTCTAACCTTGAAAATTTAATTGGTATCATTTATTATTAGTTATTGACAAATGAAACTTACACAAGTTGTGTGTTTACAATTAAAATATAACTATTTAATTAACAAATAAACGATTCAATTTAAAATATTTAAATGACTTCTATATTTAAATAACTTTATAAAAATTTATTCCAAAAAATATAATTGTATGGAGACTAATTGGTTGATACTCATTATCATCAGCACGTAAGTATTCCTAGACCTTGTACAAGTTGTGATGGCGGGCATTTGTGACATATTCTGAGTGATAATATCTTTCAAAACCAGAATGAGGCCTTTATTTCAAACACATGAATACAGCTTTGTAGTTGATATTGTACCTTTAGGTGACTTATACTATTTAGTATGGGTCCAAGCAGTTAATTGATGTACTTATGATGGGGATCCTATATGAGTAACACATATCTGATACTATGGCTTTCATTAATTGTTGACCTACATAGTTATATGGTACCTAATGAGAGGATGGAGATAGGGCTGGCGCGAGGCATTAGACAATCTAAGCGTCTGCCCAGGGTGCCAATATGTTTGTTTTTGGGTTTCTTGCGTGTGTGTGTGTGTGTGTGTGTGCCAGAAACGAAGTACACTGTCAATTTATTCATTTATTATCATTAGATATGTAGACTAATTAATGAAATTAATACATCATCAAGCCAAATGTGTATTAGTACTAATGAACAATTATAATAATCAATGGGGGGCGGGGCGGGCAATGTTTAAAGCTCGCCTATGGCGCCAGATACCCTTGCACCGGTGCTGGATGGAGATGAAAGCTTTATAGTCGGGCATACTCGGGTTGTCTACTTAGCCATTTTAATCTGTCAGAGAAAGAAAAGTATCGAAAGAAATATAGGTCAAAGGGTTAAAATATTCTTTCCCCAAGTCTATGTACCCCTTGATGTAAGAAAACAGCGAAATGAAGTAAGTTTAACACAAAACGCATTCCGTTTAATTGTTCAGTTTACTGGAGTTTGATTGGCTAAGTACGACGTTCTGGCATAAACTGATAATCAAATGTAATGAACCATTTTGATTTATGCATTATTAATTACTAATAATAATTGTTAATGACAGACTCAACATTATAACATAATTGTTCAGACAGATTATTTGAATTTAATTTTATGCAACTAATCTTAACATGTTTTAGAGTGTGATCAGAAGTTCGCATTTAATACATCATATAGGATGTTAGTGTGCCTAGTGTTGATTTGTAAGGCAAATATTTGGCTGAATGAACTTAAAATATCCAAAAATGTCTTTTCCATCATGAATATGCTTATATTTAGTACTTTGCCAGAGCGTGGCATTATAGCATCAGCTGATATCACATTCCAGTGACCTATTCATCTTGATAATTGTTAACTGGCACTCTTAAAAATACTCTAGCAATGTTGAAACAGATTATTTGAATTATGTTTGTACAGTTGATCCTAATTAATACATGGTACATGTCCCACATATGCAAATGTCCTTCTTGTTTACAAGTTTTGGGGATCAGAATTTCATATTTCGTTGAACATATATGACCTCTATAGTTGATCTGTGATGCATATTATAATTGGGTGTATTCAGTTGCAATATCCAGAATAGTTATTTCCATCATGATATATTTACTTATGATAATATCATTCAGTTTAGTACATTGTCACCTTACTTTCTTGTACAATCGCACGTACGAATTTTTTCACCATTGAACACACCTCAACATCCACACATTGCATTAAACTTTATGATACCCTATTAGTTATTTAGTCGGTAAATGACAAAACATAAACGTCATAAAATACTTCTAGAAACGTCGTTCATTTTTTGGAGAGGTGGGTAGGTGAATAGTAACTTTAATACTTCATATTTCTGATTCTCACTAAGCCAAGTGTTATATTTGTTCTTTTGCCATTTTGAAATCTACATATGTAGCACTTTTTAACTTCATTTGTCTGCATCTCGCTGATCTCTGACATTAAGTCAAACACATGTTAAATCTTTTCAGGTCTAGCCTGGTATATGGAACAAGGTAGGAGAGTTGGATTAGTTTGTGGATGTTCTCCAATAGTCAGTTGGTGATAACAAGGCTTCAAAAGGACATATGCAACATACCTGCCATAAACGACCAAGATTATATCATTTTACTACACCAATATATAACACCTCAAAAACATGGCTTAGGTCTTCATGAGAGATATTAGCACCATTATTCAGTTAGGTAAAGCTTCCCTGGAGCTGCATTTTCCTATTACAGTATCGCTTTTTGTCATTATTATCATTGGGAAAAAATACATTCTTGCTTGGACTGGTCCCATCAAAATTTTAAATTTGAGTACTAACAACTGGATGAGCATCTGACGTTGTAAATGTGGAACAGAGAACCTGTAAATATTTCTTTTGTGTATACACCTATATGCATTTGAAGAGGTACGTTGCCATTATTTACAGCAAAACTCACTGTGAGCTCTCTTGTTTCACTACCGTCAGATACAATACTGTAAGTTGTACAAATCCAAGCTACACTTGTTTTAAATACCATTGCTGTATACATCTTGTCTGTTTGAATTCTAAAACTTGTCTGTACATTAAACTTTTCATTAAACTTTAGTTTCTAAATTTTATTGTTTATTTAAATATCTACGATTTATTTTATCAATGTTTTAATATTTCAAACATATTTGTAGATATAACTTATTTTGTACTACGATTAAGATTTTATTGAAAATGTCTAGAAACAAAAAAGATAGAACACACTTATTTTTGGTTTCTGAAGAGCACAAATTGCAACCTATGCAACACCAGCACTACACACGTTCTGACAACTGTCACCCACCTTATTTGCTATGAAATTCAAAAGGACTTCATGTGTAAAGTTGAAATAGGTGTGTCGTGCAATAGAAAGTTTTGATTAAAACTGGCCACAAATAATTTGCCCTGTTAATACTCAGGTCACAATTATTACTTCAGGTTAAGTACCCACGAATGTAGCCCCAGTCTATTTTTAGAGTATATATCCTCCCTCATTTTGGTGATTGTGCAAGAGTTAAAGTTACACATTTTTGCATTGATTTAAACGTAACTGTTTATTCTTTAGAGTTTGAGTGTTATGGTGTGGCTGTCTTGTCTATTTTAGCGGCAGTGCACAGTGAGTAGTGAGGCACTGACGCAGATCCGGAAGTGAAATCTGTGACCCTTTCCATGGTTCATGCGACGTTTCGAGCCTGTTATTTATGGAAAGGCGAGGTGACGTCACGGTACTGAAGATTGATAAGAATGTTGCAACAATGTTGCAATTGGCTGACCTCAATCGGGACCAAAGATCGGGGAAAAATATCCTAGAACGCTTGGCGGGACATAAACTAATATACAATCTATGTTAGGGTTTGGGCCGAGACAAGGAAATCCCAGTCAAGGGTTTATATTATTTGCTTCCCCACGAGATTTCCTTGTCTCGGTCCAAACCCCAACGTAGATTATTTTTCTTACCCAACATTTTCCTTTAAAGTAAAAAGAATTCTGCACTAGTGTTCACGTCCAATGTTTACATGCGGTGCATGAATATAAATATGTTGATGAGGGCTATGGTGTGACCGTTGCATCCGAAGTACACATTTTATACGCGTGAGCAAAGAAAAGTAACAACATAAAACGTCGCATAATAATGAGGTATTATAACATTTAATATGTGGATGTTATATGAAATTGACAATAAATAATTAATATTTATTACCAAAAAAACTGTTTTATTTTCATCAGTTCCAATTTTGAAAAGTTATATTGTAAATAATAAAACGATATTGGCTACTCAGCTCTATTGTACTGTAGTTATACTTAGTACAAGCTGTAACGAAGAGTAACATCTTTCTTTAGATTATTCATAGGTAATTAGAGATCTGTGTCACTATCTGTGTCACTATAGTATATAACTATTCTTTTCTTTGGAGGAGTTGAAACTGTGTGTGACATACTTGTATTGTCCTTAATATTGATTGCAAAATTACCACCGTGTATCATAGACCCTCCAAAAACGGACTATAGCGGAAAACCATGTGCTAAACTTTCAAGTTCACGGATTCTTTGAACATTTATTTTTCTGTCATGGAAATATGGCAAGTGCTACAGTAAAATTTGCTTATGGATTAATGTGCTGACGGATAAATTATTTCCGTAGTTGTTAAGAGAGTAGGAAGGCTATGAAGTGTATAGGTCGTAGTATATATGTATGGATAAGTGTTTTCTGTTATATTGTTCATTTCACTCGATATCATATGCGTTTGTCTTTGTCTCTCTCGAATTGTTTTTGCATGGTGTGTTCTCAAAGATGGATTTAACTTAAGTTTCTATGCTTTTGTTATATATTTGTTGCTGTTGTTGTTGTTGTTTTATTTTAGTACAACTAGGTCAGGCACAGCAGAAGACAACGTCTTTTTTTTTTAAAAGTAGTTCTGAGCGATTGGACACCTTGACTGAGACGACTGGTCTGAGATGATTAGACTGAGACAAGAAAAGTAAGGTTAGCAAAACAAGTAGATTTCTCTGTCGCATGGGTGAGAAAATAGAATCTATGTTGGGGTTTGCACCGAGACAAGGAAATCCCAGTCAAAGGGTTACATATTGCAAACCCCAATGTACATTCATTTTCTCACTCAACAATTTCCTTTAAAGTAAAAAAGAACTTCTCACTTGTGCAATATAGTTCAAGCGCAAATGTTTACATGCGGTGCATTAATACAAATATATTAATGAGGACCGTATAATCCGAAGTACACAGTTTTTATGCGTGAGCCAAAAAAATAACAACATAAAACGTTGCATAGTATTGAGGTATTGTCACATTTAATATATGGATGTTATATGAAATTAACAGTAAATAGTTAATATTTATTATAAGAAAATGTTTCATCAGTCCCATTTTAGAAAATTATATTGTAAAGAATGAAACGATACTGGGCCCATACATATATTGCAATGTATAGGCTATTATTATAAAGAAAAGTTACATGTAGCATGAGTGTCCATGCATGGGTTATTCACGGGTAATTAGAGATCCGAGTCACTATCGTATATAACTCTCCTTCTCTTTGGAGGTGGTGAAACTGTTTGTGTCATAATTGTATTGTAAATAATACTGATTGAAAAATTACCACCCTGTATGAAAAGCCCTCCAGATACAGACCCTAGCTGATAACCATGTGATGAAGTTTTCAAGTTCACGATTGTTTAGAAAATTGATATTTTTTGTCTTGGAAATATGGCGAGTGTTGCTATTAGTTGTGGGAGGATCTGCTACAGGAACATTTGTTTGTGGATAACGTATGAACGGATAAATGATTCCCTCTGGCTGGTAAGTGCATTATTTGTCATCAAAGATTGCTTGCACATGTTTGATTCAACTGGTTCACAGTGGGGATGTTTAACAAAATTAGAAGAAAGGATGCTTGACATAACACATTTCTGGCTCTTACTAAGTTTTCTGTAGTTGTTGGGAGAGTTACGATTTTGTGGCCAGTGATGTGTATAGCCTGAGTGTCTGGAACATTGTTTTTTATTAGTTTCTGACATATATATTTGTTTGTAATGAGTTTAGAAGCCAAGTCGGGCAAGTTTACTTTCATAGCCATGTTTTTCATTAGCGAGTTAAGCTTTCGGCCACCAACTGGTGCACGTATGAAACCATTGCTCATGTGGCCACTAGTGCATGCACGTAAGTTACAGGGGCAAGGTAAAATGGATGGTCAGGGTTACAAAAATCACATGAACGTTTGTTGATGAAACATTGGTGGATTGTTACGGGACATATATCTGGAAATAGAGAATTTGCTTACATCCTTGGTTTTTCATTTGTCGTGTTTTTTTATGTCCTCCACTGTTTACGTCTTCGTCTGTCTCTCGTTAAACTCTAAATATTCTAGATTAAGTTCGCAATATTGCTTTAATGATATGTCTCCCCACTTTATGTTTCTGTGTTCTTCTCCCCCTCCCCGTACCCCAAAGTGCAAAGTATTGTTAAACCATAAAGTGTTCAGTAAACTTGACGGTGTGCTGGGGCCAAAGAGCGAATATTGATACAGGTCGTTTTTTTTTTAAATGTCATCATAATTACGGCATCAGCAATTTTGGGTTTGTTTCCTTTTCTTTTCTTCTTTAAATCTTTCTGTTTACTTTTTAAGGCCTCTCTTGCTTGATAAAATTCAGGGCCATAAACCTAGCTGCAACTGTATCTGTTTCGTCTCAGATATGGTTCAAAACGTCCCATCATACCTATAATAAATAATAATTAATTATTAAAAGCCATGTACCTAGGGTAAAATCTCTCTCTCTCTCTCTCTCTCTCTCTCTCTCTCTCTCTCTCTCATCATTTGTCATCCATGTTGGGGAGGGCCTAAATTGCTTTAACAGTCAAGTTTTTTAATTTATAAGGTAATTTACCTATTAAAATATGAATAAAATTCTTGTTCATTACATAATGTTTTTTCGGTAATTAGTTATTCATTCTAGCACTCATTCAAAAATTCATTTCTGTTTTAGCAAATTGAAAGTGTATCAGCTGCGCTATGTATCATTTTATTTGCTAATATACTATTATTTAAATTCATTTTTGTGTTTTTAGTCAATAAGTAGGCCCTTTTTTACCACCTATCAATGTTGTCGGCTCGTATTCATTTCCATCATTCTGACGAATCGAAAGGAAAAATCTTGAGAGAATGCTATTCAGGGCCGGTGCCTGCACTTGATGTATAGAGCGTATCTCATTGTTTTCTCAAGATTTTCTTCTAGTAGTCTTATGTGTCCCAATGTCTTGCGTTTGGTATTCACATTTTCATGCTCTAAAACAAAATTTGTGTTATTGTTCGTACACTTCTGTTGTTGTTGTTGTGGGGTTTAACGCCATTTTTCAGCACACGATAGGCCATGCATGGCGGCCAGTAATAATGGAGGAGGAAGAACCCCGGAAAACCCCGGGATTAACTACCCACGAGATGCTACTGGCAAGCCTTCTCACATACCCACATTGACCGAATCCTAGACTCGAACCCAAGCAGACAGAGGTGAGATGGCAGTGATCCGTAACGGAGAACGATTTAGACCACTTGGCCACTCAAGGCCCCCGTCCACTCTGTAAATCTGCTCTCTTTGACCGTTCATTGTTTTTTATTTCCACTATTGATTTTGTCATTTTCTCAGACGAAAGTTGTTTCAGTTTCCGAGACACATCTATTTCTTTTGTTTCCCAGTCATCAAAAAGAAAGGAAAGATTCCCTGACTCATGCTTTGGTGAATTTTCTGAAATTACTAGTTGTTTACAATAAGTTGTGAAACTTCCATCGTCCAAAATGCATACTGTATACATGGAATATCTAGGTACCCAGTGGGTGGTAAATGGAATAGGTACCCAGTGGGTGGTAAATGGAATAGGTACCCAGTGGGGTGGTAAATATTTACGATTTTTGCTCTCCTACCTTTACGAGTCAAGATGTTTCCAAGCTTGTGTCCATTTTCGTTTTGTCTTATCTTTGTTGTTTTCTTTCTAATCTTCTTTTTATTAGTTATTGTTTCTCTCCTCCAAAACATTATTTTGTTAAATGTCCCAAAGCGTTAGCGTTTGTTTGATCGGAAAATAACTCCATCAGGCCAAGCATAAGACAACAATGGTTACGTCCCTTGATACAATAATCCGTATCGCGTGGATACCATGACAGGCGATTAGACTAGACTGAGATTCGGAAAGTAAGGTTAGCAAACAGCTAGATTTATTTGTCGCATGGGTGAGAAATATATAACACGTACAACATACAGACATAGATTGATGAACATTAATCTGTCACATAAACAACTATACAACCGACTAAAAATATTTTAGGCAAGAAAGCAAATCTTTTCGAGGCATATAATTGACCCTGAAAAGGGCAATTGCCTTTATTCTTCTAATTTCTTCAATTCCTCAACCAGCTTCTTATTTTCTGCCCTACACTTTTTTGTCTTCTTCTTCTTCGTTTCATTCCGTTTTTCCTTCTCCTCCTCCTCTTTATTCCTTTCATTTTCTTCTTCCTTTTCTAATTTGTTATTCCGCTCTTTCATCCTCTGTTTGTCCTCTTCATCCTCCTTCTCCTCCTATTCTTCTTCAATCATCTGTCTCAGTTGCTCCGTAGCCGTTTTAAATTGTATCAATTCATTTTTAAAATGTGCGGACTATAGGCCCCATTTTCACTTCTCACTAGTAATAATTCCACCATGCCAATCGTATCCTCGACTTACTGTATTTTCAACATTTTGTTCATTTGGTTGCTTGCCATATTCTCTTGTGGTTATTCCGTAGAATGGCGCGAATCTGTCTATCTATAATTGAGTTTGCGTCGATTTCGCCCGTTAGGGCATGTTCCACGCTTTATTCCAGCACAGCTGGATTTTTAATTACTCCTGGAGGAATGAATTGGTGCCTCATCCCCCATGCATTTATTTGTTCAAAGAATACTTATTAATTTGGCCATCAGATCGAGGGACTAACTAGTCCCTAACAACCTGAACGTAGGGCCGTTATGAGTGGGAATGAGCCCAACACGCACTAATGATTAAAAAGTTGGAATTCAGATTGCGATTGAACGCACCAGGTGTCAACTCAAGCAGTATGTAACGTCCGCTGAGGTTGGTCGGCAGCGATAACGTCACATTAGGGCACCTGTTTTTCGGACGGGTGGAAATGGTCCCACATTCCGTCAATGGTACGATGTCCGAGTGAGGCCAGGAAGAAGGGTCTCGGAAAGCCAGCCTTGGATTTTGTGTACTGCCAAAAACGCCAGCCCGTACTTATTTCAAGTATAGTCAGGTTAGCTAAGGGACAATACAAATGCCAATAGTGTGCAAGCCACCTGTGCAATTGTTCAAATCAATTAAGCTTTTACATTTTGAAAAATAATTCAAACAAAGTTGGAATTTAGTGTACATAGTGTACATTCGATATACTAATTAAACACCAATCAGTAAAGTCGAAATGACTTATAAATAGTTTGTATCATGCACAAGGAAAAAAAAAGAGAGAATACAGTTTTGATGGCGGTAACAAAACAAATCACATTAGGTTTTTTTTGTTAAAATAGATATTATAAAATACGTTCTCTAGCCAAAATGAGAACCAGGATTATTCGACCAGGCAACTTTGAAAGTAACTCGGCAATACATCTCGAGTTTCGGGAATGCCTCAGCTTGCCCGGATATGGTTTCCACTGGTACACGGTCTGGCATGTTCTTCACTTCTGGGCAGCACTAAGTGGCGTTTTAAAACAAAGTCTACCATCTTTTCCCAGTCATCAAATGGTCAGACTGAAGACTGCCTCGCTGTATAATATGCAAGCGCTGATGCGATAGAAAACATCCCTACAATGTTTTGTCCATAGTAGAAACTCTGTGATTGTTGATTGTAGTTTAGAACTGATGGATCGCTTGCATTTAGACATGTGGTTGCAAGTCTTTCTAGCTCTGGGAGTATGAAGGCTTCTGAAGGGTGTTTTTGTCGTCTCTTTCTGCATTGTCCTTGCTGTGACGCTGAGAAAGCAGGAATGCCTGACTCGGCCTTGTCCAGGGCATTTACATGAGTTTTTCGTCGGCCCAAAATGTGTTTGCCCGTTTGAGGCAAAACATTTTTACCTGCTCTCAAGAAATCTTCTTTTGGAGTTTTGTTTGTCGGTGATGACATTTTGGAGAAAACATTTACCTGTGCCTCAATGCGACATCTTTCAAGGCATGGTAATCCTCGTGTCACCATTGGTTTCAACACCGGGGCTACAGAATGAAACGCCGTTTTCAGCATATCTCCTAAACCATGTCCTCGCTGTCAAGCAGACGCCTCGGTACACAGGATACATGATTTACTAGTCGTTAGCGAATCGTTTTCAACAATGGAGTTTCACTGTGACTTTCCCTTTGGTAAATGTAATATTATGTCCCAGATCTCCTTTTATAGCAATGTTGACAGTGTCGAAATACGACTTAATCTCTTGGCATCCGTCCGTCTACGGGAGACGATGGCATAGCTCCAAAGTACGATTTTGCTTATCCTTCTTTTTAGCTCTCTTTTCAGCTTGCTTTATTCTTCTCTTTCCCTCTGCGTTTTGAACTCCCTGCCTGACAGCTAGACGCCAGCTGGAACGGTTGTTTGCACAGCTCTCCCAGTCGTTGACATTGATGTTTGCTGTCTTCATATCCTTCTTGCAAACATCTTTGTAGCGCAGATGTGGTCGTCCAGTTGGTCGTGCACCTTCTGTTAACTCCCCGTATAACAGGTCCTTGGGAATGCGACCTGGGTCCATTCTTTTGACATGGCCGAGCCAGCGAAGGCGCCTCTCGCTGAGTATGGAGAACATGCTGTCCATTACGACTTAATACCGGGCAAATAATGAGAATTTACAAGTTCAGGTTGAACATGATAGGTGTTTCCACCTTCCTCGTCAGCGTTCGTGGCAGAATCTACTTTGAAAGGAATGGCACGCAGTAGCGGTACGGAGGTGTGTCCCACCACGTTGAACTCCACAACATCGGAATACACAAAAATCCAAATTCATTGGTTCATTTCTACCGGGCTTCTAAACAATTTCGCAAAACTCAAGTTGTCGTAAATTATTGGTAATTCGCCGTTTTCACCGTATTCATTCTTAACGTAGTGTCCCCACCCAATATGTCAAACGATTCAGAACAAAATACAATGGATAGCATTTTGCTCTCTGAAAATTTGGTTAGTGTGCGACCAGCCACTTTATGGTACTCGATTATAATACTTTCTCCTCTTTTCTCCATGGCTTTAAGAAACGCGGCATTTAACTTGGTACCAATCGTGTTCACCGAATGTTGACTGGTAAAATAATAACATGGAGGAATTACCAAACCATAGGTGGCAAATTTAGTATTGCGGTTCTGGTTTAGTAAAGAGGTATTTGCAATCGGGATTTGATTCAAAAATTGTTGTAAATCCTTTTTGATTTGTGTAGGGTGAATCATTTCCACAAAAGTCACTTTCCAATGGGCTTCGTGATCTAATTGGATGGCTTGATGTTATTTTGTTCGTGTAACAACACAAATTATTGTTGGGAAACGCCTCCATGGAACTGTCACTGGGTAACATCAGGTGAAATTGGTTGTTGTTATTCATAATTCCAGAGTTCTGCTGATATCGGAGGGGTCACTCGAAGTCATAGGAGTGTCTAAAAGAGTATTGCTGTGTTGGTTTTTGTTGTTGAGGTGGTGACTGACGTTGAGCTCTCGTTGTTCCCGTTCGATGAGTACTTCTAGGAAAGATTGGGAAGAAGGTAACCGATGCAGATGCTCAGTATTATGGTCCACAATTGTTTGTGTCCTTGTTGCAAAATCAAATTGACAATGTCAGCACCGATGACACAATACACCGCAAAGATTTAGCAGAAAAAGATGATTCCATTTTAGGTACACGTTATCCACACCACACCCACAAGGGTTGCTTTTGTAGATCTCGCAGAGAGGAGCTGGGTGAAGGAGTGGTCAGTGCAATGGTAGCGGTAGCGGTAGCTGAGGCTGAGGGGAAGGGCATGGTGGTCACTTCTTTTTATAGTCGATAACTTTCGAAGCGTCGATCCAAGAATCACAACTGTGAGGATATCATTCCTAACGTACTTTGACTTCATTGACACGTCGTATTCCCACTTTACAAGTTCTTTGTTCGAGAATGCTTTCGATGTCGCACACTTTGTTTTCTTTTCTGATCAGGTGTTTTAACACTTCCCAGTTCATGTCTTCCAATATATAGACGGTAGGATGACGGTCAGACACTCTTCAAGTGAATGACACGAAACAATTCAGTGGTCCAGCTTAGTAAGTAACGTTTTCGATAGTGAGTTTGGTTTTACCAATGTGCACCCAACACTCCATTTTTCTTGGGAACAATCACCCTCGGGGACGTACCAAACATGAACTCAAAAACGGTCACTTCGTTGTCGGGAGTCAATTCATGAGGGGCATGTCCGATGCTTCGATGGTAAGATTGTTTGTTCCCTTGAACTAAGTGAGATAAGACGTCGATGTACTTGAGAATGTGTTGATGCGTGAAATATTTCTACCTGCGTTCTGTCAAAGTGCGTTGAAACCCTTCCACGATGCTGACTTTGGTTTCGGGATTCACGGTGTTGAAAAAATGAATGTCATGTTTCTTTCTTTCCTTTTGAAAAACTTGTTTCAAAAATTTGGAGTCTTTGTCGGTTGCCATTGAAGAGAATGACGATCACTTTGTGTCAACACCCGTTGGCGGCCTCGAACTAATTCAGTGTTCTATTTGGAAGTCAAAAGCACGAACCAGGCAAATTTGAAAAAGACGTCGATGACACAAAACAAATATTGTAGCCACGATTGTAGGTAGCCAAACGAGAGAATCAGCTAAATAGGCTTGACATTGATGATCGATGCCCACCAATCGGGTGCGACTTCTGGAAAATTTTCGTCGATATGTTTGTGTAAAGTGTACGTGGCTTGGTCTTGTACCCATTGTTGTACTACAGGTAAACGGAGACTTTTCAGTTAGGTTTTGGCAGCACGATACATTCTCTGACCTCCTTCTTAACCTGCAGGATGGGAGGGACCGTAGTACATGTTGGGTAGCATCTTCTCCATTTTTAATAAGTAGCCCATTCTTCACTGATGCTACTTTAGACGGGGCGAGATGGTGGTTTGGAAACGGCTTTACGTTTCCGAAGCGCCACGGAGTTGAAGTCAAGGGTAGTGGCTGTGATGGAGATGGTACTGGAATGGCGTTGGTCTTCTTTTCTTTGTCACTTCTGGTTTCCCTACTTCCGTTGTTACTTCTGTCGAAGGGGGGGGGGGCCGAGTGGCCGAGTGGTCTAAAGCTCTCTCCGTCACGGATCACTGCCATCTCACCTCTGTCTGCGTGGGTTCGAGTCTCCGGCTCAGCAAATGTGGATATGTGAGAAAGCTTGCCGGTAGCTTCTCGTGGGTCGGTGGTTCTTTCCGGGGTTTTCCCGGTTGTTCCTCCACCATTAATACTGGCCGCCATGTATAGCCTATCTTGTGCTGAAAAATGGCGTTAAACCCTATAACAACAACAACAACAACTGTCGAAGGGGTGGACATCATCTTTTTACCCAAGCTTTCAGTTCTTCTCTTTGGGGAGTGGGTGAAGGTGTCAAGAAAGACACTTCTATCTTACTACGAATAGGAGCTGCTGACGGTGTTTGAAAGACTTGTCGTACCTCTTCTGCCTCAGGCATTCGTTTCGCTGCGTCTGTCTTGACAGCTGGGGATGGTGGTGATAATGGACTTTTCATCATGGTCTTAAAATCTTCTAGAGTTGGCAGAGCTGTTTTTTTAAAGCATTTTGGTGAAAGAGTTGCGATTTTTTTTTGTTTCAGACAAATCGTTGCTATCCAACAGCGACTGAGATTCATGTTGTAACTGTGACAATTTGGTCAAATGAGGATTGGGAGGCAAATGCGGGTCCTTTGTTTTTGACAACGATGGAATTCCATCCATTGTTTATAGTTACTAAAGCCAGTTGTCGTCCTTTCATCAGATTTCAGTGGTCACGTCTGAGTTTTTTGGACCCAAACGGTCTTTTTTTATCTTCCTAGTCCCTTTTATCTGGCTCACACTCTTATTGTTCCCAATACTCCTTTCAGCAAGGGTTCTAACAACATGGGCAAAATCCCTCCGCGTTGTACCATCATCTTTCTCTTTTGACGAATGCGTATTTTCTTTTGGCGAAGAACGTGACAATGTTTGGCTAAACATTTGTATTGCGTGGAAACAAAGGTATCGTGCCTTTCAAGACGTTCAAACGACATTCGCACATGGTATCGATGACGTCTTTGGAGGCAGTTTGAATGAGGCTTTTTTCGCATGGGTGGAGAAGCTTTGGACAGGACGGACAAAATGTCCCATTGTTTGAATAAAGAGGAGGAAGTCCTTTCCTTTTCTTTCCTTTGGGTTTAGAAGAGGGATGGCTTCTGGTGGGTGACATCTTTGGGTGTTCAGGAGCACAGAAACAATGATTCCCATTCTTCGCCTCAGGTGTTTTTATATACTGGAATGCATAGCCTCCGATTGTCTTTAAGTACTGAACCGGGACAGTTCTTGATTGGTCAAATCCAGTAAAATCTATAACACTATTGGACTTTGATTTTGGGGCACGTACGTTGTCAGCAGCTGCCACTGCACCTAAAGAGGAGGAGGGTGTTTCCATCGAGGAGACATTTTTTGAGACGTATATTTCCATTGTTTCATCAAATGAGGAACAACGGGTGTCACGTTGGGTTTGGCTGGCATCACCAGCAACGGAGAAGTTGAAGAACCTGAGGCTATTGGCGACGTGGTCAGCGTCGCTGAAGCTCGTGATTTGCGAACATAAGATTGCGTCCTGGCCGAGGTGTCTCTCTTTCGGGTAGAAACTGTTTTCTGTGAGCTTTTCTTTCTAGGGACTTTTCTTTTTCTGTGGGCTTTGCTTTTCCTGGGTCTGTACCCTGTTATTTGCACTGTTGCTCTTTTTCTTCTTTTGGATAATTTAGACTTTTTTGGGAGTGGCTTTTTTCTTGGAGAGAACTTTTGGGGCATTTGGGTCCCGTTTAGGAAGGCGCGCATGATTACATCTCCTAGAGAACCGTTAATTCCAGGTTCCAAAATAATTTGCTTTTTAGTTTGAGTGTCGATGCCGGGATCAGCCAGTTGCGTCAAGGCTACTTTGTTTCTATCAAAAAAACGTTTGGTTTGGTGAGGATGTGAATGATGGTTTGAAGTGCTTTACTTGGTTGCAACAAATTTTGAGTGATGTAAATGACACTTGCATTACGAACTTGCAAACCGCAAAGGGCATCTTTGCGCATAAACCACAGTTTGATGTCTTCTTCGTCTTCTCCTAATATGTCGTCGAAAATGACCAACTGGGTTTGACTGGGGTCAGACACGATTCCGTCGTCTTCGCCAGGAATGCCTTCCACAAACATGATTGAATCGCCTTGACTTTCTCGCAAGAGGCTGTACGCCGATTGCGACTCTCTCTAACACCACACGATCCGTTGAGGTGGACGATCGATCAAATAATGTTTATATTCGATGAAACGTTTGACCAATTCGGTTTTGCCTGAACCGCAAGGTCCGGCAATTAACATGTTAAAGGTATGGCGAAGATACAAGGCCTCCCAACTGACACGATCTAAATATTCGTCGATGACTTTGAGAGTGGTCGGAAAAGGAGCAGAGACAGTAAAGGTAGTCATAGTGCATGGAATGTCGCTTTTGACATAAAGACAGACAATTCGCGAGCTTTTATACATTTTTCAGGATACGTTTATTACAAGTTAAAATGGAACAACTCGAACGACAAAAATATAACAGAGCCAAATGGTTAAGTAAAACGATAAAATGCACATCAATACGATCAAAGTGGAATATAACAAATACAACATGTGTTTCGTAACAAAGTGTCCTAGGGACAGTGTGTATAATGTTATCACATTCTCTACATTGGGTACAGTCACACAAGTGTCCTCCTGGAGGGTTTTTCAGTAACGTCCATGAGAGTCCTGTCCTGAAGGGAGTGGTTGTCCTCGGTGACGGATTCTTCTTCTGGCACTGGCACTAACACAGGTTTAAAAGTTACTTTTTCACTGGATGTTACAATTTAGGATCACAACTCTTGGACATAATTGACCACTTCTTTGGTCCAAGCCTCTAAACCCCAAATTTTCCAGTCCCGTACATCTGTCCAGTGAGGGTGAAAGTCACAAGCTACACACACATCGTCGTACAGATCTTCAGTACCTAAACGTTATGAATCTTTTTTCCCCAGTAGTTGTCTAGAAGTATCCAGATGAAAACTCAAGGCCTTTAACAAAATGAGTTTCTCATGCTCATTTGAAGGGACCACGTTCATGCTTTATTTGGTGGTAAGTACTGTTCGTAAAGAGTCCACAAAGAATCGACTGGTAAACGAAATACCAGAAAGACTGTCACTAAGACACACACCACACGTAGGCCCAAATTCATAGGACACAATTCTCCTAATAAGTGTTGGTAATCCTCCACCGTTTGAATACTCTCATCGATTTCTTTCCACTGAAACTGTTGTATCACCACTGATAAAGGTCGTGGCATGGTAGTCCGTTTTTATACCTCTTATTGTCGGAGGCAATAAATCTACTTTCTGCACAGAGATGATCGTACTCCAGCGGCGAATCTAAATGGTTTAGTCACTAACTTGCACATCACAACACACCGCTCAGAAGTTTGCTCTTCAAATGAGTTTATGTTGTGTACACGATTTTGTTAACCCTCTAACTCTTCCTCTGGAATTCGTTGAAGAAATTATTCATTGTAGTGCATACAACCAGTAACAAACCAAACCTACTCGCCCACGAGTAGCTGATCAATGTTTGACCACTGGAACATTTTCATCTGAATCAGTCATCTTATATGATTCAGGTACCAGTAGTTTAAACATCGGTTACGTGACGGATACAATTGTTCTTTGCGTTTCACTTGTGTTTTGACCATCTCTCGGTAAATATGTTCTTTCAATTCCACAGGCAATTCACGAATGTTCTCTTGTAAAGTTTGGATGATCATATCAGTCAGTAATGAACATAGTGAGTAATTTCTGACCACTGTCTTTCAGGGTAACAGTTAAGAATGTCAATAAAATATTCTAATGTAAACGGTCTAAAGCTAAATAATCGGTTGAACGCAGACGTGATCAAGATAAGTCTGACGAGTTTGTTGACTTTTATTCATTTCCTCTTGTGAATTTCGCGACACAAAAGTTCTACAGTCACCAATTGAGATTTTGCTCTGGCAAGTCCCTGCCAAACATACTTGTGGATCTTCGCTTGCAGTTCGTTTGTTAATCCTTTTTTAATGGGGTTTAAATACTTGTCTAGGTGTTGTCCAACGTTTGACTCATTGCCAAACTGGTTTCTTAAACGACATGGTATGCCGCTTCAGTGACTGTGGTCCCACTAAAGGTAGAAAGTGACAATGCGGAGACATCGAGCATGTTCCAGGTAAGCCAAATCTTTCTGATTCCGCTCTAAAGTGACACGCCGCAACTGAAGCATTTGACTTTATCCCCTGTGCCCAAGTAGAACATTATGGCTCTGGCTAATTCTGCTAGGGTAGGTCCATCCAGATATTTAGGCCGTTTTCTTTAGAACGTTTGGAAGCCCCTCTCAAAGTCACAGTATTCAGGATAACGCATAGGGGTTGAATATTTGTCTTTCACAGGTTCGTTTCGATGAGGGTACGGTGAAATGCGCAGGAGTTTGCTCATTTATGGATTACATCCGTAGGGTGGTAGTTGCATGGTTTAACGTGGAGGATGACATCCACCATGAAAACCAGTAAAGAGTCCACGATAAATTTAACACGCGTTGCAACACTTTCTATGGTATGTGTAGTAGTAGTAGTAGTAGTCATATCAAAGTTTCCACGATGTGTTACTGAATCCCTGAGGTCACCGCGTATGGCATAGCTCTCGTCGCAAGGTACAGCATCGCTCTCCACTTGAGAATCACCAAATTTAAATGATATCTGTTTATGAAGTATTTATCTTTCTCGCATGGTCTTGGTAGTTACAATGAACTATTGGTCGTGGACGTTGTCCCTTTTTATATGCTGACCAATATCGACGTGTCCGTACAGCAAAGTGATGAGGTGGGAATCCGCACTCGCTTCTGGTACACGATCTGATACACCTTTTCCAAAGGCCGACTGACATTTTGGTGGGTTTGTAAACGTACATTCATGTGCGGTTCGTAGGTGGTCACTTTAATATTTCCATCCTGTCCAGACTGCAGAGCTTCTTTCAGCACGCCAAAGTTCTCCATTCGACTGTTGCGATAATTCAGAGTCAATCCTTTCGCTTTACACTCTGTGTGTACTTCTCCTTGTTTATTGCGGTATTCGTAGCCGTAATGTTTGGGACCGCCACTAGCATAACATGGAATGTTGTCGTTGGGTTGCCCGTTCGTCCAGGCTGCTAAACGTTCGCCTTCGATTTTAGTGTAACTGTGACCCAGGCAATAGATGTAGATTCAGCTGTACTTGTCAAAGTACAGAACGTTATCTCCTAACAGTTCTAGAACTTTGCACAATTTTAAGCGAGCACGGGCTGTCACGTAATCCTCAATGATGACATTTCCAACTTCGTCGGTTTCTACAAAGTTCAGTTCTTCCTCGTAATTCTCTAAGATCAAGTCCTCACAAAGGACGGCCGCGTGTTTCATGTATTTAGTTTTGTTGTGAATCATCTGGAAGTAGCAGGAAGGTACTATCAAATACGCCGTCTTGGATAAATACGGTCGTTGTACCATTTTACCCCACAAGCAATTTAACATCACTTTGGCAAACGATCGCCTTCCTTTGTTTTTCTCCACGTGGTCTAAAGTGATACCTTCCTGCTCCCAGTATTTCTCTTTGAATTTATTTTGGTCTTTGGGAGTGTGGCACCAGGAAGGACAGCCGCTGGTTTCTTGCTTCAGTTTCGAAAAGTCATCCACATAGTCTGAGAAAATGCTTTTATGAGTCTGATCACCCTTGTGGTATTTTTGTGTCTTGGGAAAGTGGTAAATTTAGTACACTTCTAACAACTGGTATCCAAGGTCCAGAGCTTTAAACAATTCAACGCTGACCAAAGTTGCCGTCAAGGCGAGTTCTTCATGGGTGTGCTGACAAGGTCGGTCTTGGTTGCACGTTTTGGCACAAGTACGGCACGTTGTAAAAATGTATTTTTAGTGTCACGTTGAGGGTTGCAGAACAGACATCCGTGAAATAAACATCCGTTAAACTCGTACACGATCTTGATGTTTCCAAAGTTTCAGCCATCCACCGAATATGGTCCAATAGTCTTTTCGCCTCCTCCATTTCGGGCATGTTGAATCAATTAGTCTTCCTTGTCGCACGAACAATGTAGCGAGCGTAGGGCTTTGACAGAGTATTGTTTTAAGAGAGTCCTCGTCTACGGTCCAGAGTCAGAAGAAGTTTGAGAAAGAGAAGAAGACTTATGATATGCCCTCTATGTTAACGGAATGATGTTAACAAAAAACAAAAAAAAACAAAGGCCCCTTTCAGGGCCACTCATATGCCTCGAAAAGATTTGCTTTATTGCCTAAACTTTTTTTTAGTCAGTTGTATAGTTTGTTTGTGATAGATTAATGTTCATCATTATATGTCTGTATGTTGTATATGTTATATATATGTCTATGTCGCGCCATGCGTTCTATGTTTTTTCCCGCTCTTTGGTCCGAATTGTGGCCAGCCATCTGCAACATTGTTACCAATCTCCAGTATCGAGATGTCACCTCACCTGTTTCATTCATATTGTCCTAACAACCCCACTTTCGCTTGTCCGTATACAGTCCCACTATTCCCCATGTTAAATTCCCATTGTCCCTATATCGTCACAGGGTGTGTGTGTCTTGCAATGTATTTTCCCATTGTCCGTATATCGTCCCACCATACTACTACCGCGTCTATATATATAGCCCTTTGTACGCTGCTAGTGTTGAACATACTTGTTCTGCATAATTCAATGGTGACGCTAAGTTTGGAAAATTGCTCGTAACTTGTGAGTATTTGCCTCTTCAATCTATTTATGTGTGTGTGTTTGTGTGTGTGCGTGTGTGCGTGTGTGTGTATGACTAGGATTTTAACGTACATTTAAAAAAAACTCAGTCGTATCGCTACTATGTCTGCAGTGTGATAGTCTATAGTGACGTATAGCACTGGGGCATCATGCCGCAGACATGTAGCATCATGTCCTGCCCAGTCACATTATCCTGACAGCAGGCCGACCAGTCCTAGCAGTAACCTCTTAATGCTGAGGGTCAAGCGAGGCAGCTGCTAGTTCCTTCTTATAAGTGTTTGGTTCTAACCCACCACCTCCCGTATCTGAGGCGGACGCATTACCACAAGGCCACCTAAGCAGTGAGCAGGGAGGGATACATAGTCTCGTAAACTTGCCCATGGCGAATTCTTAACTAAAGACCATCGTGTGAGGTTTGTAGCTATTATTGCTTAAGAATGAAATATAGGGATATATTTCTGGATTTTATATTTTAGCCTTGTTTTGTTTTTGAAAGTGACGTGAAACATGCACACCTCTCATAATTACAAAACAATATCAGGGTACCAAATTACCAAAAATAAGCTAAAAAGTAAACTTGTTATCTGGATCAGTAGACACCTTATGTTTAAGGCAAGTAGAATAAATATCAAACAACAACAAAAGCAGGGGCCCAGAGTAGTCTAAAGCTCTCTCCGTCACGGATCACTGCCATCTCACCTCTGTCTGCGTGGGTTCGAGTCTCGGGCTCGGCCAATGTGGATATATGAGAAAGCTTGCCGGTAGCTTCTCGTGGGTTGGTGGTTCTTTCCGGGGTTTTCCCGGGTTCTTCCTCCACCCCATTAATACTGGCCGCCATGTATAGCCTATCATGTGCTGAAAAATGGCGTTAAACCCTATAACAACAACAAGACCAACAACAAGAACAAACCTTCTTGATGTCGACTTATTTTAACTGCGTCAAACTGTTTAGAACACACCGTGTTTCAGAATTTACCACCCACTTGTGGAAGGGGTCTGCATTTGTACAGTAAAGTGTCACTTTGAGTGAATATTACTTTGGGGATTTATTTATAAATGTGTGAATTGGGGGTGGGGTGGGGATTGCATGAGTCAACTTAGTCTGCTATTTGCATACAGACTTGTTTGCTTTAATGGATCATATTCGTTTCGATTTGTCAGAGTTATGAAAATACGGACCTTTCTGACCTAATTGAAGCTCTCTTTTTTAACTTTACGTTTAGCATAACTGACAGGTAAGACTTATTGAAATTGTGACATTTTAATTTCTATAGATCAATCAGATACACCAATACACAAACACGTCACCAATGGCAGTGTACTTGCTACAATACGTGTTTACCTTACACGGAGTGAAACTTCACGTTGTGAAGGAAGACTAAATTTCCAATCATTAGTGACATTGTCATGACGCCATTCATGCACACCACGTTTCTGGGCTAAAGAAAATAGTTAAACGTTCGTCACACTTTATTTACTCCTCGTTCTTACCACGAATAGCTTATTACTAGTAGGCTACACCAAACGATTAATGTCTAGAATGGTGTGCGTGACTGGATAAGTCTTGGATTCGGCACTTGAAAACAAAGATACACTTGAAAGCAAAGACACAATTGCTTATGTTAAATACATTTTGTGTGACTGATGAAAATAAAGAAAAACAAACTATATTTTGTCTATTTTATTTAAACAATTTTTTAATATGTTGTACCGTGAAGAAAAAGAAAAAAACATTGGGGATTTTATTTCACTACGGACAAGGGCAACAATGAAGAACATTTTCACCCCATAAAATCAGACAAACGACGTTTGAAATTTTAGGTTACAGAAGCCGGCGAGAACAATGTGAACGACGTCTTGCATGGAAAATTAGACAAAAGTACAAATTAAATGTAAATTTATTAGTACGTGTTAAAATGAACACCTGGGAGGTTTGTTGTCAACCTTGTAAATATGTTCATGTTTGAGATTTGGTATTTGTAAGTGAAAATGAAGCAATAGGCCCAAATCCCCCCATCTTTATTTATTAATGTTTAAGTGAGCGGGACATATTAAAATATTGTTTATTTTTTAAAAGAATCAAATGGTGTTAACTTGTTTCCAAAACGTATGTAATTTTCCCTCTTTGACTTCTTTTTCTTACTGTTTCACACACATTCATACACACTGACAGCCAACGCGCGCGCGCACACACACACACACACACACACTATTATATCCAGAAAATCAAAATCAATTTACGTCACATTAGCCTACACTACCTAAAAGTCATTATAAATGCTGTACAAAGTCTGCTTTGAGCTGACTTGTGTAATGTGATTCTAATTGGGGTATTGCGCTATCTATTGAAAAATTGCGATTAAGCTGTGGATATTTCAATGTTTAACTTGTTTTATATTTCACAACTAAATATATTTTATTCACTAACATGTAAATCTCCTACAGTTTAGTGTTTATGTGTGTGTTTCACATGTGTCGTCGGTGAGGAGGAATGACTAATGAAGCAAAGGAGATCGGACAACAATAGCAGCACACGCTTCCATGCATTCCTACCTTCTTTTACGACGTAGTCACGGACTGATACTGAAATTCATCTCATGCCTAATTTCTTCAAAATAAAATTCAGCTACTTTAACGAAAGCTGTTATTGTTGAAATAACTCTGGGTGATTCTAAACCAACACTATTCATTTATCATTTAAAACAAAACATGCTAACATGTTGTATGAGAATTAACAGAGGCAATGCATTATACATGGAGTATATCGCTTGAATGAGGGACCGTAGCCTGTTATCTTCCCTTTAAACCGATAGGTGGCAGCATGGAATAAAGCGGTCCAAGGTTATTTCCCATATATATTTCCATTTTAATAAACAAGCAATAAAATGATACCATCTTCATGATGCTTAATAAAATGTCTCAAGCGGATGGATTATGGACATTATCGTCGGTGAGAGAGAATTTAAAAAAGACGAGGAGCTAAGTTATCTAGGCGAGAAAGAAAAAAGAAAGTTAATTGGTAGGAAAGAAAATATTTGGCATAATCTGTTATAATGTAGTCGTAAATGAAAAATCACATTTATTCGTATCTGCATAACAATGAGATACATTTTTTTTTACACAATTAACTCTGTAAATGTTTTGATATTATTTTTCAACAGATTCATTTCCCTGAAAATCGTATAAATTATGGACGATTCAGCAATTTATTTTGAATAATTCTTTAGATAGTTACTTGGTGGGGTAGTTTAGTAAAAATGTTCGACTTCCATTGAGACGATCTTAACTGTTTAATTTGGAAATATACAAGATTCTCGTTTTACATTTTTTTTTTTAAACGTTAAACACATACTTGATATATTATTAAGGTAATATCCTATATGCATTATTTGCAACTGTAAATGTTCATTTTCGTCTCAGTTTGGAGGTCTACGACAATAAGGTTTTCAAAGATGTCGTCCTAGACCTGTATTTTTATAAGTCATATAAGAGAAAAACGTTTGCTATGATACTGCTGCTCTATTCCAGAAAATATTTTTTGGTTAAAAGAAACAGAGTATTGTTATCTTTATTATGACGACTATACTTCTTATTTAAATTGAGTTTAATTTGATTTAAGCCATATATGAGAGAGAGAGAGAGAGAGAGAGAGAGAGGATGTGCAGGCGTGTGTGTTTTGTGTGTGCAGTGATATATGTCTGCATTGCTAGAAGTGAAATGATCTTTTTTTCATTTTATTCTGATAACCTATACATAAAATATTACTTGGAAGGAACAAAAGGAGAGCATTATCATGGTCTAAATAAAGTTATTTTGTTCTTGGTCTGTTAAATTCAGTTTTGCAATGACAGTTTGCAGCAAGATTTAGAACATTATATTGGATTTTGTTGCAATAAAACATATGGTGTAATATTTTAAAAGGGAATAGTTTCTGATTAACACACACACACACACACACACACACACACACCTGTTCCTATTTTAATAAATTATTATTACGAGTCCTGATCCTTTTCATAGAGGTAATTATTATAAATTCATACCAAGTCTACCTGTCTCATTGTGACGATATATTTCACCTTTGTTGAACAATAAAATTCCATTATTTTATTTTCGTTTAAGGTTTAAATACGAAAGAGTTCTCATGGTTGTTTTTCATAAATTAATTGTCTTATAAAGAGTGAATAAAATTTTAATTTTTATTTATTAATTTAGGGCAAAGGATCTGATTCTAACATATTTTGAATTTATAAAGAAGAACCTGTACCATAAACTGACTGCCTTGATTTTATTCTGTATCTTCACCTGTTCAGCTAATACAGTTGTCAAGGTAAATAACGGCAACCTAATCATAAACAGTACAGGTAATTTGACTTCTGTATTCTCAACTAGGTTATGTCCCTTCCTATCAAGTAAGAAATTATTCTCTATAGCAGGCAATTTGCACAACAAAAACATAAAGTATAATATCTTAATATAATTTTCGTTGATAATTATCAAATAAAACAAAATCATACTATTGCGTTTATTTTATATCAAGCACAAATCAAAAGATTGACAAATGTTTATGTTACACTTATAAATATGTTCTTTCAGCTAAATGGTGCATGCATATATACTCTATGGGAATGCAATCCTTTACTGAAAGGATCATAATTCAAACAAAACATACATGGGAAATTAGACTTTTCGGTACAAGGTGCTCGCTGGTGCCCTACCTAAAGTGGCAAACCAATATCGTAAGACGGGAAAATGTAAAATATGCGTGTCCGAATTAGTTAATTATATAGCCGAGTGTGAAGCACACTTAGACAAGTTAGAGAAGAAGACTACTGGGCGCGATGCTTCATGGGAAAAGTTTACAGGTTCAGTGCTTTCTCTAGAATGGGGGATGCTTACTCTCTCCTGTTTCACGAGTACAGGAAGAATGACGAAGTTTTCAGTGAATACGAGGTATACTTGCATTTGAGTAGCATCTAGAGAAAAGCGACTATCGAGCTTTAAAAAGCCAGTATGAGTAAAGAAAAGCAAGCACTGGGTACAGTAAAGCCAGTATCGAATATATAAAGACATACTGAGTAGATAAAAGCGATTATAGAATCTGGAAAAGCGAGTGTCGGTTGTTGTTGTGGGGTTTAACGCCATTTTTCAGCACGATGGCTATACATGGCGGCCAGTATTAATGGTGGAGGAAGAACCCGGAAAACCCCGGAAAGAACCACCGACCCACGAGAAGCTACTGGCAAGCTTTCTCACATGCCCACATTGGCGAGTGTCGGTAAAGAAAAGTGAAATAAAATCGAGTATAGGGTAAAGAAAGGCGAGTATCGAGACAAGGAAAAAACACTCGAGTTCGAAATCATCAGTATCGATTTTAAAGAAGTGAGCACAGAGTTATAGAATAGCACCAGGCAGTTTAGCTGAAAGATACATATGGAAGCAGACTGACTGAAAATGTGCTTTCATTTGAAAATATTTCATGTTAATATAATGTATACAAAACGTCCTTTTTTAAATTGGTAGAAATCATGCGACTGGGTGTTTTACAATGGCTGGAGAATAGATTGGTTATATTTGCTATGAAAGCTCACAAGTTTGAAATAGTGAGACGGACGCATGACGAAAACTTTCCAATACCAAAACCTCTGCAGAAAGTTAATTTTCGCCCTGAATAAACTTCACCCTTGTCATTTTATTCCTACATTATTGGTCCTTAATTTTGGTTCGGGTATGGTGGTAGTGGTGTGTGTGTGTGTGTGTGTGTGTGTGTGTGTGATTTGGTTTGCGTGCGTGAGATCTAATGACTTTTGACGGAATGTTCGACCGTTATGTAAACACTATTTCCATTTCTTTGGTGAAAATGTAACGGTAATTGATGAATTATTATTATTGATGTATATGTAGGCATGTGCTCCGTGAAGGTCATGTATATGCTAAGCAGGGACGTCATTAAGGGGGAGGGGCATTTGTCCCCCCTTCGAATTTGCATGTGCTGTAAAATTGATGTAGCCTATATACGAAAATTAACAAGCCCGTCAAGCTTCCCCCCCCCCCATCAAGTTTTGCCCACTCCCCCCGAAAAAATGTTGAAATGACGTTCCCTGATGCTAAGGCAGACGTTTATATATATAAGCTAAGTTCCACTGCTCTTAAAATGTTAACGATGATTCTTGTACTGAATTTGTAATTGCAATTAAAAACAAAGGACATAATAAGCAACAGGAAATGTACCGAATTAGCAGTCTACAAATAGACACAACAACTTAAAGACAATTGTCCTCATATTTTTAGTAGCATTGTTATGCCCATGTTGTTGTTGTTGTTGTCATTTACACACAGATTAAATTTTTAGAGTTGGAAAACAAATTCATTTTAGCTTCAAAGAGAAGTTGAAAAATATAACCAGAAAAACATGTTCTTAACATAATTTATAAGTATATTCTCATCTTTAGTATTTTAATGAATTTCAAAAAATTTAATGCAACAGATTCAACAAATTTTCTTGCATCTGGTTTGATGGAAACACACTTGATCAATAAACCATTTCCATAATTTTTATAAGATATCAGGATCCTTATCTATAATTGGTTCCAATTACACTGAATTATAATTCACCGACAATAGTGAAAATGTAGTGTACCATGTTCTGTGAAGCATTAGACAATTCACCCATCATTGCTGAATTCAAAGTGTTATAAAGCCAATGGTACAACAAAACATTCCTTCTCGATTTGTGGAATAATTTCCCTGATGTTTTTTTAATAGTCTTTTTTATGAGAAAAAAAAATTGCACAAAGAAATATCAATACCATTTTTGTCTGCTTGAATCAACATTCCAACAACCGCTACATCACTTGCATCAACATACATTTTAAATAATTCACTGAAACCTGGAGCTGAAAGAACTGGTGACCTCTTAAGTATGGCCTTTAATTTATCAAAAGCCTCCTGACATTTGTTAGACCAATAAAACTTGGTTTTCGTACTCCAGAAATTGATCGGGGTTTCAGCAATTATGCAAAACACTGAGCAAACTTTCCAATAAATTCCAGCCATACCTAAAGATCGCATTGGTTGCTTTTTATGGATTCGCACTGAGAATTCAGATGTAACCTAAGCACATTGTACCCAATACTTTAGTGATGACGTTTCTAGATAAAAGAATAAGACATAAGGGGACGTCCATTAATTATGTCAACAATTTTTAGGCAATTTTTTACCCCCCTCCCCCCCCTTGTCAACAACTGTCAAACTTTCAGTGACGTCCCTAATAAAATTTTACCCACCCCCCACAAACTAACAATATTTTATACGGCTGGCTTTTATGCTAAAAATAGAATTATGGAAATTTAAAGGTCTACAAATAAATTTTAATACATTTCTTTTACTTGTTTAACAGATTTCAAATTGACTATAACACTCTGAATTCATGAAAAAATCGAGAGTTTATATTCTAGCTTCTATCATCTTCCCATGGGGAAGCCAAATGTTCCTCAGTTGTTATAATGGGCATAGTGGCTGATTCATTAATTTCTTGTGGAACCGATACACCCGACAAGTCAACATCATCTTCATCTAACCATTCTGCGCTTAATATCTCTCCATGAGCAACAATTGCCGTCAGCTCTCTCTGTCTTTTTTTTTTTTGGGGGGGGAGGGCAATGTTAATTTTCGTATATAGGCTACAGCAATTTTACAGCACATGCAAGGGGGGGGGGGGCGGGCATTTGCCTGAAATGAACAAGAGTCTGTTATCAAAGTGTACAATATTTGTAAGGCATTAAGGTTACTGAATCTGGTTGAAGAAGTTGTATGCTTGTGTAGGCTACATAATTTATTTTATGTATTATGTTAAAGATGACTGTATAATAGTCAATCTCTCAAGTTTCCTAGGCTCAGTTATCCATCCTTGGAGGGATAATAGCTCATGGACTTCAATATATATAGCATCTATACATATACCATAGATGCTAGTTAATAGAGTCCATGGATAGGTATACTATTTAGATGTCTATGGCTCAGTGCAGTCTTTGAATTTGGTAACAGCTTCCCTTAAAAATCTGTCTACAGTCTACAATCTACATTGAATAAAAACAAAATATGATGATGCAAGACTATGACGTCCTTGGCAAGAGCTCAACCGGTTTAGGATTAAACTGGTGGGCTGCTGACGGGCGAGTGAGTGTGTGCCATATTAACGCACCGACTAATTTCCTAGTTTTTGATTTATTAAATTTATTGTGAAAAAATAACATTGTTGACGTCAATTTATCTTGAACTCCCCCCTCCCCCATGTCAACAATTCTCAAACTGCTTCAAATACCCCCCCCCCCATTTTGTTGACATAATTAATGGACGACCCCTAATCCAAAAGGTCTCAAGTGTTAATACAGCATTTTATCTAGTTTCAGAACTGAACCATGAATCGAAACGCTGATACCGGACTTGACCGCCTCAGAGAACGGATGAATAGTTTTCAACAAGATATCGATCAATTACAACGAAATTCGGAATCTCTCTTTCGTCAACGTATACCTCTATGCCTACCCTGCTTGATTACACAATTGACGACACGTATCATACTAAAAAGGACACGGTGGCAAGTTTCAGAAATGACTGAAGTAAATGCAAATAAAATTCAACTTTACAGGTCACTTGGCGATAGGCATATGCCACATGTAAAAAGATATATTACTGAAGCTGGAAATGAACTCGATATTACTCACAACCAACTGGAAAATATTCGCCGTAGACTTGGTCTGTATGATGAAGGCAACAGTTGTAACTGTTGGAGAAACGGAAAATATATAGGCTTAAGCATTGGGATTTCCATTATGTTCTTCATGACAAATTCTAATTACACAAGGCTGTTGTTGTTGTTGTTTGGTGGGGGGTTTACGTTATTTATTTAGGCTATATGTGGCGGACAGCATAAATGATGGAGGAAGAACCCTGGAAAACCCCGATAACAACCGCCTACCCACGGGAACCTAATGGCTACTTTCTCACAAACCCACTTTGTCCAAACCCGATACTAGAATATATGCAGACAGAGATGAGATGGCAGTGATTCAGTTTTGTTTCTTTTGAACGTTTTAATATTTATTGTGTATGATTACTGTCTGTATTCAAATGGAATATGTCTTTGGAATATTTCAACGTTTGATACGCAATATTGACTTCTTGATGTCAACTAAACATTCAAAGTTTTAGATAAGGTGGTAATAGGAACCAGGACTGCACAAGATTCCTTCCAAATGGTCAAGGCCTAGACAGTGTACGCGAGGATAAATTAGTTCAAGTGATCTACAGAAGCCATTTTTCACCGTCCTAGTATTTTGCATAATGTAGAATTAACGTATGGTATAAATACAAGATCATCAACGTATTGCTTTATATGGAAAACTATAATATATATTTGAGTATCCTCAAAAATCCCCTACGTCAATACATCACTAACATCATGTATATATCGTTTATACGGTTCTTAGGGGAGGCTTGAGCATCATAAGATACCATTTTAGGCATCCGAGTGATTTTAGGTTGCTTTTTTACTTTTTACGTAGAAACGTACTTTCTTGGTTGGACTGTCTTTATTGTATTTGCACAGAAAGATATGTTGTTGTTGTTGGGTTTAACTCCATTTTTTAGAACACGATAAGCTAAACATGGCGGCCAGTATTAATGGTGGAGGAAGAACCCGGGAAAACCCAGGAAAGAACCACCGACCCACGAGAAGCTACTGGCAAGCTTTCTCAGCAGCAGGGGGGGGGGGCGAATCGGACATTTTGTCCAATCGTTATTTTGCTTAATTATTACTTTCTGCACTCAACGATCTAGTGTCGTCAGCGCCTGGTAAAAAAAAAACGACGACGTCGTTGGGGGATCGTCCAATCGTCATTTGGTTTAATTAACACCTTCTGCGCGTCGATCCCCAGCGTCGTCAGCGTCCGGTAAGCACATCGACGACCGCGTCGATGTCATCGCCCCCCCCCCCCCCGCTGCTAAGTGGTTATTTACAATGAAGGTCTTTATGATCTTACAAACAGAGTGATCACTAACTCCTCCTCTTGTAGATCAATTAGGTTATTTGACTGATCGGTAATTCTAAAATTAATTCTCGTTAAAAACCGATCATGGCATCGCATATAGACCGGATTAATCGGACTCTCAACGATTAAAAATCCCGGAGTGGCTGTTGGTGAAAACGAATAAAGGATATATCCCTGTTGAGCCTGATTTGATTGCTTGGTATCTACCTGGTAACTTCCTTCGATAGCATCACACACTAGATTAATCGCTATCACCGATGCAATATTTACGTTGTATGGAGCAATATGCCTACCACCATCTCCGTTATCGTGTCTGAGGATAGTTGATGGGGGGGGTGTCCGCGGGTGGATTCTCAGGCCATCCTAGTATGGTTCTTATTGAACTGTTATAAATATCAACCATATACCCCGGTGTGCTTATTTCAATCGTCGACGATAACGTCGGTTTATGAACCGTAATAGCGATTTTTGATTCCTTTCCTGTGATCGATTTTATCCTGCGTTGAAATTCTTTATTGATTTGCTCTATTTGGTATGACCCAGTTGGTATTGTAACCTCCTCCCAGTTTGGGGTTCCATCGGGTTTATTTGTCCGTGCAAAAATCAGCGAGTTATTAGGTTGTTGTCCGTTAAATGCGTTCGCTCGAATATTAGGCCAACTGTGATATATTCGCAATTTTGCCAGCGCTATTTCCTTCACTGGAACCGGCGACGGGAAGTTCACACTGAATTCGGGTTTCGTTGACGTTATTGATATCATATTTGTTTGTACCGGAGTGGTGTTCTCCACGATCCGCTGAAGTAATTGAAACCCTTCGGGGTTCAGCGACATTATTATTATTCGTTGTCTTTAGTGTCTAATTTCAACAACCAGGTGGTTCCGGCTTCCAGTTGAAAATCCTCGATTTTTGACATCGCGGAGTTATACAACTGGACCATCGTGGAGAATTCAACATCGGATACGAACAAATTATCAATCGATAACGAGATCAACCCGGATAATTTCGAGTATGCGTCGGATACTATTTGATGTTTTACTGTATACTCGTTGAGTTTTTTCTGAAAACACGATGATATCTTCCTAGTGATTGCGTTGGCAACTCCAGCAACTGTTGTCATTGCGGAGACAGCGATTGGAACAGCGATCGGGGTTATCGTGGTCACCGTGGATAAAATAACACCGGCGCCAGCTACTATACCCGACACCGAGTACACGACCGCGTCGATGGCGGTTATTTTACGACGGTATTTTTTTATTTTTACACGGTATTGTTCGGAAAGCGTTTTCAAGTTTGCGGAAAATTCTTTTGCGGTATCGAATCGATATTGATGTGACGTCGGTGATACCTCTGATTCAACTTCCTTGGTGGTCATTTTTATTTTAAAAGAGCTAGTGTTTTTAATTACTTAGATTCGCTGCAAATTCCACATACCATGTAATGTTTGCCCGGGTTAGATTTCTATCAACGGCATAAATTGTAAACTGTTCAGTTGCGTTCCTGTCTATAATTGTTGATATTGTATTGTTAAACCCGGATGAACTCGACGATAATATATTAAACTGCATCATTGAAACCAGTGTCAATCGATAAATGCCCTTAACAGTTGCGGTGATATTTACTGTATTCTGTGTAGGAGTCCAATCGAATGATCCATGCCGAATTGTGTATACTGTGTTGATGGTGTTCTCATGAGGGATTTTTATTTTTTCGAGTTGCTCTGTTATATTTTTTTTGTTCGCTGCAACATCAAGTTTGATCGTTCCTATTTCCTGTGTATTCTCGGTTATACTAGTTCTGATCGCTGCATTATTAGCAGCGAGTTTAACTATTTCCCTCCAATGCCCGCTCATACCTCTTTCGTTCGCTTCAACATAAGTTTTGAGCGTTATTATTTCCCCTCCATACGCGTCTACACTAGTTTTGACCGCTGCAACATCAGTTCTGAGCGTTATTATTTCCCCTGTATGCGCGTCTATATTATTCTTGTTCGCTGCAACATTAGTTTTGATTGTTTCTATTTCCCGTGTATTCTCGGTCATACTTTTTTTGTTCGCTGCAACATCAAGTTTGATTGTTTCTATTTCATATGTATGCACGTCTATACCTTTTTTGTTCGCTGCAACATCAGTTTTGATTAATCCTATTCCCCGCCAATACGCGTCTACATTTTTTTTGTTCGCTTCAACATCAGTTTTGATTGTTCCTATTTCCTGTGTATGCGCGTCCACACCCTTTTTGTTCGCTTCAATATCAGTTTTGATTGTTCCTATTTCCTGTGTATGCGCGTCCATATTATTTATGATCGTTGTAACATCAGTTTTGATTGTTTCTATTTTCCGTCCATGCGAGTCTACATTATTTATGATCGTTGCAACATTAGCGCCGATTATTTCTATTTCCCGTTCATGCGCGTCTACACTCCTTTTGTTTGTTGCAACATCAGTTTTGATTGTTTTTATTTCCTGTCCATACGCAGTGATATCATTTATAGTTATTGTAATCTCATCCGGCTTGGTATTTTTTTTACCAAAGAATTTATCAAAGTTGTCATCGATCCTGTTAACATTTTTTCGCAACGGGGGTAAATTGGCCGACAGCGCCATAAGTTCCGAAATAGCATTTGTTATTATTACAAAATTCGGTTCGGTTGCCGTCGGGGGTCCCCGAAAAAAACTATCGACAATGTGTTGCACATCGGCGAAATGCGTTAGCGTCAACCTGAACCGTTCTTCATGCAAGTTAAATTCACTACGTAAACCTTTTAACGAATTTGACATGGTTATATAATTGTCGCCAAGTGTACTTATTTTTCCATTTATCGTCAAGATGGATTCACCCGGTTTGAGTCGTCCGTCGCTGGTATACAGCGCGATAGTGTCCTCGGCGGCATCACGCTGTCGTATTAAAACGTCATTCAGTGACACATTACCGGATTTCAATTTACCCTGGCGGTCTTGAAATACAACTATTTCGCCCGGGTCAACACTTGTTAGATTCAACATATCAGCGATTTCATCCTCAATTAGTTTTTTTATGTCGGCGGCGGCCGTTTCCGTGGATTCTTTCAGCGCCGAAACCGGTCGTCCCCAAATATCAATCATTATTATTGTAAATGTTATTCTCTAAAATCCGTTGAGCTTCTACGACCCCACTAGTGTATTCGTTTACAACCACATGAGGTGGTTTCCGCCATGATGAAATCGCCGCGAGTACGTTCAATACCTCACGGCCACATATCGGTGGGTCACTCAATTGCTGTGTTGGCAGCGTGGAATAAAAAACCCGGGCTGAACACGCCCGGGTTGAACACGCCCGGATATACCGCATGAACTCTTTCGGCGGGGCTAACCCGTATGAATCAAAATAGACGATCGCACGCGGACCAATCGCGTATGCAACCCGATGAGTTCCCGCTCCGGAGGACCCATCGAGGTTAATTATGCCTGTTTCAGTATTCCTTGGGGCCGCCGGTAATTGATCCCTCATAAAAACACCTCTGAAGTTTTTTATCGCTAGCGCGTTTGCGGCGTCTATTAAATCAAAATTAGACATTGGAGTCATAGACTCTTGCGTTAATAAACGGTTCCCGGTAGTCTTAGACCCTTTCCCGAGTACCATGAATACGGGGTTCCCGGTAGTCTTAGACCCTTTCCGGCCACGGGTCGTTTTTTTTTGTAGCCTTTCCCGGTTGCCTTCTTCAATGCCATTCCCGCCGCGGTACCAACGGCTCCTAACGCCGCCGCCTTAGCCACTGCTGGTGCGGCCGCGGCAATCAATGCCGGAATCGCAGCTAACAGCGGAAATATCCCACCGGTCTTTTCCATGTTTTTAATTGCTGCGGCTGAAAAATCTATTTGAACACCCTTTTTATTCTTCATCGCATCATTGAAATGTTTTATTTGACGCGCCGTCAACGATATATTATGATTACCACCCGCCATCTGTGACGGCTTCAGCGTTATTGTGGTCCCGCATTGTTTAGCCGACTTTGATCGTAATTTCTTGACTTGACCATCAGTCAACTCTACACTGACGACACTATACGACATTTATTGTAAACGCGTTTTGTGCTTTCAATTACATGTTTTCCACTGGCGCATCAACGATTCTCATTCGTCCACCAACACCTTCTAGCAGCATTGATTTATCGCTGAGAATGACAGCAACCGCTCTATAATTAACACCACCCGGGGCTATACGAGCTCGGAAGTGTATATCAACGACGGATTGTCTCGTTAAATCAAGATGTTCCAGCGAAAAATAATAAATCGGATACAGGTTTTTAAAATCAAGTTGTGATATTTGCAAACCAGTGTCGACGTTTTGATCACGACCCATATACGACAGCAATCGATGGTACACACGTGCGATATGGTTGTCGCCGTAATTAAGCTGTATATCCTCGGATGGTTCCTGTTGTCCGTTTATTCTCAGCGAAACATCCCTGACTCCTAATTGATCAAATATCATATGGCTGTGTTCTTGACTGCCCAATCGTTCCCTATTCTGTAGCGCTATGAATATATGACGCGGGGCTGAAACACCCTGTTTTGATGCCAAGTGCCATGTAAACGTATCGGCGACGTTATCCTCTTTAGCATCAGTTGTTACCGCTAGCCAACTCAACAACGATTTTCCCCCCTGTTCCATAAATGCTAACAATCGTGCTTCCGTGGTAACTGATGGAGTCAGCACCGGCATCCACAATGCCATTTTAGTTAAAACGACTTTACCGGCAGCGACGCCAGCAGCACGCCATATTGCATTGTTATCATCACCCCTTCGCGTCAGCGCGATTGTATGCTTAGCCCCATAGATAACCTTCCTGACATTTCTGCAGAATCCAAATATGTGATGGAGTGGAATCGCGTATGAAAACTTTCGGCGTGGTCCTTGCAACATCCCTACTCGTGTTGCGAATCCCATATTGTAATTATCGTTAAGACTTTTTGTAACAGTGAAATTAGCGTCCGGTTTTGCTCTGCGGTCTGGATTGGCTGCTTCAGCCTGATCACCTGCGATATCTTTTTTCGCCAGCACGTTGATGTACTGAAGATGATCAGCGTTATTGGTGGTGTCCTTCGCAAACATCATAGATGGGCCCGCCGATCTTGTATAATCATCCGAATATCTCGCCAACCCAATTATCGTCGTTGCAACATCAACCTCGCGTTCTATTGATTCAATTTCTCGCCCGTCAATAAGATATCTGGCGCTCTCAAATAACGCCATGATACCGTTGTTGACGAAGCCAACTCGAACACGATGGTCATCTGCGTATGGTGCATTATCGGCGGCATTTGTCACGAGTTCTCCCTCAATTTCGATAAACGCTTCACACGGCAGAAAGTATTTACTGGTATCTTGGACTTGAAGTTCAATTCGCGATCGTAGGTCAGGTTGCGCTGAATAATAAGAATAAAATTGATAATCACGGACAGAATCATCCCTGCGCACTGGGGCGTCCATATCAAACGCGGGATCAGCGGTACGCGCAAACATTCTATTATTTATCATGTTGATGTTTTCAATTGCGATTTTTTCGTCGTAGACCACTTCCCGCTATCGCGTTCATGAGCGCGTTGGTTGCCGCATCGGCGGATGGCGAAGTCGCCAACGACGGAGTCGTCGCCAACGACTGAGTCGTCGCCAACGACTCTAATTTTTCTTCCACGGCGTTATTTATTACTTTACTGACATTTGCAGGCATCACTGTCGTTGATGGCATCTGTTTTCTTTTTGAGAATCTCTTGGATTTCACCAATGACATTAGTTTGTTCCGCGCGGCTGAAAGCGCCTTTCCGGCAACATCTCCAATGGCACTAATACCCTTATCACGAATAACATCAATAGCCTTCATTCCTAATTGTTTGGCTAACGGCGCTACTTTTGGAGCCATTCTTGTAAATAACCCCGCAATGGTGCTACCGAGACCATCTCCATAGTACGCGCGGTAAACAGGCAATCGCGAGTTTACCACGTAGACGAGTACTGGTTTATCGTGGTTGTAGTGTATGATCATTCTTATTAAAAACACCAGTTTTCCAATTAGTGATTGTGATCACCAGTGATTGATTACCCCCCCCCCCACCGCCGTGTGGAAAACCGGAATAAATTTTATCAAATTTTCCTTGGGTTTTTGCCCTCGATAAAAATCTGTTTTTTTTCTGGTTTTTTCTTGATTTTTAGTCATTTTTGGTCGTTTTTTGTTGCCTATAGTCGTTTTTTTCTCGATTTTTCAGAAAAACATCGATTTTCTCTAAATGATTTCCTTGGGTTTCTGCCCTCAAAAAATGGCCAAAAACAGTCAAAAAATGGTCAAAAACAGTCAAAAAATGGCCAAAAAACGGTTAAAAATTAACAGAAACGATAATTTTATAATTTTATAATTTTTTTAATCATCCACGAGTTCGTCTATGAGCGTTCGATATGCATTAATGTCCATAATACCGCCTGCAAATAACCGCTTGCAAATATCAGCGGCCTCATTGATTATTTCCGGAGAGTTATTTCCGGCTCGTTTTCCTCCAGTTAGTACCTCTAGCCGTGATATATCACTGAGAACACTACCAGGACAGGTAACGCCGTAGGATTCTTTACCAACAGAGTATCCTTTTCCTTTTTTTGGTTTTATACTTTTTACTTTATTGTGGAATATTATATATTTATTATCACGCGGTGGTAATGCATCTTTATATTTACTCGCTAAATACACCATTCTTGTCCAATCCTTTAACGACTTTATATTTTTCTCGTAACCGCTATTGATATGCTTCTTATCTCGTATGCTCTTAGCAAAATTGTTGGCAGCAAAATTAATTAATTCTTCATGGCTGAAGCCTCTAATTTCATCTATTGTGCTCTTCTTGAGTACATTACGGGGTTTATCCCCCTCTTTTTCTTCCGGTATTTCTTCTTCTGGTATTTCTTCTTCTGGTATTTCTTCTTCTGGTTCTTTCGCAGTAGCGCCTAGTTCTTCCTCGTCGGCCATTGTAACATAAGGGTCTTGTGGTTCCGTTATAGCGAGTGGTGGTGGCCTCCGTGTTGTAGCAGCCGCTATTTTTGCAGGGAGTGTTTCTAAAGACCTTTTTGTTTGTTTTGTCTCTGCCGCTATCTTTTCAAGCGCACCAAGAACGGGTACAGTTACCGCCGTAACATCCTTAGTCGCTTTAGTTACCGGGGCAAATAACTGTTCACTTCCAACAGCAAAATCAGTTTGCATTTGTTGTCGCGTTTGAAGTTTCTCTCTCACTCTGTCTCGTAACGGTATAAACTTTCTAAGCGTGGCTAGCCGCTCTCTGGCTAGCCGAGTAGTAAGTGATTCACCTACCATTATTGTAAATTGATCAGCAATTTTCTAATTTTCCGCCGAGTGTACCATCGGGGGCTCCACGGAGTTTTCGTCTATAATTCTTCTAATGTTTTTGATCTTACTAGAAATCTCCCGGCGTCGTTCATAAACACGTCCGAGTTTTTTTCGTATTATTTCAACGGCAGTGAATAGTCCAATGAATGCATTTGCGTCATTGTGGTACAGGTTCTCATTAATCGTATGTTGTAATCGTTTTATAAAAAAGTACTCGCGGGCCAGGGTAAAACGCCCCCGTTTCGACTGTTCGTTAATAATCTCATAATCGGATAATATTTTTTCACTGTCGAGACCATCAGATAATTCAATTCCTTGATTTTTTAATTTTGAAATCTCAGTTAATATATTATTGATGTCTTGGGAATCCATATTCTTATAAACATCTTATTTCTAATATCAAAAATTTTAATAAAATTTAAGTTTAAAGTTTAATAAAATTATTGGGGGTCATTTTTGACCCCGTTTTTTGTATGGACAGTACAATGCCGTAAATCTCCACTCGAGTGTTGTGGCAGATTACAGGCATACATGGACAGTACAATGCCGTAAATCTCCACTCGAGTGTTGTGGCAGATTACAGGCATACACATATACTTAATTAAGGACATTCACATCTTGGAACCCCAAAACATACATCTCCGGGAGGGAGGCCTAGGGTGACAAACGTCATCGTAAACCGCCCAGAAGATATGCTTGGGGGACATCACTACATGTACTTAATTAAGGATGAATATATTTACAATGAAATGATTGATGGATGATGGGACGGCACAAGACAGCACAAACATAAAACGGCGGGGCGGAACTCTACGGCCAATTCAACCAATCAAAAGCAACCCAATTAAATTAACCCGGTTGCATGATTGTGAACAAAAGACAACCACACGCCCGGGTCAAGAGCGTGGGTTAGTTTTGATTAGTTGAATTGGCTTTCGAAAGCCCCAGGCTTATAACGAGTCATCTTATATATAAAGTGACTAATACAGCGGCGTCAGTCACAAGGTGTGTGTTAATTTGAATTCCCTTGAATCGTTAAACCCTTAAATACTTATTAATGGTGTTTCACGGCATTTAAATGAAACCAAATACTCAAATAAAACATTAAAAAAAAGAATACAGCTGTTAGATAACAGTGTGTATTTCATTAGTTTTCATCGTAAAATGATTAATTAATCGCAACATTAATTGGACTTCAAGGGACATAACTCTTGTCATGCGACGCTATCACAAAACGAGTTATCTCCCTTTGATGTTATATATGAAAATCGAATTCTGTGTCCGGTCCTTTTTGAGATCGCTGTTTGATATACTCGTTCTGCTACTCTTCGTATTGAGGCGATACAAATGTCAAAATATTTTCCTGCCTCATTCATCGACTGAAATATTTTTTCCTCGTGAGTTGTTGTATCAAATGACTTTACGGGTTTTGCTTTCTTTGAGTATTTACCAGTTTCCCCTTTTTTGGTATTTTGACTTTGCGAGATAGCTTGCAAGTTTGTAAGAGAATTATCAGTCTTATTATTATTAATATGATCAATAACAAGCCCATTCTCGATTAATCCGTTAAATGCTTCAAATACCGCCCTATGAACAAAATACTTCTTTTTTCCGACACCAAACATCAAATACCCCTGATTATTTTTCCATCCAACCGGCTTCTTCAGTCTGCGGTTTCTAACAATGCCGTCGCGAGATGCCTCGTAATTAACAAACACAGGGTGAGGTCTGAACTCTTGGTCCATTTGTATAATAATACTACTTGTCTAATTCATTATTTGGTTTAATTATAAACCTTTCAATGTAGTCTTGAGGAGTTTTGATGATTTTGTCTTTGACGGAGTCGGCGGTGGGGTCAATGACGGCGTTTTTAATTCGTTTGTCGTAATAACGCTTTAACTCTCTGTATCGCTTTCCGCCACAATTGATACACAACTGCGATTTTCCTCTTACACCAACGTGGCAAACCAAGCACGGGAGGGGGCCAAGAGAGCCATTACGAACGCTTTGTAAATGATACCCGCAGAATTCACCTCTGCATGATTTATTGCACGGGGTTGTCGACCCAATCATCAACCATTTGCATTTATTCATTATACTATATTCTTTTATTTAAATACTTGTTTTAATTATATGGATGAGTTTGAGAGATTAGCAGTAATTAAGCCCTGGAAAAATATTAAGTTCAATCTCGATAGAGTCCTCAAGGACACACCAAAAGCGTTAATAAACGATAGAACCCTGTTGAATAAAATACGCGATTGTATTAATGAATTCAAGCGTGATGGTGCATCTCATAGTTGGTCAACATTTCGAATTGATGGTGTTGTTGATGCTACCATGAACGACAACCGCGCAGCAACGATAATATCACAACTTGACGGTAAAAAGTATTTCTTCAGAGTAAAATTCATTGTCCGGGTGGAATCAGGTGATTGGATCATACGTGATAAATTTGAACCAGTTCTCAGCGACAAGAAAACAGTCACTGTCAGCCGCGACTCCAAGCCGGGGTTGTTAACCGGAATTGACAGACCATACTATGAACGAGCGTATCCTGAAACAGCAGTTGTTTATGGAATATACCCGTTAAATAAGAAACCTGATATCGGAAAACTGAAACCGATGAAACAGTCAACGGGGATAAATTGTGTAGCAGAACGAATAATAGAGCATTTTACAAATGCATGTCGAGGAAACAAATTGACTGATTTACGACGTAGCAAAATCAACCAGTGGGAACTAACCGTAAAAGAGCGTGGAGCAACCATCAGCGACATAGCGAGATTAGAAACATCGCTGAGATTTCCAATAACCGTTACAACGATAACCGGTGAAGTATTATACGAATCGAAGTATAAATCGAAGGGAGCCCCAATCAAAATTATTGATCATAACGAACACGCATGGACGCCCCCGATCACAATATTTCCACGGGATAGAACAGTAAAGTATATACCCGAAGAATTCTCCCGGGATGGTTTTCTCGCGGAGAGGAAACTATTTGATGCTATTGCCTACTTGTGTAAAAACGACCCTGTATCAGTGTGGTTACTTCGCAGCGCTGAAAACGATGCGGATACCTTTGATCAGTTTGTAAGACCAAACGGCGAATTATATCGCACTGAAGCATTTCACAACAGGATGAAAAAAACCGCCATGGAATTTGAAGAGCATGATGAACAACTGCTAACAAATTGTTTTACGATTCCATCGGTTGTAGCTCATGTTGCAGCAAGGAAAAATGCGTGGAGACCAACGCGCAAGGAATTTCTGCCGGATGTACAATCCAGTTGTTTGGAATACTATCACGGTGGACTATGGAACACTGAATACAGCCGCGACGCTATGATCTCGGTTGATATGGTTGCCTGTTATCCAGCGAGTTTTCTCGGGTATGGATCCGCCGCTGAGTATTTCAAACGATTTGGACACCCCAGTCATGAAATGACTCGTGTTGCTATTAATGGACCACTGCCTGATTTTGATTTAACCGGATTCGCTCGCGTAGTATCATTTGAGTTCGCGACAGGACTTCATCGCTGTTGTTATATTTGGATCGGTAGACACATGGCTGAAAAGAAGTAGTTGCCAATAGCGCTGCTACGGTATATGATTGATTGTAAAATGCTTGTATCGTTGATTGTCAGTGACGCGATTATATCATACCGGGCGCAGACTGAAGTCTGGTTACCAGAACCGGAGCGTCTAGATAGCATAATTGACGAGTCCAGAAAACACGTTGATGCCGACGAGGAATATATCATCGAATGGTCCAGGAGGATATTCAACCAACGAAACCGCGAGGCAAAAGATCTCGGTAGAAGAATAATTGGTAAGTTCACACAAGGTGGAAAAAACCACGACTACAAACGATATTGCTCACGGCTGATTATAGATGACGCAGAATATGATTTCGTAATCAAGGACGCAGTGGCAAAAAATAGATACGTGAACTGCAAAACAGCTTTCTTGTCCAATGGAACGAGGTTGGGTACAGTTGTTTCCTACAGCGATGGAGACAGCCCGGCGTATCCACATTTGAGGGCGTCTATGCTGGGTTATGCCGCTATCAATTTATTCTCGATGATAAATAGATTTCCCGATACCGCGGTTAGAGTAGCCGTTGATTCGTTTTATGTTGACGTAGCGTATAAGGAAAACGTAGCCGGGTTTACTAGTCCGGACGAGAGTTGGGGTACATGGAGAATTAAAAATGAAATACGACGCGATTATTCCCCGTCAGCAGATGTCACCGTTGAGAACAACTACTTACGCGGTGATAAATTGTCAGAATGGTCTAATGCACCATCGTGTTCTGATCCAATTTGCAGACACAAGACGGTTTATTTAAGCGGCTGTGGCGGGTCAGGAAAGACGACTCGGGCAATTGAATTATTTCGAACGCGGGCAAGTATAATCGTGCTTACACCGACCCATAGACTAGCGCGAGAGATAAAACAACGAAATGTTGACGCCGTTACTTATCACAGCTTTTTTCGATACAGCGGCGGTGAGTGGACTCCTGATCGAATGGGTGAAAAATTTATTCCCGACATTATCATCTGGGATGAGATATGTACTGTTTCGTTAGATGTTTTACAAATGTTTCTTGATTGGTTGCTGCTCGCGAATACAGCGGTGATCATGTGTGGGGATCATGGTCAACCACCACCATTTGTCGGCGAGGGCCCACATGATTGGTTAAAGGGTTTTGTGGACTATTATGAAGAAACCGATACTGATTACCGAGCACTTGATGAACAACTGCGCGAGGTTAAAAAATTAATCAGATTACAGCCGGATAGAATTCAGTGTGAAATAATCCGCGAGGTGATTCCGGAAACGCCGTTAAATGAATTCTGGGAAACATGGAGACCAAACGATTTGATTGTAGCGAGTAGAAAGATAGTCAAGGACACACTGCAGCGGAGGTTGTTTACGTTGCATAAGGAAAAGTTTCCAACGCACCCAGTGCCGTTATGTTATAGACCCGCGGACACACGGCGGCAGAACATTGAAGTTGAAATTCCAGCCCCGACAGCGTCGGGGACAAAAAAACAAATTCTCGTGCTGAATGATTTCGTGCTCGTTGATATCGGTGTCGTCGAGGACGCGCTACGTGCTAATAAATCCCCGTGGACGCTAGGATACGCAACAACAATACATTCCTCGCAGGGACTAACCATCACGGACACAATTGTTTGGATGGTTGATAATCGCATCGAATGGTCGAATCTAGTCTATCTTGCAGTGTCCCGAGTACGAAGGATAAATCAGCTTCGAAGAATTGTTATTGACGAAGCCAGTGACGAAGCCGGCGACAAAGTCACCATCGATGCAAGCGTCATTGATAGAAAACTCTCGGGTTACCGCCAACAGGATAAAAAAAAACAGCGGCGTTTTGATATTGATGCCGAATTAATAATTGCGTTACGACAACAACAGAATAATCACTGCGCGAGTTGTAATTGTGTAATGCGCTGGCGTTATTCGGATAAAGACGCTCGCCAATTTACCGTGGACAGGATCGATAACAGTCTCGGTCATGTCAAAAACAATGTGAGGTTGACCTGTCTTGAGTGCAATAGACGCAACGGCGCTAGTTAAGACCACGCGGGGGTAATTGAGTATCGTCAGGTATCACTTGTAGTTGCTCGCGTGTAAATCCGCGCTGAGGAGCAGTTGAATCCAGTCTATAGATCGGTGGTCTACCAGTTGATCGTGTTATCGTTGATATGTTATGCGTGGTAACACTCCAAATAGGATCAGTAGCTCTTTTTTTTTACCGCCTTCAAGCTCTCCTGGTTCATATAGATATCTAACAGTGACATCGCCAAGAATCGGCTTGGAAACGCTATTTATTTTTGATTTTCCGGGTATATACTCGTATTTAATCGCGTCGCTGGGCTTCATGTTGATTGCTCGGGTAATCTCGTTATTTAACGCTGCAATTACACCTGGCAACCTTTTAACCCATTCACGAGATCGTTTTTCTTGGATGAATTCCTTCGCGTATTGATATCCAAATAACCGTTCAGCGAGAGTCCGATTGAATCGTTCAACAATTGCCTGATCACGATGTAGCGCAGTATGACCTCGTCGTATCGCGACGCTATGATGTTTCAGCGTTGATAAAACAGCGCCGCGAAATTCACTACCGGGATCAACTTGTAATAGATTTGGCCAGCGCAGAGGGCCTCTTCGATAAATTCTTTCAAACGCAGCGGCTACTTCAGTTGCCGACTTTGTTTTTAACGGCTCCGCTTGTTTGTATCGACTCGCAACATCAACTACGGTTAGCGCGTATTTGTAACCGTTGTCATGCGGCAAAAATAGTATATCAGCCTGATGAACTTCATTAGGTACGCTGACATCAAAGCGCGAGAAGTTGATTTGTTTAGGCGGTGGTAGATAGATTTGCCATATAGCCTGTTTGGATAACCAATTAGCCGCAGTGGTCTTTGTTACCTTTGCAGCGCTTGCAAGCTTACCAATTGCGGCCTTCCCCTTCCAGTATCCTCTCGGAGAATAATAGATGGATTCCATGTTGTTATTAATTACCAGCGCCCATAATTAATTTACCTTTCATAGCCGATTTTACCAACCATGAGGCCAATTTTTCTTTGACGGATTTATCAGGAATAGCATTTAATGCGTGAATTAATTTTACATCCGCGATATGACGCTGTTGCAGATCGCTACTTTTGTAAGCAACATCATGAGCATGACACGCCTTATCGATAGCGTTTATTGGATACTCACCGGGTTTGGGCTGATTTTGATCATCGAGTCTAATATCTAATCGTGTTCCGGGGCCACAGTAGTTATATCCTGGGAGGTGTTTTTCTCCTGGATACTTTGCCCACGGTGTTCCGGGGAGTTTTGCCAATTTGGCTGCGATGTCACCTCCTCGCTTTTTTTTAAAACATCTCCGGGTCTAATAGAAATAAATCTAAATTTCTTTGTACCGCATTGTACACACTTACCAGTAAGCGCCGATCTGTTATTTCTTGTTGTAGCGGTTGTCATATCATTTGTGCCAGTACGTACTCTACACTTCACACAATATAGATCCATAATTTATGTATAGAAATATGAATATAATTGATTTTTCGGCGACTAAAACAAGAGAACCAGTTAAGCATGTTGCAGCGTTACCAAACTCGATCCGGATGATTATCATCGGACCATCTGGATCCGGCAAGACGCAATTGTTACTCAATTTAATAATGAGATGGATGAAGTGGGATAAGTTGTATTTGGTTGCTCCTAGCGTAGATGATCAACGATGCTACGAGGTGTTGAAAGATTTCAACGAGAATGCATCAGCGATCGCTAAAAAAAATGTCATCGAGTTTATTACAGATATCAATGATGCACCGGGTATTGATGATATTGATGGCGACGTTAACAATCTAGTCGTGTACGATGATGTTATGTTAGACAATCAAAAAAACCCAGCTAGGATATTTTCCAGAGGCAGGCATAAAAACACTGACGTGATATATGTCACTCAACGATACACTCAGATTCCAAAAGTAATTAGAGACAACTGTAATATTCTTGCTGTGTTCAACGGCGTTGATACACACACGCTACGAAATATTTGGCAGACATGGTGCGGCGGTGACATGGACTTTAATGTTTTTCGAAACTTTTTTAGTCATGCTCAGTCGACCCCACATGGATTCGTAACGATAAATTTACATGATCCTCGGACACGATATCGTATCGGACTTGACCAAATATTCGGTTAGTTGTAAATAATTTTCATTGTAAATAACCACTTAGCAGCAGGGGGGGGCGATGACATCGACGCGGTCGTCGATGTGCTTACCGGACGCTGACGACGCTGGGGATCGACGCGCAGAAGGTGTTAATTAAACCAAATGACGATTGGACGATCCCCCAACGACGTCGTCGTTTTTTTTTACCAGGCGCTGACGACACTAGATCGTTGAGTGCAGAAAGTAATAATTAAGCAAAATGACGATTGGACAAAATGTCCGATTCGCCCCCCCCCCCCCCCCCCCGCTGCTTTCTCACATACCCACATTGGCTGAATCCGAGACTCGAACCCACGCAGACAGAGGTGAGATGGCAGTGATCCGTAACGGAGAGCGCTTAAGACCACTCGGCCACTCGGAGCCCCTCACAGAAAGATATAATGCTATAACGGAATACCATGTCTGTCATACACCTCGTAAACTGAAAAGAGTATCCCTGATTTGTGTGTGATTTGGATTTTAATCGTAGCTTAAGCAATTTTTCAGTCATATCGCTACGATGTCTGTAGTGTGGCAGTTTATAGTGATGTCTAGCACTGGGGAATCATGCCGCAGCCATGGAGCATCATGTCTCACCCAGTCACATTATTCTGACACGAGGCCGACCAGTCCTAACACTAACCTCTTAAAACTAAGCGCCTAACAAGGCAGCTGTTAGCACCATTTTTATAAGTTTTTGATGTGTCTCGGCCTGAGATCGAACCCACGACTTCCCGCATCTGAGGCGGACGCTCTAACCGCTGATATAAAATAACTCAGCTCCCAGGGTGTAAAGCAAGCGGGTTTTCATCAGCGAGCTGCCTGGCATGCACAACACTGAATCTAGTGATCTGAGGCGTTTTAATCCTAGAGAATGTTAAACTAGAACCCGGCAACGGAAACGATGTAGATAGAACCAAGTTCTTTCTTACTGAATTGTAGAACATATATAACGAAGTTGAGACAAACAGTTTTATTTCGCTAATTTTATGTATAATTGAATAAATATTATGAATTTATAAATAAAGATTATCAATAGTTTTTATAATTAGAACTTTTCAGATGTGTTCGACATAATTCAAACGGACAAACCAATGTTTCCTTTTAATATTCGTTTCATTTTGGAATTATTGTTGACTTGTTCCCCTTATTAATGTTTAATTGTTTCCCTTGCACAATCAAAATAAGGAACACAGAAAGGATTTTACATTTCTAAATTTCAAAATGATTTTGTTTTGATTCTTGCGTAAGTTTTCTACAAATAATAAATACAGTTATAAAATGGCAGTTCTTTTGCTATATGTTAAACAATTTTCATAAAGCAGTAGGGAAATGCGGTGGTTTTGTTTTAAATATATATTATTCTAGATAAATATGTCTCTTTCATCATATAAATATGACAATAAAGTTGTATTGGAAAGAAACAACAATAAACCAACCTGTGTTGTTTATGTTACCGATGAGAGGTAGAAATACCCCTTAAGTTGCAGGCAGTTCTTAAAAGCGGGTTCAGCTAAATCATGCCAGTTATTATGAATGACTGACTTTAGTAGTGAATGTGTTTCTCACTCTGAGCAATACCACCAGAAGCGACCAAATACGATAAATTCATCAATAAAGTTCATATATAATCTTAGAATTTAAACCATTTGGATAGAATATATTTAGAAGGTGATTCCAGTGTTTCTTTATTAGTTTGATAATTTTCTGAATTTTGAACCTCTTGATTATTACGAACAACATCCTGAAATAAAGCTTAGTATCTTCTGAATTTATCTAAATGGTTTTCAATAATTATAGAGACGAACAGAACCACTCACATGGTTTCTTCAGGTTACAAGGTGTCAATTCAAGAGACACTTACAGTACTGTTAATTGAATCCAAAATAACCCAAATATCGTATCACAAGCCTAAAAATATAGAATGTTCAGAATGAATTCCAATGATCCTGAATGTTCTGATGTACCACAATGATACAATCCAGAATGCATTTGAATGACTTACCAAAAATCTCAAAGTTGTGTTATAGTTTAAAAACACATGAACTTTGTAATTCAATATAAAAAAATAAAAATAAAATCCTTTCTAATTGTTACGTGTTTAGCCTCTCATAAACGGTAACAAGAAAAGAGTGAAGACAACAAGCTTTATAAAATTTAACAAATAATTTATTTCCCTAGACAAACAAGTTAAAAATAAGAAAAAGAACTAACGGTTTTAAGAATCAAATCCAAAAATAATCCAAGAATAATCTAAGAATTAAAATTTAGTTCTAGTAATAAAATGTTCTAATCAATTTGAGATAGAGTCCCGACGAAATCTAAAATGGAAGGCGATGACGTACGTTATAACCACTGTAGTACTGATTTGTCTGCATTGTTTTGTTGAACCACAGAAGATAATATTCCTGTGTTTGAATCCGAATAAAATTTCCGTAAATGTCTTTGTCCAAGAATTATGTATGAGCACTTAAATATTCACATGGAAAAGAATTAATAATTCCATAAAATAGAATTTCAACTCAAACTCGTCACAACAAAACAATCACCTTGACTAATAAATGTTTAAAGGCCCCACTAACTAAATTCTCTACACAATAAGGTTATACACTAATTTAAGACGCAAAACAGAGTCCAGTATGAAGGTCACGTGATATAGAAACTTTACATCACGTACTCCAAGTACAGCCTCAGTTTAACTCTACAAATCACACATTAAGAATAAAAAATAAATAAAAGAAAGAAGTTGTTAACTGATTCTAAATAAAGGTCCGGAACTAGGCCAGCATTAAGATACAAGGTTCTAATATTAAGTGTTTACGAAAAAACAGTCGGGTCAAACCAATTTCTGGAATAATGTCAAATTCCAGTAAATAAAATTATATTACAATAGCATGTAATTTAATATTAAAAATTAAAACTAACAAACAAACAATTAAATTAAATCAAATATAAATTAAATCAAATATACGTAACATTGATTATATCTGAATGTAACTGGAAATTATTCCAAAGACTGATTTTAAAACTGGAATAAATAACTGCTTACGAAATCTCAATTTATGGATATTTTGCTTAACCTACGTCGCAATACAATGTTCTGGAAAACTTATGATTTCCATTTAAAATTCCACTTACCATTGAACTTTAATTCTGGTGAACATCTTTCTTACTATTTAAAACCATGCCAAAAGTAAAGCAGGCAAAAGCTCGATCACAACCATCAATCACAATCATGACAAAAATCTATCCACACCCCTCAATTACGGTTAAAAGTAAAGCACACAATGTAAATTAAACATAAATAAAAGCGATTATTTCCAATAAATTAGACAAGCTTGAGCATCATACATTAAAGAAAGATTTTATTGTATACAAAACTACAATCACAAAATATAATTATACTTAAATTTTCAAGTTCTCTCCCTCTCTCTCCCTCTCTCTCTCTCTCTCTCCCTCTCTCTTCTCTCTCTCCCTCTCTCCCCCCACCTCTTAATGTTAATTACTTTATTCTCTATGAATTTAAGTCCTTGTTTTCATATCTTCTAAACGTAGTAAGTGTCTGAAAGCATTTTTATCATCATTTCAATTTCTTATCGTTATTCTCTTATTTTCTTATGATGTAAAAGTGTAAATATTGTTAGTTACGGACTGTTCCACCTTTCATTAAAATTTATATCTAGTAACATCATGGAAAAGTAATGATATGAATATACATTTTACTAGCTTTTGTCATTATTTCTTGTGATTATACTTCAGCTGCGAACTTCATGAACTTTGATACTTATTTTCGCAAATGAATTGTGTAAAATTTAAAATATTATAAACTATGGCTTTTCAGCATTTATGGTCCAATATTAGAAATTGTGTTGTTTTTTCTTCTTCAAATTCAGACAACGATTTGCGTATTATTTAGAAATATTGATTATCTACTACATCTCAAATATATTTTGACTACTTTAATTTAATTGTTTATTTAGTCGTTTACAGCATTGTACGTGATATTAAAGTACAGAAAGTTTATGAAAGTATGAAGTTCGTGAACCTCAATAAAATTTAGTATAATGTATAAAGTAAAGTAGTTTCATGTTTATTTTGTATAAGTAAATTATCTATCTATCTATCTATCTATCTATCTGCAAATTACATCATTATTCCTCAGAAATATCTTTCTTTGCATGTAGATAAGCGTTGAGTTGATCATGATTACCGTTAGCCAGGGACGTCATTTCAACTTTTTCGGGGGGAGGGGGCGGCAAACTTCATGGGGGGGGGGCAAAACTTGACGGGCTTGTTAATTTTCGTATATAGACTACAACAATTTTACAACACATGTAGAATCGGGGGGGGGGAGAGGCAAATAGCCCCCTCCCCCCTCCCAATCACGTCCCTGCCGTTAACACCCTCAAAATGTAACACCTATTACGTCGACATGACATCTCCTTAGTGTCTGTTACAGGAAGGAAGGACAGAATGTTTTCAGTAGTGTTCATCTTTTGATCCCGAAGGTTTTCGCCCTAAAACGAAAACAATGACGTGGACATGCCTTCTTCTTGTGTTTGGAAACGTCATTGCATTTTAAAACCAGTTAATCATTTGGTCAAAATACCAAAGCATTATTGTTTTGCAATACTATTGTCGCAGGTCGTGTCACGTTTTTTTACTTACTTTTGCGAACTTGACGGTTATCTCATTGAACAAAATCTGAGACGTAGTAGATGAGTTAGAAGAAAATAATCGATAACGTAGAATCAGATTTTCCTCCATTTATAAATTCAGTTGTTTTAAATGAAAATGTTGGAGTCAAAGTCATTAACATTACCTATATAACTTGAAACGTATCACTTAGATGCAAAGAGGAAAGACACTAATTCACAATTCTAGACTGTTTTTATATACACCTAAAATGAAAACAAACTTTTGTAACTATTCGAAAGGATCTCTGAGAGTCTGAAAGTATCGACTAGATCCTAAGTCATTTATCCCTAAGTAATTCATAGAACTTTGTTGGGGTGGTTATTACAAAATACTTTTTGTTTTAATTCCTACGAGAATTCAACTATGTATGCCTATTTTCTAGCAGATAAGTCCTCAATGCGATAATACAAAGAAAGTTCAAAGACTTTTGAAATTATGGACATAGCCCGTATAATACAGTAAGTGAAATCAGTTTCCAACGCATGTTACGAAACATTTCGAAAGACCGTGGCTTTGAGAACTAATTTTCCATCAACGTCTCCCATTTGCATCCATGGTAGCCAATGCGAAAATCTAGCGAATGTTCCATAGAAAAATACTTCATCTGCAGCCGTGTTCAAGTCCGAGTTACCGAATAGAAGATTCACCAGGTTGACGTCCCAAAACTCTCCCCACGGGTTAGACTGTGCTGTAATCAATCCCACACTGTCTTCCGATGGAAGACCCATGGAATAGACGAAATTTCTTGGGATATCCACATTTAGTGACTGTATTATAATAAGAGGAACCTCTACTGTGATTCCTGTAATGGGATTAAACCAGTTGTTCAAAACAGTACCATTAGTAGGGTCCTGGTAAACACCCGCTGCATATATAGTCGCAGAGTAGGAGGAGTTATTTGGATTTGTTGGAAGACTGACGCGAAATGTAACATCTCCTTCGAAGTTAAACAGATTAATCTGCTGTTTACCTACTATTTCCGACATCCCAGTCCCGTTGAAATGAACACTAATTGCATTAGATGTCAAGATTCGAAGTATTCTTGGATCAACCCACGTTTCCCGAGAAGTGACGTTTTGTGTTACGTTGACTTGTGGTATAATAATATCGGGCAATCCTGCTTTCCTTCTTTTGTCTATCACCTGCTTGAACTGGGTCCACGAAGTCTCGTTGGGTATTTCATAAGAACTGGGAGCCTTCAAATATATTGGAAACTCAGCCTTGATAATGTCTAGGACGTCCTTTGCTACACAGTTTAAGCCATCCATACATTTCCAAAACATTGTTGTATAGTAGAGATCCCCTGGTGTTGTGCTCATCTCCATCCACGGCAAAAACTGGCTCTTTCTCGCCCATGTTCCTGCTGAGGGGACACTGTTATCCTTTGTTGTTGCCAGGCGCGTTACATTGACAAAGAATTCGAATAGTTCCACTGAGTCATACACGGGTCCCGCGGAGTATATTGGATAATTAACTGGGTCTAAAGCATTCGGATATTCGAGCACAATATCAGAATTAAACCCAATTTTCTCCCTTGGGAGTATTTTTGTAGGAACTATATCGCCCAGTCGAAAATGTCCGTTTACTGGATCGTTGGCTACAAAAAAGACCTCATTAGCCAGACCAGTATAGATGTTCATCCAAACTCTTTGAATGACATAAGTTTCTGGGTCCCTGTAAACAACGAACTCTCGAGATAGCGAATTGTAGCTTCCATTTGCCAACGGTATTTTTCTATTTATATTGTATCCTTCATAATTAAAGATTTTCACCAGTGGCATGTCTGGAATCTTTGCAAACACAGATCCATTTAAGTAGTTCACCGTCTCTACTTTTGGATCCCTTGACCCCGTGGTTCTTACAAAGAAATCCAGGTTCGTCTTTGGGTCATTAATGTCGTATTCAAATGAATAAGGAACCACACATATCAAGAGGAAGAGTATACATTTAGCCATGTTTTCACCTGAAATAAAAATAAGGTCTTTCATTAGATACCTAATAAATTGATACATATACTTCTTTTAATGCATCTACTATTGTTCTACGTGACAAGCAGCAGAGAGGGCGAACAGACCACTGTGGGAAAATAGTGACCCTTCATAGAGGTAAATACAACGTCTACGGTTATTGTTTGTCCCAAACAGAATTGTAGACAAGGCCCTCTCTGCTGCTATGTTATTCTGAATAATCGTGGGAATCTGTATCTGAATCCTGGGAATCCGTATCTTTAAATCTTAAATAATATTCAAGTTCTGATGGTGGTTTTTCTATTTTTGGATTTATGTTCTTTCTGTGTTTATAATATATCATTAAACTTCTGTATCGATCTCCACCGCAATTTTTGCAAATCTGATATAATCCTCTAACGCCGTTGTTACAACCAACACAACTTCGTGGACCAGCATGAGGATTTTTTGATAAAATATAGTTGTGTTTTTTACAATATTCTCCACGGCATCTTTTATCACATTTGTTAGTGGTTCCTTGACGCAGCCACGTACAGTTATTCATGATATTAATGATATCTGTTTAATTAAATTTATTAATTTATCCAAATATTTTATCAAGACCTACACGATATCTTGTTCTAGGATCGTGCAAATTTATTGTTATAAATCCACGCGGAGTAGTTTGCGCTCGTGAGAAGAAATTTCTGAATTTAATTATATCCATGTCACCGCTGCACCAGGTTTGATGAATATTTCTAAGTGTGTGTGTGTCTACGCCATTAAACACAACTAAAATATTACAGTTATCCCTAATTACTTTCGGAATTTGTGGATACCGCTGAGTAACATAGATCACATCTGTATTTTTATGTCTACCTCGAGAAAATATTCTGGCTGGGTTTGCTTGTTTATCCAGCATCACATCATCATACACAACTAAATTATTAATAAATCCGTCTAAAACATCTACGGACGGTGCTTCATCAATATCTGTTACAAAATTAATAATATTTTCACCGTCATTTATTAATCTTGCATTTTCGTTAAAGTCTTTTAATGCTTCATAACACCTCTGATCATCAACGGATGGTGCTACCAAATATAATCTATCCCATTTCAACCATCTCATTATCAAATTAAGTAATAATTGCGTCTTACCCGGTCCACATGATCCTATGATAATCATTCTGATGGAATTGGGTAACGCAGGGTGGTGTTTAACTGGCTCTCGTCGCCGGGTTGCTGAGAAATCAATTATACCCATATATTTTATATCATGAATTTATATTGTTTACGCTGCAGATCTAAAACTCCAACTACTGATTTAGTTACGGTTACAACAAAAAAATAAAAAAATAGCGTATGGTGGAAAATGTTCTGTATGCGGTAGAAAGAAATTTTCGTTTTACCTAATAAGCGCGGTGGTGATATTGCCAATTTGATGTCAAAGTTTCCAGGTACTCCATGGGCTAAATACTCAGGAGAAAAACATCTACCAGGATATAATTATTGCGGTCCTGGTACCAGACTTGATATCAGGCTCGATAATGAGGATCAACCAAAACCAGGCGAGGAACCAGTAAACGCTATTGATCGAGCTTGTCACGCTCATGATGCTGCGTATAAGAGTAAAAATCTACAAGACATGCATATTGCAGATGTGAAATTAATTCACGCGCTAGATTCTTTAAAAAATAAAAATATCAAAGAAAAATTAGCTAATTGGTTAGTAAGATCTGCGATGAAAGGTAAATTAGCGTTTGGGTCTGGTAATATATAATGGAATCGATTTATTATAGTCCAAGAGGATACTGGAAAGGTAAAGCAGCAATTGGTAAACTTGCTGATGCAGCAGTGGTTAAACATTCTACTGCTAAAGCGTGGTTATCCAAACAAGCAATATGGCAAGTTTACCTACCACCACCGAAACGAATTCAGTATGCGTATTTCGATGTTAGTGTTCCTAATGAAGTTCATCAGGCAGATATTTTATTTTTACCACATGATACTGTACGTAGAAAAACGTACAAGTACGCGTTAACTGTTGTTGATGTTGCAAGTCGATATAAAGATGCAGAACCGTTATCAGCGAAAACATCATCTGAAGTAGCCGATGCGTTTGAACGAATTTATCAACGAGGTGGTCTGCGATGACTACAACTATTACAGGTTGATCCTGGTAAGGAATTTCTTGGTCCAGTATCATCGTTGATGAAACAACATAATACCAAAATACGACGAGGTCATACTGCAATTCATCGTGATCAGGCAATTGTTGAACGATTTAATCGAACACTCGCTGAGCGGTTATTTGGATATCAATACGCGAGGGAATTTATTCAGGATACGATATCTCGTGAATGGGTTGCAAGATTACCAAGCGTGATAGCTGCATTAAATAATGAGATTACACGAGCAACCAACATGAAACCCATTAATGCAATTACAAAAAAAAATATACCAATACAACGAAAAGGTATTGAAAAACAAAAAATACTTGGTGATGTTACAGTTAGATATTTATATGAACCGGGTGAACTTGAAGGTGGTAAAAAAGAGCTACTGATCCTATTTGGAGTGTTACCACACACAAAATATCCACCGTGACAAGATCCTCAGGTAGACCTGCAATCTACAGATTAGATTCGGCTGCTCCTCAACGTGGATTTGTACGTGAACAACTACAAATAATTCCCGAGGATACACAACTACCACCGCGATCACTTAACTAGCGCCGCGATGCCGATTACACTCGAGAAAGGTCAACATCACATTTTCTCGTGTATGACCGCGATTATTATCTTTTCTGTCTACGGTAAATTGTCTTGAATCTTTACTCGAATACCGCCATAACATTATACAATTACAACATGTGCAATGATTGTTCTGCTGCTGTTTTAACTCAATAATAAATTCAACATCAAGATCAAAGTCGCGTTTATTTTTTTTCATCAGATTGTTGTATCCGATTAATTTTTTTCTTATTATATCACCGTCGATGATGTTAAATTTACTAACGATTTCAGGAATTATAATTCTCCGTAACTGAGACATTTTTCTAACCCTTGATACCGCTAAATAAACTAAATTTGACCACTCGATACGATCGTCTACGATCCAAACTTGTGTATCAGAAATAGTTAATCCCTGAGACGAGTGGATCGTCATAGCGTATCCCAATACCCATGGAGATTTGTCAGCGCGTAATGCATCTTCGACTACACTGATATCAACAGCGACAATATCATTTAATACGAGATTTTGCTTCTCAGTCTGTCCTGGAATATCAACATTAATATTCTGTTTTCGTGTATCTGATGGTCTATAACACAACGGTAGGGGCAATTCTGAATATTTTTCTTTATGTAGCTGAAATAACTGCTGTTGTAAAGCATCTCTGATTATTTTTCTGCTTGCTACTATCAAATAGTTGGGTTTCCATAAATTCAAAAAATTACTCATTGAGGTCTCTGAGATCACTCCACGTATTATTTCACACTGAAGTTTGTTTGATTGTAATCTGATTAATTTTTTAAACTCCTTTAAATTTTCATCAAGAGCTCTATGATCATCATCTATTTCTTCGTAATAATCAACGAAATTTTTTAACCAATCATGTGGAGATGGTCCAACAAAAGGCGGCGGTTGACCATGATCGCCACACATTATTATAGCGGTATTTTTCGTCAACAACCAATCAAGAAAAGTTTTTAATGTATCCAATGACACCGTACATATTTCGTCCCAATAATTATTTTAGGTATATATTTTTCTCCCATTCGTTCAGGAGTCCATGTATCCCCGCGCCACCGAAATAAACTATGATACGTGCACGATTGTACTTGCCGTTGTTTCATCTCTCGTGCAAGTCTATGTGTGGGTGTCAGCACGATCATATCTGAATTTCTAAAAACATTAATTGCTCGAGTCGACTTGCCGCATCCACCAGGTCCATTAAGATATACTGTCTTATATCTAGTTATTGGATCACTCACTGACGGCGCTTTTGACATTTCTGATATTTTATTGCCTTTACGATAAAGATTTCTCATCGGAACATCTGCTGATTCTGTATAATTGTGCAATATTTCCTTTTTTATTCTCCACGAACTCCATCGTTCATCATTACTTGTAAATTTCATAACAGACTCTAAATATTTACTCGAAATATAAAACGAATCTGTTGCGACTCTGACTGCGGTCTCAGGAAATCTATCAATCATCGATAATAAATTTATAGAAACATAAGCCAACATAGAAGATCTTAGATGAGTATACTGTGGGGATACATCATTTAAGTAACTAACGATCGTACCCAATTTTGTTCCGTCGGATAAATAAACACTTTCTCGATTTACAAATATATTTCTTGCTGTTGTATCAGCAATTATAAAATCGTATTCGGCATCATCTAGAATTAATTTTTGTGTGATGTCTTTTATGATCATATGCACCACCCTGAGTAAATTTACCTATAATTCTTCTACCGAGATCTTTTGCGGTTTTAAGTTTAATCTCGAGAATTTTAGGAGTTTCTTTGATAATATCATCTTCGGAAACATCAGGACATTTTTCCTTAAATTCCTTAATAACTCATCGAGATTGATAGAACCTGGCATGGGCAACCAAACTTCGGTCTGCGAGTGATATGATATAAACGCCTCACTGACAACCAGCGATGTCAGTACCGCACAATCTAGCATATATCGTAATAAAACTATAGGTGCCCAGCGTTTTTTACAAAAATGTCTACCAAACCAAACATAACAAATTTGGTGGAGATTTTCGTTAAACTCGAATGATTCAACACAAGCGAATCCAGTCAGATCAAAATCAGGTAATGGTCCATTAATTGCCACTCGTGTCATCTCGTTTGTGGGGTGACCAAATCTTTTAAAGTACACAGAACAATCTCCGTATCCTAGAAAACTTCCCGGATAACATGCAACCATATCAACCGAAATAACATCATTGTAATTATACTTGGTATTCCATAGTCCACCGTGTCCGTATTCGACGCAACTTACGCGTACGTCCTCGAGTAAATCAAATCGTGTTGGTTTCTATAAATTTTTTTCTCTAGCGAAATGAGCCGCAACAGATGGAACGGTAAAGCAATTAGTTAGTAATTTATCGGTATTTTCCGTGAAAAACTTCTCCTAGAGATTTTTCATCTCGTCATGGAGAGATTCTGTTCGATATATTTCACCATTCGGTTTAACAAACTGATCAAATTCACCTTCCTCATCACTTTTAAATAACCATACCGATACAGGATCGTTTTTACTTATTTCGTTAATAAAATCAAACATGCCTCTCCCCGTATCTGAGGGGTAAAATCTAACAGTTCGATCACGTGGAAATATTGTTACTGCGCTAGTCCATGCATGTGCGTTATGATCAATAATATTTATTGGAGCTCCTTTCGATTTATATTTTGATTCGTGCAGTACTTCTCTGGTTATCGTTGATACTGTTATTGGAAATTTTAATATTTTTCCTAGTTCAGCAACATCTTTTATTGTAGCACCGGTATCCTTAACTGAATCAGCCCACGCGTTTATTTTTTCACGTCTTAAATCAGTTAATCCGTTTCCACGCATCGCGTGAGGGTCCCCGAGTGGCCGAGTGGTCTAAAGCGCTCTTCGTTACGGATCACTGCCATCTCACCTCTGTCTGCGGCGGTTCGAGTCTAAGATTCAGCCAATGTGGGTATGTGAGAAAGCTTGCCAGTAGCTTCTCGTGGGTCGGTGGTTCTTTCCGGGGTTTTCTCTGGTTCTTCCTCCACCATTAATACTGGCCGCCATGTATAGCCTATCATGTGCTGCAAAATGGCGTTAAACCCCACAACAACCACAACAATCCACGCATCGCGTTTGTAAAGTGTTATATTACTCGTTCGGCAACACAATTTAATCTTTGAAAATTTCATGGGTGTCAGTTTATCAACGCTGGGTTTTTTATTTATCTCATAGATTCTATAAATAACTGCTATTACAGGGTACGCTCCTCATAATACGGTTTATCAATACCAGTCAACAGACCCGGTTTGGAATTTTTTCTTAATATGACAGTTTTATTATTGCCAAGGACAGGATCGTATTTATCATGGATAATCCAACTACCAGTTTCTGTTAGTACAACAAATTTTACTCTGAAGAAATATTTTTGATTGCCTTCGTATTCAGTGATGTAGTTAATGATAGTTGCCGCTCGTTTGTCATTCATTGTAGCGTCCTTGACAGTGTTGCGAATAATCTTGAACGTTGACCATACATGAGATGCACCATCTGCGTAAAATTCTTTCTTGGCGTCGTGAATTTTTGAGATCAAACTTTTATTTTTCGGATCAACCAGATCTCGTACTGGTAAGTCATGAGATAATCTGTCGAGATTAAATTTATATTTAGAAGGCCTAGTTTGGGATAATCTCTCGAATTCGCTCATATAATTAAACAAATATTTAAATAAAGAATATTATATATACAATGTCTCAATGCAAATGGCTCATGATCGGCTCAGTAAATCGCTGCAACAAATCCTGTAGAGGTGAATTTTGTTGGATGCGCTTACAAAATATACGACGAGGAAGTCTAGGACGAATACCGTGTCTGCGATGTGGTGTTGGAGTGCGAGAAAAACAAAATTATGTGGAAATACGGTGGAAAACGTTTCAGAGAACTTAGGAGATATTATGACAACAAAATAAATAACAGTGAAAACGCTATAAAATCCGTGGAGGATTATATATCACGATTTCAGACAAACAATGATTTAAACAAATAATATTATTATAATGGAGCAAAATAAATTTGTCCCACATCCTGTTATAACAAACTATGAATCGGATCATAATGGTGTGATCAGAAATTGTATGCTAAAAAGACCGGTTGGTTTTGTTATTAATACTGGTTATCTAATGTTTACTGCTGGAAAGAAAAGTTATCTCTGTCATCGTTTCACACACGAGTGTCACAAGGGGTTGATCAAAGACGGTCTTGTGATCGATCACATTAACGGCGTGAAAACCGATAATAGTTTATCCAACCTTGAAGTTGTTACACAGAGCGTGAACTCTGCACGAAGGAGAACTGGTAAATATGACAGAACAATTGTAAAAATGGCATTAAAGTCTACAAACATAGAAACCGGTGAAGAAATTACATTTCAGTCAATGTACTCAGCTGCAAAATATTTTGATATTAACTCGCGTTTGGTACAATTTATCGCGGAAAATATAACCAGATCTACTTTCTCAAAAAAATATAAGCAAAAAGTCACCTTTCAGTATTGTTAACTATCATCACCACTTCGAATTAATTTTTTTAATTTATGTCACAGTATTTCCCCCATATACTACTGAATTTTTGATTATGCAAAAGGGAGATTACTTCTGTATGTATATATTTATTTGTAGATTTCTGATTTTTTACGATCATAATTAGTCAGTTTAACCATTTACGTCGTAATTAATTACTCGTAGAAGTATATTTATGGTTTTTAAATATATAAACGTATTTCCCATCATACAACATAGCGAGGTGATTTTTAGATCTGTTACGAGAAATCAGGGTAATTTACAATCTGCTTGGAACCGCTGTTATTGATCCGCTGGTAGTTGTATATAGGCAGAACACGCTGCATTTACAATCAGCTTAGAAACCGTTGTTATGGTGCACAGGTGTATTCACAATCCGCTTTGATTTCGCAGGTTTGTATTTGCAGTCTGTTTAGGAATCGCTGTTATAATACAGATATATTCAGAAACCGTTGTTATTCAGAAACAGTTATTTAAATGTAGAAACTATTATTATTCAGAAACCGTTGTTTTAGTGCAAATATATGTACCGTAACTATATATTAATTTCCGAAACATATGTTTGTAAGAAGTTCGATAGCTCAATCGGTATCGTATTGGACTGTGACGCTCGCGGTCCAGGATCGAATCCCCATGGCTGACAACTGTCGGTGGTTTACGCATAATTGCGATTTTTATAATAATTGGGGGAACCGCAAAAAAAAAAAACCCGCTCAGCAGAACCCTCAACCACATATTAACTGGTGGTTGATACATATTTTCGTATCACCCACGGGCTGATTATTGGTGGTGGGTCTGCTGAGCGTGTATGTTTGTACTGTGCTTCATTCATTGTATATACTCATTTCATTATATATACTCATTTCATTGTATATATCCATTTCATTGTATATACCCATTTCATTGTATATATCCATCTCATTGTATATATCCATTTCATTGTATATATCCATTTCATTGTATATATTCATTTCCTTAATTAAGTTATATGTTTGTACTGTCCTTAATTAAGTTATATGTTTGCGTCATTCATTCATTGCATGCATAATCTGAGCTCGCTAAAACACTCGATAGGGGCTCGTCATTCATAATATATGTTGTGTTCTAAACTTAGTAGAATGCGGTGGCGAGCTACGAGTTTAATGAGGCTGTAAATATGTAAATACTATGTGTTGTGTTCTGTGTTGTGTATCTTCTAAACTTAGTAGAATGCGGTGGTAATCTGCGAGTTTAATGAGGCTGTAAATATGTAAATACTACGTGTTGTGCCGTCCTTGAAACATCCCGACGAACTCGCTAAACACTCGATAGGGGTTCTACAGGGATATTTTTTTTATTATTTTAAAGATTTATATATTGTATAATGAACAATGAAAATATCAAAGACATTATTTCTGCTATTAAAAAATTGGAAGAAAGCGGAATTAATATATCTGATGAACTAAATCCTGAAAAAATAATATCTGATTTTGAAACGTTAGAAGAACTTAAAAATGAAAATAAGTATGTTATCATCTCAGTATAAGTTCATAAAGCGGATTCAGGCAGCTATGTTACAGTCGCTAGCTATGGTGAACGGTGATCAAGTAAATAAATTTATTCCTCTTTCTGTTGCAGTAGAAAAGGTCAGATCGGGATTATCCAACGAATACGAAACGAAAAAAAAACAATCTGTACCCGCATAAGATACTTAAGAAAAATTAGGTCAGCAGGTAACCTCAATAATTCTGGTGAAAATGAAAATGAAAGTTTCGGTAACTGAGTAGATCTTTGATCAGAAATATTATTCTGAAATATTATAGATTTATTCTGAGATTATATTTATTCTGAAATATTATATTTATTCTGAGATTATATTTATTCTGAAATATTATATATTTATTCTGAGATTATATTTATTCTGAAATATTATATATTTATTCTGAGATTATATTTATTCTGAAATATTATATATTTATTCTGAGATTATATTTATTCTGAAATATTTTATTTTTTCTGAAATATTTTATATTTATTCTGAAATATTATATATTTATTCTGAAATATTTTATTTTTTCTGAAATTGATGGGCTAGTTGGCACTCAGAATTATGCAAACCAATCAATTCTGTAATTTTGATGGGCTAGTTGGTACTCAGAAATATGTAAAATGATCAAATTTTCAGAAAAAAATAAAATATTTCAACATTTGTCAGTGAAAATTGATGAATTTGCCAACATCATCAGGGTCAAACCTCAAGCGGTTCTCTATATGATTTATCGATAAATCGTCAAAAATCAGTACAATTAGCTCAAAAAAATTGAGATTTTTCATGCGAATTTTGTTAATTTTTCTGGTAATTTCCTAAAAAAAATGAGGATTTTTGACGATTTATCGATAAATCAATTAGAGAACCGCTTGAGGTTTGACCTGACGAAAAACTGTAACTTGACAAATTTTCCTTGACAAATCGACTAAAATAGCTGAAAAAATAACAAATTTGACTAAAAATGTTGAAATATTTCTGATAAAGTAAAATAAAATTCTTTATTTCTGATAAAATAAAAATAAAATAAAATATTAAGATCAAAGATCTATGATCAAAGATCTAATCACCCCATCAGAATTACAAAACTGATTGATTTGTATCAATAATAAAAAAATATTTTTATTTATTTATTTATTTATTTTGAAATATTATTTTTTTAAGTTGATCGAGTTTAATACAGGAATGTGTATAATTTAGAATCTGATCTCTGTTACAAATGATCTCGATAATATGTTCTCCACGGAGCTCATCTAACTGTTCTTGTGTTAATAAGAAATCCTCGTTTCCGTGTTCATCAATAACTAAATTAACGTTAAATTGCTCTGTGTTTCTGTGTTTTGTGAAAACGCTGTTCTGATGGCGTTTTCAAGTACTTCTTTGTCATGTATGAAAACCTTCACGTGCTGGTACATTATATAACATTTACTTGATTAATTAAGATTTCACATATAGATTTATTACAAGCTCTTCTCCACGTAGGTCAGTTAAGCAATTAAGGTGGTCTGTGAGCTTCAAATTTACTCGTGTTAACACATTATTGTGACACCGCAGATACACAGGATTAGTTGGTTCTTGCACGATTAAACTTCCAGGGGATACTTGTGGTGTAAATGTATATAAAATATATCCCTGTTGAGCCTGATTTGATCTTCCGAGATCTATTTGATAGCTACCATCGACTACGTCACAAACCAGATTGACCACGATCGTGCTGGTTATATTAACGATTCCCGGAGATACGTGTCTACCGCCGCCGTGTGGATCATTATTATGTCTGAGAACAGTTGCTAGTGGAGCTAGTTTTCTCCATGCATCGATTATTTTAGGAAATATTCATCAATAACATCATTGACAGATTTTCTTAATCTATCTGGATTATAATCAGGGAACTTAAACGTTACAATGTCAGCTTCGGATATTTTGTATTTAGTTGCGAAAAACCTTCTATAACTACCCGATGATTCAAAAGCTAAGTTTATGATTCTATTATGAAAATATTCAATAGTATCAGTTATATGATTTAAAATTTCTACTCGTTTAATAATTTATTCATGCGTAGATGTCAAATCGGACAAATATTCATTAAAAAGAGTACGTAAATTATCTAGTTGTTCTTCGTGATCTGAATTTATGATACTGATGATATTATTGATATTTATGTCGTAAAATGAATTATACAGGTTATTACCGTCATCAGCGTTGTGTAAGAGCCAGTAGTACTCACCAGCTGTATCGATATGAAATCGATCCCGTTTATCCCATACCCGTTTTTCTATGTTCCACCAGAAACTTGTATAATTCATTTTAATATTATGATGAAAACTTTTCGATGATGTAAAATCATCCCGAATTGGTTCTGGTGGTATCGGTGTTATCTGTGGTGATATTACAGGCCAACCTTGTACGGATCTTATCGTGGATTGATAAATATCAGCGACGTAATCAGGAGAATGTATTTCAATCGTCGAAGATAGCGTCGGTTCATGAATGTTAATTGATATTTTCGCTTCTTTTCCGGTTATTGATTTTATTCTACGCTGAAATTCCTCATTAATTTGTTCAATCTCATAACTACCAGTGGGTATTCCAACAACAATCCAGTCAGGAGTACCATCTGGTTTGTTTTTGTCAGCAAATATAAGTAAATTATTTGCTGGTGTACCATTAAATGATTTTGATCTGATATTTGGCCAGCTGTAATATACCCGTAATTGAGCTAGTGTTATTTCCTTTGCTGGAATTGCAGTAGGAAAGTTAATACTAAATTCAGGATTAGCTGAACTTACCGAGATCATCGTTATCTTTGATGGAGTTGTGTTTGTCACGATCTGCTGCAGTAATTCTGTCATTATTAGTACTTGTATCTTTAATACCGATACCTTCGTCATATATTTTAGTCATCATTGAAAACTCGAAATCAGATATAATTCCATCACTGAGACTCGCTGATAACAACGAGGATAATTTCGAGTATGCTACCGTCGCTGTGTGTAATTTTATTATATAATCGGATAATTTTTCATTCATGCAGGTACATATTTTTTTTTGTGATGATATTAAGCACACCTGCAATAGTTGTTGCTGCTGAAATACAAATAGTTACGGCTACTGGTGCCATCATTGTCACCGCTGATAATATAACACCCGTTCCAGCAACAACAGCGGATACTGAATAAACAATCATATCAACGATAACTAATCGTCGTCGATATTTTTTTACTTTTACTGTATACTGTTCGACTCGATCTCTTAATGCTGCCTGCCATTCACGCGCTTGATTGTACCTGTATTGTGCACCCCGATATATTTTTAAGCAGTAACCAATTGAGGTGTTTCAGCTACAAATTCCAAACACCACCAGTAAGATGTTGCGGTTAATTTCTTATCAGCTGCTTCCAGAATAAATATTTCTTCGGTTCCGCTATTTAATATAACAGATACAACCGCGGAAAATTTATCAGGTGAATGACGCTATGGATACGTTGTAAATATTCCAAATTTTGCAGCACTGAACACAGACAACCTGTACACGCCAGTGACTGTTGCGGTATATTTAATAGTTTTATTTTGCTGCTACCATGTTGCGAATCCCGATGATACAGTGTATACGATGTTTGTGATATGTCCGGAAGTTATTCCGGCTGCGATTTCAATCAAATTTGTTTTATTAACGATCTCAGGAATCCCCACTACGATGTCTTGCTGTGTTCGTTTGATCGTGTCGATGTTCGTCTTGATATCAACGAGATTTATGTCAACGGAGTGCGGAGTGCCGAAGAATTTATCAATACATTCATCGGTTTTTTGAAAATTTCTTCGAAATCTTCCAAAAGCGCCCACGTGAACGTCATACTCGGCCCGCAACGTGGATAATTTAATATCTACAGTGTTGTAGCTGACGTCGACATATATTTTTATTGCTGTGTCTTCGTCGGATGTTGGATCTCTTAACACTACTATCTTATTCCCGTTCATGCTGAGCTCACCTGTCACTGTGTCGCCGGTGTTTCTTACACGATTAGCAACACTTTTTGCAATTTCATCTCTGATGGTTGTAAACGATATACTTGAGTCTTTGATTCCACCGCCGTTAGTAAACACAGGAATATTATTCGTAACTGCACCGAGTACTCGTCGAACTATATCATTCCATTTAATATTACTGGTTTTTAGTTTTCCGTATCTATCCTGAAAAATAACAACCTCATCTGGATCAACTCCAGCCAGGTTCATAATATCAGCAAGTTCATCTTTAGTCGCGTACTTTGACAGATCAAAGTCGCCGGTTTTTTTCTCAACGCGTGAAGATCTTCTTCCGTAAATATCAACCATTATATAAGATCTAAGATCTAATAATCTGTTTAAAACGCTTTACGCGTAACGAATCGGTTGCTTGTATAATCATGCACGACTTTATGTGGAGGTTTGGATGATTTTGATATAGCGTTAAGTACATTAATTACTTCACGGCCGCATATTGGCGGATCTGTCATTGTTTGTGTGGGTAGCGTTGAATACCAAACTTGCGCGTGAAGTGGTGCGATATACTTGATAAATTCAATAGGTGGAGCTAACCCGTATGAATCAAAATAAACGATTCCACGTGGATCAACCGCGTATGATACCCAATGAGTACCAGGTCCTGAATTTGAGTCGAGATTAATAATACCTGTTTCGAGTTTGTTTGGTTGTTTTGGTAATTGATCTCGCATACAAACACCTCTAAAGGCTTTTATTTTTAATCGTTTAGCAGCATCAAGTAAATCAAAATTTGATGCTGGAACATCTAACGTGGAAGCCTCAGACCTCTTCCCCAACGAGATTCCGGTAATCTTAGTCCGCGTCCCTTTTTTTGTATCCATTTCCTGTTGCTTTCTTTAGAGCCATTCCAGCAGCTGTCCCAACAGCACCTAATGCGGCTGCTTTTGCTACGGCTGGAGCCGCAGCAGCTATTAATGCTGCAATAGCCGCAAGAAGTGGAAATATACCACCTATTTTAACCATATCCTTGATGGCGCTCGGAGAAAGATGTAATTGAACTCCAGTTTTTGATTCTAGGGCTTTATTGAAATGTTTAATCTGATTATTTGTCAATGATAATTTGTTTGGACCACCACCAATCTGATCTCGTTTTAGTGATATTTTAGTTACGCATTTGCTGGTGGTTTTTGATTGAAGCTTTTTGACCTGACAGGGAGTCAGAGTAACATTAACATGACCATACGACATTTTTATATAAAATATATTTTTCTAAATAGCACGATCAAAGATTTTCCACTGGTGCATCAACGACTCTCATTCGACTACTACCACCTTCAAGTAACATCGCTTTATCGCTGAGTATGACCGCGATTGCTCTATAATCAACACCACCTGTATTTAATGTTGCTTTAAGATGTATATCAACGACATATTGTTTTGATAGATCAAGATGCTCCAGTACAAAATAATAAATCGGATACAAAGTTCTGAAATCATGTTGTGATATTTGCAACCCAGTATCTACATTTTGATCACGTCCCATAAATGACATCAAACGATGATATGCACGTCCTATATGATTCTGTTCATAATTTAGTTGTAAATTTTCTGTTGGTTCTTGCTGTCCGTTTATCCGCAAAGAAATATCTGTGACACCTAGTTTATCAAATATCATATGAGTACGTTCTTGATTACCTAAACGATTAGTTTCCTGAAACGCAATAAAAATATGTCGCGGTGCAGAAACACCCTGTTGTGATGCTATATGCCATGTGAACTGACCATCAACGTTAGTTTGCATACTATCTGTGCTTATTGTTAACCATGACAACAAGGATTTGCCACCAGTGTCCATGAAAGAAATTATTTTTTGTTCTACTGCGATCGTTGGAGTCATTACCGGCATCCACAGTGAAAGTTTCGATAATACTACTTTACCAGCATCACCAGCAGGTCTCCACAGAGCATCGTTATCATCACCCTTTCTCACAAGAACAACCGTGTGTCTAGCTCTAAAAATAACCTTCCTAAAATTTCTGCAAAATCCAAAAATATGCGATAGTGGAATTGTGCATGAAAAACTTCTATTGGCTCCTAGCAACATATTTTTACGCATTGCAAATCCCAGGTTGAAATTTTGGATAACATTTTTAACCACTGGCCTCACATCAGCATCAGCGTTATCGGCATGATTTCTTGGTCGACCTATATCATACTGATCGCTTTCAGGATGACCAGAATTATCTTTCACAAACATCATTGTGGGACCTGCTGATCTTGTATAATCATCAGAATATCTTGCTAATCCTATTATTGTTGTAGCAACGTCGACATCTTTCTGAATCGTTTCGATATTTTTTCCATCGATCATATAAGTGGCGCTATCAAACAGTGCCATGATCCTGTTGTTGACAAAACCAACTTTTATTGCATCTGCGTAATTGGCATTAGTTGTTCTTATAATTGTACCTTCTACCTCAAGAAAAGCCTCAGCGGGTAAAAAGTATCTACTTGTGTCATGAACTTGTAATTCAATTCTTCCACGTTGATCTGGTACTCGTGCTTCATAAGAATAAAACTGATAATCACGTACCGATTCATCTTTAAGGACAGGTGCCTCCATATCAAATGCTTCATCGGATTCACGTTTAAACATTTTATTATAATTATTTTCGTCTAACACGAAAACCGGGTTTGGAAACTCCACTCCCTGATATCAAACTTGAAATATTATTCCCTGGTTCACTGAGTCCTTGATCTGCTAACGCCGCTAGTTTTTTATTTGCAGCCTGATTTATTATTTTACTTACGTCAGCGGGCATAATTTCAGTACTTGCCAGTTTTACTGGTGGTTGTTGTTTTCGTCGCATTAATCGTGCTAGTCTGTCTTTGATCGCCGAGAACGCCTTACCAGCAACATTGACAATTGCTCCAGGAGCTTTATCACGAACAATATCAATAGCTTTCATCGATAATTGTTTTGCAGTAGGTGCTGCTTTTGGAGCTATCCTTGTAAATAATCCTTGTACAACATCACCAAGTCGATCTCCGTAAGTAGCTCTGTAGATTGGTAATCGTGAGTTTACCGCTCTGACCTGTACGGGTTTACGATGATTATTATGTATGATCATCTTATTTTATTTGCTATTTATCTAACAATTAGTCACTGTAATCATCAGCAAGTTCATCGATAAGCTCTCGGTAAACTCCGATATCCATGATACCACCTTGAAATAATCGCCGACAAATATCAGCTGCTTCATTAATTATTTCTGGTGAATTATTTCCGGCACGTTTTCCTCCTATGAGAACTTCTAACCGTGACACATCATTAATAATATTATCAGGACAAACAAAATCATCTCCCAGACCACTTCCAGTTGCTCCTTCTTCTGATTTCTTAGATGGTGTTGTTCTAAACATCTCCTTAAATTTCGACAGCGGTGAAAGATATTGTTTTTGTTCTGTTCGTTGCAGAGGTGGAGGAAGTTGATAGTGGGAAAGTTCTCGTTCTTGTTGTTCCAGTCTCTCTCTATAAAGTATTTCTACTTCTTTATGAAGAGCTCTGTATTTCAAATCATTACTTTCAACCCGTCTTTTGTTTGCATATATGCGATATATCCATTTAATAAGATTATCATCATTTGTACTCTTATGAGGGTGGTTTAAAATATCAGATTTATTAAATAAACATTATAATATTTTTTCAGGTAATTTTTCTCTTTCAGTGTTTCTAATATCTTCGGCAAACCCTTCCTTAAATCTTGCAATTAATTTTATATTTTCTTTTACTGGCTTGGGTTCAATTTCAAGTTCTTTTTCTACGCCGGTGACTTCAGTACGAAGTTTTCCAATACTTTCAAGTATTTCCTCACCAACAGGTGGAGACTGAGGCGCAGCTATATCAATTGGAAGATCTCGTAAAATCTTCTTTGTCTGTTTAGTTCTTCTTGCTATTTTTTCGGTTTGTTCTGCTGTTTGTTTTGATACCGGAAGAAGATCTTCTTTGATAACAGCTGTAACTTGTTCAGTAGCTGCAGTGACGGGTTTAAACAGTTTTGTAGTGTCCTCTTCGTATTCAACTTGTGCTTCTTGCTGCGCTTGTAGATTTTTTCTAAATGAGTCTCGCACGGGAAGAAATTTTTTAATTGCTTCTAGTCTCTCTCGTGCTATTCTTGCAGTATAAGATTCTGGATGTACCATTATTTTTAATATAACAACTTTTTAATTAATAAATTTAATTAAACAGATATAATTAATATCATGAATAACTGTACATGGCTGTGTCAAGGAACCACTAACAAATGTGATAAAAGATGCCGTGGAGAATATTGTAAAAAACACAACTATATTTTATCAAAAAATCCTCATGCTGGTCCACGAAGTTGTGTTGGTTGTAACAACGGCGTTAGAGGATTATATCAGATTTGCAAAAATTGCGGTGGAGATCGATACAGAAGTTTAATGATATATTATAAACACAGAAAGAACATAAATCCAAAAATAGAAAAACCACCATCAGAACTTGAATAGTATTTAAGATTTAAAGATACAGATTCCCAGGATTCAGATACAGATTCCCAGGATTATTCAGAATAACATAGCAGCAGAGAGGGCCTTGTCTACAATTCTGTTTGGGACAAACAATAACCGTAGACGTGGTATTTACCTCTATGAAGGGTCACTATTTTTTTTGGTAAAAAAAGGGTGACCATTCCACACAGTGGTCTGTTCGTCCTCTCTGCTGCTTGACATGTGAATGTTTTTTTATGACTCTTCAGCTCCTAAAGGCATCGGGGAAGTTCAATTTGAAAACAGTTTACAAAATTATAGATTTTTATCTTTCCTGGAACTTTGAAGCTTGATTCTGAAATAGTAATTTCCCGTCAATGGACAAGAAAGGATTTTCATAACATCTGGTTGGCTGTGGGCAATGATTGAAACTCAAGCTTACCGTTTTCTACCTTCAAGCCTGATTCATTAAGAAACGCGACATGGCTATACGTTTCATTTGCGTATATTCCACATTTTCCCTCGAAATGCTATTTTCTTGCTAAATAAAATTGTGATAATGTCCTTTAATTAAGTTACAAACTATAACAATACAATGAATTTCGTATAATGTACTTTCTGTGCAATAATGTTAAAATGGACTGTCCCAACTGTAACTGATAATCCTGCTGTTATTAAACACCTATTAACTGTGATGCACACTGCACAGCTCTAGTTCATTGTTTTACATACAGCGTTAAACGGCACTTTTTGAGGCTTTTTTCAGTTTCGATTTTAATGAAAGTGATAATTGTACTTGGGCACAAAATTGAAGACAATTTCCTTTCGTCGTATAATAAGTTAAACGTTTAAATTTAAACAAAAACTCACTTATGACCACAGAAAAAATATTAAACGTGATGTTGCGCTGACAGTCAAGCATCTCTAATACCTGGGTATATAGGTCATTTTTGGTGGAAGTTATTTATTCTGCATTCAAACTCATATATGATCGATTTTAAGAATTTGTCCTATCATGGTGTGGGGTGGACGTTTCCAAAAGTATCAAAAACACGTGTAATCAAGATTAGTTTATGACCTGGTTTCTATATACTGGAAGGCTGGTTTTGCTCACCACAAATTTTCCAAGCCGCTTTGCTCTTACAAAGAATACAACTATATAGTTACATTTTTTCAGCCTAAACTGGCAATTATCACACGTAATTCTTGCTTTAAACTTGATTTTTAAGTTACAAAAGCTGATAGAAACTGTATATTAAAAGGGTTACTACCTGATAGTTGTTCATGCAAACAGCTGAGTACGAAATGAAGTCAAAAACGTGATGTTCCTATATAAACTCACTATCTCTGAAGGTGAATATGTGATTTTGTGATAAGCCGGCATTTTGCTATACTGTTGATAAAAGGTTTTGACTAAATATATACAGTATAATACTCACATGTAAAAATTTATCACGTGAATAAAGAGCACTGGCACAACGATTCTTGTAAAATTGCATTTAAATTAATACACAAGAAAACCAAAATTATTTCTATACTTGACATTACTTGCACATGACCGTCACAATTATACGTAAGAATAGAATCCACAAGACGTCCATGTAATCCCAATTACACCAGTATAAAAGTACAATGTACTTAGGAACTAAGTTCGACAAAGATGGAACCAAATTTCAAACTGAATCTGGCTTTTGACTGTACCATTGTAGACCAATTACGATTTAAGTGTATGGCAATACAATGATAAGGTTTGACGTGTGAACATATTGAATTTGTATCAAACATTATTTATAGTTTATGCAAATAAAGTATGCAGATTGAACCTGAAGGAAAAGAAATAGTCGCCACGGCAGATTCGTCCTTAAAAGAAACTAACCAATCGTCCACTTCGTAGAGTTAGCGGTGCATGATATTGTACAGATGGTATTGATTAGTGTTATGTATATTTGTTTAATTTATATTTGATTTAATTCAAATGTTTATAAGTTTTAAAATCTTTTTATTTTTAATTTCATTTTACATGTCAAAGTAACGTAATCTTGTTTATTTGTTTTGGCATTTTTTCAGAACATTTTGTTTGATCCGACTCTTTTCGTAGACACCTAATAATAGAAACACTGTTTCTATTTTTGACTTAGTTCCTGGCCTTCATTGAGAATCAAGTAAACAACTTCATCTTTTTTATTTTGGGATGCATAGGGTTAGATCGAGGTTGTACTGGAATACGTGACCTTAGACATGTGAATAGTTTCTATCTTGTTGTGGACTGTGATCACGTGACCCTCATACGGGTATCTATTTTGCGTCTTTTTTGACATTATAACCTTTGTCTATAGAGAAATTAGGCAGTAGGGCTTCTAAACACTGGGACGTAAGGTGTTCGTTTTGTTTGTGACCAGTTTGAAGTTACATTTTAATTTGTATTCACATTATTTGGATTCTAAAATAATAATTCTATTTCCTTGAAATATTTGAGTGCTCATACAGAATTATTGGACAAAGACATTTCTTTAAATTTTATTCTAAAATTCAAACACCGGAATATTGTTTGTGAATCAACAAAGATCTGTTGACAAAACAGCACAATGCTAGTTACAATATACGTCATCGCCTTCGATTTTGGATTTGTCGTCGGTACTCGAATTTGAATTCATTAGAACATTTCATTCCTAGGACTTCTAAAATTTAATTCGTAGATTATTATTGGATTATTTTTTGGATTTGATTTCTTAAAACCGTACGTTCTTATATTTTTAGTTTTACATAGTTCTCCCAGAGAAATAAATTATTTGTTAAATTTTGAAAAGCTTGTTCTTTTCATTCGTTTTTTGTTAGTGTTTGTTAGAGCCTGAACAGGTAACATAAGATTAGAACATGCAAAATACGGGCATTTTGTAACATCGAACTGGTCCGGTAATGAGAACTGTATATCTATACTGATGGACCAATAAGTTTTATATTTTCTGTCGATCAACCAAGCCTTACGGGCAGTGAAGACGCATCTAATTGGCAGACTTTGCATCAAAGGATACAAGCGTGAACACGTTATTGTCTCTTTCGCCTGATGAATAAGATTTTAGCAAATCGTATCACCCTCGTTATCATTGTATCCATCTTCATCATACATAGTTCCACATACCACAGTAACAATTCAGTAAACATTTTCTCTGTGTGCGGTGATGACGTCATCAATCTTCCTATCACTCTTATTGGGAATGTCCACACGTTAGCAGTAAACATTTACATTTGTACATGCATCTTGATACAGGGCAAGTCCAATATTTATCAAAATGGGATTCAGGATGATGACATAATTTGAGTAGGAAACTACTTGTATCTTAACGTTCAATATGCAGCCTCTGCAAAATAGTTTAATTCTATCGGAATAAATAGTTAATAGGTAGACGAGCGTGAAAATAGAAATTTGATTTTATTCGTTGACCTCTCTTGTTATTTATTGTTCTTTTCCTTTGTTTTCCCTATTGTCTACAGATTTAGGGACTGATTATTTGGTTGGGAGTAGGGTGAGAGGATGGAAGTGTGTTGGGGGGGGGGGGTATTTTGTTGAAAACAATTTCTGGCTCACAAATAGCTCACAAATAGCTTGAAACAATATTCTTGTTCTTATTTACTGCAAAGAAAACATACTGCATCCATTATTCAGGTAGAAGAAACAAGTTATCTAGGAATATAAAAGAACTATGAAAAGAAAATCCCGCCGTCCATCCCGAAAATTAAATCGTTAGTCCATTCAAATTCATAGATTTTAATAAAAATTGTTCGTTTTTTTTTAAAGTATTGTTACCTTCTTATGCTTTCCTTAATTTGTTTCAATAGAATTTAAATTTATTGATATTCTCATGAGGCCTACTTATACATACCCCAAAAATGTAAGAATGTGACAATGAAATATTAGGCAGATGAAAAATCCTTGCTTGTATACACGTTTATGCTTTTCTGAAATCTACCTTTATCTAGTCAGTGTGTCTTTGCAAAATCCGACCGTTATGTAGTCAATGTGTCTTGTTATGTTGTTGTTGTTGTGAGGTTTAACGCCATTTTTCAGCACACGATAGGCTTTGCATGGCGGCCAGTATTAATGGTGGCGGTAGAAACCGGGAAAACCCCGGGAAGAACCACCAACCCACGAGAAGCTACTGGCAAGCTTTCTCACATACCCACATTGGCCGAATCCTAGACTCGAACCCACGCAGACAGAGGTGAGATGGCAGTGATCCGTAACGGAGAGTGCTTTAGACCACTCGGCCACTCGGGGCCCGGGCGTCTTGTTATGTAAATTTGATTTAATTATATATGATTTAATATACATTTATTTCAATTTAAATGTTTGTCAGTTTAAAAAACAATTATTTTTCATTATATGATATTGTAAAGTAAATTTATTCACTAGAGATGATACTTTTTTTTCTTCAGAAAATGGTTTGACCTTGACTGGTAGTTTATAAACACAAGGTGCTGATCTAAATCCTGACCTTGTTCAGTATTTCTGCATCCACGTAAACAAGTTCTATTTTATTTTAAAATGATTGATTGTTGCCGAGGTCATGATGGGACTTCGGGTTTAAGATGAAAACAATTTTTTAAAATTATTATTTCTTAGAATAAAATGATTGGTTTTCGTTAGGGTCACACTGGGTGTACGTGACCTTTCACAAGTGCATAATTATATAAGCTTCCAGAACATGAACACGTAACCCCCTGTTTACGTTTAAAAGACCACATAAGCTCTATTTTGGAAAATTATTCTCAGGAGAAGCTGGGCTGTTAAACTGAAAGTTGTATGTTGTGCTGTTTGGTGTTATTTCATATTACCTGGATTAAAAAGGATTAATTCTTTTTCTCCTGGAAAATACATGTGCTCGTGAGAGATTCTTAATCAGAGGCAGGTCTTATAAAAAAGTTATTCAGGAATCCAAAACCGGAGTGATAATTCTTGTTTCTACAAGGAACTGTAGACTTTAATACTACAGATTACAGCATACGTCATCGTCTTCCATCTTGGATTCTTCGTCGGGACTCGAACTTGAAATCATTAGAACATTTTGTTATTAGGACTACTAAAATTTTATTCTTGGATTAGTCTTGGATCATTTTTGGATTTGATTCTATAAAACCGTAAGTTGATATTTTTTATTTTTACATAATTGTTCCAGGGAATAAATTATTGTATTTTTTCAAAGCTTGTTGTTTTCACTCTTTCTTGTGTTACTGTTTATTCGAGCCTAAACACATGACATAAGAGTCTTTGCAAAGTCAGACCGGTATATAGTCAGTGTGTCTGTGCAAAGTCAGAATATGTGTGTATACTAAGAGTGTTTGTGCTACTGTTGCAAAGTTTGTTCCTTTCACGAAGTGTGCAAGGTGTGATTACAACAGGTTCTACTATTACATGTTTCAAAGTCCTAACTCATACACAATGCGCCAAGTCACACATAAATGAAAAGATTTAAAACGTTAGTATTTTGAAAACATTTTACTCCGATATTGTGTAACAAAGCTGCACGAAGAAACGAAAGGAACCTTCATTAGGGATTGAGTCACATGATCGTGAACGAGTTATATCCATAAATCAACAGGAAACAATGTAACTCTTTAGTATGCATTCATTGATGCACAAATCATTAGCTTCCAGCTTTTGTAAATGAGTATACTTGCAAATATATGTAGCATAATGCTTATCAGGAGGCCCATTTATGCGTCCATGGTCAAGAACGAAATGGCTGTTAAAGAATGTACATGTATTATAAGTTCTTGGCAACTCATTGTTCTGTACAGCGGACACAAACCCAGATCTGGAGATCGCTTAAATGGTACAACCTTCATTGAGATGGAGAACCTCAACTTATTTTAAAATTTTCAAATTATCATTCAGTCGTTCATTCTAGGCACACCCTCAGAAATAGCACAGTATTGTTTGATCGTATGTTCCATCATAAAGAGGTTTGATATAAAGAAAATCGAAATCTTTTTGTCCAAGCATTAAAGTTTTTGTTCCGAAATACGTTAAACTAAATTTTACATAATGATTCCAATGGTTAACGTGTAGGCAAATGCGTCAGTATTTCTAACAATATTGACTCTATTTGAATATATCGTACGAATTAATAGTTTTCATAATGTAATAGTGAATAGGAAAACAAGACATATTTGCATGATTCTAAGGTACGTAACCTAGTTATAATTAGAAATGTTGAGCTAGTCTTCCGATGAGGCAAAAAAAAAATGCATATTAACACAGCAATCAATCACTATGAACTTTTACACCGTTACACAAATCAACCAACCATTAACCTTTACGGAGAGGGTGTCTTTTTTTAAAAAAATTGAAATTTCTGGCACTCATGTAGTTTGAAAAAAATAATATTAGCTTTGACAAATAAATAACCATGTTCAGTATATTAGTTGAAAAATAAAATATCTCAAAGAAAGGAAAACAACTCTCTCTTCTTTCCCTAAATATATTAGAGACGCCAAAGTCAGTTCTAGCACGCCTGTAAATAGTGTAAATAACAAATCTTTTAACATTATCATTTGTAAAATGAACTATATAATAAGTGAACAGTGCTACTGATGCCTTTTCAGTGGATATTATTGCTGAGCCGTGATTATTTTCCCTGTGGTTTACAGTCGTATTGTTACTGGCTTTGTAGATAAATGACCACACATATAAACTTCTCATAGTCTGACAAATGAAATCCAATCTGAATAAATTCAGATCTTCGTTGTCCTACATGAAGATCCGACAGCGACTGCTTAGGGGTCATGTACTGGTGACCAATGTTGTTACCATTATTGCTAATTTTACCAGTCAATCAGATGAAAAGTCTTATATCTTCGCATTAGGGAGACCGAGCAGTGCGGCTGATTAGCATCAATGTGTGCCGAACGATTTGATTCACTTTCAGATTTATGAAAGCTCCATTTCCAATGGCTAATTTAAAGGTCAGAAGAATATGGCCAATAGGCGGTAGCTGCCAGATCTTCACGTAGGACAGTGGATATCTTATTTTAATCACACTGAATGAAAGCTTAAAAAAATTAAATATTTCACGTTGGTTACATCACGGTGTATGGGCTCCGGGTGCAGAGTAGTCTAAAGATATCGCCTTTACATATCACTGACATCTCACCTCTGTCCGCATGGATTCGAGTTTTTGGCTCGGCCAACGTGGATATGTTAGAGCATTTGCCACCAGCTTCCCGTTAGTCAGTGGTTCTTCCCTGATTTTTCCGGGTTCTTCCTCCACCAGATATCCTTACCGCCATGTACAGAGACTATCATGTGCTGAAAATGGCTTTAAACCAACAACAACATCTCAGTTTATGCAGCGGATGGCCCAAAGGTTTTTGGCGCCCTGGTCGAACTATGACTGCGCCCTCCTTCCAAGAAACTAATTCACTTCTGTCTGATCTGACGACCTTTAAAACCTAGTGCCCTAGGCGACCGCATATTTAACCTATACAGTCGGACTGGCCCTGCGTCTATGATTACTGATAAGAGAAACACCCTCGATATAAACAGATCTTCAGTATAAAAAGAAACACACCCCCAGGGATCAAAGAAGCCCAAACACCACACCCCATTTGCATACGGTTATCGTATGACCAAGTTTTGCTGCATTTTCACCAAGCTCTTTAGGATGAGCTAGAGTTAGGGACAGAAGTAGGGATGGACAGACGGACAGATGGTGAGCATCGATTTATACCGCGCTAACTCGTTGGGAAAGAGATATGAAGATTACTTCCTTAGAACGGTATGCAGACGATAGTCTTACTCGGCTTATCTGTCGAAGAATTCAGCCACCTCCTGGACAAGGACATTCTAGCTTTAAATTAACAGGCATTTCATAATCTACACCTCAGGATAACAAATTCTGGCATCCATATTGCATGTATTATTTATGAATATTGTTCTGGGAAATATAAATGTGCACTTAATAGAAAAATATGAACTAATATAGTTGAATATTGATGTGCGCCTAATTAGAAAATATGAACCGTGTGTAAGCAGTTTAAAATTGTTAAACAAACATAACATAGTCTGAGAATTTCTTTTTCTTAATACCCATTGGATTTGCGTGTGATATGCCATCTGTATGATTTGTATGTATTCAATTTCTGCGCTATCCGTATGCAAGAAGGGATCAATGATTTTTTTATGCTATCGGTCTCGTGAAGATCCGCTTAAACATACTTCACAGCTACGTTTAGTAATATTTTTATATGGTAAAACAATTGGGAAAAAATTCTCTAAACATCAATTATTGCTCTGCATTATACAAATGCTAATGTTTAATCAAAACTGACGAAAGTAAGTGAATCTGACATAGATTATACAGTCAAACAAGCAGGTGTCCGTGAAAAGATTAATTAATTGGATTTCGTAATTATATATGAAGCAAACGAATGCAATAACCATTGCGCAATCTAACTATGCTCGTTTGCAAACCTCTTTGTTTGATAAGGAATATCTTTGTTGGGTTTTATGAACTGAAATTGTCTAGTCAGGAAATATTCGTTCCAAACAAAAGTTTTGATAAGTTAAAATTGATACCAAGGAAGGAGAGTCAGAAAATAATGCATATGTTAGCTCATCATGTAGTCTGCACAAAAACATTTAATAATTTTCGACTGGATACCTCCAGGGACAAGATGGATTAGGAACTACGTTAGATAGAGAGAGTTCTCGTACCATGCTGCATTTATGACTTAGTGTAAACAAAGGGATGGGACGGGTGCTAACAGCTAGAAACTAAAGATCTCAATTATATATATATATATATCAAAGGGAAAATAAAACTGGTTTGGTTATCAGTAAGACATAAGATTGTATTCAGCCAAGACAAGAGGATATGGTTCGAGAAGGACGTTAAAAATCTGTATCAGATTGTAATACATGACTAGATTTATCTATACAGGTCACATATTGTGACAGTATTTAATATTACAACAAATGTCTAGTAAGTAATTGTGACATGATGACTATATAGTGTCTGGAAATGACAAATATAATTTCCTTCAAAATTTTTACATTAGCATACAAGTGATGGAATTTATATTGTAACATGATATTATGAATAAAGTGAACAGGTAATATGGAAAATGACCTAACTGAACGAAACATACATTAGTAGTGAATGGGGCCACCCTAGGGACAATGGGACTTACCATGCAGAAACGGGCCATGCACTCTGGGGACAATGGGAATTTAACGTGGTAGGCTTGTGCTTGTCTAGGGACAATGGGACTTTAATGTTAGAAAAGGGTATATCAATTCTGGGGACAATGAGACATTAACATAGTCGGCTTGTCTAGGAACAATGGGACTTTAACATGGGTGGGACTATAGAGGGACAAAAGGTATTGGGTCTGTCTAGGGACAATGGGAAAAATACATTACAGTAGAGATAATACAGACAATACACAAACACTGATACAACATGAAAAAAAATTTGAGGCAAGAAAGTCATTTCTTTTCGAGGCCTATGAGGGGCCCTGAAAAGGGCCTTTGGCTTCTTCTTCTTCTATTTCCTCCACTTCTTCAGCCATCTCCTAACCTATCCCACTATTCCTGTCTTCTTCTTCTTCTTCTTCTTTTGTGACTCTGGCATCCAGTCATGATGGCCCATGGCTCTAAACTTGTTCTGGACTTTGATCCAGTTATGGTTCAGCCCCTCAAACTCTTCCTTTTTCTTTATATTTTCGCTTTCTTTCCTCTCCTATAACCATCTGTCCTTGATCTTCTTCACTTCTACATCTATCACCTTTCTCATCTGTTCTTCCGCTTTCTTCAGTTGTTGACCACCCTTTTTGACAAAGGGCCACTTTGACCAATGCTCTATCTCTTCCAAATAGCATCTGACTTCTATTACCTTATCCAGAGACTCATTTATTGTCCCCACTCTGACATAGGGAGGATTAATTAATCCTCTCAACCTCTTCACCTCTTCCTCTATTATCCCCTCTATCATCTCCCTGGCTAATTTTAGTTGGTTGACATAGGCAAGACTGTTTGTTAACCTCCATTCTCTTTCAATTATTTCAACAGCATATTCCTCATCCACCATCCAAAAGTAAGTATTTCTTAAATCATTGAACAAAGCTGAAACTGCCATCTTCTCTGCTTATTCCGTAGAATGGTGCGAACGACGAACGCTTTGCGATTTTATATCTAAAGCACGGACGTGAAGGAAAACATCCACTATTTTTTCTCTTCTCATATTATTTACTATCCACACAGAGGTGAAGAGACAAAAACAAAAACTAAAATCTACTATCCACACACGCGTAGAAGCCAAATCAAACCTAAAATCTACCATCCAAACACGGAAGAAGCAAAAAACATAACCATAATTTACCATCCACACACGCGAAGAAGCCAAATCAAACCCCAAATCTACCATCCACACACGCCAAGAAACAGAAACAAACCCATCATTTACTATCCACACACGCGGAGATGCCAAAAAAAACCCAAAATTTACAATCCACACACGCTGATAAATTAAAAACATAACCACAATCTACTATCAACACACGAAAAAACCCAATTCAAACCCAAACTATACCATCCACACACGGGAGAAGCTAAAACATAACCATAATCTACTATCCACACACGCGAAGAAGCCAAATCAAACCCCAAATTATGCTATCAACACATGCTGAGAAGATAAAAACATAACCACTATATACTATCCGCACACGAGAAGAAGTCAAATCAAACCCAAACAATACTATCCACTCACGCCAAGAAGCAGAAACATAACAATAATCTACTATCCACACACGAGAAGAAGCCACGGAGAAGCAGAAAACATAACCATAATATACTATCCACACACGGGAAGGTTTAAAAAAAAACCATACTCTCTACTATCTACACTAACTTACACTAACTTACTTCACCACTTACAAAACCCAATAATCTACCATCCACACAAACGTACGTGAGCGGTTACACACACACACACACACACACACACACACACACACACACACACACACACATCAGGAAAGGAGTAAGTATTTATAATCACACTACTCCCCATTCATACATCGGCAAATTGAAAAGTGTTTCTTTTCTAGATTTTTGGTTAGCCCTAAAAATGGCTGTTTTTCTGGAACTCCAGATGCACCTGTCTAATGGCAGTACTTTCCAGGTCTAGCACCACAGAAACAACGTCTACTCCAATCATTGTTCCAGTTCACTCGAGTGGTTGAAAAAGCAGACGGGAGTTGAGTGGCTTCACTATCCCACTCCTCCTTTTGTGGAATAGTGAACACTTCTTGTTCCCTCTGTCTTCTTTGTCTTCTATGCTTTGTCTTCTATGCCACACTCGAGGATGAACAACTGGCCTCCTTGCCTCCTGTGGGTCCTGTATTGGTTGTTGTTGTTGTTATTCACGGTGTGGCTGTGGTTCACCTCGCAACTTGGTCTCATGAACAGGTGAGGTCGGATCTCTCTCTTCTTTTCCTCCTCTTCTTTCATTTTTCTCACTTCCTCCTCCTGCTCTATCCTGGCTTCTTCCACAATAGCCTCCGCTGCCAGCTCGTCCAGGAGTCGCCTGGCATACTCCAGGTGCACCTGAAATTCCATTAACTTAGTCAGTCTGCTGCTCATTCTACTCATTCCGCACTGTTGATCAATCAGACTGCTGAGTGTTTCCGTATATATACTTGAAGCACGGACGTGAAGGAAAACATCCACTATGACCCAAATCTTACATTACCTATATCATTCTCACAGGATAGGGTCTGCTTCTTCTGAAAGAGAACGAGAACTCTTTGGTGTCGACACGCAGTCGACAAAGCCTCTGTTAGGTTCCTGCTGCTGCTGCTGTTGATGTTGCTCTCTCTGTTCTCTCTACTGTTTCTGAAGTCTGTACTTCTTCGTCCATTCTTCTTTCTCCCTGTTAATTTCCTCTCTGAAGAGCTCTTCTATCAGGTCTTCAGTGACTTGTAACATTCTGACATTCTCTATCTCTTCAGGCTTCGGTATCAGATTTTGTCTGATACGATGCAAATTGACGTGGGCTTCGTTCAGCTTGGCTAATATTGAGCACATCTTCGTAGGAGGGTGAGTCGACAATGGATGGTCAGACTGGAGACTGCCCCGCTTTTATGGTAAAAGGGCGAAGGAAAACATCCCTACACGACTTCGAGTCGGCACACTAAAATAGTGTGATGTGAGGGATAGAGAGAAGTCAAAGAGCATGGTTCATGATACCAATAGCAAAACAAACGATAGACGCATTTTTTTTCAAAACACAATATTTTTTATTCAAATACCTCACAACTAACAATTAACAATTTTTAAAAAAAATTAACCAATCAATCAACTAACAAACATTTTTTCAACTAACTATCTATTTTGAACAAGGTTGACAACGTTGTGAATGAAATTGAGATTTCCACTGTTGGAAGTCATTGAGTCATTGATGTACAATACGTTTCCTAGCTAAAAGACAAAAGATAACCATAATGACCTATGTAAAGAGGGATAACAGTCTTACATGGCTTCTAATAGTCTAAAATGACTTCTCTCAAACTGTTGATTTCTATGGTATTATCGAATTCGGCATACAGGAGGACGTTCACCGTCAGGGGTAGAGGTTCTGCAAACTGAAGATCCACACGCAGTTGACCAGATTTTATAGAGTGGAAATGTCCCTCGTCACTGCCTTGGTCTGGAGTAAAATCAAAAGCACACAAAGAATAGCTTCCTGCATAATCGTCGTACGAAATGCCGTGACTGGTGTTGGTCCCTAACTGTCCGGTGGCTTCGTACAGGGACAAGTACGATCTCAAGTAATTCCTGTCACCAAACGTAGGTTCGAAAGGTCGGGTATTTTGATCGTGGACTCCGTTGAGTGCTGCATTGCTCACGATACCAACGATTAAACGTTTGGGTAACTGTCCTTGGAACAGATGATCTTCGATCTTGGATCGGAATCCAGCAGTAATAGTGAAAGTTTTCACTTCCACAATTCGTAACGGATACTTGGCGTTCGTTCTGCTCAAAGTGTGGCTGATATCGTTTCCCACTTTAGGTAACACTTCCACACGTCGCACGTAGAGTCTGGCTTCTTGAATGATAGTTTTGTACTCGGCAACATGGGCCATCAAATGGAATGCGATACTGCTACGATTCAGTCTCTTACAACCACATGTCCATATGCAAACGATCCATCAGTTCTAAACTTTGTCCTTGCAGGATTTTCTTTCTACGGTCGTTAAAACCTACATTGTGAGGATCGTCATCTGCTGTCAGGGCTGTGTCGTTAAACGTCTTCTCCCCTGCTGTGTCAGCTTTCCATACCACGCAAGCATCCAGATGAGTGTTCTTGCTTTCTTTTCCGTACGTAAAGAGATTTTCCAGGTACCCTAGGTAAGGGTAAGTATCCATGTTAATGCTGACCAGTTTGTTATTCAAAATACAAATCTACTTCACTGAACAAGGAATGCATGAAATTGTTGACGGGAGCTACTCTAGTATCGGCTCCTGGAGCAGTGTCGTCCGTTTTGATCACTTTGACTTTCAGGTACAAGTAACTGCTATTCAGATCGATGTAATCTTCGGGTTGTGGCTTGATTTCAAACTCGAGGGGAGCTGAATCCGTCAAAGAGGAAACGGGATGAAATTCGACCCATTGGGATTCTTGCATCGTCATCATGGTGGGTGGCATGGCAAACAGATCCAGTTCCGACTTGGAACAGGCGCAAGACTCTTGGTGCATCATTTCTGTTTCTATTTTTTTCATAATCAAAAACGTCTAAGGCTCGAGCAGTTCTTCTTTACTTTGTCTTTCTAGCTTTAGAAGTGTGAAGACTTGTGAAGAGGTGTTTTCTTCGTCGTCTCTTTCTGTCTTGTCCTTGCTGTGTCGTCACGGAAGCAGGAATGCCTGACTCGGTAGCGTTCAGGGTATTTATAGGAGTTTCTCGTCGGCCCAAAATGTCTTTACCCGTTTGCAACAAGACATTTTTGCCTGCCCTCAAGAATGCTTCTTTAGGGTTTTGTTTGTCAATGATGACATTTTGGAGAAGTTCTTTACCGTGTGTCAATGACGCATCTTTCAAGGCATGCAATCCTCGTGTCACCATCGGTTTCAACACCGGAGTCACCAAACGAAAGGCTGATTTTAACATATCCCCTAAACCATGTCCTCTCTGTAGAGCAAGGTCTCGCTAGACTGGATACATGACTTACAATTCGTTATAGAATCGATTTCGAAAATGGAGTTTCACCGTGACTTTCCCTTAGGAGAATGGAATATTTTGTCCCAGATCTCCTTTTAAAGCAATGTTGACAGTGTCTAAATACGACTTACTGACGGGCAAATAGTGAGGATGTACAAATTTGCGGTGTACGTGATAGGTGTTTGCACCTTCCTGGTCATCGGTCGTGGTTCTATCCCCTTTGAAAGGAATGACACGCAGTAACGGCACGGAGGTGTGTCCCACCACGTTGTACTCCACCACATCGGAGTACACAAATATCAAATTCAGTCCTTCGTTCAGTTCTACCGGGTTTCCAAAAAGCCCTGTAAAAATTCATATTACTGTTGATCTTGGGGCTTAAATTGTTTACTACCATTGGTGCATGTCGACCCAAAATTTCAAACGAACTACCATTATACCTGAGGGACAATGTGTCCGTATCCTGAAATTTGATCATGAGGCGATGAGCCACTTTATAGTACTCAATCTTCACACTTCTTTTGGCTCTGTTCAGGGCTTTGCCAAAGGCTAAGTCGAACCTGTCTGCAATAGTGTCCACCAAATGTTCACCACTAAAATAAAACCCTGAAGGAATTTTCAATGTGTAGATACTGAAGGATGGATTACTGACTGGTCTTGTGTCCCCTAAAAATCCGATTTTATTTATTTCTTCTTGCAATTGGGCATTCAAGATTTCCACCTGGAGAGTGTTTTGCTTGTTGGTGACGTTTTTGATTCGTGTCGGGTGAATGATTTCCACCAAAGCCACTACCCAATGACCTTCGTGATCTAATTGGATGGCCTGAGGTAATTTGGCCGTGTAACAGCACAAAGTGTTGTGGGGAAACACCTCCATGGAACTGTTACTGGGTAAGGTTAAGAAAAATTGGTTGTTATTGTTCATAATTCCAGAGTTCTGTGGCTGTCCGAGGGGTTACTGGAAGTCAGAGGCGTGTCTCCGCCCAAAATGTAGTTGTTATTATTGTTGGAGTGGTGACTGACACTGGACGCAAGATTCCCATTGTTCCCGTTCGAGGAGAATTTATGGGATGGATTGGGAAACAGGTAACCGACGCAACTGCTCAATAAAATGGTCCACAATTGTTTGTCTCCTTGTTGCAAACTCAAATTGGCAATGGCTGCACAGATGACACAATACACCACAAAGATTTGGCAGAAAAAGACGATTGGCGTTTTAGGCACACGTTCTCCACACCACACCCACAAGGGTTGTTTATGTAAATCTTGAAGAGAAAAACTGGGTGAAGGAGTGGTAGCAGTAGCCGAGTCTGTGTGAAAGGGGATGATGGTCACTTCTTTTTATAGTCGATGATTTGTGAAGCGTCGATCCAAGAATCAAAACTGGGTGGATATCCTTTCCAACGTACTTTGACTTCTATGACACGACGTTAGCCCACTTTACGTGTTCTGCGTTCGAGAATGCCTTCAAAGTCGTACACGTCGTCCTCTTTTTTGGTGACACGTTGTAACTCGGGCAAGTAAAACGTTCCATTTAGCACCTTACCGTTCATGTATTCCAATTTAAAGACGGTAGGATGATGGTCATGCCCTCGTCCAGTGACACGAAACAAGTCGGTGGTCCAGTTAGGTAAGTAACCTTTGTCGAAAGTGCGTTTGGTTTTGCCAATGCGCACCCAATCTCCTACGGCCAACACTTCGTTGTCGGGAGTCACCTCTTGCGGGGCACGTCCAATGCTTCGATGGTAAGATTGGTTGTACGCTTGTACCAGGTGCGGTAAGATGTCGATGTACTTCAGAGTGTGGTGATGCGTAAAATATTTCCATAAGCGTTCTTTAAAAGTGCGTTGAAAACGTTCCACGATGCTGGCTTTGGTTTCGGGATTCTCGGTGGTAAAAAAATGAATGTCACGTTTCTTTAATTCTTTTTGGAAAGCTTGGTTCAGAAATTCGGTACCTTTGTCCGTTTGCCATCGAAGAGGGTGATGACCACTTTGTGTCAACACCCGTTGCAGGGCTTGCACTAACTCGCTGCTCGATTTGGAAGTCAATGGCACGACCCAGGAAAATTTGGAAAAGACGTCGATGACACAAAACAAATATTTGTAGCTCCGATTGTAGCTGGCCATATGAGAGACATCGGCTAAATCGGCTTGCCATTGATGATCGATGTCTTCCACTTGGGTACGACTTCTGGAAAACTTGCGTCGAATAGGTTTGTGTAAAGTGTAGGTAGCTTGTTCTTGTAACCACCGTTGCACTTGAGGTAAACAGAGACTTTTCAGTCGAGTTTTGGCAGCACGATACAATTTCTGAACTCCTCCGTAACCTGCAGGATGGGATGAGTCGTAGTAAATGTTGGCTAACACCTTCTCCATTTTTTTGTTTGTTAATAAGTCACCCACTCTTCGCTGATGGACGGGGCGAAAGGGTGGTTTGGAAACGGATTTGCTTGTCCGATGAGTCACGGGAGTAGAAGTCGAAGCAAATGGTGGAGGTGATAATGGAATAGCTTTGGTCTTCTTTTCTTTTTTCACTTCTGGTTTCGCTTCTTTCTTTTTCACTTCTGTCGAAGGAGGAGTGGACATCATCTTTTTAACCCAGGCTTTCATTTCTTCCCGTTGGGATGTGGGGGAAGGGGTCAACAAGGACGCTGAAATCTTACTAAAAATGGGAGCTGCTGACTGTATTTGAAAGAATTCTCGTATCTCTTCTTCCTCAGGCTTTCGTGGGGTAGCGTCTCTCATGACCACTGGGGAATGTATTGGTGGTGGTGTGGGGGATGGACTTTTCATCAAGGTCTTGAAATCTTTCAGAGAGGGTAGAGCTGTTTCGTCTAAAGCTTTCTGGCGAAAGAGTTGCAGTTGTTGCAAGAGCTGACCGTACTTTTGCGATTTTTCTGTTTCGGACAAATCGTGGCGATCCATCAATGAATGCAGTTCGTGTTTTAACTGGGACATCTAGCTCAAATTCGGATTGGGAGGCAAATGCGGGGTCCGCTGTTCTTGCCAACGATGGTATTCCATCCATCGTTTGTAAGGCACTAAAGCTAGTTTTCGTCCTTCCATTCGATGTCAAGGGTCACGTCTGAGATCTAGGGCCTCCAGAGGTCCTTTTCATCTTGCTCCCACGAGTCCTCCCAACATGGTTCCCAAGACTCCTTTCAGCAAAGGTCCTAACAATAGTGGCAAAATTCCTCCACGCTGGACCAACTTCTTCTTCTTTTGACGAATGGGTATTTTCTTTTGAACCATTTGGCGAAGAACGTGACGATGTTTGCCTAAACATTGTTTCTGGTGTTTCGACAAAGGGATCGTACCTTTCAAGACGTTCAAACAACATTCGCACACGGTACCGATTACATCTTTGGAGGTCGTTTGAATGAGTTTTTTTCGCATGGGTGGAGAAGCTTTGGACAGGACAGACAACATGTCCCCATGTTTGACTAAATGAGGAGGCAGTCCTTTCCTTTTCTTTCCTTTGGGTTTAGATGAGGGATGTTTTTTGGGAGGTGATATCTTTGAGTCTTCAGGAGCACAAAAAACACTGATATCCATGCTTTGTCTCAGACCTTTTTTATACTGGAATGCGTCGCCACTGATTGCTTTACGTCGTATCAACTTGATGACAGGCATCACGCGTCGTGAAGGGGTTCGCAACGGACTAAATCGAGTCAGTTCTTGCTTGGATAAATCCAGTAAACTCTGTAACATGCCCGATCTCTCTTGGACTTTGATTTTGGGAGCAGGTACTTTGTGAGCAGCTGCCACTGCCACTAAAGAGGAGGGTGTCGCCACTGGAGGAGAAGTTCTTGGAGACACGGGCTTCCATAGGGTCATCAACGGAGAAGTGGATCATTGTCAGGAGGACAGATACAAGCGTTTGGAAAAGAAGAATTTATGTGGAGAGACAAGGCTGTTTAAAGAAAGTTATGATCTACGAACCAGAAGTCAGAAAAAGTTTGAGGAAAAGAAGGAAACCAATGCCATGCCCTCTGTGTTAACGAAAGGCTGTTAACATAAACCCAAAGGCCCTTTTCAGGGCCCCTCATAGGCCTCGAAAAGAAATGACTTTCTTGCCTTAATTTTTTGTTCATGTTGTATCAGTGTTTGTGTATTGTCTGTATTATCTCTGCTGTAATGTATTTTTCCCATTGTCCCTAGACAGACCCAATACCTTTTGTCCCTCTATAGTCCCACCCATGTTAAAGTCCTATTGTCCCTAGACAAGCCCACCATGTTAACGTCCCATTGTCCCCAGAATTGATATACCCTTTTCTAATGTTAAAGTCCCATTGTCCCTAGACAAGCCTACCATGTTAAATTCCCATTGTCCCCAGAGTGCATGGCCCGTTTTTGCATGGTAAGTCCCATTGTCCCTAGGGTGGCCCCATTCACTACTTACATTGTATAAAATGAAACAAGATACAAAAACAATAACCTGCCAGACAGTAGCAACAGGGGATGGTTTTTTCATAATTATAGAATTTATAAAAATGGAATGTTTTCTGCATAATTTGAGTGTGCAGATTTCAAAAATGAACCATCTTCACGATATCTTTTCAAATAAATTCACAGGAAGCATTCAAACACATCTACCGTCCACCATTTTTAATATTGTTATTTGGCAATTTTTAAAAATTCTTGACCTCATGTTATTTCAAGCTGAAATTTGCATATTTCTTACATATATTTTATAAAGAAATGTTTTGTGAACATTCATCTTTAAGAATAAATTGACTTTTTATATGTTCCAGGTAATTCAGAAGCCCCCCTGTGCCTTTTTATCAGCCCCCCCCCCACAAACTTTTTTGCATGAAATACTATATTTTTGAGTCATACACAGTTTGAGATTATATGTTGCTTTTAAAATGGAATGTTTTCTGCTTAATTTGAGTGTGCAGTATTCAAAAATAAGCCCAACTTTATGATATCTTTTCAAATAAATTCACAGGAAGCATTCAAACACATGTACCGTCCACCATTTTTAATATTGGTCTTTGGTCACTTTTTGAAAATTCTTGACCTCATGTTACTTCATGCTGAAAGTTGGATATTTTTCACATATGGTTATATAAAAATGTGTTTTGAACATTCAGCTTCAAGAATAAATTCACTTTTTCTATGTTCCAGGTACTTCTGAAGACTTTCTGTGCCTTTTTATCACACGCCCCTTATCATTTTTGCATGAAATAGCATAATCATGAGTCATACCAAGTTGAAATTGTATGTTACTCTTAAAACCAATAGTGCATATTCATTACAGTGTTCTTGTACATTTATACATTTATCTGAAATCACAATTTAGTAAATAACAATTGCTATTTTAGAATTTAGTTATCATAAGATATATTTGATCAGTTTTCATATCTATAAAATAAAATCAATGACAAAAGGTTCTCCACTAAGTTTTCATTACAGTAAGTCAGGATTTCTACAATGCCAACTTAGGATGGTGCAACATTAAATTTTGAATGTCCTAAATTTGCATATTTTTATAATAATTCTGACCCTTGTTTTGAGCAATATTACATAGTTCATGAAGTAAAGACAATTGTGGTGTCAGAGATAGAGAAGAAACTGGCACTAAGTTGGTTCTCAAGAAACATTTATGATTATGTATTTGTTTAAACGGAGAAATACTACAGACTGATTTTCTATTCCTTGGCTTATGATGACAATATTCATATTGATATTCACAAAATAATGGCATGAAAATTTTAAATGAATTTGTTTTCATTCTTCAAAATTCTGAAAAATAGTTGAACTTTTACCTCTTTTCCGTCCCTACTAAACATGAACATTTTAATTTTGAACCAGTGTCTCTAGATAAGAATCGTACGTAGAACAGATGACCTGACATTGATAATATCTCAGTGATCACAATCACATACATATTATCAATACGTCTAGTATCACTGAGTCGGTGAGTGCTACTCCCGTCGCGTCTCTAACCTCTAACAAAAGTTGTACAAATATTTTATAATACGTTTGATATAATGAATGACAGTAGGTCTGTATAATCCGATTCCTTGCTATGAACGTCTGCCTTTTCATACAATCAAGTTTTCGTTTGTTTTTGAACCCAAATTATGTCGATTTGTTGTCATTGTTTACATTTTGTACGTACCCATGTGCCGGGAAGAATTACTGTTCTTGCTGGCACTGGTGACCGTTGAAAAAGACGTAATTCGTGGGTTTTCCGCAAATATTCGCTCACATTTTATCATTATTCTCTTAAAAAGAACTCCAAAGTATTTAAAAAGTAGGCGTAGGTGAGCGTATATGTTCGTTTATTTAGTTTTTCAGCGTTTTGAAAAATTCGGTTTTCGTTTTTTTCCGCTGAACAAGTTGTAGAAATGGCCCAGTGTCATATATGCTAAATATAGACATTTGACCTTTCAACCAGGATTACATTCGGATGTAATAATGTCGGCTTTTTACATATTAAAGCGGAGAAAGTACCGTGTGTAATAAGGCTGGCATTTTGAGAAAACGTTAATTTTGATCGCCAGTGCCCTCTAGCGGCAACCCCTGTTGCTACTCAGACAGTGGTATTCACCTTATTCTCACAGTAACAGGAGAGAAAATATCGGTCGTTTTCTGAGAATCCATGCGACAATAACATGTCTATAAAACCTAAAAACGTATGAAACAATACAGAACTGGTAAAAAGAATAGAGAAGGACTGGAGGACGAAAAAATCAACGAATGGACGATACCTGCGGGACCCACATTAAAGTTTGTTCTACTCTTCCATATATCCAGGAATCAGCGCGAGTCGCAACATAAGCATGTCTTCTGCGTTATGGTGATTTTTAAAATCACATCATATCTCGTAAATTAACGAATAAAACCAGCTCGCATGCCGTATTTTGCCCACCTCTTGCCAAGTTCCATTGAAATAATGGGTAGACATAATTCAAGTCTGCTTTTCACAACCACTATATGGACCGCCACGCGCGATTTGCGTGAAATCTCATGTGTGTACTATACAGCCTGGGGATTGCAAGAATCATGTTTGTTATTCCGTTTGTGGTCTATGGCCACAAGAGATATGATATAAAAAGTAGAATAAAAGGATAGTAAATGACGTCAGACATGCATGGAAGACACCAATAACATAAATCAGAAACATGCTCTGCTAACATTGTTTCAACGACATTTGAATCCCAGCGACCAAGCTGTTGAAATTCACAGACAGACCTTGTGGATTGGAAGCGGCTGCATTTCGAATAGTTTTTTGATCTTAAAGAAGAAAGAATGCAGTGATGAAACATTTCTATGGAGGTTTTTTAGTTTTTATCGTTCATACATATGTGTTTACAAACCCATCTCGTGCCTACTTCCATGGAATACTTAGTAAACGTAAAAAATAGCGATTTACCTTCACACGATCAATTGACTCGCTAAACATTAAAAGGCCTCCACGTCATATGATGGAATGACGTTAGAGATGGGTCTCGCAACAAAATTATGTTATCATACACATGTAGTATGTTTTTGTAAGAATATGCGAACTGTGGCATTTTAAAAAAATTAAATGATAGTCTACAGGGGCGTATTAACCATTAAGCAGACTAAGCACGTGCTTAGGGCACCAGTGCCAAAGGGGGCACCACAAAGTTGAGAAAAGGGTGAAAAGAAAAAAAACGAATGAAGATTTGTAAAAAAAAAAATTGATAAAACTAGTGCAAATTGATCATAATGTTCTGTTTCTTGATCATGGTGCACCCTAGGGTTATCTTCCCAGGTGTACGTGGAAAGGAGGGGGCACCATGATTTGTCAGTGCTTAGGGCACCAGTGAGCCTTAATCCGCCCCTGATAGTCTATCAATATGAGCACAAATGGTTATTGTATCTGAGATCGTTGATGCTAGTTTGCCGAGTGTTGCCTATAGTTTCAGTTCATATGACAACTACTTTTTCTACAGTACACCAGCGTGATAATTTAGTATAGTACATCAGTCTGGTAATTATATCATTTAATATTCTAATAGTATCCATTTTAAAGCTTACGACACTTTTAACACAAGAATTTTAATCTATACCTATTTGTTTACATTAAGAAATAATAATAATAATAATAATAATAATAATAATAATAATAATAATAACCAATCAATCTGACAGTTTTAGTCGTTTTACTTGAATTACGACGTCAAGAGAGGCAAGATTTTCATTCTTTAGTTCGAATGTTAAATATCTGATTTGGATCAGTTTGGATAGGTATAAAGCAAATAATGCTCACAAGAGGTAGGGGAAAAGATGAATTCTTATTTGAATTTGCACAGTCAGTCCTAAAGCTAACCCGGTTAGCCAATCTGACTAGGCCTTTTTAAAACATTTTATTATTTCTTTTGAAACTATCCAAGACGTAGAATTAATACTCCAAATAAGGGAACTTAGGCCCAGAACTATCAATAAAGCTGAAAGTTGTGCTATCAGTCTGAACTTGCTGAACAACAAATTGGGAATTCAATCTCTCTGCAGAGCATGAAAGTAGTATAACTGTCTGTCATGCCCAGAAACAGACTGTCGCTTAGAAAAAGGAGGACATCGACATTAGGATTCTAAATGAATCAATTTAAACTCATGATAATACTAGTAAACAGCTGATAGAAAATGCAGTTTGGGTAGGGTAACCCTAGACAGAATAGATCCACCAGCAGACAAACAAATACTTGGAATGGTAATCAAAGCTCCAATAAAAAGACAAGCAGAATTACAAAATAAATCAAAAGTGTAAAAGTCACAATAACAACCTAAACTCCCAGGGTAGGGAAATTATACAGACGCAACAGTATTGACATAGTCAATCAAATATCAGACTGATATAAACTAGTTAGTAATGAATTTAGAAGTAGAAGTCAGCAGAAATTGAAGAAACAAATAGACCGACTGATGTTATGATCAGTAACATCACTAACAGTACTTAAGGCTCTTCGATTGTGCTGACGTACGAAAGTATCAATTAAATTTGCTTGTGGATACTGGTCCCAGTGTTACTATTAATGGCAATATACTAAAAACAAAATAAGACTCTACAGATAAACTTCAGATCTGTGAAATTAAATTTAGTGACCGTAGCTGAAGATATGAAGCCTTCCTAGGAAAACGAGAGCATGACCTTGCCCTAAGAAGTCCAAAGTTTAGGCACGAGGTTAACGTAGCTAACACAAAATAGAACGGAATGTTTTGTCTAGATTTCATGACTGGACATCCAATTGAAGTTCTCTTGAAAAAAACAAAAAACAACAACAAATAAACTGTAACGGTAAAATGGGGAAAATACGCAATGCTTTCGATACCAAACTAAAGTATAACTCATTTGTAGCGTGTTTCAATCCCTGATGATGTCATTATTCCTATCGGCTGAGACAGCATTATTCTTTGGAAACTTATTGACCCAGTTTGTTCATTAACTCCTTAAAGCGACAAGAAAATTAAATGAGACTCATGAAATCCTGTTCACTAAAACTATATTCAATCCTCTTTTGGGTACAGTACCTTTGCGGTTTCTAAATGTTACTGACAAGGGATATAAACTTCACAACACTGCTTCAGTGGCCACAAAACCACTTCATTGGTCTCAGTTAATGTGGTAAAGTTGTGCGTTGAACAAAAATCTACCGCCCATAAGGTCAAGGTCAATACAGCATCCTCTTCACATACCTTCATGACGTCTTGTTCCATATATTTTCGTGTTTTCGTTTCCTTCCACTTGGTGTCTGTGACTGTTGCTGTTTTTTGAATTGAAACTACCTTGTTCAAGTATTTCCCTGGGCTCGTGTTCTATTTTTTATCACTGTATGATTACTTGCCTTAAACGGTTGATTTCCGGAGTATTGTAAAATTATGTGTATTAGATGTTCACTGTGTTCACGAGGACAAATATAAACTTCAGTTCCACGCGAAGTTAGCCTAATTTTATAGGGTGAAAATGTGCTTCGTCGCTGCCCTGATCTGAAGTAAAGTCAAAGCCCACAAAAGATATTCTCCTGAGCACTCGTTAGAAACTTTACAATAATTGTCCTTAACGTTGCATTTTTTCGGTATCTGACAAATGTATTCTATCCATTAACGACTTTAACTCTTGTTGCAAATGTGACATTTCGGTGAGATTATAATTAGGCGGGAAATATGTGTTGTTCACACCAATGACGGAGTTCCATACATCCCTTGAAAAGAACTTAAGTTGATTTTCGTCCATAGTTACGATCCAAGCGTACAAGTACTATGTTTTTCCAGGGGATTGTGTCCTTTTATTTTGTTTTCTTCATCTCGTCACTACTCCTTAAAGAGGTCCAGCAACTGATTCTAACAAAGCGGCAATCTCGATTAACAACAGTCCGATCAGCATTGGTAGAAATCCTCCTGGTTGATCAATAATTGTTTCTTTTGATATTTCAGATATTGTTTAATCTTTTTATCGAAGATCGTAACAATATCGTCATAATTGTTGTTTCTCTCTGAGGATCAAATAAACCATTCCTCTCCAAAATTCAAACAACATTCACAAACTACATCGATAAGTTGTTGGCGCTTTTTTGAATAATTGTTTTTTGCACTTGGGCACCGGATTTGGTTAATACTGACACATAGCCCAATGTTTAACTAAACGAGGATACAGACTTTTTTAAGGTATCTTTGATCATTTTTATGAAATTTTTGACATCTTTGTTCAAGAGGAAAACTGACATGAACCATAATTAATACATCTTATATTGGAATTCGTCTCCATTGATTGTTGGACGTTGTATCAGCTTTGGGCACTACTGGTGTTATTAACGGACTAAATCTTGCTAGTTCTTATTCGGGTAAATCTTGTACACTTTGTAACACATCTATTTTGTCTCGTGCTTTTATCTAAGATGTCAAGAGCAAAAGAAGAAGTCATCAACGAAGTCGATGTTTCCTGAAAGAATGGTTTAATTTTTTCGTCAAATGAGGAAATGCTGCTCGTAAAATAGACCAGTTGGTAACGTCGTTAACGGAGAAGGAGTAGAAGAAAATCAAAGCAATGTTTTCTTGAGTGCGTTCGCGTTCTAGCGGCAGTGCCTATCTTGAAACTTTTTTCCTTTAAGTTTTCGCTATCATCATCTTTTACTTCTATCGATCGATCTTCTATCCATCTCTTCGTGTTTCTCTCGTTTAGGTTTTGCCTTTTTAGCTTAGCATAAGGATCCGATTTTAAAACTGAACGTATAATGACACGTTAGTAGTGTATGGGGACGATTTAGCGACTATTGGAAAATACATTACAGACCCCATCCGTGACGATATAGTAACAAGACTTTTTAGATCATCCTGGGACAATATGGCGACAAGGGGAATTGAACATGGGGAATTTTGTGACTATAAGCGACAAGGGAAAAGTGGGGTTGTTATATAGGGACAATAGGACGGAGGTGACGTCACGGTGCTAGATATTGGTAACAATGTAGCAAGGGGCTGACATAAATACGCGCTAATCTAACGAGATACAAATACAGGAGAGATATAGACATAAACATATATAACGCATATAACACATAGACATAGATTGAAACCGTAGGGCAAATGAGAACATATAAGGAAAAACACCTTGGGAACGTATATGGACAAGGGGAATTTAACATGGGTGGGACTATAGCGGGACAAGGGAAAGTTTAACATAGGTTGGGACTGTCTAGGGACAATGGGGAAATTGTATGGGGCCTGACAAATATGTTAGAGGGCCAAACACAACAGAGACAGACATGTACTAATACAAGCCCTAGATTTATATATCAAGCATTACCTAGACCTGAAATTATGTTAGCGTTGTTCATATATTTGCGTAATTGCAATGATGCTATAAATAGCTATAATCAAGGAAAAGACCAATGCCAAAATTTATATTTGATTTAATTTATTTGTTTGTAAGTTTTTAAATCTTTTTATTTTTAATTTCATTACATGTCAAAGTAATGTAATTTTATTTACTAGGAATTTGATATTTTACAGAAAATTCAGTTTTGACCTGAATCTTATCATAAATATCTAATAATAGAAACACTGTTTCCGACCATAATTCAGAAATCACCGAGACAACTATACAACTTCTATATTTATTTTATTCTTGGAGTAAAATGATTAATTTTTATCAAGGTCATACTGAGAGTAGTGATTTTTAGATGCAAACACTCTCCATTTCGCAATTCTGGGTTTTCCGAAATTGCGCATTATTTAGATTTAATAATGATGTTTAAAGAGATGTTTTATCAGTTTGGGCTTTTACCTTGGACACTGGAAAAGTGTTTGTTTGTGACCAGTTTGGAGTTATATTTTAATTTTTATTCACATTTTTTGGATTCTAAAAGATTAATTTTTCTTCCTTGAAATGTTTTAGTGCTTATACCGAATTCTTTAAATTTTATGTAGAAATTCAATCACCGGAATATTGTTGCGAGTCAGCAAAGAACTGTAGACACATCTATACTATAAAGGACATAACCCCCTCCCCCTCCATGCGTACATACTAAATGGACGGCCCCTTATAAGCGAAGCCATTGCCATAGAAGCCAAAATTAACATTACATACAAGGAGTAATTAAGTTTCTGGAATCTGAATTAAATTCGAGTTCTCCTTATTAGAAGTTAAGTTACGGCTCCGATTAAAAGCTGTATTCTCTTGGCAGCTTAATTTGTCAAACAAATTATAGCTCACATATTTCTGAAAGAGAAAAAAAAATTCGAGTCATTGTTACTAACAAAAGCAACGCTTTATATGTTTGGTTATTCAATATCAGTATCCAGTTATTCCAAAGTTCATCAGATCATGAACTTTATAAATGAGTATCAGATTTTCACTATCTTCAAATTTGTCAAAAACCTGAAGCTTTTTCGTGACTGGCGATCCAAATATAAACACATGAATCCGTATATATATATATATATATATATATATATATATATATATATATATATATATATATATATATATATATATATATATATGTATGTATGTATGTATGTATGTATATATATATATATATATATATATATATATATATATATATATATATATATATATATATATATATATATATATATATATATATATATATTACAAATTAAAAGAAGAAAACAAGGCAATAAACAACCAAGCTTAAACATCACTGAATGATTTTGCTGACTACTCTAAGGTATCTTTAGTGCAAGTAGAAGGGACGAAAACTAATACCTTTCTGGTAAACCATGTCCTTTCGCATTTCACGATGGGAGCTAGAGGCAAATGAAAATCCTCAGCTCTGTCTTCTAGGGTTAAATCTGTTTCTAAAACCTATGAATCAATAATTAGATGTCATTTGGTCAAAAGTAAGATTTCATTATAAACCATGTAACTTATTTCTTTTCCACCAAATATTCGAGCAATTAAAAAATCCCAACAATTATTATTTTCACACTTTATGGGATATACATTATGAAAAATGTATTGCAAATTTGATCCTTGAAGGACGATATATTTTGATCAGTTAAATATTTCCCCTGTTCTGCAAAATATCTGACAAATCCATCCAGTTGAAAAAATCTCTTTCTTCTTCACTTAATTCAGGTTGCCATAAAATCGAAGTTTATATGTAATGCATAAAATTATACATGTTATCTTCAAACAACAGATCTAGATTTCTAGAATTACCATTGTGTTTTAAAAGGAAGCACTATGAATAAGACTTGCAGAGGTAAGGTAGTATTCGAAATCTTTATAATTTTTAATTTCCTAATTTTGAGCTGCAGGGCAAGATATAGAAGGTAATGTTTTTTTCCACGCACACGTAATAGTACCCGATTTATTGAAACTTGGAATCCACCATGCCTTTACCTTTGACAATATTTGTAACCAATATTGGGCGGATAACACCCTAACTTTCTCAGTTGCATAACTCCAATAAGTGGCCTGCACGTGTTTCATGTGAGCGCAGTGTCCTGCCCTGGAAAGGACCTTTATTTAATATTGAATAAAGACGGTGCCGAGATACATAGATTAAATAGTTATTGTCACTGGACCAACCATTACGCGAGTGCGAGCATTACCATGCCATTGGAACTTAGAAAGGCAGCGTAGTCTGGCTACAAACTCATTCTTAATTTGATGCAATAAATAGAAACTGTCATATTTTCAGTGGGTTTCTTCTGTGTGCGATATAAACATTGACATTATGGTGGAAAAAAATATATGACTAAAATCACAGTACGTGTTTTTAAAGTGTTCATTTTGAGGGTTGTACTGCAAAGAACAATAAGACCTTTGAGATTTTAGATATAAAAGTGTTACCAGACCAAAATAATTGTCTTTTTTTTTAACAGTATCACTTTTTGCCATAAGTTATGGTTTTTAAAATCTGCTATAAAGATGTACAAGTAACCCAAATAATGTCTTTAATTTTCCTCCAAATATTTCCCATTGTGCAGATTTATAGCTGTAATATTGTGCAAGTTTTTAGTTTTCCTGAATCAATGTTGCTTTTTTCATATCTTTAATAAATATATGGATGAATTCGTTTAACCTTGATCTCTGCCGCAATGATACAACGTTACGATCTTTCATCTATGCGATCTCACCGTGTGTCGAATGAGAAGCAATTCATGTACATATAAGAACGTTATGAAAAATGAATTTATATTGTTTCCTCAAAGACTGCAATTTTCAATTTCTTCATTCTTAATATCGCATCTCAAAATGTGTATATTGATTGCAAATACAATACTGTTAAAAAATAAAGAGTTTATCGAAATTGCCTTGTTTCCAATACGATTTTCGCAAGTCTGCATCAATCGCAAAAGGGGGAAGGATGGGAATTTGACAGACAAAGAGTCGAAAGAGTTGGGGGCAAACGGCCGTCTAGACGAACTATAAGCAAAGCATGACCACCATCACGAAGTGAACATTAACCTGACGCAAAAGGCCTGATATACTGGCAATCTGATCAACATCTCTATTTATAAGCTGTCGATTCATGGGCACCAGTAAAAAATAATGTTCTTTTGACAGCTTAATGTATCAACAAAGTTACAGCTGGCACATTTCTGAAAGAAAAGATATAATCTGGAAAATATTATTACGAACGACAACTCTTCATAAGACTGAATACAACACTTCAGCTGACTGGCCACTAAAAATCAGTTCACCGGTATTTTTTCTTTTTCTTCGTGCGGTTTCAATTTATGTTTCTATGTAATTTCCTGTTATGAATAATAATGTACTGAACGACTCTTCTAATTCCTCGAGAAACTTCTTATGAGAATATATAATTCACTGAATATATAAGTAGTGAATGGGGCCACCCTAGCATCAATGGGAATTATCATTACAGAGACCCCTGGGCCACTCTAGCCTCAATGGAAAATTAACATGGAGAAAAATCGTGGGCCACTCTAGCCTCAAGGGGAATTTAACATGGGAAATAGTCTTGGGCTACTCTAGCCTCAAGGGGAATTGAACATGGATAAAAAACCCTGGGCCACTCTAGCCTCAAAGGGAATTGAACATGGGACTTTTTTTAAAAATTTTTTTAAATTTAAATTTAAATTTAAATTTAAAAAAGGGGTAGGCAATTGAATAAAGTCATTCTCTTTTCGAGAAATATGGCTGGCCCTGAAAAGGGCCTTTGGGTTTATGTTAATGTATCCATTAACATAAAGGGCACCGCATTGGTCTTCTTCTTGTCCTTAGGCTGCGTTTCACTGTAGGACCGTAAATCAGGACTCTTTTGAGGCATCCTTGTCTTTCTACGTAGATCCTACGTATCCACAGACTGGTGTTTGTCCTGTGGACAACGGTCCACTTGGATCGGACATACATGGGTATGTCCGTCCGGAACATCATGGAAGACACAAGCGTAGAAGATTGCACATCGGTCCACATCTTGAAGCGACGAGAACAAGTGAATCAATGCACTGAACTGCGCTTATTTATAGGTAGAGGTAGGATAAAAACGGATTGAGTTCATTCACCAATCCAAACACGCGTTACAAAATTCAGTCAGCCCGCATCCAATCCGAAGAGAGTAGTCTGTGACGTCAGTTGGTCTATATAGATTCGCTAGCGCTTGTGTTCAGTCAATCTATGCGACAGTGATTCAACATGACGGAAATTCAGAAAACGATCCATTGGGGTGCACCAGCAGGGGAGACCGCCCAAGGGAACCCGGACTTACTTTCAGAAGAGGTGAATTGGGATTTTGTGGATTTTCTTACCTCGCAAGAATTTGTTCCGGAACCTTCGTCTCATTCTTCATTACCGCAAGTGGAGAATTTTAGACAGAGACAGAAAGAAGAATTGGAGAAATTTATGCAACGACAAAAGGAAGCGGAACAAGCTTTTCTCCTACAGCAGCATCAACAGCAACAAGAAGAGGTAAGAAAAAAACAACAGCAACAACAGCAAGAAGAAGTAGCAGCAAAGAAACAAGAGGGTGAAAATCAAACGGCTACAGTACTGTTGGACATTTTAGCGGAGTTAAGAAGTCTGAAACAAATGTATCAGACTTCTTTATCACGACCGAAGAGAATACGACCTTTCCGAGCTAAACACGCCAACCCTGTGACTAAGCCTATCGTACCACCCTTAGTGATTTCAACCCAATCATCAGAAGTAGGCCTTGGCCGTGGCAAAGGCTTAAGGCAGTTAAAGTTGATTGGTTAAACTCACTCCTACACCATAAAGAAAAAAGGCCCTTTTCAGGGCCACCCACATTTCTCGAAAAGAAATACAATTTCAATTTGCCAATAACTCAAAAATAAATCCCACCCATTTTACCCTTATAGTACGTGTCTGTGTATGAGTGCGTGAGTGTAGCTTCTTATTTTAAGATCAAAACTCAAAGACACTTACCTTATATCATTAATGTATTCTTTTCTCCATAGTTACAATCCAATTCACAATTCACAACAGAACACTTTAATTAAAAGTTCATTGACTTCTTCTTTCTCCTTGTTTAGTCTCTCTGTTTTTTGAATTTCTTCACCGTTTTTTTCCTCATTTTCTTCCCTTCTTCTTTTCTTCTCCTGTTTCTTTGCCTCTTTTAAATAGAATTGTCTTCTTTCTTCCTCATCTTCCTCTGAAGAATTCCTCTCTTCTTTCGAAGAATCCCTCTCTTCTTCTGAAGAATCCTTCTTTTCTTCTGACTCCTCTTGTTCCTTTTTTGGGCAATCTGGAGACCAATGTCCTTTTTCTTTACAATAATAACAGGTATCTTGACTTTTGTCTTTTTTAGTCCCTGTTTTTTTTCTTTTTTGACGGTCTGGACACTCTGAAGACCAATGTCCTTTCTTCTGACAGATATAGCAAGTATCCTGACTTTTATCTCGAAAGGAAGGAGAGTAGTCCGTAGGCTGGTCTGTCGAGAATTTTCTAATGACCCCTCGCAAAGCTCTGACGAAACGTTCCATCTGGGTAGTCTCTTCCATCGTTCTCCTCGGTTTGAGAGTGAAATGAATAGTGAAAGGACAAGACACACACCCTTTTATATACGCTGGTTTGTCATGACCATAAATTAGTCTATGGTGTTTAAACTTGAGTCATTTGACGTTTTTCACTCAAGATGAAACGATCCTATTCATTCGAGAAGAAAGAAGAAGAAGAAGAAAGTAAGAGGCAGAAACGTGATCTATCGCCTCGTACCAGGGCTGAAATCTTGGCACAAATTCATGCCAGTGATTTTGAAGAGGACATGAGTGAACCAGAATCAGAACCCTCTAAACCAAGTTCACCACCCTTAGTCAACCCTGAAAAGTACTATTCCATTCGAGAGACGGAAAAGCGCTCCTCTAGAAAATTTAGAACCACGGTTTACACCTACACAGTGAAGTTTAAAGATTTCAAGGCCGACGTACCCTTGGAGAAAGCAGAAGGGTTTATCACCGAGATGTGGGATTCTTTGCTCACCGCACTCAAGCGACAATGTCAACCCAAAAGAAGACGATCGCTTGACACTATCCATAGATCACGACGGTTTGAAATCCCCTGTTTGGATCGAGTTTAGCAGACCCGAAGAACTAACCCCTTCCAAAGTCATGGACAAGATTCAACACGTACAACAATCTAATGACCAGTTTGACATCACCGATGGTAAAGCCACACTGAAAATGGCCCACGTCTCTCCTCCTCAAGGGACTGGACGCGAAAAGATGTTATTGGTGGACGACCATCGCAACACCAAAACAAGTCTCGTCCGAATTAACAACCCTCAAGACCAGATGTGTTTAGCTCGAGCCATCGTGGTGGGACGAACCTATGCCAACAAGAACGACACGGTAGAATGGAAAAGAGCCTGGAAAACTATTTGACAATCGGACCGAGCCAAACAACGAAACGAATCAGAACTCCTGTTGCAACAAGCTGGTCTGTCCAAAGACACACCCTGTGGCATTCCTGAGATGCAAAAATTGCAAGATGCCCTAGCTCCACGCTACACCTTGAAAGTGCACCCTCAAGAAGTGCGCGGACCTCTGTTGTTTCGAGGCCAAGACTTTAAGGACGGAAAATACATTCATGTTTATTATCACGATGACCATTTCGATACCATTACCACTATCACCGGATTCCTGGGATACAGATATTACTGTGAGAAATGTGATTATGGTTATAACAATCGAGAGCAACACAAGCATTGTGGATGGAAATGCCCAGGATGTTTGGCCTCTCCACCCTGTCTGAGCGAAGAACCAGTGCCTTGTTCGACTTCTCTGCGCACGTTTGTCAGCCCTACCTGTTACCAACAACATTTGAAAACACAAGGTTCACAGAAGAAATGTGCTTGTCAACTCCTGAGATTGTGCCATACGTGTAGACAATGCATACGTACCAACAGTACCAAGGCACACGTATGTCGAGGAAAGAAAAAATGTCACATTTGTCACCACATCGTGGACTTGGAACACGAATGCTACGTGCAAAAATACCAACCCCCACCAGAGAAAGAGGACGGTCACAAGAAGAAAAGCAATTTCATCTTTTTCGATTTCGAATGCATGCAAGAGACCGGCATTCACATTCCTAATTTCTGCGTGGCTCATCGAGCGTGCGAGAAGTACATTCAAGAACCTATCTTCAGTCATTGCCCTCACTGCAGCAAGATTCCTGGAGGGCGTGAAAAAATCTTTCGAGGACCGAACACGTTAGCCGATTTTGCCCAATGGGTCTTAGATCCCATCGACAAGACGTGGAGCCAAGAGGACATCGAACGTTACGGAGATTGTCATCGTCATGCCACAGTGATGGCTCACAATTTCTCCGGATACGATGGACAGTTTCTTCTCAGATACTATACGGAACAAGGCACCGAGCGTCCTAAAGTGACTTTGAACGGAGCCAAAATCATTTTCATGCAAGTGGGACAAGTGCAGTTTAAAGATTCGATGAGTCACTTGGCCATGCCTTTGAGTCGAATGCCTAAAACGTTTGGAATGACAGAAATGGCTAAAGGGTACTTTCCACACTTTTTCAATACCAAAGCCAATCAACATGCCGTTCTACCCCATTTACCTGAGGCTCACTATTACGACCCCGACAACATGCGTACCGAAAAACGAGAAGCTTTCTACGCTTGGTACCAAACTCACGCCTCGGACCCTTTCGACTTTCAGGAAGAAATGCTAAAGTATTGTCGTTCCGACGTGGACATTTTACGGCGTTGCTGTGGAAAATTTCGAGAACTGTTCATGGAACACGGAGGGGTCGATCCTTTGAAAGAAGCTTGCACCATTGCCAAAGCGTGTTCCTTAGTGTATCGACAACGATTCATGCCTGAAAACACTGTGGCTGTCATCAGTCCTCAAACGACCCACTTTGTCAAACGTCAATACTCGGTCAAAGCCCTACGTTGGTTACATTACTTGTGCGACAAGGAAGACAAGTGGACTCAGCATGCCCGCAACGGAGGGGGCGAAAAGACCATCGGAACGTATTCGGTCGATGGCTGGGACTTAGAAAACCCCAAGATCGTGTACGAGTTTAACGGTTGCTTATTTCACGGATGCCCCGTCTGTTACCCTGACCGTGGCACTAAAAATCAGTTTTTGCAACGAACCATGGAAGACTTGTACCAGGACACTTGTCAGCGGCGCCTAAAGTTAGAACAGGAAGGATACCAAGTGGTGGAAATGTGGGAACACGAGTACGATCACCGTATGAAAACCGATCCCGAGCTTAAACGCCTCGTGGAAGGTTACCAGTTCATGGACCCGCTGAACCCGAGGGATAGTTTGTACGGAGGAAGGACCAATGCCACCTGTTTGCTGTACCAAGCCGACGAAGAGAAAGGAGAAGAAATCAAATACTTGGACGTGTGTTCGCTGTATCCCTACGTGTGCAAATATTGTCGCTTTCCTGTAGGGCACCCGCAATTGTTAACGGAACACATCGACCTGAAAAACATTCGACAATACGAAGGCTTGATCAAGTGTAAAGTTTTGCCTCCCACGAACCTATACCATCCCGTCTTACCTCACCATTGTCAAGGCAAACTGATGTTTCCATTGTGCCGTACTTGTGCCGAAACGTGCAACCAAGATCAGCCTTGTCAGCACACCCAGGAAGAACGGGCCTAGACGGGAACCTGGGTCAGCATAGAATTGTTCAAAGCTCTGGACATGGGATACCAACTGTTAGAAGTGTACGAAATTTGCCACTTTCCCAAGACACAACAGTACCACAAGGGTGACCCTACTCAGAAAGGCATTTTCGCTGACTACGTGAATGCCTTTTTGAAACTGAAACAAGAAGCCAGCGGCTATCCTTCCTGGTATCACACTCCCGAAGACCAAATAAAATTCAAAGAGAAATACTACGAACAAGAAGGCATCTCTTTAGACCACATCGAAAAAAACGAAGGCAGGCGATCGTTTGCCAAAGTGATGTTAAATTGCTTGTGGGGTAAAATGGCACAACGACCGTGTTTACCCAAGACGGAATATTTGACAGAACCTTCCCGCTACTTCCAGATGATTCACGACAAAACCAAATACATGAAACACGTGGACGTCGTTCGCGAGGATTTGATCTTGGTCAATTACGAAGAAGATCTGGACTTTGTACAAGACGACCCTTTTGGAAATGTCATCATTGCGGCTTACGTGACAGCTCATGCTCGCTTAAAATTGTACGAAGCTTTAGAACTGTTAGAAGAACGCGTCCTGTACTTTGACACGGACAGTTGCATTTACATCCATCACCCGAGTCAACAGCACCCTGACATCGAAGGAGACCGTTTAGGAGCCTGGACAGACGAGCATCCCGACGACAAGATTCTAAGTTTCGTCAGTGGCAGCCCCAAAAATTACGGCTACGAATACCGGTACAAACAAGGAGAAGTGCACACGACGTGCAAAGTGAAAGGACTGACTCTGAATTATCGTACCAGTCGTGTGGTCAACTTTGGGGTATTGAAAGAAGCCTTGCAATCGGGAGAGGATGGAAACTTTAAAGTGACCACCTATCAACCGAACAAGATTGTACGTTTACCCACTCACCACATCGTCAGTCGACCCTTGGAAAAAGTCTATCAAATTGTATACCAGAAGCGAGTGCGACTTCCCAATCACTTTACGTTGCCGTACGGTCACGTCGGTATTGGTCTGTATATAAAAAGGAACCCTAGGCAAGATCGATAGTTCATTGTTCATTGAAGTAACTTACCATGTCGTTGACGAAGAAGAAACCAGATTGGTTAGGAGTCAAATGTTGGACATCACCGAGACCAGGGTTTTGAGGCTTGGACACAAGAGGTGGCCCAGTATGCACGAGAGTTATTCAAGGAAAAAAGTTACTTTTCAACCTGTGGTAGTGACGGTGCCAGAAGAACCCGTCACCCAGGACGGGACTGTCGTGGACAGGCCTGAAAGACCCTTTCGGGAGGACACTTGTGTGACCTTACCCCCTACTATAGAACTGGTTAGAACTTTACCCAAAACATGTGGTTGTTGTACAGACACTTGTTTTTATTCCACGTTCATGGTTATCATGTGCCTTTTATTCTTGTACTTAAGCATTTGGCTTTTATGCATTTTTGTCTTTCGTATTCATGTTTGAAAAAAACATTCAATAAACGTGTTCTGAAAAAGTATATAAACTCTTGTCTTGTTTATTTTTCGTGTCACAAGTGACATTTCTCACACCATGGCTACCTCTGCTGTCTCTGCTCCCTCTTCCTCTACTGTCAAAGTCATCGACGAACACTTAGATCGTGCCAGTTGGGAGGCTTTGTATCTTCGCCATCCCTTTAACATGCTCATTGCTGGACCTAGCGGTTCAGGCAAAACCGAATTCGTCAAACGTTTGATCGAACATAAACATCATTTGATCGATCGGTCACCTCAACGGATCGTGTGGTGTTACAAAGAGTGGCAATCGGCGTACAACCTCTTGCGAGAAAGTCAAGGCGATTCCATCGTGTTTGTGGAAGGCATTCCTAAAGAAGACGACGGCATCGTCTCTGACTCCCGTCTAACCCATTTGGTCATTTTCGACGACATGTTAGGAGAAGACGAAGAAGAAATTAAACTGTGGTTCACGCGCAAAGGGCATCACCGTAATGCCAGTGTCGTTTACATCACCCAAAATTTGTTTCAACAAAGTAAAGCCCATCGCACCATCAGTCTCAATGCGCATTACGTGGTCTTGTTTAAAAGCTCTCGAGATAAATCGCAAGTGCAAGTCTTAGCCAAACAGTTAGGAACGCCTTGGCTGACTCAGGCGTACGACGATGCCACTCAAACGCCACACGCCTATTTACTCGTCGATTTGAAACCTACGACTCCCGAGAATTTGCGATTTCGTACCCACTTGTTTCACCACTGGTGCCAAGACGGAGGGCCTGTCCTGTACACGTCTCCGTCCTCGACTTCATTTCACTCCCCATAAAAAAATCTATAAAAACCTCAGACCCTTTTTCGTCTGTCTCACACAGTGTGAACATGACGTCCCTTCAGTCGCATCTTCCCGTCAAATTGATTCGTGCCTTGTATGGCATCAGTCGAGAAAAAGATCCACAAACACGAGCTCGTGTCTTAGAAGCTAGTCTCAAAGAAGTCTTACGATGGTTCACGGTGACGGCACGTCAATTACTCCAAGGAATCATTCAGATTCCTCATCAAACCAAACGCTTTTTTGATCGAAACAAAGTCGCTTTGGTCCAACTGGCCGATCCCCGCATCGACACTCAAACCAAAAAACAAATCATTTTGAAACCTGGAGGGAGCGGTACTCTAGGAGGGGTCATCATTCGCTCTCTCTTAAGATGGGATCCTAATGCCCCCAAAGTTATCCCCAAGACAAAAGTCCAACGAAGCCCCAAGAAGAAAAAGACCAGGTCCCCAAGGAGAACTTCTCCAGTGGCAGGACCCTCCTCTTACCAGACACCACCACCCCGGAAAAAGAAAAGAAGCCCCCAGAAAAAGAAACAGAGAAAAAGTCCCCAGAAAAAGAAAAGTCCACAGAAGAAAACTAGTCGCAAGAAAAGCACTTCGGCCAGGACGCAACCTTACACTCGCAAACCACGATCTGCCACGGCGGTGACTGCGTCTCCGGCAGCCTCACGTTTGTCCACTTCTCCGTTAATGACACCCAGAACTGAAGAGTACTTGGAGACGTTGATCACACCAAGAACTTCTCCGTTGATGACCCCCAAAAGAACTTCCCCAGTGGCAGGACCTTCCAATTTAGTGGCAGTGGCTGCTGCTCACAAAGTACCTTCTCCCAAAATCAAAGTTCAAGAAAGATCGGGCATGTTACAAAGTTTACTGGATTTGTCCAAGCATGAACTGGCTCGATTTAGTCCGTTGCGTACCCCTGCACGACGTGTCATGCCTGTCCTCAAACTAATACGACGTAAAGACAATCAGTGGCGACGCGTTCCAGTATAAAAAAGGCCTGTGACCAAGTCGGGTATCAGTGTTTTTTGGTGCTCCTGAAGACTCAAAGATGTCACCCTCCAGAAAACCCCAAGGAAAGAAAAGGAAAGGACTGCCACCACGTTTAGCCAAACATGGGGACATGTTATCTGTCCTGTCCAAAGCTTCTCCACCCCTACGAAAAAAACTCATTCAAACAGCCTCCAAAGAGGTCATCGATACTGTGTGCGAATGTTGTTTGAACGTTTTGAAAGGCACGATCCCTTTGTCCAAACACCAGAAACAATGCTTAGGCAAACATCGTCACGTTCTTCGCCAAATGGTTCAAAAGAAAATTCCCATTCGTCAAAAAAAGAAGATGTTAGTGCAACATGGAGGTATTTTGCCTCTCTTGTTAGGCCCCATACTGAAAGGAGTCTTGGGAACCATGTTGGGAGGACTGGTGGGAGCAAGATAAAAAGGCCTCGGAAGTTCCAAGATCTCAGAATCGACCCCTGACAACCCCATGGAAGGACGAAAACTAGCTTTAGTGCCTTACAAACGATGGATGGAATACCATCGGTGGCAAGAACATCACACCCCGCATTTACCTCCCAATCCCAATTTGAGCGAGATATCCCAGTTACAACACGAATTGCAGTCCTTGATGGATCGCCAAGATTTGTCCGAAACAGAACAATAGCAAAAGTACGGTCAACTCTTGCAACGACTGCAACTCTTTCACCAGAAAGCTTTAGACGAAACAGCTCTACCCACTCTGAAAGATTTTAACACCTTGATGAAAAGTCCAGCACCATCACCAGTACCAGTACCAGTACCAGTGACCAAGACAGAAAAAGGAAAAGAAGAAGAAGAAGAAGAAGGGTTTCAAACTCCACCAGAAAAAGTACGCAAGTTAACAACACCACCTACCTCCAGAATTGGATGGATTAAAAAGACGATGGCCACCCCTTCTTCCTCACAAGAGAAAAAGAAAGTGAAGACAGAAGTGAAGACAGAAGTGAAACAAGAACCGATATCCCCCGCTCAGACATCCTCCTCCTCTTCAACACCTATTGCCGGTCGCACACGCAAAGCATTGCAATCCAAGAAAGTACCCCAAGAGAAAAAGAGTAGCATCCTCCAAGAGCTGGTGCCTTATTAACACACCAACCAACACAAAAAAATGGAAAAAGTCTTAGCCAGCATTTACTACGATCCCTCCCATCCTGCAGGTTACGCAGGAGTTCAAAAATTGTATCGTGCTGCCAAAACGCGACTGAAAAGTCTCCGTTTACCTCAAGTGCAACGATGGTTACAAGAACAAGCTACCTACACTTTACACAAACCCATTCGACGCAAGTTTGCCAGAAGTCGCACCCGAGTGGAAGGCATCGATTATCAATGGCAAGCCGATTTAGCCGATGTCTCTCATTTGGCCAGCTACAATCGTGGCTACAAATATTTGTTTTGTGTCATCGACGTCTTTTCCAAATTTGCCTGGGTCGTGCCATTGACTTCCAAATCGAGCATCGAGTTAATGCGAGCCCTGCAACGGGTGTTGAAACAAAGCGGTCGTCACCCTCTTCGATGGCAAACGGACAAAGGCACCGAATTTCTGAACCAAGCTTTCCAAAAAGAATTAAAGAAACGTGACATTCATTTTTTTACCACCGAGAATCCCGAAACCAAAGCCAGCATCGTGGAACGTTTTCAACGCACTTTGAAAGAACGCATGTGGAAATATTTTACGCATCACCACACTCTGAAGTACATCGACATCTTACCGCACCTGGTGCAAGCGTACAACCAATCTTACCATCGAAGCATTGGACGTGCCTCGCAAGACGTGACTCCCGAAAACGAAGTGTTGATGTTTGAGCGCCTGTTTGGTACGTCCCCGACGAGGGCTGTCCCCAAGAAAAGTGGAGACTTGGCCGTAGGAGATTGGGTGCGCATTGGCAAAACCAAACGCACTTTCGACAAAGGTTACTTACCTAACTGGACGACCGAATTGTTTCGCCTCACTGGACGAGTGCATGGCCGTCATCCTGCCGTCTATAAATTGGAAGACATGAACGGAGAAGTGCTCAAAGGAACGTTTTATTTGCCCGAGTTACAACGTGTCACCAAAAAAGAAGACGACTTGTACGACATCGAAAGCATTCTCGAACGCAGAACCCGTAAAGTGGGCAAACGACGTGTCACAGAAGTCAAAGTACGTTGGAAAGGATATCCACCCAGTTTTGATTCTTGGATCGACGCTTCGCAAGTCATCGACTATAAAAAGAAGTGACCATCATGCCCTTTCACACAGCAGACGCAGCTACGTCGACCACTCCTCCTTCACCTAGTTCTTCTGTGCAAGATTTACAAAAACAACCCTTGTGGGTGTGGTGTGGAGAACGTGTGCCTAAAACGCAAATCGTCTTTTTCTGCCAAATCTTCGTGGTGTATTGTGTCATCGGGGCAGCCATTTCCAATTTGAGTTTGCAACAAGGAGACAAACAATTGTGGACCATTTTATTGAGCAGTTGCATCGGTTACCTGCTTCCTAATCCCTCCCTGAAATTCACCTCGAACGGGAACCCCGGGAACCTTGTGTCCAGTGCCAGTGCCAGTCACCACTTCAACCACAACCAGAACCCCATTTTAGACGGAGACACGCCTCTGACGTCCAGTAACCCCTCGGACAGCCACAGAACTCTGGAATTATGAGTCACCAAAACCAATTTTACTTAACTTTACCCAGTGACAGTTCCATGGAGGTGTTTCCCAAGAACACGTTGTGCTGTTACACGGCCAAATTACCTCAGGCCATCCAGTTAGATCACGAAGCCCATTGGGAAGTGGCTTTAGTAGAAATCATTCACCCGACCCAAGTCCTCAATGTCCTTCCCAATCAAAATTTTTTTGATGTGTAAGTTCATGACGAGCAAATGCAACAGTGGATGGATAGCAATGTCAAATATGACAAGAAAACCCGTACACAAAATCAAAAGTACACCACCTATCACTTGTTCATTCCCCCAGGCTATTATTTTAGTGGTCAACATTTGGTCAGCACCATAGCCTCCAGGTTTAATGTCGTGTTTCTGAAAGCTTTGGAGCATGTCAACAAAAGTGTCACCATGGAGTACCACAAAGCAGCTCGTCGCTTCTTGATGAAATTTGAACGAAGTAAAATCGTATCCATTTTACTTTGTCCTGAATTGTTTGACATGTTGGGCGGAGACATGGACATGAGAAAGGCCATGCTCAAGAAAAACGAATTACCCATCGTTTACGACAACGAGTCTTTTAGCAAGTTATTTCGTGCCCCGGTAGAACTGAACCAAGGATTGAATTTGATGTTCGTGTATTCCGATGTGGTGGAGTACAACGTGGTGGGACACACCTCCGTACCGTTACTGCGTGTCATTCCTTTCAAAGTAGATTCTGCCACGGGCGCTGACGAGGAAGGTGGAAACACTTACCACGTCCACCGCGAATTTGTCCATCCTCACTATTTGCCTGTCAGCAAGTCGTATTTGGACACGGTCAACATTGCTATTAAAGGAGATCTGGGACAAAATATTCCATTCACCAAAGGAAAAGTCACGGTGAAACTCCATTTTCGAAAACGGTTCTCTCACGACTCGTAAGTAAGTCATGTATCCAGTGGACCGAGGGGTTGCTCGACAGCGAGGACACGGCTTAGGAGACATGTTAAAATCGGCCTTTCGTTCGGTGGCCCCAGTGTTGAAACCGATGGTGACACGCGGATTGCACGCCTTGAAAGATGCGGCACTGACGCAAGGCAAAGAATTTCTCCAAAATGTCATCATCGACAAACAAAACCCTAAAGAAGCCTTCATGAGGGCAGGCAAAAATATCTTGCTGCAAACGGGCAAAGACATTTTAGGCCAACGAGAGACACCTATAAATGCCCTGCACGCTACCGAGTCAGGCATTCAGCAAGGACAAGGCAGAAAGAGACGACGAAGAAAACACCCTTTCACCAGACTTCAAGCTAGAAAGGCCAAGAAAAGAAGAACCGTTCGAGACTTAGACGTTTTCGATTATTGAGAAAGAACAAAAAAAAAATGATGCACCGAGAGTCTTGCGCTTGTTCCAAGACGGAACTGGATCTGTTTGCCATGCCCCCCACCATGATGACCATGCAAGAATCCCAGTGGGTGGAATTTCACCCCGTCTCCTCACTGACCGATTCCGCTCCCATCGAGTTTGAAATCAAAGGACAGCCCGAAGATTACATCGATCTGAATAGCAGTTACTTGTACCTGAAAGTCAAAATTCTAGATAAGACTGGAGGTGCTATAGACGATGAAGCAGTAGCTCCCGTCAACAATTTCATGCATTCCTTGTTCAGTGGAGTGGACTTGTACTTGAATAACAAACTGGTCAGTAGCAGCATGGATACTTACCCTTATCGTGCCTACCTGGAAAATCTCTTGACGTACGGAATAGATGCCAAGAACACTCATCTCAATGCCTGTGTGGTATGGGAAGCTGACGAACCTACCAAGTTTGAAATATTGGAAACTGATGAAAAGAAAGACAACAATGATGGATTTGTAGAACGAAGAAAGAGAATCACGGGAGTCGACACAAGTTTAGAACTGATGGATCGTTTGCATTTGGACATGTGGTTGCAAGAAAAGTATTTGCTGAATGGGGTGGATGTCCGCCTGAGACTGAATCGTAGCAGTGCCGCTTTCCATTTATTGGCTGATAGTGACGGTTACAAAACCAAAATCCTAGAAGCCAGACTCTACGTACGCCGTGTGGAAGTGTTACCTAAAGTGGGAAACGACATCAATCAGACGTTGAGCAGAACGACTGCCAAGTATTCCATACGACGCGCGGAAGTGAAAACCTTCACCATTCCCAAGGAACAGCGATCCATGATCGAAGATCATCTGTTCCAAGGACAGTTACCCAAACGTTTGATCGTTGGTATCGTCGAGAATACAGCCTTCAACGGAGCTGCCGAAAAAAATCCTTTCTACTTTCAACACTTTGGCGTGTCCAAAATCGAAGTCAGTCGCGATGGCAAAACCTTGTGTACCCGACCTTTCGAACCTGACTTTACCAAGAAGAATTACTTGAGATCGTACTTGTCCCTGTACGAAGCCACCGGCCAGTTAGGAACCAACACCAGTCACGGCATTACGTACGAAGATTATGCAGGAGGCTATGCTTTGTGGGCTTTCGATTTCACTCCAGACCAAGGCAGCGACGAGGGACATTTCCACCCTATAAAATCCGGCCAGATTCGTGTGGAAATTCAGTTTAAAGACCGAGACCCTGATGAAACGGTGAACGTCATCCTGTATGCAGAATTCGATAATACGATAGAAATCAACAGTTTGAGAGAAGTCATCCTAGATTACTAGAAACCATGGAAGACTGTTATCCCTCTTTACCTAGTGGAGAAACTTTGGACATGAAATGTGAGGAGACCGTGGAAAAAGAAGAAGTGATCATGATGAAGTCAAGATGGCCAGAACAAGAAGCCCATTTAGTCTCCTGTTTTGCCAAACACTTGGTGGAAAAAATGACGGAATTGATCAAGAAAAATTGCTATGGATGTCAAAACGATCATCCCAGTCAAATTCAACACGATAAATGCCTAATGTTAAGTGAAGAAGAAAAATTGGACGAGTACCTGGACGAAGCTTGGAGTCTCATCTCAAACAAAGACGTGTTGCACCAGTGGTATAAAGACTTGCGTGAACATTCTTGTCCACCATTAACCACTCAAGAGATCCATCGTATCGAAGCTCTCCTGAATCAGAGTGAGGAAACAGAACGAATAACCGTTTATTCGTCAGACATTTTCAAGCAAAAAGTCAGGATCGAATTGACAACTTATTATTACCTGTGAAGAAGAAAAAAACATGGATACCTGGGAACTGTATTACCTTTTGAACCACAGTTCGTATACGGCTTCTTGGAATCCTGTCGTCTGTGCTAAAGATGAACTCCCTCATCGCAAACCTCAAGACCATCAAGCTTACGTGATCAACACGGACGACAGTCATCTCCCAGGAACCCACTGGGTAGCCGTCTACTTTCCTCAAGAAGGATGTGTGGAATATTTCGATTCGTACGGATTGCCCCCTTTGGAAGACGATATGATCGACTTTATGAGAAGAAATGCTCAGACCACCCGATTCAATAATGTGAAATTACAAGGCACAGATTCCTTGGTGTGTGGACAGTACTGTGTGTATTTTCTGCATCATCGAAGCCTGGGCTATTCCTTAGAACATTTAGTGACTCATTTTGATCCTCGCTCTTCTTCAAGAAATGATGTGAAAGTAGATCGATGGTTTTGTGACCATTATGCTTATCTTTTGTCTCAAGCTAGGAAACGTAGTGTCCATCAATGGCCTAATGATTTCCAACAGTGGAAATCACAATTTCATTCACAACGTTGTCAGCCCTGTTTAAAGTAGATTGTGAATTGAGAAAAAAATGTTGGTGATTTGTAACAATTGTTTGATGTTATAGTGTTGGATTATTGTTAAAAATGTTAGAGTTGTTGTTTTTTAGTGTTAAGTGATTTTTGAATAAAAATGTTGTGTTTTGAAAAAAATGCCTTTGTCTTTTGTTTAGCTATAAGAATGTTGGATTGATGCTCTTTGACTTCTTACTATCCCTTTCATGACACTCACTGTACATTGCGACTCGAAAACCGTGTGGAGATGTTTTCCTTCACGTCCGCGCTTTGACTTTAAGAACCGGGGCAGTTTCCAGTCTAACCATCCATTGTCGACTCATCCTCCTAAGAAGATGTGTTCCAAACTAGCTAAGCTCAACGAAGCCTACGTGAATTTGCATAGGGTCAGACACAGTCTGATACCGAAGCCAGAAGAAATAGAGAATGTGAGAATGTTAAAAATCACTGAAGACCTGATAGAAGAGCTTTTCAGAGAAGAAATGAACAGGGAAAAAGAAGAATGGACAGAGAAGTACAGACTTCAGAGACAGCAGCAACAGCAGCAACAACAACAACAGCAGCAACCTGAAGCTGACAGAGGCTTTGTCGATTGTCGTATCGACACCAAAGAGTTCTTCTTCTCTTTCCGAAGAAGCAGACCTATCGCCAGAAAGTCTATCCTCAGAGGACATCGCATTCTTAGAAACTAAAAGATTGCCATAGCAAACAAAAAAAACAGCCCTTTTCAGGGCTACCCAATACTCTAGAAAAGAAATAACTATCCATTTGCCAATGTGTGTAGGTAGAGTAGTGTGAAAATAAACACTAACTCTTTTTAAAAAAATGTGAGGGTATGTGTTTGTGAGTTTGTGTGTTTGTAAGTGATCAAGTACGTTGGTGTGGATAGTAGATTAAAATGATGTCTTTATTTGGTGTTTGAGGTGTAGATTTCGGGGTTAGATTGGATTGATTTGAGTATGTGGATAGTCAATTGAAGTGATTTATAAAAAATTTTAAAATAGTGATGGGTAGAATAAAAAAGTGAGTGAGTGTTTCTTTTAGGTCCGCGCGTTGTTGTTTTTTTTTGGTCATGATCTAGGTAAGATCAATTTTATGTTTTTAGGGGGATGTTTTCCTTCACGTACGCGCTTTCACTATAAATTGAAACTCGTTCGGCAGTCTAGCTACCCTTGTTGATTGATCAACACAAGAATGAATAGTAGCAGAATAAGCAAACTTCTTGAACTCCAGATACATCTGGAATATGTCAGGCGCCTGGTAAATGAACTGGCTGCGGAGGCTATAATAGAAGAAGAAAGAATAAAGAAGAGGAGGAGAGAAGACAGAGGGATGAGGAGGAAAAGAAAAGAGAAGAGAGGATGTCGTTCAATATTCCGGAGACAGAGGATTGGGGTGCTGAAGCGAATCATCCTCCCTCTTCGCTCCCCAGAAGAAAGGTGAAAGGAGACTGGGGAAGAAGATGCGTGTGTGGCGCCAGGCCAGGAAGGTGCAATCATTAGATAGTTGCATCTGGAGTTAAAAAAAAACAGCCCTTTTCAGGGCTACCCAATACTCTAGAAAAGAAATAACTATCGATTTGCCAATGTGTGTGTGTGTGTGTGTGTGTGTGTGTAGGTAGGTAGAGTAGTGTGATTATAAACACTAACTCTTTTTTCATAGTGCGAGGGTATGTGTTTGTGTGTTTGTGTTTGTAACTGCTCACGTAAGTTTGTGTGAATGGTAGATGATGGGTTTCTTTATTGTTTCTTAGCGTATGTGAAGAGTATAGTTTGGGTTTTGTAACCGCTCACGTACGATTGTGTGGATAGTAGATTATGGATTTTGTTTATTGTTTCTTAGCGTATGTGGAGAGTATAGTTTGGGTTTTGTAACCGCTCACGTACGATTGTGTGGATAGTAGATTATGGATTTTGTTTTAATGATTTGCGTGTGTAAATAGTAGATTTGGGGTTTGTTTATTGTTGCTTCACTTATGTGGATAGTATATTATATGAAATGAGAAAAGTAGGGGATGTTTTCTTTCACGTCCGCACGAAGTTAGGTCATGATCTAGGTAATATCAATTTTATGTTTTAGGGGGATGTTTTCCATCACGTCCGCGCTTTCCCTATAAGAACCCACAGTATTCGTCGTTCAAACCATTCTACAAAGAAGATGGCTTCTAACCAAATTGACAAAATGCAAACATTGCAAGACGTTTTGGACAATTTAGGAATGATGGAGCAGATGTTAATAAGACTCGTTGAAGACCACTATTCCTATAGTCCCCATCGTGTAAAGATGGAAATTAATAACTTAAGAAAGGTAAAGGATAAGATAAGTGGTGTAATGAAAGAGATAAAGGAGGAGAAGGAGGATGAAGAGGAAAGGATAAGAATACGCAAATGGAACGAAAAAATTGAAAAAGAAGAAGAAAATGAGAAGAGGAAGAAAGAAGAGGAGGAAGAGAAGAAGAAAGAAGAGGAGGAGAAAAAAAAGAAAGAAAAGAAGAGAAAGAGTGTAGGAGAGAAAATAAGAAGTTTGTTGAGAAAAAGAAGAAATTAGAAGCAGAAGAAGAAGAAAAACCAAAGGCCCTTTTCAGGGCCAGCCATATTTCTCGAAAAGATAATGACTTTATTCAATTGCCTACCCCTTTTTTAAACTTAAATTTAAATTTAAATTTAAAAAAAATTTAAAAAAAAAAATCCCATGTTCAATTCCCCTTGAGGCTAGAGTGGCCCAGGGTTTTTTATCCATGTTCAATTCCCCTTGAGGCTAGAGTAGCCCAAGACTATTTCCCATGTTAAATTCCCCTTGAGGCTAGAGTGGCCCACGATTTTTCTCCATGTTAATTTTCCATTGAGGCTAGAGTGGCCCAGGGGTCTCTGTAATGATAATTCCCATTGAGGCTAGGGTGGCCCCATTCACTACTTATATAATTCACTGCATCTTTAGAAAGCTTGATAAGCTTGCGGAAATACATTTTCCCAATCATTTTGCGTATGTAATTAATTAAAGTGGATTTATTTTAGATGTACAGTGACAATTTTAAATAAATAGAGGATATTTGCTTCAAACGAGTGAATAACGGATATATTTAATCGAGTGGATGAAAACTCAGTATTTTCACGAGTGGCGCAGCCACAAGTGAAAATACTAGAGTTTTTCACCCACGAGATGAAATGTATCCGTTATTCACTCGTTTCAAGCAAATATTCTTTTTATTTTATGCTAGCATACGTTGGCTACCTAAAGTTTGTGACACAGTGAATTAGCAGATTTCTTACGGTAATGTCAGCTGTTTACCGTACATGTTCTGCTGTGCTATGTGTACCTGCGCACAAAAATTAGTTCCACATCAGATTGATAAAAATTAACTGATATTTCCAGAATAACAAACTACAAGTTTCAAGGATAACAGACAGAAATAATTAATAAGAAAACATGTACATAAAGAAAAACTAGTCCACTGACATAAAATCAAAGGGAGGTAAGTATGTTCTGACCCAAAAGAGTAGTTCCTGTAGTGAAAAAAGTTAATTTTTTCACTACAGTGAAATATGAATATTATTTTAATTAGAAAATCGAGTAATTCACTGCTTATCATAAAATAAAATAAAAAACATTAATATCAACTTAAAAAATGGCATTGCCTTTTAGGAGATATCTCACATGCTATCTACTCTACTGTACTCAACCATTCCCTACCATCCTAGTATAAAAAGAAATAAATCAACCTAAATCATAAATTTTAAGATATCCAAAACAGCAATATACAAATAAGAAGGTCGCATCAAGACCATACATTGTAGCAACTTTATTAAACTGATATTAAAAACGACAATCAACAAATGAGGTCACATCAAAACCATACATCCAGAGCTTTATTCATTTTCATTAGTGCGATTTATTATGTACTCAACTACACACTATAAATATTGATTTTTATTCAAAAATTGTCACTATACATCTAAAAAAAATCCACTTTAATTAATTACATAATAATTTCCAGAATAACAAACTACAAGTTTCAAAGATAACAGACAGGGATTATTAATATATAAAAAAAAAACAACCACAAGTAATTCATCAATGTATAATTGTTTTTTATTTATTTTTTATTAAAACAGAATATCAAAGGGAGGTAAGTACGTTCTGACCCGAAAAAGTAGTTCCTGTAGTGAACAAATATTATTTTTTCACTACAGTGAAATATCAATATTATTTTAATTAGAAAATCATATATATATATATATATATATATATATATATATATATATATATATATATATATATATATATATATATATATAATTATATGTATGTATGTATGCGTGCATGCATGCATGTCTGTCTGTCTGTCTGTGTATATGTATGCATGCATGTATGTATGTATGTATGAACAAATTTAAAGACCCAATAATGTTCCCTACCTTAAATATTTACAGCAAGTTTTTATGTTTTCTAATTTCATGGCGTTTGTTTTCTGTAATAATATCATTATATATGGTTTTTTATGTTATAGGTGTTGTCTAATGTTGTAAAGCGCTTAGAGCTTATAAAGATTAAAAGTCATACAAAGTCCTCATTATACATACATACATACATGTATGTATGTTCACACGAGCTCGACGTAAGATAGTGTTTCTGTTTTCTTTCCTGGATCATACCTTGTATTTACTTGTAAAAATGATACATGGTACGATTCAGATGAAGACGAAAAAGAGTCTAACACCAAGCCCCCGTGTATATATTCTAAAGGAACTCTCGACAATTAAACTATATTAAACACATCTTTGAATGATTTTTCACGTACAGCTGGCTACACAACAAAACAAGAACTTTGACTCGCAGGGCTGATAGGGTCTGAAGGACGATTGCTGGTATAAGTAACGTTAATATCGGACTGGTGAGTGTGACAACATCACATCAAGAAGGCCGAGTTTTGAAGGATTTGGGGGTGAGTTCTGTTTTAAGAAAAATAGTAGCAACCACAGGGACCTGTAACGTAGGAGTAGTTCATGCCACAAGGGCTGGTTCACACAGCCACACGACACACCCGGATTATATATGTCCCAGTGTTGTGTGGTGTAACGGTATATAGATATTCGTTAAAGTAGTCTGTAATGAGTGATTACAACCAATCATTCAAGCATTTCTTTGAGAAAACGAGTATAGAAGCATCTGTCTTAAAAAAAAAAAAAAAAAAAAAAAAAAAACACGTGACGTATTATGTTCACTGTTACTGCAACAGGTACATATTGACGTAGTTCACTGAACGTGCAGTTTGTATCGTATGTGTGCGGATAGAGCATTGAGGTTGGGTGGGGTGGGGGCAGAGATATAGATCAATACAAATCCGTTTGAGGTAAACCATTTACCGAGGGATAACATTGCGTCCGCGCGAAAACGATTTCGTTGGCATAACTACTTAGAAATGGTATGTGTAGTCCAAATGTAAGACCTTGACGCTGATTTTTATGTTGTGGGCGTCATGTAAGACATCGACGCTGATATTTATGTTTTGGGCGTCAGGACGTGGCACTAAAAATAAAACAAATAACGTGTGATACGTCTTGCATATAGGACTAATGGTATGTGCTGATGGCAGATGGCTTACAAATTCCAGAAGGGATGTGAATAGGTAGAAATTCTTCTCACCTTTCCTATACCATTATAGACATTTTGACCTCCCAACATAAGTGGAATGGGAAAGGTCAGAGGAAACAAGGACTGGCAGAACTGCGAGAATGATGTCATAGAGTTGTTTGCATTAAGTAGAAAGGGGAAAACTATAGATAACACCCACTGCACTAGTCTGAATTTCTTATTATGCTATCTGCTGAGATACGACCAAACCTTTAATAAAATAAAAAAATAAAAACTTTAAACAACTTCTCAAAAAAATAATAGAATTTACCCTCCCCAGCCCATTTGACATATTTTGACATTATGTTGGGGTAGAGGGATCCTACTACATAAATGTCAAAGTTTATAAAATAGTGTGGGAAGGGCCTTAGATTGGGAGAAGGGGATGGGTATAATTAATAGGGTTTTTGAGTTTGTTGTGTGTTTTGAAACCCTTTTCTGACAGAAAAATGTGCATGTACTCCCACCCATGAGGTGATATGGAGTGAGTTAAAGGTAAAATGTACAAAAACATCAATATTAAAATGACACTTTCTGACCCAGTTGTCTGTGCAGGCACAGTCAGAAAGATGCATCATACAAGGTCATCAGTGATTGACCTAGATAATGTCACAGTGCTATCACAGTGGGCAGGTAAAACTATTTGATTTATGAAGGGCAATGAAAAATTAAGGTCAGTAATTTCATAATTTAGTAAATTTTCACAAATCTTGTCTCATGTTGTAAAATAAAATTGTTGTGATATAATTTTGGCATTATTGACAAATGGACAATTTCATTGTTTTTATTATTAACTTGAAGCAATAATATATGTTGTCCATTCAGTAAGGTCTTGGTAATCCTGCTAGCCGAGGTAAAAGTTGAATGTCAAGTCATGTGACCATGTACATGAATGGGCTCTTGTTGACAAAGATTGTTTGATGAGTTCTAGGTCACTATATGGAGGTGAGGTACAGTACTGGGGTGGTGATGTGTATTGAAATATATCATAAAAATCATTGAAATTTGCCACAGGCCCTCGCCCCTTATGTTTGCAATATTTATGTACTGAGGTATCGTTATAGACAGAGACTTGTACCCTTGGGATTTATGATAATGTGTCATTATAGTTACCTTAGATATTATTATTTTAATATTATTACTGGTATTATTATTATTTATGCTTTTGTCTTCAGTTTTGTTAAAACATTCAGTGTGCATTCATCACCAAACACTACTAAACAGCCAATTCAAGGTCATTGTGTAAGCAGATGAATTGATAACCTTGAGTGACTTTAGCAAGAGACGGCATTAAGGCCTGGCTGTCTGAGTGTACCTGATATTTTTAAAACCATGATTGATTCAGAAAAGAAAAAGAAAATATATGCAGGGATGTGTTGTAAGGGCTTACTCCAGTGCACACTATTTAGGTCACTTTAACCCATGTTTATACATATGGCATCATGAAGATGGGGCGCCGAGTGGCCAGTGGTCAAAAGTGCTCACTGTTCTGGATAACTGCCTTCTCACCTCTGTCTGCAATGGTTCAAGTCTCAGGCTAGGCTAACATGGGTACATGAGATAGTCTGCCAGTAGCTTCTCGTGGGTCGGTGGTTCTTCCCAGGGTTTTCCAGGGCTCTACCTCCACCAGTTATACTGGCCACCATGTATAGCCTATCTTGTGCTGAAAATGGCGTTAAACCCAACAGCAATAACAATAACAACAATCATGAAAATGCATTTTCTACTAGTACAATTGACAAAAGAAGTGTCGAATTTTGAATTGCACTGAACTTTAAAGTTGAATGCATTGAGCATTACAATTTTATCGCATTTAAGCCAAAAAAGTCATTGTGAAAGGTCACTTTGACCATTCTTCATTCATCTCCCCACATGTCAGTGTCAACTTCAAAGGGGCAGCATTCCAACTCATTGAAATTGACTGGGGATCTTAACACAGTCCTTAGAAAGTAAACATCTGAGCTACCAACCCTAACCACTTGGTAGGAACCTATGTCCATTTATCATTATTTAAAAGGGAAATTGTTATGCACCATTGTTCACAGATTCCGAGCTGTCTAAACCTGATAAAAGGAATTATTTCTTTGGGAAATATTAGGGACTGCTGCCTATGATTGGGCAGAATAAATTAAGGCATACACTTTAGAAGCAATCAGACTTTAAAGTGACAACCTTAGTTGGAAGGATGCTGCTAATGCTAAAGAAACAAGGATGCTGCTAATGTGAAATGATTAGCAGATCTTTGGAAGGATGCTGCTAAAGTAAGAAGGATGCTGCTAATGTTAAAGTAAAAAGGATGTTGCTAATGTTAATGTAACAGCATATCTTGGAAGGATGCTGCTAATGCTAAAGTAACAGCATATCTTTGAAGGATGCTGCTAATGTTAAAGTAACAAGGATGCTGATAAAGGTAAAGTAACACCATATTAGGGAAGGATGCTGCTAATGTTAAAGTAACAGCATATCTTGGAAGTATGCTGCTAATGCTAAAGTAACAGCATATCTTTGAAGGATGCTGCTAATGCTAAAGTAACAGCATATCTTTGAAGGATGCTACTAATGCTAAAGTAAAAAGGATGTTGCTAATGTTAATGTAACAGCATATCTTTGAAGGATGCTGCTAATGTTAAAGTACAACATGTTAGGGAAGGATGCTGCAAATGCTAAAGTAAAAAAGGATGCTGCAAATGCTAAAGTAATAAGGATGCTGATAAAGGTAAAGTAACACCAAATCTTGGAAGAATGATGCTAATGTTAAAGTAACAGCATATCTTGGAAGGATGCTGTTAATGCTAAAGTAACAATGATGCTGCTAATGCTAAAGTAATAAGGATGCTGTTAATATTAAAGTAATAAGGATGCTGCTAATGCTATAGTAATAGTAAATGTTTGGATGGATAATGCTAATGCTAAGGAAACAGTAAATCTTAAACCAGAAGTGACACATTTTCTGGTACATTTAATAATTAGATATATCAATCTTTTTTTTTTGTCACAGCTTGTTACATCACCTATGAATGTTGTTGCATGAAATCTAGCAAATATATAGCTGCTACATTTCAGGGGAAAATATCTGTCAAGACTTTTTAGAATTTCCCATAAATCTCCAATAAATATGGATTTTACCATTGATCATTCTTGCTGTAAAAGACTAAAATCCTCAGTGATTGACCAAGTTTTTAAAACTTAAAACAAGTTTTAGTTAGTCTAAAGCTGCTGCTAAATGTAATTATCGATGACCATGGATATACATGTACTACTTTGAGGATATATATAAATATACACTAGACTGAGTTTCCTCTTACCCGTGTCACCCAATTTTTGATATTTGGACATTTATGCTGGGTGTATGGGCAGAGTCCATTCCCTATCAAAAAGTTGGAATTCTCCGACACCATTTGATGTCGGCATAAGGTAGATGCTTACTAGCCAGCCCAGCAAACTTTAACGACCTTTCATTGAGCTATACCTGCATGAAATCAATAGGAATATGAATTATTTTCTTAAAACTTGTGAGCATAGCATTCGTCATGTCTTTAATCCACTAACAGATGAGACAAAAGTACGTTATTGCTTCAATTTAACCTGGGTCTGGCCATGATTTGCATTCTGAGTCATATGACTATACAAATCTCGCAACCTACATGTCAATGACATCAGAGGTCATGCAGTCACATGATATCAACAATAAACACATTTCCAAAGTTGTTGTGTACAGAATTTCGACATATTATATGGATGGCACTTAATGTTTGTAAATAAATATAATGCACACTTAATTCTCAACATATTTATTCTGAGAACAATGACCAGAAACCTGTCGGTATCACAGCAGGGCAGAAAAAAAACATTTTAAAGAAGTACTGAGCACGTGTCAGTGATATTTTTGTTGGTGTCACGTGACTACCACATTGCCATGTGCTTTCTGCGTAGTCAGTCTGGTTTTCTTCCAGTTGCTGCAGATTTTTGGTCATTGTTTTCACAATAAATAGTTTGAGAAGTTTTTGTTTTTTAATTTTTATGAAAAATTATGTGACTTTCATTTATATGTTCAATTTGTTTTCCTACAGCAACGCTAGAAATGTTTTTTTCTGGATATCACGTGACTGTAATGACCTCTGATGTCATTGACATGTAGGTTGCAAGAGTTGTGTAGTCACATGACTAGGAATGCAAATGGCCAGATCCAGGTCAAATTTCAGCAATGATGTACTTTTGTCTGGTCTGTCAGCGGATTAAAGACATAACGAATGCCATAATCGCAATTTCTGTAAATTTAAAATAAATTATATTCCTATCGATTTCATATAGGTATATCTTGATTAAAGTTCGTTTAAGTTTGTTGTGTCGGCTACTATGCAACTTCCCAATGTCAACACCAAATGGTACATGTATCTAATTTTTACATGATGTTCATTGTTACAGATCTTATATACTATGAGTCAGCTCATCATGATTGTTTAGTATTGTCAGTGGCTTTTTAAAGTAAAAGTATGTATGTAGGTGTGTATGTAGGTGTGTATGTATGTATGTATGTGTGTGTGTGTGTGTGTGTGTGTGTAGGTAGGTAGGTAGGTAGGTATACATTTATTGAGAGACTGATGGATGAAAAGATGCATTGAGCTAACATAAATTAAGTGTACTCACTTTTTAGTCGGGTCTAATTGCAAACTGCATACCCATGCATAGTGCACTCTAGGATCTGGGTACATGGAGTTTGTTAGCTCTGATTATTATTTCAAACAAAATAGACCCAGTTCTGCTTCTGCATTTTGCAATAGCAGATCTGAGTCTCTTGCTTGCATTTTGGAACTGACTTATGGGATTATTTAAACAATGGCCTTTTTTAAATCCTGAACATTAATAATAATCGTTATGTTATTTTCAGATTTGTACCCTTACTTAACCAGAACCAGGATGAAGGTCTTTGGTGTTGAGTTTGCTCCATTGAACATTCCATTACAGAGGCGACTACAGACGCTAGCAGTATTTCAGCATATTTTGTCTTTTCTGTTTTTAGGATTTGGATGTTTTTTTCTCTGTGTTTACTTACTATTATTTACTCATTATTACCATATTCCACTTGCCTGCCTCGCTTGGTATGTATATGACAGAAAAACAAGTGCAAGAGGAGGGAGGCGGAGTGAATGGGTTCGTCAATGGAAATTATGGGAATACTTCCGGGACTATTTTCCAATGAGACTTGTCAAAACAGCTGATTTGGACCCGAAAAAGAACTACATTTTAGGAATTCATCCTCATGGAATATTTAGCTGTAGTGCATTCTTAAATCTTAGCACAGAGGCCACAGGATGGAGTGAGAAGTTTCCTGGAATAACTCCACATTTGCTTGTCTTAGCCGGCCATTTTAAGTTTCCAATATACCGAGATTATTTCATGTTGTCTGGTAAGAAAAGTTAAATTAAGGTCTAAAAACAGAAAATAATAATTCATAAGTATTATTGAGTTTGAAATTATTTTGGGGGAAAAATTCAATGAATTAGAAACGGTTTATTAATGTGAAGAACATTTTGGAAATAAGAGTATCTGAAAATACATGTGATCCTGACAACAATTTTATGTTAATAAGTTAAAGGTCAATTAATCCTGTTAGCAATTTTATATTGATAAGTGAAAGACAAATTGATCTTCAAAACAATTTTATATTAACAAGTGAAAGGCCAGTTAGTCATGAAAATAACTTTATATTGATAAGTGAAAGACCAATTGATCTTCAAAACAATTTTATATTAACAAGTGAAAGGCCAGTTAATCATGAAAATAACTTTATATTAATAAGTAAAAGGCCAGTTTGCATGCAATATGGTCTTCATTGTATTGGATCAATCCAATTTGGAAACTTTTGGAAACATTTGTTTTCACATGATTGTATAAGTTAAAGTTTTCACATATTTTATTAAAACTATCTTAATTGCTTTATGTTGGCATCATGCATTTTAATGTGGCAGAGAAACCCATTAAAAAAACTACCAGCCTTGAATGGACAACCCATTGTATGCAAAAAAACTACCAACCTTGATTGGACAACCCATTGTATGTAAAAAACTACCAACCTTGATTGGATAATGTACTGTACCCATAGAAACTACCAACCAGAATGGACAATCCATGGCACCCATAGAAGACTACTAGCTTTAAATGGGCAACCCATCATACCCTTAGAAAACTACCAACTGTGAATGGGACAACCTATGATACCCATAGAAAACTACCAACCTTGAATGGACAACCTATTATATACACAGAAAACTACCAACTTTGAATGGGCAACCTATTATATCCATAGAAAAATACTAACCTTGAATGAGACAACCTATTATACCCATAGAAAACTACCAGCCTTGAATGGGCAACCTATTATACCCAGAGAAAACTATCAGCCTTGAATGGGCAACTCAGTAAATGCATAGATAACTACCAACATTGAATGTGCTACTTATTATACTTATAGATAACTACCAGCCTTGAATGGGCCTATTTATCTGTAAAAATGTTCCAGTCTTGAAATGGTAACTAATAATACCCACTGAAAACTACCAACCTTGAATGGACAACTTTGTATTATTTATAGAAGACTACCAATTTCAAATGGGCAACCTATTATATCCATATTAAAGTACCAACCTTGAAATGGCAACTCATTATACCTACTGAGCACTATCAACCTTGAAATGGTAACTCATTATACACACTGAGAACTATCAACCTTGAAATGGCAACTCATTATACCTACTGAGCACTATCAACCTTGAAATGGTAACTCAGTATACACACTGAGCACTATCAACCTTGAAATGGTAACTCATTATTCCCACTGAGTACTATCAACTCTGTACTCATTATACCTACAGACAGCTACCAACCTTAAAATGGCAATCCATTATACACACCAAAAACTACCAACCTTGAAAGGGCAACCTATTATACCAACCAAAAACTATTTACTTTGAATGGGCAACCTACCAACCTTGAATGGGCAACTCATTATACCCACTGAGCACTATCAACCTTGAAATGGTAACTCATTATACCCACTGAGAACTATCAACCTTGAATGGGCAACTCATTATACCCACTGAGCACTATCAACCTTGAAATGGTAACTCATTATACCCACTGAGAACTATCAACCTTGAAATGGTAACTCATTATACCCACTGAGAACTATCAACCTTGAAATGGCAACTCATTATACCTACTGAGCACTATCAACCTTGAAATGGTAACTCAGTATACACACTGAGCACTATCAACCTTGAAATGGTAACTCATTATTCCCACTGAGTACTATCAACTCTGTACTCATTATACCTACAGACAACTACCAACCTTAAAATGGCAACCCATTATACACACCAAAAACTACCAACCTTGAAAGGGCAACCTATTATATCCACCAAAAACTATTTACTTTGAATGGGCAACCTACCAACCTTGAATGGGCAACTCATTTTACCTTTTCATGTCAACTGGGCTGGAGATTGAACATATGACTATTTACAGGACCCTTCATTTATTGGACAGAGTGTCTGTGACACTCGGTGTCTAAAGCTACAAACACCACTGTCTTTTCTAGGGGAAAAAATATAGAACACTTCACAAATTTGTGTCCTGTGCCTATTTTTAAAACAGATTTTTCATGTCTCTTCTCCACCTAATACAATATATCTCACTTTTTTATACCACAAACCAATACAATCCTTCCATGGTAATTGTGTTAATGGCAGCTAATGTCGGTCACATATGTGCAGCAAAAGAGAATGCTCAAGAAACCACCAACCTTGGGTTGGTAACCACATGCCCTTGCAGAATTTTGGAATTGGTGATTAAAGTATTAACTAAATAGATGCAAAGATAGTGTATTATTACATAAAAACTGGGACTTTATATTTTGGTTTTTTAACTGGACTGCTTCATTTGGTATCAGTAAATTTAATATTTTGGCTTTATAACCGGGTTGTATAATTTGGTGTCAGTAATACTTGTGCTATAAAACTGGGCTGCATAATTTGGTGTCTGATATAATCAAACCTCTATATACTTTCCATCACGATGGAACAGCCAGGATTGTTGGTTACAGGGTTTTTATGAAAGATTTAATCTGCTGTTCTATGCTACTTCATACAGTTTTTATTTGCTGCTAACATATATTTGTATGACATCGATCCTTTTATGAGTCTATCCATCTGTACATTTGTCTGTCTGTTACCTTGTTTGTTTCTTCACAATAATTTTGTTTTTTTACACCATCTACTTGTACCAAACTTGTTGATGGCCTGCACATGGAGTTTGTTTAGGGGTCAAAAGATTAAAGGTCAAGATCACCATGACTGAAAGAAAAATGGTTTCCACCCAATGATATTTGTGTACATCACTGACCTGGAGCAAACTTTATTGATGGCCAGCTGCACCTTGCGAAAAGGAAAAAGCTTTTTGATTTTGAGGTCAAAGGTCAGTATTACTGGGGGGAGAAAGATGAGTTGTTTTCTGCACAAAAAGTTGAGTTGTTGACCATACACCTGCTCCAAAGTTTGTGGATAGTTTTGGTAAGAAAGAAGCCTTTTGATTTGGGGATGAACAGGTCAAAGGTCGTGTTAGTTATGGCTCAAAGAAATGAGTTTTGCACAAAAGTCTTTGTTTTAAAGCGTGTTCCTAGAGCAAACATGGGTAACTCACACGTAGGTTAAGGAAAAAAACCTTTAAATTTTTGGAGTCGAAAGGTGAAAGGTCAAAGTCATAAATTGATTCATAAATAAGACAATAATGCTTTCTGCACAGCAAGCTTTGTTTAAGCCTGCATACTTTGATCAGTGAGGTCTGTTAATCAGTAATTTCCTGAGTTAAACAGAGGACTATTAAGCATGAGGTCGATCATCATACTTATGTTGTACCTCAGGTGTGGCGGAGGTAACAAAGGAGAGCATGAACTACCTCCTATCACAGGAAAAGGGAGGCCGCTGTCTTGGAGTGGTGGTAGGAGGTGCTGTTGAAGCATTAGAAGCACACCCAGGAAAATACAACCTCTATATTAACAAGAGAAAAGGATTTATCAAAATGGCACTCATCCATGGGTAAGTTTGAACATTGTTGTTGTTTTAAAGTTTGTAATGCATTTTATCAATCTGTTTGTTATCTTTGGAGAACAGTTATCATCAAAAAATGTATTGATTGAATAGATAGTCATCTGTGCTTGAAACTGCTTTGATTATACAAATTATCGGTTTTTTTTCTATTTACTGAGAGGGCCAGAAACCAGCAGTTAACCAAATCTGATGATTCTTATTTCTCCAATAGATCAGTGTATTATCACCATTTTGTCACCTTATCTAAACAATTTTATCTCCACTGGTCATAGACCAAAAGAGTTTTTATGATGTCCTCTTATGCAGCATCTGTTAGTACCAGTTAGGTAATGCTATTCCTAATAATCTCACGAGAGGTTTACAGATGCATTTATTCCAATATGCCATCATGGCAGCCATTTTGAAAATCTTCTTATTGCTGTTACTAATGAACAGATGGACATATTTTAACCAAAAGGATATTTTTTTACATTTGGTTGGTCTTGAATAAAAATGGTACCAATCTGACATTCTATACAGCTGCTGTGCTGGCCATTTTGAAAATCTTATTGCTGCTGAATGGATGGTCATATGACATGGTGTTTTCTCTCAAGACTTCTTATGATGTCTAGTTGGTCTTAAATGAAAATGGTGCCAATCCCATATTTGATGTGGTCACATTGAAAGCCATCTTGAAAATCTTCTGATCACAGCTCCTCCTGTTTAGATGGTCGTGCCTTTGCTGAAAGATCTCTTATGATGTCTAGTTGGTTCAAGTTAAAAGTGGTGCCCATCAGACATCAAATATGGCCATCACACTGGCCATTTTGACAATTTTGTTATCACTGCTCCTTCAGAATGGGGGCTGTGAGTGGCAAAGTGGTCTATGGTGCTCACCTTAACAGATACTGACATCTCACCTCTTTCTGCATGGGTTCAAGCCTCAGGTCCAGCCAACATGGGTATTTGAAAAAGTTTGCCAGTAGCTTGCCATCTGTCAGTGGTTCTTTCCAAGGTTCTTCCTCTGTCTGATATATTGGCCACCATCTTTAGCCCGTCATATACTGAAAAATATGTGGCATTAAACCTACAAAACAAAAACCTTTTGAATGGATGGTCATGTTAGCATAGGGATCTCACTAAATGCAGCTTATGATGTCTGATTGAATCTAAAGTAAAATGGTGCTGATCAGACATCCGGTATGGCCATAATGGCATCTAGCTTGAAAATTATTTTACTGCTGCTCCATCTGCACTGATGGTCATATCAACATGGGGTTCTCACTAAAAGACTTCTTATATTATTTGTTTATCACAAATGAAAATGATGCCTATCAGACTTACCTTTCGTATTCTGACCTTGAAAATCTTATTAATACTCTTCCTGAATATTAATATAGGTCATGTTAATATAGGTCACATTAGTATAGGTCATATTATTATAGGTCATACTAGTATATGTCATATTAATATAGGTCGTATGAGTATAGGTCATATTAATATAGAACATATTAGTCTAGGTCATATTAATATAGGTTATATTAATATAGGTCATACTAATACAGGTCATTAATATAGGTCATATTAATATATGTCATATTTATATAGGTCATTAATATATGTCATATTAATATATAAGTCATATTAATATATGTCATTAATATAGGTCATAATATATAAGTCATTAATATAGGTCATATTAATATATAAGTCATATTAATATAGGTCATATTGAGATAGGGATTTCACTAAAATACTTCAAAACCTAATATAGCTGCTGTCATGGCCACTTTGAAAAAAAATCTTGTTATAGCTTGTTATAGCTTAAAATCTCCAGAATGGATTATCATTTCTAAACAAAACATGATGTCTGAATGGCATTTGAACCTCCTATGTGGAAGTATTTTTCCTTCCGAATTTAGGGGTGTCTTCTGTCACTCACAGAAAACCCCTGTGTACACAATATTATTAGTGAAAAATTAGCTTTTTTCCATGTTTTACATATTCTGATTCTGGTGTGTCATATATTCAAGGTAATACAACATGTGACCATGTTACTATAGCAGGGCAAGACCGCTAATGATCCTGTCATAATTGTTTGATGTTTGTCGAGGTGAAACATAATATACGTTAGAAGTAATTCAGAAATGGATGCAATATATTAATGGTGTCTTTAGTAGACACTATTTGATTATGGTTGGGTTGCTAAAAAGCCCAGTCAACATAAAACAATAAACATTATTTTGAATCTCTCTACAAGGTATGTTCTGCTTCGGTGTCATGATGGATTAGAATTTATTCTGTGTATAATCAAATATAATTTGGACAGGATTAAAGCTTGTTAATTGATTATGGACCTACGAACTCAAGTGACATTAAACGGGGTCAGTTTGATTTTAGTGTTTAAGATTGGTCAAGATGATGTTGAAGAATGGCAACGTCAAAACACCAAAATCAAAGCAATCAAAATAACACAAAATCTAATAATGTTTGGATATGGGAATTTTAGTGGTTGCAGTCGTGTTCAAATGGACATGAATATGCACTCTGTTCTTCCTGTAAAGCTGAGTTTAAAGTCTGTTTTAGTAGCAAGAATGAAATCAGGAACTTAGAATTCTGATCTCTTTAAAGCATATTAACGACAACAACAAATATGCCATCACTGAAATCTATGTTCTTGGACTCTGCACTAAATGTTAATAAGTTAGACATGCCAGGATACTAAAGAACATGTCACAAACTGTCATTGTAATCAGTATTACCCCAAATGAAAGGACAAAAGAGTCTGGAAATTAGATGTAAAATCTTGAAGAGTGTTATGCTGTAATTTATGTGTTTGAGTTTCGTGTAAAGAATCTTAGTGACATTAAAATAATAATAGATTTAGACCCAGACCGTACCAACGTTGGACAGTTCTGTTGTTGTTGTTGTTGTTGTGGGGTTTAACGCCATTTTTCAGCACATGATAGGCTATGCATGGCAGCCAGTATTAATGGTGGAGGAAGAACCCGGAATCCCCCAGGAAGAACCACCGACCCACGAGAAGCTACTGGCAACATTGCTTTCTCACATACCCACATTGGCTGAATCCTAGACTCGAACCCATGCAGACAGAGGTGAGATGGCAGTGATCCGTAACGGAGAGCGCTTTAGACCACTTGGCCACTCGGGGCCCCAGGCAGTTCTGGCAGTCAATCAACAATCTGAATCTACCTAGAGGAAAGAAACAATTTAAACTTTTTGGTGTAATGATTAGAGTTTTAATGACATTGCCACATTCCAATACAGAGGAAACCTGGATCCAATAACAGTACATCATCTTCTAAGTGTTAAGATCAATGAAGAACTGCTATCTATATATACCTATATACCTACCTATATATACCTATATACCTACCTATATATACCTATATACCTACCTATATATACCTATATAATCCAGCAATCATTTTAAGAAATGCCAAAAATGCTTGTAAGAAGAGTGTGAATGACAGGTTACTGTGAATGGACTGATCTGATGAAATGATGTGCATATTTTAATATTTAAAATATGTAAATATGTTGAATAGCTGTAAGTTTTGTTCATTTGCCCGCTAAAAATAGAGTCAGCGAAAATATCCCTGTTCCCTGTTTTAAGGTCAAAGCTCCTGACCAAATTTGGGAAATCTGATCTGTCCTGACCTGACCTGATTTTTCTATCACATGTATGACTAAATGAAATATTATTGTTGATATTATTAAAAATGATGGTGTCCGTCTTAAAAATCTTGCTGTAACTAACCCACATCAGAGGATGTTCATACTGACGTGTGCATTTCACAAAATCACCTCTCTGTATTTAGTTGGTCCTAAATGAAAATGATGCCAGTGTAACCTCCCCAAAATTTTAAAAATCTTGTAAACAATTAATCTCCAGAACAGGTGGGTGTACCACTGATTTTAAATATTTTAAAACTACTCGTTTGCAGTATTTAATTGTTCCTGTTTAAGATGATACTGATAAAGGCCTAATGGACAGTCCTGTTGACATGTTTTTTTTATATTGTAAAATACTAGTAAGTATGTAGCTAGGCACCACAGAGATTAAAGATCATACTTTCGATGTATTTCTTGCATGAATGGCTGAATTGAAAGGGGATTTTCATTAACATACTTCTTGCAATATTTGATTGGTTATGAATGAAATTGATGATATGAACCAACAAAATAGCCACACTTTTCTGAACAGGTTTGGAAAACTAAACCAAATTGACCTTGGGCTCACTGTTCATTTTAGAAGTGGAAAATATTGGGCCCAGTAGCCCCAGCCATGTCAACAAATGAGGTTATTTAGACTTGGAAAATAAATGTATTGTTTTTGCTCAAAATTTCATCCACTGTTTGTTTACATTTTCTCTCAGTTATCATTGACCATGTACCCTTGATTGGTGGCCAAGCTAATCAAAATCAGAAACATATTTTTGTCAACCAGTGAAATTGATCTTCTTATGCTTCTTTGGCAGTGAGTGCACTTTATATAGTCCATTTTGGATCCACTTGATTCATTTAGAACTTCCACCAGTATTCCTTATTTGTTATTGAAAACACCAAATTATTAGCATGTGTCCAGTAAATATTCTTTATTTGCAGACAAGGATACAATACAACTTAGTTTGTCTTGTCCACTTTCTACTGATAGTGAAAAACCCTGGTGCATCATTACATAGTTATTAATTTTCTTGAGAAAATATTTGGGGAAAATGATAATTTTTCAGTAACATGCAAGCTATCAAGACAATAAAAAGTAATTTTTTTTTAATGTCCCAAAATTTGGATTAATGCTGGTACCATAACATTTGTTCACACTCTTAGATTGATTGCCATATAATCTCATCACAAATATAATCATTCTGTCACTACCATAATCATTATTGACACCATTTCCATTTGACAATCTTTACCCCAAACATTTTCTGAATTTTGTTCTTATGTACTAGCTAGACACAATAGTCCCCATAGCGGATAGACTCTAACTTTTCTTCTGAAATCAGTGTTTGTAAACATCTTAAAATAATGCATGCAGTTCATATTAAATGCCTTGGTATTGAATATTTGGTGAAAGGACTGCAAATCACTCAGAACAGTGTACAATGATTCTTTTCTTTTGTAAGTCCTATTTTCTGCTAAGTTCAGAGTACAGCTGTATAAAGAAGAAAACAAAGTCACTGCCATGTTGAAACCCTGGCCATGGGAGAAATAAAAAGATTCATTACCCTGAAGAAAATTTGGACAAATATGACATTTTTGATGTAGGCTTTGTGACGAACCTTCTTGACAAGAAATTGATAGAATCAGCAAATTAAGATGCCAGTACAGAATAATTTCTCATGTCAATTAGGTTTCCTTGTCAGGCAGAAAATATATATAAAATTCTGTATTCTCTATCTGACATGAAAAGAACTGGCTCTGCAAACTCAGATTTTCTTGGATAGATGTTGCTCCATTCCTTTTTCTCCAGCATTTGTTAGATTAGAAGGAAAAAAAGGGTCACAGTATCTGAACAGTGCATAGTTGTGGGGAGAGAACTTTGTAGCAATGCACTTGAACTTTGGAGACATCGACCTTGATAATAATACTCATGTAGGTCATGGATGATCATACATGTATCAAATGATATAAAGATAATTGTAGAATTTTCTATACTAAAGGCATCACTCACTAAATAAGGTCCTTGTATATTTCCTTCATTTTAAATTTTTGTTTAACCTGACCTTACAGTCATGTGAATGTATGACATGGTCCTTCATTTGTCAGAAATCGCTATTTTAAAAAAACTCTTATAAAGCCACTACAGTTTTATTACATTCAGCACAGAGCAAATTATGGCAGTTTGCTATCACATATGACCAACCTTTACTTTTAAACAATAGCTGAAAATAATAGCAGAACAGAATTTGGTCACATTTGACAGGGAGCACTCTGACATGAAGACATTTCAAGTTTGTATTATTGATGCCAGTCTACCTTCAAATATAGAAACTGTTATTAAATAAGAAAAACGTCTGTTACAGAAAATAGAAATCCCTTTAAAAGATATTTTTCCTTCTCCAAATTCATTGAAAAGAATTTGACCAAAGCATAAAAGAAAAGCATTTTTGCCTGAAGACCTTTCCAATTTGTATAAAAATTCTTGATCTGCAAACAAATATGGCAGCTGTTAATAAAGACAGAGAAACAGTCAAATGTTATTTTTTTAAATCATTACTGGATAGAATTTGACCAGATTTGTAGAATTAATATGAAATATGCAGATACATGTATTGGGAAAATGCCTGTAATCACTTAGAACAGTGTGCTGGTGTCTTGTTTTTACAAGTCAGATTTGCAATTAAGGCCAAGTGTACAGATATTTAGAACAATGTAGCAAATCCACTGTTGTCCTTGAATCCCTGAGATGGGGGAATAGGAGTGAGAAGTAAATTAAAGTTCATTTTACCCTTAAAAAGTTGATGAACAAGAATGGGACAGTAATGATGTAGGTTTTTACATGAAAGGCTTTGTAACTGACCACCTTGACCAGAAATTGTTAGACTCAGGGAATTAAAATATCAATGCAAAATCTTTCCTCATGCTAATCAGCTTTTCTTTTCAAGTGTTTATGAGCAAAAATGTTTTTAAATACTGTGTTATTCATATAAAAATATAAAAGTTGTTATTCCTTTGAGAATTGAGCTTTTCTTGGATATGTATTGCTCCATTCCATTTTCTCCAGACATTACATTAGATTTAAGAAATGGTGGACACTATCTTTACAGTACATAGTTTTGGGGAGAGAGATCTTTGTAACAGTACAGTTGAACTCTGGAGATACATCCACCTTGATAATAATACATATGTAGGTCATAGGTAAATATCTGCATATCCACTTATATAAAGATTTGATAGTATACACTGTATAGTACATGTCTGGATTGAATTTAGAATTTTCTGCACTTAAGGCACTTACGGTATCACTGCTCTGTTTACCTTCAAACTTGACAGAAAGCATCCTGGCATGAAGACATTTCAGAATTTGTACAGTTGATGCTGATCTACCCTATTGTTATGAATGAGAAAACATTTAAACAACTTATTTTCAAATGCCACTTGACAGAATTTTACCAAATTTCCAAATTTGAAAGAAAGCCTCCTGGCATGATAGTAGGTTTTCGAGTTTATATAGATGATGATGATGTTATGACCATTACTAAATGAAGATAAACCGTAAACAACATTTTGTCAAAAGCACTCAACAGGATTTGACCAGATTTGAAAGTATCTTGGCATAGTGGGTTTTCAAGTTTTAGAAATAACAATCATCTGGCATTAATATAGAAACTTTAAGTGATTTCTTTGCAAAATCCACACAACAGAATTTGACCATAGAAAGCATCCTGGTGTAGAGAGTTCCAGTTTTGTGTAAAGTACGATGATGTACCACTAGATAAAGCTGCCATCACTCAAAATAGCAAAATACTACACTGACCAGTTTCCTATTAAAACAACGGGGGCCCCGAATGGCAGAGTGGTCTAAAGCGCTCTCCATTATGGATCACTGCCATCTCACATCTGTTTGCGTGGGTTCTAGTCTCGGATTCAGCCAATGTGGGTATGTGGGAAAGCTTGCCAGTAGCTTCTCATGGGTCGGTGGTTCTTTCCCGGGTTTCCTCGGGTTCATCCTCCACCATTAATACTGGCCGCCATGCGTAGCCTATCGTGTGCTGAAAAATGGCGTTAAACCCCATAACAATAACAATAACAAATAAAACAAGGGCAGTATTGAGGAATATCTAGACTAACAGGTTTGGTGTATTTGGATCACCTTGGTATTTATGCAACAAAAGTATGCTTTAGATGTTATGTCGGTATAGTAATTTGCTGGAAATGTGTTCAAAACAAAAATGTGTGATCTACTTGGACTACCTCAGGTATGGTTGGATTGACCATAGGATTGACTGAGAAGTTTTGCTTATGCATTTGCAACTTCTTGGTCAATCCTTGCTTTGTAGGTTGCACACATGGTCCAAATAGTAAGGCATGGTCCATAGGATTGCCCCTGCGAGGTTTGCTGTTACTGGCAGATTGAGTTACCCTTTTTACATGAGAAAATTAAAATGTACAGCATTGATAAATTTCAATAAAACAAGTTACTCAGTTGGAAAAGTATTGGGAAGTTGAATTAAAGTAATTTGAAGCTGAAGCTGGAGAAAACTACACAGACATTTTTGTCAGGAAATTTGTTTATTTTACCTTACATTTTAATGTTTTTACTTCATCACACACGCACGCATGCACATGCGTGCACGCATGTACATACACACACACACACATATATTTGGATTTTTCTTGTCATCTTTTAAGAATGAACTTTGGCCCCACTTTCAGTGCCTAATTCTGTCTATTTTTCTTATTATCTGAGTGTAAAATTTTCCCAGTCTGATCTTTTACAGCAATCTTATAGCAAAAATGAGTGTGCCAAGAAAACAGCTGTAATTAGTGTGCCAAGAAAATAGCTATAATTAGTGTGCCAAGAAAAAAAACTGTAAAGAGTGTGCCAAGAAAATAGCTGTAATGAGTGTGCCAAGAAAATAGCTATAATGAGTGTTCCAAGAGATTTGCTATAATGAGTGTGCCAATAAAATAGTTGCAATGAGTGTGCCAAGAAAATAGCTGTAATAAGTGTCCAAGAAAAAAACTGTAATGAGTGTGCCAAGAAAATAACTGTAATCAGTGTGCCAAGAAAATAGCTATAATGAATGTGCCAAGACATTTGCTATAATGAATGTGCCAAGAAAATAGATGTAATGAGTGTGCCAAGAAAATAACTGTAATAAGTGTGCCAGGAAAAAAACTGTAATGAGTGTGCCAAGAAAATAGATGTAATGAATGTGCCAAGAAAATATCTGCAATGAGCATGCCAAGAAAATAGCTATAATGAGTGTGCCAAGAAAAAAGCTATAATGAGTGTGTGTTGGGATCTAAGGAGTCGAAGTATCTTTGGCTATTGAATTATGTAAAAATTCAGGTATCTTTACATTATAAATACAGGTAAATTACCTTTGTAAACAAATTCAGAATTTCTCAATTTTTGGACTACTCCAGGCAATTACAAACTCCAGGGCCCCAATTTGCTGGACCTAATTTCCCAACTACTAATATGAACTTAATATAAAAAATAAAGGAGATTGATATACCTAATTATTAAATGTACCAGAATTTTTTTTTTATCATTTTTAGTTATGGATTAGTTACTACTTTTGTATTATCCTTCCACAATTGACTGGTTTCATTTTGTATTATCCTTCCACTATTGACTGGTTTCATTTTGTATTATCATTCCACAATTAACTGGTTTCATTTTGCATTATCCTTCCACAGTTAACTGGTTTCATGTTGTATTATCCTTCCACAATTAACTGGTTTCATTTTGTATTATCCTTCCACAATTAACTGGTTTCATGTTGTATTATCCTTCCACAATTAACTGGTTTCATTTTGTATTATCCTTCCACAGTTGTCTGGTTTAATTTTGTATTATCCTTCCACAATTGTCAAGCTTAATTTTGTATTATCCTTCCACAGTTAACTGGTTTAATTTTGTATTATCCTTCCACAATGAACTGGTTTCATTTTGTATTATCCTTTCACAATTAACTGGTCTCATGTTGTATTATCCTTCCACAATTAACTGGTTTAATTTTGTATTATCCTTCCACAATTAACTAGTTTAATTTTGTATTATCCTTCCACAATTGTCTGGTTTAATTTTGTATTATCCTTCCACAATTGACTGGTTTCATTTTGTATTATCCTTCCACATTTGACTGGTTTCATTTTGTATTATCCTTCCACAGTTAACTGGTTTCATTTTTATTGTCCTTCCACAATTGTCTGGTTTCATTTTGTATTATCCTTCTACAATTAACTGGTTTCATTTTGTATTATCCTTCCACAATTAACTGGTTTCATTTTGTATTATCCTTTCACAATTAACTGGTTTCATGTTGTATTATCCTTCCACAATTAACTGGTTTCATTTTGTATTATCCTTCTGCAGTTGTCTGGTTTCATTTTGTATTATTCTTCCACAATTGACTGGTTTCATTTTGTATTATCCTTCCACAGCTAACTGGTTTCATTTTGAAGTAATTATTTATAAAACATAATTTTTTCTTTCAGAAGACTTTGCATTAGAATTTCATCCAATAACATTTTTCTATTCTATATTTTTTGGGGGAAATGATTTATTAATTGACAAGAGGCTGATTTGCAAAATACATCAAAAAGTATGTAACATGTAACTAATGGATGTTTCAGATAAAGTTAGGGATGAAGTCAGGTCCCCAAATAAGTCATTCAGGATAATAGTAAACATCAGTTTTTGCTGTTAATACCTTTTGTTCTTAATTCAAGCTTAAGTTTCACATGAAATTATTCAGTACTGATACTGCAACACAAATCACACAATGTGGAGGAGCAGTGTCTGTAGTACAGACCCTGGGGCATTCAGTTATAGTTGTTTTTATATAAAAATTATCTGTAGTACAGAAACTGTGGCATTCATTCAGTTACATTTTTTTTTAATAAGGTCTGTTGTACCAAGCCTGCAGTATTGGTTTAGTTATAGTTTTTTTTTCTCAATAGGTCCTGGAAGATGTTTTTCATACCACTTTTGTTTGGTGTTTTAAGGCAATGGAGTATTGAAACAATTTGGAAAATGTAACAATGCAACCAGTTTAATGAGTGACACCTCTGTTGATTGTGACAGCAAAGAAAAAATGTACCGTGTGACCTTTGAATTAAACTTAGACAGTAAACGTCTTTATTAGTTGGACCGCTATGATGTGCTAAGTGGACAGAGCATCCGCCTGGGATACAGGAGGTCTTTCATTCATATATATGAGGCTCTAATCATCAAACTTTAAATTTTAACTGATTCCCAGCGCTACGTACAGCTTTGCTATTCAGGCCCTTATCGATGAATTAACAAATATGCCTGGTTTTTAATAAATATGCCTGGTTTTTAATAAATATGCCTTGTTTGCAGTGGATTAATAAGTTTAGACTTTTTTGCAGTGCTCCACTAGTTCCAGTGTTCTCATTTGGAGAGACAGACTTGTATGATCAGGTAAACAATCCAGATGGATCATTCCTGAAGAAACTACAAATGTTCCTGACCCACAGATTTGGCTTTTCCCCTCCCATCTTTCATGGCCGTGGTGTCTTCAACTATACCTTTGGTATCATGCCTTACAGGCATCCAGTAACTACAGTTGGTAAGAAAATTAAATACATATGAGTAAATTAATGTTTAACTTAAATGTTTACTGTCATTTGAGACTACAGTATATAAGAACAGATTCCTAATGATTGGGTCAGTTTGTTATCTTACTTGGCCAAAAGCCGAGTGTCCAAGGCAGTGTTTGCTGATGGTGTAGTCTTGCATCCATGATGCATCATCTATCATCCATTTGTGTATCAATACTTGTTTTTGAACACTCTTGAGGCTTCTTCTTTTTTTATCAGATTTTGATCAAACTTGGTATGTAAGCTTATAATTGCAAGATTTTGAATGTGTTCGAATATGAGTGACATCCAGTTATATTAGAGAGGTGATGTTATTGCTTAAGTTTGTGTACGTTATAGATCAGACTTCATATTTAAGCTTGTTGTATCAGAATCAAGGATATTTTCAATTATGAGTAATATCCATGCATGTTAATGATGTGGTCTTGAATCTTATTGGATGAGGTTGCAAACACACCAGACACCGTATTTCTGAACAGATTTTTACCAGACTTAGTAAACCTTTAGCGTCAACATTTCAGATAATTTTGATTATGAGCAACATCTATTTGTGTTAATAAGGTGGTCTTCCAGTTGACTGGTTGAGCTTGTGAACACTGTAGAGGCTACATTTTGGAAGAGATTTTGATCAGGTTTTGTATGTAAGTGTTATTGTCAAGTGCTGTTCAAGGTTTGTAAACTAATACATATAGTTTCTTACCCATTGTATATAAATGCATTAAACTGACAACAAACAGTGTAAAACTAGTATTAGCTAGCCTGAGTGCTTTCAAAGTGTTCTGCGACTGGGCTTCTGTACAGCTTCTTTGTCATCCAGTCAGATGTATGAAGGTTGATCCTTTTGTGTAGCTTTTCAGTTTCTCCGACATACTGAAGGCTACAGATCTTACATGTGATGAGATAAATTACATTCTCTGTTTTGCACGTTTTGTTTGATCCATGTATGTTTAGTTTTTCTCTGTAACTGTGCTTTAAAATGTCCTGGTCTCTATCATATGTTGACAGGTTTTGCACCTTTTATTGGCACAGGGGCCAGATTAACAAGGGTGGTGTTGATTAGTAATTGGCATTAGCTTCGCCCAGACTAGGATGTCCTTGAGATTTTTTGATCGCCGGTAGGAAAATACAGGTTTGTTAGGGAGGATTAACTTTAGTGTGTCCGATGATTCCACGATAGACAAGTGTTTCCCAATGATTTTACCTACTTTGGGGTTGTCTGGATGGTAGGTCAGGATAAATGGTATCCTATCGGCCTTTTCCTTCTTTCCATATTTTAGTAGGTCATCACAGTTTGTTTAGCCCTTTTGGGTTGCCTGCGTAATAAGGTCTTTGTTGTAGCTATGACCGCAATGACCTACACAAAAGGAAGCTACACATAGATCTGATTGGATGACAAGGAAGCTGTACAGAAGCCCGGTTGCAGAACACTTCTCCTCCCCTGGCCACACTTTCAGTGATATAACACTTATTGCACTTGCTTACAATCCCAACTGGAGTTCCCAAACCAGGAAAGAAAAGGAATCTTACTGGATACACTGCCTTAGAACATTGAAACCAAGTGGTTTAAACCAAGAAGACTAGAAAAAGACAACCATGCACAAATAAAATTATCTTTTGCAGCTGACACATTTTCTTTTAAATAATTCTCTAAATTTGCCTCATAGCCGATTACTATAACAATAAAATACCCAGGATATAATCTGCACTTACATAAATTTACCTAAAATAACAAATGTCGTTATGGCTCATCAATTTCTAGGTCAGTACAAGTATGTTCCAGTATAAGCAACAAGCTGAAATAAACTAGTTGATGCATAATAAAGTTAATTATTCCTGTAGAAACAGCCATGTAAAGTTTTGCAGACATAACCGTTTTTCTGTTTTATTTGTTTTTCTTGCCTGTGTTTTGTATTTGCCATTGAAAAAGACCCATTAGAAGAGTCAAAAGCACTCGTATAGCTAGATACTTGCTTCACACTGTTCGTTGTAAGTTTATTGCATTTATCTTAATCAATCACTGACACACGTGACACCTTGCTGGATCCAGCGCACATGGAAGGATCATTATTCCCAATATGACTTGTATTCTTTATATATATATATATGTGTGTGTGTGTGTGTGTGTGAATAGACACCTCTCCCCTGATAACTCGTGCATAATGGGGTCCACCAACATAGACAGCACTATAAGAGAGGGTGCGAATTAGTAAGGGATCTCCAAAAATTGAAAAAATCCACTTATATATCGAGAAAACTGCAATGGGTGTGTGTTAGGGAACTGGGCTGCTTAATGACTGAATCCTCATTTACAGTCACGTTGATAATTATTGTTAATAATAACGTGCTTTTCTAATGAAGTTTGTTATTCTGTATAAATAACATGTATTTTCAAAAATGTCCAACATGTGAAAGACAGTTCCATCTCGTTTCAACAACCATCTTGTGTACATGAAAACATCTGTATATTATGCCACTGCTTTTTGTTTTGTTGATTAGTCTGGTTCCCAGAGTGGTATGTAATAGAATACTACCAAGTCGGGAGTCAAAATAGCCGTGAACTAGACTAACTGTTGATACACCACCAAACAAGATTCCATTTTTTCCAAAAGGTAGCAACATTTATTTCGTGAAACAATCACCTACATTGAAACTCAATTTTGGTCTTGTTCAATTAGTATAATATTGATGTCATGTTTCAATGGAAGTAATAGTGAAACTTCTTATCATCCTTAAGGATATCTCAAAGTACCAGTTCAGAAATTCTCTGAAAATTGCTTGCCCACAATGGTCCATATCTGTGAAACCAAGCTCTTTTTTTTATGAAGTATTCATTTTGTTTGGTTTTAAGGTGGTTTATGTTGCATAGACAATAACACTTATAACAGTGTTCGAGTGATCAACTGAAGTGAGTTCACCAGGCATACAACCGGGGCCACTAGATTTTAAGAATGTAGGATTTGTGTGCCTTTTAACTTTTTTTTATTCCACCTCATTTATTTGATTCAAAAGACATAATTAACGTGATCATACAAAGGAGGCTAGCTTTTAATTCAGTAATACAACAAATACTTCTGCAAGTTAGTTATCAAAACATGGTCAGCATTTACTTAGGTTCTCAGAAAAATGCTTGCTGACATGGCTGTTGCAGTAGATTAACACATTTTACATTTAAGTACAGATTGCATTTATGATGGAAATAGCTGGTATGGTAGATTGACAGATTTTGTGTTTAAATATATATTGAATGTATGATGATTACACTTAAGAGGAACTAAAAGATAGAATTAAACCATAAATTTCACTTAGTAAAAGTTTTTTAATTGGCATTTAATTATTAATGAACTGCCTACACTAGATGTAAGTGACATTTTCATTGATCAACATTTCATTCAATATCTTTGATTACGGTATACTGAGAATGTCATTTGGAAAGAAAATGTAACTAATTTTAGGTTATAACTACCATTTTCAACCATAAAACAAGTGATATAGCAATGTTTCAGTTACCAATTTTGATCGCAATTTTTTTCAGGTTTAAAACATTGGGACCAATTTTGTTTGTATTTTCTCCTTTAAAAAAAATTGGCTCCAGGCCTCAGACCCTGCACTATAAGCAGGTTCGCGAGTTATCAGGGCACGAGTTAATGAAGGAGTGGTGTATATACATACATGTTATATATTTATAACAGTAGGAAACTATATCATTACAATCCTAGGGATGTTTTACTGAAATTGTCCAATGTATTCAACAAAGACATGTCGTACAAACTGAATCCTATCCGAAAAAGAGGTAAACGATTTTGGCCAAGTGTGGCATCCATATCACTACAGCTAACTTTCTATGGCTTATCAATGAGAAACAGTTGTTACAAATTGTAGTTAATGACAAGAATGGACAAAATCCCTTGAATGCCAAAAATGTCACAGACATCTGTTTCCAAGAACTGTTTTATACCATTTTTTTTCTGCACAGAACATATCAGTAGATGTCAGAACAAAGTCATTGAAAGCTCTTATAGCAAGTAAATTTTTATTTATGCAGGTCTGAAAATATTTATCCAAATTAGTCCAAAACTACTCGGGTTAAGAACACAAGTATCAGAATAAAAACCTCCATAAACATTCTACAGAATTCATATCATTGTTAAACTTCTTGAACCTTTAATTTATTTATTTCACAAATATTGTGAGGAAGTTTGTATATTGAACTTACATGACAATTTTATAAATATAGTGGTTTGGAAATATGGTCAGAACTTTCAATGAATAATATTGCATCAGAGGTCTTGAATTGTTTCATGAACCAAGTTCATAAAATTTCAAGAACTTGTAAGTTATTATAATCAAAATTCACCAGTATGTACATAAAATTCATGTATAATGCATCAAAATTCATGAAGTGTTCAAGAACTTAGTTGTGGAACTTTCATGAATATTTGTTCATGAACTCATATGATGAACTGATCAGGAACATTTCAAGAACGGTTGATGCACATTCATGAACAGTTCATGGGTCCTCATGAAGTCATGACTTTGTTCTCACAGGAGCTGGTCTCTCATTATCTCCCTTCACCTCTGACCTATTCTCCTAAGGTATTATGATTGGATAATATATCTAAAGAAACCAATTTTTTTATATAGTAAAATGATTTTTTGAGTATACTTACCCAGTCATAGTAAACATACACCCTCCTATCCTCTGTGCAGTTACATCTGTATACAGTAGTGAGTTTGCCCTCAACTTAAGTAGTAACTGACGATTTCATGGGATTTGATGCCAGTCTTTGTACCAAGAGGAGATAAGTCTTCCTGAACACTGCCTATGTGAGCAGATAACTTCAGCTTTTTAGCCTGGGAGGGCTGGATTTGCAGGATAGTAGTAATTATTCTAAGGTATTATGATTAGGTAAATATTCTCGAAGAAGCATATTTTACAATTAAAAGAATTGGTTAGCCACCATGGCTCTCTTGGTTGCAGATTTTATGGTTTCCAAGTTGTGAATCCTTGGATTAGGCCACATGGGGTATCGATAGACCCAGGAATCCATGCTGACTGGACAGATTAACTCCTTTTGTTCTGTCAAGTAAGTGATTGCTTTATGGGTGGGACTATGAAAAGCTTCTAAGTTATGAACTATTTTATATTCTTGTCAGATATTTGTGTGGAATCATTATGCCAACCTAGTTTGGATGAAGGCTAAAAGATTTGATCCTTGACAGCGCTGGTGCTTTTCTGCTTCTGTTACATTTGACAGTTTGCCAAACCACTAGGAGTTGGTGACACTTTAAGGATTTGTTTCAGTCACTTTATAATGTAAATTGGGGATGAGTTTCAAAGTTAACTTTCAGGGCAAATGGAAGATCATTGTAGTCAAGAGAGGGAGATAATAAGATAGATAACTGGATTGATAGAATAAGCAGATAATAGATAATGCTTATTTTTTCCATCCATTTCAGTTGGTAAGCCGATTGAGGTAGAGAAGAAAAGCAAACCAAGCCAGGAGGACATAGATGACCTACACAAGAAATATGTGGATGCACTGATTGACCTGTTTGAGACGCACAAAAGAGAATGTGGTGTTGATGAATCACAGCACCTGAATTTCGTTGGTTAATTTCAGATAATTACCGTACGTGATCAATAATATGTTGGTTCCAGCTGCAAAGAGTCAGATCTGCTGATGCATAATGAACTTGCAGATCAGGGTCTATATAGTTTGCTAAGAGTAATCAGTAGAACAGTAAGATAGACCCTGATTTGTCTGCACATCATGTGATGGCAGATCTGGATCTATGTTGTTTGTAGGGCTTGGAAGTGAGTACAGATGGTATACTGTGTCAAATTTTATGCCTACTGTAACTAAGAAAACTTCCTGTAAAACATTTATTAGACAATTCACATGTGAGGTAATCATTCATTTGCTGAAATGATGTCATGAGATTGTAATAATTTAGCTTTTTACTTTCATGAAGTTTATTCTGAATTCTGATTGGCTGATGCACTTATTAGTAACACAACCTATTGGTGTCCCAACAGTGACTTCAACTCAGCAAAACGATATATATTATGCTTATGTGAGAATATTGTTAGATGGTATGAAAGATATAAAACATGTATGGGAAAAGGTTCCCACATTGTTTTATTGAGCTGTGAAATATAAATATTATATTCTGCTTCAAGTACAGTATTTCACAACTTGTTATATATTGAATTCAACCAAATTCCATAACTGAATAGTATTGCACTGTCATGAAATCTTAATTGCATAATATTGCATTGTCATGAAATCTTAATTGAATAATATTGCACTGTCATGAAATCTTAATTGAATAATATTGCACTGTCAAGAAATCTTAATTGAATAATATTGTACTGTCATGAAATCTTAATTGAATAATATTGCACTGTCATGAAATCTTAATTGAATAATATTGCACTGTCATGAAATCTAATTGAATAATATTGCACTGTCATGAAATCTTAATTGAATAATATTGCACTGTCATGACATCGTTGACTTTTACATGGTGTTGTAATGTGTTTTGTAGAATCATGTAGCTAAAATACCATTTTCACAATTCTTAAATAAGTTTGTTCTAAATCATGAAATAAAACATTTATGGTTTTATGAGGCAGGAAACATGTTGTATGGACCTCCATTTTGCATTGGTCACTATTAGATTTATTAGGTTATATTCACCTTAGCAGCAGTCTATAATTGTTTAACATTTTAGCAGTGTTAAATTGTTTAACATTTTAGCAGTGTTAAATTGTTTACATTTTAGCAGTATTAAATTGTTTACATTTTAATGCATTTACTATATTATAAACATTATTTTTTCTATAAATTTATATTTTAAAACTTGATGCAGATTTTATTTATACAGTGTGACCCTGCTTTAGCACACTCAGTTGTAACACAAATTCAGATATAACACGGTTGTGGTCTGGCTCCCGAAATTTCATATACATGTATTTTTCTCGTCCATGGCTCCTGAAATTTTATATGCATTTTTATTGTACACGAAAAGTAGTTTTTCTTCTTAAAAGTACGAAAATAACATTTAAACAGTTTATTCTGGAATCACGTAGGGCTTTGCCAATGTCGCAAACTTGGATTATTTTCCTTATTGGTGGCAAAATATACCATCTGGTGACTTTTTTTTATTGGCGACATTGTTGGCTGTTTAAACTTGTATATACAACCATTGATTTGGAGTGGAGAAATTCAGAGGCCCCATTAATTAAGCCACAAACTTTATATAAAATGCACTGAAATATATCTATTGTTACATAAACAAATTCTTTGTCCATATTGACAAACCATCTAAACAGTGCATTGTTATATCATAATCCACTTATCTTGACATCTAGCATGAGTACCATATGTTTTGAGATATCTGCTTTTTGTTGTTGACATTTCTGGTAACGGAGGTCAACCAGACGAGGCATTATCTTGTAATCTATCTTTTGTCGGATTTTTGGCCACTCGCTAGTAATTTATATATTTACAAAGACTGATATTTGTATGTGGATGGTAAGTCAAATGCCTCTTCTTTTCACTAGGTATTAAATCCTTCAGAACACTCACATTTTCTTTCATAATTCCTGTCATCAGACCAGAACACCAGCCTCTCTATCGTCCGTTGACCCTTTGTTAAATTTCTGATGCATGCATGGTAGGCAGCATCATGTGGCTACCACAAATGTAAAAAAAAAAAAGACATTTTACTTTGGTTTATTCACTAGGCTGGGAGGAACAGTAACTAGAATAGTCCAAATGACAGCGTATTCCTTTTCAAAAATTTATCCAGTTAAAATAGTTTGCTAAAATGTCAAAGGAAACAGATTACCTTTGAAGCACTGATTGTTATGAAAATGTACTCGGCAAATGGAAAGAAATCAGTCTCAGTCATCCAATACAAATATTTGATGTTGCTGCCACAATAAGAAATGGGCATTTGTTTGGTTCTCCAAAGCTGTCATTTAGCAGTGACTTCAATAACGCATTCACCCTTCATCAATGAAAGCTACAATCTTCAATAAAAACAAAGAACTTTTCTTCAAATGACCAAACTTAAATAAAAGTAATGGAATTTGATGGAATTTTGCCTTTTCCAATGTGACTGGAACATGTCAACTGTGCCGTGGAAGTTTCCTTTTTGCAGGGAAAAAGTTCATGCTTACGAATGCTGCCAATGGCAGCATAAGACGCAAACTAACTTCTTCTGACTTTGGGACGTACTGAAAAGTAAATGTGCTTCATCATTCGTTATATGATTGTACTATGTTTTTCCACTGAATTCAGACCATAATGACCTGTGACAAAATTATTTAATATTTTAAATCTCTGTGTGCATATTTTCGATGGAAATCACTTGTATTGTGGATTCAATGTATATGATGAAATTCGCGGGTGAGTAAACGGTGTTAATGCTCTATTCATGCTATACATTAGACATGTATATATAAACATTACTCAGGTATATGTACCAATTCGTGGTTTTCTAAATAAAGTAAACTATTATATATGCCTTCTCTATTTTCACTACAGGTGTATTTCTCATTTAATATGCATTGATTTAAGATGGTAAGTGTGCCAATGAAGAATGTATTTTACCACCCGCATTTATTACCTACTCCACCCCCCTGCAGTTTATTTTGGGTACATGCATCATTTTCTTCACCTAACTTACCTGATTGCTTATAACACGTTTCGGTCTATAACACGATCAGGTTCTATGGCTCCCCAACTACCGTGTTATAGCGGGGTCACACTGTATTGCTAAATCACAACAAAGATTGTGTATGTGTCAGAATTTTTATAGTCAGTAAAGTTGTTTTGCACTTATATATATTTTTGTTTCCTGTTGGTAGCTGTTACAAAATTAAAATAGTTTTTTTAGTCTTTAATATTTTAATTTTCATTTCTAGTCTGTTCAAAGTAAAGTGAATTTAATTGTTTGTAAATCATTTAAATTTTTGCCTGTAAATGTTTAGGTATAAATGTATGACAGCGTGCAAGTTTCGTGCTTCAATTTTTTTGCATTTGTAATGGTTTTAAAGTTAAAAATATTTGCTCAGTGTCAATGACAGTATTTTTGTGAAGTCATTCTTATTCATCTGTTCATGAAGCGAGGTTAATAATATACAGTATTTTTAATGTTGGTGTTACCAGAACTTTTAACAACATTGACTATATCATGCCAAGGAAATGGGATCTAAGTGCCTTTCCCAATGAAATACTGTGATGTGGGTGACCTGATCTGGCCTGGGTGGGTATTGAACCTGCAATCCTTGAATTACAAGTCTGATACTCAACCAATTTAGCTACTGCAGATCCCCAAGTCATTAGTTATAATAATTTCTCTGTTCACGTTATGCTACTTTCACAATACAATATCATGATAATTAATGAGTGATGCAGTCTAAAAGCATAGATCACAACATAGGTGCAATATAGTGATGTAGATAGATATTTTTTTGGTCACAGCGGGGGATGAGGTAGTGATGCTGATTTATCATCTCTGATGTCCTTTCACTTTTGTACTCTAATTGACTTTAATGTTTTTTTTTTTATATGAAATCTGAGGACGTTAATGGAGGTCAGTAAATTAATGACATGTAAATAAAGTGGACATGTGGTACTCATAAATGCATGCAGCAGTGCTGTAGGAAATGCTTCCCATAACACAGCAATCCATGATGAGCAAACTCAAACAGTGTAAAGTTTCATCACTTCGATTACATTAAACCCATTAGTGTTGCATGATTCCTTAAGACAGTGATTTGATATATCTACATAACTGATTTGAGCCAGTAACTTATCATGGTTCTTTCCGGGGTTTTCCCGGGTTCTTCCTCCACCATTAATACTGGCTGCCATGTATAGCCTATCGTGTGCTGAAAAATGGCATTAAAACCCTACAGCAACAACAGCTGATTTGATATGGCAAAATGACTGAGTACATTTGCAAGGTGTTTTCACTAATCAGGAAAATTGGCATATATTCCTGGTTAAAGGTTGGGGGTCATAACAGTTTCCAATATATGATCCAGGGCCAAGTCACTATCACTGGGGATAAATGTCTGACATTGTATCCTCAAGTCCTTCAAGGCTGTATATTTTTTTGGGGTGGGAATTGGAATAGTTTCCTAGTTTTAACCCAGGCCAACATTCCCTTTCCTCTTGGGCAAGACCCAATGGTGTAATCTAGAAACTTGTTATATATGTTATAGGCCTGGCCTTGATGAGGATTCATGGTAACCTTTAGATCTACATCTACAGTACTTCAGAAATATTTTTAGACTTTTACAAAATGTCCTGAATCAAATTATTAACACCACCCCCCCCCGGGACAAGATGAAAATTTTTAAAACTGTAGGGCACATCTGCAGACTCTCTTCATAACCCAAAGCTTCAGGTATGTATCTCGAAGAATACTAATGGATGAATATAAATAACACGAGCAAAACGACATAATTGCTGCTTTTCTTTCCATAAATTGTGAGATAATTAATGACCAGCAAACTTGAAATTTTCTTAACTTAGGCAGGTTCCTGTACTAAGTGATTTCACACAAACTAAAGAATCATGCAAAGAAAATAATGGAAGATTGTAGGGAAAAACTATGGAAAGATTGGAGAGGATAATCAATGGAAGCTTGCAGACGATAATTAATGGAAGACTGCAGGGAAAATTAACAGAAGATTGCAGGGGAAAATTACTGGAAGATGGCAGTGAAAAATTAATGGAAGATTAGAGGGGAAAATTGATGGAAGATTGCAGGGGAAAAATATTTTGCAGGATTTTGTTTTAACTAGCCTCATATTAAGTAGGTTCAGCTGTAAATATATTCACACAAAATTATAATTTCTTAAGTTACAGTCATCCTTTAGAGCTGAAGTCGGAACAAGCTTTTCAGTCTGTGCACAAAATTATAACTTGCACTTGGCTTCAATGGTAATGGTCAGTAGATAATTGGTATTTTCAATATTTTTTAAAAACATTTCTGACAGGTGGAATTATTTTAAACAGACCATATGATAGTTAATAGAAACAAAGACTTCAGAATGACTTTTAATGGACAAAATTTCCTTCATACATATTTTTGGTACAATTTTCCCTCGTAAAAAGGAAATAAAATTGCAAAATCTCAAAGACATAGTTATCACTTAGAAAGCCAAAGAAATTAATCGTGTATATGACTTTTAATAAGGTAGCATTTATTTGACAAATGTTATTGCAATTGTTTTTATTTGTCGGGTTTGTTAAAAATAATATACCATATATACTCACGTTTAAGTAGAGCTCACCTGCAAACTGTAAAGACCCAGATCTGACATCGCATAATGCCCAGGCAGATCTGGGTCTTTGAAGTTTGATAAGAGTAATTAGTAGAACAAACAACATAGATCCTGATGTGCAGGCACATTTTGCTGTCAGGTCAGGAGCTTTGTTGTTTGCAGTGTGACCTGTCTTATAAGTGAGTATAGACGGTAGATATTAGAAGGTGCCAAAAATTGGATTATTGGAATTGACACAATTGTAATGTAATTGTTATATTGAGATTTTTCTCATTTAAATCTTTCTATATGATGGATTCATAAAATCATGCAGTTTCCTTTGAAAATGTGCTGTTTCCATGTTAAATTTTAAGTTCAGTATATTCTCACCTATAAGTCAAGTACCAAAGAAAACAGCATAAACAAATGATCTACAGTCACATATAAGGTGATTCATGAGGGTCCATGTTGTTTGTTCTGATTACTCCAACAAGCTGCAAAGACCCAGATCTGCCATCATTATGTGATGGGAGAGTTCGGTCTGTACAGCTTGCAGTTGGACTCTGCTTTAAAGCTAGTATATACAAGTAATCAGACTTTTTATCTCGTGTCACGACAGTTGCCTTTTAGTGTTCAGTAGCTGTTTGTACTACAGACATGCCCCTTATTGTTTACCTTGGATACAGTTGATAATATCAGCTTTTCTTTACAAAGAGTTTCAGTGTTGCATAACTCCCACATGTCTGCCAATATTGGCAATAGTATACAATATAATTGATATGTTTTGTACATGTAAACTTTGGCAATTTTGTTCACAATGGGAGAGTTTAATTTTGGCTATTTATATTTTTGCAATTTTCATCCTAGAGAAGTTTTAATATTTAAGGTGGTTAATTGGATGGGATTTATTTTGTGATCTCATTTGAAGTCATCCTGCTACATTTTCTACAGCGCTACAATTCCTGGCCATCGAGTTATCAAAAAGCATTAATACAAAATCCCCTAATTCTAAATAGTTTTCATGCGTCCACGAAGTTCATGTAAACAAGGTATAGCTAATTTACAGTTGGCTGAGATAAATCTGTAAATATAATTATGTAAATATTATTGTCAACACAAGATGGTATTATCCAACATTAGCAGACCTGCCAACCCTGACGAGACTATCTCAGTAAGGCAGTTGATTTTTTTTCCATAAGTCTGACCAGTTTTCAGTAAGGTGTAACAAAATATCAAACTATTATTGTTAAAATAGAAAATGTATTTTATAGTTCAGTATGCGAAACATGCAGCCATGGTAAACATTATGTTCAACTGAAAAATGTGTAAATTGCATGTAGACCTTATTTACCAGTTGTACAGTTGCACAAACTTAAGTTCCAAACCCTATGCAGCTCAATGGCTTGTTACTATATCTCAGCTTGGCATAATTCTTGGAAATATTTACCATTTCACATGACAACAGCAATCATGTCTCCTGCCATAAGAAATATTAAAATTGGCATGTGATATCCAATAAACAGTTGAATCCATGCAGTAAGAAATACAAGTCTTTTACCATTCAGTGCTAAATCATACATTTTACACATCTTTCATTTTATTATATATAATCTTTTTCTATTTCTTAACATTGAAAGCAGTCAATTTATATTTTTTTAAAGATATACAGAACTAAATCAATTTTTTATTAAACGCTTACTACACATGACATTAATTTAGTCATTATAAGCTATCACAGTATATTAATGATTAATACAAATATATTTATGATAATGTACTTTTTGCATATATAAATTGTTTTGATTGTTTGATAATTAAAATCACTGTTTTCTAATTATTTACAACTTTTTAGTTGTTGTTTCTTTATCTATTTACACTTGTATGCATGCTTTTAACACAAGCTGTTGGAAATTATTATCTGACTTTGGCAGTCCACCCTTTTCAGAAAGAACCAGGAAAGGAATTATATTGGCAGTTGCATTGACCTATGCATCAATCTATCCTTCCCTCATCCTGTCTGTCATTCTTTCATTAAGTAGTTAATGATGGTATCAACGGCAAGGTCATTTTCAGGTACTTGCTAATGCAGAACCCACTCCAGACTGCAAGCAATGAATGCCATGATCAGGTAACACACCAAGATTAGTATCTTTCCAGTAGATGCAAACAGGGTCTCGCAGCATGATCGTAAATTATTCATTTACTGTATATAATCCATTATAAGTCGAGTCAAACTGCAAACAACAAAAATCCAGATCTGCCGTATTTTAATGTGCTTACAGATCAGGGTCTATATTGTTTGTTCTATTGATTATTCCTAACAAACTGCACACTATGCAACATCAGATCTGGGTCTGTGTATTTTGCAGTTGCACTCATTTTTTAAGTATATATTTTGGAGCACTCATAATCAAAATAGGGTCTTCACCACTTTAATGTATGAAACTAATAATAATTTACCTAATGACTTGCAATAACAATGTTACACCATCAGGCATGCTACATCTATCTACTCCAAAAGTTCTAGTGCCAACAGACTAAGACTTGCAGCTAGCCCGAAAAACGACATACCACACTAAAACATGATGCTGCCATACTCTAGGTCACCTGAGTAATTTCAGATTTGTTATGTTCCATACTTCTCTTCGCTTGAAACTAAAATATGAATGAACCATACAGATAGATTCAAATCTATAGGACTGGTGCATTATGTGATCACAATTGCACTGCATTCAAGTTGAAACCCAGTGTAAGCTCCAACTGAAGTTTTAAAATTTGTTCGTATTTATTACCAATATATGAAGTGAACTCATTTAAAATCTTTAAGGAAAATGACAACAGAAGCCCCATGTTTAATAGTAAATTAATTACTATTTTACAGTTTTAAAAGTCCATAACACTAGAAAGTACAGGTCATATGAATAGAACAATTTACTCATAAAGCCGAAGGCATCTGTATTTTTAAAATCTGAAAATATTTGACAGTAATAAAAGACAAAAAGAGGAATGTTGTATTGAAAAGGAAAGGAAAAAAGAATCTTTAAAAGTTTACGTTTTTGGAACAGAATAATATTTATCAACTTGTGCAATTAAACGTTTCAAGAATACTGAAGATCCCTTCCATTCAGAAATGGGGCCTTCCTTGATTGTATAAAAATGGCTGAGAAGGTATACACTTTTTAAAAATTTATTTATCAGATTTATATCAATTTTAAAAAAGGATATAGGACAAACTTCTGATCACTAATAATATAGACCCTCTTCTGCATCCTATGACATTTCTTTTTCAAAACAAATTCAGTGGAATTCCATCCTTAGCTATATTGTTTGTTATAAATTCACTCGATTTAAACAAATCTGTCTGATTCCAGGTCTTTGATTAAGCAGATAAATCTGGTACTGATTTCAAGAAAACTGTCCAAGTAGAAATAATGAATATGTGCTTTAAACTGTCCAAGTACAAAAATGCTGTACTCGAAACCATCCAAGTACAATCATTGTAACTTTCCCAGTGCAAACACTGTACTTGAATCCATCCGTGTACATTTAGAGTGCTAGAAACTGTCCACGTACAAACACTGTACTTGAATCCATCCAAGTACATATAGTGTGCTAGAAACTGTCCGCGTACAAACACTGTACTTGAATCCATCCAAGTACATTTAGTGTGCTAGAAACTGTCCGAGTACAAACACTGTACTTGAATCCATCCAAGTACATTCAGTGTGCTAGAAACTGTCCGAGTACAAACACTGTACTTGAATCCATCCAAGTACATTTAGTGTGCTAGAAACTGTCCGAGTACAAACACTGTACTTGAATCCATCCAAGTACATTCAGTGTGCTAGAAACTGTCCGAGTACAAACACTGTACTTGAATCCATCCAAGTACATTTAGTGTGCTAGAAACTGTCCGCGTACAAACACTGTACTTGAATCCATTCAAGTACATTTAGTGTGCTAGAAACTGTCCGCGTACAAACACTGTACTTGAATCCATCCAAGTACATATAGTGTGCTAGAAACTGTCCGCGTACAAACACTGAACATGTGCTTTAGTTTATACTTTTTGATCTATAACTTCACTTGGGGTGAGGTTAGGGGCACAAAAATATGGGGAAACTTATATTTATTGTTTTGCATTCGTACATACAGGACCAACTGCAGTGATAACTGGAACCTGATGCCTGAATAATGGCTGAAAGTGTACTTCTAAAATATTTTTGTATGTTAGCTTTGGTTGGTTCATGCTGGTTGTGTGAGCTCTTTACATGTTTTGACTTGATCCCTCCATTCAGTCAAGCTGGATTTGCTTTTTTTTTACAGTGTATTATAGCTTTGTTTTAAAAAAATGTACGGGGTCACTAAGTTAAGACTTTCATATGATTGCCTTGTAATGCCAGATATGAAGAAAAAAAAACACACAAAAAAACATCAAAAGAAAACAAGCAAACTCAAATTTAAAAAAACTTTATATAGAAAAGAATGTTAGTAATTTTCTTTGAATTCTGTTTTTTCACAATCCATAATAAGTGATGAATATTACATATCAAATGCATAACAATCAGGCACAGTGTTGAGTGAGGCAATATACATGTAATGTATTAATTTATTATGTAATTTTCATACACTCTCAATCCATGAAAACCATGAATATATTTTTCTTATCAATTGTTTCTTTTAAAAAATTTAAAACTTGTAGTAACTTCCAAATGTTATAATTATTATTTGTACCTATACACCTAAAACAGCAAAAAGTGAGACAAATTAATGACAACACAGAAAATATATGTACAAATAAATGATTTTTTTCATAACAGTTACTTTATCACAGCAGTCGCAGGAAATGTTAGCTTGAAAGTATCAGTACAGACTCAGTCTTATACTAATTTCAATTATGCTTGTAAGTACGAAATTACTAAAAAGCAAAAGAAAATTATGTGACGACTAAATGGGCTAGAAACAATTTACTGTGATATGTAAAGTTGACTTATCTCAGTCTCTCTCTCTCTCTCTCTCTCTCTTTCTCTGTGCTTCAATAAATGGAAGGAAGAAAAAAAACACCCACAAAAAGAAGGACAGAAAATGGAATTCAAAAACATTCTTACTCTTTCCTGCTTTTAAATTTATTTACAATCAAACAATTCTAAAAAAAGAATGTAGCTGGCAGCAAAAAAGAATCTATAACATGACAGACCTATATTCTTTGTCTTCCATTATGAAACAATATTGTTCAAATACTGTCATATATGTGCCAACTGTACTGAAAAATAATCTTATATGATATACCACTCATTAAAATATTAGGCAAATGAGTCATAGATAAGTAAATAGCTGGTTACCTAGCTTGCAAGCTAAATAATAAAAAAGTTCTAATATATATATCTAATATATACACACACATACATGTATGTGTGTGTGTGTGTGTGTGTGTGTGTGTGTGTGTGTATGTGTGCAATACTAGAGAATGTCCTTTTAAAATGACATTTTACAAAGTAATTTCTGATGTCATAACTTTGTTGCATGAAATTTCTACACCACTGCATCTTAATCATCTTGATATTTGTTTGAAAAAAATATTTATATTCAAGAAATGTTGCTTCATTTAAAATGTCAGAATATCAATTTTTATGCCTGAAGGAATGTTTACTTGCAATATGTATGATGTATGTTATTCACTCATTCAGGATATATGGGAAAATATTTACATAGTAAATGTTTGCTTGTTTATTTTGGGACCTGGAAGAAAATTATGAAAATCTGACTTAATTATAATTTCAATACATCACTGAAAAAATGCAAACTCACTAAAATTCAAAATATGAGTGTTTAAGTAGGAAATTCGCAAATTTGGTACAGTGCAAAAATTTTCCCAGATGCGATCTTTAGAAGGGAATATAGCAGAAAATGCAAGTGAACAGCAGCAAAAGCAATGCCTGTACCGGATGTGAAGGCATGGGGACAGAAGCTTCCTTGGGGATGCTATCCCGTGCAGGCTTCAACTGAAAGCTAAAAAAGAAGCAAATCAAACTTTCAGAAAAATGATTAGCTCAAAATTTACAGTTATTTCAGAGAAATTTCTATAGTATGACACAAAACAAAAGAAACGTATGCCAACAAATAAGAAAGAACAACTGGTAAAAAGCTAAAGAAACAAGCAAGCTGAATGGGTATGTGAAGTAATACAGCTACTGTATATACTTGCTTTTAAGTCAAGTCAAATTGCATACAACAAAGACACTGATTTGCCTTTTCATAATACGCTTGCAGATTAGGGTTTTTGTTGCTTGTTCAACTGATTACTCCTAACAAACTTCACAGAACTGGATCTACTGGTACATTATGCAACAACAGATCTGGGTCTGTGATGTTTGCAGTTGGTCTCAACTTATTAGCAAGTATATATATAAACCTAGAAACTTCCGAACTTTATTGTGAAAACCGTGTCAAACTTCTATAGAAATTATTTATTTATTGGCTAAATTCTGAAATAATGTGCAAACTTTACATTTAAACTTTTGAGTCTTTTTTTGCCATAGTAAAAATCATTAATGTATTTTATTGATTGATAATAAGTTGAAGCTTGTTTGCATGTTAAATCATTCATCTTCATTTTACAAATTTGCATATATTTAATAGAAAAATGTTAAGGATTTATACAAAAAGTAATCCATGTTTCGTAGCTATCCAAAAAATAATAGGTGAATAGCTGCACCAGTATCAATGTCACACACTGCATTAAGCTAGAAATTAGTAGCAGCAGTAACTCAAAAATTGCAGGACCAAAGCGATCTATCAATATAAAATGGGCAATAACTCTAGCAATATTGTGGGACCAAAGTTACTTGTCAATACTGGCATCTCAGGTCACGATAGTGCTTCCATTAGTAATTTCCAAGTTTCATTTAAATCCATCAAAACCTACAACATTAGCAAGATTGTCTTAGACACTGCTACAAGACAGAAAGGGCCATAACTCTAACAAAATATTGGGAGCAATATGATTTCTCAACATGTTTATCTTTTGTTAATGACCTAAATATTTACCAAGTCTCATAAGGAATTGTCAGGAACTGCAGCTATTGAGGCATGGGTATACAAAAGTTAATTAGAAATTTATAAGCTTATAAAGATTAAAATAATCCTATTTGTGCTCACTTAGACAAAGGTTCTTGTTGTGTGATTGGGCAATATGTGGCTTTGATCATTACAATTTTGTAATAAGAAACAAATATTTTTGCTCATCTTGGTTTTGCAGTAAATTACCAGTCCAAGAGGAGAAATAAGAGAAAGCAGACTTTTTTTAATTCATAGTGAAGATAAAAATGCTTGGAAAGGACAAAATTGTAACACAGCTTGCAAAGCTCTAAGGTACGAAATTTTTATATTCAGAAATCTAAACAGCAGCAGTTTATTTTCTATGATCATTTCCAACAAACTTCCAAGACAGAATCTGATGCTTCTAAGCCTAAATCAAAAGCAGGTCCTTCATAATAATGATAATAATAATAATAATAATGACCTTATTTAAAGAGGGTAATACAATTAGCTAAGAACTAATCTACCTTGAGGTATTCATACAAAGGAATTTATTTATTTTAGCTGCATCTCTGAAGCCACTGGATATATTGGTTCTGGAAGAAGGAAATAGAGTGGGCATTTATAATCTCAACTGGAATACTATTCCAGAGCAGAGTTCCAGAGTATTGGAAACTTTTTTATAATAACTCCTTATCTGGTTTGGAAATTTTATACTCTTTCGTAGACATGGATCACAGGATGGGAGCATTACCAGGTAGCCTATACTTGAATAGTGATTGTAAATATTCAGGAGCACTATTATGGGATATCCTGTACATTAATTTGGCTTTTCTCAAACAGATTCGGTCTTTAATAGGTAATATTTTTAACTTACCAGCTAAATTTTCCTTGCATTCTTACTGGATTAATATTAGCCCTAAAGCTCTTTTTTGAAGATGTGCCAGCTTTGCTATGTTTTTATCATTTGAATTACCCCATACTGTATTACATCAGTCTAAATAGGGTTGTATGTAACTGTTATAAAATAGTTTTCTGTACCTTTCAGGGAGAAAATTTCTTATCCTACTGAGAAGCCATAAACTTGAATTGACTTTTTTACTGATATGTTTGATATGTTCAGTCCATGATAGGTTATTATCTACCAGAACACCAAGTAGTCTATCATGACAGACCATTTGCAAATTTTTATCCTTCCATGTCAGACATAGCTCATCACTATCAAGATTGGTCCTTTTTTGCCATGTTGAGATAAGTAATATATTAGTTTTACCAGCATTTACCACCATGCCCTTGCATGTCCACCAGTTGTCCAGTTTGTTTAGGACATTCTGTAAAGAAATTTTGAGTTCATGCTTTGTGGTTTGGATGTCTGACAGTGTTGTGTCATCTACATCGAGATCTGTAGATGATACTGAGTCCCTTAGTAAAAGTGGTTGGCCATTAATAAATAAAATAAATAGTAATGGACCTAGAATTGAGCCTTGTGGTACTCCATATCTAATTGTTCCAGGTTTAGACAGAACATTATTTATGTAAACATGTTGTGTTCTCTCACTTAAGAAAGAAGTAAACCATCTAAATGTGATTTCATTACATTGGTAGATTTTCAGTTTCTTCAAAATAATTTCATGATCCACCATGTCAAAAGCTTTCCTGAAATCTACAAATACAGATCCTATTATTCTACCTTGGTCAAGTGCTTGAAGCCATTTATCAGTTAGGGAGATCAAGGCCGTTTCACAGGAATGTTTCTGTCTAAAGCCTGATTGATTAGGATGTAACAGCAAGTGTTTGGTTAAATATGATATGAATGAGTCATGGACATGTTTTTCAATCAATTTTAACAAGTTTGGTAGTATTGAGATTGGTCGGTAGTTATCAGCGTCATCCTTAGAACAAGATTTGTGAATAGTAGTTACTTTTGCAGTTTTCCATATTTTTTGGGGACAGATTACGTTGCAATATTTAAATTGATTATGAATGTTATGCTATCTACAATAGCAGCGGCAGAAGATTTAATGAGTCGTGGACCAATCTGATCAAGTCCTGTAGCTTTCTTGGTATCTAGTTCACTGAGACATTTTTTAACAAAGTTTTTTGATACTGGTGGGATAGAGAAACATACCTCCTTTGAGATTTTGCTGCTGCAGAACTTTTTTATAATTAAGTTTCAGGCACATGAAAGGATTTATATAACTTACATAACTGTTGTAAAAGTGAGGTGCAGCTTTGCAAGTGAATGCAAGATATAAAAAGATGGACAGATTGTTGGCAGAGTAATATTAGTGGCAATCAGACAAAGTTAAGGCAGTGAACAAAGAATTTGTTCAGAAGATTCCCACAGCTGCTGCTTAAAAAACATTGCCATGGCAAATTCGTGTATTTTATATAATGTTTCTGTCCATATTCTAAATAGAAATTTATATTCAGTTTTTCACATTATTTTGGAAACTGACTTAAGAAGCCAATCCAACATCATTTCAGAATTTTCTTTCATGAAACAATTCAGTATTATTTAAAACCTGGCATCTTGATTACATATTCAATTTAATAATAAACTGCACAATGTCTCAGCTAGAGTGTTTTATCATGATAACGTTTATGAAATCTTCCTTATATCCAATTATTTTCATTCTAAGTGTATTTTTTCATAATAAATTTTATTAAATCATTATCATTATATTTATTCTTATATTTCTAACTTTAGTTATCTTCTTTATATGGAAGCTTTTATTTCTGATGTTTTATATGAGTCCAGTTTTTGGCCTGTCATATGTTCCTTAATGTGAAAACTTTTGGTTATACTGCTATGTTATTGTGTACAATATACGGGCTGTACACCTATTTTTCTGCCAATGTGGGTATGTGAGAAAGCTTGCCAGTAGCTTCTCGTGGGTCGGTGGTTCTTTCCGGGGTTTTCCCGGGTTCTTCCTCCACCATTAATACTGGCCGCCATGTATAGCCTATCGTGTGCTGAAAAATGGCGTTAAGCCCCAAAACAACAACAACAACAACAACCTATTTTTCTTGTGAATAAATGCTTATTTACTTTCACTTCTAGGGTGCTAAAGTTGATGGTTATATTAATAAAGGCCTATAGTTGCATGTTACAGCCCGTAAAGGTAAAACATGCTTGTCAAGAAATATGCTGAAATAAGGGTTGGAGATAAATGTGGTCATCAAGGCTATACAAAAAACCTGCTGTATATACTAACTTATGAGTCCAACTGCACAATGCACAGACCCAGATATGCCATCACACAAGGCACTGGCAGATCTGGGTCTGTGGAGTTTGTTATGAGTAATCAGGAGAACAAACAAAATAGACCCTCATCTGCAGGCATGTTATGCTATTGCAGATCATGATCTCTGTTGTTGGCAGTTTGACTTATAAGCAAACATAAATGGTATTATACAGCAAGTGACCACATCATACCCTACGCTATGTAATATCTGGTCCAAATGGGTTCATTGAAATAGCTCTAGCATATGAAGGACTTTTGTGTATACTGTCTTGATTTCTGACAGGAAGTCGTACTTTTGTGACTACTGCCTGAGACGGTTGACTCGCCTTGTCAAGTGCTTCCTTTGTCTCATCTAAGCTTTCCTTCTCCTCTTCCAATGACATAGCTGTATCCTGTTCCATCATCGACTGAGATTTCCTAAAGTGTTTACGTCTGCTTGCTGTTTTTGTTTCTGCCTCATGTATCACTATAGATGGTGTAGGGGAGGCTTCTGATGAATCGATTGTAAACTGAACTAGAGTTTGCATATTCTGAGGTTTTTTAGCACCAGCCTTAGAAGGCTTTGTCAAATCAAATGATCTGGATTTCTTTAACCGTGATCTTCGTGGATTTGAAGACTTTGGTGAACTTGTTTTCTTTGGAGATCCTGAACCATTAAAAGTACCCTCTTCTGAATGTTCAGATATTATTTCTAATGAACCATGACTAACCGATGGAAATTTGAAATTATCTTCCTTGCTCACATTCAAAGGAGATAACTCCTGTTCATCATTTTCATCAGATGAAATCTTAGATCTGGCTTTATACAAATTTAATCTTCTCAGAACTGGAGAAGTCAATGCTATTCCTTTGAAAATATTCCCTTCTGAATGACGCTTCTCACTCACAACTGGACGTTTTTCTGGAGCAGCCAGACTTAGCCTACGACGATAATTTGCAGTGGCATTAGCAGCACTTTTTGCAGGACTTTTGTTCATGTCCATGATCCCTGAAACTGAGTACAGTGATGGAACTGCCCTGGATATTCTGCGAGTTCTGTTCTGTTTCTCCCGAAGATAGCGGAGGAGGTCATGTTCACTGGAATCTGTTTTCAAGTTCTTGTCCAGTTTTGTTACCTGCATCTGAAATACAACAGATGTAATATAAAGGATGCCAAATATCATGTTATATCCAGAAATACACACAGAAACATAATATGGTTCTGGGCTTGGATAAATTCATCAACTACAAGTACACGCATGTCATCATGTCAAATGTGAATTGCAGTAGAGCATGGATTTGATACTCCTGCACCTGTGTCTTGAATAATTCTTACAGGTAAAACTGCAGAAAAGTAAATTAAAGTGCTACGGATTATTTATTTCATACCTGAATGCATCCAACTTGTAATTAATTGGGGGCCCAAACATGAGTTTTAACACTGGAAAGTAGTTGAAGAAATATCAAAGAGGTTAAGTATTTATGTCCTATACACCCATATCTTAAGATTTAGTGATACTGTGTATCTGTTTTTAATGGCTGTATTAAAATGAGATTGTTATCAATGACTGTACTAAAATGGCATTATTATTAATGACTGTATGAAAATAAAATTGTTATCAACAGTTGTGCTAAAATAGCATTATTATTAATGACTGTATGAAAATGAGATTGTTATCAATGGTTCTACTACAATGGCATTATTATTAATGACTATGAAAATGAGATTGCTATCAATGATTGTATTTAAATGAGATTGTTATCAATGACTACTAAAATGAGAGATATATATCAATGACAATTAAAATTACATTATCATGACTGTACAAAAATGACATTGTTATCAATAATTGTATTAAGATGAAATTGTTATCAATGACTATTAAGATTAGATTTTTATCAATGTATTAAAATTAGACCAATAACTGCATATAAATGACATTGTTATCAGTGGTTGTACTGAAATGAGATTGGCTGAATTAAAATGAGACTGTTATCAATGTCTGTACTAAAATGAGATAGATATCAATGACTATATATAAATGACATTGTTATCAGTGGTTGTACTGAAGTGAGATTGGCTGAATTAAAATGAGACTGTTATCAATGTCTGTACTAAAATGAGATAGATATCAATGACTATATATAAATGACATTGTTATCAGTGGTTGTACTGAAGTGAGATTGGCTGAATTAAAATGAGACTGTTATCAATGTCTGTACTAAAATGAGATAGATATCAATGACTATATTAAAACGACATTGTTATCCATGACTGTACAAAAATTAGATTGTTATCAATGATTGTAATACAATGAGATTGTTATCAATGTATTAAAATGAGATTTGTTATCAATGATTGTATTATGATGAGATTGTTATCAATGACTATTAAAATGAGATTGTTATCAATGTATTAAAATGAGATTTGTTATCAATGATTGTATTATGACGAGACTGTAATTAATGGATGTACTAAAATATGCTTTTCAACCATATGGTTGAATGAATGAGTGTGAAAAATAAAGCCTGCATATCGTATACAAAATTGATGCTGAGTTATAAATATTGACAAACATTCATATGAATACAATTTGTGTCTTTTGAAAATTGTTGATTTACCGATAATTCACAGATAATGGCAAAGGATAAAGTACTCAAAATTATGAAATCTACAACTTAATGGAAAATAAAAAAGAAAGAGCATCTGCATTTCTAAAATGGGTATACACATACTTGATTTTTATCATGAATGCATCACATTACCAAGCATGGAATAAGTAAGTTTAGTTCAACTGGGTATTATCTCAGGCAAACATGGTGTTGGTTGTTTTCAGACATCATAACTGTGCATGCAAATACCCACAATCCAACACACATACACCTTGTACCACCATTTTGATTCCCCAACAATCCTTTGTCAACATCACATGTATTCAAGATAAAACTCTGATCTAATCATTGATAAAGATATAATCAAATTCTGATAAGTATGATTTGTGGTGGAGATGAAGGATGAAGAAGATATCGAATGAAAGCAAGACCTGTTCAGAGATGTTGTTTCAATTTCCCTGCATTAAAATGACTTTGTGTCAAATGTCAAAACCAAGTATTCTTGAAATGCTTTCAGAAATGTTCTTTTAAAAACAAATTGGTCCATTAATAAACAGATCCAATAAACAAATGGTTAGACAGACAAGTAGAAACTTGTAATGATTTTAAATTTTCATGAGCTGAAAATCAAATTATTTGGTTATCATTCAAGTTAAAAAGACAATCACTGATATATACTTTCATATTTCTAAAAGCATTTCCAGAATATATGGTTTTCATTCCACACAAAGCCATGTTCTGTTAGACACATGAAATGTCTTTGAAAAGTTCTCACTTTCATTCATTATTATCCTCCATCCACAAATACAATATATGACCATACTAATTAAAATTGGTTTTGTCAGCTGTCTTTGGCACAAGCACCTGCATTCACAAAAAGTATTGTACATACAAGTTCTCCCATAATACATGAAATTTTAATTCTGTAAATTATACTGTATCCTGAAGATCATTGTCCAGAAATGCTCTTTCAAGATGACAATCTTGGGAACATCATACAAAATATATTTGTTTGTCAAAAATAACTACATTTCTATTTGATAGCAATATGCATGATTGCAGTTTAACTTCATGATTCCGTCTTTCAATATAAGCCAGGGGGACATGAGGCTTTATTTTATCTTTCATGCAACAGGGGCACTCAATTTCAAGTATAATCCATGTATCATTTTGATGAAGTAAATATCTTGATCTTGAACATGACAAATGTTGACAAAGGTTTGTTAGGAAATCAAAATGGTGGCATGCTGTACTATGGGTATTTGTGAACACAGTCATGACGTATGTGAAAACAACCCCAAAAAGAAACACTTAATGACACACAAATAAACAACAAAGGGAGGGTTATAGCAACCTGTCTTTTGACAACAGCACAAAAAGGAGAGGGTCACTGTAACCTGTCTTTTGACAACAGCACAAATAGGGGAGGGTAATTGTAACCTGTCTTTTGACAACAGCACAAAAAAGGGTACGGTCATTGTAACCTGTCTTTTGACAACAGCAAAAAAAGGAGAGGGTCATATTAACCTGTCTACGAGTGGGCGCCATCATCCTTCTGATGTCGAGGGGTGTTGGATTTTCAGGGATCCTAGGTTCCTGCCTCTTTGCTAGGTTAATCATCGGAAACATGGACTTTCTTCTCCTTTCCACTATAATTAGAGATCAAAAACTAATTTTTCATCAACCATACAACTGTTAACTTTCATGAAACACATCATTGATGCCAAGTTGTGTTTCAGTTTTGTTGTGTATTGTACACATGACTTTTAATGAACCTTTAAAAGAGTTATCATCCCACTGCACACAAATGTTTAAAATTTTGACTGGTCAAGAGATGACCATGTATTTTATCTATATGTGACCAGTGCTTCTTGTTCTAGCCAATTCAAGAAAATAAGTCACATCTCTTGACTAGCTGTCTTATTTAAAATGCAATTACCTGTACATTTCTTTGCTCATTCCTCCATTTACTTGTATCAACATTTTGGTGTTTTACAAGAATTTATTTACATAACAGAGCTACTTTTCCTGTTGATTCATTTCATCCTTCCTATTTATTACTACTTTATACCGCTCCGGTGGCCTAGTGGTTACAGTATCCACCTTGGAAGCAGGAGGTCGTGGGTTCGAACCCTGGCTGAGTCATACCAAAGTCTTACAAAAATGGTACTAACATCTGCCTCGCTAGGTGCTCAGCTTTAATAGGCTAGTGTAATCTGGTGTCAGGATAATGTGACTGGGTGGGATATTATGCTAAATGTCTGCGGCATGATGCCACAGTGCTAGACATCACTATAAACTGCCACACTGCAGACACTGTAGCACTATGACTGAAATGTTTTTAAAGTTTCATTAAAATCCTAATCTGACACACACACTTGCACACACATATTGTTAGCTTTTTAAGTAGAATTACTAAAAATTGAAATCTGTAGGTATGCTTGCAAAGACTGGCAAAAATCCTTAAGTGAATTCAGACTGTGGTTATGTCAGTAAACTATATTTAAACAGTAAGTGTTAAACACCATTACAGATATTTTTAAGTTCTGAGTCATTGTTCTTCTTCAAGATTAAGTGCAGCTGGAAAGCTTGAACCTAGTTTGTGTAGTTCTAGATTGAAGAATATTATTGAATATGTTTGTGGTGAAAGGTTTGACAAGATTTTTGCATTGTTTTAATTATCCAACATAAAGACATTAGCTGATCTTCAAGATATGAGTTCATCAAGTGCCTTCCAACTTCCATTTCTGTAAGCAGTTCAGCATGTGTACTGTCCTTGTGTATTATTAGATATATGTGAATTTACCAGGATTTTTTGTTTGTCCTGAATACCCTAGGCCTTGAGTCAATGGCTCAGGTTTTATGGGATTTAAGACTAATGTAACATTACTTGTAAACTTACAGATACCATATATACTTGCTTATAAGTCAGTTCCAACTAAACAACAAAGTTACTGATCTATCATAGCATAATGCTCCTGGAGATCAGCATCTATTCTGTTTCTTCTACTGATCACTCCTAACAAACTGCACTGACCCAGATTTGCTGGTGCATTATACGACTGCAGATCTGGGTCTGTGCAGTTTGCCGTTGGACTTGTCTTATATGGTAATGAATTTATTACTTCAAAGCAATAAACTTATTTGTTGAAAGAATAATACAGAAGAATATCTTATCAGCCAGTGCTGACTACACAGATAATTATTTATACAAGTGTTAGTTACCTCTCTTTGGATCAAAATAAATCCTCTAAGTGACTAATTAATCAGTACTACATTGTATTTATATAAAAATCTATATCTTTTCAGGATGGTGCCCTTTTAATAATTAAAAAAACCAAGGTATGTACCTGAATCATAAATCTGATATCTAGTGTGGTTTCTGTTATCCAGTTGTGGATTGCAAGGAGCCATGTGATTTTCTTACACACAGTGTGTAAGTCACATGATCTAGCAATGAACTTTGTTTTTACACCTCACTGGAACCATTTTTAACAGAAATATTGGGTAAATACCTTTATAATTAACCAATGATATTCCTAGAAGTTAGTTCATAAGGTACTAACAACTAAAAAGCATTATGTTGAATACTGTACAGGTCTGATTAGAGAGAAAGAACTATTTTTGGGTGGAGGATAGAGAGAAAGAACTATTTTTGGATGGAGGGTGAGAGAGCAGCAAGATTTTCCTAATATCTTGCCAAATTCTTGCTCTGAGGCAAAAGGTTAAACTTGCTATGTGAAGAACACATGTGACCTGAAAGGACTTTTATAGTTCCAATTACACATTGTACAGAAAAGTAATGAGAGATGGGGTTTTTTATTTGCTAGTTATTCCTGTTCATTGCATGGTCAATTCCTTGTTGCTTGCATAGTACATTTTTCATCTGTTATTAATTTTCTGTTATTAAATAGTATGAATATTTTATATAGTACCTTCTAATTAATATATTGTACCATCTAATTAATATATAGTAACATCTAATTAATATATAGTACCTTCTAATTAATATATTGTACCTTCTAATATATTGTACCGTCTAATTAATATATTGTACCATCTAATTAATATATAGTACCTTCTAATTAATATATAGTACCGTCTAATTAATATATAGTACCTTCTAATTAATATATTGTTAATATTTGGAAAAGACTTCTATTATGAACTTTATCGTTTGATAATGTTCAAATGTGATGCTTCCTTATTGGCCATTTAGCAATCAATTGTTGATGAAGATAAAAATTATATTTGGTTTCCTGGGTTCTGCAATATTTTGTGTCAATAAAATCTTCTAGTTCAGTTCTACTTTGATTTCCATGTGGCTCAATGGAACCATATCCATAAAGGAAATATGGATTTGTTTTAAAAAATAATATATTCCATCTTTGAAGGAAAGATTTTCATCAGCAGAGTACCATCTCTGCTTGCTTATAAGTCCAGCTGCACACAAATTGACTGTTATCTGTCATGCAATGGCAGATCTGAATCTGTGCAGCGTGCATTTGGATCCAACTTATAAACAAGTATATATGGTGTCATATCACCTGTCAAAAACTATCTCACATCAGCCCGATTCTTTTTTTTACTTTCAATCCATCAGTTTTACTTCATTTTTAGTTATCATATATACCCACTCATCAGTTGAGTCCAACTGTAAACAACATAGCCCCTGATTAGACATCACATAATGTGCCAGCAGATCAGCATCTGTGTACTTTTTCCACTGATTGCTCTTAGCAAACTGTTTAAACCCAGATCTGCTGGTACATGAGATCTGGATCTGTGCAGTTTGCATTCGGACTTGACTTATAAGTGAGTATATCTGGTACATTGTTATTTTAAGTATTTGTTGCTTACTTTCTAAGTTAGTTGTACGTTTTATTAGCTGTTTGTTTCATGACTGAATTTAGCTCTTTGTTTGTAAGTCATTGTTTATATACATGTATGAAGATTATGCTTCATGGTCTATTACCGTAGCTTTCCTGGATGATATCATACTATATGGTCTATTACTGTGTAGTAGCTTTCCTTTCTGGATGATATCATGTCTCATCGTCTATGACTGTGTAGTAGCTTTCCTTTTTGGATCATGATTCATGGTCTTTTACTGTGTAGTAGCTTTCCTTTTTGGATGATATCCTGTCTTATGGTCTATTACTGTGTATTAGCTTTCCTGGATGATATCATGCTTCATGGTCTAATACTGTTTAGGAACTTTCTTTTTTGGATGATAATTTATGGTCTATTACTGTGTAGTAGCTTTCCTTTTTGGATCATGATTCATAGTCTATTACTGTGTAGTAGCCTTCCTTTTTGGATGATATCCTGTCTCATCGTGTATGACTGTGTAGTAGCTTTCCTTTTTGGATGATGATTCATGGTCTATTACTGTATAGTAGCTTTCCTTTTTGGATGATATCCTGTCTTATGGTCTATTACTGTGTAGTAGCTTTCCTGGATGATATCATGCTTCATGGTCTAATACTGCTTAGGAACTTTTCTTTTTTGGATGATAATTTATGGTCTATTACTGTGTAGTAGCTTTCCTTTTTGGAACATGATTTATGGTCTTTTACTGTGTAGTAGCTTTCCTTTTTGGATGGTATCCTGTCTCATCGTCTATGACTGTGTAGTAGCTTTCCTTTTTGGATGGTATCCTGTCTCATCGTCTATGACTGTGTAGTAGCCTTCCTTTTTGGATCATGATTCATGGTCTATTACTGTGTAGTAGCTTTCCTTTTTGGATGGTATCCTGTCTCATCGTCTATGACTGTGTAGTAGCTTTCCTTTTTGGATCATGATTCATGGTCTTTTACTGTGTACTAGCTTTCCTTTCTGGATGATATCATGTCTCATGGTCTATGACTGTAGTAGCTTTCCTTTTTGGATCATGATTCATGGTCCATGACTGTGTAGTAGCTTTCATTTTTGGATCATGATTCATGGTCTATTAGTGTGCAGTAGCTTTCCTTTTTGGATGGTATCCTGTCTCATCGTCTATGACTGTGTTGTAGCTTTCCTTTTTGGATCGTGATTCACAGTCTTTTACTGTGTAGTAACTTTCCTTTTTGGATCATGATTCATGGTCTATTACTGTGTAGTAATTTTCCTTTCTCGATGATATCATGCTCTATGACTGTGTAGTAGCTTTCCTTTTTGGATGATATCCTGTCTCATTGTCTATGACTGTGTAGCAGCTTTCCTTTTTGGATCATGATTCATGGTCTATTACTGTGTAGTAGCTTTCCTTTTTGGATGATATCCTGTCTCATCGTCTATGACTGTGTAGCAGCTTTCCTTTTTGGATCATGATTCATGGTCTATTACTGTGTAGTAGCTTTCCTTTTTGGATGATATCCTGTCTCATCGTCTATGACTGTGTAGCAGCTTTCCTTTTGGATCATGATTCATGGTCTTTTACTGTGTAGTAGCTTTCCTTTTTGGATGATATCATGCTATATGGTCTATTACTATGTAGTAGCTTTCCTTTTTGGATCATGATTCATAATCTATTACTGTGTAGTAGCTTTCCTTTTTGGATGATATCCTGTCTCATCGTCTATGACTGTGTAGCAGCTTTCCTTTTTGGATCATGATTCATGGTCTATTACTGTGTAGTAGCTTTCCTTTTTGGATGATATCCTGTCTCATCGTCTATGACTGTGTAGCAGCTTTCCTTTTTGGATCATGATTCATGGTCTTTTACTGTGTAGTAGCTTTCCTTTTTGGATGATATCCTGTCTTATGGTCTATTACTGTGTATTAGCTTTCCTGGATGATATAATGCTTCATGGTCTAATACTGTTTAGGAACTTTCTTTTTTGGATGATAATTTATGGTCTATTACTGTGTAGTAGCTTTCCTTTTTGGATCATGATTCATAGTCTATTACTGTGTAGTAGCCTTCCTTTTTGGATGATATCCTGTCTCATCGTGTATGACTGTGTAGTAGCTTTCCTTTTTGGATGATGATTCATGGTCTATTACTGTATAGTAGCTTTCCTTTTTGGATGATATCCTGTCTTATGGTCTATTACTGTGTAGTAGCTTTCCTGGATGATATCATGCTTCATGGTCTAATACTGCTTAGGAACTTTTCTTTTTTGGATGATAATTTATGGTCTATTACTGTGTAGTAGCTTTCCTTTTTGGAACATGATTTATGGTCTTTTACTGTGTAGTAGCTTTCCTTTTTGGATGGTATCCTGTCTCATCGTCTATGACTGTGTAGTAGCTTTCCTTTTTGGATGGTATCCTGTCTCATCGTCTATGACTGTGTAGTAGCCTTCCTTTTTGGATCATGATTCATGGTCTATTACTGTGTAGTAGCTTTCCTTTTTGGATGGTATCCTGTCTCATCGTCTATGACTGTGTAGTAGCTTTCCTTTTTGGATCATGATTCATGGTCTTTTACTGTGTACTAGCTTTCCTTTCTGGATGATATCATGTCTCATGGTCTATGACTGTAGTAGCTTTCCTTTTTGGATCATGATTCATGGTCCATGACTGTGTAGTAGCTTTCATTTTTGGATCATGATTCATGGTCTATTAGTGTGCAGTAGCTTTCCTTTTTGGATGGTATCCTGTCTCATCGTCTATGACTGTGTTGTAGCTTTCCTTTTTGGATCGTGATTCACAGTCTTTTACTGTGTAGTAACTTTCCTTTTTGGATCATGATTCATGGTCTATTACTGTGTAGTAATTTTCCTTTCTCGATGATATCATGCTCTATGACTGTGTAGTAGCTTTCCTTTTTGGATGATATCCTGTCTCATTGTCTATGACTGTGTAGCAGCTTTCCTTTTTGGATCATGATTCATGGTCTATTACTGTGTAGTAGCTTTCCTTTTTGGATGATATCCTGTCTCATCGTCTATGACTGTGTAGCAGCTTTCCTTTTTGGATCATGATTCATGGTCTATTACTGTGTAGTAGCTTTCCTTTTTGGATGATATCCTGTCTCATCGTCTATGACTGTGTAGCAGCTTTCCTTTTGGATCATGATTCATGGTCTTTTACTGTGTAGTAGCTTTCCTTTTTGGATGATATCATGCTATATGGTCTATTACTATGTAGTAGCTTTCCTTTTTGGATCATGATTCATAATCTATTACTGTGTAGTAGCTTTCCTTTTTGGATGATATCCTGTCTCATCGTCTATGACTGTGTAGCAGCTTTCCTTTTTGGATCATGATTCATGGTCTATTACTGTGTAGTAGCTTTCCTTTTTGGATGATATCCTGTCTCATCGTCTAGGACCGTGTAGCAGCTTTCCTTTTGGATCATGATTCATGGTCTTTTACTGTGTAGTAGCTTTCCTTTTTGGATGATATCATGCTATATGGTCTATTACTATGTAGTAGCTTTCCTTTTGGATCATGATTCATGGTCTATTACTGTGTAGTAATTTTCCTTTTTCGATGGTATCATGCTATATGGTCTATTACTATGTAGTAGCTTTCCTTTTTGGATCATGATTCATAGTCTATTACTGTGTAGTAGCTTTCCTTTTTGGATGATATCCTGTCTCATCATCTATGACTGTGTAGTAGCTTTCCTTTCTGGATCATGATTCATGGTCTATTACTGTGTAGTAGCTTTCCTTTTCGAATCATGATTCACGGTCTATTACTGTGTAGTAGCTTTCTTTTTTGGATCATTATAATGTGCTTTCACAATGTATGAAAATGTATTTGCTGCAATTTTCAAACCTTATGCTTTAAATTTTAAATGCATAAATTGATCGTGTCTTTTTTCTGTTTACTCCCATTTTTGTATTGTAGATTTTCCCAGTGCTCATCAAATTCAGTTTACTGGTATGTCTATATTGGAAGATAGGTTGGTTGGTATATGCTATTTTGATTTTGGACTTAATAGAATATATTTCACAGTATGAAAATCTTTATCTTAAATATGATTGTATCACTTTATTTTATGTGTGATGTATGTGATTTGGAATGAGTAATAATAGTGTTTGCAGTTGACAGGTGGAGTGAAACTATAGTTCTCCGAGCAAAGGCTTATTGTTTTGAATTATCTGACATAAAATATAATTTTGCATCAAAATTAAGGTCACAAAAGAGAAAGTGTCCCAATATTTCTGTTTTATTTATAAATAATGTTCAAGCATGCACTGTATTCCATTTCTGGGACTAAATTTGTCAGATGGGTTAGAACTTGTTTGAGACTAAATTTGTAAGAAGGGCATGCAACTTGCTTGGGACTAATTTTGCAAAATGGATATTCAGCTTGTTTGGGACAAATTTTTTTGTATGATGGGTATTCAACTTGTTGTACAGAATAGTGGTTAGAGGCACAGGATGACAACATTATTACACCCCACACTTACAAAAAGAAAAATAAATAGTTACAGTTAATAAGGATAGAGGCTGCAGGTTGATTGATTTCTGTCTGAATTTAAAAAGAAACATTATTAATATATATTTCAAAATAAACTGATTTCTTGTCCTTGTTTAATATAAAATGTAATTTATTTCTACAAATATCTTTTTTCCAATTTAATGATATATCTTGTTTAAAATACCAGCCAGGTTAGATAAACAATTGAGCTTTTTGCATATAAGAAAAATTCTTTAAGTGATTGTACACTGAATTGACTATTTGTCAGTGAGTGACATGGATTATAATCATAAAATAACTTGGTTGTCTTTAATCTGTTTATGTTCCTAAAAATACAAATATTTCAATCTACAGGTAAAACAGTTTTAAACTGTACAAAAACGTGTCCTTACAAATACACATAACCAGTATATTATCAAAGTCATCCCATACAATGTTTACTTTAGAACTAATTCAATCACTTTCTACAGTATTAGGTCTTAGTATGATACAGCTCTCATCTTTTAAAAATTAATAAATAAACCCAGATCAACAATGTTTTCAAGAGGTGTGGCAATTTCCCAGTACAAATGTGAATCAAACATGCATGAACCAATGTGGTTTTATCTACAAATGCACATTTTTCTTCTTTTGTGAATTTATTTACAATTGCAAAGAATGAAGGAGTGCATCTGCAATCATTCATCAAGTACAGTGGATAAACCTTAACTTAGAACATATATGGAAGACTGAATAACGAATTCCATTTAGTAAAATCCCGTAAATAGATAGTAATTGCTGATTACAAAGTTACTCACCGATTAACTTAATACAGCAAGATATTTATGTCAAGTCTTGTAAATGCTATTTACTGACTGCACCATCAAAAATAGTCTCAATAACTCTTATAATATTAACTTCTGTCATTAAGTTTTTGAAGGAATTGTCATATATTTGTTTCAATGACAATCTGCTGTCAGAAGAAAAAAATAATTGTCAGTTATTTACTTAATAAATAAAAATTTAAAATATATACAATATTTATTTTTCTTTGGAAGAGAGATGCATCCCATTCTGCCTGAATTGAGCTTTGTGAATTTTGCTTGTTTAAAAAGAAATCAAATAAAACATGCATGATGAAATTTGGTTTTCTGTGACACACATTTAATAAGGCTGTTTAGTCATTAAAGGCAGTTACTTCCCCTGTTTACAGTCAGCAGACTGGTTCACGAACTCTAAATATACACACAACATATTTGAGTTGCAAGAATACAAAGCAACCATTGTAGCCTTGCATTAAAAAATTAGAAGCAATTTTCAAAGTTGAAACGTCACAATTTAGCACGTTAATTCTGTAAATTTTATTGCCTGCTGAAGCAATATTTGTGCAATAATTGATCCTATAACCCGAGAGATAATTTGAAGTCACTGAGTTATCATGTTGGTGAGTAAACTCAAGAGTGTGTTGTATTTTGCCAGTTTTCAGGACTGTAGATTGGTGGTTGCGTTCTGTTTCACTTTTACGATTTAAAGACGTCAAAAAATGACTTTGTAACGTTGCTTCATCCAATGATTGAGATGACAACTCTGAAGATCATTATTATTTATTGCTGTGCTTGCCAAACTGCAGTAATCGATGCAGTGCTGTCAGTTATCGACAATAGGGTTATGAGATTTTAAAATTAAACGCACGCTTGTGAATCTCATTTCTGTTATTCTTAGGGTCTTTCTTTCCTCTTATCATATCAGATTTAATAATTGTTCAGAGGTTGTTATATTTAATTATTTTCATTCTCAACAAAGATGGCAGTTATTTTATTTCAAAATGTCTTATAGTACCAATCAGTTTGATCAGATGTTTTGGTTGTTGTTTAAAGCTCTGAAGTGCCATTCGTTTGACATGTGCCTTTCAAAATGGATGGTAAAACTAAAATTTAGAAGCTCAATAAAGAATGATCTTGAATAACATTTACTGATAATTTTTGACTTGATAAGTGATTTTGGAACTAAAAATGAAATGATTTTGCCAAAGAGGTAAATACTCTAGCTTTTTTCCTGGTTACATAGTGCATGTTGCTGTAATCCATTTCAGTGGATGATACATGAATCAAACCAGAAGCAGAGGAGGATGCAGAATTTTATTCTGAGGATTTTGTTTAAAAGAGGTTGTTCAGAGTAATTCAAATGGCAAACATTTTTCACCTAGCAGTTTATCATTTTGACAGAGGGAACCTAACCATTTGATAACAGCCTCCCCCAAATGGGATTTCTTCATGGAAGTAAATTAGTAGAACATTTCTAAAGCCATACAGAACAAAGTATAAAGAGTTTCCTCACAAAAATCCCATTCATATGCTCTTATTCTTATCTGATTAAATATTATTAAATGATTTGATGACTTCATTATTTTCTTTCATTGTGACAGTAAGATCTCATGCTAATTAATGTTCACCATATATTAACATACTTTTTGCACATCAAAAGCTAGAAAAATGTAGGTATGTGACCATGTATAGAATAATTTAATCTATGCCATGTCAGTTCTTCTGATGTAGCTAGCTAGGTCAGCTTGTTTGCAAGCTTGTGCAAGCTTGTAATTAGTAAGCTTGTGCAAGCTGACATGACAAGCTTGTACAAGCTTGCCAATAGCAAGCTTACCTATTACAAGCTTCCTTATTACTAGCTTGCACAAGCTAGTAATAGTGAAGCTTGCGCAAGCTTACAATTAGGCAAGCTTGCTGCAGTTTCAAACCTAAGCTTGCACAAGCTTACAATTAGGCAAGCTTGCTACAGTTTCAAACCTAAGCTTGCACAAGCTTACAATAGGCAAGCTTGCTACAGTTTCAAATCTAAGCTTGTGCAAGCTTACAATTAGGCAAGCTTACAATTAGACAAGCTTACAATTAGGCAAGCTTGCTACAGTTTCAAATCTAAGCTTGCACAAGCTTACAATTAGACAAGCTTACAATTAGGCAAGCTTGCTGCAGTTTCAAATCTAAGCTTGCAACAAACCTACATAATGAGCCTGCAGCAATCTTGATGCAACCTTAAAAATAAGCTTATGATTTTGGTTTGATAGGAACAAGTTTATAATAATTATTAACTTTGTTCTTAGTCCAAATGTGATATGTTCCACTGTTATGATCTGGCTTGGATGTATTGTGCCTATTGACTTCCAAATGGTCTTAGAAAAGATAAGTACAAAATGAGGATTGATACTGTATCATTCTGTATTTCCCTCACCTTTTCCATTGAAGAACTCAAAGTCACTTCCTTGACCACTGAGGTCTGGACTTGGGGAGGCAGGCAGGGATATAGAAGACACAGTGGTGGACGGAAGGACAATACCATCTGACTCAGAGTCTTCGACTGTTTCTTCTATTTCCTCTAAATCTTCTGAACTAATAGATAAATTGACTGGCTGATTATTTGATTCGTTGATTGATAATTAAGAAATCTCAATAAAGCAACATTTATAAAAAGCATAAAAAGTAAAATAGTAAATTCAAGATTAAAAATTTGCTTGAAAAACATTTCAATCAGGTGCAGAGCCAGCACCATCCATTCATAATGTGAAGAAACTAAAAATGCAGAAAATTTGCTAGAAAATTATGGTTTGCATAATAACTATATAAAATATTGTTAAATTTATAATTATATTTTGCCATGCTGTTAACACATTAACCCCAAGCGATGACTTTACGGGGCAGGAGGTAATAGCCTACTGCCGAGCTCTGTAGTGTCATGGTCATGCATGATACACTAAAGTGGGTGGTATCATAGAAAGGTAGACTGATGTAGCTCTACAATGATATCAAATAATCTGGAATATCTAGTTGCACTACAAAATACTGATAGAAAAACCTCATTTTTTGGACCCGACTTTTTTTACCCAAAATTTTCCCATGGTCGGAATCTGATTTTGTGTCCGGATTTTATACTTTTTGGTCTCAGATCTAAGGCAAACCAGTATGAACTGCAAACAGACAGATGAGCCTTTGCAAAAAGTAGGATAAGATGGGCATTTGAAATAAGAAGGCCAATTTTTACCCTTCTGTTCATGTGCGAGTCAAATAGCCAATGAAAATCGATGTTTCTAACACCAATAGGCAGTATTTTATTGAAAGATGACTGGGGATTTGGTGTTTTTGAGTCTATTCAGAAATAGCTTTCAAAATGTGTTTCCTACTCGATTTTTAGGCAAAAAGGACAAAAAGCTCCAGGGGTTAATGTGTTAAAAATAAAACAACAAAAAGAAAACAACAAAAAGAAAACAACACCAAGTTCAAATGTAATGACTAGTATATAATATTTATAAGATGGAAGGTAAAATGAAACCGAGAACTCCAAATGCAAAGATAAGCTAATCCAAATTAATGTATATCATAACAGACTTTTGTGTCCTGAAGAAAAATGCCCATATGCAGAAAATTTACTAAGAGAGAGACATACCCAACATCATGGTCTTCATCAATTGATACATTTCCATATTTCTCTTGTATCATCTTACTTCCTGCCAGATTCTCAAAATGTTGTCTGCAATAACACAGACACATAAGGCAAATTAGACAATGTGATATCTGTTTCAAACATATGCATATTGTGAATGTCTTCCATCCACCTTGATATAATTGACCACCACACGCAAACCCATATATATATATATATATATATATATATATATATATATATATATATATATATATATATATATATATATATATATATACTGTACTAATGTTCAAACTAAAGTTGATAAACAATATTAGCCATATGAGGCAGGTACCAAACTTAAATAAAATAAAAGAAACAAGTGTCGTCATATCTAATCGTTTATGGCCTAATAAGGGGATGCCTCCCAGATGAGATTAAAGCTTTTGGTAAAAGGCAGCATCTGCTAGAAAAATACTGGCGAAGCAAGCCAAGCTGTTGGGAAATGTACACACTGATAAAATGGTTTACATATTTCTATTGCTGCAAAACAAACTGAATGGCATGTTTCGAATTCGCATAATAAAATTAACTCTGCAATTTTGTTATGCCACATTTAGGATAAATAGATATGCTTTAGTACATTCTTTTAGAATAATGTATAATGTAAAACAAATTGTATTCCCCCCAGTCTGACTTACCTCAGTGCTATTTTTTGAAACATCTTCATTATTTGATCATCTGTTGTCACTGGATTTCGTTGCAACCAGTTTTTCAAATATTTATTATTATAATGTTCAATAACTTCCTGTAGGGTAAGAGAAATAAAACAAATGTAGGCCATGAATGTAACTGTGATAAAGACCATGTGATGTCACAAGTACATTATTAACATCCAAATGCGAACAGCATGCGCCAGATGTACCATTAAATAAGGCAGGAAAGCTAAGTCTAATCTGTTGGGTTGAAATCATAAAAAGTAAAAATTCATTATCATTTCAAACACCTTGTGGCTTTTCCACTGAATATTCTGATCATTAGTGGAAAGGCCTGAGCATGTTCAGATTGATGTATTAATATGGCTGCATGTCAGTGCAAGTATAGCCTATCGTGTGCTGAAAAATGGCGTTAAGCCCCACAACAACAACAACAACAACAGTGCAAGTACTGTCTGCATGTGTGTACCAGTCTTCAAGCACAAATACAGTACAAATGGTTCGAATAAAATTAAAAAACTACAGGAACTGGTGAGCAATTTGCTCACCTAAATATATCTATGCCTCTCCTGTAACTACCATACTCAGACTGTTTGAGTACACTCATCTCCATGACTGAAACAAATATAAAGCTGTTTTCAGTGGATTATGGTCATCATCAGATGTGCATGTGGGCAAATAATTGTACTTCTACTAACTGAGTACAACTATAATCAGACTATTTGAGTACAAACATAATCAGACTATCTGAGTACAACCAAATTCAAGCTGTCTGAATACAACTATAATCAGACTGTTTGAATACAACCATAATCAGACTGTTCTAGTACAACTGAATTCTGGCTGTCTGAATAAAACTATAATCAGACTGTTTGAGTACAACCATAATCAGACTGTTTGAGTGCAACCATTATCAGACTGTTTGAGTACAAACATAATCAGACTATTTGAGTATAACCATAATCAGACTGTTCTAGTACAAGCAAATTCAGGCTGTCTGAATAAAACTATAATCAGACTGTTTGAGTACAACCATAATCAGACTGTTTGAGTACAACCATTATCAGACTGTTTGAGTAAAACCATAATCAGACTATTTGAGTACAACCATAATCAGACTATTCTAGTACAAATTCAGGCTGTCTGAATAAAACTATAATCAGACTGTTTGAGTACAACCATAATCAGCCTGTTTGAGTACAACCATTATCAGACTGTTTGAGTAAAACCATAATCAGACTATCTGAGTACAACCATAATCAGACTATTCAAGTACAACCAAATTCAGTCTGTCTGAATACAACTATACTCAGATTGTTTGAGTGCAACCATAATCAGACTATTTATAACTCAGTCTACCATAGTGATGGTACAATGACTGGCCAAAATGCAGATCTGTTTACCAAGGTTTACAGTAATGCACTGAAAAGTGCAGAATATTAAATCACGCTGTAAGTCAAAAAGGGAAATAACTCATAAAAATAGAGGAAACAGATTTATCAATATGCACATCTTTAAATGATGACTTTGATATGTACCATCCATAAGTACTGCAAAACAGAATCATATCATGTAATGCATTTAGACAAAAAAGGGAAATAACTATAAGAAAATCGGAAGAGTTCTCTGCTTTGTCTTATGAGCATCTTCATATGACAGCCGTACCATGTGCAAAAGTTTCATGGAAATCAACTGAAAACTGTAAAGGCAATAACTCTAACAAAAAACACAGGAGCCCATCAATTTCTCAATATGCATATCTTCAGGTATTGCTCAAAATATGTTAAGTTTCCTTGTGATCCATACAAAAATATTGGAGCTATCTGCATTTGCACACCTTTATCATACACTGTATTTAGCTGTGAGTCACAAAGGGCAATAACGCTAACAAAAATATCATGGAAGGACAGTAGTTGTGTTGCCTTCCCTAGATTTTATCATACACTACATCAGGATCCAAGTAAAACATTTCAATAACTCTAACAAAACTCTTCAGCGCACAGTCATTTGTTGATATACATATTATTAGATGACTGTATAATTTCCTAGGTTTCGGGATGATTAATTGAAAACTGAGACTATGGTAATTGTGTTCACAACATTCTGTCTTTCACAACATCCAGCTGCCCAACAAATATGATAATAAAACTACAACAAAAGTCACAAGTGCATAGTAATGTATCAATATGCAGATCTTCACATGGGTGGTGACCATAATATGTACTAACTTTCACAGCAATCCATACAACCCAGAGACAAATTGCACTCGCAAGAGTCTTTCACAAACTGCATTCAGCTGTAATACAAAAACTACAATAACTCTGACAAAATTTGTGGGAGCAAAATGATAGTTGGAAAAGGCTCATACCATAACATTTATCAAGTTGCATGGCAGTCTGTTGAAAACTATGATACTAGTTACATACCATAACATTTATCAAGTTGCATGGCAGTCCGTTGAAAACTATGATACTAGTTACATTCACAAGATTTTGTCACATACTGTATTCAGCTGCAATCAAAAAAGGGCAATAACTCTTTCAAAAACTGTGAGAGCAAAGTGATTTGTCAATATGTACATGATCAGTGCATTATATTCAACAAATGTTTACGGGCAAACATTCTATGGCTATGGGATTAGTTGCATTCACAAGATCTTGTCAAAAGCCATATTGATTGCAAATAAAAAAGTCCATAAATCTTATAGTTAATGAGCAAAATATTCACAAAGTCTCATGCCGATCCATTGAAAACAGTGGAACAAATTGCATTGACATATACTAGATGGAAAGGTGGAAGGATGGCCAGGTGGACACATGGATTCCTTGATACCCACATCTCTGTATAAAAACAAAAATGCACTTATCACACATATTCTGCCTGTAAGAAAACTTATCTGTTGATGATATATTAAAATACTTACGAAAGTTTAAAAGTCTGCTCAATGTTATTGTACAAAAAAATCTTACAGAATTTTCATATCTAAAGTCCTTAATATACTGTTGACAAGAAACATAAGTGTTGAAATACAAGACTCTGTGGTTTGATTAATACAGTAAAACCTGTCTTGAGAGACCACTGCTGTGAGACACCTGTCTTGGGAGACTTGGTTCTCCAAGCACAGGTCTACTGATTGTATAGTTCTACAACCTGTTATGAGAGACCTCTTAATTTTGTGAGACCTTTATTTACTGACAGTGGTCTTTCAAGACAGGTTACACTGTATCTCAGATAAAAGTATAATTCTTGTTAAATTCTGTTTAGGTAGAAAAAAAGACTTTTAAATTACTTCAGCAAAATGACTGAAGATGATTTCTCACTCAAATTTTCTAACTTTTCTAGGAAAGGATAGATAATCTTATTATACCCTGACATAGTGCTCTCCCCTTTCTCCCAGAATTTCCTCTATCCCAGCCATCACATGATCTGTCACCTGAAAAACAAGATTCTTGCAAATATTAGCTTCCCAAAAAAAGCTTTGTGTATTTTAGCTGATGTGACTTTCAAAAGCTGCTGATGTATGTGGTAGTACTGAGGGTATCAAGGAGTGTTACTGAGGGTACCGAGTAGTGTTTACTGAGGGTATTGAGTAGTGTTACTGAGGGTACCGAGGAGTGTTAATGAGGAACACTTTAAAGAATCAATCTATTTTTGCTTTATATGTCTGGATGACAAAAGTTTATAATATAACATATCTGTAATCAAAAATATAATTTGGATTGCTATGACAAAGTGACTCAAGCATACATTTTCAAATGTTAATTTAACTCTAGAATGTTAAAGCTATTCCTTGTTATATTTTCTGTTGATTTGTTTTTGCTTTCCTCATATGTATAGTGCTGCCATCCATACAAAACATACACGATAAATGCCTAACTGAAGAACAGGCATAAAAAAAAAAAGTCAGTAAACAAACCATTATATCATTGGTTCCAGTGGATGGATAGAAATGTAGCAAAATAGTTCCTACAGACAATAAGGGTGGTGAGGAAATGATATGTTACTGCGAATTAATCTTCATTCAATATCACTTCTGAAACCCAAATATAAGATACAAACTCTTCATCCTGAGCCATGACTATAAGTCTTAGATAAGAATTCTGTATCCTGAGCCCTAAATATAGGATCTCTGTATCCTGAGCCCTAAATATAGGATCTCTTCATCCTGAGCCCTAAATATAGGATCTCTTCATCCTGAGCCCTAAATATAGGATCTCTTCATCCTGAGCCCTAAATATAGGATCTCTTCATCCTGAGCCCTAAATGTAAGATAAGAACATTATATCCTGAGCCCTAAATATAGGATCTCTTCATTCTGAACCCTAAATGTAAGATTAAAATTCTATATCCTGTGCCCTAAATATAGGAACTCGACATCCCAAGTCCAAGATATAAGAGCTATTGATCCTGAGCCCTAAATATAGGAACTCTACATCCCAAGTCAAATATGTAAGAACTATTCATCCTGAGCCCTAAATATAGTAATTCTACATTCCAAGTCCAAGAAATAAGAACTTTCATCCTGAGCCCTAAATATAGTAATTCTACATTCCAAGTCCAAGAAATAAGAACTTTCATCCTGAGCCCTAAATGTAAGAAAAGAACTCTCATCCTGAGACCTATATATAAGATGAGAACTCTTTGTTTCAAACTACATTGTTCATTGATAGATAAAATATTTATTTTAATTCAAACATGCAAGCATTAAAATGAAAACCTAACATAAGAAGACACATACCAATGTAAATATAGCATTAAACATTATTGGCATTATAGTGTGTGTGTGTGTGAGATTTGGATTTTTAACATAGCTTTAACAAATTTATTTCAGTCATATTGCTACGATGTCTGCAGTGGCAGTTTATAGTGATGTCTAGCACTAGGGCATCATGCCGCAGACATGTAGCGTGCTGTCCCACCCAGTCACATTATCTTGACACCAGGTCAACCAGTCATAACACAAACCTCTTAATGCTGAGCGCCTAGCAAGGAAGCTGTTAGTACCATTTTTATAAGTCTTTGGTATGACTCGGCTGGGGTTCGAACCCATGACCTCCATTTTCACAAGTGGATGCTCTAACCACTAGGCCATCGGAGTGGTCAGCATTATAGTTAACAAGCTGCATATTAATGATGATAAAACTGAAGCCATCCTGATCACCATGCAAAGACTTTCTCATTCACATCCTTTACCTCAAACAATAAGTATGAGCATTACCAAAATTAAATTGACACAGTTAATATGAAACCTAGTTGTCACTCTTTACAGTACACTCTCATTACACCAGCATATCATGGAAATATGCAAAGCTGATGTCACTAAAACACTTGTGTATTCCATAGTATGTTCAAGACTGGACTATTGTAATTCACTTCAATATGGCTCATCTCAGTATCTACTACAGACACTTCCAAAAGTTCAAAACATGGCTGGTCAGATCATCTTTAGAGTACGAAGAACTGAGCACACCTCCCCCTACTCTGTAACCATCACTAGCTACACATTCAATCCAGAATCAAACATAAAATGTTTATTATGCTACATTTCATTGACTGGCTCCAGTCCAGTACACCTATCTGACTTCACCCATGTGTATATCCAACACAGAAACTTGTGATCTTCTTCCAAATTCATATTCTCTTTGTTCCCACTGTTAAAGTGAAGTCATGTGGACAACATTCTTTTGCATGCCAGTGCCCAGCTAAGTGGAATGAATTTCCAATAGATCTTTGACACAAGGACACTTCTCCACATTCAAGAGTGCTCTAAAAACCTATTCTACTGAAAAAACAGACTTAAAGACTTAATAATGTTTACTTCTTAATTAATGTCGGTTAAAAAGTATGAATGTTGTAGATGTTCTGGGAACACATAACTGAGTGAATGTTGTAGATATCAGAGTCTTAAACAGCCATTTATATTTGATGTATGATTGGCACAGAATTAAATTCATGGCAGTGGGTAAGGATCGGGTACACTAATAAATCTGTTGGAGATATGATCAATTCTTAAAGAGGCCTTTCCGATAACTGTGCCAGGCTAACGGGTGAAGTTTTGGTTGCTTGTCAAGAATGCCAAGGGTTGAAATGTTGCAAAACAGTGTTTGTACTTGCTTAAATATTTTTCCTAAGTTGAAACTTTGCAAACATTGGTTATTAAGGAAGAGTGAAAGTAAAGTTTTTCCAAACTCTGGATGTTCATGTGTTAAATTTGGCCATTAAATAAACCTAAGATCCTGCTTAGCTAAGTTAACAATCAGGAATTTGTTTCCATGTGAAGTTTCCTGTTTTATAAAGGTCTTATGCCATTACAATAGTCAGTCAAAGTTTTCTGTGGGAGGAATGAAGTCTTGACTCCACAGAAAAAAGAAATTATTTTTCTCATAAAAAAATGTCCAAGAGATGTGTATTGGAAGACTGCATAGACGATTCTGTAAATGGGTAAAAAAGAGAAATGTATCAAATCATAGTTTCATACAATTTTCTTTGATATGCGCCTTAAGATAAATATATAAATTCCCTCATTTATCACGAACATCACATGGTTCATGTATTCTAAGAACTTCATACCTTATTTGCTTGCTAGGAGTCTGGAGATAATTGTTTGAATTTATTGGTTTATATGTCGTGTAAATCATATATGCGATGAATCGATAGTATTCTTAGGTTGGTAGGGTTCTTATGCTGACAGAATGTTAGTTAGCAAATACAGTGTGACCCCGCTATAGCATGCTCCATTATAACATGAATTTGGATATAACACTGTCATGGTGTGGCTAACGAAATTTAATATACATGTATTTTTCTTGTACACGAAAAAAATTCTTTCTTAAAAGTACAAAAAAAAATGTAAAAGCTTTGTTATCATTTTTGGGAAGAGGTCGCATATGAATAATACATGACGATCGTGGTGTGGCTCCTGAAATTTTGTATGTATTTTTCTTGTACATGAAAAAGTATTTTTTTTCTTCTTAAAAGAACATAAAATAATGCAAATAAAGTTTATTCTGGGATTGTGTAGGTCTTCGCCAATGTCACAAATTTGGATTGTTTTTCCTTATTGGCGACAAAACATACCATGTGGCAATTTTTTTTTTGGCGATGTTGTTGGCTGTTTAAACATTTATATACAACCATTGGTTTGGAGTGCAGAAATTCAGAGGCCCCATGAAAGGAAGCCACAAACTGGATATAAAATGCACTGAAATTTATCTATTGTTACATAAACAAATTCTTTGTCCATATTGACAAACCATCTAAACAGTGCATTGTTATGTTATAATCCACTTATAATGACATCTAGCATGAGTACTGTATGTTGTGAATGATCTGCTTTTTTGTTGTTGACATTTCTGATCAACCGGACATGGTGTTGTCTCGTAATCTATCTTTCATCGGATTTTTGGCTGCTCACTAGTAATTAATATATTTACAAAGACTGACATTTGTATGTTGTTGTTGTTGTTGTTGTTCTAGGGTTTAACGCCATTTTTCAGCACAAGATAGGTCATATATGGCGGCCAGTATAACTGGTGGAGGAAGACATTTGTATGTGGATGGTAAGTAAAATTCCTCTTCTTTTCCTTCAGAACACTCACATTTTCTGTAATAATCCCTGTCATCAAACCTGAACACCTGCGTCTCTATCGTCTGTTGACCTTTGTTAATTTTCAGACGTATGCATGGAAGACAGCATCATGCTGCTACCACAAATGTAAAAAAAAAATAATTTTAAAAAATACATTTTACTTATTGGTTTATTGAATATGCATTGGGGGACCATAACTAGAATAGTCCAAACGCCGGCCAATTACTGTTTAAAAATGTACCCAGATTAAATAGTTTGCTGAAATTTCAAAGGAAACAGATTACCTTTGAAGCATCGATTGTTATGAAAACATACTCAGCAAACAGAGAAAAAAAAAATTGGTCTCAATCATGCAATACAATTATTTGATGTTGCCACCGCAATTAGCAATGGGCATTTGTTTGGTTCTCCAAAGCTGTCCTTTTGTGGTGACTTCAATAACACATGCACCCTTCATCAAGGAAAGCCGACTACAATCTTTCAATAAAAATAAAGAACTTTTCATCAAAGGAAGCCAGTACCAAACTTAAACGAAAGTGATAGAATCTGATAGATTTTTGCATAGTCCAACGTGACTGGAACACGTTAACTGTGCCGTGAAAGTTTTCTTTTTGCAGGGAAAATGTTAATGCTTACAAATGCTACCAACGGCAGCTTAAAACACAAATTAACTTTTACCAACCTGGAACGTACTGAAAAGTAAATGTGTTTCGTCATTCATTACGTGATTGTGCTATATTTTTCCACTGAATTCAGAACAATATGACCTGTGACATATGTCTTCTCTGTTTTCACTACATGTGAATTTCTCATTTAATATGCATCGATTTAATATAGTAACTGTGCCGATGAAGTATGTTATTTTACGCCCGCATTTATTACCTACACCCTCTCCCTGCAATTTTGTTTTGGGTACATGCATAATTTTCTTCAGCCAAATGACCTGGTCGCTTATAACACGGTTCGTTCTATAACGCGGTCAGGTTCTATGGCTCCCAACTGCCGTGTTATAGCGGGGTCACACTGTAATGTAGTTAAGGCAAGAAGTGAATTTTGCTAATTCATTTGTATAAATAAGATGTGAATTCTTTTAACAGAGACTCGATTGTATTAGCAATGGAGCAACACTGAGAGTGATTTATTGTCAACCGTATACGTACATGTGTTTGACTTAGTAATGACAGTGATTATTAGTTTACATGGCAGGGGATTAATTTTTGACTAATTGGGAATAGACCATGCGAAAGATCGATTAGTGATGTTAAATAGATCTGTAGAGAAATACATTTATTTTCCTGTACTATGTTTTGTTTTTGGAATGAACTGAGCTAGAATGTATATGGTATCAGGATGTATTCAGGAAATCCATTAAGATCCTATACTATTTAATGGAGCAGTGTGTAAATAAATTACCCCATGGTATGGCAGGATGTGACCTCGAAACTATATTAGCAGATAGTATCTGTTTGAATCATGATATGATGACAATGGAGAGCACCAACAATGTAAGGGAACACACAAATATAGTAAGGGAACACTGTACCCACATATTCCCACAGCATATATTATTATTATTATTATTATTATTATAATAATAAATTCCAACGTAATCTTCAAGCTGGGTGACAGCTCATCAAGTTTTCCATATTAGACCAAACATCATAATCAGAAGAGTAGTTATAACAATGGCTGCCTGTACAAGCCATTATATATTCAGACTAGAACAGATAACAATGCCGTTACAAGCCACTTCATATTCAGACTAGTACAGATAATACTGCCTATACAAGCCTCTGTATATTCAGACTGGTACAGATAACACTGCCTTTACAAGATACTTTATATTCAGACTGGTACAGATAACACTGCCTTTACAAGCCACTTCATATTCAGACTGGTATAGATAACACTGCCTTTACAAGCCACTTCATATTCAGACTGGTACAGATAACACTGCCTTTACAAGCCACTTCACATTCAGACTGGTATAGATAACACTGCCTTTACAAGCCACTTCATATTCAGACTAGTCCATATAATACTGTCTTTACAAGACACTTCATCTTCACACTGGTATAGATAACACAATACCTTTACAAGCCACTTCATATTCAAACTGGTATAGATAGCAATGCCTTTACAAGCCACTTCATATTCATACTAGTACAGATAATACTGCCTTTACAGGCCACTTTATATTCAGACTGGTACAGATAACACTGCCTTTACAAGCCAATTTATATTCAGACTAGTACAGATAACACTGCCTTTACAAGCCACTTCATATTCAGACTGGTATAGATCACACTGCCTTTACAAGCCACTTTATATTCAGACTGGTATAGATAACAATGCCTTTACAAGCCACTTCATATTCATACTAGTACATATAATACTGTCTTTACAAGCCACTTTATATTCAGACTAGTACAGATAACACTGCCTTTACAAGCCACTTCATATTCAGACTGGTATAGATAACACTGCCTTTACAAGCCACTTTATATTCAGGCTGGTATAGATAATAATGCCTTTACAAGCCAATTCATATTCAGACTGGTATAGATAACACTGTTTCGAACTCATGTCCATTTCCCATCAAGACAGTACTATTACTGTGGTGTGTTCTAATGCCACTTTCAAGTGATAATCACACTTTTGACAGGATTAGCCCAGTCATAATTAATGTCAATAACAAGAGCTTGAAATTAGCTACTCAGGAGTTTCAGACAACTGATCAGTACAATTCTTCGTCAACATTAATTTTTACTTTCCATGTACATTAGTAATAATAATAAAGATGACTTTGTATAGTGCCTAATCTTTAGCAGCTCTAAGCGCTTCACATTAGACAACACCTATAAGATAAAAAACATATAATGATATGATTACAAAAACAAACATCATGAAATTAGAAAACATTAAAAAAACATGCTGAGAATATTAAAGGTAGGAAACATTATTAGGTCTTTAAGTTTGTTTTCTTGCAGTCGAAATAAGTGAGTTTTGAGAGCACTCTTGAATGTGATCACTGTGTCCTTGTGTCTAAGTTCAGTGGGCAATTCATTCCACTATGCTGGGCCCTGGTATGTAAAAGAACGCTGTCCATATGACTTTGTTTTCGCAGTGGGAATAATGAGTATATGATTGTCAGAAGAGGAGCGTAAGTATCTTGCTGGTGTGTACACATGGATGAGGTCGGATAGGTATGTTGGACTAGAGTCCGACAGTGAAATGTAGCACAGAGAACAAATTTTGTGTTTGATTCTGGATCGAATGGATAGCCAATGTAGGGTACAGAGCAGCGGGGAGATGTGCTCTGATCGTGGTACTCTAAGTATGATCTGATCAGCTGTGTTTTTAACTTTTTGAAGTCTCTGGAGCAGATATTGAGATGTACCAGACATAATTGAGTTACAATAGTCCAGTCTTAAAAGTACTAATGAACACACAAGTGTTTTAGTGGCATCAACTGAAAGATATTTGCTCAAGATATGCAGCCTTGCATATGTTCATGACATGTTGGTGCAATGTGAGAGTACTGTCCAGAGTAACACCTAGGTTGATACTGATTGTGTGAATTTAATGTTGGCATTGCTGATATTTATTGTTTGAGGTAAAGGATGTGAATGAGAAAGTCTTTGTGTTGTGATCAGAATGGCCTTAGTTTTATCATCATTTCATCTGCAGCTTGTTACATGTCATCCATGATTTCACATCAGAAATGCACCTCTCTACACCTTCGATGTTAGCATCAATTTCAGTTGGGTGGCTAGATTTGTATATTTGGGTGTCATCAGCGTACAATTGATGAGACACTGGATGATGATCTATGACAGTTGAGAGCGACTGAGTGTATAGAATGAAGAGAACAGGTTCAAGAACAAACCCCTGTGCAACACCACAACATAGATCAACTGGGCTGGAGTGTATTCCATTTGCAGATATAATTTGTGTCCTGTTGACCAAGCAGGACTTGAACCACAGTAAGGCTGTATCATGAATGCCAAATACATGCTGGAGATGGTGAAGTAATATATCATGGTCTATTGTGTCAAATGCTGCTGACAAATCAAGGAGGGTGAGGACTGTAATCTTTCCACTATCCAACGCAGAGAGAATGTCATTAACTACTTTTAGAAGAGTAGTTTCAGTACTGTGGCAAGGGCGATATGCAGATTGTACATTGCTAAAAAGATTGTCTGAATTCAGATGAGATACAAGCTGGGATAGGACAACCTTTTCTAAGATTTTTGATATGAATGGGAGATTAGAAACTGGGTGGCAGTTCTTTAAATCATTATGGTCTAGTGTTGGTTTCTTCAGCAAAGGCTTTACAATGGCAGTTTTGAAAAATGATGGGAATTCCCCGGATGAGAGAGCGGTATTAATAACATCAGTTAGAGAAGGCAATACTGGAACTAAGCATTCAAGCAGCAGTGAATTTGGAATTGGATCAAGTTCACATGACTTTGGTGCACTCTTTATCAGGATTGTACATACGAAATCCATAGAGACAGGTTCAAATGCTGCTAATGGTTGCTGCTCAAATTCTGTGTCCCAACTGTATGGTGACGATGAGTCAGTTGAAATTGTGGTGTCAAGCTTATCTCTAATGGTTTGTACTTTGTCACAGAAGAAATTTGCAAACATGTCCGGAAGGTTGACTGGAGAAAAGGTAGTTGGAAGTGGTGTAGATTTGTTCCTTGAAATTAGTTTGTTAGTAATCTCGAAGAGCTCCTTGCAGTTGGAACTTTCCATGATCTTAGTAGTGTAGTGGGCTGATTTCGCTGCATGGACTATATTTGTGACATTCTTCTTAGCGGCTTCATAGATCTGCTTATGAATAGTGAGTCTGGTGGATAGCCAAAGCCTCTCAGCTTTACGACGGTCTCTTTTAGCAGAGCGAAGCTGATCCCTAACACTGCTATACCATGGAGAACACTTTTGATTTGATACTCTGCACTTGGTAGCTGGGGCATGTTTGTCGAGCAATGAATGCAGGTTGAGTTACTGAGTTGTTCTGCTGTAGGAGGTAAGCAAGTTGTTAGGTTTGCTTGGATGTCGTGCATTAGTTTGGTTCTATTTATCACATGGAAATTTCTCTCAGTAGCAGATAAAGGTGGAGGGTCAGGGACTGATACATCAAGATGGCATATAATGCAGAGGTGATCGGATGCAAGGTCATGGGATACCAGGGAGGACCGTAGAATGTTATCATCAGGTCTGTGAAGGAGGAGGGCGGTATAGGCAGAAAAAATGGACTGACTTTGCTCCAGTGTGTGTAGTTTGGACTAGTTCAAATGATGTGTGGTCGAAATTGAATGTTGTGGTGTGGTTAAGGCATTTGATCATAGAGTTCCTTGTGATGACAGCAATTCCACCTCCGCGAGAGTTACAGGGGATCGACTTGATGGAGTAACCAGTAGGTGTTAGATCCGCACACTTGGGCTCATCGCCCGACGGTTTTAGCCATGCTTCTATCAGGAAGAAGACGTCAATATTCTGGTCGTTGATAAAATTAACTATTTCTGTGCACTTTTCCGGTGGTCCTACTGACTGGGCATTGAATAATGCAATACACAGAGGTATCTCTTGGATAGTTGACACAAAGGTTGACGAATTAATTGGGATTTTAATTAGGTTATCTAAATTAACGGTCAAATTTTTTTTAAATTGCTGAGCTGAAAAAAGGAAGATAACTGGAATTCTTCTTCTTGTTCTATGCCAGCCAGCTTTGAAACAACGTTTCTTTTTTCACTTCTATTTACATTTAGGTAATGATGAATGTAGTCCCGGTTCATTTAGTCTAGAGCACAATGTAGTGTGGAGAGCCAAGGAGTGATCATTTAAAGCAATTAATGAGGGTCCATCATAGCATCAACGGGTTGACTGGCGAGTATCACATGATGGTGGTTTGTTCAAAAATAGTGGAGCAAGACAGCTGAGAAAAAGTCTTATTGTTCTCATTTCCAAAACAAGGTGATGAAGAAACACATACGAATTGAACAGCCAATACATAATGAACACAATAATGTAGATGAAGACAGGCAACAAGTACAAATATCATGAAAATGGCACTAAAAAATCGGAACAGCTGCTTCAAGCCAGTTAAGCGATAGCGGCCGTCTTGTTTCCAAAATCTTTTTGATATTAATGGATATTCCCTACAAGTTTTGAAAACGAAGCACACACTCAAGTTCTAAGTTCCAAAATATTTACAAATCAGTGCACTGTATTTGGAATTAAAATTAGGATTATGAAAGACAACATAAGAAAGAAGGGTTTGGAGTTAAGACAATATTAAGTCAAAATCCATGCGCATTTTTATCTCATTTCATACAGTTAATTATGTATTACATATTAAACCGATCGTAAAAAATATATATAGATTGCCTGCTAATCAAGGGACCAATATCAGCCCCACAAACTGAAGAAAATATTGATAGCCAGTGTAAAGCCTATTAATACACTCAATACACGTACATGACGATGAATCTCCTCACTGATGGTAGACTTTTGTTTTTCCTGCATCTTGACCCTCAGAAACTTGACTAGTGGCTTAATGCTAATCCCCTGTGAAGAAAAATAGAATTTCATTTTTTTCCACAATGACACCGTGTTGAGGGTTGAATAATATAAACCTCAGGTTGGAAGCTGACTTCTTGACTTCAAATACAGATGCACTTTTTGTTTAGATCTGTGTCATTCATGGTTCACATAAGTTTATCATCAACAAATTGTACCTTTTACCCAACCCCCTCTATATCTCTCTCTCCCTCTCAAACACATGCACAGATATATACAGAAACACTTCAACATACATATGTTTTACAAATCAATCCATTAGCATTTGGAATTAGGTTTGGTTTATCAATGGATGATCTTTGATTATGCTAACAGTCATTGGATTACAAGACGTAATTGACAATGGATTTATTAACTTGTTTTTTTTAAACCAATTTCATACAATACAAACATACACACCAAACAGGATTTTTATATCATCACATTTCTCAAGGACAGCCATCTTGTGCCTATTAGGGGCTTTTGAATTTACCTGTACGAACACTGTGAAAAAGATGAGCACAAGAGTAGTAGTGAGAAATAGTCCTTTCCTCTCCACATCCTTCACATCCAGAAGGTCCACTAGAGAAAAAGCTACAGCACCCCGGAGTCCACCATAACCCTAAGGATAAAAATGAACATAAAGGTCCAAACAACTAATACTAGTATGACATAAGTTTTGTGTTGTGTTTTGTCATTTATACATACACACATACATATGAAAAAGTTTCTTATTTAAAGGAGCTGTGGCAGTTCTGAGTTAGTGTGCCAATGTGTAGACTAGACCAAATATGTAGCCATGTGTGTGCATGGGCAAGACATATAGAATCTATGTTGGGATTTGGACTGAGACAAGGAAATCCCAGTCAAGGGGTTACATTATTTGTCTCCTCATGAGGCTTGCCGAGGGGTGGGGGACATATAATGTAACCCAGCAACTGGGATTTCCTTGTCTCAGTCCAAACCCCAACGTATATTCTTTTTCTCACCCAATAATTTCCTTTAAAGTAAAAAACATCTTCTCAGTTGTGCAATATTTACATGTGGTTCATTAATACAAATATGTTAATGAGGACTGTGGCGTGACATTGTCATCCGAAGTACACAGCTTTTATGCATGAGCCAAAAAAAATAACAACATAAAACATTACACAGTATTGAGGTATTATCACATTTAATATATGGATGTTATATGAAATGAACAATAATATAGTTAATATTTACTACAAGAAAATGTTTCATTTTCATCAGTTCCAATTTGGAAAATTATAATGAAAATAATGAAATGATACTGGGTCCACACATCTGTTGTAGTGTATAGGCTATTATTATAATGAAAAGTTACATGTAGCTTGAGTGTCCGTGCTTGGGTTATTCAAGGGTAATTGGTGATCTGTGACACTATTGTATATACCTCTGCTTTTCTTTGGAGGTGATGAAACTGTTTGTGTCCTTAATATCGATTGTAAAATAACCAACGTGTATAAAAGACCCTCCAAATATGGACCCTAGTGGATAACCATGTGCTAAACTTTCAAGATCACAGATTCTTTGAAAATGTATTTTTCTGTCTTGGAAATATGGCAAGTGCTACCGTGAAATTTGCTTATGGATTAATGTGTTGATGGATAAATGATTCCTTCTGGTGGTAAGTGCATTATTTGTCATTAAATATTATAAGTATATTTTTTATTCAACTGGGGCACAATGGAGATGCTTAACAAAATTAGAATAAAGCATGTTTGACATAACACATTTCTGGCTGTTACTAAGTTTTCTGTAGTTGTTAAGAGAGTTGGGAGGCTATGAAGTGTATAGGTCAATAGTCTATGTAGATGAATCAGTGTTTTCTGTCATAGTTCATTTCACACAGCATTGAGAATTTTATCCTATCTGTAGCAGTAATTTTTCAGGTCAGCATCATTAAATGTAGCTAACAGTATATAATTTGTTTCACACAAAGTATTTAAAACTAGGTACGTAGCTTTAGATACGTTTAATGACGCTGACCTGAAAATGTACTGAGCTAGGCCTGCATATAGGATAAAATTGACCATGCTGTGTAGAACAAACTAGCATAATACCAAAAAGCTTGAAATCGTATGCGGGTGTGGCTTTGTCTCTCCTGAAATGTTTTTGTATGGTGTGTTCTCAAAGATGGATTACCTTAGGTTACTATGTTTTTGTAATATACTTGTTGTTGTTGTTTTTGTTTGATTTTAGAACAACTATGTCAGGCACAGCAGAAGACAACAAGGATTTCTTTTTTTTTAAAGTAGTTCTGAGCGCATGGACACCTTGACTGAGACAACTGGTCTGAGATGACTAGACTGAGATAAGAACAGTAAGGCTAGCAAAACAGCTAGATTTCTCTGTTGCATGGGTGAGAAAGACATATATATAATCTATGTTGTGGCAAGCCTTGTGGGGAGACATATAATTTAACCCTGCAACTGGGATATCCTTGTCTTGGTCCAAACCCCAATAGATTATTTTTCTCACCCAATATTTTCCTTTAAAGTAAAAAGACCTCTTCACTAGTGTAATACAGTTCATGTGCAAATGTTTACATGCAGCTCATTAATACAAATATGTTAATGAGGGCTGTGGTGTGACCATTGCAACCAAAGTACACAGTTTATATGCATGAGCAAAGAAAAATAACAACATAAAATGTCGCAGAGTAATGAGGTATTGTCACATTTACTATATGGATGTTATATGAAATTGACAATAATTAATATTTGTTACAAGAAACTGTTTCATTTTCATCAGTTCCAATTTTGAAAAGTTATACTGTAAATAATGAAACGATACTGTAGTTATACTTCTTTTTTTTAATTTAAAAAAAAAATGTTTTTCTAATTTCATGGTGTTTGTTTTTGTAATAATATTATTATATGTTTTTTATCTTATAGGTGCTGTCTAATGTTGTAAAGCGCTTTGAGCTTTTAAAGATTAGGCGCTTTAAAAAGTCCTCATTATTATTATTATTATACTTAGTACAAGCTGTAATGCAGAGTAACATGTTGCACTCGATTATTCATGGGTGATTAGTGATCTGTGTCACTATCATATATAGCTGTCCTTTTCTTTAGAAGACGTGAAACTGTTTATGACATACTCGTGTTGTCCTTAATATTGATTGTAACATTACCCCATGTATAAAAGACCCTCCAAATACAGACACTAGTGGATAACTATGTTCTAAACTTTCAAGTCACAGATTCTTTGAAAATCTGTTCTTCTGTCTTGGAAATATGGCAAGTACTACAGTGAAATTTGCTTATGGATTAATAAGTTGACGAACAAATGATTCCTTCTGGCTGGTAAGTGCATTATTTGTCATTAAATGTTGTATGTATATATGTTGTCTACCTACAGTTGCTCATATTCAGGGCAGCCACTTGCAACACTGTGGCCATTATTCCCTAGTGTTCAGTATAGCGACATCACTGAAGCTGGAAATTTTGAGACTATAAATATAGACTTGGGTTTTTACACAGCTTGTAGCTATAAATAGATACTAAAGTGTTTAAACAGGAACGTCACACAAGTTGATGCTAGAAATAGATAGTGGGTTTTCCAAAGGAATTTCCCACAAATTGTAGCTATAAATAGATAGTGGGATTTCATGGGAATTTCAACAGGTCATAGCTATAAGTAGATACATGGGTGTTTATCCACGATTGTCACACAAGTTGCAACTATAAATATTTACCAGGTTTATCCATTTTAGTCTATACCAATGTAATCTAATGTACGGGGATATGTTTAGTCTCCTTTAAATTCTGGGACAATTTTATCATTTTAGCGTCACTTTTAGTCACATCCATTTTGGCATTGGTCTTTTCCTTGATTATGGCTATTTGTAACATAATTACAATTATGCAAATTTATGAACAACGCCAACATAATTTCATGTCTAGGTAATGCTTTATATATAAATTTCGGACTTGTATTAGTATATGTCTGTCTCTGTCGCTGCTGTATGTGGTCCATTCTGGTCCCTAGACAGGCCCTATCCAATTTCCCCATTGTCCCTAGACAGTCCCAGCCTATGTTAAACTTTCCCTTGTTCCGCTATAGTCCCACCCTTTTTAAATTTCCCCATGTTAAATTCCTCTTGTCCCTATACATTCTGAGGGTGTTTTTCCTTATATATTCTCATTTGCCCTATGGTATCAATCTATGTCTATGTGCTGTATTTGTTATATATGTACATGCCTATATCTCTCCTGTATTTGTCTCTCCATAGAGTAGCCTATCTTGTGCTGAAAAATGGTGTTAAACCCTAGAACAACAACAACAACAACCATAGAGTAGCACGTATTCAGGTCAGCCCCTCGCTACATTGTTCCCAATATCCAGTACAGTGCTATCACTTCAACTGTTCCATTCCTATTATCCCAATACAACAACTCCACTTTCCCTTGTCGCTATACAGTCCCAATATACCCCATGTTCAATACCCCTTGCTGCTATATCGTCCCAGGGTGATCTGAAAAGTCTTGTCACTATATTGTTTTGGGGGGTCTGAAATGTCTTTTCCCATTGTCGTTATATCATCCCCATGCACTACTCATGCCTTCCCACTGCATTACGGTAGGCATGACTGCATGTAACACTTTTATGACGTAAGAATTTTGCAATTGTATTGATTATATACTGATACAGATTGGATGCAACATTCCAAGAATACTTTTAGTTAAATGGGATATTGAAGAAGTCATCTGCTTGCTATTCTTACCATAATGAATTGCTCTTCCACATCTATCTTTCTCAGACGACTGGAATGGTTGATGCAAAGGGTCAAGAGAAACACAACTGGAAAAGATCAAAATAACTTTGATCTACATTGCTAGAAACATGTCTGTGAGATAAGTCTGGCTTGTATCACTTGTATTTTGAATTTGTAATAGTGATTTCTTTACAATTTCTCAATTGCTCTTTAAATGAACCTTATGTAAGACATTTTAACCTTTACAAACCTTACGATTTAAAGGAAAGTATTGGTTATTTTAAGTAAGAACCAAAGGAAACTAATGCAACAAAACAAGGTAGTGGTAACATAAAATTATGTGACTAAAAAATACAATTGAATACCCCTGCAAATAAATAAATAAACAAATAAAGCCCCAACAAATTAGAATATAGAGAAAAAAAGGAAATAATGCCACAAGCAGTAGCAGTCTGGTTATTTATACATGATTCACCAGTTTGTTTTTCATCATCATCGTCATCATCATCCTCATAAATAATAACAACAACAATAAAAACAATACTAAGGATCTCTTCTTAACAGAACTTAACACCATTTGTAGTTGGTTCTTATATAAAAACTATACTGATCCTTAATGCACACTGAATAAATACAACTATCCATCAATCAGCGTTACCTACCGATAAATCTGGAAACAAAACAGAGAACCACTGCCCAGATGATAAATCCTGCATGCCATTTTGCTGACGTAAACAAATCTTCTTGGTACAGTTCGAATCCCAGGAACATAAAAATGATACATTCACTGGTAGAACTAGAAATAACAGTTGATAAAGTATGTGTACATATATGGTATGCTATTATTATTATTGCTGTTATTATTATTAGTAGTAGTAGTAATAGTAGTAGAAGTAGTAGTATTGCTGTTGTTGTCATCATCATCATCAAATGAAACCCATAAGTAAACAAATTGGCTATGACATTACATGTACAGATGGTAATATTATAACTTCCCTACAATGCAGGTACATGTATATATATATATATATATATATATATATATATACACACACATGTATATATCCAATACCAAAAAGGCAAGGGCCTGCATGCAGAGTCCATGATCAAAAGCATTGATGTAAAACGTCTGACCTTGGTTCCAAGGCCAAAAGGTGGAGCATATCTTGCAATAAATTGTCTTTGCGTCATAATGATTCATCCCATTAACTCCACTGATTATTAAGGAAATATAAGCAAAGATAAAGCTTTAACCAAAGTCTTGATGCATATTTGTAAGGCTGTGACATTGACCACAATGTAAAAAATAACAATATGTGTGTCACTGAATGAGTTGTCTTAACTTCATAATGGCTCGTCCAAGATATGAAGAAAATCAATGAAGGTATTTTGGAAATATCAAGAAATGAAAAGGAAAAAAAAACATAACGCAAATCTTCTGTAACTGTGACCTTGACCACAACGTATAATGGGTGGGCTAGCAAGCATACTGTAGAATGAGTTGTCATCATAATGATTCATGCAAAGTGTCAAGAAAATGCATCAAGTAATTTTAAGAAGTATAATGCAAAGCAAAATTTTAACCAAAACCCTGACAATCTTTTGACAATGCCAACGACGATGGAAAAGTGACTATGTTTCGCTTCCTGCTAACGTGGAAATAAGGAAAAGTAAACACTTAAAATAATTTCATTTTTTCACTGTTCAAGTTTTTATTTGCTATTTTGCTTAATTTTTTTCTAAATTTCCTTTTGAATAATTTTCATTCTTATGCATTTGATCAATATTTGAAAATGTACCTCAAAACTATCACAGTTAGTGTATAATGGTCAGATATCGCTAAAAAGTATTATTAAAAAGTAGACAATTTGTTTAAGGAGACTTGATACCTTTGCATCTTGCTGAAGTACTTTACTGTGGTGTACGATTTCCTTGATATATTGTGAAATGCATATTGTGCCTGTGTTAGTCCACATGCTATAATACTGAAAATGAAATGAATAGGTGTCAGTGGAAGAGTATAGAACTATCACAGTCATGCAAAATTTTACTCTATTAAACTTTATTATTGTTATTTTTTACATTCAATGATATCTCCGCTTTCACTAAATGTCTAAAATATGTATCCTTATATTAGCATTTTTCGTTATTAGTAATAATATTATTATTATTATTATTATTATTATTATCAGTAGAAATAGTAATAATCTTCATTGATGAAAATCACACATTTCCGTACTGTAGACTAACAATCTAACAATGATGCTGTATCAAAACATATCTAAAAAAGTACTCTCTCTCTCTCTCTCTCTCTCTCTCTCTCTCTCTCTCTCTCTCTCTGTCTCTCTCTCTCTTTCTCTCTCTCTCTCAAAGACTACAGGTCGAGATAAAAGTGAAAAGGAGTAAAACCTTATAATCCCTGAGAAATGAAACATCTCTGCTGAGAGGTAGGAGATGTAGGCAATAGTAAATACAGCCAGCGGTTCCACCACTGCAAAATAAAAAGACAAAAACAACAAAAAAACTTATTAACCTTTTTACTTTCCAAGTAGTTCAATACAGATTTCTCATCTATTCCGCTTATATTGGTGGACAAATTGCTACATTAATACTTGTTTCATTCTACCAATACATGTATTTATAAGTCACAGAGCTTCCACTGTTCACAGTCAATTACAATAATCGATACATTGAGATTTAAAACGTTAATCAATAATACTATATATGACGTGAATGTCTGTTTGAGATTGGTTGAGATATAAGCAAAATTACAATGTGTTTTGTTTTGAGTTGATGGGGAAAAAATGACTTGGATATGGTATAAGGATATGCTGAGTTTGCCTGGCCGAGACTTACTTATATGAAACGAGTTTTTTCATCTGACTCAGAACCAAATACAAATGCGGTTTTCTATTTATTGGATACTTTCTCGTGTATGCTTTCTAAAAAGGTTTAATGATTGTGACATAATTTATGACAGTACGAGGTGTTCTTATACCTATTGCACAGATATGGTCATATTAACCTGAAAAATACACTAGTCATGTATTAAAACAAATAAAACAGTAGTCTTGTTTTAAACTAAATATCACAGTAGTCATGTATTAAACTAAATAACAGTAGTCATGTATTAAGCTGATTAACACAATAGTCATGTATTAAACTGAATAACAACGTAGTCATTGTTAAACTGAATACCACAGTAGTCAAGTATTAAACCGAATAACACAGTTGTCATGTATCAAACTAAATAACACAGTATTCATGTATTAAACTAAAACAAACAGTAGTCCTGCATAAAACTGATTAACACAGTAGTCATGACTATTGAACTAGATAACAGTAATAATAATAATAATGAGGACTTTGTATAGCGCCTAATCTTTAGAAGCTCTAAGCACTTTACAACATTAGACAACACCTATAAGATAAAAAACATATAATATGATTACAAAAACAAACACCATGAAATTAGAAAACATTAAAAAAGATGCTTAGAATATTTAAGGTAGGAAACATTATTAGGTCTTTAAGTTTGTTCTTGCAGTCGAAATAAATGAGTTTTGAGAGCACTCTTGAATGTGATCACTGTGTCTAAGTTCAGTGGGCAAGTCATTCCACATTGCTAGGCCCTGGTATGCAAAAGAACGCTGTCCATATGACTTTGTTTTCATAGTGGGAATAATGAGCATACGTTTGTCACAAGAGGAGCATAAGTACCTTGCTGGTGTGTACACATGGGTGAGGTCAGATAGGTATGTTGGACTAGAGTCCAACAGTGAAACGTAGCACAGAGAACAAATTTTGTGTTTGATACAGTAGTCATGTATTAAAGTGAATAACACACTGTAGCCATGTATTAAACTGAATAACACAGTAGTCGTGTACTAAACTAAATAACAAGGTAGTCACATAATAAATCAAAATTATCTCAGAGAGAGCATGATGCCAGTATTTATTTGATTTAACTTTCAAGCTGTATGATGATCAAACATTACGTGACCTATTTAAATATTTTTCCCAGATCGATAACCGAGTATGTGGTAGTGTCCATTTTTTTATATAGAAGAATCATTTGTATAACATGACTGAGTCTAGCATTTGTAGCTTTCTTGGTCATATGAAATTAGAATAAAGTTTTGGTGAGAAGGGATGAAGAGCCAGTCCAGCAGTTTTTCATTATTTTGGTCCGATTTGTTTGCAAAATGTGGGCTGAAAAGATACGCTTCACGGTACATAAGCTAAACCCACAGCTAGTTTATCATATCGGTTTTCTGAACCATTCTGTTGTGGAAAAAGGGGGGCCAAGTGTATAACAGTCAAATACAAAAAAGCAGTTGGGCAATAAAAAGAGGTTACTACGATGTTGAATGTGGAATTTCTTCCAATTCTGTTGACTGCATATGTTTTGAAAACATTCAAGGTTTTTTGCTTTATGTTTATCGTCTTCCATATTTAACAGCAGATAAGAATATTTAGTACAATAATGGACAGTGTTTAAGCCATGATGCAGCCTGTCACATTTGCTTTAATTTTGATGAGCGGTTTCTGAGATAAAATTGTGAATAAATTTGTCTCATTTATGAGGGCAACTATTCATGATGACGGCTCAGCATCATGCAACAGTCTTCAAGTTTAAGACAATCAGCCATTTCCGTCAAATTGTGACTTAACCTCAGAAGTGGTTGTAGGAATACACATCAAATTGATGTGTTTGGTGATTTGCCTCTGGCAGAGTCCATCAGATATGTTATGACAGCAAAAGCAGGGGTATCCCCCATTGTGACTTTGTTTCCTTCCACCTCCATGTTGCTCCATGTTAACAAAAGTAGTACAGAATATAGTTCTGGATGATGAGTAATTGTATCCTAAGTTTATTTCACGAAATGACGGAATCAATCAAGGGATGTTACACCCTGTCTAATACAGTAAATTCTTTTGGGCAATCTTCCAAAAGAAATCAAGACCATGCCATTATTGGACCAGTGATGTATTCTGCATTCCATACATGGAGAGAAAATACCAAAGGTCAAATTATAATTCGGTGAACCAGTCATCTTGCTTGTCCGTTATCATGTTGTATAGAGAGATATGACAATAATAACATAAAAAAAAAACAGAATGTAATGAATGATTACATAGACAGTGAAGTTTTTAGTAGTCTCCAACAGCTATTGTTGACATTATCATGCAGAAAATAAATTCGGAAAAAAGAGATCATGTCAAGGAAATGCTGGCCCCATTCCTATTTATTTTTGCTGTTTTTATAAAAATCTTAACAGTTTTAGAACCTAATGTTTAATGGCATACTCAACTTCACTAAACGAAGACACCTACCTACCTACCAGCCAACCTACCTACCTACCAACATCTCATACCCACTTTTACAGATCATACAAGCCATAAAATAATAAAACACACTGTTTTCTATGATATTAAAGTAGATGTACTATGAAAAGTTAATTTCAAACAAGAGATATAATTATTTTTTCTTTTTTTTAAATCATGTTTTTAAAAATCTCCTGCAGAAGCTATTATCATTGTCCAAAGTCAGATTTTACTGGTTTAAAGTCTCTGACTTTGAGTTACCTTGGAGTGACAGCCATTATTATAAGCCAAGTTTGATTTTGAGTTACCTTGGAGTGACAGCCATTATTATAAGCCAAGTTTGACTTTGAGTTACCTTGGAGTGACAGCCATTATTATAAGCCAAGTTTGACTTTGAGTTACCTTGGAGCGTCAGCCATTATTATAAGCCAAGTTTGAGTTACCTCGGAGTGACAGCCATTATTATAAGCCAAGTTTGTGTATCAAAATTGAATTGATTAGCTGCTTCAACTGATGCCTAACAATAAAAATGAATATTTCATACATCTATTTCCTATAATCATTTACATGTACAGTGCTGTGTTGACCTGTTCAAAATAAACTATTTTAATATGTATCATATAGCCAGTATAGTATTTAGTAATATCAAAAGTTTAGCAATGAACATAAAATAAGTATTTGTGCTTCCAGCCGTACTGATCTGAAATGGCTTTCTGAGTAGGCTAGAATGTAAATATCATGAACAAATCTTTGTAGTGTTGTACTAAACATGAATACTTAACCTATGTTAACAAAGCTTAAAATTTAGATCACAGTGACCTCCTCTGGTAATAAGAATATAGTACTAACAGAGAATATCCAGATGTCAAGTTTTATTATGAACAATAAAATATCTCGATACAAACACTGTAGCATGAAGTATAGGTTACGTAGACCTCATTTTGCAATAAGGATGTAGCAGTTATTATGATGCAATCCCTTACCAACTTTCAAAATTCAAGGTATGATGGCATGCATATAGCATCTTAAAACCTTGTATGGCCATGAGATAAATGCAAGAACATAATCAACACCAGGATAAGATTAAACAGAGGTCACGATGAACTTCTTTTGTTGTAAGAGTGTAGTGCTATGCGAGATGAATATAATCACCAATTTCATGATTCAAGAACGAACAGAGCCCAAAAAATTAACAGTCCCCCACACACAATCTAACCAAAGTCAGTGAAGCGTAATACATGCATCATAATCATCTACTACTGAAATGGGGAGAAAGTATTTATCAAAATCTTCTCACCGTGTTTCATGATTTTAGACAGGATAGCATGCACATCTCATTTCAACATCTATGAGCTACACACAAAAACTTTAACTATGCCACTGAAGTGTAAAATGTAGATCACATTGACCTTTTCTGTACGAGTGTGGTACAAACAGAGAAGCAATTCAAGCATGAGCAGTTGAAACAAAACAGTTAACCAAAGTTTCTGAAGCATCAACTATGGGTCAATTTGTGATGAGTGTGAAAGTACTCATCAAGCTGCATCACCTTAACAAGCTTTTAATTTTGATTCCAGATAAGTCAGTAAGTGTGCAGGATTGAAAATGAACCAAGCTATTTGCTCATGAGCTTTGCATAAAAACTTAACCATAGCCAGTGAAATGTGAAATCTAGGTAACAGTGACCTTCATTTATGCTAATGTTATGTTACTAACATAGATGCCTATAGACCTAATCATCCAACTTGAGACAAAATCAAGTTTAGTGAAGCTTGGAATTTGGGTCATGGTGACTAACGTTTGAGGTGAGCAAGTAGTACTCATCAAAACACATCGAGTTTCCTGCTTCTAGGTATAGCAATAAATATGCAGAAGACAGATTTTGTCTTGAGCTAAACACAGATTTTAGCCTAAGTTGATAGAAAGTGAAAGTGGGTCACAGAGACCTTCTTTTGTTGTAAGAATGTAATATTAATAGAGATGCATATATTCATCTAATTTACTTATTTCATGAACTGAGCCTGTAAACGTAAAAAGCAATACTTGATCGAAGTCATAAAATGTAAGATAAAGCTCACAGTGATAAACTTCTTGTGATGAGTGTGTAGTACTTGTTAATATGCATCCCTTTGCAATGTTTCATGATTTCAGTCACAACGGTATTTATACAAAAAGAAATTAACTAAACTACTAGTGTTGTTGTTGTTGTGGGGTTTAATGCCATTTTTCAGCACACGATAGGCTATACATGGTGGCCAGTATTATTGGTGGAGGAAGAACCCGGGAAGACCCGAAAAGAACCACCGACCCATGAGAAGCTACTGGCAAGCTTTCTCACATACCCACATTGGCTGAATCCGAGACTCAAACTGGCGCAGACAGAGGTGAGATGGCAGTGATCCGTAATGGAGAGCGCTTTAGACCACTCGGCCACTCAGGGCCCTTAAACTACTAGTGAACATTTATGACAAAAGTTAGCCCTCTTAGACCCTTTTGCTAGATGCTATGAAACTCAGTCTAAACTGTTGACTAGGATGTACAAGAAAGAATGTTGAGATGTGAATAGGCTGTATATATTGTTTATGCAATGACAGGTGTGGATGCCAATGTAGAGGTTAGAACAATAGATCTCCACTACTTCATACAGGTGAAATAGAACTATCTAGGCCACCCATATTTTCTGTGTATAAACATTTTGTATACGTATATTAAGAATAAAGCTGTACTGATTAATCGGCCATACTCATAATCGGGCCGATTATTGGAACAATCTGTATAATCGGTATCGGCAGAAATAATCGGTGCCAATGTAAACAAATTTCCAAAATATTAATTTAATCATAACATTCATCTTGACATGGCTCGAATTTTAAATCAGAATTAAAGAGTGGAAATTAAGGAATAAACATTTGATTTGGGGGTTAATTGAAAGACAGTATATTCTTAAAAGTAAATACTTTTTAACACGCTTGCTGTAAACTATCGCTGATTGTCTGCTCACAATAAATTATCAATACCATGCATGCACTCATCCCAATCATGGCAGCCAACCAGCCAATGAGGCCTCATGTGGCTGTTTAACTTCCAGCATACACATTACAGGGATGGTCCTGGCTTTTAAAAAGTTGTTGCCAAAAAAAATCGCCAATCTCAATATTTCGTTGCCATTTTTCAAAAAAATGTCGCCAGAATAAGTAGTGAATATTTTTCCAAGACTATTAATGTAATAGGCAATGAAAATTGAAAAAGATGGGATATTTTTTACTTTATTTACTTTATTTAAGCAGTCATAATATTACAAAATAAATCATGGTCTTTGCATTGCACGTCATCGTTAGTACATAGGTCTAACTGTTGTTACCTGAAATAAATGCATTCTCAAATGGAAAATATCTACTTTCCTACAGTCTCTCTTCTTTTAATAGAAACATCAGGTATTAAGCAAATCTACATTATGTATATTATTTTCCAAATAATAGTTTTGTAAGAAACTTTGTTTAGATGACATTTTAATACTAAAACCCTATAATCATACTTTGCAATGTAAGATAAGTGACATATAATGCGACCGTCAATTTCACGCATTCAGGAATTAAATGCCCCCCCCTCCTCTTTTTTATGGCTAGCCTCACAAAGTACATCTGTGTCATCCAGGAGTTCAGAAATTTATTTTTGCAGCGCTTTACATGCTTTGCTTGTTAGTGAACTGCTTCCTAAATCCCAGGAATGATCACTGAATGCTGTGGATTTTTTCTCAACAAGCAAATTATGATCTCCATTCTCACCAATGAAACTTACATGAGTAAACTTGACCTAGCATTATTGTACTGTATATATAAGCATTGATTACCATCATTAAATTAAAAGAAGGAATGAAGAAACATATCACAAAGCATAGGTGCCCCAAAAAACTAATTCATAATAAATATGCTATTTAGTAAAGAGTTTTATTTGCATATATGAGTTAACAATAAGAAATAAGGTGGGATATAAAATGTGGGAAATAGTTATCACATATATGGTAGCTTGAGACCACAACTGAACTGTTAACATAAATCCGCACCCATTTTAGGCATTGTTAGTTATAACAAAAATAGGACATGGTTTACTTGTCAATCAAATGCTAGTGCTTTTACTAACTGTAGAACAGGCAGTTTCTTGAAATAATCGGTCTCATAATCGGTATCGGCAATTTTAATAATCAGCTATACGCGATATTGGCATAATTGTCAAAAAGTGACATCGATATAGCTTTATTCCAACATAAAGTACATTTTATCCTTTTAGTCATTATGACTACCATAGTGTGTGTGTGTGTGTGTGTCTAAATGTTTGGTGAATTTAACACCGATTCCACATCATAAAAGAAATCCATAGCGTCTATTTCTTACTGTAAAAATGTTTCAGCTAATTTATTTAGGTAAATTTCTGCACGAGCCTCTTCTAGGCACCTGGTTCCTATTTTTGTGCAATGTTCAATGGTCTTTCCTGTCAAACACCTTATTGTTATTTCATTTATTTTCTGTCCAAACTACGCATGAATTATTTCAAAGAGGGTTTATGTTGCCATTTGAATTTCACTGCTGTTCAATACATTTAGAGGGTTTGCTTTTTATTTTTTTAAAATAATTGTTTATGTACTTAGCTTGTCCTCTTTCTCAAGTGAGTCACTTCATAAGTCTAATAATTATGCATGGTTTTAATTTTTTTCAACCAAATTGTTAAAATGTTTCAGAACACAATCTCCTTCAAATGTCCTTGAAAAATGCACCACAAATCATCATTGCTAGTACAATAAAATACTTATTCATTCAAAGATTTATTTAAATCACTTTCAATGTCATTTCCTTATGTGTCTGATTAACTACTTTGTATGTTTATAAGAGTCCATGTTTTACGTCATCACATGTTGTGCACATACATGTCATCTTTCAGTATGTACATAGACCTCATCATTTATTGTGTACATATATGTTTTTGTTGATTATGTCATCATTTAATGAGCAGAAACCATGCACGTGTGATTGTTCCAACTCATTCTTAAGTGGTCATGGTTTGTTGGGTACCCACATATATGAGCAGAAACCAGTAACATGTTTCGTTGATCCACTGAATTGGGACATATGTCACTGTTGCGCTCATGTATTTTGTTCTTGTTTATTTAAAAAGACTTTTTTATGCCGAGTTTTGAATTACACAATTTTATTTCTGTATGCATGTAACCTACGCCATACTGCTTTACTTATGAACACAACAAGTACTCTATGCAATACAACTATTTCCATGCAAAAGCACATCAGACAACACTGTATTACCTCCTACTCTTGTCTAAATTATATGGTAATTTTAATAAATTTTCAAGATTTCCTCGAATATGCCTGGAAAAGTAATACTTTAAGTATAACATTTGATGCTTTTTTATCTATATAGGAGATGTTAAATTATAAAACTACAAGCAGATTAGTAAGTTGAATTTGAACTAAGTGCCCTCAAATCCATATATGATATGGCAATATACAAAAATATAATCTATTGAGCATTTCTTTTTAGTATTCTCTGTCAGTTATACCTGACGTAAAAGCATAAATGCATGGGATGTTTAGTGATGGCATTCTATATTTAATGGCTGGTCGGCGTCAGTATATTGCCATATTTTATTGCAGATTGGTATTTTTTTGCAAAGTTTTTGAAAGGCCTCTGTACCAGGTGTTTTATGTCCTACTTGGATCAAGTCTGTTGAGCAATTTGTGAGATGAAATCTTTAATCGCTTTTTTAATTTTTATTTCGTAATGGCTGTCATACTTTGCAAAATAAAATATAGCAAAATACCTTCAAGCCACGCTGCTTTCTCTCTAATTTGCTTTAAATTTTTGGTGTGATTTTGTTTCTGTTTCTCTTTGTTGTGGTTTTTTTTGCTGGGTGGTAGTAGTGGTTTTTTTTGCTGGGTGGTAATGGTGGTTTTTGTTGCCGGCTGGTAGTGGTGGGTTTTGTGCCGGGTGGTAGTGGTGGGTTTTTTTGCCAGGTGGTAGTGGTGGGGTTTTTTGCCAGGTGGTAGTGGCGGGTTTTTTTGCCAGGTGGTAGTGGTTGGGTTTTTTTGCCGGGTGGTAGTGGTGGTTTTTCTTGCCAGGTGGTAGTGGTGTTTTTTTGTGCCGGGTGGTAGTGGTGGTTCTTTTTGTCGGGTGGTAGTGGTGGGTTTTTTTGCCAGGTGGTAGTGGTGTTTTTTTGTGCCGGGTGGTAGTGGTGGTTCTTTTTGTCGGGTGGTAGTGGTGGGTTTTTTTGCCAGGTGGTAGTGGTGGGTTTTTTTGCCAGGTGGTAGTGGTGGATTTTTTGTGCCAGGTGGTAGTGGTGGGTTTTTTTTGCTGGGTGGTAGTGGTGATTTTTGTTGCCGGGTGGTAGTGGTGTTTTTTTTTGCCGGGTGGTAGTGGTGGTTTTGTTGCTGGGTGGTAGTGGTGGGTTTCTGTTGCCGGGTGGTAGTGGTGGTTTTTGTTGCCGGGTGGTAATGGTGGTTTTTGTTTGTTTGTATGTCTTTAAATAGAAGTTATAAAAAAAATTATGTTGTCATTAACGTCGGTCACAGCGATCGACGTTCAAATGGCTTTATGTGAAACTGCTTTCTACCATTTGATTCAATGCAGTCCAGAAGATTTGTAATAAATTTGGAAGATGTGCTTTTATTTTTTATGCTCTCCAATTTAAGGATTTTGTTAGATTTTTGTGATTACTTGTTTCATTATGGGAAGTCAGTGCTGGGGAGATAGTCCTCAGACCGAATAATTAGCCAGTTACTAGGGGCAAACAACACAGTGGGAGCTTTTAGTGAGATTTCATGATGTCATGGTTCACTTTTAGTGAAATCAGGTCATAGCCACATGAGTGTTCCTGTTGCTCAGTAGTTCCTATTAAAATCTAATTGTGTGAATTGATTGTGTGACTGTTCCGTCCTCGGAAGGTGCCGTGTATTGCTGATATGGTGTAGAATTACAGGTGAAATGAGGCTTAAAGCCATGATTTGACTGGCATAAGGTGGCATAGTAAAAATAGTTCCCTGCATTAGGTGGTTGAGTTGTATATTTTCACAGCATGAAATACCGGCAGTACATTATGGAAATTTAATGAGGAGAAACCATGCAGTTGTGAGGTTGACAGCCAATCGGAAAGTTTTGAGTTTGTGGTCATGTATTAATTAGAGTAAAATTATTTATAATTTGGATGTGTTGGTATTTCCAGTTTACAATAGTAGTTGTATGGGAGTCCTTGGAATCCATGGGAACTGTGCAACTTCCAGAGGGATTCACGATAGGGTTGACACTGCTTTAACAAGAAACCCCACTGGCCTGTAACAGTATTTAAGAAGATCAATACAGAAAATGTTGACCCACAATGAATTCCATATGACACACACCAGACACAGGGTCAAACCATACAACAGTAAAATGATAGTGGGGAAGATACCAGTATTTTCCAGTTTTTGCTTGATTATTGAAAAGAATTTCCAAATAACTCTCAGGAGAAAATACTTCAGTATGAATCTTACTGTAACAAATTTACCTCTGCAATGTTGAGTGTACTTGGTAATTATGGCAGTCAGAATTCCAAACATAAGGCCAATGGTCATTCCACCCAAACTAACCACAAAGAAAGCCACAATGCCCAGTATTACCTGCAAAAAGGAAAAGAAATTGTCCAAGTTTTCAGCTATTTAAATAATTTACTTGAAAATACAGATAGATAGATAGATAGATAGATAAATAGATAGAAAGACACATAGATAGATAGATAGATAGATAGATAGATAGACAGATAATACATAGATAGACAGATACATGGATAGACAGATAGACAGACAGATAGACAGATAGATAGATAATACATAGATAGATAGATAATACATAGATAGATAGACAGATAGATACATAAATAGACAGATGGACAGACAGACAGACAGAAATATAGATAGATAGACAGACAGATAGACAGACAGACAGACCAATAGATAGATAGATTTCGGAATGACATGTAAAGATAAAGTTTCTGGGTTTCAATATGCAAAACAATCATCAGCAGTGGTAAGAAGCATTTTTATTTTTTATTTGCAACAATGATTGACTATTTCAACATTTTGTTTTCCTGGACGATGATTCCAAGAATTACAGACAAAAGATAATTAGGAACTATATATCTATATAGGCTAGTCAACCATCTGATTATAGAAACAACAAGGGAGAAAAACTATCTTCGACCCAACTACACACTTTTCCACTTTGCAAAATATACGTCCTGTGAGAAAAAGGGTAATATTCTGGGACTCTTCAATGTACATTAATAATAATAATAATAATAATAATGGTAGCTCCCTAAAAATAATACCACTGGTGGAAGCCAACCTTTACTTTTCTATCCTGTTTTTTATTTTGCTAAATTTAGATCTTTGATGAAAACATGAATAGACTCATAAAGGAAACTTTATGGATTCATAAGTTACTTTGTATCCTAATGGCCTTGATGCCAATGCACTATATAAAATTGTATCTATTTTTTTCTAATTTGATATATTGTATATCTTTTATAACAATATAATTATATGTATGACTGTTTTTCTCTATTTTATTTTATTATTTTACTGATTCAGGTTTTATTAGAGACTCATGTATCTTTTAGATCCTTCATATATATATTTAGAACCTGTTTAATTACTTCTGCATATAGCACATGTGTTCTATCAATCTTATAGTTCAATGTTTAACATTTTTTATCTGTGAGAAATGGCTGCCAAAGTAAAAGAACCAGAAATCAAGAGAGCTATTGACAACTGTGGTGAGTGAGCTCTATTGGCAGTCAGCTAATCAAAATGTAGCCGTATGTATCATCTTTCAAAAAGCAATTAAGACAGTACAAATTATACCTGGTCAATTGTGATGTAAGGCATTAGATTGAAGGTATTCATCATGTTGTATAGAACCACTGTCACGGCATCTGAAAAATACATGCAAATTAATGCATCTGTATTCATGCAGCACACAAATAGGGAGAACTGAAACACAAACAGTAGCAGGAGATTCTCACATGCAACTTTTGTATTATATTGAAATTAGGTAAATATATTTAAGTTGTTCCTGTTTTGACCTAAGGTCTACATATGATGTCGCCAAGTCTGCCATAGATGCAGTGGCGTCACTAGGGTTGGTGTCACTCAGTGTGATAACTCATGGTGTCACCCCATGAACAAATGTTCAAAAATTTTATAGACAGGCATTTTGGTGTCACCCCCTCTGATGGTATCACCTGGTGCGGTCTGCACCCCCTTAGTGATGCCCCTGCCTAGATGTGTATTCATATAAAGACCGCGTTTATCAATGAAATTATGTTAAAACCCATTTTCTATAGTCTACATCAATATGTAACCTCTGATTATGGACATGTGTCCATACAATCGGAACACACTCAGTAGCTGCCAGTGCATATACATGTACCTTCTTTACAAGTGATGTCATGTGGACGTCACACACCCTCAATGATATAAATTTACTGGAGAAATTTAATACTATACTTGTGCAAAACGTTGCACAAACGTATCATAATACTTTGACATGCTTCTATTTTCCCTAGCGTAATTCCGGTTGTGGCCAAGTTGTCCGCTACTTTCCAGCAATTGTCCTCTTTTTAAGTTGTATCACTCCACAGAAGTACTTATGAAGTAGATATTTCTAGAAGTGTTCCCATTGCGGTCCATAAAGGCAAATTATTTTGATCAAGGAATAAGATTTACTTTATTTACAAGTGCACAATTGTGAATACGTTGCTTTTTTCATCGACATTTACGTTAATCTTCTAATTTTGTTTATAAAATGTGGTAATAAATTCACAGCAAAGATATCGATATTTTACTTTGAGTATCATGATACACAACAGGATAATGTTATTTAATTTTTATGAAGTTAAAGGACCAAAGAAGACCCTTATTCAACCTAGTTCCTTTTTGTATATTTAAATACTTTCCTGGAATATGTAATTTTTGACAAAAAGGAAGCAACATTTGTTTAGATTTAGAGAGGAAAATTTTTAACTTTAAATATATCCAAAATTTCATAAATATTCCTGAGTAAATCACTGAATGACACAAATCAATATTTTAAGGGTTGAATATAATTTTTTTCTACTTATAATTAATTATACCTCTGTTTACATTAAAACAGAATCATTTTGCCATATTTTATTGTCTCAGATAGTATACATGTGTGCGTTTGTGTGTGTGTGTTTGTGTGTGTGCATGTGAGTGTGCATGTATGTTTTACCATTTAATAAAGACTCTCCAAAAACAAGAAAATAGAGAACATTGTTGACGCCGACTTCTTGGAAAGTGGCCAGTACCTGAAAAAGTATTTACCTTGATCAAATGTACATAAATGTAAGCTAAGGAAGGATACACATTATACCCATTATGAATGCTCTCAAAATGTACATATTTAAATAAATGACAACAAATACAGAATTGCACCCATTTTGAATATATGAAAACTATCAAATTGCATTTGCTGCAAATTAATACTCTCCAAATGAACCCAACCTAACACATGAAGGATACTTTCCAGCTATAACCATTGCAAATACAAAAAATCCTCTCCAGTTGTACCCATTGTGAATAAATAAAGAATACTTTCCAGTTATAACCATTGCAAATACAAAAAATACTCTCCAGTTGTACCCATTGTGAATAAATAAAGAATACTTTCCAGTTATAACCACTGCGAATACAAAAAATACTCTCCAGTTGTACCCATTGTGAATACATAAAGAATACTCTCCAGTTGTACCCATTGTGAATACATAAAGAATATTCTCCAGCTGTACCCATTGTGAATACAAAAAGAATACTTTCTAGTTGTACCCATTTCGAATACATAAAAATACTCTCCAGTTGTACCCACTGTGACTACATAAGGTATAATGGTACCAATTGTGCAAGTCCAGGTGGGTGGAGCTTAAGTTGCAGGGAACACTGCATTCATAAATAAAGAACAATGCTAGCTGTGATTGGTGTATTATGTAAGAGTTGTACTTTCTGTTAGGCTTAAAAAAAAGTTCAGCCTCTTGGCAACATGTGAGGTTATGTTAATTCCTATCTAGATCATATTTTGTATTTTTTATGATTTTTTTAAAATGTGGTACACCTGGCTGAAACTGAGTCTGTTGTGACTAGCTAACTCTTACCCCTGTCTAGTTCCAGCAGAGTTATGCACTTAAATGCAGTGGAGTACCTGGTTTTTTCCTTGTCAAATTGCATTGTTCTCTATTACAGTGTATGACATGCATGCTGAGGTAGGATAGAAAGTATATTTATTTCACAAAACATTAGCATTGAGGTATATGGAAAAACAATTGGTACCGTGATATCATAAAGAATTTTCTTGAGCTGTACACCTTGTGAATGCATAAGGGATACTTTCCAGTTGTACCAATTAAGAATACTTTCCAATTGTACCCTATTGTGAACACATTATGAATACCCTCCTGTTGTACCAATTATGAATATGTAAAGAATACTTTCCAATTGTATACTATTGTGAATGCATTATGAATACCCTCCTGTTGAACCAATTAAGAATAAGTAAATAATACTTTCCAATTGTACCCTATTGTGAACACATTATGAATACCCTCCTGTTGAACCAATTAAGAATAATTAAATAATACTTTCCAATTGTACCCTATTGTGAACACATTATGAATACCCTCCAGTTGAACCAATTAAGAATAATTAAAGAATACTTTCCAACTGTACCCTATTGTGAACACATTATGAATACCCTCCTGTTGAACCAATTAAGAATAATTAAATAATACTTTCCAATTGTACCCTATTGTGAACACATTATGAATACCCTCCTGTTGAACCAATTAAGAATAATTAAAGAATACTTTCCAACTGTACCCTATTGTGAATACATTATGAATACCCTCCTGTTGAACCAATTAAGAATAAGTAAATAATACTTTCCAATTGTACCCTATTGTGAACACATTATGAATACCCTCCTGTTGAACCAATTAAGAATAATTAATGAATACTTTCCAATTGTATACTATTGTGAATGCATTATGAATACCCTCTTGTTGAACAAATTAAGAATAAGTAAATAATACTTTCCAATTGTACCCTATTGTGAACACATTATGAATACCCTCCTGTTGAACCAATTAAGAATAATTAATGAATACTTTCCAATTGTATACTATTGTGAATGCATTATGAATACCCTCTTGTTGAACCAATTAAGAATAAGTAAATAATACTTTCCAATTGTACCCTATTGTGAACACATTATGAATACCCTCCTGTTGAACCAATTAAGAATAATTAATGAATACTTTCCAATTGTATACTATTGTGAATGCATTATGAATACCCTCTTGTTGAACCAATTAAGAATAAGTAAATAATACTTTCCAATTGTACCCTATTGTGAACACATTATGAATACCCTCCTATTGAACCAATTAAGAATAATTAAATAATACTTTCCAATTGTACCCTATTGTGAACACATTATGAATACCCTCCTGTTGAACCAATTAAGAATAATTAAAGAATACTTTCCAATCGTACCCTATTGTGAACACATTATGAATACCCTCCTGTTGAACCAATTAAGAATAATTAAAGAATACTTTCCAATCGTACCCTATTGTGAATACATTATGAATACCCTCCTGTTGTACCAATTAAGAATAATTAAAGAATACTTTCCAACTGTACCCTATTGTGAACACATTATGAATACCCTCCTGTTGTACCAATTAAGAATATGTAAAGAATACTTTCCAATTGTACCCTATTGTGAATACATTATGAATACCCTCTTTCTGTACCAATTAAGAATATGTAAAGAATACTTTCCAACTGTACCCTATTGTGAATACATTATGAATACCCTCTTATTGTACCAATTAAGAATATGTAAAGAATACTTTCCAACTGTACCCTATTGTGAATACATTATGAATACCCTCTTTATGTACCAAATAAGAATATGTAAAGAATACTTTCCAATTGTACCCTATTGAGAATACATTATGAATACCCTCCTGTTGTACCAATTAAGAATATGTAAAGAATACTTTCCAAGTGTACCCTATTGTTAATACATTATGAATACCCTCATGTTGTACCAATTAAGAACATGTAAAGAATACTTTCTAATTGTACCCTATTGTGAATACATTATGAATACCCTCCTGTTGTACCACTTAAGAATATGTAAAGAATACTTTCCAATTGTACCCTATTGTGAATACATTATGAATACATTCTTGTTGTACCAATTAAGAATATGTATTTGTGAATAAATTATGAATACCCTCCTTTTGTACCAATTAAGAATACATAAAGAATACTTTCCAATTGTACCCTATTGTGAATACATTATGAATACTCTCTTTCTGTACCAATTAAGAATATGCAAAGAATACTTTCCAACTGTACCCTATTATGAACACATTATGAATACCCTCTTTCTGTACCACTTAATATGTAAAGAATACTTTCCAATTGTACCCTATTGTGAATACATTATGAAAACCCTCCTGTTGTACCAATTAAGAATACATCAAGAATACTTTCCAACTGTACCCTATTGTGAATACATTATGAATACCCTCCTGTTGTACCAATTAAGAATATGTATTTGTAAATACATTATGAATACCCTCTTTCTGTACCAATTAAGAATATGTAAAGAATACTTTCCAATTGTACCATATTGTGAATAGACTATGAATACCCTCCTGTTGTACCAATTAAGAATATGTAAAGAATACTTTCCAATTGTACCTTATTGTGAATACACTATGAATACCCTCCTGTTGTACCAATTAAGAATATGTAAAGAATACTTTCCAATTGTACCATACTGTGAATACATTATGAATACCCTCTTTCTGTACCAAATAAGAATATGTAAAGAATACTTTCCAACTGTACCCTATTGTGAATACATTATGAATACCCTCCTGTTGTACCAATTAAGAATATGTAAAGAATACGTTCCAATTGTACCCTAATGTGAATACATTATGAATACCCTCCTGTTGTACCAATTAAGAACATGTAAAGAATACTTTCCAATTGTACCCTAATGTGAATACATTATGAATACCCTCCTGTTGTACCAATTAAGAATATGTAAAGAATACTTTCCAACTGTACCCTATTGTGAATACATTATGAATACCCTACTGTTGTGCCAATTATGAAGATTATGAAGTTATGAGCTCGCTGTGTCTGAGGACATGTTTCATTGTTGTATTATATAACACTTCATTATGATGAAGAAAAGCGCTTCAATTACAAATGTTTGAATTCCGACTTTAATATCCAACAGACTTGTAATAAAATTAGACACACACACACACACACATTCCCGACAACTTCCAGTAGTTTTTATTTCGTACACTGTCAATAGGAGGCAACAAAAATTACTAAGTCATTGTAATGTTACGAAAATCAACACGCCAGATAGTACTAATATTAGTACCCTTACTCGTTCCTCGTGGACAGGGTACTAACATGAGTATATACGTGTTAATGGAGCAAGCCGGGTGTGAATCACACCCGGCGCTCTTTTAGCCTAATAATAACACTTTAAACATATTCCTTGCAAATAATCCAATAAATAGAGTAGTCCTCTTATTTAATACCGGAAGTATCGAAAATCATTGTAGAAATAGTTGTAAAATCTCGTTTACTTTTTTCAGCCGATATTTTCGTTTAGATCGTCCGCCATGTTATTTCAAATAATGATTACTTCCGTTCTCAGCCTCGTTTGTTTGTGTGCCATATAAGGACATTGACGCCTTATTTGGAAATGTAAACAAATCGTAGTAAAAATTTGGCGCCGTTTGGTCAGAAATTCTGCGCATTAAAAGTAAATAGGGTTTATTGGCAACTTTGAAATTCAACCAAGAAGCGATTATTCGCACTTGATTGATAATAATTAAGCGTAGAATATCCAAAATATGTTCTGGCAAGCCTTACGTTAAAAAGGGGTCACGGCGGGAGTCTCGCGTTATCTGTCATGGCGGGCAGGATAAGGTTAGAGTAACCATGCCAATTTATTTTATCGTGTAAGGGCTTAATAAATTCAAAATAAGCTAAACTTCTTTCACAACATGATTATACTTATGTAGTTGATTTCTACACTGTTTGTTTTTCTGACTTTAGTGATGATTATTTTTGCTCCATTACATGATATGGGATCAGTTCGTAGCCTCAACCACAACAAATCAAGTTGAGGCTATGACATCGTAGCTACACGCCAGATTCAAATTTTTTTTTTCTTTCACTTTATAGAAGCATAATTATGTAAACAACAGTATACCCCTTTGTGTTTGCTGCATATAAAGATCACAAACTCAAGCTAACAGTTCCATAGTCTTTAGACCTGGAAAGAATATGATTCTCGAAGATTTGTTTGAGCTTGAGGGGTTATATCCAACGAACTCCAAAAGACTTGTCGCATGCAAAATCAAAATGATTCCGAATGTAAGGCGAGTCTAAGTCTGAGACTCAGAACCTTAACCTCAAAACTGGTGATAATCAAACGAGTTAAAATACAGACCAGAAAGCGTGTATTGGCGGACAGGAAATCCTATTATGTTTCAGAGCTGAATCCACTGTGAGCTTGACAACCGTTTTATATTTCCAATGCATAGTAATTACAGGGATGTGTTCTTTTTGTCTTGCCTTCATTTGAGCTGGTAACAATTATGCATTATTGTGGATGTAAAAGGGCAATTATGTTTCCATCTATCATGGGACTCGCGGTCTTTCAACTCGCTCAGTTCGGACTGGAAAAAAGAAATACGTTAAGATGATAATGATAGAATTATCACTGTTAGGTACAAAGTATCCTTTGGGGTATTGCTTAATTTCAACAGTCGTTTTCTGATTTTGACACCTCTTGTGGTGATCATCGCTATAGTCACGGATGGATTCATTTACTGATTTGAACACCTCTTGGGGCGATCATCGCTATAGTCACGGATAGATTCATTTTGTCATTTGAACACCTCTTGGGGCTAATATCGCTATAGTCACGAATGGAATCGTTTTGAAACAATTATTGCGATAGTCTTGGATGGATAATATAACTTTAAGTGGGTATCAGGTTTGTCCTCGAAACTTCCTTTCTATTTTATGAATATGTTTTAAGCTGAGAATGTTAAATGGAATTACTTTCAATGCCGCCAGAATCGTTCTGTTGACCGAAGACAGCAGGTGTGAATGCGTTCGGTTACCTCTTCACACTTTTCCTTGTAAAAGATTATATTCTGTTTCAGATCAGCCATCGTGAGTCAATAGTAAAGCTGCATTCTTCTTCCAATCAATAAAAACTAGTCAATAGTAAACTTATGGTACGATTGATTAAACGCATACGAATAACATTAATTTTTATCAACCATATAATTTTTTCATAAGTGGTACAAGCAGTTTGGTATCTTAAGCAAATTTCAATCTCTGTGTCAGAAATTCCAATATAACAAACAGTAAGACTGCTTCGAGAATTAAGTATCTTAGGAAAGTATTCAAACATGTTACGAAAATGAGCAGAAAAGGTTTTTGTATTATTAAATTAAATGTATATATTCGTGAACACACGCTCGAGATTTTTATCGTTTAATTACATAAACGTTTACGTTGTTGAATGACGTTGTTGAATATTATTCAGCAGTGTGGCTTACAATATTTATCACATTGATGTTTAACGCCAGTGTGTGTGTGTGTGTGTGTGTGAAGATAACTCACAGCCACGGGATCCACGGCAACAATGATGGAGCTGAATACGAGACACTGAATCAGGTTGATATGGATATTGCTGCCCATTGCTCCCACATATATCAACCCGTACAGTGCAGGCCCTGCAATATTTATATAAATGCTAACCTCAAGAAATCATGAAACTTTCATCCGTCATTGATTTAAGGTAAAACAGATAGGTCATAACAACAGAATGGAATATCTATCTTTGACCTCTTAGGACATTACATGTATTATGTTGCCGTATATGAATGACGTAAGATAAACGTGTGATGCATATGAAATGGAGATTGGTGATGAAAATGTGGAAGATAATAGAAATAAGTTCTCTCTCTCTCTCTCTCTCTCTCTCTCTCTCGTAAAGGGTATAGTATCGACAATTGATAAGACAATACAAAATGTTAACTTAGAAGACAATACGCACAAGTCAATTGTAAGGTCTTCTTTACAATTTAGCTGTGTGGATCAACTAACTTTTTCTCATAGTACATTAATTCTAAGCAATGCCAACTTCTCGGTCTTCTCAACCATTTAAGTTAAATGATCCACACAGTTAAATTGTTGTTGTTGTTGTTGGGTTTAACGCCATCATTCAGCACACGATATGCTATTCATGGCGGCCAGTATTAATGGTGGAGGAAGAACCCGGGAAAACCCCAGGAAGAACCAACGACCCACGAGAAACTACTGGCAAGCTTTCTCACATACCACATTGGCCGAATCCTTGACTCGAACCCACGCAGACAGAGGTGAGATGGCAGTGATCCGTAACGGAGAACGCTTTAGACCACTCGGCCACTCGGGGCCACATCAAAGTTAGTCAAACAGCTGATGTGGTTGTTGTGTCCGAACATGCATCAGATCCAGATTAAAATGAAGCAAATAAAGTTATGGCCGAAATTCGTCAACGAGCTGTAAACGTCGTGGAGAAACCTCGACAAATCATCCAACAAAGCACATCGTGTATAGGGCGCCCGCCGTGTATATAGAGTACTAAACATTCTAAGTAAATAAACCAACATTTTTTAGAGCAAATTTAAATGTTTTATTTACTTCATGCATTATATTGTAAGAGCATTTGCTCACATGTTCTTAGGCGCGCCTATGTCCTATGCGCATTTGTTGATGCACGTTTTTGTCGGGTCACCCCGTAAAACTCGTGAATTTATGCTTTCTTAGATATTATAGTAACAATATAAATATTCAACATTATCAGGTTAACAAAACCACTCCAGTGGTCTTGTGATTAGAGCGTCCGCCTCGGATGCGGGAGGTCGCGCGTTCGAACCCCGGCCGAGTCATATCAAATATTAAAAATGGTACAGACAGATGCCTCTCAAGGCGCTCCGCATTGAGGCCATTGTGGTCGGGATAATTGACAGGGTAGGACATGATGCTATATGTCTGAGACATTATGCTCCAATACTATCACATCACTATAAACTGCCACAAAGCAGACATTGTACCGATACGACTAAAAAATATTAAAACTTTTTTAAAAAATAAAAAAACACACACATACACATCATTGTAAACTGTCACACTGCAGACTTCGAAGCGATATGACTGAAAAAGTTTAAGTCACGTTACAAATCCAACACACACACACACACACACACACAGGTTAGCAAACTAGCAACCAGATTAATTAAATCTTACCAATAAGGAAAAAGTTGAAAACAGTCCCCTGTAAGAAAAAGAATAATGTTGTCTTCAGTACTTGGCATATAAAACGTTAAACTTGAGTCATCGTAATACAGATGATATGTAATCATAATGCATGTACTAAATACTGATTTAATACATGGGTGTAGAGGAGAGTTGTGAAATCTGGCAACGCCCTAGTGAGGCTTAATAAAACTTTATGTAATCGACAGCAATAATAAAGCATGTCTCGTTAAAAATCATGTAGTCATGGAGAAGCATTGGTCATCATATCCACCTCTGGCAAGATTTGTTCAATGTAATGTGTATAACTGAATTGCAGACGTTCGAGTTTTATTCTTTGCACTTTAGCTCATTGCTAATAAATTAATTACAAGCTGACGGTATTATTTTTTTTAATGAAAATTTTAATTGAGAAATCATTGTAGTTGTGACAAAGAAAGGAAACTTACTATTCTTAAAAGTCTATTTTGCAATTTAAAGATGGGTACCCTATAAATAAAGTCTTCGAATGCCTTGCTGTGTTGCATTTCAACAAGTTCTGTCGTAATATTGATGAGAATTTGTTGCATAAGATGGAATTTATTATATCCAGTAAGGGAAACCTCCCATGCTTGGTACTTCCCGCATTACAAAAGTTATCTACCTGAATTGTTTCCTATTAGTCAAATTCTTTATTTTTATTTTTGTCGTTTTGTACAAAGTGGTTGGAGTTAATGTACCGTCTGTACTTGCTTATAAGTCGCTTTAAAATGCAATCAATAAAGATCCTGATCTGCCGTAGCATAATATGCATGCAGATCAAGGTCTATGTTGTATGTTCTACAGATTATTCCTAACAAACTGTACAGACCCAGATCTGCCGATTTTTTATGCAACGGCAGATATGAGTCTGTGCAGTTTGAAGTTGGAATAGACTTATAAGCGAATATAGTCGGTATATAGCTCTGCTCAGTCCTATCTTAAAAACAATGTTTCGATATGAAAACATATGACGGACCTTGCATGACTGAAATGTGAAAATTCAAGTTCTCTTGAAATTTTAGCATATTTTTAGATAAATATCGCTGAGAAATCGTTGTTTTTTTGTGAATGAAAAAATATAGTAGAAACAAGCATGACAATGCACGCTGCGGCAAATCGGAAAAATCTGACCAAAGGCTTTCGATATCTTTAGATTCCATTTCCAAAGCGGACAACACAGACAAATAAAAGTTACAAGCACAAATATGCTAGCAAGATATATATTTACATAATGCTGTTTTGTTGCTGACAGAAGCATCAAAGAAAGGTAATGCAAATATATCGTATGAAAGCAGAAAATAGTATCCTTTGAACTGATACATGTTTTTAACTAGTTTAAATGCGATCAGTATATCTTATAAGCTTTTGGCCAGTTTTTTATATATACTATCGTGCTTTGTTATGTCTGCGTACATGTCCGTGTGTGTGTGTGTCAGAGAAATGTGCGGATACCTACTATCACAGCATATATCAAAACTGTTCCAACATTGTCATAAAATGTTCTGTCATGGAGGCTGTATGCTGATTCTAGAATGCTCCTGAAACAAGACAGTTAGGCCATTTCAATCACATCTCTGGGCAATGCGGCAAAGAAACTATGGACTCCTAGATCCCGTTTTCAAGGAAATTGGCAAATGGATAAGTCTCAAAAGCAAGGCAAGCATGAGACACGGCCCCACCAGCCTCGGTGTTTCGCGACAAAAACTGTTTGCTTGGGTGACACTTGCATGAACGGAGAAGACCGGAAAAAACCTGTATTGGTGATCACTTTAAATCAACCTAAAAAGGCTTAAAAGGGGATGGAGAACTTAGCAGGGTGTGTGATAGGCGTTAAAGCACACTACGTGCTATACATCTACTACGTAAGCTGCGATGTGAGTGTGTGTGATAGGCATTAAAGCACACTATGTGCTATACATCTACTACGTAAGCTGCGATGTAAGTGTGTGTGATAGGCGTTAAAGCACACTATGTGCTATACATCTCCTACGTAAGCTGCGATGTAAGTGTGTGTGATAGGCGTTAAAGCACACTGTGTGCTATGCATCTACTACGTAAGCTGCGATGTGAGTGTGTGTGATAGGCGTTAAAGCACACTGTGTGCTATACAGCTACTACGTAAGCTGCGATGTAAGTATGTGTGATAGGCGTTAAAGCACACTATGTGCTATACATCTACTACGTAAGCTGCGATGTAAGTGTTTGTGATAGGCGTTAAAGCACACTGTGTGCTATACATCTACTACGTAAGCTGCGATGTAAGTGTGTGTGATAGGCGTTAAAGCACACTGTGTGCTATACATCTACTACGTAAGCTGCGATGTAAGTGTGTGTGATAGGCGTTAAAGCACACTGTGTGCTATACATCTACTACGTAAGCTGCGATGTAAGTTTTGTGATAGGCGTTAAAGCAAACTGTGTGCTATACATCTACTATGTAAACTGTGATGTAAGTGTGTGTGATAGGCGTTAAAGCACACTGTGTGCTATACATCTACTACGTAAACTGCGATGTAAGTGTTTGTGATAGGCGTTAAAGCACACTGTGTGCTATACAGCTACTACGTAAACTGCGATGTAAGTGTTTGTGATAGGCGTTAAAGCACACTGTGTGCTATACAGCTACTACGTAAACTGCGACTAAGTGCACGCCCTGTGTAATCAACAACATTCTCAGAGAATGGCAGATCTGCATCCCTAAGGGATACCCTTTAAAAGCTGCATCGGTGCCATGTTTAGAAAACACACGGACATAGATCCTGATACAAATCACAAAGACAAAACGTTATGAAATTCCATTTATCCGACAAAGTGCAGTCACGCAAGGCAGGAACGATTTACAGATCCCATCTAGCGCACTAAAAGCGATTCGTAACGCTCACGAGGTTTTAAATACGCGCTTACGGAATTCTCACTGGTACGCGAGGTTCTCGAAAGTGGACCCAGCTGAGTGGGTTTTCGAATGGGTAGACCTGTAATGACTGAATATCTTCCGTTATTAGCCACTGCGAGGTGGTTCATGTGTCCCTCTTCTGGCGGATGTGTAAAGCTAGAGGAGTCGTGGACGTGATTAACAAAGACGACTAGTGCCTACCTGGCATCTACTAGAAACATTGTGAGGCCTGCCGGACCATCCAGAGCGTTCTATGAATAAAACTACATACACAACTGGCCCATCTGGGGTAGATGCGCCGTATACACTCAGATTGACAGAGTCGAGACGCAACGACCTTGCAATGAACCTGTTTATATGGGAAATGGCATCCACAGCAACAGCAAAATCCAACCTAATCTTGCACGAATCAACCTGACGATGGTCGAGCAGGCAGGCAAGTAGCACATCGGATGTATACAAAGTCTAAACCGATTGCCCATTAGCCAAAGTGCCCAAGGAGTGTGCAAGTACTTCTGCGAATGATGTATCCACGATTACTTTCGAAAGGGTCCAGTCGAGAAATTCAAATAAGAATACAAAGGCAAATACTAGCTCGTTGGGATGACCCATGAGGGCAAGGACACCCTGCGCTTTGAGAACTGGCATAAGCAGCAAGAGGTTTGCTACATCGTCTATGTAAACTTTGAGGTACTGCTCACCAAAATAACTGGCCTGGGCCTGAATCCAGATGACACATAAAAGACATGCCAGCACACGGCCTGCGACTTTAGCAACATAGTCATGCATTGCGATGGCCATAGTGAACATATGTCGTATACCGACGGGTGATGCGACAAAGAGCTTCCTCAACTACTTAAAAGAGACGAGGACAAAATCAAAGATATCCTTACCAACTGCTTGCTTATGCGGCTAAAACAGACGACCGACAAGACCAATATGTTGCCACAGACTGCCATGTTTGCAGCAAACCTCTGGACAAATGGACGGAGATATAGTTAGAGACCATTGCTAAATAACAAGCAAATACAGAGACACAGACTACAGCGCATGTTACCTTAAACTACGCCTTAACCCGAAAACCATCATCCCGGTTAGATTCCACAAACACATGGCAACGACGCCTTATCCCCAATAACATTGGGAAGTATTTTTGCTTTTCTCTTCGACAGCTGAGTTAAAGACAGCTCCCAGCTCTTGCTTGCCTCCCTTAGTCGGGCTTGTGAAGGCAAAAAAAACAAAACAAACAAACAAGCAAACAAACAAACACAACTTCCACATTACAGCAAAATACGAGCCTGAAGAGACATGTACATGTTCCACTACAAGGGAACATGCCCCTACCAACACATTGACAGCCGTGAACATTTTCAGGAGATCCACCTGTCACCCAAAGAGACATTTTATTGAAAACTCTCTGATGAGAGCATTTCTTAGGCCGAATTCTGTCACACGCAAACAGTGTGAGACATCTGTGAAGGCAACATGGGTGGGGTGAATACGACCATCTGTAACTGCGCACGAACGTATTCCTGCTTTCCAATGTATTTGAGACCATTTGCTGAACCGGTCAGAACAACCTTGACCTGGCTCACTACTATACTAGCACAGACCCTAGCTGAGACGCGCTTCTTTAAAGGACGGAGATGGAACTGCTCAGTCGGCCCGTTGGCCAAAAGGTCACATCATCTACCTCTCAACAGCCTGCATGATTGAGCGCTGTTTTAGGCGCTCCATACAGACTGAGTTAAGTGAGTACAAGGCATGACTGCACTATACGCGTTTGTTGCTGTGATTACATCTCATTCAGCAGACTCGGAATAGATACTCATTCTCGATGTCAACCTTTAGTATCAGGGGAACTGCACAAGTTTCACACTGCCCATCCACTAGAACAAGAACGTATACAAATACATAAAAATAGGTTATCTAACTACCAGCTAGAATCGATCGCATCGATAGCACAGGGGGTATGTTGGCTGAGGTACAAAAGCTGATGCCCATCCTACTGGGCAAAGAGAGCAATGTAGTTCACTACTGCAGTTTGTAGCTCTGTCACTCATTTGGCATGTGTCCGAAGAAGGTCCATTGTAACCTGTGATTTAACCAGAGCCCCTAGATGAATGCCAACATCCGATTGAAGATTTATTCAGCACGGACAAAACATTATATGCGAAAGGACGAGGAGAGGGGTCGTGATGGAGCAGTCCCACCTCCTTTCCACTTCCAAAGAACTTATATCTGCTATACCATTTCTTACGTCTGTCTGCAAAATATTTCAGCTACGAATTTATTTTACATGAATAGAGATATTGCTTTCTTTTAATATTCGAATCCTTCGCGAATTCACCCAAAAGAGTCTTATAGTCTACAACATATCTACATTATCAACTGTCAAAATAGGCAAACAATGTGTTATTTTTAAGACCACACATTTTATTCTTAAAAGGTTAAAATCGATCTCCTTGTAATTACTTACTATATTCTCTTCAGGACTAAATTTCACAACTGAGAACTAAAATCTAGACTTATACTTTAGAATCCATCGATCTCATTGACTTAATTGTAAATCTGACTGAAATTTGACCAATCAGGTGTCTATCGTCTAGGCTTAACTTAAACCGTATGCTGGTGAAATTAACTCCAGGTCTCAGAAAGGAAACTTTACATATTGATCCCACTTTCATATTTTTTTATTATTATTATCAGCTTTGATTAAAATCTCAGCTCACGTTCAGCATGTTTATTATTTTCAGACTACAGTAGGATAATTGCATTAATCTTTTGTTTAGAAATAAGCTGGTTATTTTTATTCTTACCAATAATATATTGACTATCGAGACAAATTATTTTTACAGAGGACACAAAGTTATGAGTTGAGTATCATCTCAAATAGAGACGTTAAAGAGAGGCCTGACATTGGGGTAGTTGTAGTATTTTTGAGTTGAGTATGTACTCAGATAGAGGAGTCAAAGAGGCATATCCGTGGGATAGTGTTAGTATTTTGAGTTGAGTATGTACTCAGAAAGAGGAGTCAAAGAGAGGCCTGTCCAATGGGTAGTCGTAGTTTTTGAGTTATGTATGTAATCAGATAGAGAAATCAAAGTGAGGCCTGACCACGTGGTAGTTGTACTTGTATTGGTAAATTCAACATTCAATAGATAATAATTTCGACGCAAGATATTAACCATACACTAAATAATATAAAAACAGATACAATACTACATGATAACAAATTATACAAATGAGGTACACCTTACATAAATCAAACTATATACGCTGAATAAACCAAGGACTAATAATAATACATTTACAGAGCTTATTTCAAATGCGGACTAATCTGTGGTACAATATTTACGAGAAAAACGTAAATAAGGACATGTAAGAGAATAAGCGAAATAAAAGAACACATTACAACGACGACTTGTCTAAAACAAGACTAGCTATACGCACAAGAGAGATAATTCAATGACAATCAATGTAAAACAAAACACCATTCAACCAGATTGGGGAAATAAGTATTAGGTGGAAGATAATGCGAAGAAATGTGGATAACAGTGTTTTGGGGGCAAGAAATAGTTACTTCAAGTAAGGATATGTGTCAAAAATGTATCACTTGCTGAAGAACAAAAACGTTTATATAGTATTTTTTTAAAAAGTAATTTCACATGCCACCAATAACAGAAACAAATTCCTTTCCGTGGTAATCTCAGCTTGTTTGGGTAAGTAAACTTGTATTGCAATTTTACATCTGCTTCTGTTGGTAATAATTTTAATATTTTGTCGTAATGGGTTCCAATTTTTGTTTTGCACTGAAAAAAGTTTAACACGAGAAACGAGTATATTTTAAATGACTTCAATCAATTCAGATCACAGAGGCTTTTGTCACTTTTTCACAAATTGTTTTGTAAGTCATGAACTTTAGCATATTATCAATATACTTCACAATATCATTTGCAATTGCCTCTCCAGACAAGTTTTGATCCAAAATAGAGAGAGAGTAATATTCAGATTAAGTTTCTCTGCGCAGATTAGACAAGAACTATGTTACTCGCTGTGGGGTGGAAATGGACGTATGAACTATAAATAAAGGATACTGTTCCGACCATAAATTCGACAATAAACGAGAAAGAATAAGGTAAACGTCTAGAAGAGAAAGTAAACATATGATTTCTATATTGTGTAATTTACCTTTTTACCTTTATTTTTGAGGAGGGGCCTTCTCTCTCTCTCTCTCTCTCTAAATACATACAAAGAACACGATACGATATGTACAACTCGGGTATTGGTATTAAAAGTATATCGGTAGGTAAAAGCCTTAACGTCAATAATTTTTACCTTCATTTATCATTTAACCTGAATGGACATGGTCCTCTTTCACTCGTCTTATCCGAGTATCAGTTACGGAGTCATGATCGCTATCATTAACTGATCTTAGATTTTGTTTTACTTAATCTTTTCATCTTAAACTTCATTTCAATCAAATGCATCTGTCAGTAGTATAGTGGGATACTTTACGGTCGATGGAAATCCCAGTCAGAAAGGTCGTGGAACTGTTTAGGGTCTATGGGACTTTAACATGGGGAAATTTAACATGGAGTGAATGATGAAATGAACATAGCGACAAGGGATTCCGATGTTATATGGTCTATGGGACTTCTTTGTTAGAAGTGGGTGTTTATACTATAAGGTCTATGGGAATTTAACATGGTGGGACTATATACGGACAAGGAAAATTTAATATAGGTGGGACGATATACGGGCAATGGGAATTTAACATGGGGAAATGTAACATGGGTGGGACTATATCGGGACAAGGGAAAGTTTAACATAGGTTGGTACTGTATAGACAAGGGGAACTGAACATAGGGAATGTATAGCGACAATGGATTGGGACTGTCTATGGACTAGGAGAATTGAACATGGGACCATCTAGGGACAAGGGGATCTTGAACATGGATGGTCCTGTTTTGGGACAATGGGGAAATTGTATAGGTCCTGTCTAGGGACAAGGATGGTAAAGGGCCAAACACAACAGAGACAGAGACCAGCATATACTAGTATAAGCCAGAGATTTATTATAAAGCATTACCTAGACATGAAATTATGTTGGCGGTGTTCATAAATTTGCATAGTTGTAATGATGCTATGAATAGCTATAATCAAGGAAAAGACCAACGCCAAAATGGATGTGACTAAAAGTAACGCTAAAATGACGAAATTGTCCCAGAACTTAAAGGCGACTAAACATATCCCCGAACAATATATTACATTGGTTTAGACTAAAATGTATAAACCTAGTAACTATTTATAGTCTTGACTTGTGTGACGATGGTGGATAAACACCCATGTATCTATTTATAGCTATAACCTGTCGAAATTCCTATGAAATTCCACTGCCTATTTATAGCTCCAACCCGTGGAAATTCCTTTGGAAAAACCCACTATCTATTTATAGCCGTAACACGTGTGACGTTCCTGTTTAAAACCCTAGTATCTATGTATAGCTACAACCTGTGGAAAAACAAAAGTCTATATTTCTAGTTTCAGTGACGGCACTGTATTGGACACTAGGGGAATAATGGCAACAGTGTTGCAATTGCCTGACCTGAATACGCGCTACTGTATCTAGGTAGGTAGGTGAAATGAACTTGATAGGTATAAAGGAGGTTTTATAGGGATAAACAAAAGCCAATACATACACACACAAACAAACGTACGCGCGCACACATACACACATACAAAACCAACACACACACACACACCAAACAGAGGGAAGAAGAAAAAACAAACCCAAAATATATTATTGACACAAAGGGAAGAAGAAAAAACGAACCCCAAATCTACTCTCCATACAGAGAAGAGGAGAAAAAAAAAAGAATCTACTATCCACACAGAAGGGAGTGAGAAACAAAAGCCAAAATATACTATCCATACACGGGAAGGAGAAAAAACAAGCCCCAAATATACTATCAGCAGAGAAGGGAGGGAAAACAAACCCCAAATATATTATCTGCACAGTGGAATAGAAAAACAAAAACCCATATCTACTATCCACACAGAGGCGGGAAGTAAACAACAAACCCAATATATACTATCCACATAACGAGAAGAAGACAAAATAGCCCAATATATACTATCCACACAGAGGGAAGAAGAAAAGAAAAGAAACAACCAATATACACTATCCACTCAGAGGGAAGAAGAAGAAGACAAAATCTATCTACAGAGTGAAGAAATAATCCATTATATATACTATCAACACAGAGTGAAGAAAAATAACCATTATATATTAACCACACAGAGCGAAGAAATAACCCATTATGTATACTATTAGCACGTAGTGAAGAAAATAACTCAATATATTAATTATCAACACAGAGTGAAGAAGAAAAAAAACATACTAACCACACAGAGGGAAGAAGAAAAACTCATAATATACTAACCACACAGAGGGAAGAAGAAAACCAGTATATACCAGCCACAAAGAGCGAAGAAATAACTCATTATATGTACTATCCACACAGAGTGAAGAAGAAAAGGTTTTTTGAAAGCACCTAAACCCTCACCTACACTGACCAACTCCACCAAACACCTACACCCCTCCACACATACACTCCAAAACCCATTTAACCCATTATTCTATGGCGTCAGTGTGTGCTGTTATGCAAAATAAAGACACAAAATGATGGATGAAAAGACTATTTTTTACCCACTTGCATGCCTAAAGTGCGTACGTGAAGGAAAACATCTCTTTCATTTCAATTCTAACTAAAAGAATGACACAGAAGGATACAGAGAGGTGAAACAGCATATATGCACGCAGTATCAATAAAAAAACACCATCCTTATTATAAAAACTCAAGATCATGAGACACTTACGTTTTCTTTCTGATCTGTTCTTTTTTTAGAAGTTAGTATGAAATTTCACATCAGGGCCATCGCATCGGCTCAAATTGTTAATTTTTCCATTTCTGTCTCTTCACTGGCACAAGTTCTTCATCATCAATTTCTTCTTCTGAACCCCTCTCCTCTTTCTCCTCTTGTTTCTGTTTGTTCTCTTTTCTCTTAGTGCACTTTGAATTCCAGCGTCCTTTCTCCTGACAACGATAACAGGTATCTTGACTTCTGTCGCTCTTTCTTGGATGAAGCAGGTGTTCGGGAGACAAATATCCGTTTATCTTGCAGATATACCAAACTACATCAGCACTTATGCACTTTCGTATAACTCTCATCAAATCAACGACCAGAAGGGTAAGTTTTGTTGCCACTTTAGCCTGTGAATTATGCTTTCGTATGACTCTTAGCAAAGCAGGTCGATCTGTGCTGACTCTTCCATCTTCTTGATCGTTTGAGAGTTGAATGAATACTCTGACTCTAAGACACTCTCCCTATATACAGGGACCTGCTGCGCGTGAAACCTAGTCAAATGAAATTTTGCACTAAGATGAGACGATTTCATTGGGAAAGTAAGAGACAAAGACATGCCGTGTCGCCTCACACAAAGAGCTCAAATGTTAGCTCAAATCCGTGCCAGCGATTTCGAAGACGAAATCAGTGCTCTCCAGTTATGCCACAAAATCAAGAGTCCTGATTGACGACAAAAAAATCGTTCGGTGGATAAAATAGATTTGAAAAAGGCTAAAACGAACGTCCAGAAGGAAAAAAGAGAACGACGGCTTACACCTACAACGTGAACTGTTAAGGGTTCAAGTATTATGTAAAACTTAGTCAAATTATTTTTTTATAATCAAGATGAAACTATATTTTCCGAGGAGAAAGCAGACACCAAGCGATAACGGCGATCCGTGTTACACAGTACTTCTCAAAATGTGTTGGTATAGGTTTGTGCTAGCGATCTACACGGTTAAATAAATGGTTTACGTCCATTGTTGCTTTTTCTTTGTAATGAAATTTTAGTACAAACGATATGTGTGTAAGCGAAAGCTAACACACACACAAGCACGCACACACAAATGTTACTGCATTGAGTAACAGCAGAACGGGCAGTACTTTAGTCTGGAGTGTTTTGAGAGATGGGCAGACAAACTTTACATTGGAGACAGAAAAAAAAAAGAATGGTAAGAAGAAAAAAACGTAGGCTACCATTTTTGGTTCTGTTATTTTTTGCGGTATTAAAGGACGCTGATAATTAAGAAAACCATACATTCTATGTGAAATATGTTCGTTGTTTTCATTCATCAATTTCATTAAAAAAAAGGTAGTGTGATATGTATTGTCGACTGACTGCTTAACATTGCTTAACATATCCCATATTCAAAAGATGTCCTGCGTTTCGCAAAATTTTCACAAATCTTAGGGCGGGGGAAAAATATTTAAAAAAAGCAGCACCAACACGCGCCTTGTTCTATCGACAATCTAGACTAAGAAAAAATAGGTCGAACATTGTTACTTTTTTCCGAACGTGTGTTTTGCTTTTAGAATTCAGAGTTAACTATGGGCAGGGTTATACAGTGCAATGTCACTCGCTTCATTCTTGAGAAAGCCTTGTCTTTGTTTCCTTTCTGAAAAACGGTAGATATAATGTTAGAATATTTTTCCGTGGCACACTGCAGTGCCAAAATAAGGATAAAGCGAAGATACTTAAATTGTACAAGTTCAAGTCAACTCAAGATTTAATTTCATCCAGCGATTTATTGATAGAATAAAAACATCGTTGTACAATTGTTAGAGTGTACGTTTTTGAAAGAAAGTAAATGACAAACAGAACAGTTTACGTAATTATGGTAACTACTGATCACATTTATGGAGAGGTATCTTCAAACGGAACAAATACCATTAGGAGTTCAATCCAACTTATTACGAGAGAGAGAGAGAGAGAGAGAGAGAGAGAGAGAGAGACTGTTATTCCTACTTTTTAAAAAGTATCACGACACTTACGTTTGATTTTTATGGTATAAATTCCCCAAGAAAAATTTAGGAAACACACTTTCCACTTAGAAAATCAAATCCATAGGAAAAATCTATCATTGTAAAATATCACCAGTGAACTGATGACGAATGCGACTAAAACGTACTCACAGAATAGTACAATTAAACATTCCTTAATGTATTTTGCAATAAGACTGACACAATTTCCATGGGATAGCCCATGGTACGATTATTCGTGCATTAGTTTAATTTTTTTAAATATTCTTTTTATAAAACGCCTAGCGGCGAGATCCAGAAAAATATGGCATATCTCGTCACTGTGTGAAGCGCTACTGAAGTCAATTCGAAGCGAAAACGGTTAGAAAATAAGTATAGTCAACGAAATGGCTTACAACGGGTGATGTATCGTTTTTTTCTAAGGCAGTGTGACAAACTAATGCCTACGATCTTGTGTTGTTATCATTGCACAACTGACTGGAATGTGAACTTACAATCCCTCTGTTGTGTATTTATCATTTCTTCTTACATCAAATACTTCGCGGTCACAATATTGGTTCGCGTTTTCAAGCTGACAATTTGTTTTTATCTCACTTAAACATTTTGACATAAACACTCACACTCACATCGGTAGAGTCAGAAGTGTTACAGTATTGAGTGGCTTTTTTCTTTCTGTCTTTCTTTCTTCAAACTAGTGAATTTCGGGTTTATATAAAGTAAAGAAGCGAAAGTACAGCGACCCTCAAGGATTATGACCCAAGCTGTCTGTCTATTGATGCGTGTATTTACTTAAGAAGAAATATGACCTCTAAAACAGAAAGATATAAGTAGTGAATGGGGTGAGATTAGCGACAATGGGAATTAGCATTAAAAACACCCCCTGGGTAAGATTAGCGACAATGGAAATTTAACATTAACCACCCTGGGTAAGATTAGCGACAATGGAAATTTAACATGGGCAAAAAACCCTGGGTAAGATTAGCGACAATGGAATTTAACATTGGAGAAAGGAAAAAAAAGGAAATATCCATTTTAGCGACAAAGGCATTCGAACAATAGAAAAAAAATATCGATTCTAGGGACAAAGGCAATTGAACATGGGGAACAGAGTTTGGGTTTGTCTAGGGACAAAGGGGAATTGAACATGTTAGAAAAAAAAAACTACTTTAGGGACAAGGGGAATTAAACATGGGATTTTTTTAAAAAAAAAATTAAAAAAGGGGTAGGCAATCGAAAGGCTATCTCTTTTCGAGAAATGTGGGTGGCCCTGAAAAGGGCCTTTGGGTTTATGTTAATATTAATATTAACATAGACGGCATCTGTCACATCTTCTTCTTCTTAAACTCCTTCTAACTGCAGGTCCATACACAAGTACCCTCTTGAGGCATCCTTGTCTTTCTATGTAAACTCTTCTCATCCATAGACTAGTATATGTCCTATCAACAACAGTCCACTTGGACCGGACATACATGAGCATGTCCGTCCTAAACATCATTGATGACACAAGGGTGGATGATTCATCTGTGGTCCACATCGTGAGGCGACGAGAACAGGTGAATCAATGCAGTGAACTGCGCTTATTTATAGGTAGAGGAAGGATTGAAACGGATTGAGTTCATTCACCAATCCGAACACGCGTTACAAAATTCAGTCAGTCCGCATCCAATCCGAAGAGAGCAGTCTGTGACGTCACGTGGTCTATATAGATTCGCTAGCGCCTGTGTGCTGTCAATCTATGCGACAGTGATTCAACATGACGGAAACTCAGAAAACGATACATTGGGGTGCACCAGCAGTGGAGACCGCCCAAGGGAACCCGGACTTACTTTCAGAAGAGGTACATTGGGATTTTGTGGATTTTCTTACCTCGCAAGAATTTGTTCCGGAACCTTCGTCTCATTCTTCATTACCGCAAGTGGAGAATTTTAGACAGAGACAGAAAGAAGAATTGGAGAAATTTATGCAACGACAAAAGGAAGCGGAACAAGCTTTTCTCCTACAGCAACAGCAACAGCAACAAGAAGAGGTAAGAAAAAAACAACAACAAGAAGAAGTAGCAGCAAAGAAACAAGAGGGTGAAAATCAAACGGCCACGGTACTGTTGGACATTTTAGCGGAGTTAAGAAGTCTGAAACAAATGTATCAGACTTCTTTATCACGACCGAAGAGAATAAGACCTTCCCGAGCTAAACACGCCAACCCTGTGACTAAGCCTATCGTACCACCCTTAGTGATTTCAACCCAATCATCATCATCAGAAGTAGGCCTCGGCCGTGGCAAAGGCTTAAGGCAGTTAAAGTTGATTGCTTAAACTCACCCTACACCAAAAAAAGGCACTTTTCAGGGCCAGCCACTTCTCTCGAAAAGAGATAGCCTTTCAATTTGCCAATAACTCAAAAATCAACAAAAAAACCCCATTTTACCCTTATAGTACATGTCTGTGTATGAGTGCGTGAGTGTAGCTTCTTATTTAAAATCAAAACTCAAAGACACTTACCTTATATAATTAATGTATTCTTTTCTCCATAGTTACAATCCAATTCACAATTCACAACAGAACACTTTATAAATTACATTCACTTCTTCTGTTTCTTTTTTTTACTCTCTCTTTTTTTTCAATTTCTTCACGGTCACAGTCTTTTCCTCCTCTTCCTCCTCACTTTCTTCCCTTCTTCTTTTCTTCTCCTGTTTCTTTTTCTTCACCTGGCTGCTTTCTTCCTCTGAAGAATCTCTCTCTTCTTCTGAAGAATCCCTCTTTTCTTCCGACTCCTCTTGTTTCTTTTTTGGGCAATCTGGAGACCAATGTCCTTTTTCTTGACAATAATAACAGGTATCTTGACTTTTGTCTTTTCTAGCCCCTGTTTTTGTTCTTTTTTGACGGTCTGGACACTCTGAAGACCAATGCCCTTTCTTCTGACAGATATAGCAAGTATCTTGACTTTTATCTCGAAAGGAAGGAGAGTAGTCCGTCGGCTGGTCTGAAGAGAATTTTCTAATGACCCCTCGCAGAGCTCTGATGAAACGTTCCATCTGGGTAGTCTCTTCCATCGTTGTGCTCGGTTTGAGAGTGAAATGAATAGTGAAAGGACAAGACACACACCCTTTTTATATACGCTGGTTTGCCATGACTATAAATAAGTCTATGGTGTTTAAACTTGAGTCATTTGACGTTTTGCACTCAAGATGAAACGATCCTATTCATTCGAGAAGAAAGAAGAAGAAAGTAAGAGGCAGAAACGTGATCTATTGCCTCGTACCAGAACTGAAGTCTTGGCACAAATTCATGCCAGTGATTTTGAAGAGGATGTGAGTGAACCAGAATCCGAACCCTCTAAACAAAGTTCACCACCCTTAGTCAACCCTGAAAAGTACTATTCCATTCGAGAGACGGAAAAGCGCTCCTCTAGAAAATCTAGAACCACGGCTTACACCTACACAGTGAAGTTTAAAGATTTCAAGTCCGACGTACCATTGGAGAAAGCAGAAGGGTTTATCACCGAGATGTGGGATTCTTTGCTCACCGCACTCAAGCGACAATGTCAACCCAAAGAAGACGATCGCTTGACACTATTCATAGATCACGACAGCTTGAAATCCCCTGTTTGGATCGAGTTTAGCAGACCCGCAGAACTAACCCCTTCCAAAGTCATGGACAAGATTGAACACGTACAACAATCTAATGACCAGTTTGACATCGCCGATGGTAAAGCCACACTGAAAATGGCCCACGTCTCTCCTCCTCAACGGACCGGACGACGCAATAAGGTGTTATTGGTGAACGACCTTCGCAACACCAAAAAGGGTCTCGTCCAAATTCACAATTCTCAAGACCAGATGTGTTTAGCCCGAGCCATCGTTGTGGGACGAACCTATGCCAACAAGAACGACACGGTAGAATGGAAAAGAGCCTGGAAAACTATTCAACGATCCGACCGAGCCAAACAACGAAACGAAGCAGAACTCCTGTTACAACAAGCCGGACTGTCCAAAGACACACCCTGTGGCATTCCTGAGATGCAGAAATTGCAAGATGTCCTAGCTCCACTCTACACCTTGAAAGTGCACCCTCAAGAAATGCGCGGGCCTCTGTTGTTTTGAGGGAAAGACTTTAAGGACGGAAAATACATTCATGTCTATTATCATGATGACCATTTCGATACCATTACCACCATCACTGGATTCCTGGGATACAGTTATTACTGTGAGAAATGTGACTATGGCTATAACAATCGAGAGCAACACAAACATTGCGGATGGAAATGCCCAGGATGTTTGACCTCTCCACCCTGTCTGAGCGAAGGACAAGAAAGAGTACATTGTCCTGCTTGTCTGCGCACGTTTGTCAGCCCTGCCTGTTACCAACAACATCTGAAGACGCAAGGTTCACAAAAGAAATGTGCTTGTCAACTGCTGAGATTGTGCCCTACGTGTCGACAAGGCCTACGTACCAACAGTACCAAGACACACGTATGTTGAGGAAAAAAAAATGTCACATTTGTCATCACATCGTGGACCTGCAACACGAATGCTACGTGCAAAAATACTAACCCCCACCAGAGAAAGAGGACGGTCACAAGAAGAAAGGCAATTTCATCTTTTTCGATTTCGAATGCATGCAAGAGACTGGCATTCACATTCCTAATTTCTGCGTGGCTCATCGAGCGTGCGAGAAGTGCATTCAAGAACCTATCTTCAGTCATTGCCCTCACTGCAGTAAGATTCCCGGAGGGCGTGAAAAAATCTTTCGAGGACCGAACACGTTAGCCGATTTTGCCCAATGGGTCTTAGATCCCATTGACAAGACGTGGAGCCAAGAGGACATCGAACGTTATGGAGATTGTCATCGTCATGCCACGGTGATGGCTCACAATTTCTCCGGATACGATGGACAGTTTCTTTTGAGGTACTATACGGAACAAGGCACCGAACGTCCTAAAGTCACTTTGAACGGAGCCAAAATCATTTTCATGCAAGTGGGACAAGTACAGTTTAAAGATTCGATGAGCTATTTGGCCATGCCTTTGAGTCGAATGCCTAAAACGTTTGGAATGACAGAAATGGCTAAAGGGTACTTTCCACACTTTTTCAATACGGAAGCCAATCAACACGCCGTTCTACCCCATTTGCCTGAGGCTCACTATTACGACCCCGACAACATGCGTACCGAACAAAGAGAAGCTTTCTACGCTTGGTACCAGGCTCACGCCTCGGACCCTTTCGACTTTCAGGAAGAAATGCTAAAGTATTGTCGTTCCGACGTGGACATTTTACGGCGTTGCTGTGGAAAATTTCGAGAACTGTTCATGGAACACGGAGGGGTCGATCCTTTGAAAGAAGCTTGCACCATTGCCAAAGCGTGTTCCTTAGTGTATCGACAACGATTCATGCCTGAAAACACCGTGGCTGTCATCAGTCCTCAAACGACCCACTATGTCAAACGTCAATACTCGGTCAAAGCCCTACGTTGGTTACATTACTTGTGCGAAAAGGAAGACAAATGGATTCAGCATGCTCGCAACGGGGGAGGCGAAAAGACCATCGGAACGCATACGGTCGATAGCTGCGACTTAGAAAACCCCAAGATCGTGTACGAGTTTAACGGTTGCTTATTTCACGGATGTCCCGTCTGTTACCCTGATCGTAGCACTAAAAATCAGTTTTTACAACGAACCATGGAAGACTTGTACCAGGACACTTGTCAGCGGCGCCTAAAGTTGGAACAGGAAGGATACCAAGTGGTGGAAATGTGGGAACACGAGTACGATCACCGTATGAAAACCGATCCCGAGTTTAAACGCCTCGTGGAAAGTTACCAGTTCATGGACCCGCTGAACCCGAGGGATAGGTTGTACGGAGGAAGGACCAATGCCACCTGTTTGCTGTACCAAGCCGACGAAGAGAAAGGAGAAGAAATCAAATATTTGGACGTGTGTTCGCTGTATCCTTACGTGTGCAAATATTGTCGCTTTCCTGCAGGGCACCCGCAATTGCTGACGGAACACATCGACCTGACAAACATTCGACAATACGAAGGTCTGATCAAGTGCAAAGTTTTACCGCCCACGGACTTGTACCATCCCGTCTTACCTCACCATTGCCAAGGCAAACTGATGTTTCCTTTGTGCCGTACTTGTGCCGAAACGTGCAACCAAGACCAGCCTTGCCATCACACCCAGGAAGAACAGGCCTTGACGGGGACGTGGGTCAGCGTGGAATTGTTCAAAGCTCTGGACATGGGATACCAACTGTTAGAAGTGTACGAAATTTGTCACTTTCCAAAGACAGAACAATACCACAAGGGTGACCCCACGCAGAAAGGCATTTTCGCCGACTACTTGGATGCCTTTCTGAAACTGAAGCAAGAAGTCAGCGGCTATCCTTCCTGGTGTCACACTTCCGAAGACGAAAAGACATTCAAAGAGAAATACTATGAACAAGAAGGCATCACTTTAGATCACATCGAGAAAAACGAAGGCAGGCGATCGTTTGCCAAAGTGATGTTAAATTGCTTGTGGGGAAAAATGGCACAACGTCCGTGTTTACCCAAGACGGAATATTTGACAGAACCTTCCCGCTACTTTCAGATGATTCACGACAAAACCAAATACATGAAACACGTGGACGTCGTTCGCGAGGATTTGATCTTGGTCAATTTCGAAGAAGATCTGGACTTTGTACAAGACTACCCCATTGGAAATGTCATCATTGCGGCTTACGTGACAGCTCATGCTCGCTTAAAATTGTACGAAGCTTTAGAACTGTTAGGGGAACGTGTCCTGTACTTTGACACGGACAGTTGCATTTACCTCCATCACCCGAGTCAACAGCACCCTGACATCGAAGGAGACCGTTTAGGAGCCTGGGCAGACGAACATCCCGACGACAAGATTCTAAGTTTCGTCAGTGGCGGTCCCAAAAATTACGGCTACGAATACCGGGACCCACAAGGAGAAGTGCACACGACGTGCAAAGTGAAAGGACTGACTCTGAATTATCGTACAGTCGTGTGGTGAACTTTGGGGTATTGAAAGAAGCCTTGCAATCGGGAGAGGATGAAAACTTTAAAGTGACCACCTATCAACCGAGCAAGATTGTACGTTTACCCACTCACCACATCGTCAGTCGGCCCTTGGAAAAAGTCTATCAAATCGTGTACCAGAAGCGAGTGCGACTACCCAACCACTTTATATTGCCGTATGGACACGTTGGTATAAAACTTTGGTTGTAAGAGGATAGCCACCCACCAGAAGGATGACTTCGCCACAGCAAGAATCGAGTGAGAAACCCGATGAGAACTCCAAGTTCAAACCCTACCATTTTCCAGTCTTCTTACCTGACTATTGTGATCATGCCCGTGGATTGGACACGTTTCAGAAATGGCCTACGGATAGGGAAGGATTACCTTCTTCGCATGTTTTAGCTAGAACAGGATTTGTCTACTTGGGACCTGAGTCAGGATTGGGATACGAAGTACAGTGTTTCGCTTGTGGCCTGAAGTTACGAATGGATCTATGTATCTACAAAGATTCAGCTATTCTGGAACATACTCGATGGTCTCCGCACTGCCCTTACCTTTCTATGGCCTTTCCACCCATGACATTACGGTACAATGTTGACGGTACCTTAGAGACAGTACCTTCCAAAACAAGACATAAAAAACATAAAAAAGGAAAGATGTACAAGCTGGAGACTGCATTGCGACTAGTATAAAAAGGGGCTATGGTCAAGATCGATAGTTCATTGTGACTACCAAGACCGAGCGAACAAGATGAATACTTTCTGAGAAACACAAAACAAGTTTAGACAGGCACAATTCAAGTGTGGGGCTTCTGAAGTGGAATGCGATTGTGAGCCTTGCGACTTTTCAACCTGTGTTAGTGACGGTGCCAGAAGAACCCGTCACCCAGGACAGGACTGTCGTGGACAGGCCTGAAAGACCCTTTCGGGAGGACACTTGTGTGACCTTACCCCCTATTGAACTGGTCAGAACATTACCCAAAACATGTTGTACAGACACTTGTGTTTATTCCACGTTGATGGTTATCATGTGCCTTTTATCCTTGGCTTTTACGTATTTTTTTTGTCTTTCGTATTCATGTTTGAAACATTCAATAAACGTGTTCTGAAAAAAAGTATACAAACTCTCGTCTTGTTTGTTTTCGTGTCACAAGTGACATCCCAGACACTATAGCTACCTCTGCTGTCTCTGCTCCCTCTTCCTCTACTGTCAAAGTCATCGACGAACACTTAGGTCGTGCCAGTTGGGAGGCTTTGTATCTTCGCCATCCCTTTAACATGCTCATTGCTGGACCTAGCGGTTCAGGCAAAACCGAATTCGTCAAACGTTTGATCGAACATAAACATCATTTGATCGATCGAACCCCTCAGCGGATCGTGTGGTGTTACAAAGAGTGGCAATCGGCGTACAGCCTCTTGCGAGAAAGTCAAGGCGATTCCATCGTGTTTGTGGAAGGCATTCCTAAAGAAGACGATGGCATCGTCTCTGACTCCCGTCAAACCCATTTGGTCATTTTCGACGACATGTTAGAAGAAGACGAAGAAGAAATTAAACTGTGGTTTACGCGCAAAGGGCATCACCGTAATGCCAGTGTCGTTTACATCACCCAAAATTTGTTTCAACAAAGTAAAGCCCATCGCACCATCAGTCTCAATGCGCATTACGTGGTCTTGTTTAAAAGCCCTCGAGATAAATCGCAAGTGCAAGTCTTAGCCAAACAGTTAGGAACGCCTTGGCTGACTCAGGCGTACGACGATGCCACTCAAACTCCACACGCCTATTTACTCGTCGATTTGAAACCTACGACCCCCGAGGATTTGCGATTTCGTACCCACTTGTTTCACCACTGGTGCCAAGACGGAGGGCCTGTCCTGTACACGTCTCCGTCCTCGACTTAATTTCACTCCACAAAAAAAATCTATAAAAACCTCAGACCCTTCTCGTCTGTCTCACACACATTTTGAACATGACGTCCCTTCAGTCGCATCTTCCCGTCAAATTGATTCGTGCCTTGTATGGCATCAGTCGAGAAAAAAATTCACAAACACGAGCTCGTGTCTTAGAAGCTAGTCTCAAAGAAGTCTTACGATGGTTCACGGTGACGGCACGTCAATTACTCCAAGGGATCATTCAGATTCCTCATCAAACCAAACGCTTTTTTGATCGAAACAAAGTCGCTTTGGTCCAACTGGCCGATCCCCGCATCGACACTCAAACCAAAAAACAAATCATTTTGAAACCTGGAGGGAGCGGTACTCTAGGAGGGGTCATCATTCGCTCACTCTTAAGATGGGATCCTAATGCCCCCAAAGTTATACCCAAGACAAAAGTCCAACGAAGCCCCAAGAAGAAAAAGACCAGGTCCCCAAGGAGAACTTCTCCAGTGGCGGGACCCTCCTCTTACCAGACGCCACCCCGGAAAAAGAAAAGAAGCCCCCAGAAAAAGAAAAGTCCACAGAAGAAAACTAGTCGCAAGAGAGGCACTTCGGCCAGGACGCAACTTTACACTCGCAAACCACGACCTGCGACGGCGGTGACTGCGTCTCCGGCAGCCTCACGTTCATCAACTTCTCCGTTGATGACACCAAGAACTGAAGAGTACTTGGAGACGTTGATCACACCAAGAACATCTCCGTTGATGATTCCAAAAAGAACTTCCCCAGTGGCAGGACCCTCCAATTTAGTGGCAGTGGTTGCTGCTCACAAAGTACCTTCTCCCAAAATCAAAGTCCAAGAAAGATCGGGCATGTTACAAAGTTTACTGGATTTGTCCAAGCAAGAACTGGCTCGATTTAGTCCGTTACGTACCCCTGCACGACGTGTCATGCCTGTCCTCAAACTGACACGACGTAAAGACAATCAGTGGCGACGCGTTCCAGTATAAAAAAGGTCTGTGACCAAGTAGGGGTATCAGTGTTTTTGGTGCTGAAGATACAAAGATGTCACCCTCCAGAAAACATCCCTCTGCTAAACAGCCCCAAGGAAAGAAAAGAAAAGGTCTGCCTCCTCGTTTAGTTAAACATGGGGACATGTTATCTGTCCTGTCCAAAGCTTCTCCACCCCTACGAAAAAAACTCATTCAATCGGCCTCCAAAGAGGTCATCGATACCGTGTGCGAATGCTGTTTGAACGTCTTGAAAGGCACGATCCCTTTGTCCAAACACCAGAAACAATGCTTAGGTAAACATCGTCACGTTCTTCGCCAAATGGTTCAAAAGAAAATTCCCATTCGTCAAAAGAAGAAGTTGTTGGTCCAACGTGGAGGTATTTTACCCCTCTTGTTTGGTCCCTTACTGAAAGGAGTCTTGGGAACCATGTTGGGAGGACTAGTGGGAGCAAGATAAAAAGGCCCTCGGAAGTCCCAAGATCTCAGAATCGACCCCTGACAACCCCATGGAAGGACGAAAACTAGCTTTAGTGCCTTACAAACGATGGATGGAATACCATCGTTGGCAAGAACAACGCACCCCGCATTTAGCTCCCAATCCCCATTTGAGCGAGATGTCCCAGTTACAACACGAATTGCAGTCCTTGATGGATCGCCAAGATTTGTCCGAAACAGAAAAATCCCAAAAGTACGGTCAACTCTTGCAACGACTGCAACTCTTTCACCAGAAAGCTTTAGACGAAACAGCTCTACCCACTCTGAAAGATTTTAAGACCTTGATGAAAAGTCCAGCACCATCACCAGTACCAGTACCACCACTACCAGTGACCAAAACAGAAGAAGGAGAAGAAGAAGAAGAAGAAGGGTTTCAAACTCCACCAGAAAAAGTACGCAAGTTAACAACACCACCTACCTCCAGAATTGGATGGATTAAAAAGATGATGGCCACCCCTTCTTCATCACAAGAGAAAAAGAAAGTGAAGACAGAAGTGAAACAAGAACCGATATCCCGCGCTCAGACATCCTCCTCTTCAACACCTATTGCCGGTCGCACACGCAAAGCATTGCAATCCAAGAAAGTACCCCAAGAGAAAAAGAGTAGCATCCTCCAAGAGTGGGTGTGTTATTAACACACAAACACAAAAAAATGGAAAAAGTCTTAGCCAGCATTTACTACGATCCCTCTCATCCTGCAGGTTACGCAGGAGTTCAAAAATTGTATCGTGCTGCCAAAACTCGATTGAAAAGTCTCCGTTTACCTCAAGTGCAACGATGGTTACAAGAACAAGCTACCTACACTTTACACAAACCCATTCGACGCAAGTTTGCCAGAAGTCGCACCCGAGTGGAAGGCATCGATCATCAATGGCAAGCCGATTTAGCCGATGTCTCTCATTTGGCCAGCTACAATCGTGGCTACAAATATTTGTTTTGTGTCATCGACGTCTTTTCCAAATTTGCCTGGGTCGTGCCCTTGACTTCCAAATCGAGCAGCGAGTTAGTGCGAGCCCTGCAACGGGTGTTGAAACAAAGCGGTCGTCACCCTCTTCGATGGCAAACGGACAAAGGCACCGAATTTCTGAACCAAGCTTTCCAAAAAGAATTAAAGAAACGTGACATTCATTTTTTTACCACCGAGAATCCTGAAACCAAAGGCAGCATCGTGGAACATTTTCAACGCACTTTGAAAGAACGCATGTGGAAATATTTTACGCATCACCACACTCTGAAGTACATCGACATCTTACCGCACCTGGTGCAAGCGTACAACCAATCTTACCATCGAAGCATCGGACGTGCCCCGCAAGAAGTGACTCCCGAGGACGAAGTGCTGGTGTTTGAGCGTCTGTTTGGTACGTCCCCGACGAGGGCTGTCCCCAAGAAAAGTGGAGAGTTGGCCGTAGGAGATTGGGTGCGCATTGGCAAAACCAAACGCACTTTCGACAAAGGTTACTTACCTAACTGGACGACCGAATTGTTTCGCGTCACTGGACGAGTGCATGGCCGTCATCCTGCCGTCTATAAATTGGAAGACATGAACGGAGAAGTGCTCAAAGGAACGTTTTATTTGCCCGAGTTACAACGTGTCACCAAAAAAGAAGACGACGTGTACGACATCGAAAGCATTCTCGAACGCAGAACCCGTAAAGTAGGCAAACGACGTGTCAAAGAAGTCAAAGTACGTTGGAAAGGATATCCACCCAGTTTTGATTCTTGGATCGACGCTTCGCAAGTCATCGACTATAAAAAGAAGTGACCATCATGCCCTTTCACACAGACGCAGCTACGTCGACCACTCCTTCACCTAGTTCTTCTGTGCAAGATTTACAAAAACAACCCTTGTGGGTGTGGTGTGGAGAACGTGTGCCTAAAACGCAAATCGTCTTTTTCTGCCAAATCTTCGTGGTGTATTGTGTCATCGGGGCAGCCATCGCCAATTTGAGTTTGCAACAAGGAGACAAACAATTGTGGACCATTTTATTGAGCAGTTGCATCGGTTACCTGCTTTCCAATCCCTCTCTGAAATTCTCTTCCAACGGGAACCACGGGAACCTTGTGTCCAGTGCCAGTGCCAGTCACCACTCCAACCACAACCAGAACCCCATTTTGAGCGGAGACACACCTCTGACGTCCAGTAACCCCTCGGACAGCCACAGAACTCTGGAATTATGAGTCACCAAAACCAATTTTACTTGACCTTACCCAGTGACAGTTCCATGGAGGTGTTTCCCCACAACACGTTGTGCTGTTACACGGCCAAATTACCTCAGGCCATCCCCTCAGATCACGAAGCCCATTGGGAAGTGGCTTTGGTAGAAATGATTTACCCAACACAAATCAAAAACATCACTGAAACTCAAAACACTTTTGACGTCGAAATTCTGGACCCAACAGTGCAGCAAACCATGACGACCACTTCTCAACATAAATCACTTCCCAAGACCCCATTACTCAACAGTGACACATTCTCCTCCTTTTTACATTTATCACTTTAAAATTAACTCAGGCCATTATTTTAGTGGTCAACATCTGGTGGAGGCCATCGATTACAAATTCTATGCAGCATTTGACAAAGTTCTGACCGGACTAAAAAAACGTGTCACCACTGAGTACCACAAACTGTCTCACCGTCTACTCATCAAATTTGAAAGTGAGGAAAAAAGTATACGTATTAAATTTTGCCCAGAATTGTATGACATTTTGGGTGGAGACCTCAATATGGTCACGGATAAGCAGACCAAAAAGATTCACATAGCAGACATTGACAACAACGGGCATTTTGCAAGGTATTTTCGTTACCCGGTAGAACTGAACCAAGGACTGAATTTGATCTTCGTGTACTCCGATGTGGTGGAGTACAACGTGGTGGGACACACCTCTGTACCGTTACTGCGTGTCATTCCTTTCAAAGTAAATTCTGCCACGGCCACTGACGAGGAAGGTGGAAACACTTATCACGTCCACCGCGAATTTGTACATCCTAACTATTTGCCTGTCAGCAAGTCGTATTTGGACACGGTCAACATTGCTATAAAAGGAGATTTGGTACAAAATATTCCATTCACCAAAGGAAAAGTCACGGTGAAACTCCATTTTCGAAAACGGTTCTCTCACGACTCGTAAGTCATGTATCCAGTGTACCGAGGGGTTGCTCGACAACGACGACACGGTTTAGGAGATATGTTAAAATCCGCCTTTCGTTCGGTGGCTCCGGTGTTGAAACCGATGGTGACACGCGGATTGCACGCCTTGAAAGATGCGGAACTGACGCAAGGCAAAGAATTTCTCCAAAATGTCATCATCGACAAACAAAATCCTAAAGAAGCTTTCATGAGGGCAGGCAAAAATGTCTTGATGCAAACGGGTAAAGACCTTTTGGGCCAACGAGACACACCTATAAATGCCCTGCACGCTACCGAGTCAGGCATTCAGCAAGGACAAGGCAGAAAGAGACGACGAAGAAAACACCCTTTCACCAGACTTCACACTTCTAAAACTAGAAAGGCCAAGAAAAGAAGAACCGTTCGAGACTTAGACGTTTTCGATTATTGAGACACAGCAACAAAAAATGATGTACCGAGAGTCATGCGCCTGTTCCAAGTCGGAACTGGATCTGTTTGCCATGCCCCCCACCATGATGACCATGCAAGAATCCCAATGGGTGGAATTTCATCCCGTCTCCTCATTGACAGATTCCGCTCCCATCGAGTTTAAAATCAAAGGACAGTCCGAAGATTACATCGATCTGAATAGCAGTTACTTGTACTTGAAAATCAAAGTTCTGGATAAGGATGATGGTGCAGTAGAAGACACTGAGAATATAGCTCCCGTCAACAATTTCATGCATTCCTTGTTCAGCTCAGTGGACTTGTACTTGAATAACAAACTGGTCAGCAGCAGCATGGATACTTCCCCTTTTCGTGCCTACCTGGAAAATCTCTTGACATACGGAATAGATGCCAAGAATACTCATCTCAATGCTTGTGTGCTATGGGAACCTGACGAAGCGACCAAGTTTGACGAAATAGATAAAGACAATGACGGCTTTGAGGAAAGACGAAGCAAAATCTTAAATAAGAAGAGTTTAGAACTGATGGATCGTTTGCATTTGGACATGTGGTTGCAAGAGAAATATTTGCTGAACGCGGTAAATGTTCGCTTGAGACTGAATCGTAGCAGTGCCGCTTTCCATTTGTTGGCTGATACTGCTGCTGCCAATCCTAAAAGCCAAGTCGAGGACGTCAAACTCTACGTACGACGCGTGGAGAGTGTTACCCAAAGTGGGAAATGACATCAGTCAAACGTTGAGCAGAACGACCGCCAAGTATCCAATACGACGTGTGGAAGTGAAAACGTTCACCATTCCCGCTAACCATCATTCCATGATCGAAGATCATCTGTTTCAAGGACAGTTACCCAAACGTTTAATCCTTGGTATGGTCCTGAATTCAGCCTTCAACGGAGCCTTCAAAGAAAGTCCTTTCAACTTTCAACACTTCAACGTGAAGAAAATCGAAGTCAGTCGCGATGGCAAGACCTTGTATACCCGACCTTTCGAACCTAACATTTCTCCCAATAAAATGAATTACTTGAGATCGTACTTGTCCTTGTACGAAGCCACCGGCCAGTTAGGGACCAACACCAGTCACGGCATTACGTACGAAGATTACGCAGGAGGCTATGCTTTGTGGGCTTTCGATTTCACTCCAGACCAGGGCAGCGACGAGGGACATTTCCACCCTATAAAATCTGGCCAGATTCGTGTGGAACTTCAGTTTACAGAACCACTGGACAAGACAGTGAACGTCATCCTCTATGCAGAATTCGATAATACGATAGAAATCAACAGTTTGAGAGAAGTCATTCTAGACTATTAGAAGCTATGGAAGACTGTTCTCCCTCTTTACCTAGTGGAGAAGCTTTGAAGATGGAATGTGAGGAGACCGTGGAAGGAGAATCCCAACACAAAGACGAAAAGGACATCGTGATCAAGTCGAGATGTCCAGAACAAGAACAGCAATTGGTCTCCTACTGTGCTACATACCTGGCAGACACAATTACGATATGGATGAAGCATGATTACTATGGATGTCAAAACATCAGTCAAGAAGAAAAATTCAACGAATATCTGGACGAAGCTTGGAGTCTGTTTAAAAAAGACGTGTTACGTTGGTGGTATAAAGACTTGCGTGAACATTTCTGTCCTCCATTAACGACTCGAGACATCCATTACATCAAAGCCCTCTTTGACAAATTCAAAGAGAAAGTCGAGATCGAAATTGATCACTTATTATCAGCAAAAGAACATTTAGTGACTTATTTTGATCGTGATTTTTCTAGAAACGATGAGAAAGTAAATCGTTTATTTTGTGACTAGTATGCTTGTTTTGTTGTCTTCAGCTAGGAAACGTAGTGTCCATCCATGACTCAATGACTTGCAACAGTGGAAATCACAATTTCATTCACAACTTTGCCAACCCTGTTTAAAGTAGAGTGTAAATTGAAAAAAATGTTTGTCATTTGAAAAAATGTTTGATGTTATATTGTTGGATTATTGTTAAAAAATGTTAGAGTTGTTGGTTAGTGTTAAGTGATTTTTGAATAAAAAATGTTGTGTTTTGAAAAAAAATGCCTTTGTGGTTTGTTTGGCTATAAGAATGTTTGATTCATGCTCTTTGACGTCTTACTATCCCTCTCATGACACTCATTGAACATTGCGGCTCGAAAACCGTGGAGGGATGTTTTCCTTCACGTCCGCGCTTTGACTTTAAGAACCGGGGTAGTTTCCAGTCTAACCATCCATTGTCGACTCATCCTCCTACGAAGATGTGCTCCAAACTAGCTAAGCTAAACGAAACCTACGTGAATTTGCATAGGGTCAAACACAGTCTGATACCGAAGCCAGAAGAGATAGAGAATGTGAGAATGTTAAAAGTTACTGAAGACCTAATAGAAGAGCTCTTCAGAGAAGAAGTGAACAGGGAGAAAGAAGAATGGACAGAGAAGTACAGACTTCAGAGACAGCAGCAGCAACAGCAACAACAACAGCAACAGCAGCAGCAGCAGCAACCTGAAGCTGACAGAGGCTTTGTCGATTGTCGTATCGACACCAAAGAGTTCTTCTTCTCTTTCCGAAGAAGCAGACCTATCGCCAGAAAGTCTATCCTCAGAGGACATCGCATTCTTAGAAACTAAAAGATTGCCATAGCAAGCAAAAAAACAAAAAAAAACAGCCCTTTTCAGGGCTACCCAATACTCTAGAAAAGAAATAACCATCGATTTGCCAATGTGTGTAGGTAGAGTAGTGTGAATATAAACACTAACTCTTTTTTATAGTGTGAGGGTATGTGTTTGTGTATAGGATTGTGTGTTTGTAAGTGCTCACGTACGTTGGTGTGAATAGTAGATTAAGATCATGTCTTTTTTGTTTTTTAGGTGTTTGAGGTGTGGGGAGAGTAGATTTGGGGTTGGATTACTTTGAGTATGTGGATAGTATATTGAAGTGATTAATGAAAAATTTTTTTAAAATAGTGATGAGCAGTATAAAAAAGTGAGTGAGTGTTTCTTTTAGGTCCGCGCGTTGTTTGGTCATGATCTAGGTAAGATCAATTTTATGTTTTTAGGGGGATGTTTTCCTTCACGTCCGCGCTTTCACTATAATTTGAAACTCGCTGGGCAGTCTAGCTACCCTGTTCATTCGATGACAAAACAATGAATAACAGAACTGTGAAACTGCTAGAACTCCAGATGCACCTGTAATATGCCAGGCGCATACTAAATGAACTGGCCGCGGAGGCCATTGTCGAAGAAGCAAGGATGAAAGAGGAGGAGGAAAGAAGAAAAAAAGAAGAGGAGGAGAGAAGAAACAAAGAAGAGGAGAGAGGAAATTTCAGAATCCCAGAGACAGAAAATTGGGATTCTGAAGCCACATATCCCGCCTCTGCACTCCCAAGAAGAAAGGTGAAAGGAGACTGGGGAAGAAGATGCGTGTGTGGCGCCAGGCCAGGAAGGTGCCAGCATTAGATAGGTGCATCTGGAGTTCAAAAAAAAACCAACAGCCCTTTTCAGGGCTACCCAATACTCTAGAAAAGAAATAACCATCAATTTTCCAATGTGTGTAGGTAGAGTAGTGTGAATATAAACACTGACTCTTTTTAGTGTGAGGGTATGTGTTTGTGTGTTTGTGTTTGTAAGAGCTAAGGTATGTTTGTGTGAATAGTAGATTATGGGTTTGTTTATTGTTTCTTAGCGTATGTGGAGAGTATAGTTTGGGTTTTGTAAACGCTCACGTACGATTGTGTGGATAGTAGATTAATGATTTTGTTTTAATGATTTGCGTGTGTAAATAGTAGATTTGGGGTTTGTTTATTGTTTCTTAGCGTATGTGGAGAGTATAGTTTGGGTTTTGTAACCGCTCACGTACGATTGTGTGGATAGTAGATTATGGATTTTGTTTTAATGATTTGCGTGTGTAAATAGTAGATTTGGGGTTTGTTTATTGTTGCTTCACTTATGTGGATAGTATATTATATGAAATGAGAAAAGTAGGGGGATGTTTTCCTTCACGTCCGCGCGTTGTTTGGTCATGATCTAGGTAAGATCAATTTTATGTTTTTAGGGGATGTTTTCCTTCACGTCCGTACTTTAACTATAAGAACCCACAAGGTTTGATGTTCGAACCATTCTACGGAATAATAAAAGCGAAGATGGTGGTTGCAAGTGAGTTGTTCAACAATTTGGTACATATATACAATTGGATAATGGATGGTATCTATGTAGTGGAGAGACTAGAAAAAGAATGGAAGATAGTAGAGTATCTGGACTACGCTAAATGCCTAAACATAGCAAAAGAAGTGATAGCAGAAATGATAGAAGAGGAGGAAAAGAGATTGAGAGGTATGATAAATCCCACCTATGTCAGAGTGGGAAGCCTAAAGGAAGCACTTGACAATGCAAGCAAAGTCAGGTGCTTTTTTGAAAATATGTCACATGGGACAGAGTGCTCTTTTGTGGAGAGAGGTCAGGAAAGACTGAGGAAAGGAGAGGAGTTGATGAGAAAAGTGATGGAGGTAGAGTAAAGAAGATTAAAGAGAGATGGAATAAAGAAAGAAAAGATCAGGAAAACAAAAAGAAACAGGCTGATTTTGAAAGGCTAAATCAGAATTGGATCAAAGTCCAGGAAAAGTTTAGAGCCTTGGGCCATCCAGACTGGATGCCAGAGGAGAAAAAGAAGAAGAAAGGAATAATGGAAAAAGTGAGGACTTGGTGGAAGAAGTGGAGGAGTTAGAAGAAGAAGAAGAAACCCAAAGGCCCTTTTCAGGGCCACCCACATTTCTCGAAAAGAGATAGCCTTTCGATTGCCTACCCCTTTTTTAATTTTTTTTTTTTTAAAAATCCCATGTTCAATTCCCCTTGTTCCTAAAGTAGTTTTTCTTTTTTTTTTTTCTAACATGTTCAATTCCCCTTTGTCCCTAGACAAACCCAAACTCTATTCCCATGTTCAATTCCCCTTGTCCCTAGACAGACCCAAACTCTATTCCCCATGTTCAATTGCCTTTGTCCCTAGAATCGATATTTTTTTTCCATTGTTCGAATGCCTTTGTCGCTAAAATGGATATTTCCTTTTTTCTTTCCTTTCTCCAATGTTAAATTCCATTGTCGCTAATCTTACCCAGGGTTTTTTGCCCATGTTAAATTTCCATTGTCGCTAATCTTACCCAGGGTGGTTAATGTTAAATTTCCATTGTCGCTAATCTTACCCAGGGGGTGTTTTTAATGCTAATTCCCATTGTCGCTAATCTCACCCCATTCACTACTGATATACGGCAAGCATGATTAGAATGAACACAACGACAGCTAACTGTAGTAACAACGGCGGTGTTTTCCTTCACGTCTGTGTAACTTAGAGTTTCAATCCTCTTTCAAGACACGGGAGGTAGAGCCAAGCAGCTACGAAGAAACAGTATCAAAAAGCATGAAGCTGTCTGGAACCGATAATTAACAAAGATTAGTACTTCCACTGCTAAAGGAGAGCAAGAAAACACCGAAATTCAAGAATAGCCAGCATAGGATACAGAATCTAGAAATTAAAAATCGACCAGGAACAAGAACAACGGAAAGCGAGCAGCAGGGAGCCTAGCCGAACAAAGAAAAAAAGGAAGGCCTGTGGCAGCAGTGCGACTGGTTGCAATTAAATTACACTTAGCCTTGAGTTAATTCACCAACGAGGTAAGAAGTATAAGCCACCATTATTTCAGGTTTAAACCTACGGGAAATTTATATTGTGACCCTTTATTCTACTTTAACTACATTTTAATCCACAATATTATCCCAGACTAACATCCTTATAACCTACGCTAACAAAACAACTAGCTATACCAATACTAACTGCAAACCTCTATTAACATAATCATCATAAAATAACTACCCTGCATACATAACTCCTATACGGTAGAATTAAACATATTAAGGCAACTTAGACAACTATAACATGACGTCACTGACCGGAGAGGCCCTAAAAGAGGTGCTAGTTAAAACAGACTAGCCAATACCTGGGTGAGATCCTTTACAATAACAACAAGCCCATGTTGTTAAAAGACTTTTCACCAAAGGCTGTTCCTGACAACGACAACAAAAGAGAAACCTGACAAAACTACCAAATTAAAGATAATCTCTATATATCAAATTACAACCCGCATTAGTATTAAGGATAAACTTCTAAACACCTATAGTTTAAACACGCTAAAATACTAATATTGATGATGTAGGCTACTAAAAACTTCACATTAAAACTTGCTTATAAGTGAATAAAATTAAAACATTTAAGTAAACAATAAAAAGCTAATAATCAACTACCAATCCGATTTGACCTTCTCTAACTTTATAACACGAACTCAAATTCTCCCAAAATAACCAACTCCCAATCAGAATTAATTTTACAAAACTTAACTCACTCTGTTAGAAAACAGACCAAAGAATTCATCTTCCAATCAGATTTGGCCTTCCATAACTAAATTCACTTTCTTAGACAATATACCAAAGAATTCATCTCCCAATCAGATTTGGCATTATATAACTAACAAGGAAAGTTACAGAGCCAACCAGGAATTTCAACTCTTAATCAGATTCGGCCTTACATAAACAAATTAGGAACATACAAAATCGACCGAAGTATTCAACCACCAATCAGAATTGAGCTTTCATAACTAAATCCACACCACTAGGAAACCTATCAAGGAATTCAACTCCCAATCAGATTTGATTTTACATCCTAGACACAAGCAGGCTTAAAGACCGTCATTATAGGACTCCTTCACTAATTAAAATATTACAAAACGCACTAGAGCAGACCTTAAACAGGTGCTAGGCAACATATACTAGCACTACCTGGGTGAAATCCTGAAAAGCAACAAGTCATTGTTGATACAGATTTTTCACTTAAGGCTGTTCATGACAATTGACTTACAGTTACAATAAAAACAAAGAACTGGCAAAACACCAAACTAAACTTACATCATTACTTAACGGACCCAATTACATCACACAACACACAACAGTCCTAATTTAACAAATCTAACTACAACCTTTACTATTGTAAAGTTTATTCTCTAGCCTTATTTACCAAATATTATATATCATTATATATATATATATATATATATATATATATATATATATATATATATATATATATATATATATATATATATATATATATATATATTAATTATAACATCATCAAACCATAACATCAAATCAAGACAGGTACAGTATATAGCTATGTCACAGGGCACCAGAAACAAAATTGCCCTGCTCAACAAAACGAGACTGGAAACTGCAAAGCAGAGCAGACTAACTAGAAAAATGGAAACAATTAACCAGCAAAAGAATAATGACACAAAAGAAGAAACCGGTAATACAATACGGAAGGAACCCCCGCAGGGAGCTTGTTAAAGGTTACTTTCTAACATCTCCTACATCAAAGGAAGTCACGCAAAGGAAATTAGAAGTCCAAAAGCACTCAACCAGAACCACTAGAGCCTCCACACGAAAGACAAATACCGAAATCACAAACCTTGATGATGCCATAAAAACTAAAACCACCAAAAAACCGATTCCCATACAACTGCAAGTAGATCAAAGAACTGAAACTGAAACAAAAAACCAAGACCCTGATCACGACAACCTAACTGCAGCAAACAACGACACAACTGAAAACAAAGAAACCGACAACAGGGTAACGACAGCAACACCAACACCAATAGTGGAAGACAAAACCAACAATGATGAAACAACAACCGCTACCACCCCAATAACACCAACCAACGAATACACAACTTACAGCCCACAACAACACCAGGAGATTCCGGAAGACAACACAACTGAAAACAGAAAGACTAACAACAGAGTAACAGCAGAGTTACCAACAATACCTTCTGACAGCATAGTAGCGACAGTGACAAAAACGATAACCACAACAACTACTTCCAACCAAACAACTTACATCTCACAACAAAAACAAGAGACCCAAAAGGACAAAACCACCAATGAAAAGGGGACCGGCAACAGAATAGCAACAATACCACCAGCTGCCCTTGCAAAGGATGTTAAGGTTGACAACAAGAAAATATCAACTGATACAAATGCAACAACGACTACAACATACAATACACACCAACACCATGAGACCCAGCATGGACCAGAAACAACGACGAGCAACAATCAAAGGATGAGAGACAACAAGCTAACAACAACGACACCATCAACAACGCCTACACAAACAACACCTAGCACTCTACACCATCAACAACGCCTACACAAACAAAACCTAACACTCTACACCATCAACAACGCCTAAACAAACAACACCTAGCACTCTAGACCATCAAGATACTCAAGATATAATGGTAGTACTTGGACAAAACATTGTCAACAATACCACATCATCCACAGAAACAACAACAACAATCACTAGCACAACACACAAAACCTCACGCCCGTCCACTACCCCAAAAATACACCATTCATAACAGTCAGCTAGCGGGTCCATTGGAGCACATAACGGCCAGGGAAATAGCGGAAATAGAAAAAGCCCTCCAAGAAGCAAACCAAGAACCACAAAAAAAAAAAAAACATACCCACCATGATATACCAGATTACGAAGAACAAGCACCAGGGTGAAGGGGAAAAAACAATCAAAGGAACTCAACATATCAAAAAAACAATCACAACCAACACACAGCAAACATATGAGAAACAACAACCGGTCAAAAACAATAGGAAAACAATAAAACCATGATGGATACAAGAAACAAGAATAACAACAACACCAGCCACCTAAGATCAAAGGGAAATAACAACACAACATATGGATACTACCAACATAAGGAAAAATCTAAACCCGCGAAATACCACTATCACCCACCAGAGCTAACAATATTTATCAGTAGCACCAATGAAAGATTTCTACGAATAAGTAGTAAGAGTTTAGCAGTAACATTAACACAACACCACAGCGGTACCTTCCAAATTATTCGACCAGAGGCCAACTACGTAGTTATCTGGCGTAACTCTGCACGGCAGCTCGCCAAATACCTGGAATTAACAAACATAGCGGGCATCCCTGTCACCATCAACAGACATACAACAACGAACACTATCAGCACTAACAAAACAACAACACCCAATTGTGGAGAAGAGACGCGAGACAGGGGGCCAAATAACCAACCAAGACCAAGGAAAATGAAAGGAAAGAAACCCCAAGCTATCTTAAAGCTTACAGGCCACCACCTGACAACATCGGAAATAGAATATGACCTAACATACCACCATATTCCATATAGACGAATTACGGAACTAAGAAATCATCAAGGAGTGGCTCGGTCCATATGGCAAGCCCACAACACTACAAAAATACACCAACAAGCCTCGTTACTGCAATAATTGCCAACGATGGGGGCACTTTACCTCCCGATGCCGATATCACACAAGATGCAATAAATGCGGAGGAAAGCACAAAGGAAAATGTGCGGCAAATTCGTTTAAATGTGCTAACTGCAGAGGAAAATTACACACCATACTCTACGGAGTGCCCCTACACAACACAGGAGATAAAAATCATACAAATCATGGAAGACAGGCAAAATAAAGTGCAACTGCTAATAACTTATGCCGAATCTACAAAATGCAACGATACCAAATAGTAATTTAATGTAATTTTAATGACTGTTTTTCTTTTACATACACTTAATTTTTGGTGTCCCGTCGTACGAGTAACATTTTCCGAACTGCGCGAGTTGAACCTAAATTATAGCCAATCTGGCATCAGACAAAGCTGACAGTTTAGAGTAGAATAAACTGAATTGCTGTATGAGTTACAACAGTATTGTACGGCATATAGAGTTTATCGATCAAAGTATTAAAGTGAACTGCGCGCTAACGTCTGTGGTGCCTTCATTTTTGTAGTTTGAATCTAAAACTGAAAACAGTTGCATACCATTTTAAGAGGACTTTATTGTCTTGATTATTTAATATTTAAACTTGTAAAAAAAAATTCAGCTTGTATTTCAAGGTTATTTATTTACCAAGAACACCGATGACAGTGATGGCAAGGAGCTCTGGCGTTGTGAAAGAAGAACGTGCAAGGCACGAATTCATACACAAGCGAATGTAATCGTTCTTGAATTTGGAGTTCATAATCACACGGTAACGCATGGGCAAGTCGAAGCTGAAACAGTTCGTGCCAACATGAAAAGGAAAGCAGAAACAACCGAAGAAGCAACACGATCGATTGGTCACAATGAATTGCTGAGCGTTGCAGTTGCAGCCGCTCATCTACTTCCAAAACGAGCAACCTTATCACGAGACGTACGAAGGCATTGCCAAATGGCTGGACCGAATGATCAACAAGACATTTCTCGCTTCTTGTCAAGCGTCTTCTTGCTTTAGCGTTTATTCCAACATATAGCGTCATAGAAGTCTTCGAAATTCTTACCGCAGATCCAGCATACCGAGAAAGTGAAGTAATATGTAATTACATGGAGGACAACTTCATCGGAAGACCAAGGAGAGGAAGAGAGGTACACCAAGATTCGCAATTCAGTTGTGGAACAAATATTCTAGATGCATCGATAACCTACCTCGCAGTAACAATGGTTAAAAAGTTTGACCTCATATGATAAATGTTATTTGAGTATGCCTTGGATGTGTGACATTTTTTTGTTTATTTTTTCTATTTCTAAAATATTTTATAGCAGTCAGAGGTTTTGTACTTGTCTTTTGTCATGTAGCTTTATAGTTTGCGCTTTGTTTTTCTTGAATTGCGTTTCTGTTTTAAAATTGTTTGCATAGGTAATTATTATAAATCATCCATGGTCAGTTCACAATAGCAGCCTATTAACGTTATTTAGTAAAGACTTGTCTGGTTTTTTTTTACATTTCGTATTAATAAAATTGTAGTCGTACCATTTTGTCTGTACCATTTAATCCTAGTACCATTTTGTCCCAAACCATTGTGTCCGTACCATTTTGACCGCACCATTTTATCCATACCAATTTGTCCAATACCGTTATGTCCACTTAACATTTTGTCCATACCATTTTGTCCGTACCATTTTCTCCGCTACCATTTTGTCCGGCCACCCACAGATGCAGTAGAGATAGACACTAACATTACTTTAAATGGAAACCTAATTGAATATCAAACAATCAATATTAAATTGGGACAAAAATACTTACATATGTATAACATATATGACCCTGGAGAAAATAATACAAACCCCACCCAATCTTACTCGATGCTATTCAAATGTAAGGGTATAACTAACATAATTTGTATGGGCTTTAATGGGCACCACACTGAAAGTGGTGGTGACCATATAGACACAAGAGGGAAAAGCATCGAAAAATACGCCAGAGAGAATCAGCTTGTAATATTAAATACCGGCACACCCACCAGAATAGACCCCATCCACGGAAAACTGACACCTATAGATTTAACACTCGCAGCACCAAACCTTGCATAATCACGGACTGGAAAGTGCTACAACAAAGCTCACTTGGTAGTGACCACTTCCCGCTATGTATAACAATATACATACAAAGTCCAAAAACGCATCAAGTAACCATACAAAAATGGAAAACAAAGCAAGCCAATGGGGACCTCTTCCAACAAGCCTTGGTCAAGATATAACTTGAAGAATTTCAAAGTAACGATGCAAATCAATACTATCATAACATAACCCAGGCTATAAATAAAGCGGCACAAAACAGTATACCTAAAACTAGCGGGAAATCCAACCACAATAGTATAGAATGGTGGACAGACAATTGCCGCATAGCCATTAAGAAAGAAAAAAAAAGCCCTCAACCGTTTTAAACACACAAAACTAACTTCGGGCTTTATAATATATAAGCAAAAAGAAAACAACACAAAATCAGTAATAAAGGAAGCAAAAACTAATTCATGGCGAGCATACTGCTCTATACTCAACCATCATACCAACTCTAAAGAAGTCTGGGCAAAAGTCAAAGCCATGAAAGGGAAGGTCCCGGCAACATCACAAAAAATATCAGGAACCAACACCAACCAGAACAAAGCAGAACAGTTGGCAGGACATTTTGCTAATTTCAGCAGTAATAACAATCATACCCAAAAATGTATGGAGCAAAGACGGGCAATCGAAGAAGAATTTCCTCACATATTCATGGACCAAAATAACAATGACTCACCACTAAATGACCCATTCAACCTCGATGAATGGAGAAAAGCACTATTTAACACATAAAAACACATCCCCAGGTGAAGACTTCCTCGTCTACGACATCTATAAAAAATCTCCCGATAAATATGCAAATAATTATACTTGACATGATAAACCTAATATGGCACACTGGAAACATACCCATATTATGGAAACAAGCAGTGGTCATAGCCATACCTAGACCAGGAAAAGACCCCCAAAACATAATATCATATGGACCCATCTCCTTGACTAACGCCATCTGCAAAGTCATGGAAACAATGATCAAAAACCGGCTAAGGCACCACCAAAACAAAACCACCTATATACTGAAAAGCAAAGTGAATTTAGAACCAAACGATCCACCATTGGTCAGCTAATTCGGCTAGAAGCCAGCATTAAACTTGCCTTCAATGCCAAAAGGAATAAAGATAGGCACTTCATTGCGGTTTTCCTAGACCTCGAAAAGTGTTTGATATGGTCTGGACTAAAGGCCTCATTTCCAAACTCAATCAATTCGGCATAACAGGAAGAATGCACCGTTGGATCTCAAACTTCCTAACGGGGAGGCAAATCAAAACCAGAGTAGGCGATGCACTCTCCGCGACTTACATTCTGGACAACGGAACTCCCCAGGGAAGCGTAATAAGTCCAAAATAGACCAATCCCAATCGGAAGAGAAACATACCTTTTGGGACTGCTACTTAACGAAACACACATAACAACCCTAATCAAAAAATGCCAACAAGACATCAATCTCCTAAAAAATATCAAGGAGACGATGTGGGGAGCTGACCAACAAACAATGCTAAAGCTCTACAAATCCATAATCAGGGCTAAACTGGACTACGGTTGCCAGGTGTATGCCTCGGCAAACAATGACCTGCTTAAGAAACTGGACAGCATAACATATAGAGCACTTAGACTATGTACGGGGACTCTACCTAACTTCTCACTCGAGGAGCTACAAATACTGACGGGAGATCTACCGCTGCATCTCAGACGAGAAGAGCACATATTGAGATATGCTACCAGAAACTCAATACATCAAGACACCAACCCAACCAAAATGATGATTAAAAAGTGCAACATTCCGTTCAGGCAAAAACGAGCTCTAAACCACCCAGCAGGTAAGAAAATACACACACTCTGTGATGAAATTCAACAATCCGGAATTCAAGCAGAACAATACAAAATCAAAGATCCTACCCATTGGAAAAACTGCACGCCCAAAATAAACCTGTCTGCCCAGAACTTATGATCCAAAATACAAAACGCACCACAAATACTAACAGAAATCCAGAAAATCATCGAAGAAACTTACTCTGGATTTCTTAAAATCTATGCAGACGGATCTAAATCGAAAGAACTAAACAGAACTGCTTCTGCAGTGGTGCTGCAACAAGAAGTTGAATTTGGTGCAATTCTCCCGGATGGCTGCTCCATCTACACAGCAGAATTCTGGGCAATAAATGAAGCCCTCAAATGGATTAAGACCCAAAACCACAGTCAGTTCGTCGTTATAACAGACTCTCTTTGCGTACTCAAATCCTTTGAGACTGATATGTCAAAAAGTAGAGCAAATATGCTAGAAGACACTATGCTGTCCATCAGGGTGAGCGAAGAGAAACAACAAACCATCAAATTCCTATGGGTACCTTCTCTCATCAATCTGATTGGCAACGATAAAGCTGACCGAAGGGCGAAATACAATCTCCTGAACAATGCAACAAAAACACTTAACTACAGAGTGTACGAGATATATAGCCAGGTAAGAAGCAAAATGAACAAGGGCAGAAATTTATACCAACTGCAAAAAGAGGCCACAAGAGTAATCAAGACACCTAAATTCCTGGAAATTGTGGAAATCCGAATTATCAATAGGATCAAAAGAGGAAACGCTTTACTCCGAAACAGCTTTGGGAAACATCTCAGGAAGGAATTGAACCAAACTACTAACTGTCCACATTGCCCTGCTGCAGAAACACTGGACCACGTATTCAACACCTGTCCCAGATACCATAATCAACGAGTCGGTTTCCAAGATTACCAAAAGAAAATTAATTCCCCTACAACATACCCTGAATTTTTGGACAAGGTACGCAACAGAAACATCGATGCCACATACATGAACATAATAAGGTACCTCAAATAAATTAACAAACATGGCAACATATAAATACAACCACAAGTAATTATAATTACAATTAATAGAAGGGCTAAAGCACTCAGGTAAAACTACTAGCTGAAGCGCACGACCATGGTTATTGTTGTTGTTGTGTGTGGGTTTTTCCCGCATGTAGGCATGCAGCTAACACATTACTAACCATCATGGTCTGAGAAAAACAACACATATATTCCCATAACTATGTATACATATTATAAACGTGGCAAACCCCCGCCATCAGACCCAGATACACACGACAACAAGAGTGGTAAGATATAAATAAACACAATTTTTTTTTAGGCCCCAACCATTTTAAGACTATAAGTTGACCTAAGCCCAGTCATCAGGCCCCACACACAAGGCGAAACTAAATAAACAAAAACAACACAATCCCCAATACACGACATGTAAATCCAACACTGATACTCAGACTAAACATACTAATTTGTATTTAAAAAAGGGACACAATATACCTTCCAAATTCAATATAGCTACTAAACAAAGAATCGTGGCGATAAAAGACCAGTCGCAAACATCAAGATCTAAGCAGTGGAAGTCGAGTCGAAGCAGAACAGCGAACTCTAGCAAAACAGCCAAACACTACAGCAGCACGAAGAAGAAAGAAAGAGTGTAACACAGATTGAAAAAGGTGTAAAGTAGAAAACGGACATCGACTTTCAAATTGCCAATTTATATGAGGTTCTTCCTTTGGCTATTGAAGACCTCTTTCGATAAAAGCTATATCCCCACAACCCTAACTCGACCCTTTGTGAACCACCATCAAAAGTAAAAACCGAATGTAAACACAGCGTGACCGAAACATGTATAGGGTGTCTGACACCCAGCTGATTGACAACATTTCGGAAAATCAGAAGTACGCCATGTACACCAAATTCCAACTTTAATTAAAAATAGTAATGAAATTACACAACTCAAAAGATTAGGAAAATTACACGAGTGGCTTACACACCATAGGAATCTATTTCTGTCCACTAGTACAACTGGACTTGATTTGATCTTACGCGCTTTGCCGTTTCTGGGTGTACAGTTTCCTGTGGCGTTTCGCGTCCCGCGTGCCTCTTTCCTCATTTCCTTGGCCGGACATGTTCACGAATTAAAAAGTGTGACATTCGCACATAAAAGCGGGACTGTAGTGGCTCCATTCCTACAGTCCCGATCAACTGAAGTTCTCGACCGTCGAGACTTAACCAGTCGCGAAAGCACAAGTTTCGTAGGCGACTTAAATTCTTTAATTGATTGATTAAATGACAAACTTGGTATGTTTTTGTAGGGCTTGATATAAGAACACTGAACAAACAAAAGCACTTTACTATATATAATTTCAGCAACAGACTAAACAACATAAATACCGTTGCAACAACAGAAAGCCTTATATATTCTATAAAAAAAGAAATGCATAAAAAATTTACATTAAAGATTAAAGATTACTAACCAACAAGACCGAATTCAAGAAAGGCAATGACATGTGTAGATATGCATCTCACTTTGAGAAGGTATGTGGGTGTAATCTGCCATGCACTAACAACTTGAAGAAAAAAATGTATAAAGAGAGAGAAACCTTAATTCCAAATTAATTTTTTTCAATATTGTTTCTGTTTCTATTTTTTTTTTTTTTTTGGAACGTACCTAAACACTAATAATGTGTGTAACAAGGAAGATACGCATAAAAGCTTTGATATTTCTGAAAACTTGAGGGGATATTCATAACGTTCTTAACCAGCTCTGTATGCTGGGACGAGTCTGTGGGATAAACATAAATAAAAGAAATACAGGTTTCTATTAAGCTGCAAATGTGCGTGTTTTGGAAAATGGAAAAATTAATATATATTTTTCTTGTGATATTCAAAAAGTGAAGAGTCTGTGCAAGTGTCAAAAGCTAAAGTCAAATAACTTTTGTAAGGTTTGTAAACTTCCACTTTAGAAAATGTGAAGTATCACAAATTATCACAAACAGAAGTGGAACGTAGGGGCTTGACAGTTGTTGTTTAGATACATCCACTAAACGTCACAACTTATTTGCTCGGTCTCACTCTTTGGTCTTAGGAAAGATCACCTTTGTAGGTGCAACAACAGTGGTAAGAGCAGGAGGAGACTTCGTCGCTGCTGTCGAATAAGGGTAGTTTTTTATATATAAAAATAGCAAATGAACTAACAGGATTGTTAAATCAGGGTTGGTAGGCATCGTGGTCAACGACAAAGTAGAAGTGAATGAGAGAAGGAGAGATCGTTGCCGACTAGCGTAGTTTTCTGGAGTACGTACGTGTCCTAACGACACAGTACCGTCTCTAGCACTCTTGATTACACAAACTGTCTTTTTTTTTCTTGCAACTTTTCACTTTCATTGTAGGTTTTGAATCGAAGGGATGTCAACTTCCAAGTCTCAGAAGATAGAAAGACACAGAAAAAGACAGCGATATTTCAGAGAAAGACTCACAGATAGAGCAGAGTGTCCAAAAAGAAAATTATCTTGTATGGGACAAAACGATCTCTACGACCTGTGTTTTGGTCTAAGCATTATCCATTTAATACATAACAATTGGACATGTAACAAGCATATTTGCAAGTTATGTACATATTCATCTCTATATTCCAATGCAAAGTACTTTACACATTTCTCATTACTCAACACGTTTCTTCTTCCCTGTGTGAATAGTAGATTTGGTGTTTGTTTTCTTGTGTGTGTGTGTGTGTGTACGTTTATTTGTGTGTGTATGTATTGGTCTTTTTTTTCTCCCTATACAACTCACACTATCCCTATCAAATTCAATTCAGTTATATACCTACAGTTGCGCGTATTCAGGTCAGCCAATTGCAACACTGTTGCCATTATTCCCCTAGTGTCCAGTACAGTGACGTCTCTCAAGCTAGAAATATAAACTTTGTTTTTTCCACAGCTTGTAGCTATATACAGATACTAGGATTTTTAAACAGGAACGTCACACAAATTGAGGCAATAAAAAGATAGTGGGGTTTTCCAAAGGAATTTCCACAGGTTGGAACTATAAACAGATAGTGCGTTTTCATAGGAATTTCAACAGGTGATAGCGATAAATTTCCTTTAAATTCTGGGACAATTTCGTCATTTTAGCGTTACTTTTAGTCACATCCATTTTGGCGGTGGTCTTTTTCTTGATTATAGGTATTTATAGCATCATTATAATTATGCAAATTTATGAATACTGCCAACATTATTTCAGATCTAGGTAATACTTTATATATAAATCTCCGGCTTTTACTAATGTATGGCTGTCTCTGTCTCTGTTGCGTTTGTCCCTCTACCATCTTTGTCTCTAGACAGGCCCTATAGAATTTCCCCATTGTCCCTAAACAGGCCCATCCATGTTCAAGCCACCCTTGTCCCTAGATAGTCCCATGTGCGATTCTCCTTGTCCTTAATTAGTCCCAATCCATTGTCGCTATTCATTCCCTATGTTTAATTCCCCTTGTCCCTATTCAGTACCAACCTATGATAAACTTTCCCTTGTCCCGATATAGTCTCGCCCATGTTAAATTTACCCATGTTAAATTCCTATTGTCCGTATATCGTCCCGCCCATGTTTAATTTCCCTTACCCGTATATTATCCCACAATGTTAAATCCCATTAGACCCTAAAGTACAAACACCTATTTTTAACACAGAAGTCTCATAGTCCCAATAGTATCCCAATCTCTTGTCGATATGTTCAATTCCCCATTCACTCCATGTTTAATTTCCCCATGTTAAATTCCCATAGACCATAAACAGTCCTACGACCTTTTTGACTGGGATTTTCATAGACCCGTGAGTTTCCCAAAATACTACTTCTGTCCTATTATTAAAATTAAGCCCTTTAAAACATGATGTTTAGCAAATCAAGTTATGTCATTTCATCAAGTAATTGTTGAATTTCAACTTACAAATAAAAATGATTCGATATATATAAAATTGTACATGCATCCTTGGAGAGTAGTCTCAGAGTCAGTTTACAAATACCAAGGTAAAACTTACGGAGGAAGTAGATACAGAAAGAAAAGGTTAGACGTCATATTCGGGCTTCTTGCACCTTCCTCGAGTGAAAAACTGAAAGAAATAGGTAAAGCAACTTGACAGATCTTTTCTGAATTGATATCCGTTTTAATGCGTGTACTCAGATACTGAATTCATCTTTTCTAATTAGTATACTCAGAGATTCAATTGATCTTTTATAATTAGTGTACACATAGACTGAATTAATCCTTTCTTGTTATTGTACAGAGAATTGATCCTTTCTATTTAGTGTACACAGAGACTGAATTGATCCTTTCTAATTAGTGTACACAGAGACTTAATTGATCTTTTCTAATTAGTGTACTCAGAGACTCAATTGATCTTTTTATAATTAGTGTACACATAGACTAAATTGATCCTTTCTAGTTATTGTACACAGAGACTGAATTGATCCTTTCTAATTAGTGTACACAGGGACTAAATTGATCTTTTCTAATTAGTATGCTCAGAGACTCAATTGATCTTTGATAATTAGTGTACACATAGACTGACTTGATCCTTTCTAGTTAGTGTACACAGAGACTGAATTGATCCTTTCTAATTAGTGTACACAGAGACTAAATTGATCCTTTCTAATTAGTGTACTCAGAGACTGAATTGATCTTTTATAATTAGTATACTCAGAGACTGAATTGATCCTTTATAATTAGTGTACCCAGAGACTGAATTGATCCTTTCTAGTTAATTAGTGTGCTCATAGACTGATTTGATCCTAACTATTTAGTGTACTCAGAGACTGGACTGGCCCCTTCTAACTAGTGTACTCTGACACTGAATTGTAATGGATCCTTTGTAATTAGTGATATCAGAGTCTGAATTGTAAACGACCCTTTCTAATTAGTGCAATCTGAGACTGTTGCAAACGATCCATTCTGATTAGTGTATACGGAGACTTAATTATAAATGGTCCTTTCTAATTAGTGAGATAGAACTGTAAACAATCTAGAACCATAATTATAATTTATACTTTCTCATGCGAGTATTGAGAGTCTGAATTTTAAATGCTCCTTTCTGGATAGAGTGTTCAGAGTATGAATTTTAAATTTATTTCTAGTTAGTGTACTCAGAGTAGGGATTGCAAATGGATCCTTTCTAGTTAGTGTACTCAGAGTAGGGATTGCAAATGGATCCTTTCTAGTTAGTGTACTCAGAGTAGGGATTGCAAATGGATCCTTTCTAGTTAGTGTACTCAGAGTAGGGATTGCAAATGGATCCTTTCTGATTAGTGTACTCAGAGTAGGGATTGCAAATGGATCCTTTCTAGTTAGTGTACTCAGAGTAGGGATTGCAAATGGATCCTTTCTAGTTAGTGTACTCAGAGTAGGGATTGCAAATGGATCCTTTCTAGTTAGTGTACTCAGAGTAGGGATTGCAAATGGATCCTTTCTGATTAGTGTACGGTTATAAACTATGCCTTCTAATTTTTGAACTGTAAACGACCCATTTTAATTCGTGTAATCAAAGTCTAAATTGAAAAACGATACTTTCTAATTAGTGTACTCAGAGTCTGAATTGAAAAGCGATACTTTCTATTTAGTGTACTCAGAGTCTGAATTGAAAAGCGATACTTTCTAATTAGTACATTCATATTCTGTATTAAAAATGATCCTGTCTAATTAGCGTACTCTTAACTGCAAACAACGTTCCTTTTTAATCAGTCAGAATTATAAACGATCCTTTTTCATGAGTGTACTCAGAGTCTGAAATGAAGAATGATCCTTTCTAATCAGTTTACTCGAAGCCTGAACTGTAAACGATCCATTATACTTGGAGGCATTGTGAAGGGTATTTTCATATTAGTGCATTCAGTGACTGAATTATAACGTGTCCTTTCTAAATAGTGTATTTGATAGACTAAACTGTAAATGCTACTTTCTAAATAGTGTACTTATAGATGATCATTTCTAATTAGTTTGCTTATAGACTTAATTGTAAAGGACACTTACTAATTAGTGTATTTATAGACTGGATTGTAAATGAATTTCACGATTGAAACTTTTACCGTACTGGTACCTTTTTAACTTTCAAAACCAAAGGAAAGAGATAAAATAAAAATATGCAACTTTTATTCATACCTTTTTCTACTAAACCTGGTGATAACTGATGTTTCTTACAAGCATAGTGACATGTGGAAGAGAAAATAGCGCGCCAAACATATCTTATTTGACGTGGAAGAGGAAATAGTGCGTATGAATATGATATATTTCATCTTTATTTTGTGAAATGTATTTGCCTTTAAAATCACTGCAGATGATCAAACTTTTAGAATGGCGTAGTAAGGACGATACAAATCAAAGTTAGTTTAAATCAATACTTAACTATAATTTGAAGATTAAATCGTAAAGACTCGGTCTTGTTAATTATTACATTTTAAAACTGTCAATAACCAAGGAATATGAATACAGCCCTTACTTTGAAGCCTTATGTGATACATTCATTGCACAAGATACGTGCACGTACTCTACGGAGATTCGAACTCAGATCAGCGTCTAAACGGCACGCATCGTCTTACCTGCACGCACCAGTCAATATACCATCACAACTAAGCACACTTCACCAAACAAATGATGCTACAAAGTCGGTGATATATGTACTCGAGCGTAGCAGACACACTCGCATGTCGACCTAGTAGTCAATTCTCATCAGACTACAGTCATTCTGAACTCTTACAACATAAATCAAGGTGTATATATTATTAATAACAGAGAATTAAAAATATACACGAAGCAGAACGGGAAGTGTTATCTCAGGATTCTACAGGGAATGCTTCATACTAGGCATAATTAATATTTCAATATAAATAATAGTAACATACAGGTTAGATAATTTTTAATTCGTACGATATGTTATTTTATACTTACTGGAATATAGCACCGACAAATGCACCAAGGATGATCAGCAAGCTAAATAAGGAAAACAGCAATTATTAGCCATACCAGAAGGTTAGCACAAACAATAATGTAAGCAACAGTTACTTTTCCCACCTCTACGAAGCCCTAAGATGTCTTCAGAACCCATTATGAATATTATATATCATGCAGAAAATAAATCCCATCTAAAGTGATCTTAACATTAAAATGTTCCTTCTGATATTTGTTTTGAAGCGAAGTTTTCATTTTGCCTGTTTTATTTGTCGTTTCGGACTTTTACTATGGTGGACAGGGACTAAACTGGGTCAAGAAAAGCGCACATATAGTCCAGTCGTCATAATACAGGGTTGTAAGAATTTGTATCTCAACATGCTTAGTTTTCATTGTGACATCAAATCGCGCGACATTCAATCTGGATCAAACTGGATCACATCTTTAGGTTGATTTCGTCGGAAAATATCGACGTACTTTAACATTGACTTTACCGTGGATACTTCTATTGGTGTATAAATAATGATCTTCCAAATGAATATGGCTGTATGAAGATCCAAATAATGTGAATAGTTACCATTTTTAGGTATGTAAACTCCAATTCCTAAAAGTAACACAGATTACTGAAATAGTCGGTGTTGAATGCCTACATGTTGTTTACCACATTTTATATTATAAATTTAGCAACGAACCTTTTTATAACTAAGATTTTATCTTGTAAACATTTAAAACTAACCAGAATGAAACGTTCCATTAGTAAATAGTTGTCTTTTGTTTAAATAAATGCTAATTGTGACCTGAGGTCAGGTAGAAGACCGTATAATCGTGTTTAGCTAGAAATTATTCATTCCTGCTTTAAGATCTGAGCAGAATCATGGTAATATTGTTGTGTCCAGTATTTAATTTCTGCGGGAATTGATTTATTCAAGTTATTTAATTCAAATTAGTTTTCTCTGCAAATACAAAGTGTTCAAAAATAACATTCTTGGAAATGGGGACTTGGATTTATATTAAAATATAAATAAACTTATATTCTTGAATCTTATTATCGTGATTCAACACAAGACTATTGACACATCACTACAACACAGGTCATCACGGGCATATCAACACGTCTAGCGTTGGATTTATTTTGGAATTCCACTAAAGTGTACTCATAACTTTAGTCATTAGGACTTGTGCTAAAATTATATGATCTTTTGGAATTTAATTTACAAAACCGTAAGTTCTTTTTACATTTTCACCGTATATTACAGGGACATAAATTAGTTGTTGAATTTCACAAAGCTTGTTGGTTTTAACTCCTATCTGTTGTATCATTAAAGACCATATATGTATATATGTATTTTCTACTTGACCTTTGTGCAAAATTAAGTTAATGGTGTACCTGGCCAGTGACATTTATTTTGTAAACAACCTAATACATTGCAAAATATTTATCTTTGATTGTGGATTAAATATTCAGATCCTAATTATTGGTAATCATGTTTATTTGATTAAAAGATACAGCCTTGATTCTGACCTAAAGTAATGGTGTACCTGACCAGTGACATTTATTTTGTAAACAACATAATACATAATTAATATTTATCTTTGATTGTGGATTAAATATTCATATCCTTATGATTGGTAATCGTGTTTATTTGATTAAAAGATACAGTCTTGATTCTGACCTAAGGTAATGGTGTACCTGACCAGTGACATTTATTTTGTAAACAACATAATACATTGCAAAATATTTATCTTTGATTGTGGATTAAATATTCAGATTTTTATGATTGGCATTCATGTTTATTTGATTAAAAGATACAGTCTTGATTATTCGGACCTAAGAAACTTCCATAATGGAAATTTCATATTAAGTTGACAGAGTATTTTCAGAAATGGTAATTACCACCTCGATCACCTAAAGGAGTATGTAATCTTATTTACCTAAGAATTACTTTTTTCTTGGCGTAACATCAAAAGCAGAATCAGTCTTATTGTTTTGTTCAGTTCTTAATTTGGGTGGAATTATCTGTTCAAAGTATTATTCATTTGAACTACAAAATGCTCAAAAATATTAATGAACTGAAATATTGATTTGGAATTATAACAAATTCAGACAAGGTTATTTTGAATTATATTATTGCAAGACATCAATCGCTACATTCCAAGCCATTTGGCACATTATTACATTCGGGGCTACAGGCACACCAAAACATTCAATATCGGAATTTATTTGGAACGCCAGTGGAATTCAGCTGAAACTTCATGCATTTGCAATTGTGATATAACTTTTAGGACTATCTGAGATTTAATTTACAATACTGTATTTTTGCTTACAACGTTTTACTTTGTTATCTTCGGAAATAAATTATATGATGAATTTTACAAAACTTGTCGGTTTTCGCACTTTTCTGTTACTTTAAGACGATGGAGTCGTAACACCGTCAAAAGTTTTATTTATTAGGAAAGTAGTAAATGGGGTGAGATTAGCGACAATGGGAATTAGCATTACAGAGACCCCTGGGTCAGATTAGCGACAAGGGAAATTAACATGGAGAAAAACGCTGGGCCACTTTAGGGACAATGGGAATTTAACATAGAGTTGGGTCTGTCTAGGGACAAGGGAAATTAACATGGGGAATAGAGTTTGGGCTTTTGGGATTTTTTTTTTTTTAAAAAGTTTTTTTAAATTTAAATTTTAAAAAAAGGGGTAGGCAATGGAAAGGCTATCTCTTTTCGAGAAATATGGCTGGCCCTGAAAAGGGCCTTTGGGTTTTCTTCTGCTTCTAGTTTCTTCTTTTTCTCCACCAAGTTCTTATTTTATCTCCAACACTCTTTCTCTTCTTTTCTTTCTTTTTCTTCTCCTGCTCTTCTTTCTTCTTCTTCTCTTCCTCCTCTTCTTTCTTCCTCTTCTCATTTTCTTCTTCTTTTTCAATCTTTTCGTTCCATTTGCTTATTCTTATTCTTTCCTCTTCATCCTCCTTCTCCTCCTTTATCTCTTTCATGACACCACTAATCTTGTCCTTTACCTTTTTTAAGTTATTAATTTCCATCTTTACACGATGGGGACTATAGGAATAATGGTCTTCAACCAGTCTTATCAACATCTGCTCCATCATTCCTAAGTTGTCTAAAACGTCTTGTAATGTTTGTATTTTGTCCATTTGGTTAGAAGCCATCTTCTTTTTTATTCTTTGCAGAATGGTTTGAACGACGAATACTGTGGGTTCTTATACTTAAAGCGCGTACGTGAAGGAAAACATCCCCCTAAAACGTAAAATTGATCTTACCTAGATCATGACCAAACAACGCGCGGACGTGAAGGAAAACATCTCCTACTTTTTCATTTCATATAATAAAACCCAAACTATACTCTCCACATACGCTAAGAAACAATAAACAAATCCATAATCTACTATCCACACAATCGTACGTGAGCGGGTACAAACACAAACACACAAACACAAACACACAAACACATACGCTAAGAAACAATAAACAAAATCCATAATCTACTATCCTCACAATCGTACGTGAGCGCTTACAAAACCCAAACTATACTCTTCACATACGCTAAGAAACAATAAACAAATCCATAATCTACTATCCACACAATCGTACGTGAGCGGGTACAAACACAAACACACAAACACAAAACGACAAACACATACGCTAAGAAACAATAAACAAATCCATAATCTACTATCCACACAATCGTACGTGAGCGCTTACAAAACCCAAACTATACTCTCCACATACGCTAAGAAACGATAAACAAAATCCATAATCTACTATCCACACAATCGTACGTGAGCGGTTACAAAACCCAAACTATACTCTCCACATACGCTAAGAAACAATAAAGAAACCCATAATCTACTATTCACACAAACATACCTTAGCTCTTACAAGCACCAACACACAAACACATACCCTCACACTATCTTAGAAAAGAGTTAGTGTTTATATTCACACTACTCTACCTACACATTGGCAAATTGATGGTTATTTCTTTTCTAGAGTATTGGGTAGCCCTGAAAAGGGCTGTTCTTTTGGAACTTCATGGACACCTGGTTAATGGTGGCACCTTCCAGGCCTGGCGCCACATACACATCTTATCCCCCAGTTACTTTTTACTTTTTTGGGGGAGAGAGCAGAGGCAGGATATGTGGCTTCAGAATCCCAATTTTCGCTCTCTGGGATTCTGAAATTTATTCTTCTTCTCTTCTTTTCTTTCTCCTCCTCCTCTTCTTTGTTTCTTCTCTCCTCCTCTTTGTATCTTCTTTCCTCTTCTTCTTCTTTATATCTTCTCTCCTCCTCTTCTTTTTTTCTTCTTTCCTCCTCCTCTCTTATCCTTCCCTCCTCCACAATGGCTTCCGCGGCCAGTTCATTCAACAGGCGCCTGGCATATTCCAGATGCACATGAAGTTCCAACAGTTTAGACAGTCTCGTGTTCATTTTTGGTGTTGATCAATCAACAAAGGTAGCTAGACTGCCCAGCGAGTTTCAATTTATAGTGAGAGCGCGGACGTGAAGGAAAACATCCCCTAAAAAACATAAAATTGATGTTATTTACATCATGACCAAAAACAACAACGCGCGTACCTAAAAGAAACACTCATTCACTTTTTTATGCTACCCATCACTATTTTAAATTTTTTTATAAATCACTTCATTAGACTATCCACATACGCAAAGCAATCCAATCTAACTCCAAATATACACCTCAAACACCAAAAAAAACATGATTTTAATCTACTATTCATACCAACTTACTTAAGCACTTACTAACACACAAACACATACCCTCACATTTTTAAAAAAAGAGTTAGTGTTTATTTTCACACTACTCTACCTACACACATTGGCAAATCGATCGTTATTTCTTTTCTAGAGTATTGGGGTAGCCCTGAAAAGGGCTGGGTTTTTTTGTTTGCTATGGCATTCTTTTTTTTAGTTTCTAAGAATGCGATGTCCTCTGAGGATAGACTTTCTGGCGATAGGTCTGCTTCTTCGGAAAGAAAAGAAGAACTCTTTGGTGTCGATACGGCAATCGACAAAGCCTCTGTCAGGTTCAGGTTGCTGCTGCTGTTGCTCTTGTTGTTGTTGCTGCTGCTGTCTCTGAAGTCTGTACTTCTCTGTCCATTCTTCTTTTTCCCTGTTCATTTCTTCTCTGAAGAGCTCTTCTATCAGGTCTTCAGTGATTTTTAACATTCTCACATTCTCTATTTCTTCTGGCTTCGGTAACAGACTGTGTCTGACCCTATGCAAATTCACGTAGGCTTCGTTGAGTTTAGCTAGTTTGGAGCACATCTTCTTAGGAGGATGAGTCGACAATGGATGGTTAGACTGGAAACAACCCGGTTCTTAAAGTTAAAGCGCGGACGTGAAGGAAAACATCCCCCACACGGTTTTTGAGTCGCAACGTTTAGTGAGTGTCATGAGAGGGATAGTAAGAAATGAAAGAGCATCAATCCAACATTCTTATAGCTAAACAAAAGACAAAGGCATTTTTTTTCAAAACACAACATTTTTTATTCAAAAATCACTTAACACTAAACAACAACTCTAACATTTTTAACAATAATCCAACAATATAACATCAAACAATTTTTTTCAAAACACAACATTTTTTATTCAAAAATCACTTAACACTAAACAACAAGAACTCTAACATTTTTTAACAATAATCCAACACTAAAAGTTTCTCCACTAGGTAAAGAGGGATAACAGTCTTCCATGGTTTCTAGTAATCTAGGATGACTTCTCTCAAACTGTTGATTTCTATGGTATTATCGAATTCTGCATACAGGATGACGTTCACCGTTTCATCAGGGTCTCGGTCTTTAAACTGAATTTCCACACGAATCTGGCCGGATTTTAAAGGGTGGAAATGTCCCTCGTCGCTGCCTTGGTCTGGAGTGAAATCGAAAGCCCACAAAGCGTAGCCTCCTGCATAATCCTCGTACGTAATACCGTGACTGGTATTGGCTCCTAACTGTCCGGAGGCTTCGTACAGGGACAAGTACGATCTCAAGTAATTCTTCTTGGTAAAGTCAGGTTCGAAAGGTCGGGTACACAAGGTCTTGCCATCGCGACTGACTTCGAATTTGGACACGCCAAAGTGTTGAAAGTAGAAAGGATTTTTTTCGGCAGCTCCGTTGAAGGCTGTATTCTCGACGATACCAACGATCAAACGTTTGGGTAACTGTCCTTGGAACAGATGATCTTCGATCATGGATCGCTGTCCCTTGGGAATGGTGAAGGTTTTCACTTCCACGCGTCGTATGGGATACTTGGCGGTCGTTCTACTCAACGTTTGACTGATGTCGTTTCCCACTTTAGGTAACACTTCCACACGGCGTACGTAGAGTCTGGCTTCTAGGATTTTGGTTTTGTAACCGTCACTATCAGCCATCAAATGGAAAGCGGCACTGCTACGATTCAGTCTCAGGCGGACATCCACCCCGTTCAGCAAATACTTTTCTTGCAACCACATGTCCAAATGCAAACGATCCATCAGTTCTAAACTTGTGTCGGCTCCCGTGATTCTCTTTCTTCGTTCTACAAATCCATCATTGTTGTCTTTCTTTTCATCAGTTTCCAATATTTCAAACTTGGTAGGTTCGTCAGCTTCCCATACCACACAGGCATTGAGATGAGTGTTCTTGGCATCTATTCCGTACGTCAAGAGATTTTCCAGGTAGGCACGATAAGGGTAAGTATCCATGCTGCTACTGACCAGTTTGTTATTCAAGTACAAGTCCACTCCACTGAACAAGGAATGCATGAAATTGTTGACGGGAGCTACTGCTTCATCGTCTATAGCACCTCCAGTCTTATCTAGAATTTTGACTTTCAGGTACAAGTAACTGCTATTCAGATCGATGTAATCTTCGGGCTGTCCTTTGATTTCAAACTCGATGGGAGCGGAATCGGTCAGTGAGGAGACGGGGTGAAATTTAATCCCACTGGGATTCTTGCATGGTCATCATGGTAGGGGGCATGGCAAACAGATCCATTTCCGACTTGGAACAAGCGCAAGATTCTCGGTGCATCATTTTTTTGTCTCTTTTCTCAATAATCGAAAACGTCTAAGTCTCGAACGGTTCTTCTTTTCTTGGCCTTTCTCGCTTGAAGTCTGGTGAAAGGGTGTTTTCTTCGTCGTCTCTTTCTGCCTTGTCCTTGCTGAATGCCTGACTCGGTAGCGTGCAGGGCATTTATAGGTGTTTCTCGTTGGCCTAAAATGTCTTTGCCCGTTTGCAGCAAGACATTTTTGCCTGCCCTCATGAAGGCTTCTTTAGGGTTTTGTTTGTCGATGATGACATTTTGGAGAAATTCTTTGCCTTGCGTCAGTGCCGCATCTTTCAAGGCGTGCAATCCGCGTGTCACCATCGGTTTCAACACCGGGGCCACCGAACGAAAGGCCGATTTTAACATGTCTCCTAAGCCGTGTCCTCGCTGTCGAGCAACCCCTCGGTACACTGGATACATGACTTACTTACGAGTCGTGAGAGAACCGTTTTCGAAAATGAAGTTTCACCGTGACTTTTCCTTTGGTGAATGGAATATTTTGTCCCAGATCTCCTTTTATAGCAATGTTGACCGTGTCCAAATAATACTTACTGACAGGCAAATAGTGAGGATGTACAAATTCGCGGTGGACGTGGTAAGTGTTTCCACCTTCCTCGTCAGCGTTCGTGGCAGAATCTACTTTGAAAGGAATGACACGCAGTAACGGTACGGAGGTGTGTCCCACCACGTTGTACTCCACCACATCGGAATACACGAACATCAAATTCAGTCCTTGGTTCAGTTCTACCGGGGCACGAAATAACTTGCTAAAAGACTCGTTGTCGTAAACGATGGGTAATTCGTTTTTCTTGAGCATGGCCTTTCTCATGTCCATGTCTCCGCCCAACATGTCAAACAATTCAGGACAAAATAAAATGGACACGATTTTACTTCGTTCAAAGTTCATCAAGAAGCGACGAGCTGTTTTGTGGTACTCCATGGTGACACTTTTGTTGACATGCTCCAAAGCTTTCAGAAACACGACATTAAACCTGGAGGCTATGGTGCTGACCAAATGTTGACCACTAAAATAATAGCCTGGGGGAATGAACAAGTGATAGGTGGTGTACTTTTGTGTACGGGTTTTCTTGTCATATTTGACATTGCTATCCATCCACTGTTGCATTTGCTCGTCATGAACTTCCACATCAAAAAAATTTTGATTGGGAAGGACATTGAGGACTTGGGTCGGGTGAATCATTTCTACTAAAGCCACTTCCCAATGGGCTTCGTGATCTAACTGGATGGCTTGAGGTAATTTGGCCGTGTAACAGCACAACGTGTTCTTGGGAAACACCTCCATGGAACTGTCACTGGGTAAAGTTAAGTAAAATTGGTTTTGGTGACTCATAATTCCAGAGTTCTGTGGCTGTCCGAGGGGTTACTGGACGTCAGAGGCGTGTCTCCGTCTAAAATGGGGTTCTGGTTGTGATTGAAGTGGTGACTGGCACTGGCACTGGACACAAGGTTCCCGGGGTTCCCGTTCGAGGAGAATTTCAGGGAGGGATTAGGAAGCAGGTAACCGATGCAACTGCTCAATAAAATGGTCCACAATTGTTTGTCTCCTTGTTGCAAACTCAAATTGGCGATGGCTGCCCCGATGACACAATACACCACGAAGATTTGGCAGAAAAAGACGATTTGCGTTTTAGGCACACGTTCTCCACACCACACCCACAAGGGTTGTTTTTGTAAATCTTGCACAGAAGAACTAGGTGAAGGAGGAGTGGTCGACGTAGCTGCGTCTGCTGTGTGAAAGGGCATGATGGTCACTTCTTTTTATAGTCGATGACTTGCGAAGCGTCGATCCAAGAATCGAAACTGGGTGGATATCCTTTCCAACGTACTTTGACTTCTTTGACACGTCGTTTGCCCACTTTACGGGTTCTGCGTTCGAGAATGCTTTCGATGTCGTACACGTCGTCTTCTTTTTTGGTGACACGTTGTAACTCGGGCAAATAAAACGTTCCTTTGAGCACTTCTCCGTTCATGTCTTCCAATTTATAGACGGCAGGATGACGGCCATGCACTCGTCCAGTGACGCGAAACAATTCGGTCGTCCAGTTAGGTAAGTAACCTTTGTCGAAAGTGCGTTTGGTTTTGCCAATGTGCACCCAATCTCCTACGGCCAACATTCCACTTTTCTCGGCGACAGCCCTCGTCAGGGACGTACCAAACAGACGCTCAAACACCAACACTTCGTTGACGGGAGTCACGTCTTGCGGGGCACGTCCGATGCTTCGATGGTAAGATTGGTTGTACGCTTGCACCAGGTGCGGTAAGATGTCGATGTACTTCAGAGTGTGGTGATGCGTAAAATATTTCCACATGCGTTCTTTCAAAGTGCGTTGAAAACGTTCCACGATGCTGGCTTTGGTTTCGGGATTCTCGGTGGTAAAAAAATGAATGTCACGTTTCTTTAATTCTTTTTGGAAAGCTTGGTTCAGAAATTCGGTGCCTTTGTCCGTTTGCCATCGAAGAGGGTGACGACCGCTTTGTTTCAACACCCGTTGCAGGGCTCGCACTAACTCGCTGCTGGATTTGGAAGTCAAGGGCACGACCCAGGCAAATTTGGAAAAGACGTCGATGACACAAAACAAATGTTTGTAGCCACGATTGTAGCTGGCCAAATGAGAGACATCGGCTAAATCGGCTTGCCATTGATGATCGATGCCTTCCACTCGGGTGCGACTTCTGGCAAACTTGCGTCGAATGGGTTTGTGTAAAGTGTAGGTAGCTTGTTCTTGTAACCATCGTTGCACTTGAGGTAAACGGAGACTATTCAGTCGCGTTTTGGCAGCACGATACAATTTTTGAACTCCTGCGTAACCTGCAGGATGGGAGGGATCGTAGTAAATGCTGGCTAAGACTTTTTCCATTTTTTTGTGTTGGTTGGTGTGTTAATAAGACACCCACTCTTGGAGGATGCTACTCTTTTTCTCTTGGGGAATTTTCTTGGATTGCAATGCTTTGCGTGTGCGGCCAGCAATAGGTGTCGAAGAGGAGAAGGATGTCTGAGCGGGGGATATCGGTTCTTGTTTCACTTCTGTCTTCACTTCTGTCTTCACTTTCTTTTTCTCTTGTGAGGAAGAAGGGGTGGCCATCATCTTTTTAATCCATCCAATTCTGGAGGTAGGTGGTGTTGTTAACTTGCGTACTTTTTCTGGTGCAGTTTGAAACCCTTCCTCTTCTTCTCCTTTTTCTGTCTTGGTCACGGGTACTGGTGGTACTGGTACTGGTACTGGTGATGGTGCTGGACTTTTCATCAAGGTCTTAAAATCTTTCAGAGTGGGTAGAGCTGTTTCGTCTAAAGCTTTCTGGTGAAAGAGTTGCAGTCGTTGCAAGAGTTGACCGTACTTTTGCGATTTTTCTGTTTCGGACAAATCTTGGCGATCCATCAAGGACTGCAATTCGTGTTGTAACTGGGACATCTCGCTCAAATGGGGATTGGGAGGTAAATGCGGGGTGCGTTGTTCTTGCCACCGATGGTGTTCCATCCATCGTTTGTAAGGCACTAAAGCTAGTTTTCGTCCTTCCATGGGGTTGTCAGGGGTCGATTCTGAGATCTTGGGACTTCCGAAGGCCTTTTTATCTTGCTCCCACCAGTCCTCCCAACATGGTTCCCAAGACTCCTTTCAGTATGGGGCCTAACAAGAGAGGTAAAATACATCCACGTTGCACTAACATCTTCTTTTTTTGACGAATGGGAATTTTCTTTCGAACCATTTGGCGAAGAACGTGACGATGTTTGCTTAAGCATTGTTTCTGGTGTTTGGACAAAGGGATCGTGCCTTTCAAAACGTTCAAACAACATTCGCACACGGTATCGATGACCTCTTTGGAGGCCGTTTGAATGAGTTTTTTTCGTAGGGGTGGAGAAGCTTTGGACAGGACAGATAACATGTCCCCATGTTTGGCTAAACGTGGTGGCAGTCCTTTCCTTTTCTTTCCTTGGGGTTTTCTGGAGGGTGACATCTTTGAGTCTTCAGGAGCACCGAAAAAACACTGATACCCGACTTGGTCACAGGCCTTTTTTATACTGGAACGCGTCGCCACTGATTGCCTTTACGTCGTATCAGTTTGAGGACAGGCATGACACGTCGTGCAGGGGTACGCAACGGACTAAATCGAGCCAGTTCTTGCTTGGACAAATCCAGTAAACTTTGTAACATGCCCGATCTTTCTTGAACTTTGATTTTGGGAGAAGGTACTTTGTGAGCAGCAGCCACTGCCACTAAATTGGAAGGTCCTGCCACTAGGGAAGTTCTTTTGGGGGTCATCAACGGAGAAGTTCTTGGTGTGATCAACGTCTCCAAGTACTCTTCAGTTCTGGGTGTCATTAACGGAGAAGTGGACAAACGTGAAGCTGCCGGAGACGCAGTCACCGCTGTGGCAGGTCGTGGTTTGCGAGTGTAAGGTTGCGTCCTGGCCGAAGTGCCTCTCTTGCGACTAGTTTTCTGTGGACTTTTCTTTTTCTGGGGGCTTCTTTTCTTTTTCCGGGGTGGTGTCTGGTCAGAGGAGGGTCCTGCCACTGGAGAAGTTCTCCTTGGGGACCTGGTCTTTTTCTTCTTGGGGCTTCGTTGGACTTTTGTCTTGGGTATAACTTTGGGGGCATTAGGATCCCATCTTAAGAGTGAGCGAATGATGACCCCTCCTAGAGTACCGCTCCCTCCAGGTTTCAAAATGATTTGTTTTTTGGTTTGAGTGTCGATGCGGGGATCGGCCAGTTGGACCAAAGCGACTTTGTTTCGATCGAAAAAGCGTTTGGTTTGATGAGGAATCTGAATGATTCCTTGGAGTAATTGACGTGCCGTCACCGTGAACCATCGTAAGACTTCTTTGAGACTAGCTTCTAAGACACGAGCTCGTGTTTGTGGATCTTTTTCTCGACTGATGCCATACAAGGCACGAATCAATTTAACGGGAAGATGCGACTGAAGGGACGTCATGTTCGCACTGAGAGTGAGACAGACGAAAAAGGGTCTGAGGTTTTTAGAGATTTTTTTTATGGGGAGTGAAATGAAGTCGAGGACGGTGACGTGTACAGGACAGGCCCGCCGTCTTGGCACCAGTGGTGAAACAAGTGGGTACGAAATCGCAAATCCTCGGGAGTCGTAGGTTTCAAATCGACGAGTAAATAGGCGTGTGGCGTTTGAGTGGCATCGTCGTACGCCTGAGTCAGCCAAGGCGTTCCTAACTGTTTGGCTAAGACTTGCACTTGCGATTTATCTCGAGGGCTTTTAAACAAGACCACGTAATGCGCATTGAGACTGATGGTGCGATGGGCTTTACTTTGTTGAAACAAATTTTGGGTGATGTAAACGACACTGGCATTACGGTGATGCCCTTTGCGCGTAAACCACAGTTTAATTTCTTCTTCGTCTTCTCCTAACATGTCGTCGAAAATGACCAAATGGGTTAGACGGGAGTCAGAGACGATGCCATCGTCTTCTTTAGGAATGCCTTCCACAAACACGATGGAATCGCCTTGACTTTCTCGCAAGAGGCTGTACGCCGATTGCCACTCTTTGTAACACCACACGATTCGTTGAGGGGGCCGATCGATCAAATGATGTTTATGTTCGATCAAACGTTTGACGAATTCGGTTTTGCCTGAACCGCTAGGTCCAGCAATGAGCATGTTAAAGGGATGGCGAAGATACAAAGCCTCCCAACTGGCACGATCTAAGTGTTCGTCGATGACTTTGACAGTAGAGGAAGAGGGAGCAGAGACAGCAGAGGTAGCCATGGCGTGAGAAATGTCACTTGTGACAGGAAAAACAAACAAGACAAGAGTTTATATACTTTTTCAGAACACGTTTATTGAATGTTTCAAACATGAATACGAAAGACAAAAATGCATAAAAGCCAAAGGCTTAAGTACAAGAATAAAAGGCACATGATAACCATGAACGTGGAATAAACACAAGTGTCTGTACAACATGTTTTGGGTAAAGTTCTAAACAGTTCTATAGTAGGGGTAAGGTCACACAAGTGTCCTCCCGAAAGGGTCTTTCAGGCCTGTCCACGACAGTCCTGTCCTGGGTGACGGGTTATTCTGGCACCGTCACTAACACAGGTTGAAAAGTAACTTTTTTCCTTGAATAACTCTCGTGCATACTGGGCCACCTCTTGTGTCCAAGCCTCAAAACCCTGGTCTCGGTGATGTCCAACATTTGACTCCTAACCAGTTTGGTTTCTTCTTCGTCAACGACATGGTAAGTTACTTCAATGAACAATGAACTATCGATCTTGCCTAGGGTTCCTTTTCATATACAGACCAATACCGACGTGACCGTACGGTAAGGTGAAGTGATTGGGAAGTCGCACTCGCTTCTGGTATACAATTTGATAGACTTTTTCCAAGGGTCGACTGACGATGTGGTGAGTGGGTAAACGTACAATCTTGTTCGGTTGATAGGTGGTCACTTTAAAGTTTCCATCCTCTCCCGATTGCAAGGCTTCTTTCAATACCCCAAAGTTGACCACTCGACTGGTACGATGATTCAGAGTCAGTCCTTTCACTTTGCACGTCGTGTGCACTTCTCCTTGTTTGTCCCGGTATTCGTAGCCGTAATTTTTGGGACCACCACTGACGAAACTTAGAATCTTGTCGTCGGGATGCTCGTCTGTCCAGGCTCCTAAACGGTCTCCTTCGATGTCAGGGTGCTGTTGAATCGGGTGATGGATGTAAATGCAACTGTCCGTGTCAAAGTACAGGACGCGTTCTTCTAACAGTTCTAAAGCTTCGTACAATTTTAAGCGAGCATGAGCTGTCACGTAAGCCGCAATGATGACATTTCCAAAAGGGTCATCTTGTACAAAGTCCAGATCTTCTTCGTAATTGACCAAGATCAAATCCTCTCGAACGACGTCCACGTGTTTCATGTATTTGGTTTTGTCGTGAATCATCTGGAAGTAGCGGGAAGGTTCTGTCAAATATTCCGTCTTGGGTAAACACGGTCGTTGTGCCATTTTACCCCACAAGCAATTTAACATCACTTTGGCAAACGATCGCCTGCCTTCGTTTTTCTCGATGTGGTCTAAAGAGATGCCTTCTTGTGCGTAGTATTTCTCTTTGAATTGTATTTGGTCTTCGGGAGTGTGACACCAGGAAGGATAGCCGCTGGCTTCTTGTTTCAGTTTCAAAAAGGCATCCACGTAGTCGGCGAAAATGCCTTTCTGAGTAGGGTCACCCTTGTGGTACTGTTGTGTCTTGGGAAAGTGGCAAATTTCGTACACTTCTAACAGTTGGTATCCCATGTCCAGAGCTTTGAACAATTCCACGCTGACCCAGGTTCCCGTCAAGGCACGTTCTTCCTGGCTGTGATGGCAAGGTTGGTCCTGGTTGCACGTTTCGGCACAAGTACGGCACAATGGAAACATCAGTTTGCCTTGACAATGGTGAGGTAAGACGGGATGGTATAGGTTAGTGGGAGGCAAAACTTTACACTTGATCAAGCCTTCGTATTGTCGAATGTTTTTCAGGTCCATGTGTTCCGTCAGCAATTGTGGGTGCCCTACAGGAAAGCGACAATATTTGCACACGTAGGGATACAGCGAACACACGTCCAAGTATTTGATTTCTTCTCCTTTCTCTTCGTCGGCTTGGTACAGCAAACAGGTGGCATTGGTCCTTCCTCCGTACAAACTATCCCTCGGGTTCAGCGGGTCCATGAACTGGTAACTTTCCACGAGGCGTTTAAACTCGGGATCGGTTTTCAAACGGTGATCGTACTCGTGTTCCCACATTTCCACCACTTGGTATCCTTGCTGTTCCAACTTTAGGCGTCGCTGACAAGTGTCCTGGTACAAGTCTTCCATGGTTCGTTGTAAAAACTGATTTTTAGTGTCACGGTCAGGGTAGCAGACGGGACATCCGTGAAATAAGCAACCGTTAAACTCGTACACGATCTTGGGGTTTTCTAAGTCTCAGCCATCGACCGAATACGTTCCGATGGTCTTTTCGCCTCCTCCGTTGCGGGCATGCTGAATCCATTTGTCTTCCTTTTCGCACAAGTAATGTAACCAACGTAGGGCTTTGACCGAGTATTGACGCTTGACATAGTGGGTCGTTTGAGGACTGATGACAGCCACGGTGTTTTCAGGCATGAATCGTTGGCGGTACACTAAGGAACACGCTTTGGCAATGGTGCAAGCTTCTTTCAAAGGATCGACCCCTCCGTGTTCCATGAACAGTTCTCGAAATTTTCCACAGCAACGCCGTAAAATGTCCACGTCGGAACGACAATACTTTAGCATTTCTTCCTGAAAGTCGAAAGGGTCCGAGGCGTGAGCCTGGTACCAAGCGTAGAAAGCTTCTCGTTGTTCGGTACGCATGTTGTCGGGGTCGTAATAGTGAGCCTCAGGCAAATGGGGTAGAACGGCATGTTGATTGGCTTCCGTATTGAAAAAGTGTGGAAAGTACCCTTTAGCCATTTCTGTCATTCCAAACGTTTTAGGCATTCGGCTCAAAGGCATGGCCAAGTAATTCATCGAATCTTTAAACTGTACTTGTCCCACTTGCATGAAAATGATTTTGGCTCCGTTCAAAGTGACTTTAGGACGTTCGGTGCCATGTTCCGTATAGTATCTGAGAAGAAACTGTCCATCGTATCCGGAGAAATTGTGAGCCATCACCGTGGCATGACGATGACAATCTCCGTAACGTTCGATGTCCTCTTGGCTCCACGTCTTGTCGATGGGGTCTAAGACCCATTGGGCAAAATCGGCTAACGTGTTTGGTCCCCGAAAGATTTTTTCACGTCCTCCAGGAATCTTGCTGCAGTGAGGGCAATGACTGAAGATAGGTTCTTGAATGCACTTCTCGCACGCTCGATGAGCCACGCAGAAATTAGGAATGTGAATGCCGGTCTCTTGCATACATTCGAAATCGAAAAAGATGAAATTGCCTTTCTTCTTGTGACCGTCCTCTTTCTCTGGTAGGGGTTGGTATTTTTGCACGTAGCATTGGTCTTCCAAGTCCACGATGCGGTGACAAATGTGACATTTTTTTTTCCTGAACATACGTGTGCCTTGGTACTATTGGTACGTATGCCTTGTCTACACGTAGGGCACAATCTCAAGAGTTGACAAGCACATTTCTGCTGTGAACCTTGCGTCTTCAGATGTTGCTGGTAACAGGTAGGACTGACAAACGTGCGCAAACAAGTCGAACAAGGCACTGGTCCTTCGCTCAGACAGGGTGGAGAGGTCAAACATCCTGGGCATTTCATTCCACAATGCTTGTGTTGCTCTCGATTGTTATAACTATAGTCACATTTCTCACAATAATAACTGTATCCCAGGAATCCAGTGATACTGGTAATGGTATCGAAATGGTCATCGTGATGATAGACATAAATGTATTTTCCGTCCTTAAAATCTTGGCCTCGAAACAACAGAGTTCCACGCATTTCTTGAGGGTGCACTTTCAAGGTGTAGCGTGGAGCTAGAGCATCTTGCAATTTTTGCATCTCAGGAATGCCACAGGGTGTGTCCTTGGACAGTCCGGCTTGTTGTAACAGGAGTTCTGCTTCGTTTCGTTGTTTGGCTCGGTCGCATCGTTGAATAGTTTTCCAGGTTCTTTTCCATTCTACCGTGTCGTTCTTGTTGGCATAGGTTCGTCCCACCACGATGGCACGGGCTAAACACATCTGGTCTTGAGGGTTGTTAATTCGGACGAGACTCTTTTTGGTGTTGCGAAGGTCGTCCACCAATAACATCTTTTTGCATCCAGTTCCTTGAGGAGGAGAGACGTGGGCCATTTTCAGTGTGGCTTTACCATCGGTGATGTCAAACTGGTCATTAGATTGTTGCACCTGTTGTATCTTGTCCATGACTTTGGAAGGGGTCAGTTCTGCGGGTCTGCTAAACTCGATCCAAACAGGGGATTTCAAACCGTCGTGATCTATGGATAGTGTCAAGCGATCGTCTTCTTTGGCTTGACATTGTCGCTTGAGTGCGGTGAGCAAAGAATCCCACATCTCGGTGATAAACCCTTCTGCTTTCTCCAAGGGTACGTCGGCCTTGAAATCTTTAAACTTCACCGTGTAGGTGTAAGCCGTGGTTCTAAATTTTCTAGAGGAGCGCTTTTCCGTCTCTCGAATGGAATAGTACTTTTCAGGGTTGACTAAGGGTGGTGAACTTGGTTTAGAGGGTTCGGATTCTGGTTCACTCATGTCCTCTTCAAAATCACTGGCATGAATTTGTGCCAAGATTTCAGCCCTGGTACGAGGCGATAGATCACGTTTCTGCCTCTTACTTTCTTCTTCTTCTTCTTTCTTCTCGAATGAATAGGATCGTTTCATCTTGAGTGCAAAACGTCAAATGACTCAAGTTTAAACACCATAGACTAATTTATAGTCTTGGCAAACCAGCGTATATAAAAAGGGTGTGTGTCTTGTCCTTTCACTATTCATTTCACTCTCAAGCCGAGCACAACGATGGAAGAGACTACCCAGATGGAACGTTTCGTCAGAGCTTTGCGAGGGGTCATTAGAAAATTCTCTTCAGACCAGCCGACGGACTACTCTCCTTCCTTTCGAGATAAAAGTCAAGATACTTGCTATATCTGTCAGAAGAAAGGGCATTGGTCTTCAGAGTGTCCAGACCGTCAAAAAAGAACAAAAACAGGGGCTAAAAAAGACAAAAGTCAAGATACCTGTTATTATTGTAAAGAAAAAGGACATTGGTCTCCAGATTGCCCAAAAAAGAAACAAGAGGAGTCAGAAGAAAAGAGGGATTCTTCAGAAGAAGAGAGGGATTCTTCGAAAGAAGAGAGGGATTCTTCAGAGGAAGAAGAGGAAGAAAGAAGACAATTCTATTTAAAAGAGGCAAAGAAACAGGAGAAGAAAAGAAGAAGGGAAGAAAATGAGGAAAAAACGGTGAAGAAATTGAAAAAACAGAGAGACTAAATAAGGAGAAAGAAGAAGTGTAAGAACTTTTTAAAGTGTTCTGTGGTGAATTGTGAATTGGATTGTAAAAAATGGATAAAAGAATACATGAATGATATAAGGTAAGTGTCTGAGTTTTGATTTTAAAATAAGAAGCTACACTCTAGCACTCATACACAGACACGTACTATAAGGGTAAAATGGGTGGGGTTTATTTTTGAGTTATTGGCAAATTGAAATTGTATTTCTTTTCGAGAAATGTGGGTGGCCCTGAAAAGGGCCTTTTTTCTTTATGGTGTAGGAGTGAGTTTAACCAATCAACTTTAACTGCCTTAAGCCTTTGCCACGGCCAAGGCCTACTTCTGATGATTGGGTTGAAATCACTAAGGGTGGTAGGACAGGCTTAGTCACAGGGTTGGCGTGTTTAGCTCGGGAAGGTCGTATTCTCTTCGGTCGTGATAAAGAAGTCTGATACATTTGTTTCAGACTTCTTAACTCCGCTAAAATGTCCAACAGTACCGTAGCCGTTTGATTTTTACCCTCTTGTTTCTTTGCTGCTACTTCTTCTTGCTGTTGTTGCTGTTGTTTTTTTCTTACCTCTTCTTGTTGCTGTTGCTGTTGCTGTAGGAGAAAAGCTTGTTCCGCTTCCTTTTGTCGTTGCATAAATTTCTCCAATTCTTCTTTCTGTCTCTGTCTAAAATTCTCCACTTGCGGTAATGAAGAAGGTAACGAAGGTTCCGGAACAAATTCTTGCGAGGTAAGAAAATCCACAAAATCCCAATGTACCTCTTCTGAAAGTAAGTCCGGGTTCCCTTGGGCAGTCTCCCCTGCTGGTGCACCCCAATGGATCGTTTTCTGAGTTTCCGTCATGTTGAATCACTGTCGCATAGATTGACTGCACACAAGCGCTAACGAATCTATATAGACCACGTGACGTCACAGACTGCTCTCTTCGGATTGGATGCGAGCTGACTGAATTTTGTAACGCGTCTTCGGATTGGTGAATGAATTCAATCCGTTTCAATCCTTCCTGTACCTATAAATAAGCGCAGTTCACTGCATTGATTCACTTGTTCTCGTCGCTTCAAGATGTGGACCGATGTGCAATCTTCTACGCTTGTGTCTTCCATGATGTTTAGGACGGACATGCTCATGTATGTCCGATCCAAGTGGACCGTTGTCCACAGGACAAATACCAGCCTGTGGATACGTAGGATCTACGTTGAAAGACAAGGATGCCTGAAAAGAGTGCTGATTTACGGACCAACAGTGAGACGTAGCCTAAGGACAAGAAGAAGACCAATGCGGTACCATTTATGTTAATGAATACATTAACATAAACCCAAAGGCCCTTTTCAGGGCCAGCCATATTTCTCGAAAAGAGATAGCCTTTCCATTGCCTACCCCTTTTTTAAATTTAAATTTAAATTTAAATTTAAATTTAAAAAAAAAAATCCCAAAAGCCCAAACTCTATTCCCCATGTTAATTTCCCCTTGTCGCTAGACAGACCCACACTATAGTTCCATGTTAAATTCCCCTTGTCGCTAGAGTGACCCACGATTTATTCCCATGTTAATTTCCCTTGTCGCTAATCTGACCCACGATTTTTCGCCATGTTAAATTTCCATTGTCGCTAATCTGACCCAGGGGTCTCTGTAATGCTAATTCCCATTGTCGCTAATCTCACCCCATTTACTACTTAGGAAAGACAGTTGCTCTTTTAATTCATATTTTTTTTTACAAAAAAATATGCTTTTACATGTTATTTGTTGTAGAACTGGGAATAGGTCTGGGACTATATGTTTATGCACAACAAATGAAATGTGCATTGTCGAGTCAGAATGAACGAAATTATTTGTCCTTCTTTCTCTCTAATCCATTTCAATTAAAATAAAAACAATTGATAAAAAGAGTATGAAATGGGAAGTGATTCAGTATTAAATTTATGCCACTCATTGAATAATTTCCAGTTTTTGCGAGATAAGGACATTATTCAACTCGTTTCATAAATCGATATTGAATCATTACCCATTTGAGATCCTCTTTATGTTGTGGACTACTTATAGGTTACTGCATTTGTATGGGAAAATATGAACGAGTTTTGGGATGGAATACTGCACGACCTTGGGAGTACAATATATCCTTCCGACAAAACGAGTTCAAATTTTCCCATACAAGTGCAGTAACCTTTTTATTATATGCTCATTTTTTTTATTCTACCTAAGGTTTAATTATATAAACAAAATACACTACAAGAAACAAAGTAAATGAATGAATGCCGTATTCCAAACTAAATACACAAGCGCAGATTTGTCATTACACAATGACATCATTATTAATACGCACATAACTCCGCCCAGATAAATTTGAACTTAGTCGCGCGCTCGACATAACTTTCGAAAGAAAATGGCGTGTCTAGTTAAAATTGAAATTTGCAGTCATATTGTGAGAGAATGCGCATCGCAACAACTTTTCCATTTGATCTGGAATGAATATATTTTGGTATTTTGTTTCGATACGACGAAAGTTTATGATTTTGGACTGGATTCATCTGTGCAAATTATACATGAAATACATCGGATTGAAGTGGCGCGGGAGAAGCGTGTTTACATCTGCAAATTTGTTTCTGTTTCTGTCATTAAATGTTTGAAATCATAATGTGGTGAAAATATGAAGTCTTTCAATTGCAATTATCAAAAAGACGCTATGGAATTTAATGCTTATTTCATTTTGAGTACAATAAGGAGGATGCAGTTGCACTTACCATCGAAATTACAGCAGAATTTCGAAATGTGTAATCCAGATTGAAAACATATGACATGGCTCATGTAATTCGGATTTGCAGAATTGAGAAAATACATTTTGAGGACATTCGGGATGTATAACTGTATGTATATTTTATTTTGCCATTCTTATCACCAGCTAAAGAAGAGAGTATATGACTTGTCACTTGTATGTTATTTGTAAGGACCTTATCTTCCGTCTGTTATATAATGTAGCTAGCCTAAATCCGTAACATTGTATCAACGCTAAATGTGCCAAAACAGCTGGGGTTTTTTTGCAGTCTACGAAACATGTTTTAGTTCATTCAGAAACAAATTTAAACAACCACAACGTAAAGAGCCTCTTACGCGAGTGTACATAATTTGTATACAAATCAAAAGTGCTGGCGTCTGTGTCCATTGTTTGTTTACAATAGAAAGTAGTTCCTTTATGCACGTGAATGCTATATGTGTATTGTCACGCGAGTTCAGTATCGGGTAATATTGAACGATTCTGACAATGTAAAGTTAACGGGGGAAAAAATGAGCATATAATAAAATTGTTTATATGCAGCCATAGCTTGAGGACAAATAATGTATTTAACAGATTTTCGGTTGGCACCACTCTGTTGAAGTGGATGTTTGTTGAAAGAGGGTGGAGGTCAGAAAATATAATTTTAAAAATATAGATTTGGCATGAAAACCAACGGCAGTAACTCTTATTTTTCTGATTTATTTGACTTTTACGATGTCTGCTAGAGCAAAGCGAACCTAATATCGGTAAAGAGAGATACATGCATTTAGATAACTTCCGTAAAAGTCACTTCTAGATTCACAAAGCGGCAATAAACGCAACCAGTTTATTTTTAAATGATCGCTTCACGAACATTAACCAAAAGATGATCGTAGTATCAAATTATTTTAGACACGCTTCATCGTATTAATTTAATTTAGGAGTGTGCTAGAGAAAAGCATGTCACAAGCAATGCATTACGATGAAAGTAGGGCTAGATGTTCATTTAGTTCTCATTCCACTGCTTTTATCTCTATTCTGAAAGCAATATCAAAGGATTTATTGACATTTTCATTAGTTCATCTTGATGAGTTGCTCTAACAGGGTCATAACAGTCATATTCTCTAGCATGTATTCATGAAAGTGACATTACAGAATGTGGAACTTGGCACAAATACGCGTAATAACCCACTGTTCACATTTCAAGGAATTGCATAAGACAGTAATTGGCTTTGTGTAAAGATGCGGAAGCAAAGAACTTTTACCGTTCTAATTACTTGTGTACACTATGATTTTCCTGAAACTGTAATGATTATTTTTAATGACATTTATCTGTGCGTGAAAGTCCAGGATACGGTGCAGTTACTCAGGAAATACTTTCCACGCTTTTCGATGCCAATAAGCGACTCAAACGGTGTTATTCCTATTCTCCGACTATTTAAAGGAGCATCTTGTATGAAAAATTGGTATACATGTATTGTTAACCGTCACTATATGGAAGTTCATTTTTTGTGAGCGTAATTGCAAAAATGACATCATTCCACGTGGTTATGCAACTGGCAAAAAAAAACAACCCGAAAAAGTCGCAGTGTGCATGATGTGACTTTCTTTAACAGGTGGAAACAGGGCATCGATTACACTATGGTATGGTAAACATCCATAATACTCACTGAGAAACATGCAGTTAATTCATTTCTCAGCCACCAACTTTTAATGACAGAACCCTGAACAGTCGATCAGTTTCATCGAATACATATCTCGAACAGAACCTATTAAGTACGTATGTCAGTGTACGAGTTTACGTTACACAGTGGGGTTCAGTAAGGGATAGATGTAAATTGTTTCGAATTCCGATGCGAATGGACGATATATAAAGGATCAAAAGCAGATTAACCCAAAGTTATTAAAAAAATTATGAAGTAAATCGTTTATAATTTTCTCTCCTTTCTGGATAGATGGAAAATAATCCAATCCATGGAGTATTTTCTTTTCATTTATATTCTAGTAAACTGCGTTTTGTCATTCTCTTGTCATATATGCTGTGACTAGGTGTAGAAAGAAACGAACAAAGTCACATCATCTAAACTGACTTGATCTCTCTCAAGTGAAAGAGATCATTGGTATCTTCAGCAGATCGTAATAGTGAAGTACACGGGCATTAAATACCTTCTTTCTACCCATAATTCATCAGTAAATGAAAAATTTCGCAAAAGATTATTGTAAAAAATATACCACATGAGTCTACAATAAAAACAATAATAATAATAATAATAATAATAATAATAATAATAATAATTATTATTATTATTATTATTATTATTATTATTATTATTATTGTTGTTGTTGTTGTTGTTGTTGTTGTTGTTTGGAGGGTGCAGGAAGAGAAGAGCGGGAGACTGAACATTAATGTTAATTGTTACCGCAAACTGCAGCACAAAGTAACATGACTATTTATTTTATATGTACATTTTCTTTTTTCAAAATTTGCTAATTCTTTCTTTCTATTGTTTTTTGTGTTGTTATTTCTTGTACACAGTTGCAAGGAGAAATTAAAAAGAAGTTATACACATAAACACTGGTGAAATAAAGCTTACAGAACTCTAATGACAATCAAACCAATTTCAGTAATCTTTTTCATTCCATTTGTTATCGTGTTTATGGATTTTCTTAATGATGGAAAAAGGAAGAGACTGAAGATTATTATGATGACGAATTTAAGTGATAGAATTCCAACGATATCATCTGCCCACATTTTAGCAATAATTTCTTTAAAATATTTTTATTATCCATTTCCTATACGAGCCCTAACTGTACAATTTTTGTCATCTGACGCAAGCACAATACTCGTTGCCGAGTGCAAATATACAAAAGCCCATAAAAAGCTTGAATCAAATTGAAATATGTAATAAAGACGTCAAGACAATGCCGACAGAGTTATATGTCAGTGTGTTCCATTGTGATATTGTTCAGACTGTTGAACGACATATAAAAAATCACAGATTCATAAAATATCACATAAACATTCAGAAGTCGTGCCGATCTTTCGTCGTTTACAAGAAAATTCCACGAAAACGTTTGATTTAGATTATTTCATCTGCAGAACAATCCACATATTTTTCTGACTTTTTTCCTTTTCTTTGTAATACTTCACTTTTTTCTCACAACAGAGTTTAGATGTTAGAAGGTTACATGCTGAGATCCAGTGTACAAACCGGGAGCTTTCAACGTTCAACATCGGGTGCAGTAGGAACAAGTTGAGTGTGAAATTGGGCGTTGTTCTTGGTTAGAGAAAACATTTTTATATTAAAAAAATACAAACCTGAATACCTTTCACTATTAACTACTCACTTTTAACTATTCTAAGCAAAGGGACACATTTTATCATTTTAAAGGATAAAGCAAATAAATAAAGCGTTGGTTTGTTTGGTCGGAAAACGCGTGTAGTGTATCTTGCAATATATAAATAAAGTAAGGAAAAGGTATTTTGGCCATAAATGGAATGCAAACTTTATATGAAAGAGTAAATATTGCCATATATTGCCGCCTCACTGAAAAATACGTCTGCAAAATTTGATGTGAAGTACGGGCTTTTGAAATACAGAGTTTAAGCTGATAGCGTTAACAACATTGCTGGTGGTGATAGTTTTCTTGTACACATTTTATTTATATATAGAAAAACACAGCCAGGAAATGGATACGTACCAGGATTCGGGGAAGTGATTGGAGATACATTCTGCGTTGTGGAAACCTGTACAATTAGAGCAAAAGTTATACTTTATCATCAACTTGTATTATGAATAGGATAGGGTACGAATAACCACGCAAGCAAAACAAACCACGAAAAATGACCCTACAACGTAAACAGAATGAACCTTTCAAATCCATAACAGTACTGAAGATTTGTCAGCTTTCGCAAAACAGCGAAAAATGATACCTGCAAAAATATAAGAATACATACGTTACCTGAGGATTTAGCGCAATCATTAACTTGTTTGCTTAACTGAATATTACGCAAACTTTAGCTAGCAATTTTAGCTTAAGTATCATAATAGGACGGATAATAGTGTAGGTTTAAGAATCGTATTAATCGATTAAGGGTTGTATTGTTTACGTATTTTATTATCTCGATTAAGAATAGTGTAGGTTTAAGGATCGTATTAATCGATTAAGGGTGGTATTGTTTACGTATTATATTATCTCGATTAAGAATAGTGTAGGTTTAAGGATCGTGTTAATCGATTAAGGGTGGTATTGTTTACGCATTATATTAACTCGATTAAGAATAGTGTAGGTTTAAGAATCGTATTAATCAATTAAGAGTGGTATTGTTTACGTATTATATTAACTCGATTAAGAATAGTGTAGGTTTAAGAAACGTATTAAACGAGTAAGGACGGTATTGTTCACTATGGTATGGTAAGCATTAGATTCAATTAAACTAAAAAAAATAGTATACTATTTAGATTTTAGAGGGTTAGGAGAAAATTTAAAGTTAAAATAACAGTTTTTGAGTAAGATCAAATGCTTCTTGACGTCAGACTTATTCAAAGGGGGCAATCTGATTGAATTCAGATCTCCGCTGTCCTGCGTGACGATCTGACGACGACCGATTGAGGGACATGTTCTGGCAACCTATTGAAATAACCAATGGAAATGCAGCTTTCAAAAATCAGAAAGTGAAACAAATCATTCGGTATACATTCAAGCTCTTCTTTCACAGAACTCTGTCTCCAAACGTGAAGATATTAGACTTCATCTGATTGGTTGATAAAACTGGCAATTATGGTAATAACATAGGTTACCAGAACATGACCAATAAGCGGTCGCTGTCAGATCTTCCTGTATAACTGCGGGGATCTGATTTTACACAGATTGTCAAAAGGGGTACCCAATTTAAGCACTTCACTAAGCGATTACTTTAACTGCTTTCGTCATCACATGGCTGAACATCGATTACTGGAACACGTTTATACTTTCTACTGCTGATTAGCATCACAGGGCTTTATGAGCGGGTTTTCTCCAACGATTACTCGTAAATTATGTAACCAAATAAATGTTTATATATGATTCTTTTCTTAAAATAATTTCTTGGTATTCGCCATCAATATGCAGGGTGTCGTCCTCGGAAGATCTCCCATAGGTATCGAATAGACATTTATTTGCTGCCTCTAGAATAGAGTCATTAACTCTTTGAAAGTGTTTCTCTATTATATTTATTAAATTTTGTATTTGTAAAATGATTTCAGCATCATCATCCTCACATCTGAAACCATGACCCAGGATTTGTAGACTCTAATATCTGTATCATTTAAGATGCATAGTATCACAATTCGGAAAATAACTTATAAGTTATGTACTTTTAAATTTTTAAGAGCGATGTGTGTAAATGGAATGCATGATGATTAAACTAATCGGCTTTGCGAAAAACGATTCCAGATCGTATATTCTAGGTCTTTTCACACTATCTAATCAAATATAAAAAGGAAACAAAGCACACTATCATTTATATATTCCTTCATGTGCAAAATGTATTTATCTATTTATTTCTCGATTTCTTTTTTATTTATTTGTCGACGACATTTCAGTTCGCTTCAAACTGCCTGAATGGAGCCAATATGACATTCTTCTTCGGGAATTAAATTTTGACATGTACCATAATCATCTGATTAGGAAAAAATTGAAAACTGAGGCAGTAGCTTACAATTAAATGAGTTTCTATATAGTAAAGACAAGTCTGAAGATCTTAATGCCACTTAAAGAAAAGCAGGGGAAAAAAAGAGCAATTATATAAGAGCTTTACATAGACAAGGACATACAAACGACAATTTTACTCACATAACTTGGCAATCCCAGCAAACAAAAGAAAAACAGCTATAACGAATGGCTCTTGTACGTGTTCAAAGTTCCACTCTGCAACATGGATACTGTAATATTTTTGTTTATGGTCCGAGTTACCATGGCCACTATCGTTGTTATGGTCACTGTTGTCGTGGTGAACATCTTCATCACTACGTGCGTTACCCACGGAGTATTGCGTCACATTACTGAAGGATGTGGATGTATCTTTTGTGGACCCTTTGGACATCTCATCATTTATTGACCTAGCCTTTATGGGTAGTCCATGAAAGCCATGCAGGATGCTTTTTAAGTAAGACCAGTGGTCTTTCTCTTTATCGCCATTGTTATCGTGTGATTCACCTACACAGTTACTACGGAGAGTCAAGGCAATGGTGCCAATGAGAAGAAACCAATAGAACTGTACCAATCCCATTTTTATTCAGGTATGAAGTACTGTCATATATATATTTCCATGCAAACTATACCATGTTTAGTTTTCTATACGTACTGTACTTTGGACTTATCGATCGTGAGAAGGAGAACAACAAAATAAAGCCAGAGGTACTAACTTACAATCTACTTTTCAACGTTTCATTTCTAACAGGAAAAAGATCATATTTTTGGTTGCAACAGAAATCACAGATCAAAGCAAGAATGTAATTTCCCTATTATGGAATATATAATTTAGTCAATAGCTGAAGATAAAACCAAACGAATTAAGTTGAGGAATCACTGATAATGAAGAATCGCAAATGCAATCCCTCTCCTTATCTTTAGCTAAGACTTCTGCAATTATTTGTAATCCGAATGAAAGATATATCCGGTTCTAGAAGACGTTGGCAAATAAACTTTAATCTACGTTCTCCTTATTAAATTCATAATGTATGTTTCTTGCCAAGGAAAGCAATCACATTGAGTTATATATAAAAAAGCTGATGGGTTTGTGACAAATTGCCAAATATCGGTTTTCATTTTAAAACAATAGACAGATGCTTTTTCGTCCTGATTTTAGCACTGAACATTTTCTGGTAAAACTTCAGACACACCACATGGAGGAAATCAGAATCGGCGCCGTAGAAATCTTCATCTTTGTCATGTCACATAGACGAATAGAAAAGCAACTTGTAATCAAGCTGGACGAATTATACCAGCATATGTCATATACTGAATTGATTGGTCTATTTGACAGTCTGGGATGTGGATCAATCCGGAGATGGCCATTTATCCATGCAGGTTTATCAAATTACCGTTGTTGGTCCTGAAATTATAAATGGAGTAATATTATCCATGCTGGCTATGTCACGGTATATATAGGAACGCACAAGTAGCAGTTTTATATACCGCAGGTCGACTCGTGTGTTCTGTGCATTTAGACTTCATAGTCACGTTTTACATTTAGAAATTACATGTGATTTAACATTTTTTGCACTGCCATAGTAGTTTCCCTGGTGCTATGTTTCTCATAAATTATCGTCAGTCAACAACATAAGAGAGCAATTCAAAGACGTATATAAAATCTTGTAAAGCGTCTTAAGAGAGTAAAACAAAGCATTCGCTAGCGTGTAAAATAAATGTGGCAAATACGAACATTAAAATCCAGTCTATGAAGAAAGTATTCTAGAATTTTGCTGATTACTTAGCTAATGTACCATATGTTCGTTATTATCTACTTCGCAAATATGGAACACGGATGCTAGCTTGTAGATTTTGGGCATGCGCGTGAAATGCCGTTCCTAATTCTCGCAGGAGCAGCTGCGTTCTTCTCTTATTTCCTGTACACTTTAAAAGCTACGTTGCACCTTTTGATCAAATAAAACTTCATGGAGAGTATGACAGTATAGTTCATTTGTACCACATCTTTCCTAAAAATGAAAAGTAACCGATCATGTAATGAGCAGTATCTAATACCTATCGGCATCATTATGGGTTCTATGTTGTACCTAAATCGTTCAACAATCCTTTCTACTATAATCACAGCCATAAAATAATAAATGCATCTTGTCTAACTGCGACAATTGATAGAATTTATTTGAATCATGCGCTTTTTCACGACAAGTTAAGAAATTAGACACATGTCTCGAAATAATTTCCGCACACAAGAAAATCTACGGTGAAATGTCAAAGTTAACTGTCACATACACAGAGATGAACATTGCAGCTAAGCCTGTGGGAATTAATTACTACGGGAAATGAAGGTCAAAAGTTGAATCTTTTCGACATGCCATGTCACCATTACCGGCAGCAGCATTATTGTCTTATATGCACAGAGAAATCAAACTCGAACCTTTTCCACGGCCGCAACTTCCGCCTCATTTTTGTTATTGCTGCCAGTGGTCAGAAACATTGAGATGCGTTGGCATCGTTGCCGATGAGTTATGATCGACCGGTGTGTATTAACTTTAGAGACATAAATCAGATTTCGATTTTATGAAAATACGCATCTCAATACGTATATATTTTTCAAAAACACCCAAATATGTCTATTGAAATTCAGGTGTTTGTTCTGTGGTCAGAATAGTATCACGGACTTCCACTAGCTAGCATATATTTTCCAGGTAGTAAAGCATTAATTTCTTACCAGATGAATAGGCAAAAAACGTATACCTTGTTAACAAATCACACTTATATAAGTTTTTAAAGGAAACCTTTGGTAAAAGAATAAAATTATGAGACAGAGTGTATGTCAATAATGGGTAATTGCTAATGTTTAATGAGTGTAAGGTCAGGAGTGGAATATTCCTCGTAGTGCAACCTTTTCTTGCACACATGATAATCGAACATATCCGTATTGGTCAGGAACAAATTGCCGACTACTTGGAAGATTTTACACTGGTCATAATGGTACTGTCATTTTTGTAACAATCCATCAAATAAGTATTTTTTTTTTTTATAAATAAAATAAACCCATTTGTACAGCATTTAGAGCTAAAATAAGTTTAAATAGCCTACAGGAGACTAAAAAGTAAAACCCCTTAATCTTAATTATGATGGAAAACCATTCTGAAATAATAGAAATCAATTAAGAGAAATCGTTTTCTTTGTTTAATTTTTCTCTTTTCTTAGAAAGTGACAATAGATAAAGGAACGTGCTTTCTCTTTACTAATGATTGCATGTTATGCACAAGACAAAATCAAAGCGGTATTAAATATATCAAAATTTCGTGTCGTCAGACCCACAAGAAAATTATTTCTTTTCAAACCTAACTCTATAACGCAGAAGGTTGTGAGATACTAATGTTACAAACATCATAATTAGTTTCACGATATCACGCGTTGCCCAGCATCGAAGATTACAATTTCCACGCACGCTATATCTATGGTATATTCTTCCACATCGATTTTTGTTACTATAACAAGCACGTGGACATAAAATAAACGCACAATGCGATAAGTTCACACAAAAGGAAGCAGTCCTCGAGAACCCATTTTACACTCCGGGCTATTCCTCAAAGCTTCCATTATCTCTGCTGTGAAATATGTATTCTATATACCACCCAAGTGAATCTGGACCTATACTATTTGCAAAAGTGCTACGTGAAAACAATCACAAAAAGCTAAATCCCTTCAGTGATAATCTTTGAGGTCATAAACGAAAAGGATAATTCAAGAACTGATTATGCTGTCTCTATCAGACATCAAAAGATTTGTGACGTAGCGACAGCTTGTGCCTATAACATTTGGATAACCAATGTGCAGTAATCCATTTACATTTTCTTTGAAAAAGCCAATCTTGTTCAGATGCCTGATCTCTAACAATAGTTCCGAAAATGTTGTATGTCTTTGATATATTTAATTAAGGTATTTATCTGATTTGGATATTTATATGGTTAGACTTGAAGTTGTCTTACGTTCCTTGGTAATGAATAACAACGAATCACACACACACACACACACACACACAGAGAGAGAGGCTTGCGCGCATGCGCGCGACGAATTACGCTTATGAGAATATGACAGATGCTTAGTCATGAACGTACAATAACTTTTGTCAGGGATAGGAACTATATAAATCACTTTAATTTGCAACTCGCAATATCAGCTGCAAAAGCTATGAAGGCATATATCATGCCATGTTACATGAGACTGTTGCAGTCTTATTTAGACAGCAGCAACCTGCTTCAGAACTCTTATACAAGCATGTATATAGTGGGGACACTTGACATTTACAGGCGACTAAAACTGAGCCATATTTTATCCAATTCGGGTGATCAGAAAGAAATATATCAATCAACAATTAATTGAGCTCTTGTTCAATATAAAGGAATGCTATAAACATCACACAATCTCCAGCCTGAAAACCAATGAGTATTGCTTTTGGAAGCTTTAATTATATTTTCTGTTTAAAGGCAACGACTCTTTGATTATTACTACCGAAAATGGGCACTGAACCTCTATATTGAATGCCACACCATTTCAGCCATTAAACAGCAAGAAAACGCTGAAATACAAACCAACTTGGGCGATGCATAAAGTTCATTTAAATCGACATTACCTTAACAGACACAAATGCGAAATGTGTCCTAGACAGAAAACCAACCGGATAATGCAGAAATAGCCATATATGTATAGCATCTGCTGTTAATTATGGAAGATAAAATAACTGACCCTGTATCTAAGTTTCGTATTGTCCCGTATTTTGGGCAAAAAGCTCAAGCTTAGATACAAATTACTATACGTGAAAAATAGACACTGCAGTAAAACTGAAATGTATGTGCATGTTTTGTCTGTATAGGCCTTCGTCAGCTCTTCAGTGTCGCGTTGATAATTACTGTATTACCCACGAGATCAGGGTGTAAAATATGCCTTTTTCGGGGAAAGCTCTTAGTTACCTTCTCCTGTTCACCTTGTGTCACGTCATTAAGATACTAATTGTATATGACCCTCATGGTGTGTGTGTGTGTGTGTGTTTAAAAAAAAAGCCGTCACCACAAACACGTATGTATGCCTTGTTTTGCAACAAGTAAACATTATCCTTCATGTCGCATAAGGCGACTAATAGATGTAGGAGCCGTGGTCGCCCAGTGGTTAGCGTGCTGGACCACTGGAACAGCCTTGGTCTGCTACTGCGGCGTGACCTTGGGCCTGACACCTTAATCCAATTGCTCCAACACGAAATCAGTCTAATCCATAACTAGTCTTTGTCCCAAAAGATAAGACAACTAGTCCCGGTCCCAAAAGATAAGACAAGGTCCCGTGTACTTATCAATATAATCCTCTTTGTATACATGAACACCGTTCAGCACTGTTCCGTTTTGGCTATATGATGGAATCCCAAATTATATGGTGTTTTAATAGCAATAAAATTTGCAATTTGTTTGCAAACAAAATGTTTGATTCTTAGATAGAAAATAACCATATTAATGTATCGATCAGAATGCTATCACATCAGCAACAATTACAAATGAACACTTTAATTTCAATTTAAGATTCCAGAAAAATACCAAGAGTTTCCTCCCATACCTGACTGTCTCATAACTTAGTTGCAAATCAGTAACCTTCACTGTTCAAGGTGGCAGGGTAGTTTCGTAAATTGTCCCCTGTCAGATTTCTTAACTTGAGGATATTATGTGACCTTATCAGATATTAGTGTTTAATGTGTGTGTGTGTGCGTGTGAATTAGGTTCCTCTGGCTTGTTTTGTTCTTGAATGTGATGTGAGGCATGAACACCTTCCATAATTACTATAAAGTATGTAGACAGTTTATTATTAATTCCTATGCAAACTACAGGACTATTACTACAAGCAATGGGTCTCTTTCTATCAAGCGAATCAAACACCTGAGTTAGTCTGGCTTGAAGTCCATTGTTTTCCCCTATTTCCAATTTCCTCAAGACAATTGTCGTTGTCAACTGGAAGATGCCAGAACGGGCAGAGACTACAAATATTTTTCTCTAATCAACCAATGATAACAAATAACGAAACTATAACTTCACATTTGCATGTTTTCTCGTTGTTTAACATTTGCATGTCTTCACATTGTTTCACAATTTGCACGATTCGCCAGGTAAGCCTTTTCTAGCAGAACATTAGTACTTCCGATTCTATCTCGGAGTTAATTTAAACACAGCCTTGAACCGCTTTTCACAATCACCCTACATGAGCCCTTCCACGACACCGCTTTCACAACACAATAAATGACATCTCAAAATAAAGGGGTGACTCCTTCCAGTTCTTCCATGGTAAAACTCAGTCTCTGTGATAAATATTTCACACTGAAAGGCACGACCAAACAACATCTATAAATTAAGATAGGAACTACGTGGATACATACCAACCGTAAACATTTTATCCTTCTCCAACCATATTTCAAGCTGCTAAACACGTATACCCCTCCAGAGAATTATCTGTTTTCAAGAATTTGGGAGGGTCCCTTTTACGAAACTAATTCACGTTATCATAAAGTTTTGTGAATTATTGTATATTATGACGTATTTTGTTAGAAATTGGTTAATTACTCGTGCTGAAAATTATGTTCCATTATCAAACAATTAATTAAGCAAATGTAACAAAGCTATAAACGGAAACGTAAATTCAAAAGACACATTCCCTAGGTTTATTAAAATATTAACATTAATATACGATTTTATGATGGAGATATATTTGTCTAACCGCGACGACCGATTCAGTTCAAATGCAGTTCTTAGTTTACAGTTAAAGGCCACGCTAAAAAAAATAGTTTACATCAAATTGAAATTTTGTTTATTCTATATTATTGTTTTCTTTTGGGAATGGGCAGAAGACCTCAAAGTGTTTCCACCCCATCCACTGTTCGATCTTGTACATAGTAACTCAGTGTAAAAGCGACTGTTAAAAAATAAAATTTCTCGTAATCTATAATAAATAAGGCATGAAGTACCTGCGGTGAAGACATAAACATATTTGACTTTAAGCCATGATAATAATCTTCCCGATCAAATACTTAGATTTTACAAGGGCCGATAAAAGAGTTCTCATTACGGATCCAGAAAGGACTAGAGGTCTCAGGAAGTATTGCCCAGTGGAAATAATTCGAAAATTATCTATTCCAATCTGCTCCTAATTTACGACAACAAAAAAAATGTGCATTTGTTTAGAGAGAGAAAGCTTTTCAATTTTATATTAAACGCACGCATCCCACCATGAAAGAGAACCGAATTCTACGAAGGTTCAGGCTAGATTAAGTTGATTTTACGGAAAGTTCTTTCCTATCGGATTCTGATTCGCTGGTTGGCATAAGTATAGCTTCGTCTAACTAGTCTGCAGCCTCGTGCATGAAATTACATGTGTGTTTTGATCTGGACGCCATTTTTAATGCGAAATGCCACGTAACCTACTTGACCAATTGCAGCTCACGTGAAATATGTAATCTACGGTTAAAATGGCGAAATCCGAATGTGGTTTTATTGCAATGAAATGTTTTCTGTAAACTCAGCTGCATTCGTTTGCTTATATCAGAGCCGGGCACACCCTGGTAAAATGCATTTACTCAAAGCAATTTGTAACTACATGTTAAGTTTACAGAATCTATGAAGATCAATGCATCGAACCCTGAAGAAGAATGAACAAATTCTGCTGTGGGTGATGAATAATTTTGAAAGCTATAAACTTGAAGTCATGCACGTTTATGGGAAGGTGGAACCTTTTGTGAACATAGCAAATAGGGTCTAGAGATTATCGATAATCTACCATACATAAACTATAACCACTATCTAATGATGTGATATCCATGTTGTGGTTTGACTATGTAAGTATATCATTCAATTTCGATATAAGATGGTCGATGATCTAACGAACAGTTTTATTTTCTTCTGGAAACTTTCTGAATTTGTTAAAACAGGAAATTGCTTAAAGCAAAGAAAATATAAAACATAAGATGCCTATATAATGTAATTGTTGGCCTTCTACAAAATATACAGATAAATTAATAGATTAAAAAGGATCATTGATACAAGTAATCTATTAGAACTGAATGAAAATTATTAATTTTAAGAAATAGATTAACAGTGACCAAGAAACTGCAAAAAGAAAAGGAAGAAGTACAGGGTCAACAAATCTTAAATTTAAATTAAAATCCATCTGATTAGTGAAAATTTGGTGAAAAATATAAAAATTACACCACTCTTATCTGGTGATTCTAATATCGCGAACAGAGATTATGCAGTGAATCAGCGAAGTTCACGCAGTAAAACTACAATTAATGTTGTTAAAACCTCAAACAAGTGAACGTTTTCGCTATGCTAATAAAGCTATCAAACATTTTGTCGAAAAAAAGAAAAATATATTACGTTTCGTGACACTACGTGATATGGAGAGTCATGTTGTTACAAAGGCACCAAATATTTTCGACCAATCAGAAACCGCGTTTCATACAACGGTGTTTAAAATGTAATATTATTTTATTTAAATATTTATAAAATGGACATTGTCAATTTCCCTAGATTTTTCTTTCTATACAAAAAAAAAATCGGTGTCATATACTGGATTTTTGAAGAAAAAAATAAAATTAAAAGTTTAAACGAATAGGTATTGTTAGAAGTAGGTGGTGCATTATCCGTTTTTTCAAAGAGTTCGTTTGGAAATCAGTCGCCAATCATTTCCTCATGTCCTTGTGTTACCCATGAGTACTGAACTTCATTTAAATTTGTCAGAATCTCGCGGACAGAATATAATTACACCATTACTACATGTACAGCCTTTATAGGAATTTTAAGGGGAGATAAAGCAGACTAATTATCGATAGAGCTCATTACGAAGTCATTTTACAATTTCTCCTGGCAATCTATGTAGTAGCTGGTTTTACATTTAGAATGATATTTGTATATGTTATGTAACATACTTATGAATGCAGCCTAATAAATGAGACAAAAATCAGAATTAAGTCTGTTAACTATGGAGCAGTTACGACGAATGTCGAAAACAAATCAAACACACGTGATTTCAGCAGATAAAGTCTTCGTCCCGGAGACACTTTTAATCTACTCTGAAAATAGCCAAATAAACGCCAATATCATTATCTGGCCAGCTGAAAACAAATTTCAGCCAATTTTCTCACCAGTCGAGAATATACATTTTAGCTGTTTTCCATAAAGAAAAATTACTATTTCATTAGTATATAAATTAGTGGATTTGGTAAGGGGCCATTTTTCTCATCATATGAATATGTCTTTCTTAGGTCTTTAAAATCATGATTAATAGCAACCAAAATATAGACAAAACTTGATTCCCCACAAATAACATTAAAAGTCGGTACCTCACAAATAGGCAAACCAAAATTTAAGCACCCCTCAGATGTTAAAGATGTCAAACCTGACAAACATTTTAGATCGATTGTCGATACTTTATGTAACCACTAGCTCTTTATCCAGAATTATTTTAATATAATTAAACGCGAGAACGAATATTTCATCGATCTACAGGTTCTTTTTAAATAAAAAACGTAGCTTTACATTTAACTGCTTCGCAATGAATTCCAGCTAAATCGTTTTCATATTTCAATAATGCAAACCAAACCAAATAATGGCATATTATTTGTATGAATCATATACCCCCAAAACAGAATCAAGCACGTTATTTTAGCTGAAGATCTCATTGTGAGGTACGCACAGTTTTATACAAAGCCGTGAAGTCTATAGCGGTGACTCAACTACCACATACTGTAAATCATTTCTTCGCCATAAACAATCGTTTACATGATGCAAAATATCGGAATAATTATACAAATATTTTATAACCGTCGGGGAAAGGTACTAAATACGGTAAATATGTTCAGTTTACGAACTAACCTTTACAGAGCTTGTTCTTGAACTAAACTTAATATCGAACGGTGACACTTGTTGCCAACATTCACTCTGGCTGCTAGGAGACATAGTCTGTGGTTAAAAAAAAAAAAAACAGTTGTGTCTTGTCTATCATTCTAATCCAGAAATACATTAAATTAAGATTCCTGTCTCAATAGACATTAACCTTATCTGTTTCTATCTTTCATGTCCTCTTTCATAATTTAGAGTGGAATCCAAAATCAATCAAAATATACAAGGAATCAATTGTCCATATCGTTCATATTTCACCGTTATTATGAATGGAAGAGCAACTGACTGTAATATATTGTTTGACCAAGAGATAGAAGCCAGTGATAGACAATGTCATTGTACCAAGTCTCAGAACGTTGATAAACTGATGACAATACATTTCGAAATAACATGCGACCCATTGATCATGCCGTTCACCACGGCCTTTCGAAATAACATGCGACCCATTTATCATGCCGTTCACCACGGTCTTTCGAAATAACATGCGACCCATTTATCATGCCGTTCACCACGGCCTTTCGAAATAACATGCGACCCATTTATCATGCCGTTCACCACGGCCTTTCGAAATAACATGCGACCCATTTATCATGCCGTTCACCACGGCCTTTCGAAATAACATGCGACCCATTTATCATGCCGTTCACCACGGCCTTTCGAAATAACATGCGACCCATTTATCATGCCGTTCACCACGGCCTTTCGAAATAACATGCGACCCATTTATCATGCCGTTCACCACGGCCTTTCGAAATAACATGCGACCCATTTATCATGCCGTTCACCACGGCCTTTCGAAATAACGTGCGACCCATTTATCATGCCGTTCACCACGGCCTTTCGAAATAACGTGCGACCCATTTATCATGCCGTTCACCACGGCCTTTCGAAATAACGTGCGACCCATTTATCATGCCGTTCACCACGGCCTTTCGAAATAACGAATGCACGGATACATCTCATTGTGGAATGATTTTATGATTAAACTGTATCTCATCTCGTGTTTGCCTCGTGCAGGAAAATATCTTCAGTCTTTAGCAATAATATATATTTTAAGTGGTTTACCAACGACTTAAAGAACAATCTGTCTCGGATGGAACTAGGGCACAACTATAAGAAAGCGTTGTGTGAACGGTTGAGTAAATAATGGCACAATAATTTCAGGAAAACTAACATAATATATAATAGTCATCGCATGATATACAAGATGCTGTGGCATGTGTTCCGCGTGACTAAATATAAAAGTGAACTTACAAGGTTTTCGCTGTTGCCGTGTCACATTTCGAGGTATAAAAATGACTTGTCACAACACTTTCTGCATTTGATGTCATGGGGTGGCGAATGGAGGAAACCGATAGACTATTATAGGAAATGTGTGTGTGTGTGTGTGTGTGTGTGTGTGTTATTTTTAACGTAGCTTTAACAATTGTTCAGTCATTACGCTACGATGTTGCAGTATGGCAGTTTATAGTGATGTCTAGCACTTGGACATCATGCCGCAGACATGTAACATGATGTCCCGCCCAGTCATATTATCCTGACACCAGGCCAACCAGTCCTAACACTAACTAACCTCTTAATGCTGAGCGCTTAGTGAGGCAGCTGTTAGTACCAATTTATGTATTTGGTATCACTTGGCCGAGGTTCGATCCCATGACCCTCCGCATTTGAAGCTGATGTTCTAATCACTATTCCACTTAAGCGGTCCATGAAATGTGTGCTATTAATATAGAACTATTTTACCTATAAAAAGACACCTATAAAAAGACAATTTTCAAAACTTGGCCAAACTGTAAAATTCAAATAATAGCTTGAAAAACTCATATGCTGTAAACGCGAGTGGTTGTGAAGCCGACAGGGAACAAACTCCTTACATTACTGGATTTAGAGGTCAAGTACAAATCGTATAATGTAAATTTAAATAGACTATTTTTAGATGTATAACCGGATTTTCATAAGCTCCTATAAATGCATACATCGAGAAAGCAGGACAAAAATTCAAATATTCGAACAACTACCCGCTTCCCGTATGCGATAAACGTCTTGAATTCACTAACCTCCCTGTATATTATTGTATGTGATATTACGGACGGTTGAGTGTAATGAAAGTCATCCAAATAACAACAGTATTTGAACTAGATTCCTGAGGTAGAACATGACAAACTGTAATATCATTATGGCTGGCGCAGTGAAAACTCTTGGTTTAGAGCCTGCTCTCTATGCCGTAATATTGGATCTAAATCTAAAACCGTTTTTATAAACTCTAATTTCCAGTTGTTGTGACCAATTCCAAAACGTCATCTGGATGATTGGCACCGTCCCCACTCACAAAACAAATCAATAAACTGTGAGTGCTTCAGACGCTCTGTTAAGTCATTTTGCCTGCATGGAAATGCTTGCATTAATGCGTCTGTTAAATTCAGATCAGGTAGGCGTCGGAAAGTAAAATACACGACGTTCTCGTAACGTGTAAGAGAATTCTTTTGAAATGTGTATAATACTCATTTACATACTGTGTGTGCGAAATTATCAAAATTGACAGACGAAACAGCTTTTAATATAGTTCTACCTGTATCATCGACAACTACTTTTATCATTATAAGCAGCATCTATTAACTCGTTTTTATTATTGTTGCTGTTATTTAGGGGTACGCAATACCAGTGAAACGAATTATTGGGAACAAGATATGAAACTAGTCTGTTGTAGGGGCCGAGTGGTTTATAGCGCTCACCGTTCCAAATCACTGCCATCTTACCTTTTGCGTCGACTCGAGTCTTGGGCTCGGCTAATGTGGGTACGTGAGAAAGCTTGGCAGCAGCTTCTCGAATAATTTTGCTGTGACTGTGCATGACGTCCCATAATATATCCAGGATGGGTAAATTCGTGTAATGGAATATGTTTTTTCTCTTTTTCTTTTTGTGGTTTTTCAGTTTAATTCAAATAATTTATTACACTGTCTTACCAAAACAATATCTCTTTTCACGAGGTCATGGTTCCAAGTTTACACAAATTATTCAGTCATTAAAAATGTACTTTATCTGATGAAATATGGAACGGCTGTAGGGTGAAAAAGTCAGACAATTAAAAATATTTCAGCATATATGAATGCAGTATTTAACCTGATTTACTATTACATTTGTAACAACTGAAGTTTTAAGAATGAACTGGCTATCATGATGACAAAACTTTCCCAGATTTTCCTATCTGATTACAATACCACAAATAAAATGCAGTTGGTTTAAACACAGAAAACATGTCAAAAATCAACCAATTGAAGAAAAACAACCACTTAGAACAACAAAATACACAACGTACTAGAATTGCCGTTCTCGTGACATATCATATATACTCAAATCCACTGCAAACAAGATGGACACTGGACAGCAGTCACATAATGCGCCGTCAGATCAGGTCCATCTTCTTTATTCTACTAATTACTCCAAAAGAAACTGCATAGACCCATATATACCGGTGCATTATGTGACGTCATATTTAGAGCTGTTTAGCATGCAGTTGGACTCTTCTTATAAGCGAGTAAATAAGGAAAGTTGAAATTTCAAACCAGAGTTGAATATCATTTGGACTTTAAAATTTTCAAAAGAGTAACACATTCTTACAGTAAAACACTTGGATAAATACACAAGATATCAGCTCTAATTTGCCTTCAAAGGAGCACATCTATCTCACAAACTATTAGTTGTCACAACCATTATATCATGAACCTGAAATGTCATCGAACGAAGCTCACATAAAAAATCTCCTCACATTCCAATACTTCCTAAGATGAATTCACCCCAGCTATGAAATCTTTCTAAGTAATTTGGCAAGTACTGTATCAGCGAAATATATCTAGATTAACCTTAAATTGTTCCCAGGACATTGCAATCTCTCCTACCGAATTATCCGCTGATATTGCATTTGGACTATGTAATTTAGTTTTCTTTTCCAAGGCACAGACAATTTCATCAATCATTAAAAATGGATACAGCGTTACTTATTAAATATATCCAGACATTGCCACATCCAACTCAAGAACGATTCTGTAATATGATATGGTTCTGGTTATTACATGGCCTTCATCCTTCATTTCAGTCGAAACATGAACATAAAAGAGACATTATTAACGAGAGTTTTGTAAATGTAATTCAACGTGATACTGCCAAAGAAGGAAAAATAATACAACAGTACCTTTTGGGGGAAGTTTTTTTAAGTCCCAAATATTATAAATTGCATATGAACATCTTTACTGGATTATCAAAAATAATAACATTTTACAGAGACATCTCTCCATCCGAAAGTAAGAGAGATCTCAAATTTAACAAATACGGTACTGTAGTTTCATAATTATTCCTGCTCGTGGTTAATATATCATACGCCATATATTTTAGTCAGTTTTTGTTAGAAAAAGCCCCACGTAATGTCCCACAATATCTAATATTTCATCGATACTTATACTCAAATTCAACTGATTGTCGTCCAGATAGCCGTATGTAATTATAACTAGGCGATGCAAAGTACGGTTCATTGTCATGCCGGAAAGAAGTTATTCATGTCTCGTGTTAGTAAGTACTATACTGGATGTAAATACTAACTGAAAACCATCTCAGTGGAAGACGTCACATTTTATATGCTAAAGCTGAAGATAAAGGTCTCATTTAAGACACATCTGAGTGAAAATACGCCACAGTTAGCTTTTCGTCGATATAAGCATTAGACGATGAAATGTGTTCGCAGTGACGTTGATTATTTCATATGTATATATGTACATATATGTATATATGTATATATCTATGTATGCATATATATATATATATATATATATATATATATATATATATATATATATATATATATATATATATATATATATATATATATGTATGTATGTATATATATGTGTGTATATATATATATATATATATATATATATATATATATATATATATATATATATATATATATATATATATATATATATATATATGTGTGTGTGTGTGTGCGTGTGTGTGTGTGTGTATATATGTATATGTATATGCATATTAATATATATGACTGGCCTCACTCGTGACGAAGACCGTCTTGTGTTCAAATGACTGTCCTAAATCGTAATGAGGACCGTAATGTGTTCAAATTACTTTCCTGAATAGTGACGGGGACTGTAATGTTTTCAAATGTCTGTCCTGATTCGTGACGAAGACCGTCTTGTGTTCAAATGACTGGCCTGGATCGTGACTAAGACCGTCTTGTTTTCAAATGACTGTCCTGAATCGTGACGGGGACTGTAATGTGTTCAAATGTCTGTCCTGATTCGTGACGAAGACCGTCTTGTGTTCAAATGACTGTCTTGAATCGTGACGAAGACCGTCATGTGTTCAAATGACTGGCCTGAATCGTGACGAGGACTGTCTTGTGTTCAAATGACTGATCTGAATCGTGACGAGGACTGTCTTGTGTTCAAATGACTGTCCCGAATCGTGACGGGGACCGTAATGTGTTCAAATGACTGTCCCGAATCGTGACGAGGACTGTCTTGTGTTCAAATGATTGTCCTGATTTGTGACGAAGACCGTCTTGTGTTCAAATGACTGGCCGGAATCGTGACTAAGACCATCTTATGTTCAAATGACTGGCCGGAATCGTGACGAAGACAGTCATGTGTTCAAATGACTGGCCTGAATCGTGACTAAGGCCGTCTTATGTTAAAAAATGACTGGCCCTAATCGTGACTAAGACCGTCTTGTGTTCAAATGATTGTCCTGATTCGTGACGAAGACCGTCTTGTGTTCAAATGACTATCCTGAATCGTGTCGAGACCGTCATGTGTTCAAATGACTGGTCTCAATCGTGACGAGGACCATCTTGTGTTCTGATGACTGTAGTGAATCGTGACGAAGACAATCTTGTGTTCAAATGACTGGCCGGAATCGTGTCGAAGACCGTCATGTGTTCAAATGACTGGTCTCAATCATGACGAGGACCGTTTTGTGTTCAGATGACTGTCCTGAATCGTGACTAAGACCGTCTTGTGTTCAAATGACTAGCTTCAATCGTGACGAGGTACATCTTGTGTTCAAATGACTGTCCTAATTCGTGACGCTTACTGTCTTGTGTTCAGACGACTGTCCTGAATCGTAACGAGGACTGTCTTGTGTTCAGATGACTGTCCTGAATCGTGACGAGAACTGATTTTTGTGTTCAGATGACTGTCCTGAATCGTGACGAGGACTGTCTTGTGTTCAGATGACTGTCCTGAATCGTGACGAGGACTGGCTTGTGTTCAGATGACTGTCCTGAATCGTGACGAGGACTGTCTTGTGTTCAGATGACTGGCCTGAATCGTGACTAAGACCTTCTTGTGTTCAAATGACTGTGCTGAATCGTGACGAGGACTGTCTTGTGTTCAGATGACTGTCCTGAATCGCGACGAGGACTGTCTTGTGTTTAGATGACTGTCCTGAATCGTGACTAAGACCTTAATGTGTTCAGCTGACTGGCCTGAATCGTGACGAAGACCGTCTTGTGTTCAGATGACTGGCCTGAATCGTGACTAGGACTGTCTTATGTTCAGATGACTGGCCTGAATCGTGACGAGGACTGTCTTGTGTTCAGATGACTGGCCTGAATCCTAGTGCAACATCACGTTACTTTATTTGCTAGTAGCGCCCAAATCTTAAACTCGACTGAGCCATTTGAAAACAGTTCAAGACCGGTGCATCTGTGTTCTCACATTCTTTTAAATATATTGCAACTCTTTTAAAATGAGAATTATGAGAATATAAATTGAACTTTCCGAATTATGGTTTCAAGTTAAAAAGACAAACGAGCATTTAACCTGTTAGAGGTCATATTTTGCTAAGTTGTTTTTTGCTTTTTTGTGGTTGTGGTGGTGGTGGTGGGTTTAGGATAGAAATTGCTGGAAAGCATCATCATAAAACTATTTATTCCTAAATAAAACGAACTCGACTATGAAAAACGTGAACACCAATTTTCCATCTCATTCGTCGACAGATCCAGGTCTACCTTATTCATTCTTCTTGTTATTTTAATAATGAGATTATGTCTTTTTCAACCATCACAAATTACGTTAGTATTCAAAGATTGTTTCTGACTGGCTGACAGTGTAAATGAGTTGTAGGATCACTAGGCCAAGGCACTAATTAAGAACAGATTTAAATCTAAGCTGCACGCAGATGAATTCACATAAGACAAGTACCTGGATGGTTCAGGGAATCGCTGCACATGTTCAACGTCGCGAATGTTAACTGATATCACATATAAAATGTGTTATGCATACTTCCTGACAGTGGATAACAAAGCAGAGTTTTACACGAGCTTCAATAACTTTAATGCGTACAGTATGCATTCCATTAGCCCCTGGCAATGCCATGCAATGGTTATCCACCTTGAATACTGTCTTGTGTTCGTAATTTGCAATCATATATTTGTTTGTACGAATAAATACAATATCCTTCATGATAAAAGAAAACGTATAAAAATTAAATAAAATGTTCAAGATAAATTACTGATGTAGCTATTGACCTGAAACAGAAATTTGGAGCCTACGCACCCTTGCAAGGCAACGCCATTTGCCAACATTGCGATAATGTTAGCACTCGGAGGGCCTTGACTGTTTGAGGGTGAGTTGAATGCATCCTGTCCGTTTAAAAGGAGAAACAAAAGGTACGAAATTAATAACCTCTTATAAAATGAATTCTCCTTGTGCGTTAGTGATACCGTTCGCATTAATACGTCTCAGGTTAAGCATCAGATAGTATTCGCAATACCGTTTAAAGTTGTAGTTGTTGATGTAGTTAACGCCAGATGTCAGATGGCAGTGATCCGCAATGCAGAGCGCGATAGACCACTCGGCCACTCGGCCCCCCCCCCCCGCAAAACCATTTGAAGTCTACTTGACATGTATAAGATAAAGTAGTATTGGTGCACGATCATACAATGAAAGAAAAAGAAAAACACGTTATCAAATCATGGTATAAATACATGAAAATAGTATCACTTGTGTTAGATGGTTTTCCACTTTGTCATTCCAAGCAAACATAAAAATGACAGACCTGATGAGGAAATTCAGTAAAACTAAGAGATAAATCGAAAAATATTCATTTAACACAGTCCAATTTGAAATGTATCTAAAAGAATAATACAGTATAATACAATTCCAATCTGAAACGAGATTAAGAGACTAATGCAATATAATATAATTCCAATCTGAAACGTCACTAAGAGAATAACGCAGTATAATACAATTCACATCTGGAACGTCACTCAGAGATTAACGCAGTAAAATACGATTCCACTCTGAAAAGTCACTAAGTGATTCACGCAATACAGTACAATTCCAATCTGAAACGTCACTAAGAGAATAACGCAGTATAATACAATTCACATCTGGAACGTCACTCAGAGATTAACGCAGTAAAATACGATTCCACTCTGAAAAGTCACTAAGTGATTCACGCAATACAGTACAATTCCAATCTGAAACGTCACTCAGAGATTAACGCAGTACAATACAATTCCAATCTAAAACGTCACTCAGAGATTAACGCAGTACAATACAATTCCAATCTAAAACGTCACTCAGAGATTAACGCAGTATAATACAATTCACATCTGGAACGTCACTCAGAGATTAATGCAATACAGTACAATTCCAATCTGAAACGTCACTCAGAGATTAATGCAGTACAGTACAATTCCAATCTGAAACGTCACTCAGAGATTAACGCAGTATAATACAATTCACATCTGGAACGTCACTCAGAGGTTAATGCAGTACAGTACAATTCCAGTCTGAAGCACGAATGAGAGATTAACTCAATACAATTCCAATCTGAAACGTCACTCAGAGATTAACGCAGTAAAATACAATTCACATCTGGAACGTCACTCAGAGATTAATGCAGTACAGTACAATTCCAATCTGAAACGTCACTCAGAGATTAATGCAGTACAGTACAATTCCAATCTGAAACGTCACTCAGAGATTAACACAATACAGTACAATTCCAATCTGAAGCATGACTGAGAGATTAACGCAATACAATACAATTCCAATCTGAAACGTCACTCAGAGATTAACGCAGTATAATACAATTCACATCTGGAACGTCACTCAGAGATTAATGCAGTACAGTACAATTCCAATCTGAAACGTCACCCAGAGATTAACGCAGTACAGTACAATTCCAATCTGAAGCATGACTGAGAGATTAACGCAATACAATACAATTACAATCTGAAACGTCACTCAGAGATTAACGCAGTACAGTACAATTCCAATCTGAAACGTCACTCAGAGATTAACGCAGTATAATACAATTCACATCTGGAACGTCACTCAGAGATTAATGCGGTACAGTACAATTCCAATCTGAAGCACGACTGAAAGATTAACGCAGTACAGTACAATTCCAATCTGAAACGTCACTCAGAAATTAACGCAGTACAGTACAATTCCAATCTGAAACGTCACTCAGAGATTAACGCAGTATAATACAATTCACATCTGGAACGTCACTCAGAGATTAATGCAGTACAGTACAATTCCAATCTGAAACGTCACTCAGAGATTAATGGAGTACAGTGCAATTCCAATCTGAAACGCCACTCAGAGATTAACGCAGTACAGTACAATTCCAATCTGAAGCATGACTGAGAGATTAACGCAATACAATACAATTCCAATCTGAAACGTCACTCAGAGATTAACGCAGTACAGTACAATTCCAATCTGAAACGTCACTCAGAGATTAACGCAGTATAATACAATTCACATCTGGAACGTCACTCAGAGATTAATGCGGTACAGTACAATTCCAATCTGAAGCACGACTGAAAGATTAACGCAGTACAGTACAATTCCAATCTGAAACGTCACTCAGAAATTAACGCAGTACAGTACAATTCCAATCTGAAACGTCACTCAGAGATTAACGCAGTATAATACAATTCACATCTGGAACGTCACTCAGAGATTAATGGAGTACAGTACAATTCCAATCTGAAACGTCACTCAGAGATTAATGGAGTACAGTGCAATTCCAATCTGAAACGCCACTCAGAGATTAACGCAGTACAGTACAATTCCAATCTGAAGCATGACTGAGAGATTAACGCAATACAATACAATTCCAATCTGAAACGTCACTCGGAGATTAATGCAGTACAGTACAATTCCATTATGAAGCATGACTGAGAGATCAAGGCAATACAATGCAATTCCAGTCTGAATCATGACTGAGAGATTAAAGGAATACAATTCCAGTCTCAAACGTCACTCAGAGATTATCGCAATACAATACAATTCCAATCTGAAGCATGACTGAGAGATTAACGGAATACAATTCCAGTCTCAAACGTCACTCAGATATTATCGCAATACAATACAATTTTAATCTGAAACGTCACTCAGAGATTATCGCAATACAATACAATTCCAATCTAAAACGTCACTTAGAGATTATTGCAGTACAATACAATTTCAATCTGATGCTACTTATAAAGTGTCATTGCCGTGTCCCATTCCGAAAAAATTATCGAAAACTTCACTGAAGCGCACATGCGTAGTTTATTATCAGTTTATACAAGTTACCCATAATTAACCATTACACCAATTTGCATGGTTATATTAACAAGTCATTATTCATTAATCCAGTCTGTTTACTGATCTCTTTCATTTTTAAGTCCTTTGTTGTTGCTTTTTTAGCATAGTACCTCATTTTATTTTGCGACAAACGACTGAATTCATTTTGGCAAAATTAATTAAATGTACAATTTATAAACATAGCATGACAAGAAACATCGTGTTTTGTTATAACTCTAGAATAAAAATTGTATTCCTTTAATATGGTCTTTTTATTTATAGATAATTATTTATGTTCATTTTCAGCGAAAACCCCATGAGGAGCTCCCAGTTTTATGATCTCTGTATTTGCCGGAGTAAAATGCTGAAAGGCACGTCACCTTTTTATATAGTTAGTGATTTGCAATTATGATAAGTTATCTCAGAAATATAGAAAAGAGTCCTGGATGAACTATGAAATAAGGTTCGCAGCAAATGATACGTGATTTCAAGAATGATTTAGTTACTAAGGAATGTTCTAATTTGCCCACATCCTGGATGAGCGTTCCAGCATAACCAATTTATTTTTAGGAGAACTTCGAACAAACATCAAGAGAGCAAAAGCAGAAGACCCGATGTTTTAAACATAGTTAGCGGTCTGCATTTTTTTCAATGTTCCAAAAGGTAAGTTTATCACAAGAGTTCTAACTGCCTTGCAAGAACTATATCAACGACTTCTTTGTCAATTATAAGCCATTTAGAAAGCAACAAAAAATGTCTACTTTAAATGGATCATCCCTATAAATGCTAGCTGTTGATTCGGGATTTTATTTTAGATAACTTTCTCGCGTGGATATCAGAAAGGATTTCAACACGATTGGAACTGGTAAATGGACAATGGTGTGGAGTTGGTATTGGGATGTGTGAACGTTTCGCACAAAAAATATCACGAAACATTTTCATGTTATAATGTATTAGCATCTGCATCTGCAGGACGTTGCCGAAACATTAAATGCAGGAGCGGCACTTGACTTACATTTCAAATAGACAGCTGTGCAACAGCAATGTGTAGTGTTTCATAATGTTTCCTACCTGAAATATTCTCAGGATGTTTTTTTATTTTTTAATATTTTTCTAATTTCATGGTGTTTGTTTTTGTAATAATATTATTATGTTTTTTATCTTATAGGTGTTGTCTAATGTTGTAAAGCGCTTAGAGCTTCTAAAGATTAGGCGCTATACAAAGTCCTCATTATTATTATTATTATTATTATTATTATTATTATTTTAACCTTTATTTATTAATAGATCAGAATTATATACATTCATACTGTACCGTGGGGGTGGTTATTTTTATTTAGAGGATGCTCGACCACGGTGTTATTGCCCAGATCGAGTAAATAATAAATGCAAATAAAATATTAAACAAAATGAAATTATAAATACCTTTGAATGATACATCTCTCTTAGAAATATTTATAAGTTTATCTAAAAACTGAAAATTAGTCGTTTTCTTCAAACCGATTAGGGATATTTCATCATGTAACTGAGAGAAAGATCGAATTCAATTGTCCAGCACACATCCATAACCTGTTTGCATGCCTGTCACTCTAAATTTAATGTTGGTGACAGGTGAGAGTCATAGTATTCCTTTTCATCTTTTCTCTCCATCAAGTCTCTTTCTGGTTATTAACCGTAGTTTGGTAGTCTCCTCACTGCATGTGTGCATATATGGAGTTAACAAAAATACATATGCGACCTAATTATTTGCCGGCTTTTACCGCAAAGATCGAACATTAACCCCTCTATTGTTACGTCAGATATCTTCATATTGTAATACTACAGAAACTAAGCCTAATATGGATCAGTTCGCATCCTGAGAGTTGATACACAAACCCTTGTACTGAACATTAATGTTTTCCCCTTATTTATTATCCCTAACCGAACTATAACATATTCCAGACCTCTTAATAAACCATTACGCACTGCTGTGGACCATAAATCACTACCTGGAATAAATGTCAACCAGCAGGAGCTTAATTTCTTGGTTAAAAGAATTCACCGTTTACTTTTGTAAATTTATTAACCAAATTAGGTCTTAACTAACATATTTGCTAACTAACAAATCATTGGCAGATCATTTTCAGACACAGTAATATCAATTACTACTTACATGATTCGCATTATAAATAAAAGAGAATGGTCTCAAAATTCTCATAATGGAAACAGTGTATGAACTTCTTAGAATAAATGAGTCGAAAAACATTCAAGGCAAATGATTGTAATCAATTATTTTCCCTAAATCGGTTCAAACAAAAATTGATGTATGAATTTACAACAAATAAATTCAACCAAATAATTACCAACTCATATCAAACGACAAACTGCATCAGAATGAGACGAGTACCATGTCTTCCGAGACTTGCTTGCTTCTATCGTAGAAGAATCTCTCTATACGTTTAAGGTCTCATGTCACTGAAACTAACAGACACCCATAGCTTTGTTGACGATTTTTACCGAAAGAATACTGTATTTTCTCCTAGAGCCAAGAACGTCGTGAAGAAACATGGATTGATTAAGTTTCCGAGGGAGAAAAATTAAAACATTGCATTGCATCACTTTTATTTAGCTTAGCGAATCAGGACTAAATTTACCTAACCGCCGAAAATTAACACACGCCTATCCAGGTTTGAGTAACTCATAATTCCACGCCTTCTTAATAAATCAATTTCTGGAAAGTTCAATTGCATCATTTCAACTTTATAATTTTTCCGGTGCTCAACCCCAAATTCAGCTTGCCTTGTCCATCTGTCTGACAGTTAGTAAACGGACACAAAACAAATATCAATCAAGTCTCAACATGGATATTAAAACCACCGCAATATAGCGATTCAACACGGTACCTAAACACATTCGTCAATTTAATGTGTCACGTTGACCCTGCAGTGTTCACTCAGTTATGTGTTGCCATATCTTACTAAATTCACACTGTTACGCACATACTTGCATCCATCCATCCATCCATCCACGCACGCACGCACACACACAAACACACACATACATAGATGCATACATATATAGATGCATACATACATACATACATACACACACACACACACACACACACACACATACATACATACATACATACATACATACATGCATGCATACTTAGATACACACAAACACACACACACACATACATACATACATACATACATACATACATACATACATACATACATACATACATACATACATACATACATACTTTCCCTATTCTATTATTGTTACGAGAAGAATCTCCATGCAAATTGATTGAGACATGGGTAATAATAATAGCAACACGAACGACATTGAAGATTACCAGAGGATAGCACGAACTTCTTGTCTTTGTCACGTAATGACAAATGTAATATCCCACTGATACTTCTTCCGCTCAGTCAATATGCAGCTGAACTGTCTGTGATTGACGTAAATGCTCGGTGGACATAAAAAGTCCATACACACCACTTTGCAAGAAATTAGGATGGAAAGCTGCTACAAAACATCAGCTGCAGATGCATTCGTCTCTTTTCCATCATACTTAGGAAAAAACCATGCATATTTTTGGAGTCACAAGACTATGTTTAATGTAACACAGCATGCCATTGCAAAATTGAAAAGATGTTGATAGCAAGCAAATATTCATGTGTCGTGCTGATAGTATCATATATAGTCAGGTTATACTACCAATATTTGCTTTTTACGTTATATAAAAAGAATTAGTCTCCAGTAATTTTATTCTTTTTATCAGATTTATCTAAACATATTTCGCGATTCTGTTTCTTTAACTGGTCACTGCGTCGCCAAGTTAATAGTATCACTCTCCAATAGCGAATTAATCACTGAAATCTTGAAATGCAAATCATTCTAATTACTAAGGGCATCTGATTTATTTTGTATGGCTATCTGATGATTATTTTCTCGGAATATGGTCACTTGTGAATTCTACCTTACATTCCAAACTATGAGTGAAGAAATTTACTACCGGTTACCAGTCTACGGATTTGTCGAGTTTCGTATATAACATTAAGAGACAGTCAGACAAAGAGAGCTCAGCTGAAAAGTTGTAATAATGACCTGCACATTTAATTTTGGAAATAGTTCTTAAACAAATGTGGTGCATTTAAATAATGGATCGCCAAATTGCGATCGAACTATACAAGTCACGAAACATTTTCAGAATGAGTACCTGAAACAAAATGTTCTAGATCAGAAAAAGAAAATCTTTATGTAAAATTCCAGAACTAAACTTTCTCTTATTGTAAATATCTTGATTTCCCATGATACAGAAATTTAAAAACCTGCACCTCTTAAATGATGATTTTTAAGTAAGTATTGATTATTTTCATACTGATATAAATCATAAACAATATAAGAATTGTCTGTTACAGAACTGTATAATAATTTTTTTTATATTGTTTTGTTTTGTTTTGTAAAGTGAAATATCTTTGTCTATTCCATACAATGTATTGCCACACGGCAATACACGGCAGAAACTGATGTTCATGCAAAAGAATATCTCATCCATTCACTTGCTTAATATTAGCAGATAAATTGCCTCAATTTCTAACGAATAAAGTCACTTGTGAATATATGTTTACACGTAGGACTAGTGGTAGAGAGAATAGATTCCAATACAACACTTTCAAGAACAACGTGCTGACATCTATACTGAAAAGACCATTTTCATTCAAGATTTGCAGGTTTTTTGACAAATATTAACCACGGTTATTAGTGATTAAATTGGGGATTGGGTAGGCTGTTGGCAAATATTCACACGATTTTTAGTGATTAAGATGGGGACTGAGTGGGACGTTGACAAGTACTAACACGATTATTAGTGATTAAGATGGGGACTGAGTGGGACGTTGACAAGTACCAACACGATTATTAGTGATTAAGATGGGGACTGAGTGGGACGTTGACAAGTACCAACACGATTATTAGTGATTAAGATGGGACTGAGTGGGACGTTGACAAGTACCAACACGATTATTAGTGATTAAGATGGGGACTGAGTGGGACGTTGACAAGTACCAACACGATTATTAGTGATTAAGATGGGGACTGAGTGGGACGGTGACAAGTACCAACACGATTTTTAGTGATTAAGATGGGGACTGAGTGGGACGTTGACAAGTACCAACACGATTATTAGTGATTAAGATGGGGACTGAGTGGGACGTTGACAAGTACTAACACGATTATTTATGATTAAGATGGAGATGCAGTAGGCCCTTGGAAAATACTAACACAATTATTATTTATTAATTCGGGTGTTGATTAGTCCTCTGACAACTATTAACACGGTTATTAGTTATTAAGATGTGGGTTCAGTCGTCCCATAGATAATACGAAAACAATTATTTGTGTTGATGATGTTTATTGGTTAGACCGTTGACAAATAATAACACGATTATTAGTGATTAAGATAAAAGTTGATTAAGCGTTTAAGAATTAGCGACCGCTTAGACTGAACCACTGTGTTCACAATGTTTTGCAAACTGCATCACCCATACCACAGTCATAAAGTTTTGGAACACGAATATCATACAAAGGATTTATATTCTGCCTACAATGTTCCTACAGGTTATCTCCTCTTGGCAAGCATCGTGATCACAGAAGAAACAATACGTCGAATTCATAAACAATATGATCAATGATTTTCGCCTTTAACATCTAAATCAAATAACATTCACTGGCAAAGAACTAGAAGGGTTATACTTTGGTTATTATTCCGCCAAGCGTATCTGACTTCTGTGCTTAAATAATTACGACGGCCTTTAAGCTTACTTTCTTGTCTGATCTTCTGTTTGTCCTGACCTTCTAGATTGTTATACTCCCTACAACTGCTGTATATTAAACGTCTCTCTTGGTCTTATTGAATGTCAGTTGCACATATTGATAGTCTCTCTTGGACATAATGAACGTCTCTCTTGAACATACTGAACGTCTCTCTTAGACATACAGAATGTCTCTTGGACGTATTGAACCTCTCTTGGACATATTGAGCGTATCTTGGATATATTGAACGTCTCTCTTGGACATACTGAACGTCTCTTTGACATACTGAACGTATCTTGGACATATTGAACGTCTCTTTGACATATTGAACGTATCTTGGACATATTGAACGTCTCTTTGACATATTGAACGTATCTTGGACATATTGAACGTGTCTTGGACATATTGAATGTCTCTTGGGCATACTGAACGTCTCTCTTGAACATACTGAACGTCTCTTTTAGACATACAGAATGTCTCTTGGACGTATTGAACCTCTCTTGGACATACTGAGCGTATCTTGGATATATTGAACGTCTCTCTTGGACATATTGAACGTCTCTCTAGGATATGTTGAACGTCTCTTTGAAGTATTGAACGTGTCTTGGACATATTGAATGTCTCTTGGACATATTTAACGTCTCTGTTTAACATACGAATAGTCTCTTGGACATACTGAACGTCTCTCTTGGACATATTGATCTTTTGCCTTGGTCTTATTGAACATCTTTATATTTTTCAGTACCTTTATACTTGTACATTCCTGTGGTTGTGTGCAAATATATTTACCATGTTGTTAGCACCATTTCCATGCGCATGCGGCATATTCGCATCTGCACAATCTCAATCCATATTCTAATCTGTTTTATGAGTGGTAAAAGCAACACTAACGTTTAAAGATGATAGAGCACAGCTGCTTACAAAGGATCTAAAATAAAAATTCCTGGCGCTGCCTGGGTCAGCTATAGATAGGTAGAAACTACACAGAAGAGTAAACACTGTAAAATTACTGTTTACATAATGCAGGTGTTATATCAAAATATCGGTTTCAATTACTCTAAAGGATGTCAGCTGGTTTAACTTTTGCAATCGAACTGAACACAACACTCATATGTGTGAGATACGTATTACAAACATTAACACAAATAGAAATGCACTGCAGCGTGTGACTATGTCCTGACAAAGAATCATCGATTAGAAATGTGGTATGTATTTGTATAAATTGACTTTTAATCACCCGTCTTCCCATGGACAGGCACTGATATCGAATCGATGCTTATTCTTGAAATGTAATTTTACCACGTCTCATGGAAAATATATATCTTTCTTTTGTAAAATTCAACAAATAATTTATTTCCGAAAAATGCAAAGTGAAAATTTTAACAGAACCCACAGTATTGGGAATTAAATCCCAAATATATCTAAATGCCCTATCATACTTAAAAAAAAATATAATGAGTTCCAATTGAATTCCAGTGGTGTTCCAAATATTTTCCAATATTTAATGTGCTGATGTGCATGTTTTCTCGAACGTGCTAATGTGCCAATTGCCTGGAATGTAGTGATGTGTTATTAGTATTGATGTAACACAATATTATAATCAAATAGGTCCTTGAATGAGTTCACATTAATTTCAATATAATGCTTTATCCCATGAAGTATTAACGAGCAATTCAAATAAATTAATTAAACAAAAGTAACAACTGAACACAACATTAAGACTAGTTCCACTTCCAATGTTAAAGTAGGAATGAGTAATTTTGAATAAAAACAACATCGTGATAGAAAAGCCTAAGACACAATAATACAACCAGGATGTAGGTAGGTGTCCTTTATAAAACATTCCAAGTTGCCAACACGAGCTCGAATTTCCAAGCCATTAGTAAATAAAAACATCTTTTCCTTAATTAATAATGATCTGATTATTGAATCTATAGTCACAGACAAATATCAGCTATGTAGTATGTTGTTTACAGAATAAATGTCACTAGACAGGTAGGCTATTTTATTAAATTTCGACAAAGGTCAATTCACAAGATATATATATATATATATATATATATATATATATATATATATATATATATATATATATATATATATATATATATATATATATATATATATATATATATATATATATATATATATATATATATATATATATATATATATTTCAGTTTAATTGTTTGGTAGTTTTAATGTAAATTTATGCACATATGATGTTATTTGTCCAGAAATTATTTTGATCTGGACTGTTCGTTTTGTAAACAACTGGGTGTTGATTTATATCCTGGCCTTGATTCAAAATTAGTAGCCACCACGTAAGCAAAATCTATTTTTATTTTAATACGACTGGTTGTTGTCGATGTCATTCATAATGGGACTACGTGTTTAAAATGTGAACAATTGTTTTCCTTTTTTATTTCTTAGAGTAAAATGATTGGTTTTCGTCAGGGCCACGCCGGGTATACGTGATCTTTAACAAATACCTAATTTCTACTAAGTTCTGGAACATGATCACGTGACCTCCTTTCTGCGTTTTAGAAGACAATATAGCCTTTGTTTTGGAGAGTTATTCTCAGTTGCAGCTGGGCTTTCTCTTACACTGGAAGTTGTATGTTGTGCTGTTTAGAGTTATTTCAAATTACTAGGATTAAAAAAGGAATAATTCTTTTTTCCTGGTAAATACGTATGATCATGTGAAATTGCTGAACAAGGACAGTTTTATAAAAATTTATTTGGATTTCCAAAACCGGAATGATAGTTCTTGTTTCTAAAAGGAACTGTAGACTTCAACACTACAGGTTACAGGATAGAGCGTACGTCATCGTCTTCCATCTTGGATTCTTCGTCGGGACTCGAGCTTGAAATCATCAAAGCATTAGAACATTTTGTTAATAGGACTCAAAAAAAATGTATTCGTGGATTATTCTTGGATTATTTTTTGATGTGATTCTTAAACCGTAATTTCATATTTGTCATTTTTACATAATTTTTCCAGGAAAATAAATTATTTTATTTTTTTCGAAGCTTGTTGTTTTCACTCTTTCTTGTGTTACTGTTTATTCGAGCCTATATATATATATATATATATATATATATATATTTGTGTCAGTGTGTGTGTGTTTAATATGTGCAAGTGTGTGTGTGCATGACTCATAATATTTTCCATCGAAATTTATTTTAAGAAATGTATTTTTCACAAACATTCGTTACATGAATAAAAAATAAGGCATATATGACCATGTTTCAGTGCAAATAAGCATTAAAACAATACACAAGAGAACCACAAACACACTAACGATGACCCATAAAAGCACCAACTTCTTGACGACTGAATTACATGATCTAATAAGACAAGATCTCCAGGGCCTTAATGTAGAAAGTACAATCAAAGCATTGGCGTAAACTTTAAGCTTGACCCTAGTGTCGAAAGGATAAAGCATGCAAATTAAGAATTCATTTGCCTTTAAGTTAGCGTCATAATAATTCATATAATGTGTGAACAAAGCCAATCAAGATGGTTTGTGAAATATACGGAAATGAAATCTAAAACCCATACCTTACCGCAATTTTTGTGACATTTACCTAACGATTAAAGAAGTGAAAGCAAATGTCACAGAATGAATTGGGTTAGTTCATGACGATTCAACCCATGCTTGAAGAAAATGCATCAGACAGTTTTTAGTGAGTATTATACCAATGAATTTGTTTAAACTAAAACCTAAAAGCAGGTTCTCTATGACTGTGAACTTGAACGAAAGGTGTCCAGTGGCATGCTTGCATGAACTGAATGAATCGTCTTAGCTTCATAATGATCCAAACCAAATATTAAGACAATCCATCAAGGGTTTGTGAAATATAAGCAAGCGAATAAATTATAAGCCAAAACATTAAAATAAATTGTATATATCACTCTCACCTTGACCCCAATGTCATAGGGTCGTGCGATCGTCTCGTAGACTGAATTGTGTTTGTTTCATATTGATCAATGCCAAGTATGATAAGAATCTATCAATTAATTTAGAAAGCATTGGGAAATTTAATTTTTAAACGACGATCTGTACGCAAAGTTTCCCTGGTATTGACCTTGACCCCAAGGTATAAGGGAGCACGAGGATCTAGTAGAATGAATTGTCTTCAGTTAATAGCATTTATTGCCAAGCATAGTACGAAGCTGTCAAAGATTTTAGGAAATATATGTAAATGAAAACATTCACCAAAACGTAAACAAAAAAAAGAGACTGTTTCGTTTCGCATCCCACTAACGTTAGCTCGACAAAGGGCATTATTCGACCACAGCTAAAGTATACTTCGGCTGAATGGGATTGTCATACATGTACAGTTAAAATAATAAGTCCATAGACAACGCCGGAGGAAAAGGGACAAAGTTGTTCTATATCATAAGATGGAGATACACGTAAATCTTCTCCAACAGACATAAACATGAATGTTTATAGTGTAACAAAACTGTCTAGACTGAAATACAGCCTGGATGGCGAAAATGAATATGGCGATAAGGAACCTCTGAGCAAAAAGAAATGTAATCATGCGAGTGAAGTTTTGTTTAGTTTTTATGTGACAACGTAATCTATCAAAAAAAAAAAAACGCTCATCTTCCCTTAATATGGGAAAGATGGTGTATGATAAAATATTGATTCTTATTAGCTGTATCAAAGTATCTGCCCATATAGATGTACAGTCTCATGGCTGGTATATTAGAGTTTAATTGGCATGGAAGTGAGGTTGGAAGTTCAGACTGGTTTAAATTCTCGCTTTCAGATACGGATTCAACTCTAAAATCAGTAAGCCAGTCACAATTTCCACCATTACAGTGCAGACTCAATACTTAAAGATACGTAGATATATCTGTCTTTGTCTAGACGGATATTAACTTTTGAATAAATGCCAAGTGGTCATTAAGAGGTTTATAAGATCATTCCGCAAAAGCTGATCCTATTTCTTTCGTATTAGCTTGTCGCGTAATTCAGCCTCATAAATAACATGGGTTGAAACTTCAATTTGTTTGCAATGCCAGTGTAGTACAATTGTTACCTATTTTGAACACAATGTCCGATAATGTTTCATCAACGAGATTTCATTGTCCTATTCTGTCACATCCACAAGATTTCATTGTTCTATAATGTCTCACCAACGAGATTTCATTGGTTTATGCTGTCACATCAACGAGATTTCATTATCCTATACTGTCACATCTACGAGACTTCATTATTCTATACTGTCACATCAGCGAGATTTAATTTACTCTGCCAAGAGAAGTACAACATTTGCAGACATTGGATGAGAATTTACATCATATCATATTTTACAGCTTTGAAACGAAAAAGAAATTTTTTCTTCAATCATCCGAAAATATTCAAAATCTACTTGGTGAAACGTGTATCGTACTTGAGGGGAAAATGGCCATTTTACAATCGAAATATACAATTTGCATTAAAGAACCGAATATCTAAAAGGAAAAGCCTATATATTTGAAATAAAGGATTCTTGCTGCAAAATTATACGATAAAACCTTTATTTTTTTATTTTTGTATAGAATCCGATTTCAAAAGTCAATGAAATTTTGTAATGTTTCCCTCTCAAGAATTATTAATTCATATTTAAGTCAAGAATATTGTGTCCTGGCAATTTTAAGGAAAACTAATTTTCTTTGCGCTACCGAAATTAAGTATCAAATAATTTGAAAACAAGGCCAGTTTTAATATCTTGTGCCGGTTATGTGGTTTCCATGATTGATTAAGGTGTTGTCTGGTTACTAAAATCACTGTCCAATTGTGTAAATCAATCAATAAACCAGTGTCCAATTGTGTACATCATCACTCAATAAACCACTGAAATGCTACAACTTAAGGACTAATTTCTAGGCATTAGGATTTGTTTTCAGAGGCCATCTCGACATTTGATTCTTGTCATCCGGCCACATGAGAATACTTCATTTCATGTAAGACTAGAAGGAAAAGAATTTAATATCGATGACGAGTCCTGCAGTTACTGCCATCATTGCCCCCATATTTCATTCTTCTAGGCTCATTTCTTGTCCGTGATAATCCATCTGATCTAAGATGTTACTACAGTGGAACAATGATTAAAACATTAATTAATAATTTTATAAATTCCAAATAAAATGAGTTTATACTCATACTAAAAGCGTTGTTTATTTCGTAGCACTGGCAAGATTCTTTATTGCCAAGAGGTACGGTTATAAAAAATGAAGAGCTGAATTTACGAGGTCCTTAAGACTTATCAGGATCTCTTCGTAGTCACCCTACGAGTCACTCTACATAGTCTTTATCATCTCTTCGTAGTCACCCTACAAGTCACCCTACTTAGTCTTCAGCATCTCTTCGTAGTCACCCTACGAGTCACCCTACGTAGTCTTCAGCATCTCTTCGTAGTCACCCTACGAGTCACTCTACGTAGTCTTCAGCATCTCTTCGTAGTCACCCTACGAGTATAACTTCTTTACTTTTGTTTCTAAGTTTTTGTCAATTCCATCAAATAGATAACGGTTACCAACATAAGAAGAACTTGCAGGACTTGCCAATATAGTTCGCATAACCAGTTCCCTCTGTTAATCTCCGCATGGCAATCGTTACGATGTACACCCCGCATCACGTTCATTTCCAATGCGCTTGATGAGGTTGCCCTCCGATGTCGATTTGAATACAGCAATCAACCTGGGCAAAGAACTATGTTCCATGCGAATGGAAGAGGTGTGGTTCTGTGAGTGAATAGTTAAGACAATGTATACTAGTCTCGTATCTGATCTGTTTGTATTGGTTCTCTATTTTGTATTATAGCCTATAAAAACGGCATACTCAATATATCAGATTGACCCTTATTCGAAAACAATTTTTACAACATTTTATGTGTGTACGTACTAGTGCTGAAATGTAATTTGGAACGAATATGCAGGCTGAAATGTAACTTATAACGAATATGCAGACTGAAATGTACCTTATAACGAATATGCAGGCTGAAATGTAACTTATAACGAATATGCACGGGTGACTGCAAAATAACCAAGGTAGTTTTTGATCAATTGAACCTCTAGTTCTTGATCCCTCTGTCACCAGTGCTTCATGACCTTTGTCAGAAACAAGTCAGAATCAATAGCAAGTCTACACTACCACTGTATTAAGGAAGCAAACGATCGCATATAATAAAGGTACAACTCCGTCCACCAATCCTGACTGCAACTATCACGGAGAAATGTAGCAAAAGTTAGGCTGTTGTCGCACCGTCTAAATGGTCTAAACTGTTGGTTCTGCGCATGGCTGTAAGCAAGGAGCTAAGATCCTGATCTGCATGATTTCCACACTGCAAAGGAGAAATACAGCAACAACTATCCATTGTCACACTAAGCAAAGGTCTACACTGTTGGTTCTGCATATTCTGCATATGACTGTAAACAAGTAGCGTACACCATGATCTGTCATGATTGTCACAATCACAAGTGCGATGGGAGATGCAGCAACAATTATGATTCGTAGCACTAAACAACGGTAGGTCTACACTGACGTTTATGCATTGGACTCAGTGCAAGTAGCGTCGACCCTGATCTGTCTCGTATTCAAGATACGGAGGTACTACACGAGTAAATGTGGTTAGTACCGTCTCTCTTTAGAGGGAAAGGAACATTTGTATGCGTTAAGTGACGGTATTATTGTACATTGTTCTTGAAATGAATCGATACCCTAATATAATGGCACAGCTTACATGCACAAGATGCCCTATTGTATTTGCAGAATCATTACTTGCCTATCAACATGATTTATTAGAAGACATAACAAAAAAAAGGTCAAACAAAGAGTTGTTTGTAAAGGCATTTAATCAATGATCTCAGATGTACGTCTGAATCAGCAAGAGATAGAAAGAGTCTACATTAGAGATCAGGCTTTGTAAAATTACTATGTATGCAATACAGGTGTCAAATTGAGATTTTGTCTTCTCTTTGATATGTTTGATTTTCGCCATCAAGCTCTGCACAACACGCCTGGTTACAAAAGGCAGTAGAAGTAATACTCGATCGTATCATATAGCACAATTTAAGTATGCTCTTAGATTATGTAAGAAGGAGGAAGTAAAACATAGAGCAGACTCGCTAGCACAAAAATTTGAAAATGTCGACCAACGTGAATTCTGGAAGCAAGTTAAACAAAATACTACGACAACTTCCAATAAACTACCAATTTGCATTGCTGGGAACCATGGTCAGATTAATATACGCAACATGTGGAAAAATCATTTTGAAGACTTACTCAATAGTGTTAAAAATGAATCGAATAAGAAGCATGTGCTTTAAGCATTGAATACCCCTTCTGCTCGTATTGAGGTAATCACATTATCTGAGATCCAAAGTGCAATTACAAGACAAAAAGGGGGGTAAATGTCCAGGATCAGATTTTTTATATGTGGAACATTTTAAATTTTCAGATACTCGACTTCATGTACTATTGATGATTTTATTTAATTGTATGTTTGTGCATCACTTTGTACCAGATGATTTCACAAAAGTTACAATTACAAGTTACAAAGAGCAAAATTGGTAACATGGCGGACAAAATTAACTACAGACCTATAGTTCTTACGACTATTATCTCAAAAATATTTGAACGCATCATACTGCAAAGATGTGAAGTCACAATCTCCGATAATCAGTTTGGTTTTAAAAAGCAGCATTCAACAGATTTATGCATATATGCCTTTAAGGAAACTGTTAGCTATTATGTAGAACACGGCAGCCCAGTGTTTGCCTGCTTTTTAGACGCTAGCAAGGCATCTGATAGGGTCAATCATTGGACACTCTTTTAAAAGTTGATTGATATTAAAATACCTGTCTACATAGTTCATACTTTAGTTAACTGGTGTGGCAAACAGTTGCATTGTGTGCGATGGGGAAGTGTAATATCCAGTGCTTTCCGTGTAACCAATGGGGTGAGGCAGGGCGGTATTCTTTCCCCTTTGTTATTATATATATATATATATATATATATATATATATATATATATATATATATATATATATATATATATATATATATATATATATATATATATATAGACGAATTAAACCGTAAGCTCGGTCAGTGTCACGTGGGGTTACGTTTGCCACCAAATGTGTTGTTCCTTAACAATTTTTGTTTCGCTCATGATATGTCTTTGATAAGTCCTTCTATCACAGGTTTAAGAAAATTATTAAAGATACGTGAACAATACGCATTTGAGAATGATATCATCTATAATACAAAAAAAATCAGTATGCATGGTCTTTCAGTCAACTTCTTTCAAATTACCATCTTCTCCCCCGGTACATCTTAACGGCAATGCTCTTGCATATGTCAACAGTTATACCTATTTGGGTCATATTTTGAAATCCAATCGGTCAGATAATGAGGATAGGATGAGACATTACCGATTTTTGTGTACTCGAACAAACATACTTCTACGTAAATTTAAGAATTGTTCATTGAATATCAAAATTAGATTATTCAAATCTTATTGCTGCACTATGTAGTGTGCTCCTCTGTGGACAAACTTTAATGAATGTATGAAAAGAAAACTAGTTATTGGTTATAATAATAGTCTTCGTTTTCTGTTAGGTCTTCCTATGTGGAACAGTGCCTCCAACATGCTTGTAAATTATAATGTATTCAGTTTTGATGAAGTAATGAGAAAGTATGTTTTCTCAGTGATGACTAGAATATCTAATAGTAAAAATTGTATATTGAAATCTCTTTGGAACTATGACATTCATTTAATTTCTCATATTATTATTAGATGGAACAAATCACTCTTTAAATGTGCCGTTTAATATCATTCTTAGCAATGAATGGCACAATTAATTGTTGTAGATGGATATGTATACTTGTATGTATGATATATATATGTTATTTTATGTTTACAATGTTTTTACTTTATAATTATATTTTAATTTAGAGGTATGGACTTTGTAGTCTGAAATAAAGAATTCTTATCTTATCTTAGAATACATCCAGCTTTTTTAAAAAGACAGTTAAAATCGTAAAATACACTTTACAAATTTCATATCATTATTCCTTAATGAAGAATTGATGTTCTTGCTAACTTGCTTCTAGAGCAAACTGGAGTCACGATCATCAAAAATTGCACATTTTCCACGTCTCATGCCACATGCTGCTTTGATGAGGACTACTTCTAACTTTTACATAAATATAGTGATCTAGTCTGCACACTCTGCGTAAAATATAAAAGCAAAGTAAATGAATATATGTGTTGATATGTTAACGTGTTGATATGTGAAGGTTGGTGAGTATATGCGAGTTCTTTGAATCTAAATCACTCCTAGGAACTGTTGTTTACTTTCGTTTCATTAATCGACTGTTGCGGAGATGATAGATCTCAACTATCCATCGATATTAAAAATGATCTAGAAGGGTGCTGCATTTCTACACTGTCACATGTTCAATGCAGACAGCCGAGGACCCAATCTTCCAACTCTGAAACCCAAGTATGATGACCCTGCTTTGATTCCCTTTCCTGCACAAAGATATTTTGGACCAGTCAAGGCTGAGGTAAATGCCCAGCTGACACAAAATGCTTCGAGACATTTCTACTTAAGAAGCGAAGGAAAAATACTACCTTAAGTAAATGTATGTGTGTGTATGTGTGATTTTGATTTTTAGCGTAGCTTTAACAATTTTGCAGCGGTATCGCTACGATGTCTACAATGTGGCAGTTTATGGTGACGTCAAGCACTGGGGCATCATGCTACAGACATGTAGTATGATGTCCCACACGGTCACATTGTCTTGACACCAAGGCGACCAGTCCGAACATTAACCTCTTAATGCTGATGACTGGTGTCTACTCGCTTACTGAAGCAAAGGATCAATGCATTTACTGGATCATCAGTGCCAAAAAGTCGATGTTTCATGCCGTGTATTCGATACGATTTCAATCATTGGCCGATATAAAACGTGCTACCAGACCAAACAAGAAACAAGTTCAGGATGATTTTCCGTACGACATGATATAAAAGATGTTAGTTTATAAATGACCTAAAATATTACATAAAACAAAGATGTGCGATGAACATAATTTCTTTAACTATTTTGTCTTCAAGGTAGGTAGCAAAATTATGTGATGCAGAGACAAAAGGCAATAATATTCCAGCACCCATGCCATTTGTATATCCTTTAAACAAGTTATATACCTGAATAAAAAACCGAAAAGCATGAAGAAAAAAAATCTTTGTGCAAAATACTCAGGGTCTTTTTTTCAAGGTAATACGAAACAAAATTAAGTAACTGTAAAATGAAATATAATCCGGCCCCGTCTTTCAGTTTATTGATAGTGTACTGCATTATGCATAATTTTCCAACAGTAATTGTAACTATGGCCATTTAAAAGTGAACATGAACGATTCTGTCATATTGAAAATTAATAATGTTTGTCAATAAATAATTTTTTATCTCGTGAAAACATTTTGGCAAAGATATTGAAACTGATGTTCTCTAGATCCAATACAGTATCAGGGAGAAATAAACTTGTTATGTACCAAATAAAAACATTAAATATAACGTTGTCTTCAAAACAACCATTTACTTTGACTACACAATCATGAAGGTCATTACATTTAAACATTAAATACGGCCTTGTTTAACTGAACGTTACCGGCGGACTCATAAATATCCTCATAAACTAATCTGCGATGTTCTTGGTCAAAGAATCTTATTTATATCAATATTAAGAATGGCTTGATATTATACGGGTTCAGCACAAAATAAATGAAAACGAATCAAGTACTGTCAGTTAATTTGGACAATGCTCAGCTCACATTAATATCAAAGAAAACCAAACAATAAGACGTTTATCAGTAACACTCGACATTCTGCTATTCCATGATAGAAAATACATTAAAATAATTCCATTTGCATGAATAGATTGCGTTTTCTGATATATGATTGGTCTTATAAACGGTCACGCTGTATTGATCTGTAATTGTTAATACAGTTCGGTTAAAGGGCTGGTGAAAGAACAATTAAGTACTCTCTAAAATCCAATGTTTCGTTCATGGAATCCGCTGATTTAACCTCATTCAGGAGCAAAAAATTGGAAATCCAATGATTAAATAGTCATGACTGTATTTATCACAGTGTACATTTCACTTAATCACTGGCAATGTTAGCATAACGTCCATCAGACTTTATATACATTGTGATTGAATAGGTAAAGTTGATAAATCGACTAATATCTAGCCGGTTTTATTAATCATGTGATAAATCCGCTTTGTTATCCTGCTAGAATCAGTTTCATTTGCTTTGAATTATTGCACGTCAGAGACTACTAGAAAACCTAATCTTGGTGAAAACTTAAACATCAAAACGTCATAGTGTTAAAAGTAATTTGAATAGTTATATTTATGAATAGTATGATAGCCAAGTCAGTACATTAGGCATTTTCATTACAAGACAGCATTATGGTTTTATCAGGAATGTTTTCTTTGCAATTCAATTGCATCCCAGCAAGTGGCATGAGCGTGGATTACCAGGCACATTTTCAATAACAATACTTTAATTCAGTCTCATTTGTTTGAGACCCGTCCACTTCCGCAATTAATTCCGTTTTAACATTATTTAAAATATAGCATTTGATTCTTTCAAATCCACAAAAATTATCAGTGGCTTTATCGTCTCATACAGGAGCGAATGCTCTTCCCAAAGAAATCATTAATTTATATCAACGCACCAGTACAACCATAGCATCATGCCAAGCTAGGTTTCATCTGCGTCGTCCAGATGCATGGTAATACAGTGAGGAAATGGTTAACTGTGTTTAAGCAGATTAAATTTTGTGCAAGATATCTTATTAATATAACGAATTGACAATACTTGCAGTTTTATCAGAGAATTAGATTGTAAATGGATGGGAATTAAAGTTAGCTGCAATTTATTTTATAGCTTGTATAGTGGAACATTATACATGAAGGGACGCATTCAGTACATGTAGAAAGTAATTGCTGGAGCTAGTCAGAAAAGGATAAAGATTTTTAAAAAATCCTAAAAGAGTCAAAAAAAATGTGTAGAACTAATACTTAAATTCCGTGTAAAGTTGGATAAGCCGTAAAGCTAAGAGCAATGGACGAGGCCAATATATTCTTCCATATATCGAGTGTAAGGTCATCTGCATATCGTCTCAGACTTACAGCAAGTACAATCATTGCACAACGGGAGTTCCTGTACGAGCTGCCTGGAAGACATTGTATATGTGCCATAACAGCAGAGGAAACCGACACAATCCAAAAGACTATAATTGGCCTGATTCAAGAGTTATTAAAAATAGAACTGAAATAGCAGGTGGCTTCTGATTTTTTTAAATAAATGATATAAAAAAGCATATATGTGACTTGACCTTTAATTATTAAAGCGTCTATATCCTGGACGTTTCTAGGTCAGTGTTTGTCTGTCATTCCAGCCGGTGAAGAGAACAGGATGTTTAAGGCATCTTTCTAAGAAAATTAAGTTTTTACTTACTCTGTGCTTTCAATGACCTCGTGCATTTAGTGAAATCGCAAATTTCATGTGCATCATCCCATTTTATATGCTTATTCCATAATGAGTTTGATTGTTATCGTGTGTTTGTGTGTCTGTGTTAGTGCGTGTGTGTGTGTGTGTGTGTGTGTGTGTGTGTGTGATTTGGGTTTTAACGTAGATTTAGAAAATTCAGTCGTATCGTTACAATGACTGCAGTGTGGCAGCTTATAGTGATGTCTAGCACTTGCGCATCATGCTACAAACATGTAGCATCATGTCCCTCCCAGTCTCATCATTCTGACACTAGACCGACCAGTCCTGACACAACCTCTTAATGCTGAGCATCTAGCTAGTCAGATGCTAGTAATTTTTTACATAAGTCTTTGGTATGACTCGGCCGGGTATCAATCCTGCGACCTCCAGCATCCCAGGCAGACTCTCTAAAGACTTAGACCACCGGAGCGGTCGATTTCTATCATGTTTTGAATACCATGCAGTATGTGTAAGCTTGCTTTATCTGTTCCAGCTCCCTTGGCCAAACTGCAACGCTTTAAGTACATTCTACTATCAGTTGATTATATAGATTTTATAATGAAAATATTGATCAATGTTTATATGTAAAGCAACTATAATTACAACTCACACTGAAGCAGCTTTGAAACCTTACTTGCATTCTGGATTCAAATACATAAATAATATCAAATTAATTCTTTCATATTGCTGTCTGACATTTATTTTCTAAACTGTTCAGCACAATAACCCAGTAGTTGACAAATCATTAGAAAAGAAAACATGAATTGATCCCCACGTCTAAACTAAATGAAGACACTAAAATGCCGATATGTACAAGTTCTATGTGTCTTTAAAGCAAATTACATAGAACCAGTTCCGATCATTTTCCCCCGACTATGACCATTCATTCTGGAGGAGTTGTGATAACAATATTGTCAAGATGACCGCTCTGGTGGCCATACTAAACATCTAATCGACACTATTTTCCCTTTGGACCAAACATATATCATAGATTTCTAGTCAAGACTCTATGGCGATATTACTTTTCATTGAGAAGGACTAGCAGAAGCAAGATTTTCAAGATGGCTTCTGTGATGGCCATATTGGACATCAGATAGGCCCCATTTACGTTTAGGACTAATTAGGCATGATACGATGTTTTCTGGTGACACATTCCATGTCAATATATCATTCCATTAAGGATGAGTTGAAACAACAAAGCTTCCAAGATCATATTGTTTTCATTGAGAACCAACTTGACATCATAAGGAGTCTTTCAGTGAAAACCCCGTGTTTATATGACCATCCATTCAGGAGGAGTAGCCATAACAAGAATTTCAAAATGGCAACTAGGGAAGCCATATTAGATGTTCGAGCAGCATCATTTTCATTTAGAACCACTTTAAACCATGAAACAGATATATATGTAAAGGATTGTGGCAAACCTCCAAGTATTTTAAAAGCAGCAGGGATAGCAAACCTGTGCTACCGGACGGACGAACGAACGACAGACGACCAGTAGATCTAAAACGGCTATAAATAAGCGCTCATATATATTTCTTCTTAATTTCTCATTCGTTTTAAAGCTGATTTAAAATTGGCTCAAAATGTTATTATATAAATAAGAACTATTAGAATTATAAACCCAGCATATATTAAGAGTTTTCGAAACAGGTACAAATATCTACTAAATTGTTACATTTTGATTTTGACTGATTATTTTATCACATTTCGAAGTGTACCCACTTACACGTATCATTACTACAAAGCAGGTTCTTGTAGGTTACATAGCGTTCGTGCACGTTCAATGATTACATCCGCTCAAATTCATTTTTTCAGTCTCTCATTACAGATTTCCACGTATTTTTTGTCCTTATCCATGAGAAAGAGAGAGAGAGAGAGAGATGACCGAAATTAAATTGTATACAATATTTCATTTATTTAGGATACGGGAGTTAGTAGTACGTGGAAATTCATCACTATCTGGAGAGTAAGGAAGAAATAGTGTACTGTTGAAACCATATTTATATATTCTTACGCCATGTGTGGATCACAGTTTGTATCTGTGTGTGTGTGTGTGTGTGTGTGTGTAATTTTGCATATCATAAACATTGTTTTTTCGAATAGACTTACTAAGTCGAGATTGAAGTACGTACTGAAGCAACAAAAGAGCCCTAAGACACCGCTTTACAAGAAAGGAGCAATAAGCTAGTAAAAATAAAATCAGCTGTTGATGCAAACGGTTCTTTACAATCAAACATGCTAACGAAAGCTTAACAGTAACCACACTTTTGTGAATGAAATTCAACCCAAAACGATTCAAATAGAAACGGATATTAGTAACTTGAACGCTAGTTCTGTAATCAAGCCAAACAAATTTCGTTAATTTCTTCATGGATGTCGGAATATACTGAAAAGCTTAATATTTCTGAGTGTTACAGGTTGAAAGGATTGATCGGATTGAATCAATGATTGTTTCTACTCGACTAGATGATTATAAAGTCCAATATACTTAAAGCACCTTCAGCGTGTGAAAATCGATGTTTTATACTGTGTACTCGAAGGAATTTAATTAATTTGCCTAAGAGAGAAATTACGGTTAACAGATTCAAACAGACTTAAAAACCGGTTCCCCAGAGTTTAGAACAGCAATGAAATGTATGCTTGTATTGACATTTTCTAATAGTATTTTTAACTTATAATTTTTCAAAACGTTAACTATTGCCCATACTGCCGATAACGATCGTTGTACATTGACACTTTTCTTCATAGGACGAGGTGGTTGACATGAGACAACTATGAAATACAGTGATATTTTCCTCTAAATCGTCCTCTGCGATAATGGTTGATGCGAGACAACTATGAAATACAGTGATATTCCTCCAGACCGTCCTCTGTGATACTAGCTGACATGAGACAACTATGAAATACAGTGATATTCCTCTAAACCGTCCTCTGTAATACTAGCTGACATGAGACAACCATGAAATACAGTGATATTCCTCTAAACCGTCCTCTGTGATACTGGTTGACATGACACAACTATGAAATACAGTGGTGTTCCTCTAGACCATCCTCTGTGATACTAGTTGACATAAGACAACTATGAAATACAGTGATATTCCTCTAAACCGTCCTTTGTGATACTGGTTGACATGAGAAAACTATGAAATACAGTGATATTCCTCTAAAACGTCTTCTGTGATACTATTTTGCATGAGACAACTATAAAATACAGTGATATTTATCTAAACCGTTCTCTGTGATACTGGTGTATCCGTAGGATAGTCACGCAAGTCACATATTTTGGTCTTTATTTTTAAAAAACCGTCGTTATTTTAATAGACATACCGGGGCGGTGCAATTTCCCGGTGGTGGTGGTGCGAGGAATATTGTACATCGATGTTTGACTGAAAGCATATGTAAATTAAATTGTTTGGATTTTTTTAACAGTCGTTGGAATACCCATGTACTGTTTTAATTTTTTGAATATACCATAATGGATATATACGGATCTATAAGCCTCGACAAGGTAGAAATTTCTTTTTAGTTCAGAAAGAAGGGGGAGGCGTTTATTAGGAGGTTGTTGGACCAATCAATATGGTGCATGGAAAATTAATCTCAGAAGAATACAAGAGAACAATCGGATTAAAGTCAAGTTTTTCGACAGGACGATTATCTGACAGGCACCAATGAATAGCAACAGGGGATGATCTTTTTTTCAGAATTTTAGAATAAATAAAACTGGAATGTTTTCTGCATAATTAGGGTGTGCTGAATTACAAAATGAACTCATCTTCATTATACCATTTCAGAATAATTCCCAGGTGGCACGCACCGTCCAACATTTTTAATATGTTTTTTTTTTCACTTTGGCAAAATCTTGAGGTCATGTTATTTCAAGCTGAAATTTGCATATTTCTTGCAAATGGTTACATAGAAATGTTGGGTGAACATTCACCTATGAGAATTAATAGACCCTTCCTATGTTCCGGGTACTTTTGAAGCCTTTCTGTGCCTTTTAATAAAGTGCTCCCTTCCCATGTTCGTAATAAATACTATATTATTGAGTCAAATAGATGCTGGAATTGTATGTTGCTGATTCAGTTTAATGTTTTATACATAACTTGTTGAACAGAATTCAAAATTGAACTCAGCTTTATATCTTTCAAAAAAATTTACAGCCTTCATTAAAATACATGCACCTTCCATTATTTTAATATTGGTCTTTGGTCACTTTTTGCAAAATCTTGACCTCGTGGATATTTCAAGCTGAAATTTGCACATATCTTATTTATGGAAATATATAAATGTTTTGTAAACATTCAGCTTTAATAACAATTTCACTTTTGCGTTTTTGTTGCGGTACTTCTTAAGCCTTTCGTGCCGTTTTAAGTGCCCCCCCCCCTCAGTTTTGCATGAAATATCATAACGGTGAGTCATACATAAACTTTTATCTTACTCTTTAAACTAATATTGCGTAATCAGTACAATGTTCCAATACGTACATGTGCTGATCTGAAATCATAATTTAGTAAACAACAATTGCCACTTTAGAATTTAATTATGAAAAGATAATTGTTATGTATATTTGATTTAATTTAATTGTTTGTAAGTTTTTCAATCTTTTTATTTTTATTTAATAACATGTTAAGAAATGTGATTTTGTTTACTGGAATTTGAAACTTTGTAGAAATTAGTTTGACCTGACTGTTTAGACGAAAACACCTAAAAATAGAACTTTTGTATCTTTTTGCTGACCTAGTTCCTGGCCTTGATTGAGATACATAGAGTGAGATCAAGGCTGTACTGGAATACGTGACTTTAGACATGTAAATAGCTTCTAAACGCTATGTGATCATGTTACCCTCATACAGATATCTATTTTGCGCCTTATTTGACTGTATAACCTTTATCTATAGAGAAACTAGTCAGTTGGGTTTTTACACTGGAAAGTGTTTGTTTGTGACCAGTTTGGAGTTACATGTTAATTTTTATTCAAATTATTTGGATTCTAAACGTTTAATTCTTTTTCCTGTAAATATTAGTGCTCAAACAGCATTCTTGGACAAAGACATTTCTTAAAATTGTATTCGGAAATTCAAACACCGGAATATTGTCTGTTGAACAACAAAGAACTGTAGACACAACAGCGCAATACTAACTATAGCATACGTCATCGCCTTCCATTTTGGATTTTTTCGTCGGGACTTGAACTCAAATTTCATTAGAACATTGCATTACTAGGAATTCTAAAATTTAATTCGTGAATTTTTCTTAGATTCTTTCTGCATTTTATTTCTTGAAACCGTAAGTTCTTAATTTTTTAATTTTTGCATTGTTTTTCCATTGAAAAAAAAAACCTATTTGTTAACAAAAAATTTAAAGCTTGCTGTTTTCACTCTTTCTTTGCTACTGTTTATTAGAGCCTAAATACATAACATAAGATAGTTTTGGTAAATTTTCAAATCTTTATAAATAATGACAAGAAAAGAAACAAACAGAAAAATAACTTACATTGAATACAATTCCCCAAAAGATGTCAGTCATTAGACAAAATTCATGACAAATTCCTCATTCACATTTTCGCATTGTACAGGATTTCCGCTAATTTGGAACGACAGTAAATCGGCATTTCGATGGCGTATGTTCTATGGTCTAAGTTTCAACACCAAAATTTTGGATGTCAAATTTGTTTAAAATATTTTCTTAATAATTGTGACCAGTTTTGAGCAGTATTATAGTTCATGAAGTAGTACCAAACTGCGAAATCAGAAAAAGTGCGAGAGAAGGAACTGGTATTGAATTGTCACGAAATATTAATGATTATTTGTTTTTAGTAACGTGATATTGTTCATATCGATTGTTTGCTTTTTATGATGTCAATATTCAGAAACGATTGATATTCGCAATAAATGACACGAATTTGTTTTCTTTTCTTCAAAATAATTTTTAAATTTTATATCGTTTTCGCCTACACTAAACATGAAAAGTTTGAATTAAATAGGCCTGCTGATGCCTGATGCCTCCTGATTTCACCCGTCATATCGATAAAGTCCAAGTCTAACTTCGAAAATACATGTACATTACACACCAAACATTGTACCCACATTTTGTAATTCATTTAGTATAATGAATGAAGACACGTTTGCATAATCTGCTTCCTAGGCGTAAATATCCGCATTGTCATAAAATGAAACTTGTGTGTGTTTTTAACTCAATTTTGTCATATTGTTGCCACTGTTTACATTGTTTACGTACTTACGTGCCGGAAAGAGTTACAGTTCCAGCTGGCATGGGTGACCTATTAAAAGACGTGATTCGAAGGTTTTTCGCAAATATTCTCAAACAATGTAGCATTATTTTTGTAAAATTATCTCCAAAATAATTAAAAAGTAATCGTAGGTTTGCATATATATTCGTTTATTTAGTTTTGCTGCAGTTTGAAAAACGATGTCGTTTCTTTCCGCCGAATATGTTGTACAAAAGACGCAGTCATATACGCTAAATATAGACAGTTGACCTTTAAATCTTGAATACATTGGATTAATAGTATCAGCCTTTTAGTTTACGAAAGCGGAGAAAGTACCAGGGTTAATTAGCTTGCCATTTTGAGCAAATCTAAATATTGATCTCACGCGACCTCTAGCGTCGTTCCCAGGCTGCTATTCAATAAAATTTTCATGTTCTGGTGACCTTGGAATTCCCGGTCTACTTATTTTTTATCAAAAAGTCAGAAAAAGTTTTGAATCTGATGTTAAGAAGTGTTATCGTTAGTAACGATTTGATATGAATTACTCGGTTTTAGAAATTAGACAACTGTTATACGATTGGACAATCCAAGGTCGATAGAATATGACCTTGTATTCGTACCAATCAGACAAACATATCCTAGTGATCTTTATATAATCTGTCATAGAAAGTGATCTTTATATAATCTGTCATAAAATGTGATCTTTATATAATCTGTCATAGAATATGACTAGATACTATTCATATATTCACACATGGTTATGTCTTCAAGTATTGCTACCACATTGAAACAATCAAGCCTTGTATCACTCAAATCAAAGAAATGTTGTTATTTGGCAATGCTTAGCATGTAATGCTTAATAAAGCGTGACTAGGTGTGTACGAATCATGCCAATTAATCTCTTCAATGTCTAATTTTGTTTTTTTTTTAAACTGGGTTATGGAGGCTACGTTTATGTGATGTAGGATCAAATCTCTTTTGGACTCTGTTAAAGGTTACTTATAAAATAAACACGATCTCATTTTAACTAACAACACCCATGTACAAAAAATAAGGTTATCTACTTTGAAAACACTCAGAATTAGCCTAGCCCATACGAAACGGAATGTTTAATATCGTTTAAGTCTTTCCAGTTATAACTTAGTGTGTAGTAGAAAATAAAGTGTATTGGTTTTTTAAACGTAGTTTGGGTCCCAAACATTTTTAAACGAAGGGTCGTTAGTAATTGACAACTGATTTTCGATTCTCAAGGACCTAATTTCATGTGATGTCATAACTAGACAGCTTTATGATACTGTTTTTAAACTGCGATACGTCTGTTGTCGTTTGGTAATGTCAACGTTATTGTCAAAACCTACAAGTTAAGAAACGCGAATGGCTTGATTTTGCTGGGAACTTCACTTGATAATTTCTGACGCTTCATCGTTAAATTATTTTGAGGGTCTTCAAATATGTCCGAGCACCAACGCTGGACTAAAACATCTTCTTCAATTAATTAACATGACCTTTTAAGGACATATGTTGTTCAGCACGTATAAGACTTAATCTCACTCTCACACACACACGCATTAAGGTAAAAGGAATAAAGATCACATGACAAAATGTCACAGTTTTAATTAGTAATGATGGTCATGTAGGACAAAAAGTCACAGGACGAGAGGTCACATTCTACAATTATTACTACAAATGATTACAACTGATGGAGTCACATGAAAGGAGACATTGTTGAGCAACTCAAGTCGTAAGGAAAAATTGCAAAACAAACATGTAACATTGACAACAGTGAGGCTTGTTTAGGGCTCATGTTTGACATAAAAACGTAGTTCTGGTACATATACACAAGTAACGTTTTGGTTTAAATCTAGATTTACATTTGAAAAAGGTATATAAATAAAATGAAACCTTGTTAAAATTAGCAGAAGTACGCAACAAGAGAGAGAAAGCTTTGTCGATCCGTAAGCACCCAGCCATTGCTTTGCAGAATGTTCATCAGCTGTACTGATCGTATTTCATGCAGGAAGACCATTCCAGGGTTTATTCGTGACGTTGGTATAAACATTCGACTGGCGAGAAATACCGCAGTGCACCAAGAATTACCTAAGATTTTATTCACCATTAAATGAAATCATTGATGAGCTTTTGCATAATAAGTGACCGTTACAACAATGTGATCATCATTTAAGTACTATATTTACTCTTATTTTGTTTTTCTTGCAAACTGTTATAAAATATCTTCAAAATATGAAAAACTCATACTTTTGATGTTTTGTTTATTATGCTAATATTTCAGTGAATAAGTTGCAATTAACTGTCATATAAAAACCTGCAACGTTACACATTTCAAAGTTTGACGTTACGTCATATGCCTTCATTATATTTCATGTCTCTAGTAATAGCGAAAATTCAAAGTGTGACTTTTTTGTCCGTGACTTTCTATCCTACCAAAAATATAAACATGAAAAGAAACTTAGTACCTGATAAGAAGCTTGACAAGTGACTATTTTGATTGGTGGATTAAAAGAAAGCGACAAATAAATCCCCAGACAAATATCCATTAATAAATTAAATAAATAACATATTGGTTCATATTTTTACACATAATTATATCGTATTCGTCTTATGATTTACAGTCTAGATATTCCCAGACTATTTGAAGAAAGCTGATAGATGACTGCTGATTGAGGACATTGTTCAAATGCTCTTCCCATTATTTCTATATACGTGAGCATTGTGCGCTGTCAGTGTTCAGTATTGGATATGTTCCTGATGTTTGTGATCTTTAGAGTGTCCTCAAAGCATCATAAAAGTTCTTCATGTCATTCGTGGCTACCTGAGTGGGACTGAATCTCGTCTGGCTCACTGCTCAGTCCTAGTCTTGCAACTCGGAGTTTACATTAGACAGTCCTCATCATGTTCTTGAAGGCTACCTTTTTATATGATGAGGTACTGTCTTACAAAACATGCCTTCTGTGACTGGAGTCCCTATATGTGAGCATCATTCTCATTAAACCAATCTTGATATTTACGTGTGGTAGGATCGAGGGTTTTATATACAGCTGACACACCGAGTCTCTCTCTCTCTGAAGGATGCTCAGTTTTACTCGACATTCTAGAAGTTACGATAGATTGTATCTAGTTGCCTACACTATTCTTCCACAAATGTCTGTTTCTCATTCTACTGTTTTAATTTAGAGATATAGAACATTTTCGGCACTTTAATTGCCCTGTGGTCATCTGCTAGGCTGAATCTGGATATTGAGCCTGTGGACAGTCCAGCATTATGCACTTCTCACTGGTTTCGTTACTCGGATGTCCTGCCTCACTCCTCTCTCTGATGGTGACGTAGTCAATAAGATCTCAGTGCTTGCAGCGTGGGTGCATCCAGGACGTCTTGTTGTGGTTTAGCAGGCGGAAGACTGTATTGGTGTTTAGGCGGTCGTGTTCAGCGCATCTCCTCAGTAAGATGGGTCCGTTGTTGTTGTCTTTGACAAAGCCATCTTTGTCATTGACACCTGACCATGTCTGGTGGCCTGTGCCAACTCTAGCATTGAAGTCACCGAGGATGATGCACTTATCTACCTTTGATATTTCTGCAATAAGATACTCTAGGTCTTCATAATATTTGTCTTTGTTCTCATCTAGGTTGGTCCTTGCGGTTGTATAGGCGCTAATGATAGTTGCGTGTCTTTTTCCAGACAGTGTGAGTATCATTTGCATTAGTTTGAACCTTCTTCAGCTAAGTTAGTTTCACTCGGGGCTGCTATCTTAATTGTGAATATCGACAGTTCTCTACCAGCTGTTGTTCTTCTCTCTGGTCTATCAGATGTAGTGTCCATTGGTTTAGTGTGCGCACATAATAAGGTGACGCCACTTGTCATCAGTACCTGGAATTTCTACATACTGCATTAGTGACTACTGGAGACTCATCGAAACCATATGTAAGTAATTTGAATTAAAGACGCTTGCGCCTACGAAAGACATGCGGGTCTGTTGAGACCATATAACCGTGTGTCCAGATTTATGTGAATTTCCTAGACGTGCGGCTTTTACCATACTCAGACTCACCATCCACATTCACCAGTCACTCTTAACTTGTGGAAGTGACATATAAAAAAATCGATTTGTTTATTTTGTTTTATTTTCATGAGAGGGTGAGGTAGTTGTGGTGGAGGGTGTATCGCTGACGGAAACAAAATGCGTCAACAATGATGCTCTTCGTTATGTTTTAAATGCATTCTTTGGTGTAACAGACGATATGTCTTGATAAATTGATGTTTTAAATACATTCTTTGGTGTAACAGTCGATATGTCTTGATAGACTGATGTTTTAAATGCATGCTTTGGTGTAACAGTCGATATGTATTGATAGATTGATGTTTTAAATACATTCTTTGGTGTAACAGTCGATATGTCTTGATAGATTGATGTTTTAAATGCATTCTTTGGTGTAACAGTCGATATGTCTTGATAGATTGGCGGAACTGGAAAGAATCACTAAGAACAATGGAAACTTTCCAAGCAAAGCGCCACACCTTTGATCCGTCTATGATGAGGATGGGACAATCTTTCGATACATTTTATACCAAATATGCTATAGTCTCATTAATGAATATTTGCGGTCTTCTTTATGCAACGTATTGATAATAATAATAATAATAATAATAATAATAATAATAATAATAATAATAATAAAAATAATAATAGTAATAATAGTTTAAGTCGTTGAGTTTGAGAGTCTTAAATCAGACAGTCCAGTTGTTTTCTTTGCTTTCCTAGTTTCTGCACTCCAGCAACTGAGCTTGTGAGTAATTTCAAGTCAAAATAATGTCATTAAATGTGTGCTTAGGTTATGAAAAAATATTCTGCCTTCGATATCATTTCCAGTTGTTTCAAAATAACACACACACATATATGTGTGTGATGATATTGATGATGACAACGATGATGACGATGATGAAGATGAGAAAATCAAGAATCGGATATATAGTGATTTGTTTTACATTACATAGATAGAGCAGTGTTTTTCAATAAAATCAGGCTTAATCTATCAGGTAAAATGAAGGTGGACACACAGAAAGTGAGGACATATCAGCTTATTCTACTGACCTTTATCATTTCAGCACTGCACTCTATAAAAAAAAAGACAAACACTACATTTTGTTGAGGAACAATTACTTCTCTTTTTATAGACCTTCCAGTTTGAGTTCATTACTGACAAGCTTATCGTTACTTCCGCCCACCCACTCCACCTCATTTTAAATCACATTTTGTGAGGCCAAAGTACCGGACAATGAGATTGTAATAATCTAAGCTATGGACAATGCACCTGCAGCAAAAAGTATATTATCAAACAATCGCTACTTTAGTAACTCTTTCCACCTTAATGATAGGCTATTGTCCTTATTATAGGCTTTTGGTCACTTCTGAGAATATAATAGATTAAATACTTGACATTTAAACATAGCAAAACGTTTTGTACATTAAGGGTTCAATAGATCTCTTCCAATGGTCTTTCTAATGAGGTCATTCAAATTATCTGGATTTTAGTACACTCTACAATTAAATAGATATCACACAAACGGGGGTATTTATGAAACCCGAGGAAAAAATACTACTGAATATTCATAGAACAGGCATTACGTGCTGATTGGCATGAATTTGAGAACATTAGATACTTATCGGTATGACTGATCGGTATGAATTTGAGAAGAGTAGATACTAACCTGTATGAATTAGAAAACATTAGATATTGATCGGTATGAATTTGAGAATGCACAGCTCTTCCTTTTCGTAACAACTATTGGTTTCAAGGGTCTTGGATTGTCTTCGATTGCCGTTTTACTGCAGTATACTCCATTGAACAGATCAAGATTGTTCGTTTCAGATGAAATATCCAAAAATGGCAACAGAAGTCCTGGTTATGGTCAACATACTCTTTAACTTGTTAACATTTGTCAACAATAAGATTCCTTTGTGCAAACTTACATGCATTCTTCGAAAACAGTGTCGTCAAAAGCTGATCTAAAAATACCGTCTTTGATCGCTTAACGATGAGGTCGATTGCAAACTGCACAGGCCCATGTCCACCGTCGCATTGTCGAGAAGCCACTTCATTATAGTACTGACGAAGTAAAATGTATTAAAAAGATAATACGAAATAGTATTCTGTCAGTCGTTGGACAAAGCTGACACTTTTGATTTATTGAAATGCTTGTGTATTTCGCATTTTAAATAGGATTCCATTTCATTCAATTAGTGGAAAGGAGGAAACGAAACTAGTCTATTTCATTCCCCATATCAGTTAATAAAATACGTATTAGATATAGGACAAAATGTAAATTGCGAAACAGAGGAAGTTCACCTAAGCTACACATGTCAAAGGATAGTTTCAACATTAACTTGTAAGAGAGAAGTTCGACCAGAACAGGTCAAAATGGAAATTACAGAGCATTGATAATTTTAGTGAGAGCCATTAATCATCTATGCCGAATTACCGATCGAACTTTTTCTAGTATTGTAAAGAATTCGTCGTACAAGAGTTATATTGCCTTCAGCCTGTCAAATGGATCCAGCATAATCTATCTACTGCTTAGAAAAAAAAGAACAAAGATATGTACTTGGTAATGGCTACGATCTAATCATTTTTTACATTAAAGATTAAAAAACAGACTGTGGCGAGTAAAGTTATGAAAATATCTCCTTTAACTTCATCTCTATATAATGCGTTTCTCAGCGTGAACTATTCTTTCTTCCTATTCTTTCTTCAATATTGGTTCAACTATGACTGCACAAGAAAGCGAGGATCGACTTGCTCAAAACAGTAAGGCTTAATTATTCAAAGTCTGGTCTTAATCGATCTACTCCAAATAAAAAGGCCTAACGAGCAAAGTCTTAATCTTACAGCTCAAAACAATAAGTCCTAACAATCACAGCCAGGCCTTATTCAACCTACTCGCAACAAAAAGGACCGACAGTTCTAAGCTCGACTCTGATCGACCTACTCCAAGCTATAAGGTCTAAACAAAAATAACGCCTTAATCGACAAGCTCCAAACAATAAGTCCTAACAATCACAGCCAGGCCTTATTCAACCTACTCGCAACAAAAAGAACCGACAGTTCTAAGCTCGACCCTGATCGACCTGCTCCAAGCTATAAGGTCTAAACAAAAATAACGCCTTAATCGACAAGCTCCAAACAAAACAACCTAACCATAAAAGTCAGGCCTTACTCAGCCTGTTCGCAATGAAAAGGCCCAACACGTCTACGTCTGGCCTTGATCGACCTGCTCCAAACAATAAGGCCTAGAAATGCAAATCCTTAATCGACTAGCACCAATCAAAAAAATGTCACCATCAAAGTCAGGCCTAACCCAACTTGCTCATAACAATAAGACCCAAGAATTCTAAGTCTGGCCTCGATCGACCTGCTCCAAACAATAAGGTCTCAAAAAGCAACACCTTAATATACCAGCTCCAAACAATAAAACATAACCATCAAAGTCAGGCCTTACTCAACCTGCTCGTAACAATAAGACCATAGAATTCTAAGTCTGGCGTTGATCGGCATGCACCAAACAACAAGGCATAACAATTCAAAAATGGACCTTGAAGTAGCCCCCTCAAGTGTATTAAGTACAACCTTGGGTGAGACCTCATTCATAATGAGTACGTTTCGTTACATATTGCTGAACAAATGTTACAATGTGATAAACCGATTCTTTTATATTATTAATAAGATTTTTAAGCCTACAATGCCTTCAGAAGCATTACAGATATACTAAATAATAATCGCGATGAGTCCATTTTATTTCTTAAATGAGATTTTCATTCTGGTGATTGAAAGTATTGAACTGTATCAGATATTATCTGAATTTTTATAGTAATACCAAAAATCCTTGGGAGTCGTACATTCAAGAAAGAAACTGCTCTTTTCTAATTTCGTCGACTCACGAATTTCGTAAGATATGATACCGTTGCGGTGAATGAAATCTTCGATGAATACTACAATACATATATATAAGCGATGTTAAAACCTGCGTTAAATAGGAGAAAAATGCCACATCTTCTGCATACAACCTTGCTAATCAACATACGTTCTCCAAATCTGTGAATCGCAAGGCAAATAAATCGGCGGTATGAAAATTCCACAAGCTACAATGTTCTTACAAGTTAATGTGATGCAACATTAACTCGTGTTCACGTATGGAAATAACGTGCTATATGGAATACATTAAGCATAATTTGTCATCCTGTACATGCCCCTTAACTCGTGGTTCATCCTGTACATGCCCCTTAACTCGTGGCTCATTAACTCGTGGTTCATCCTGTACATGCCCCTAACTCGTGGCTCATCCTGTACATGCTACTTAACTCGTGGCTCATCCTATACATGCCCCATAACTCGTGGCTCATCCTGTACATGTCCCTCAACTCGTGGCTCATCCTGTACATGCCCCTTAACTCGTGGTTCATCCTGTACATGCCCCTTAACTCGTGGACAATATCGTCTCCTAAATTTGTGTTATTATATGTATAGCACCGTTTATGTATTGAATGCCGCGTGGCTTTTGCGAGATGATTTTCTTTGTGCGGCATATTTTTTCATGGAAGCGGTGACGTGATCCGTCTTTGCTTGACACATATGAGACGAGAGGAAAAATGCCTTGCAGAAGAAGAACTGTAGGGTTTATCACATATACCTTATGACCAGGAGTACTCGTTTTATGTCGGTGTATGTAATTGACAAGTATCTGAAGCTACGACATTTTAATTATAAAAGTAAAATAAATCTAAATATAGATGTTAAACTGACACTGAGATTGAAATGAATAATCTTTTTTATTTTGGCGTTTTCCAAAGCAAAACATGCCGACAGTAGGGAAAACGAAACAGATCAAAAGAATCCACGATTGAATCAAACTATGAACTTCATCGATACAATGATATATTGGTCTTACATTGCTAACGCACCATTGTCGCAATTACTCATAATTTATTGTAGCCTCCCTTTAATTAAAAGTATAATAATAATGACAATTCATTTTTAATTTAAAATACTACTATGTACTGTTGCATGTAAAACCAATATCTTTTCAATTTCTCTAAAGACATAGTTAGTACTAACAGGTGTCAGATATTACTTACGTGATGAGACCCACATAAATAACTATGCTATAAATAGCACCGATTCCATGACGCGTCAGTTCTTCCACTTGACGAGGAAAGCATAATTTCTCATTATATTTTCCTGTCCAAGTCAAAGACAAAATGAATAATCGAGAATGACGTGAATGCACAGTTACATCAATCTCCAGACAGTGCTGGACAAGCGAATGCACACTTACAACAATCTGCAAGCAGTGATGTGTACGAAACACTAAATGAACCTTTTCTACAATCATGTTTGAAATACAAGCACTCCAGATCCATCAGATGTAAAACTGAATGAGTAGAATACGCTAGACTTTCTGTGAATCAAATCTGATTAGATAGCATCTAGAGAAAATGAAATGGTCCTTCGTCATTCGTAATCGATAAAGAATTTGTTTAGCTGAATCTTTCTATATCAGGACCCACTAAATATGTCAGTCGTACTTAAAAAAAGATTCACTTAATAGCGCCAATCTTGAATTGCTTAACTTAAAGTCAAGAATTTATAAATATGTTGGATTTTATGAATCAAGTATCTTTTATACTTTTTAATGATATCAATGTTTATGTTCATTAGCCAGTAAAGTACAGATTCGACACCTGAACAGCGAGTGAAGCATTGACAAAAAAAATAATTTTTAAACAATAAACTGAAAACTGGATAATTTATAATATTTTCGCCAATGTTATGAAAGACTCCAACTGAAGTTACACAGATAAAAACATTTTCTGAATGGCAAAGCAAGTTTTAACAAAATAAAACGAACATACACTGTGTAGTCGCATTTGTATTCACATATTTCTAACATCTGAGTAAAATGAAGTACGTTGAAAAAAGTTTTTTTTTAAAAGGAAATCAACGGGACGTTGGTTCTTGGTGGCCATCGCAGCAGCAAAATCATAACCACTGTCCTCATATTGATTCCACTGAACCATCCAGCCGGTTTTCTGGTGGCTATCTCAGCAGCATAATACTAACCATTATCCAGTTATGAATTTCCTTGACAGTTCCCATCCTCGTTCGAATCGATCGATGTAAAAGACGTTGGAATCAGTGACCAGACATTATTTTGTATTCTAATGCACCTGGTTGTACACAATCCTTCATAACATTCGTTACTATTGTAGCTTCTGTTGTTTGGGCCTCTTTCTACTCAATGCATACACGACAAGATAATTTCTGTTGTTTGGGCCTCTTTCGACTCAATGTATACACAACGAGATAATTTCTGTTGTTTGGGCCTCTTTCGACTCAATGTATACACAACGAGATAATTTCTGTTGTTTGGGCCTCTTTCGACTCAATGTATACACGACAAGATAATTTCTGTTGTTTGGGCCTCTTTCGACTCAATGTATACACGACAAGATAATTTCTGTTGTTTGGGCCTCTTTCGACTCAATGTATACACGACAAGATAATTTCTGTTGTTTGGGCCTCTTTCGACTCAAAGTATACACGACGAGATAATGTCTGTTGTTTGGGCCTCTTTCTACTCAAAGTATACACGAGGAGATAATTTCTGTTGTTTGGGCCTCTTTCGACTCAATGTATACACGACAAGATAATTTCTGTTGTTTGGGCCTCTTTCGACTCAATGTATACACGACAAGATAATTTCTGTTATTTGGGCCTCTTTCTACTCAAAGTATACACGGCGAGATAACAGGTCCAACGCGATTTGCTCAGTAAATCGTTGTATAAAGTAAACAAAGATTTCGAAAAATATAATCACTATCTCCCACTTGGACAAATATCTAACCACTAACACTGCAACAATTACCTTCCTTCTTTCAAATATATTATGAGGTACATACATTTACAAAAATAGCTTATAATCATGAAAACTTAATTCTATTAAAAACGATGTTCTAATATTTTTTATTTAAATAATATTCTGAATGCCTGTGTCTGTATAGAACTCTTTTAATAGATACAAGTGGTGATATTGGGACTCATCGATTATTTATATTTTTGATTATTGATATACCCTGCGCCAAGAAATAACACTTGAAATAGCATTATCTTGCTGCTACCAAGATTTCAGCCCGATTTTTGATCACCAAACAGAGTAAACATATTCATACGTGTGTTTACAGATCTCACATAAAAAACAGACGTTTTAAAATATAGTTTACAATTAAAAGGACCAAAAATATCTGAGCAATAGTTTAGTTGTTCTTCAGACCTGGAGAATTCTTACATAAACGATATGAAATTTTTAATTATGCGACCAAATATATACGTATGCCTCGAACTCGACAGCATCACGGCCTGATGGCCACGGTTTTACAATTCTGATCACGCTGACACGACAATGTCAAAGTTCAGATTAATTGCTTATGCTGGAAGGAAGATCCGTCTAGCCGTTTTTTATTGGAACTTATTTTTCACAAACATTGGACATATCAAAAGGTCGCTATATATGGTATTGTGGATTCTGGATAGAGGGTCATACACCTAGTTCATAAATATGGTATTGTGGATTCTGGATAGAGGGTCATACACCTAGTTCATAAATATGGTATTGTGGATTCTGGATAGAGGGTCATACACCTAGTTCATAAATATGATATTGTGTATCCTCCGGGAAAGAAGAAATAAATTCTCTTTGCGAATGACTATGACACGCAAATTGCCTTTGGTATGTTTGACTGGTATGAGGAACTGCATAGGTGAAACAGACATATAGTTGTAGTCATGTTTGATATTTATTTTGTTGTATTTGTGCCAATTCGTGTATTGTGGTAATTGCAGCAATGTTTGAATAATGCCAGCTTCTAGTGTCATTATGTATGGAACTCAGCTTTTCGTTTTCCGAATGTCATTTGCATTGGCATGGTAAAAGAACCGTACAATTAGTATCCAGACAGAACACATCAAATGAAGATATAACCGTTACTTTAGACAATATGTTTAAAATTGGTTTCAAGGCATGACCTGTGTGTGTGTGTGTGTGTGATTTAGAATTTTAATGCAGCTTTAGTGGTTAGAGCGTCCGCCTCGGAAGCGGGAGGTCGTGGGTTCGATCCCCGGCCGATTCATACAAAAGACTTACAAAAATGGTAGTAACAGCTGCCTCGCTTGGCGCTCAGCATTAAGAGGTTGGTGTTAGGATTAGTCGGCCTGGTGTCAGGATAATGTGACTGGGTGGGACATCATGATAAATGTCTGCGGAATGATGACCAAGTGCTAGACATCACAATAAACTGCCACACTGCAGACATCGTAGCGATGTGACTGAAAACCAGTCCTAACACTAACCACTTAATGCTGAGCGCATAACGAGGCAGCTGTTAGCACCATTTTAAAAAGTCTATGGTATGAATAAGGTGGAGGTGGAACCCGCGACTTCCCGAGGCGGTAGATCTAACCACTAAGCCATCGGAGCGATCTCAAGGAAGGAACTAAATGTTGGGTGATTGCATATGACATGTATTATGCCTGGACTGAGCTTGTGAAAGAGGTTTAAAAATACACACACGTACATACACACACATATATACACACACGTACATACACACACGTACATACACACACACATACATACATACATACATACACACACATACATACAAACACGTATGCACACACGTACTTAAACACGTACATACACACACGTACATACACACATACATTCACACATACATTCACACGCATACATACACAGACATACATGCACACACGTACATACACACAGATACATCCACACACGTACATACACACACGTGCATACACACATACATACACACATGTACATACACACACGTACATAGACACACATACATACACACATACATACACACACGTATATACACACATTTATTTTCACTCAGATCTTACGAATAAAATCCAACGTCATTTCAATGATTCATTGTTTTCATTTATTGTTCGGATGAGGCAGATTGAACAAGTCTTTACAGGACTATATGGAATCAACTGACGTGGATCAAGTATATCAAAATATAAACGAAGCGACATTAGGTCTAAATGCGGAGACACACGAAACCCATGAATGGTATGTGTAATATGTAAAGATACGCCTGAAGCCAATGGATGGCCGGTATGATAGGTCTAAATGCGAAAAAGATTGATAGAAAAGTCTAAACCCCGCCGTGCCCTTTTAAATTTCTTCTGCGCTATCTTGGCAGGGAACGACAACATGCAAGCGTTTTCCAGAATATGTATAATTTGATGACTACTGGCAGAAATGAAAACCCTAGTAAGCTGATGTTGTTTAGTCCTTGTAGTCATGTAATTATTTATCAGTGATAAACAAAAACAATCAGTAGCTATTACATTACCGGATGTGTTTTGAACTTGCCTCCATATTGTTTTATATGCATCAATTACCTAACTAAAGTTTTAACTGGCAGTAGAAGGTGCTGGTGGTGGTGAGTGGCGGGGAGGACATATGGGTTGTTAACATGTTTATGTTTCTTCTGTATGCTCCTTTATCATGGTATTGTTTACTATGAAAACCAAACATTATAATTTCTAACGCGTCTAAACCCTTAATTAACATTAAGAAAATGAAACTTGTCCCGAGCCTTAGTTGTAAACCACACGTGTCCCCTCGGAAGACCAAATAAATTTATATCCCCAACCAAAGACAATACAATAGTTTCATATAAAAATTATAAACAAGGAATCAAATATTCAAAACAACTGCTTTCATGACACGAGAAATTACACACCCGTGTCCTCACTCCAGACCAAACAGCTATGTGTCCCTCACCAATTTTTCTGTTATTTTTTTAAACAATACAAATGAAGGAAAAATATCAAAAACTTGATTTCGTGGCACGAGAAACTGCATCTATGGTAACATGTACATCAAATTTAATTTGTCTATCAAGTGTTTTTTGCTATATCTCGCTAACGTGGTTCTGCTCAAAATAATCCAAGTCCAAATAAATTAAAAATGTATAAAAGAAAAAACACAATTGCTGCAATGCCCGATAATTTAATCAATTCATTTACACATGAATATAAGGATGCCAACAAAAAATTAATTTTTCTACCTGAAACTGCTTTTGTATATGCGTGATATGGGCTTTTGTAATAAAGGAGCAAGGAAAATGTCACTGAATAATTTTAAAAAATGTAAAATTATTGTGATGGTCTAAAAAATTAATAATTTACGACCATAAAAAGTTTAATACGTTTTTTATTGTTGTTGTTGTGGGTTTTAAGGCCATTTTGCAGCACAAGATATGCTATATATATATAAAAATAAATAAAAAAACAACGGAAAGAACCATCGACCCACGAGAAGCTATTGGCAAGCTTACACACATACCCACAGTGGCTGAATCCGAGATTCGAACCCACACATACAGAGATGATATGTATTTTGGGGCCCCTAATACATTTGGTGATTTGCGCTAATATATAGACTTGAATGACATGCAGACATACGGACAGACATTATAAAAACGACACTCTCTCCTTCAAGCATAATGTGGGCCTAAAACTGGCGGGTTTTGATAATGACACATACAGGCAATGATAAGTGCGTCTCACGCATAAGGTTCCTTTTGATGATATTTATCAAATTTTTCCATTTTTATTCAGTTAAAATAAATCATAGTGTACTTGTTCGATTTATGATCTTGAAAGTCATTTTCTTCTTTTCTTTTTCCATTCTTTATTATAATTACCTTTTCATTTTCATGCCGTCACAAATCTGATATTATATTACGATAATTCCAATTGTAATAATTGGCAGAGATTTCTGTTGTGTGATTGGATGTAAATGGTCACATGATACTGATCTGGACTTTTATCGCATCGGTAAATTATATATATGTTATTCTGTTACCAATCAATGTCCAGTGCACTTGAGGTTAAGTTATGTCTAACCAACTCCATGCAACACACCAAAAACAACATAAACACCTACCCCCATCCTTGATAAAATCTTCGACTAGTAGCTCAATCACTGTAATTGCACAGTCGTTCCTGCACTCCAGCATTGACCTCGCTAGCTAAACAATCTTACAATAGGCTTTACGAGTCACTCTACGTTCATAAATGTATGAATACGTTCATTTTCGCTTGGACAATGTTTCAACGGGTGATATTGAAGGTCATATTTAGACGAGGTACGAGCAGGAGATCTCACTAAAAATACTTATAAAGCAATAACAAAGAATGCTAAAGCAATGCGTACAGGACATCAGCTTAAATTTTTAAAAATCGTTAGCCTGAAGGTAATAAAAAATATGAATACAATGTGACAAGTCATCTGATCACTGCAATGTATGTCTGTATGTTTGTCTCCCTCTCTTTCTCTCATACACACACAGACACACACATATATTATGATGTATATTTAATTTTTTTTGATCGCTGGTGTTCCTTAATGATTATATGTTATGTATACGTACTTTCTACTTGACCTTTGTCCCAAATCGTGTTAATGGTGTACCTGACCAGTGACATTTATTTTGTAAACAACACCATACATAGCTAATATTTCTCATTATTTTGGATCAAATATTCAGATAATTATTGACTGTGAACATGTTTACTTCATTATGAGGTAAATATACAGTCTTTATTCTGACCTTATAAAGTTCCAGAATGGAAATGTCCCATTAAGTTGCCAGAGTATTTCCAGTTCCAGAAAATGGTAATTGTGACATAGGTCAAGTATAAGGGTATATAATCTAGTTTACTCAGGAATTATTCATTCTTGTCTTAATATCCGAAGCAGAATCAGTCTTATTGTTGTGTTCAGTTTTTAATTTGGATGGATATATTGATTCATAATATTGTTCACTGGAATTACAAAATGACCAATAATATTCTTGAAAAAAAAAATGTTAATTTGGAATTATAGTGAATTCAGACAAGGACATTTTAGATTATATTATTGTGATACATCGAAGAGCGTTAATGCATCACAACATTCCATTCCATTGACACATTAGCACATTCCAGACTACAGGCACATCAACACATTCAGTACCGGAATTAATTTGGAATACCACTGGAATTCAATTGGAACTTTGTACTTTTGGACTTGTTATAGAACTTTTGGGACTATTCGGAATTTAATTCACAATACAGCAAGTTCTTTTAAAATTTTCACTTTGTATTTTAGGGAAGTAAATTATTTGTTGAATTTTACAAAATTTGTTGGTTTCCGCTCTTTTCAGTTACTCAGTTTAAGACCATAGAGTAGCAACAAAATATATGACTAGGATGACTTATTACTGCCGCGGGATTTTAACATTCTCAAGAACGTTGAAGCCATACAAACAAACTGATACATATTTGCTATCTTTCCCTGCATCAAGAAAACATTCGATTTATGTAATTTTGAAAATTTCCATTTTCAAGTGAGATTTTGGATATTGTTGGCAGACTTCCTTTCGGGCATGTGTTCGAAATCGTAACGCGGTAATAGGGCGTACCTTGACAAACGAGGTAGGTGCTATGTATTCTGTTGCCATCTAAAGAGAACTACGTGCTACCTAAAATCATATTTTCGTCGTATTCACTGATCTGACAATAGAAAGGAGGAACATTTAAATTATAAGGATTAAATAATGATTATATCCTACACTGAAGCAAATATAGCACGATAGCTACGATTGGAGCAAATAAAACTATTTTCAAACGACAAAAAAGCTGACTATAGTTAAAAGCTACAACCTACGTTGATTTATGTTTTTCAAAAAGTTTGGCTAATGATAAAATTATATTATATTATATATGTTTACAGTAACCATACTTTCTACACCATGACAGATAACACGAGATTCTCGTGGTAATTCGTTGTCCAAAAAATAAGGTTTGTTAAATGGATATTCTTTGATACGTTATTAAAGACATACAATATTGTTACTACAACCTGTTGATATTTCCATATAAGGCAGCAATGTCCTTATATGCACACAAAAACGAGGCTGACAACGGAAGTACTTATAAGTTAACTAATATGGCAGACAATCCATAATAAAATACCGGATAAAGAAGGAAAACGACATTTTATTATAATTTATACAATAATATGCAGCAGTTCTGGTATTAAATAAGAATGCTATTTAATTTCTTTCAGGATATGTAAGGAACATGTTCAATATTTTTTATAGCAGACTGAAAAAAGCGCGCCTGGCCTCATTTTTGTGTGTGCCATATAAGGGCATAACTGACCAATGCTTGGGACGGAACTGCGGTAAGGTCTGGCCGTCACGGCAAATTTTTGAGAGACAGACGTGTCGGAAAATGATGTAGAGAACGATAAATAGTTTTAAAAAATTTAAAACCAAAATTGTAATGCTATTAATAACAATAATATTAACAAATATGTATGTATGTATGTATGTATGTATGTATGTATGTATGTATGTATGTATGTGTGTAAGTGTGTATGTATGTATGCATGCATGCATCATGTATGTGTGTATGCATGTGTATGTATGTATGTATGTATGTATGTATGTATGTATGTATGTATGTATGTATGTATGTAGTATTATTATTAATATTATTATTTAGCATATCTTTACACCTCATTACAGTTTTGATTTATCTTGAAATTTGTTATCGTTCTTTCAATCTTTAATTTCTGAATCTCTGTCTCTCAAAAATCTGCCGTGACGTGATGTTGGTGGGTTGACCAGTGTGAAGCGGCTTGTTTGTGAGACAATTCACTTCAACTGCTGCTTGTTTAAGTACTTAAATGTGTTGCAATCAATGTTTATCCTTATTATCGTGAAAGAATTTTGAAGTGATGATGGAAATTAGGACTTTTTTCCTACCTTGTGTGCAGCAGAAGGTAAAGATGGTCCTTGATTCAGGATAAAGATCAAAGGTGAGGTGGGTCAGAGCTATCCAACATCGATGTTCTGCACTGAAAACACGATCATGCACAAATAGGAATGTGAGAATACTAGAATACTTCACATGCATCAGGGCAAGATAGTAAAATTCCAGCAGAGGGTCAGAATTTTGCCCAGACACGAGGTTTTGCCCATTGTTTTACTCAAAATTTGCTGATCCGGAGAGTGGAGTGTTTCAATAAAACACCAGTGAATATTCATGGGAAATGGTTTTCGAAGTCAGAATGGCACATTATGTAGGCCTAACTCTGAAATAGCAAAAACGCCCTTCAAAACTTCTGACCTTAAGAAAGCATGTAAAAGGATAGGTTTACAACAGTAAATGATGTTAAACATACATCAGCATTCAAAGACCGATGATATAATGGCATTATACATCATCCAAACTGTGTACTTTACAGGCTGATATAAATCTAAACATGTGGAAAAAAATTATATCAATGTGAACATATGGAAAAAGTCTATTCTTATTTCTACAGGTAAACGAGACAGACACAACTGGATATAGATCCCTCCTTTAAGCTTTGTTAGAAACTGATAGTCTTGTTCTTAAAAAAAAAACTTACATAAACATAAATTGAATGAACATAGCAATTGCAAAGAATGTTTTTTATTTTTACGATCCGATACCTCAGTACAAAATCTGTACCTCAAGCTAGGTATACCAGTACAAAACGTACTGTGTACGGGACCACTGAGCATTTTGGGGGTGTAACTTAATGTTTATCCTCATTATTGTAAAAGACTGCTCCAGAGATAATGAAAATCTGAGAGTCTGTACCAGTTTGTGTACGACTTTGGCTGGAGTAGATGGTCGTGTGATGAAATATAACAGTCACGTGATGATATAATTTGTGTTATACATGAGAAAACATGAACATGCACATGAAGCTGAGTGCCCTCAGTCACATTGTATATGACATCATTATCCTTATGACGTCATGAGGATCTGCAATATTTATTTCGTTTATAATGCTTAAGAAATTAATTATATCTGCCTTTAAGGAGTTGTAAATTCGTTGCTCTTTTCGTGCACTTGTTAATGAGTTTAGAAAATACCCTGTATTTCCAAAAGTTATACCCATCCATATGTATTATACATCATCCATTTTTAAAACAATTTTCTAGTAAGATATGATAAAAACGATATACATAACATGCGCTCGAAGAGTATAGAATAAAACCGTCCCCAGACAAACGTTGTGGACAGAAACTCGGAAAAGATCTACTTCCTGCTCACAAATTCTTACCCTCGGGTAGGATGTCCTCATCTACAACAACGCATATAACTTATTCTCTCTCTCTCTCTCTCTCTCTCTCTCTCTCTCTCTCTTCGATCAAAGATGTATGTAAATTGAATATCCGCCTCCGTTTCGTCCAACAGTTAATGTTTGCCGACTAATATCATGGTGTTAAAATAATCCCATCCAGTGTAGCTTCTTTCTCAATGTCAAAAGCAAACGTTAAACAGTTACTGGAAAATTTGATATGTGTTTCATATTGAATGAAATTTAGGATTCTGATGAAAAGCAATTAGACACATTAAATCAATGCAATTTCCGTTATACTGGCGTTACCGCTTCAATAGGTCATGCCTGATATACAGTGCTATAATACCAAAAGAAGGTAACTCTAAACATGTTCAAACTCTTTAGGCTGCTGGCCAAATTATCATCCATACAAATCTTGGAAAAGGGTCGAAAACCATGAATGAGGTTTACCAGAAGTCTTAAATTAATAAATTAAGCTCAGATATTTCTAGTACGTATTAACCTGCGTATAAATACATGCAAAATAGTGGCAAAGATTTAATAAAACTACTTATTGTTCCTAACTACTGATGACAAAAGAAGCAAGTTACGTGCTGAACATTTTTGTTTCGACTAAGACAATTTCTCTTGCTTAGCGTATCCACAGTGTTGGCGATATGTTTAAGTTTGGAGCTAGCGTATGTATATCGTATGACTTCAGCCCATATTTATGTCTGCGGTAGTAGAAGAATTGTTAAGGTCTGAACCTTCAAAGCTCAATAGTGCATATAGTATTTGTTTTCTTTCTTTAAACAAAATACTTATTCATACTAAGTTTACGTTGATGAAATGTATTTTAGGATCAATGACGAAACGCCAAAGTGAAAACTTTGATTTCTTCCTGATTTCCCTCCATTTAAAACACGAAGATACAAGATAAACTTGTTCGAGTTTACGTTGTTTACAACTGAATTGCTTGTTTTAACCGATTAATTATTATCGTGCCAAGTCTGTTTTATCGTAGAAAACACTGCATCATGACGTTACCTACTGTTGGTACCATACTCAGACATAAATCTCCCAAAATAGCTGACATTCAAACCTGAAACCTTACAGTGCAGCTAAAATGATAAAATAAGTACATGTGTTAATTACGACATACTTTGTCAAACATCAAAATTTCTAATTTTGATGTATAATTTTGATGTGTAAAAATAGTAAGTACCAGATCTTTAAGCTATTTTGCAATAATAAATGTTAATACATACCTTTTTCAAGAGTCCTTTCTTCGTTTCGAATTATAATTTCCTTACTCAGTTAATAAATTCTCCCAGCTTTTATGTATAAAGGATTTCAGTCCATAGGAAACACAAAATAATGGCCCTAAATGATAGCCCCACAAGAAGACCCAAGCGCCACTTTTGTCTATCTCATGCACACGTGAATATTGACATAAAGTACGTTCTTTGCCGTATCTCTTGAGGCACAAGCCAAACGATCAATACGTGGACGCTGCATACCAGTCACCAAGTTCAAGTTTGTAAATTAGTCTCGCGGAGTTTGCTGAACTAAGCTTCATTCACATGCGCCAAATTTTGTTGGACTGGGTGTTACCTAATCTCAGTTTTAGGTATAAGCTTAATTCATTGAATTGTGGATTGACAAGCTCAATCACTGGTATGGACAAAGTAAGTCTTGTCGACTCTTCATAAATATCTCCCATGCTGTGTCACTTCACGTTAAGCTATGCAATTAGTTGCACTTGTGAAAGGGAAAATACTTACCACACTACAGTTATCAAGCCTGCAATATTTCCTGATATATATGAGGAAAGTTTTATCTCATGAAATACATAAAATATTACGCTAATTACACACTTTTAATGACTCTCTAAAAAGGAAAACAGTTACAGTGTTGCTCGTAGTAGATTTGTGCCGGAGTGTATTTTAATTAGACCAAAATCTCAGAATGGTTAGAAAGTGAATTTATCAAGCTTGTGTTGAGCGTTCGTTATATTACATTGACGAGGATAGCAATCAGGCTTACATAATGTATGCGGTATGTAATGCGTTATTTGAAAGAGAAAGAAAAGTTTTCAGCAGCAATAGCTTTTCTGGCACCTTTGGTATAGAATCAAAACGTGCAAAATTAGGTGAGTTGTTGCCTATTGTTCAGCCCATGGCTTCGGTTCTTGCAGAGTCCAGTGTATAACACGTGGCGTAGAGCACGTGCTAATGACGCTTTCGTGGCTGAAAGTTAGCATACTCTTCGGCTACGAACATTGACAGGACAGCACTGGAATCTCTGTTATTGATTCCTCTATAGTATTAAAATGAATACACGAAGAAGGGTTTTCATCAATCCAATGTTTTGTCAATAGCAGAACCTTGGCATTTGCTTGGGCTTTTTCTTTCAGCTCCTTGTTAAAAGTTTTTAAATCTTCGATGGGATGAATACTTATCTGAAAAGCACATGGTTTCACTTTCAAGCATCTTTTAAGCACGTTCAGAATTTTGAATACCTTTAATTTCTTAAAACTAGTCATCACGTGTATTTAGTGTTTTGATGTTGTGGATAATAATAATAATAATAATAATAATAATAATAATAATAATAAAAGTCATAAGAGGAAATGAATATGATTATTATTAAAGCGGTACATCTCACAATTCTAATGGATGATATGACAACAACAGTGCATGTAACGAAGCATGCTGGTACAAAGGAATCATGCCAAACCAGTCTGTAAGAGCGACCGCAACAGTAAGTCGGTTCACGAACATAGAAAAATGTACTTCGTGTACTTCCTCAAAGAACGGCATAAAAGTATTGGAATGTAGTCACTTGGTCCCTCTGCATGCCGTTTTCCACACACACACATGAAAAAAATTTAACAAACATACTAACTAAGAGGGGGAAAATGGAAAGAACAAATACGAAATTTTGACCTTTTTGAGTTCATAATTGTTTTGTATCTTGTGAGTTGTTCACGAATGTGTTTTCTGTATTTGTATTCAAGCAATTTCTCATATACAACTATAGAGTTAGCTCCTAAATTATTGTTCTGATTCAGCGTCATCATGAACACATTTTGCTTGTACGATAAAATTACATCGTTGTATTGAAAATCACATTTATATATCCATTTTAGTTCAAACATCTGCCTCTACAATTGCTGCAAATATTCCAACGTTAAACGTTCATGATCATTAATTGGTTTCTTACCAATTCATAAAGCCCTAATCTGTTGATACCATCTTGATATTAAGCTATACGTTATCTGACACGCTATATTAAACGCTAATTTAAAAAATCAAATTTATCTCATGTACCTTTTATTCCAGAGGGAAAAACACAATCTTTATGCCCTCAAATATTATCAAAGTTACAAACATCGACCCTCAGTTTGTGATTTTAATGGGATGCTTTCCTAACATATTTTCTCAATCATCGGAAGCGTCTGGAGGATCTGGATCGTCTGGTGGCTCTCTTAGACAAATATTACAAACAATATATTACTACTTTGTAACTTAATATCGTCCAGTAGCTGATAGTCCACGTATACGAAGAGGAATTACGTTGATATTGCCTAACTGAATGATTTTGGAATACATCACTAACAACACTTTTAAAACAAATTGATTATTGATTGATTTTATACACGTACTAATTATGCATGCTTCAAAATATTGAACAATAAAAGAAGAGATTACCAAATATTTCTTCGAAAAATGTAATGGATACATAAATAACCTTTATTAAATACAGTGTCTCTAGCGAGAAACGGTTTGAGTATCCCACTCATGGTTCTGTCAAATTATTGTCTCGATCAACCTTTTGGAAGAGTTGTAATGTACGAATTGTCGACTTCACCGTTGCAATGTCAATTTGACCGACACTTTAAAAGTAAATGAGTTGTCCATTGGAACGTAGCTGAAAAATCTTTATAAATAATTATTTGTTATATTCCCATCAAGCATAGTATTAATCAGTTTGTGCAAGATATTGTTCGAAAAAATGAATATAACTGACTCGAAATTTCCTTCTAAACAGTTTGATTGCAATGAAAAATATTTAACCTCTTTTCGGCGACTAATTAAGAATTTGACATACTTAAGTTCCTTTGTATAAAAAAGAAAAGCCATTTGTCCGCCATAAAACTGATACAGTCATGTGTGTACATGCATGATTTATCCCGATTAACCAACGTTATCATAATTGGAACAACTAAATCCAGAGAGACAATCACCCTGTCCGTGGAACCGTTCAGATTTGGTTTCAGGTGTAGCCATGGAATCAATACAAGTGCGCGTCATATAAGAAAAGTACACGCAATCAATCCCCATTTGGGTAGAATCGTGCTGATTTATGAAATGGTTATAATAAAGATAAACCAAAACGGATTAGCCTGAAGCTCCAGTGAAAATCATATATGTTATTTAATACAAACCATCCTGCGCACGAAATAAGTAAAGAAACATTATCACAACTGGATTTAACGGAATACATTTTCCTTGGAATAATCATAAATATACTATTTACAGCTCGGTCCGCCTCGTTGAAAGAGATAGAGAGATAGAGATACATCTTTCTCTTCTCTCTAAGGATCTCTTTTGACTGATTGAGATCATCATTAATAATGTTGCTCAGATGGTTGAGAGTGAGAATCGAAATGAAAGCGTCTCGTGATCGATACCCACCAAGGCCAGCTAGATTCGTCTACTTCTCCTGATAGCTTTACCATGATATAATCGATGATGTTTTGAAAGTGTCTTTTTAAAATATAAAATAAATCAAACAACCAACCGTCACTTTGTTTACCCTGTGTCTCAACCGCTAAAACACAGTTGTAATACGACTGTAGTACTGTACGAACAGTATTTTGATATGAGGATTTCATGCTTTTATTTCTTGCATTATATACATATATCTCGTGGTATAGCATTGATACAGCGTACAGCCATCCATACATACATACATACCACAAGATGTATACATTTTTCATTAAAAGGAAACGAGGCTTTTAATGAATATATATATATATATATATATATATATATATATATATATATATATATATATATATATATATATATATACAACGAGTGGTATATCATTGATACAGTGTACACACCATACATATATTTGGTATATATCACATACAAATACACATATTTGCCCTTTGAGTGGAGTTACGATATACTCCGGGCAACTGTGTATTGACCCAGTGAATAAACTGCTCACATCCCTGCGAGTGTGTCCGCCACAAAATGTACTTCTACGACTTTTCTTATTGTTCACAATCACAAATTGATAAGTTGATTAGTTTCTTTTTGAGTTTCCGTTTTTATTCACATTTATTAAATCAATATAAGACACACTCATGATTTAAACATAAACAGGGTTTTATGAAGAAAGTAGTGTACCACAGACAAGGTTAGCCACTTGTACACTGAACCTGAACTGTCAGGCATTCACATACTGGCGCATGGAAATTAGCGTGGAATAGAAACTAAGCGAAAAGACAAACCAACAAGAGGTAATTAAAATATTTTAATATATTGACAGTTCATCTAAGTCATTAGTCTGATTTAATTAACATTTCTAAAGACTATAAAACTTATCCCCCCCCCCCTTTTGGATGGTTTGACTAAACTTTACCATCATGTATATATATAGGTCGAGAGACATCGTCGTATGGCACAAGCGAAAATCCCCAACGCTCGTATTTTCATGCATTTTCGCCTGTAACTAGCTACGATAATCGGGGGGGGGGGGGTAGGGAGGGAGGGAGGAGCGACCATTTGGACATTTTTATGTATAATAATTAATAAATAAATAAAAAAAATTTAGAACATTATACTAGGTTTAAGAAACAACAACAAAGTATTATATACGCTGCTACAATGTGTATGCCTCGCAACCGACAAATTTAACATATAGGCCTATTGTCGACTGGTAATTCAACTATGTATCATTGATATTATGAACACTGTAGATAGATCCCACAGAATGCGTAAGCATGCCGTAACGACGAACACGGCTAATGCAGGTTAATTGGTACAAGTTCATTTTTAATGTTTTCGTCCAGCGCAATATGTTTTTCTCTTTCACACCAGATTTTTAGCTTATTTTATCCCTTACGCACGAGAGGTGAGAGGGGAAAGGAAAAAAGAAAGGATTCAGGTGAAATTGTGTACTATTTTAATTTCATATAGAAAACAGGGACTATTAATACTTTGTATTGTTATTTTCATATGTCATTTAGAAATTCATAATTGATCTATAGGCCTGCAGTTGAAAGAATGTTTATATATTCGTATTATTGCGCCATGTGCGGATCACAATTTGATATACCAATAGTATTGGTATATCAATTTTCTTTATACTAACACTTTAAATGTTATTTTATATAACTTCTTTCGAGGAAAACCTCTTACTGTCGCCTGAGCCTAGCTAAGTGGTCTAAAGCGATCTCCGTTATGGATCACTGCCATCTCACCTCTGTCTGCGTGGGTTCGAGTCTCGGATTCGGCCAATGTGGGTATGTGAGAAAACTTGCCAGTAGTTTCTCGTGGGTCGGTGGTTCTTTTCGGGATTTTCCCGGGTTCCTCCACCATTAATACTGACCGCCATGTATATAGCCTATCGTGTGCTGAAAAATGGCGTTAAACCCCACAATAACTATATATATATATATATATATATATATATATATATATATATATATATATATATATATATATATATATATATATATATATATATATATATATATATATATATATATATATAATCCAATAACTATCAGCCTCCTGTCATAATGACTTGTCGGAAATCAAAATGCTCAGTGCGGCGTTGGAATGTTAATGAGCTTTTAAAGACTAAATGAAAATAATTAACGACCATCATGTTTGTCCCAGGGAATGGAAGATAACAATCAAGATAATTGTTCTTCATTAGATGACGCATCATTTGATAGTTTGCTGTTTTCCTAGACAATATATGAAGTTATATAAATCGATATACTTCTTTCGAGGCAAATGTTTGATCTCGAAATAAACAATACTACTAGATATAAGACATTGGTTCCATTTCTGAGCATAGCTAAGAAATCTATGCACAAATTAATATTCCTTAAGATTGTCGTATAAGCCATCTGTATGTACATAGTTACCTCTGCAAGCTTAATTGTCGAAAAATGGCTTTAAGTCGCGATGATTGGCAACTACCAATCATTTACGAATCAGTATTCACAGTTGCCTGGGAGACCAATCAGAATACGAGCTACTTGTGTGTCGTTGCTCAAGTACGTGTGTACTGGTTGTCTGTTAGATAGGACTCAAACGCATTCTTTGATCTAACACAAAAATATTCTTATCGCTATAAGATCATATTTTCCATCGTATTTACTAAATACGAAACAAAATTTGCTTGCGAAATGCGCATTAGAGTCAATATTTATCATGGTCGAGAGAGAAGGTGTGTGTGTGTGTGTGTGTGTTTGTGTGTGTGTGTGTGTATCTTGCCCGGTGGCGTTTGTGGCGTACTATTTTCTTGATATTCAGCCTTTTAAAACAATAATGGAGACAATCAATTCTATCAATTTCCCGGTAAGCAGTATCAGCCACACAGACGCAATGTTTAACTTGTACGTACGGTCGTCTTGAGTTCTACAAACTTTTATCTCGTGACATTCGCCTAAAACAAACGGATTTTAAAGGAAACAAGACGTTCCTAAATATTTTAGTAATCTTTTCATGAGGCAGTGAATTATAAAAGATGTAAAGGTTGGGGGGTTTTTTGGTTGTTTTTTAAGAAAGTTTTTGAAAGGCTCCAAATATTGTGGAATATTGTGATCAATTTTTAAAAAAATGACGCCTGTTTCTTGATAACCGATAACAGTTGCCGTCATTTATCCTAAAATACAAGTAAAACTTAAATAAGGCATTGGTTCCATTGATTCTGATAGGATCAATTTTGTTTTCTTAACGCCATGTAACTAAGTGTCGTGAAATGTAACGATCTGAGAATTAGTTGTATTTTATGTTACCGCAGTTCAATAGTTCAGCAAATACGATACACATACTTAAAATAGACTTTTATTTAGCAAAACTTATAACATACTCTAACAATTTTCAAACCATTTTTTATATGCTATCTTCCCCAAAGCGCTAAGACTTACTCCAGGGCAATTTTGAAATAGATTTACATCGACTGTCAATAAGGAGACGTTCCTTATAAGGTAGAGCAGTTTGCATCACCGGGCAAGATTGGGGTCACAGCAAACGTTTCATTCTGATCAGAATTCAGCGCAAGTATACTACAAGTATCAGGACTTCCAGAGGATAGGTTACAAGCACGGTGGTAAATAAAATAAATAAATAAATACGATAAAATAGAGACACATCCTGGTATATACACAGATAGATAGATAGATAGATAGATAGATAGATAGATAGATAGATAGATAGATAGACTGAAGTACTGATTTATTAATTGAAGCAAGAAAATTAAGAAGGGAAAATAGATAATAATCTTTGAGAGTATTGTCAAAGTAAAGTTAATTGTTATAATGTTTTATAACGCTTTCCTTGAGTGGAACGACCACACCTAGGACTTTCTACAACAAGAGAATTCGTTTCTAAAAAGGGGTCGAGAGCTATTGGTAACAAACCTACCTTCCAGCAAACATAAACGCTTCAAAGAAATTGGGCAATATGTTCCCTCCCCATCCGTAATCAATGTTTATACATACTCAATGTATTTTAAGTAAAACTGTATCATGGACTAAATTAGACGATGCCTGAGGGAAATATGTTGATGTAAAACTAAAAGCCATGAAAACGCGCTCTTCACAGCTCAAACAGATTGGTACGCGAGAACCTCGAATTATCCTGTCTTTGTTTCTTTAGCAATAATCAAAATTCCATTAAGAACGGAAGAAAGGAAACGAAAAAGAAAATGATTCAGACTAAATGTGGCGGATCAGAATCCTTTCAGTGTATGATAGTAGTGTATAATGGCATATATTCACCTGCATGCTAACCTACAACATGCATGCTAACCGTCCTCGCAAGCAAAGAATCATGGGAGTTTTGACTCGGACATTCTATACAAAATCTGCACATTCTAAAGGAAAAGGAGACAATGAATCAATCTCTAAACTGAATTTAATACAAGGTTTCAAGGAATTGAGTTTTCTACATGTGATATTTTCGTACCAAATGTTCACTATTGTGGTAGTAGTTTTATCCTGCCAAGAGGAAGTAACCTAACGTGACGAGCATGCGTAAAGTGCAATAACAAGAAAATAGAAGAAATAAAAACCATCAGGCAGATGTAATCGTAAAATGGTAGTCGTCGACATTTCAGTGTAGACCAAACTGTCATCAAATGAAAAGTGTTTTGATACCAATAAATGCATGTATGTGCCATTCCATGACTGGTGTGTTTGATACTTTGGTGAAGTAAATAGGTACATTGCCATGACTGGCATGTTTGGTACGCAGTATATATTCAATGACTGGTGTGTGATTGATATTCTGTTGGAATACATAAGTAACATTCCATATCTAGTGCGTATTTGATACCCTTATCATGACAGCTAATTGTTGGATACCGTGTTGGAATACATAGATACCATTCCATGACTGGTGTATTTGATACCTGTTAAAGTACATAGGGTACGATTTCATGATTGGCGCCTATTTAAATAAATATGACCCTTTCCATGGCTGGTGTGCATTGGATAATCGAATGGAAAACAGAGATGCCCATTCCATGTCTGGTGAGCTTTATACTTGTTTGGATGCATCGACACCATTCCATAACTAGTCTTACATGCCTGTTGGAATAAAGAGGTTACCATTCCTTCATACGCTTCGTATCGACTACGTATACTGCATGACGACAACGTAATGAGAAAATAAAGCTCAATTAACCCTTAATGAAGTTAATCGGCCAACATTAAAGCGTAAATTAATGAATCTATGCGATAAAAGGATTGCAAACAAATAAAAGAATCGAACCCAGAACCATGTCTAAAAGCTGATGTATGATTGGTCAGAGATTTTACATCAACCAGTCAGACGTTGGAGATATACGGTTTTTGTTGAGAAATATTATTACTCTTGGTGCCAGATGGGCACCGCCCAGGAAGGATACGAAAAAGGTGATTTCATCGTAGAAATTATAACAATTCTGATAGCCTTTTTAGTTTCCTTTTTTAAAATGTCAATTAAACGTGACTACGCCCTTGATCACGTATTACTGAGCCTTTAGATTCCTATGGAAGCCCTCACATGAACCTAGACAGCACGGTGTAGGCTTTGCCGTAAAGAACACGCTAGTCGTCTTCATTGAACCTTCGTCATCAGATACAGAGAGAATCCTTGCCCTCCGGCTGTCAACATCATTAGGCCCGGTCAACATCTTTAGCGTGTACGCCCCAACCCTCTGCTCCACCCACGAGGAGAAAGACATGCTCTATGAGGCTCTGGATCAGGCAATATCCAATATCCCCAACACTGAAGGCCCTACTTACTAAGAGACTTCAATGCTAGTGTGGGAGCTGACCATGAGGCCTGGTCCACCTGTCTCGGCTTTTACGGAAGGGACAAGATCAACGAGAATGGTCAGCTACTGCTGGAGATGTGCTGCTCCCACAGCCTATGTATGACCAACACTTTCTTCAAATGCAAGGAGATCCACCAGGTGTCATGGAGACACCCACGTTCACGCCAATGGCACCAGCTAGACCTCGTCATCATCAAGCGTGCGGAACTGGCCAGTGTCCTCCTCACCCGGAGCTAACACAAAGCCGACTGCGACACGGACCATTCCCTCGTGGCCAGAAAGGTACGAATAATACCCAAGAGGATGCACCACGCCAGGAAGAAGGGTCGCCCACGCATCAACACCTGCTGTGCAAGCAACCCAGAGAAAACACAACAGTTCATCAGCACACTGCAGGAAGCTCTCACCAAAGCGACACCTGATTACACCATCGACTCCAAGTGGTCCTACCTCAGTGACTCTGGTTACAATTCATCCATCACTGCTTACGGGAAGAGGGAGCGAAAAATTGTCGACTTGTATGAGGGCAACTGGGAGACGATGGAGCCCGTGACTGAGGCAAAGAGGAAAGCCCTCCTGGCATACAAGGCTGCACCTAGCCCCAGAACACTATAAGCCCTCAAGACTGCCAGGAACAACGCCCGTCGCTGTTCCAACACCTACTGGCTGAACCACAGCACCAGTATACAGACAGATGACGACACCGGGGATGCGAGAGGAATGTATGAGGGCATCAAGAAGGCGACAGCACCCCCCACCCCACTTCCAAGACCGCCCCCCCCCCCCCTTCAAACCAGGGGAAACAACTTCAGCGATGGGTCAAGCACTATCTCGAGCTGTATGAAACCGATAACATCGACACCGACACCGCCCTGGACGCCATCCCAGACCTGCATGTCATGGAGGAACTAGACTCACTGCACACCCTGAAATAGCTCGGAAAACCCATCGATTGTATTGCCTGTGGGAACGCTTCTAGAAGCGACGGTATTCCACCTGAAGTCTTCAAGAGCGGAAAATCAGCACTGCTCCAGTCCCTACACATACTCATCTGCCTCTGCTAGGAACAGGGACACACCCCACATGACATGCGTGACGCCAACATCGTCAGTTTGTACAAGAACAAAGGAGACCGTAGTGACTGAAACAATTTCTGGAGCATCTCCCTCCTCAGCATAGTCGAAAAGGCTTTCGCCCGTATTTCCTTGGCGCGCTTGCAGATCCTAGCCTGCCGCACCTACCCAGAGTCCCAGTGTGGCTTTCGAGCCGGCAATTAGCAGATGCCCCTCTACATTGCCTTCCTAGACCTGATGAAAGCGTTTGACCTGGTCAGTCGGAGTGGTCTCTACAGACTGATGAAGAAGATCGTCTGCCCACCACCACGACTGCTTGCTGTCGTCACGTCGTTCCACGAGAACATGCACAACACAGTGTGCTTCAAAGGCGCAACATTGGAGGCCTTAGCAGTCGTAAGCGGAGTCAAACAAGGCTGTGTCCTTGCGCTGACGCTCTTCCCCATCTTATCCATGATTCTCCAGTACGCCTTCAAGGACTGTAGCGATGGAGTGTACATCCATACTAGGGCTGGCGGCAAGCTGTTCACAGAGGTACTCATCGATGAACTGCTCTTCGCCGACGATGCAGCCTTGACATCACATAAGTAAGATGGACTGCAGTAGCTGGTATGTCACCTCTCCCATGCCTGTAAGGAGTTTGGACTGACCATCAGTTTGAAGAAAACGAACGTTATGGCACAGGACGCAGACTCCCCTCCCTCCGTCACCACTGATGACTACAACTTGGAAGTTGTTGAGAACTTCACATACCTCGGGTCCACCATCTCCAGCTCACTCTCCATTGATACATAGGTGAACGGCAGGATTGTCACGGCAGCAGCAGTGATAGCCAGACTTAACCAGACGGCCTGTAACAACCCCAACCTCACTAAGAAGACCAAAATGCGTGTCTACCAGGCCTGCGTGCTCGGCTCACTCCTCTACATCAGCGAAACATGGACCAACTATGCGAGACACGAGATGAAACCCAAAAGCTTCCACCTGAGAAGCCTCCAGCGCATATGCACATCCAGTGGCAGGACAAAGTACCCAACACATATGTTCTGGAACGCGCCAACATGAACAGCATGTTGTCCATTCTCAACGAGAGGCGCCTTCACTAGCTCGGCCATGTCAAGAGAATGGACCCAGGTCGCATTCCCAAGGACATGTTAGCAGAAGGTGCACGACCGACTGGACGACCTTGACTACGCCACAATGATGTTTGCAGAAGGACATGAAGATGGCCAGCATCAATGTCAACGACTTGGAGAGCTGTGCTAACGACCGTTCCATCTGGAGCCTAGCTGTCAGACAGGGCGTTCAAAAAGCTGAGGAAGACAGAAACATAAAACAAGCTGAGAAGAGAGCTAGACAGAAGGAGAAACAAAATCGTACTCAAGAGCTACACCATCTTCTTCCGTAGACGGACGGATGCCAAGAGACAAGAGATTCCCAGGATAAATATCATTGGCATGGTGATCAATGATGTTAAATCAACAGATGCCTAATTATCATACTGATTGATATCCCATGTAAAAAAAAATCAATTTGATACATTTCTGGTATAACTACATTGGCATAAATATTTATCTGGTTACTATATTAGTAATGTACAAAGATGAAATGAATACATGTACAGATATGATAACTTTCATAATCCGTTGAATATCGGCAAACTGCCCCCCCCCCCGTGGAATCAAAAGCCTGAACAAAAGCGAAAATAAAACAAGTAGGACTCACTAAAAAAAAGTCTTACTCAAGCCTGGAGTACACAGGGAAATTGTGTTCTCTTCGTGTATCGAGTCGATAGTGTACTGTGAGGTACTAACCGTTTTATCATTTTGTTGGCGAAGAACTTTAATTGAAGACTGATGTTTTCAACAAAACCTGTGTAATCCATATTGAAATAAATGTTTCAATGTTATACACATGCAGGTTCATTATCTGCTGATTGATAAGATTACGAGACCGAAGAGTTTTGTCTTTTTAATCACATGGTCAACCCCAGTAAGTATATATTGAAATATTTTTTTTATAAAGTTTGCAGGTACATTTTCGAAATGAATTGGGAACTGTGATTGGAGATATTACTTTTTCTTCAACTCTTTTCCTTCAAATGTTGTCTCCTTAATTCATAATTAATTGGCAATTAAATACCTGTTTAAGGTTTCAGAAATATTGCTGGTGCTACTCAGAAAATGCACAGTTAAAAATTAGACTGTAACCGACAAGTAAGAGTGACATTTTCAAAGGCTAAGATTATTTTTAAAGAAAGTGTGTAAAGAAAGTGCACAATAACATAAGACAGCATCGCAATTTTAAGCTATGCTAATATGAAATAGACTATTCAGAGAACAAGAACAAGAACTGTTGTGAATCAAGAAGAAATAAATTTCATATCCTCAATGCGCAGTTTCAAATAGTCCTCACATACCGAAACTTTTTCTTTACTATAAGCAACATATATTCTAATAACCATGACACATTTTCTTTTTTATTTTCTTTGTTCTTATTATATTGCACAGCGTGAAATATATTATATATATATATATATTTTGAGCAACTACATTGAGCAAAAACAAACATAACCTCATAGTAGGCAATATTTAAGTATTCTGCTGTTTGAGTAAAAGTGTTGAAATATTTATCGAAGGTTCGATTGTGTATGTGTTTTTATTTTATTTTGCTCGTTGTTAAATCAGCTTCTCCGAGTTTTTTAAGTGCCACCATCTCAGCAAATGACGTCAGGTATAAATCCGTATGACGGCTGTCTAGCGGATATGAGATTATTTCCGCAGTAGGTCAGTGGACACAAATAAGGCACAAAATTACGTTATATTGATAACTAGCAAATTGACGTTGTTTTAATTTACATGGCAAAATAAATGATAGTTTTTACCTCAGGTTTCTGATGAAGCGACAACGTCATCTTTTCATTTCCAAACTCTGAGGATCCCATTGTCATCTCTTTCTATTATGTTCGGTTTAAGTCACTTTTAAATTCATTATACTTTTATCATGTAAATCATGTAATTTCGTGTAATTGGAGTCTTTTGTACCAGCTGAATATATAATTCTTATATAATGTTTAACAGTCATAGGTGTTCTAATCAAAGGGAAAAGACGCGAGAGAAAAAACCCACATATACATGTTGTGTTGTTTTTATTTCTTCAAAAGATAAAAGCAAGACTCAAATTGTTGGTGTTAGGACAAGGAATTTCGAATCGTGTTGTGTTCTGTTTAGCACATCATTGATTAAACAACTAAACAAGTACAATCATTATGATACACCATTGTCAATACTCCACTGAAGCAAACCTATTCCGTCTTATGTCTCTCTGTCCATAAAAGCTTATCCAATCCCTAAAATAAATTTAGGCAAACCGCAAACTCATGACGCCGGAATTAATTTCTTCGCTCGATGCACTTCCTTTTCTATAAAATCCAACTTTCAATCAGTTGATCTATTTGTATTAACGATACACTTTGCATCGTTCTTAAGTTCAAATATGACCACAAAAAAAAAAACAACAGAAAACGTTTTCCAAGTCACCAAGCATTGTATTCTCTAAACTTTCAGAGCACGAACTCAAGTTCAAGTTCACATGCCTTAGTTGAAAAAAAAAGAAACCTTTATATGCATCAACACCAACGATATTAAGTACGACAGAAAAGGAACTCAGATAAACAGATCCATAAATGCCGCGATTCTAATTGCTTTTGTGGTTTCATGCCATTATTCAGCACGTGGTAAGCTATAACATGGCGGCCAGTATATGTTTTGGTGGAGGAAGAATCCGGCGAGAACCTCCGACCCATGGGAAGCTGCTAGTAAGCTTTCTGGCATACCTACGTTCAGTCTGAGATTCCATCGCAGTGGGACAGACGTGAGATGTGTGAGTGTCTGTGAAGTCGAGTGCATTTGACCACCTGGCCACCGGGACTTCCAATGCAATTCTAAGGTTTTAATAATGAAACTTAAAGAATGTAAACATTTTCAGATTTAAACGTGCGGTTAGATTTGTTGCTAAAAACATAAATTGAAAAAAGAACCCAGGATATATATTCCTAAATCTGCCCACTTCGGCTTACTTTTGACTTTGGGGCCACGATTGGCCGAGTGGTCTAAAGCGTACTCCGTTACGGATCACTGCCATCTCACCTCTGTCTGCGTAGGTTCGAGTCTCGGATTCGGCCAATGTGGGTATGTGAGAAAGCTTGCCAGTAGCTTCTCGAGGGTCGGTGGTTCTTTCCGGGATTTTCCCGGGTTCTTCCTCCACCATTAATACTGGCCGCCATGTATAGCCTATCGTGTGCTGAAAATGGCGTTAAACCCTACAACAACAACAACAACAACAACTTTTGACTTTCTTTCTCTAAACCTTTTGAGAATTCGGAATCACTTGTGTTTTTCAAACGCAGTTAATGTCTTCTTGTTTGTTAAATACCTTGAGGACTCTGTGTGTGTGTGTGTGTGTGAGAGAGAGAGAGAGACAGACAGACAGATAGAGTGTGGGTGGGTGGGTGGGTGAGAGAGAGAGATTTAACATAGCTTTCACAGATTTTCAGTCATATCGCTACGATGTATGCAGTGTTGCAGTTTAAAGCGATGTCTAGTACTGGGGTATGATGCAACAGACACGTAGCATTATGTCCCACTCAGTCGCATTATCCCGACACCGGGCAGACCAGTCCTAACAGTAACCTCTTAATGCTGAGCGCCTAGCGAGGCAGTTGTTAGTACCATTTTTGTGTCTTTTATAAGGCCACCAGAGAGATCCACTGAGGACAGAAAGCACAATTTAGCGTACATGCTATATATACGCGCAATGATCTGGGTTTCGTTTCCATACGAAAATGATGTATAGACTATAAAAAATATAGATGGAGAAACGTATACATCGTTTTCTACATGCACACAGTGCTATTTACTCAAATTATTTCTACCATGCACAAATTCTATTCGATGGCAGTAACTTTTAGATTGACACTTGTGGCTATGTTTGGAAACTTGCTGCGTATGTAAGTGCGTGGTAAGGGTGTTGGCCAAAAACAACGAAACAGATCAAGTTTTATGAAAACACATGATGACACATCAGCTATATGATATTATAATAGTCTAACATTCTTTCAATATTGTTATATGATATTATAACAGTCTAACAGTCTTTCAATATTGTTTTACGATATTATAATAGTCTAACAGTTTTTCAATATTGTTTTTGCAGGTGCAACAAAAAGTGATTAATATATTCCTGACGGTTTTATAACATGATGAAAATGTGCCTTCTTCCACAGCAGTTAAAATAATAATAAAATATAAAATTACAATAAATTGCGACGAAGAACAGTGAAAGTCCATTTATGTCAATGTTTGGAAAATAAGGACTCTCCTTGGTATGTTTTTTTATAAATCAGTTTTGATCTTGTAATTCTTAATATATATATCGGAGAAAGACGTTTGAAAGAGAAAATAATGGCACGTGTCTAATGTTTTGCATTAAAATGCGTATTTAGATTTTGATAAATTTTATTTTTTCCGATTTTAAGTCTTACTGCATAATTAAAATATAAAACAATTTTTAAAAAAAAATAATTTGGAATGACTTGACTTTCTCCGCTTTTTTACATTATCATATTATGGCTTGCATGTCGTCGTGATGTATTCACGAGGATGAGAATGGTTCTCATCTCTTATATCTTACTTTATATATAAAGGAAACATTTACACTGATAATTATGAATATTTATGGTGACAATCAGGGCCATTTAGGGCGATTATTTTGGATATTTAGGACGATTATTCGGGATATGTAGGTTGATTATTATTAGAGATATTTAGGGCGATAATTAGGGACACAGAATGATAATTAAGAACATTTAGGACCTTAATTTGCGACATTTAGGGTGATAATTCAAGACGTTAAGGGTGATAAATTTGGATATTTAAGAACAATAATTCAAATTTAAGCCGAATGAAATAGCAATAAAAATATTACATGGATTCTTATATCATACACTATTTCAGTGGCCCTGCAGGATTTTAGAAATATCATTATTATTGTTGTTGTATATGTTATTATTATAGTGTTATTGGCAGTAATAGTAATAGTAGTAGGCATCCTAGAGTGTCAAGACAAAATATAGAATAATAGCAACAATACCTTAAACAGTATCCATCACAATTTTGGATTATAATTTAACAGCTAGAGGAGATTGGATTGGACCACGGCTTTTTTTTACACGACGTATTTATTAGTTTCATTTAGCATGTTTTTAATTTGATCTAATATATTCCTTTTTTACTGCTATAGAATGGTTTCAAAAGTGATTCGTGATGAGGTAACGAAATAACGACTAGCTAAGATGTAATACTTGTGAGAAACAACAATCTAAACCAACATATTTGGGAAACTTTTCAAGAGCAAACACCAACGTACACAAAATAGATCATATTGCTGGGACCCAGCAGCTCACATAAAGATTCTGAGACTGGCAGAATAAGAAGAAAAACAGATACAGAATCAAAACCCAAACTACAGAGAATGGTCTAGAATATCGTGTCGAAAAGAACAATAGACCCGATTGCTTTATTAAGGGTTAACCCTCAGAGCAGGGACATAAACATCCACAAGCAGACTCCGAGGTACATACACCAGAATCATCTCTTTGGGAATAAACCGATTAGCGTGAAATAAGAGCGATAACATGCCAGGTAAATAATCGACGTTCCTCTTTTACTTTGCAGTTACAGTGGTGTGATTGTACTTGAAGGGTGACTAAAACTGAAAGTGTTCACTTGCAACTCGGGCCCTAAAAGGCAAGAGAAAGACGCTTAATATCTGCGTCAGGGAATTTGTATAACGGCCGTGAGGGGCCGTACGGCCATGGCTGCAGCTGCGCAGAAGCTATTGCGTTGCATTAAAACTTGTGAGGTCGCCAAAATCGCTCAGGTAAGGGCGCCAAAATGCACGTAGCCCTATTTGCATTACACCTGTTGCCAAGTCACTGCACCAAGGGGCATATAACTGAAATTCCTCCTAGAATCGAAGTGGACATTCATTATCCACTTGAAAAGCCAAGATACAGGACGGACTTCATAAAACCGAGCGACTTACACAGATGAAATTCATCCCAATATTTTAAATGAAATCAAAGCTATAATTTGCTTCCAAACTGATGCAAAACGAAAAGGAAGAGGCCGTGGCCAACACATTCATTTCATTATATGTAGGAATCTTAGCTACATTATGACCGCTCCTGTGGCCTAGTGGTTAGAGCGTCCACCTCTGATGCGGGAGGTCGTGGGTTCGATCCCCGGCCGAGTCATACCAAAGACTTACAAAAATGGTACTAACAGCTACCTTGCTTGGCGCTCAGCATTAAGAGGTTAGTGTTAGGACTGGTCGGCCTGGTGTCAGGATAATGTGACTGGGTGGGACATCATACTACATGTCTGCGGCATGATGCCCCAGTGCTAGACATCACTATAAACTGTCACACTGCAGACATCGTAGCGATATGACTGAAAAATTGTTAAAGCTACGTTAAAAAATACAAATCACACTCACAAATCATACAGCTACATTATGAAAACAAGAAGAAGGAGCCGCTGTACAACATAGGACACGAGTTGCGGATTCCGAACTCGTCCAGGCCAGTCCCAGTCTACTACCACGGTGTATCCTTAGGAAAGGCACTTAATTCCTATTTCTCCTGCAAATAATTGATTACCAAGAGGCATACATTTTTATCCACAAAAGTTCCTTGCTCGTGACATTAATGATTTTGGTCACCAAAGTGATTACTTAGTATATCTTTCCAAAGTAGTATAAAGCATGACAGATGGATAAATCTCATAGGTTCCGTCGATATTACACTTCATTTAATTCAGTGTCAATCAAATACCGCCACATGTTAAATCTTAATCTACAAAGCTGGATTCTCTGTTACATTTAAGATTGTCCACAAGACTCTCTGTTACACTTAAACTGTCCACAAGACTCTCTGCTACACTAAAACTGTCCACAAGACTCTCTGTTACACTAAAACTGTCCACAGGAGTTTCTGTTACACTTAAACTGTCCACAGGAGTCTCTGTTACACTTAAACTGTCCACAAGACTCTCTGTTATACAACAACTGTCCACAAGACTCTCTGTTACACTACAACTGTCCACAAGACTCTCTCTTACACTTAAGATTGTCCACAGGTCTCTCTGTTACACTTAAGATTGTCCACAGGTCTACTGATCGTTTTCAAAACGACGAATTTTCAAAGTCAAGATGCAAAGGTCTGACAGCAAGTAAGTTGATTAATTCCGTGTGTGTGTGTGTGTGTGTGTGTGCAAGACACTGACAACGTATGGTAAATAAGTAATTTTTAACTAGTCCAAGCGCTTTAGAATTTTATAGAATTTTTCACGAAGGCAATGACAAACAGAAACAAACATGACAAACAATAAATACAAAGAAATCGCTTCATTTTGAAAACTTTACATGATTATATGTCTATAAAAAAATTCTGACAACTCTAATCCAGCATTGCACAACAAAGCGATTGCAATGCTATGAACTTAAAACTATTTTTACTCGATTTTCATTGGCTTCGGCAAGATTGATTTGGTTTGTTCTTTTGTTTTCTTTTATTTTTGAGCTGACTGGAAACAAACAAGAAAAGTCAGACTCTCAAAGAATGACTTTGTAAGTCTTAGTTGGTGAGTTTCCCACAATGTCTGACACAGTTCGAGCCCATCGACTACTGAGCTTAAAATGTAGGCCGGTTTTCATGCGGCAATTAGAATGTGCCTTCCGGTTTGTGTCGCACGTAGCGCTGCCATGCAAAAAACGGCGCCCACCTTCTCCATTTTGTGGGCAGAACAAATGCTTGAAATGTTTGAATATATAATAAATGGTTAATTGGATGACAGTATGCACTACGTGGTGGCTTTATTCTGGAATATTTCCATGGCAATTGTTCGTCGTTAAAATTCATATAGATTTGGTTTTGTCTCAAGAAAATGTAAGTAATGTTTACGTGATGGGGATGAGGAAGCCAAAGATCATTATTTTGTTAAATAATTCTAACAATTCCATTTGGCTAATTTTCAAGTAAAACACCACTTAAGGGTACAAGTTGTAAATGTGGATCAGGAGCTGCCTATGATCCCTAATAATTAGTGTGAAAGTCCAGACATTTGAAATGATTACCTCCACCTGTTAAGAAGAGTTTAGAAACTATTGGGGGCTACGCAGGTGAAACAAAAGTGTAATGTATGGGATTTATGCATATATTTCTTAGCTTTTATTTTCATAACATCACATTACTACTTTACTTGACCGCTCCAGTGGCCTAGGGGTTAGAGCGTCCGCCTCGGACGCGGGAGGTCGTGGGTTCAATCCCCGGCCGAGTCATACCAAAGGCTTACAAAAATGGTACTAACAGCTGCCTCGCTTGGCGCTCAGCATTAAGAGGTTAGTGTTAGGACTGGTCGGCCTGGTGTCAGGATAATGTGACAGGTTGGGGCATCATGCTACATGTCTGTGGCATGATTCGCCAGTAATTGGATAGCGCGCAGATATTTAACGCAACGACGACCTCTAAAAATAGACGTCCGAAACTACGCAAAGGTCAGACACTGATAGTCAGAAGAAAACAGAACTCAAGCACATAACTTCCCCCCAAAAAGAATATTAACTTCTCGACAATTTAAGCGAAAACAGGTTATAGCTTCGAGAAGAAATTTCCTGACATTCTGGAGCAGGATTATAAGAATCAGACAAGGAACTACCATCTCTTTTCTTAAAACAAGAAAGCAAAAAATAACTTTATATTACGATTACCGTGCCAAACATGCGCTTAGTCCTCGCACCTTGAGAAATAACCAAAACCAAATGCTCCTATAGGCTTTAGGCTTGGTGCCGATATATGTGTACTACACCTTTTGTACGTATAATCTACACTATATTATACTCAAAATACAATCTGATTTCATACCTGATCATATAATTATAGTGTGTTATATTTCTACTTATAAAACCTAATAATTCTTATTTGCAAGATAGGAAACATAGGTTTAAAAGTGATGAGTGTTTCATGGCCAATGTTTGTACTGTGTATTTTCAAAGACTGCGCGGTCAGAATAATTAAACGATTTGTTACAGATAAAATCATCGTAAAAGTATCAGACAAATACAGAGACCTGGAAACAAAGAAAAACGGAAAGACATAAAATGGCAGCAGACATATTAATAGTTCTCTCCAATCCTGATTAAGGAAAATAAAACACTATCTCATCGTTTTATATGTAAAGATTTTTATAATCTGAATCGTACGCAACCTCTGTCTAAACGAGGCCATGATTCTAAACTTTCGGAACACTGAAACTCGGTCAGGAACTATCAACTCTTGCTACATGAATACGAATAGCTGCGTACACTGTGATCAGGTGTGAACATTATTTTCCTTAGTCTGATTTCGACGCTCTTGTAAGGAAGGGCAAGTGTCCTACTTTCCCTCACATACTATATCTGTTTTCAATTTTTTTTTAAAAAAAAGAGCTATGTGTAGAAGAACGCATTTGTCAACATAAACATGCCTACCGAAACGAGACAACACGCCTTTTGTGAAATTTCAGTATTTCAAAATTTTGAAGGCCGATATTAAGTGAGGCACGGAAACCTCATCTGATAGAGTAGCTAAATAAATATTAGAGTAAACTGATAAAACACGATAATGAGAACAAAAAAGCACACATTTGTAGCACACATGAAATCAAATTCTCATCGTTATCTATGACAATTTACTAATGAAACAGAACAAATAAATGTTATAATAACACAAGTCATTTTATGAAATCAATATTTATGATAGATTTGAAGAGCAAATTGTACATACAGTAATTTTAAATTGATTTGATGTTGAGGTATATATACATTTTATTCTTCATTTCTTTTAAGTGTTAAATTCGATTAAATATGTATGATGACAATTTTTGGAATAAAGAGGTCTACGATCAAAGATAAAACTGTAAAACCGAAGAAAAAGAAAACAGCTGAGATAACTATCTGCCTGGCTAATTTATTTTGGTTACCTTTATAGCTTTCGCAAAATATGCCTCGGATGTATGTCGAAGAAGTAATTTACAGAAGAGAAAAAAAAAATCATACATTTTGTTGCAAGAAATTTCTTAAAATATAAACCGCAATCTCCTCGTAGCACACCAGATGCTTCTACAATTGGATTACCCGTTCGACTTATCGAGATGTAGCGAATGAAAAAAAAGTTCGATGCATTCGTAACTTCTCGGTCAATTTTTGTTACATACATTGCTGAGGTGGTCCGAATGTCAACTATCGGCATACATTCTACGTGTGATCAGTAGGATCATTCGCAAATTTGATGTCATTCATATGGATCATTCCTCGATGATGATGATGATGACGACGACGATGATAATGAGGCTATTTAAAAAAACAAGGATTGAATGAGTAGTTACGAATTATTGAATTATTTTTCATTTCATTTGGAACCTCTTTGTCAATCGAACATTCATCCAATGTTAGAAATAACCGAAATGGTCTGAATAAATTGTGTTTCTTTTCTTGGGGGTGAAATGCCAGGTGACCAAAATTTGTGATTTTTCTGTAAATTACTCCACCGGCATAAATCCGAGGCATAATTTTCTCTGGCAAACATTGCCAATGTAGTTTTAAAAGAAGTAAGCTCAAACCTCTCAGTTCCGAATGATACATTTCTTCAAACATGTTAACGATTGGTTCAAGCGGCCCACATAAAACACCATAAGATACCAAAGTACTCCGAATTCCAGTGACAAAGATTGCGATATTGTATCCAATATGTATGAAATGTTTATGTTTGTGGTAGGAGATTTAATCCATCCTGGCTAAGTACTCATGCAAACAATTTGTAGATCGCATCAAGTACATGCTTGCTGCCCCCACACTTCATCCACGTTCTTCTCTGAACATGTATTTCTTATATGGCAAATGATATATAGTTCATATCTCTCCAGACTTCTGAAGCAATTAAATATCGAAATGTTTTCTACGCATCTGTAAATGCCCAACATTAAGATTGCATAGGATGGCATCAAAGTTAAATAAACAAACCGAATTTACAATATCCCCCAACTTTCATGCAGGAAGCTAAGGAAACAAATAAAACTTTATGCGCACCGACTATATAACTAGCCTACAAAGTTTCTTTAAAGTATTTAAAGCAATGTGGAAGAAGAAGTGACGAAGAACTAAATCTCCCAAATACCCTCTTTTCAACAATATTTCAACAAATGCCCAGCATAATGGACAATAGGAAAATAACTTATTACGTATACCATACATCTAGCCCTTAAAAACATCAATAAATTGAATATCCGAGCAGTGTGGGAGAAGAAGCGATGACAAACTGAAATCTAGTTATTTTTTATTTTTTCAAACATTATTATCAAAAGTAGGCCAGAAAAGCTCAGTCTTAGAGTACATCCGTACTAGCTTAAAATCCCCTAACTGATGCATGGATTGCAGGATAAATGTCAAATCGTATCGTGTACCTACACCATATGTATCTAACCTACACTGAAATCCTCTAGTTAATGTTGGAGGAGAGGCGATGCTAATTCCCAATTATAGATCAAAACATGTTTGATATTGCTCTCATTCAGGGCCGTCATGGGGGGGGGGGGGGGCAGGGGGGATATTGCCCTGAATTTGCTGTAAAATTGTTGTAGCCTATATACGAAAATTATCAAGCCCGTCAAGTTTTGTCCCCCCGCCCGCCCTGAACAAAAATTGAAATGACGTCCCTGATATTACTGTCTCTCTAATCTGTTATTCAGCCTGAGCCAGCGCGTTGATACTTGCATGAATCAAGTTTTGCCCCACCCCCGAAAAAAGTTGAAATGACGTACCTGTTCTCATTTATCAAGTTAACCTTGCAAGGTACATGTACTTGTTTAAACTCGTATCGCATGCTACCACCAGTGAACCAATATAGCCCTGCAGTGTCTGTGTCATTACATATGTTTAATGATGTGAAATATTGTTTTGAATATAAAAACCATCTTGTAAACAAGCATGATAAAGGAAGTAACATAATACTCACCTACCTAAAATGATTTAAAAGTATCTTAAATGAACAATAATGACGGCAAAGTCTATAGTCAGATAACCAAGGAAATGAATCTAGAGTTTTTGCCAACTGCGCAGTGCAATTACCATCGTCCGTTATAAGAATTCCATTTGACACATCTGTGTAAGAACAGACTTTGTAAATAATACCCGTATCTTTGCACATGCATTTCTTTTCAAGAATGGCAAAATGCAAACCATCAACCTTTCGAGCTTGCAGACTGACTTTATCCGATCATCATATCTTATCATACCAAAATATTCCACAAGGCATAATGAAGCAAAAATCAGCTCAGAAATAACAATATACATAATAACGAAAAACTTTTATATTCCTATTTCAATTTACGTTTTATGTCAGTTCATAGAAATATGAACGATTTATTTCAATTGCAATACACAATTTTAATCTGTCTGCAGCGTACCAATATGGCTGCCGATAACGTCATATCTTTTTTCGAGTTAAAGGGAACTCGCATGCATGAGCTGGAAATAAATGTGATACATACTGTGCCCAACCCATCGTCGTCAGTGCCAAGCCATCGTATTGTATTATGTTGTGTTCCAACCTGGATTTGTTAGTGCCTTGACAGATTGTACTGATTTATGAGTTTGCTCGTTATATTTGTAACAGAGTAACTGTGATTCAAAGTCAATAACATAGCTCGACCACACTGTTGTATCGGGCAAAAATATGAACTCTGCGGTACGAGCACCTGCCAAAAACATCTATTCAGACCGGTCTTCAAAACTGGACTGGACATAACTCCCATTGCTTTTATACGGAAATAAATAAATCATTTATTAAATATGTACGATTCAGCTTTTCAGTTGAAAGCATAAAGTACTTGTACATTTAAGAAATTGCTAAATTTTCTATCTGTGCTAGATTTCAGACCTTTGATACTCCGTTTTCCTCTGCGGGATCAGAGATATTGAACAAGTCCAACACGTTCTCCTTCATTTTGTAAACGGAGACTAATGAAGGTAACTTTTCATCTGTGATGCCTCCTGCTGTGACAACAATACAGCTGAATTGGAGTTGCTCTCTCTCTCTTTCTCATGCCTGCATGCATACATACATACATACATACATACATACATACATACATACATACATACATACATACATACAGTAAAGGGAAGAGTAGACTTCAGATGGGAGGACGATAAAAAGTTCCATAAGCCCAAAAGGCTTCAAAGATATTTTTGTTCAGATCTGCGATAAAATAGAATCTGCTTTATCCATCATATTAATTGAAAATAATATTTTTTTATTCCCCAACCCCAAGGATCAACCAGTAGGTCTATAATTAGTGCCGGATAACACTAATAGCCTGAGTGTATATGAACACACTCGGATAGTGTGTGTGTGTGTGTGTGTGTTTGTTGTGTGATTTGTATTTTTAACCTAGCTTTAACAATTTTTTAGTCATGCCGCTACGATGTATGCAGTGTGACAGTTTACAGTGATGTCTAGCACTGGGGCATCATGCTGCAGGCACGTAGCATGATGTCCCCCCCACCACCAGTCACATTATCCTGACACCAGGCCAACCAGTCCTAATACTAACCTCTTAATGCTGAGCGCCAAGTGAGGCAGCTGTTAGTACCATTTTTGTAAGTCTTTGGTATGACTCGGCCAGGGATCGAACCCACGACCTCCAGCATCCGAGGCGGACGCTCTAACCACTGAGCCACCGGAGCGGTCCACATTTGGCTAGACCTATGTAGCAGTTTGTTGTTGTTGTTGTTGTTTGTTGGGTCTAACGCCATTTTTCAGCACACTATAGGCTATACATGGCGGCCAGTATTAATGGTGGAGGAAGAGACCGGAAAGAACCACCGACCCACGAGAAGCTACTGGCAAGCTTTCTCACATACCCACATTGGCTGAATCTGAGACTCGAACCGGCGCAGACAGAGGTGAGATGGCAGTGATCCGTAACGGAGAGCGCTTTAGACCACTCGGGGCCCCTAGCAGTTTAGTAACGTTACATTAAGTTTCGTTGTTTTATTTTTATTGTTGTTTGGAGAGTTGATTTTTTTTATTATAAAATATGTGTTTTTTCCCCCGGCAAAGCTGTCATATTATTACGAGGGATACCAGTTAATCACAAATTTAATACATTGTCTCTCAAACTACATTACTGTCACTTTTTTACATCACATTGAAAGCATCAGTTATTCAAGAATAACGTCAAGGAAGCCATGGTTATGTGTGAATAACCTCAAAAATGCATTGGTTATGCAGGAAGAGGGTCTCCAGAGAACCTAAAGCAATAATTATGGAGGAATAACGTATGTATGTATGTATGTACGTATGCATGCATGCATGTATGTATGTACGTACGTACGTACGTACGTATGTATGTATGTTGTCTAACAGCACATCAGCACAAGCCTGACCATAGTGCCAATTAAATTTAGGTATCCCAGCAAATGCTTACCAAAATAGAGGCAAGAAAGTTAACATCCTAAAAATACGAGATGAAGGTTTGATATGAATCTTGAACAAATTTCAAGATCTTCTGAATCTAGGGTCGTACATCATCACGGAATGCATCCCAGGGCCAAAAACTTGCCTCCCTTAGTCGCCTCTTAGGACAGGTAGGATGGAACCCCTATATATACTGAAACCTATGAATATACTGCAAAGGCTTAATTATTTATTAGCGATTTATTCCTGCATAACCACAGCTTCTGGAATGAATAGAGGAGAATAACGGTAATTAGATCAACACAGTATTGGATTTGCGATTCCCGGGGGATCAGTCACAGCAATAAGACAGCTTCTCTTTAAAATATCTGAAGAACACTAGTGTTACTATACTGGGATGCTGAGAAAGCTTACTGCCGACAACGATAAGCTTAATAACCCAGGTGCAAATATCATTGATAAAAAAAGTGATGTGCTTGATTTCCTCCGAACATATTCACAAATGTTTATCGCGATGGAAACACGGGCTTTAATTTTGCATTTAAACACTGATATAGATCATGGGAAATTGATAAAAAATGAACTTTGTGCTTGTCTTATTTCAGTCAAACACTGTATCTAGGAAGAAAAATATGTGCTGATTCCGATGTACCGAATCAAAAGTTAAATCATTGATCGCATTTATCTGGATAAAATGCTAATTCTTCAATAACATCCAATCATACCAACATATATGATTTATTCTGATCCTACATTTCGGGACCACGTGTACTGTCGTAAAAAGTTCTTGTAGAAAGTCGGCAATTTATGTCATATTTAATAAAAAACGAAAAACACATTGTTTCTTTTTGTTTTTCTTCAGAGGTTAAGACCATAGTCCCTTAATATTAATTCTAAGTATTTTATAAATGATTATAAACTGACGTTAAGTATTTACCAATAAATACATCTACTGCTCAAAATAACATGAAAACTTTTTTGTTTACTTGTTTGAGGTAATGTCAAACATAAATAGGAAAGGGAGATAATTCATGCTGCAACTATCATTTCGCGGATATTTACCGCAGCTAACATGATGCGGCCTTGCCCTTAAAAATGCGACCTTGACTTTGGAAATGGAGTCGCGCTGATATTCTGCCATTTTCGTAGTACTACAGTGATAGAATTTCAAAAACCTGTGGTAGTATGGTATTGATAGACTAATAAACATGACGAATAAGGAATTCTTAACCTTACTCTCGGCAGCTCCAATAACAATGTTCTTCTGCATTGGTTGTACAAGTCTCATCTAATCTGAATTACCATTAGTAACCATCGTGAGGTTAACCCAGTTAAGGAATTTAATTGGCCCATTAACACAAAACCAGCTTAACCTGCGTGTAGCCTCAATACAATTTCAACGTATGTAACACCTGATGATAAAAACACTAATTGGGTCTCCTTATACATGCAGGGGAACAAATTGCACGTGTTAGCAGGAGTCAAAATAATTATTATCATTCCATTACTGACTAAATCGTAGTAAAGTAAGTAAGTTTAATACAAAACTTCTGATAACTAACGCTCACCATAAATACAGAAGTTCCATCTATGTACGTCCCACATATATGTGATGCAACTGGAATTCACTAAGTGTTAAAAGTTAAGCACAGGCCCTAGTCATAGTTGTCATAGTGACGGTTCTGTTTAGAGAACCATCACGTCTAATTTTAGCTATAACTTCCAAATGACTCTTCGTTGCTAGACGAGCGAAAGAGAAACACTAGTTCATTTTTAGCTTCTAGAACACAGTTCCTAACATAATCGAGAATGTTCAGTTGAACTACTTGACAAAAGTGAAGCAAACCAAAAGAGATTTTTTTTAATGATTATTGTTTATCACCCTACCTCCCACACTCCGCACATTAACTCCTAAATATTACATGCTTATGCTTAAGCTTCTGTTCTGTTGTAACTTAGACACTAATTGTTACCGAAGATTCCCATCCATGGCTTTGCCCAACAGTATGCTCATGATGCAAAGCGAATATGTGAATTTATGTTAGTTCATTCGCAAAGGAACCAATATCACTATTGAGAGTATCTTAGTACGCTTGAAATCAAAGCTTAAATTATTGTGTTACAAGAGCAAAGGAGAAAAAACTGTAAGCCATGGCATCTTGACAAGTCCTGTAACACATCAAAAATCTCCGCTGAAATAATAAAAATTGGAAGGAAACAACAAACAAATTGTGAAGAAGCTGGGGCAAAAACAAGGCATATCAACAACTGACTCGTAACTGGCGCCCCCCCCCCTAGAAAATTAATCAATACATATGCGAACTGGTATAATGAAAATTAATGTATTTATAAGTAAAATAAAGCACCCCATATAAACCCATCACAAAACGTATACATATGAAATGGGTAGGCTCAAAATTGCTTTAAAATTATTTGTACATATGAAATGAGTCTGCTCAAAAAAGCGTTATCAAGACGTGTAAATATGACATGGGTCTGATGAAAATTGACATCAAGAAATGTTTACACGTGTGAAATGGGTCTGATGAAAGTTGACTTCAAGAAATCTGGACATGTGTGAAATGGGTCCGATGAAAATTGCCATACAAAACACACGTAAATAAGTGAAATGGGTCCGATTAAAGTTGCCATCAAGAAATCTGTACATGTGTGAAATGCGTCTCATGAAAATTGACATCAACAAACGTGTACATATGTGAAATGGGCCTGAGAAAAGTTGCCCTCAAGAAATGTACACATATGTGAAATGGGTCCGATAAAAATTACCATCAAGAAACGTGTACATATGTGAAATGGGTCCGATTAACATTGCCATCAAGAAACGTGTTCACGTGTGAAATGGGTCCGATTAAAATTGCCATCAAGAAACGTGTACATATGTGAAATGGGTCTGATGAAAATTGCCATCACGAAACGTGTACATATGTGAAATGGAACTTATAAAAATTGTCATCAAGAAACGCGTACATATAAAATGAGTCCGATGAAAATTGCCATCAAGAAATATGTCCATATGTAAAATGGGTGCGATGAAAATTGCGATCTAGAAATGTGTGCATATATAAAATGGGTCTGATGAAAATTTTCATCAAGAAACATGTTAATATGTGAAATAGGTCTGATAAAAAAATAGCTATCAACAAACGTGTACATATGCGAAATGGGTCTTATAACAATTGCCATTAAAGAAACGTGTACATATGTGAAATGGGGCTAAGAAAAACTGCCATCAAGAAATGTGCACATTATTGAAATGGGTCCGATTAAAATTGCCATCAAGAAATGTGCACATATGTGAAATGGGTCCAATTAAAGTTGCCATCAAGAAATGTATACATGTGTGAGATGGGTCTGATGAAAATTACCATAAAAAAACTGTACATATGTGTACTGGGTCTGATGAAAATTGCCATCTAGAAACGCGTACATATGTGAAATGGGCCTGAAACAAATTGCCATCAAGAAACGTGTACATGCGTAAAATGGGTCTGATGAAAATTGCCATAAAGAAATATGTCCATATGTGAAATGGGTCCGATGAAAAGTGCCATCAGGAAATGGGAAAATGTGTGAAATGGGTCTGATGAAAATTGCCATAAAAAATATGTCCATATGTGAAATGGATCCATGAAAATTGCCGTCTAGAAGTGTGTGGATATGTGAAATGGGTCTGATAAAAGAAATTGCCATCAACAACGTGTACATATGCGAAATGGGTCTTATAAAAATTGTCATTAAAGAAACTTGTACATATGTGAAATGGGCCTGAGAAAAATTGCCATCAAGAAACGTGTACATATGTGAAATGGTTCTAATGAAAATTGCCATCAAGAAACGTGTACATATGTGAAATGGGCCTGATAAAAATTGCCATCAAGAATCGAGTACATATGAAATGAATTTGATGAAAATTGCCAACAAGAAATGTGTACATTTAAAATGGTTTGGATCAAAATTGCCATCAAGACGTGTGCAATTGAAATGGGTCTAATAAAATTTGCCATCAAGAAACTTTTAGACGTGAAAAGGGTCTGATCAAAATTGCCACCAGGAGGCGTGTACATATAAAATTAGCCTGATCAAAATTGCCACCAGGAGACGTGTACATGTAAAATTAGCCTGATCAAAATTGCCAATATAGTATATACTATCTGCACCATATCTGAAAGAAAAACAGCACGATAACACGTGACTACTATATCCATTTTTGACGATAAATACACCATTTGCTCACTATGACGTTTGAAGATCTTTGAATGTGAAGTAAGTGAGAAGAAATATCATTATGTTCAGAATAAAGAGACACTCGAGGAAGGGAAACGCTTGCTAAATAGGCGATGAAAAAAGGAGAGGCAATCGTACACCTCAAACAAAATTGTACACTCAATACAACATGCTTAGATAATACAATAAATGTGTTTTAAATGGTGAATAATATGTACATGCGTTAGTGCAAAACGCAACTATTTAATATCACTTTTACCAATTTCTGGCCCTCTCAAAATCTGACTAATAATGCACCCTGTCTACATGTTTTCCAATTAGGCATACACATACATAGTACAACTTGCTTATATTTCCCAGTTTGAATAAGAAGATAGGCATGTCTTTACGAACCCCATTTGAATGAGAAGGTAGGCATTTGTACACTTAATACAACCTCTCTCTCTCTCTCTCTCTCTCTCTCTCTCTCTCTCTCTATATATATATATATATATATATATATATATATATATATATATATATATATATATATATATATATATATATATATATATATTACCGCATTTGAATGAGATGCTATGCATGCAGACACTTAATAATAATAATAATAATAATAATGAGCACTTTGTATAGCGCCTAATCTTTAGAAGCTCTAAGCGCTTTACAACATTAGACAACACCTATAAGATAAAAAAACATATAATGATATGATTACAAAAACAAACCATGAAATTAGAAAACATTAAAAAAAAAACATGCTGAGAATATTTAAGGTAGGAAACATTATCAGGTCTTTAAGTTTGTTCTTGCAGTCGAAATAAGTGAGTTTTGAGAGCCCTCTTGAATGTGATCACTGTGTCTTTGTGTCTAAGTTCAGTGGGCAATTCATTCCACGTTGCTGGGTCCTGGTATGCAAACGAATGCTGTCCATATGACTTTGTTTTCATAGTGGGAATAATGAGTATACGATTGTCAGAAGAGGAGCGTAATTATCTTGCTGGTGTGTACACATGGGTGAGGTCGGATAGGTATGCTGGACTAGAGTCCGACAGTGAAACGTAGCACAGAGAATACATTTTGTGTTTGATTCTGGATCGAATGGATAGCCAGTGTAGGGTACAGATCAGTGGGGAGGTGTGCTATGATCGTGGTACTCTAAGTATGATCCTAGCAGTTTTGAACTTTTTGAAGTTTCTGGAGCAGATATTGAGATGAACCAGACAGAACTGAGTTACAATAGTCCAGTCTTGAAAGTACTAATGAACACACAAGTGTTTTAGTGGCATCAACTGAAAGATATTTGCGAATCGAGCTGATGCGTCTCAGCTCAAGATATGCAGCCTTGCGTATGTTCATGACATGTTGGTGCAGTGTGAAAGTACTGTCCAGCGTAACACCTAGGTTTCGTACTGACTGTTTGAATTTAATGTTGGTGTTGCTGATATCACTGGACAACAAATTTTTACAAAAGTCATGTTACTGAAATAAAATTAGTCAATTCTTATCAATTTTTATGTGCTGAACACGAATATGACAGTCAAATTGCAAAATTGGCTCTAGTTTTTTTGTAATCTGCAAGAAATTAATGTTTACATAACGAAATGCATTCCAATAGTAAAAGGTCAACTGTAATAGCCTACCTATAAAAAATCAAGTCATTGACTACATCTTAGATTTCTTCGCCTGTCTCTTGTACAGCTGTTCGGGAGCATCTCTGAGGAGTGTCCAGCAGTAGTCAGCCAGCATTGTAGTGGACCATTTTCCCTGGTATCTTTGTTCCATTGTTGCGATATCTTGATGAAAACGTTCGCCGTGTTCATCACTAACAATACCACAGTTGCTAGGAAAGAAATCCAAATGGGAATGAAGGAAGTGAATCTTTAGAGACATATTGCAGCCAAGTTTCTTATACTTCATCAACATGTCTTCTACTAGTTCCTTATAGTTTTCTGCCCTAACATTTCCGAGGAAGTTTGTAGAAACTAGGCGAAAAGCATTCCATGCTTGTTTCGCGTCACCTTCCAGCACGTTGTTGAACCGGTCATCTTTGAAAAGCTCTCGAATCTGAGGACCCACAAAAACTCCCTCTTTAATCTTTGCTTCGCTGAGTCGAGGGAATTTTTCATGCAAGTATCGGAATGCTGGCAAAGTCCGGTCAATGGCTTTCACGAAGTTCTTCATCAAACCTAGTTTGATGTGAAGGGGTGGTAGCAAGATTTTCTGAGCCTCAACCAGAGCTGGGTGTTGGATATTCTTCTCTCCAATGGCTACATTCTGCCTGTGAGTCCATTCCTTCCTCATGTAGTGCATTTCCCTTGCTCGGCTATCCCACTCGCATAAGAAACACATGTATTTTGTATATCCTTGCTGCAGTCCCATTAAAAGGGCAACTACCTTCAAATCACCACAGAGGTGCCAGCTGTACTTGTTATACTCAATGGAATTCAGTAGCTGCCTTAAGTTATCGTATGTCTCTTTCATGTGGACAGCATACGCTACTGGAATAGATGGAAGAATGTTTCCATTGTGCAAAAGCACAGCCTTGAGACTCAGTTTCGAAGAGTCCACAAATAGTCTCCATTCTTGTGGGTCATGAGTGATTTTTAAAGCATTCATGAGGCCCTCAATATCGGAACAGAATATCATATTACTTTCCTTTCTGAAGAAAGGCTCCAATTGCTGGTGGCGCTTTCGATATGCAGTAATTGTGACATCTTCTTCTAGAAGATTCCATTGTTGGAGTCTTGATCCTAGCAATTCTGCCTTGTTCTTTGATAAGTCCAAATCACGAATCAGGTCATTTAGTTCTTCCTGTGTTATTCTGTGTGGGGTTGATGATGCACCACAGTGAAAATCTGGATCACTGCATGCTGATGGACCAGGAGAAGAACAGGTCGACTCACCTTTGTCTTCGTCAGATGAATCAAGAGAATATTCTGCTGGAGGTTCTGGAATAGGAAGTCCCTCACCATGTGGAACTGGTCTCAATGCAGACGGAATGTTTGGGTAGACTATTCTCGACTTCTTTCGCTTCGTTATTCCGCCGGAAAGAGGAGGAACCAAGCAGAAGTAACAGTCATTTAGGTGGTTGCTTGGCTCTCTCCACACCATTGGGACTGCAAACGGCATTGATGACCTTTTGCAATTCAACCACTGTGAAAGCTGTGTTGTACATGTAGCACAGCATATATGCGGAGCCCAAGGCTTGTCTTGGTCACCAACCTTGCATCCGAAGTAAAGATGATATGCCTTCTTCACTTGAGAATTGATACTTTTCTTCTGGTTGGCAAATGTCACTTCCCCACAAATATAGCAAAAATTGTCCGCGGTATTAACACACTTTCGAGGCATTACTGTTCTTTATTGTACGTAAATGGATAAAATAATAAGTTTTATGTAACAGTAGCTTGAACTGTCTCGCACAACGTCTAAAATATTTTAAATGCTGAACCTATCTGATTGGGCTTTATATAGTACACTGCTTACGTCAGCTTCAGCAGCCGCCTGGCATTAGTATAATAGGCCTACACATGTATAGTACACTGCTGACGTCAACTTACTTCAGCAGCCGCATGGCATTAGTATTGCATTGCATCAGAAAATGATGCAATCAACTGTGGATGATGTGAGCATGATGGTATTATGCAATGTTACATCATTATTCCGGATGTTGCTGCAGTCCTACTGGAGAAATTTACACAGTGAAACATAGAAAATGAGGTATATGAATATCTTCAAAACGAGAGCCAATACAAATTTTTCACGGTTATATTCGTGTTCGGCACACCAAAATACTACAGATTAGGGCCTTTTCAAGTCAGTAATGATTTCACTGTTGACCAGTGTATTTATTGTTTTAGGTAAAGGATGTGAATGAGAACGTCTTTGTGTTGTGATCAGAATGGCCTCAGTTTTATCATCATTCATCTGCAGCTTGTTACATGTCATTCATGATTTCACATCAGAAATGCACCTCTCTACACCTTGGATGGTAGCATCAACTTCAGTTGGGTGGCTAGATTTGATAATAATACACCTTGTCCTTATATTGCACCATTTGAATAAGAATATAGACATGGGTAGATATAATATTATTATACTTGTCCACGACTTGGCGATGAAAACGATTTCAAAAATTTATGGACATCATGGTTGGCAGAGAAGCATGAAAAAGGTATCACCACTAAACCTGTTATTGAAAGACACATCACGCAGGTCATTTGAATTTGAACTGGGCAATGAGAAATATGATAATGTTAATAAATTTGGATGTCAGCCAAAGGAAACAAGACACTACTTGTTGGATTGTGACTCATTTGACAAGGATCTTTGCTCCATCTGTAAGGAATTCGGTCATACCAAAGACGTTTAAAAATGGTAGTAACTGCTGCCTCGCTTGGCGCTCAGCATTAAGGACTCGCGGTACTAATTCAGTTCCCATAATAGACCTATGCAAACACCACGATATTAAAATTTCAATAACTTAAAAATTTTGAGTGCTCATGATCAAACATATATTTATCAGTATAGATGAAACGTGGCTGTCAGCTTCTGTTTAGAAGAAAGGATATGAGCCGCGGCATTTTCTGGACCTGCATGTGTTTGAAACATGTGCTTTCAATTCCGCACCAAAGAGTCAGGTGCTAATTTTAGTAATGAGTGTTCCAAACTCAAGACTGTTAAAGGACTGAAATTCCATCAATAAAACAATGTCTCTATTTTTTTCACTTACAACTAGGATAAGCTCTCAAAAGATTCTTTTTCCTACAACATAACTTACATTATTAACCAATCCTGGTCAGCTTAACCCATATATTCTCTATTTTATGTTCACCCATTTCCAGGCTGGTTCCCATTTCTCCATACCATTAGTACCGTGTGTCCATAAGAGGTTAGTGTTAGCACTGGTCGGCCTGGTGTCAGGATAATGTGACTGGGTGGGTGTTATGTATATTTGATTTAATTATATCTGATTTAATATATATTTATTTCAATTTAATTGTCTGTCAGTTTTTTTTTAAATTATTTTATTTTTCATTACATGATATTGTAATGTAAATTTATCCACTAGAGATGATACTTTTTTTAGAAAATAGTTTGACCTTGACTTTTAGTTTAAAAACACCATGTGTCGATCATAATCCTGACCTTGTTTCAAAATTTGTAGCAACCATCGTAAACAAGTTCTAATTTATTTTAAAATGATTGGTTTTCGTCAGGGTCACACTGGGTTACGTGACATATAACAAGCACTTGCTTTCTATAAGTTTCCAGAAGATGATCACGTGACCCTTGTTTACGTTTTAGAAAGCCCATCTAACCCATGTTTTGAAGAATTAATATCAGTAGAAGCTGGGCTGTTAAACTATTAGTTGTATGCTGTGCTGTTTGGAGTTATTTCAAATTACTTGGCTTCAAAAGGATTAATTCTGTTATTTTTCTGGAAAATACGTGTGCTCGCATAATATTGTGGAACAAGCACAGTTTTTTTGTTTTTTTTTATAAAAATGTATTCAGCTATAAGAAACCGGAGTGATAATTCTTTTTTCTACAAGGAATCGTAGACTTCAACACTACAGATTGCAGCATACGTCATCGCCTTCCATCTTGGATTGTTCGTCGGGATTCGAATCAGTAGAACGTTGTTATTAGAACTATTCAAACTTTATTCTTGGATTATTCTTGGATTTTTTTTCTCGATTTGATTCTATAAAACAGTAAGTTCATATTTTTCATTTGTACAGAATTTTTCCAGGGAAATAAATTATTGTATATTTTTCAAAGCTTGCTGTTTTCATTATTTCTTGTGTTACTGTTTATTCGAGCCTAAACGAGTGACATAAGAGTGGGACATCATGCTATATGTCTGCGGTATGATGCCCCAGTGCTAGACATCACTATAAAGTGCCACACTGCAGACATTGTATCAATATGACTGAAAAATTGTGAAAGTTACGTTAAAAATCCAAAAACACACACACTCTTTATACTATTCTGTATAAATAAGAAAGTATACACGTATAGAACTAATAATATCCTACTTGTCCAGGAGGTGACGATGAAAACAATTTCAAAATGATTTAAGGACATCCTGGTTGGCAGAGAAGAATGAATAATGTATCACGAAACCTACTATTAGAAGACATGTCAAAGCAGATCATTTAAATTTGAACTGGGCAAGAAGAAACTATGTTCATAATAAAGATGTTAACCAAAGAAAAGAAGACGCTCCTTGTCAACTATTGCATCTGGGTTATTCTGTGAAGAATCATCTATTATAAAAGGAAATCGGCATGTGCTTCATCTGACAAGGGTCTTTTCTCCTTCTGTCATGAATTTGGTCCAAAGCATGCTCTTCAGGAGGCTTTAACCCTGAACAAAGACCGGATACTTCAAAACGTGGTATCTGAAATTCGAAGTCCTGGAATTAGAATAATATGCCTCCAACCCTTCACCAGAAAATTAAATGAACAAAATGCGTCAAAACTTTCCCTCTCACGATAAACTTTTTTTTTCAAGAATGTTTATTCCCCACATTGCAGAAAGTCCAACTCTTGACAGGTTTGAACCAATCGTCATAAATAATTTAAAGGCAAAACTTTAGTTGCACTTGGTACAGTTGAAGCAAATCATGGTATAGAAACCATAAACCGGTCCTTGCTGGTCTTTCTGGCACTACTTTGAATCCCAGAGCACGCACTATATATCCACGAAGGAGCCAATCTAGCGCAACCTCTAGAGAAAGAATGATTGGCATGGGTTTCTATTAACGAATAAGCAAAGCATAGTGATATGTCTAAAACTAGTTCGCAACATTAGGAAAATGTCGTTAATGAATTGAAAGAAATAATAATAAGTGACATAAATCCGTTCCAACCAAGTGTCTGGTGAATGTAATTAAATACACTGTAATTCTAGAAAAAAAAGTGGTCAGTAACTTTGTGGGGAGGCATGAAATTGAACATAAGAAAAATACCTGTCGTATGTATCAAAGCTAATCACTTCAGATCGTGTGACTTTCAGGTCTCGATTCCCATAAATCCGTTAAACGTCAACAAAATCACAAATCAGTTGCATTAGTTGTTATGAGCTAGAAATTGATTTCAAAGGATCGATTAGTATGTATGAATCTGCATCTCTGCCAATGTTTATGTTTGCTGCTAATGGATTTGCATGAGTTTTGGGTAATATGTAGAATTGAGGTGTACGTATGTTAAGAGGGAAAATATCAAAATCCTCACAAACGGAATTATTATTTTTAGCGATCTCATTAATGGATGTTGAAACTTTTTATTTAATTTCTAATTGACGTTCAACTTTTTTAACATAATCATCTTGATTCACAATAATAATAGTGTTTGGCATATCATCCTTTTTAATCACTATACTGTCGTCATTCATTAGATTATATATAGATTTAATTTCGTCCTTATAAATATTACTATGAAATTGCTTTAATTTAGTTAATATCTCTTTTGTAATCGTGTGTATATATATATATATATATATATATATATATATATATATATATATATATATATATATATATATATATATATATATATATATATAGGAATCACGTAAAAGATGACTTAATTCTGTTATAGAAAGGTTATTTGAGTGACAAATTTTGGGATGACTTCTCCAACCAATTGGGGCGATTTTACCAACCACTCTGGGGCGACTTCTCCAGATACATGGGGGCGAGCTCTCCATGGGACGAGTTCTCCGCATACCGACGTAACTTAGAGAAGTGCAAGCGATGGATAAATGCTCTCGCTTTCTGTCTCTGTCTCAATGTGGTTTCATATGGCAAATATTCCTCACCAAAATCGTCTGGTATATCTTTTAATGTTATCACGCCCGCCATTTTCACAGAATGTTTGTCGGAGGTTAAGAGGTTGTCAAGTCACGTGTTCGGTAGGCGGAGCGATCTACCTTCTGGCGTAAGGTCAATTCTTCTACCTTGTTTTGATAACAGCACACCGGCGCATGAACTTGTAACACCGATATCAATGACAGATTACACGTTTGTCGGGCATCAAAATGGATCAAACCTCTCCCCAGAAATTCGTACGTTTTATGGAAAAGTTGTCTCCAGTCCTCGAAGCTATGATTGTGTTCATGTCAAAAAAGTTCATGTTCTGTAACGTCAAGTTGCTTTCGCAGATTGGCAGGCATTTATTGCACAGAAATGTACGATTTAGCATTTATTGTACAGAAATGTACAATTTGGGATTTGTTGTGCAGAAATGTACAATTTTGGCAGATAATTAGCAGTGTTCGAATTCATATGAATGTTTCACTTGTAATTAGAGAAGACGAAGACGTTGAATATGATGGTATTTAACCATATTTTCATATAATTCATGACTAATTTAAAAGTATGCGAAGACAGATGACCTGCAATGCAGTGGTAGCTTACTGCCTGTGTAACTACGTACTTAGACATCATGTAAATGGTGTAGAAGTTTGATGGAAATTCAAATTTACCTTTTATGGGATAGATTTTCTAATTTGATACGAAATAGTAACACTAGAATAAACTGATATTTGGTTTCACCTTTTGCAATTTCTAATAGTATATTCGGAGCTAGACTTTTAAATTTGAACTTACTAAGAAGAAATGGCAATAATGGTTGTTGTTGTTGTTGTTTTGTTTTGTTTTTATTTTTTAAAAATTTTTTATTTGCATTGTCGTAGCTTTATAACAATATACGTTGCCAACTTTCTTCACTAATCGGACACTGTTCTATTATCATTGGATGTTCAGTTTATTCAGGTCTATTGCAAAATGAACAATTCTTAGTTTACATTTTTAGGTCACCTGATGAAATCTTTCTGTGAAAGATCTTTGACCTCTCTTACACAATCTTCGTGAGTGAAACCTACGTACATATCAATCTACCTACCTACTTTCCTACCTGTCAATTTACCTACCTATCAATTTACTTTCATACCGACTTACCTATTTACCTACATACATGCATTGTGTACATATCTAAATAAATAGTTACTTGCATGCCCATCTACTTGTTTATATACATACATACAAGTAAGAAGAGGCAAGCGTTTGTTTACTTCCATTGGCCCAATCGGATTGCCATTGGCCCAATCGGATTGCCATTGGCCCAGTCACATTGTGAGGATTGAGGGAACTCGAGCTCACTAAGTGCCATATATTAACATGTTCACAGGTATGTATATTGAAAGAACATATATTTTTAGGACCAACAACCCTTAACTGTTGCAAAAGAGTGGCAATGATACTAAAGCAATACTTTCATCCGTGCAGATTCACACACACACACACACACACACACACACACACACATCATCATCATCATCATCATCATCATCATCATCTTTGTCGTCGTAATTCTTGTTGTCGTCATCACGTTCACCGAATATCAGTTATTTAGAAACTGGGTGTTTTTTCTCAGTTCAAAAGCCTTAAATATATAAAAACAAAAGCTTCGTACATTTGTAATATTTTCTGAATTTACAAGATGAACAACTGTCAACCTTTTGTCATTTCCAGTATCACTTATCTATATAGTTTATCCTGAAATCTGTATGTATTGAATATGGAATATTGGCTTTCTTCAGCTGGTTGTACGTGTTGCACACCTGATATGTGAACAATGTCGATATAAACTTTAGATTGAAATGAAACGATATTTATATAAACGGAAGCTCTAGCAGAATTTTGTAACCTTTCCATGCAATTTTTAATACAAATATCAGGCCAGGCAGTCTTTCATTGAAAGTATCCAGAAATATATATTACCTACTCCTTTGACTGATCCAAACTTCATAGAATGTCAGTCTAGACAACAAGTCTCTTAGTAAACCCAGCTTACATTATGCAATAACCGTAAATAATCCAGCATCATAGTATTCATATCTCTTATCTATTTTCCATCAAAACATTAAACCAGTATTTTATAATACTATAATACCGTTCCACAATAAAAGACGTTTTTGTAAGTTCACGATAATACATTAATAGAATACATCAATATTTTAGCAAGTATAAAACCAAATACCTGACAAGAATAGTTAAATATGTGTGACATTGATTTATCAACAATACTCATATTAATAATACAAATAGCCCTTTAGGGACCTGGTGATTAAACATAAGCTGCATTGCATCCAACGATCCGCCCGTTTACTAATTCTACTGTCGTATCACCATACGTAAACTACATTTACTGGTAACCTACGACCTTAATTAGATATCACAATTTTTGTCTTTGAAACGTTCACCTTAAGTTTCCATCTATTGCAATAGTCATCCAAAAAGTCTCAGCTGTTTTGAAGACATGTGCGAGAACTCGAAAATTACAAAGTAAAATTAAAATTTGTGTCTTACCAATGTCAATGTCCTCTATGCCAAAATAAAATCCTCTTCTAGATCGCACGTAAACATTGAAAATAAGAAAGATAATAGACTCTCACCCTGCCTGACTCCAAGGATACATAATAATATGATAATTCATTTCCAACCATACTATTACACATAACCCTTGAAATAGCAGTATTAAGCATATTTTATATTATCTCAAATATTTCCCCAAATTAATATGATTGTGCAATGATTTCCCCTTACTACTTAATCAAAGTCTTTAGCGAAATCAACAATAGTTGATCATTTGTTTTCCTTGATTAACCGTATGTGATAATAAGTCCATGTAAAATGAAAATGTCATTAACAGCACTCATGTATTCTTTCTAGATCTTCGCTAAACAGGTGATACTCTTGGTCCAGTCATTTAATTTGTTATTTATTATCTGAGTAAAAAACTTAACAATGCAGCTTAGTAAAGTTAATCCCGTGTAATTGCTAACGCCATTCAAAATATGTAAATATTTTCAATGTAAAGTTTTTATCATAAATTAGAAAACTTCATTGATAAATAGATCTGGACCGCCGACCGGAATATTCATTTCTTTCCATCATAAATTTCAACATCACAAGCATAATCTTCATAGGATTTAACTTCTTCTTTATGTACAGATAGGAGACATGCATAACTAAGTACATTTTTAAGTCCAAGACACAAGAATCAATATCACATTTATTATGAAGGAAATGACACTGCATTGCTGATACATAAATACGAAGGATCCGAGAGAGAGAGAGAGAGAGAGAGAGAGACACACACACACACACACACACACATATATATATATATATATATATATATATAGAGAGAGAGAGAGAGAGAGAGAGAGAGAGAAGTATGCTTATCTACTTACGCTCAGAAGCTCACAGGTCGGTAAATTACACCAACGAAAACATTTCTGTACACATACACTTCGTTCTGTTAATTAGTTTTCTTGTTAGCGTGGGCAGCAGGGGTTGTAAATAGCACTGAAGCACTTGTCGGAGAATATATAAATAGACAGAACAAAAAAGCCAACACACACACACACACACACACACTGTTGTCTTTGCGGCTAGGTTATTTACACCAATTACCAATTCCCGTGTAAAACTGCGACGAACTTAGAGAGAGCAATAATAAATATAAGAAGAAACAATTGTTTCCCCATGGGAGCTTTCGTGGATGGTCTGTAATTGATACACCTTACAAATATATTCGAGTGTACTAGGCATCTATCAATTTCGTAACGATCAGGAAATACAGCATAGATTATCCATACAGTCCTGCAGAGAACGATTCAATTGTGGATCGCCTTTAGCGTTGCTAGTAATGGAAAACATAGTTGAGAGAGAGAGAGAGAGAGAGAGAACTTGCTTATATTTAAACCTTGTGCCAGCTCGGTTTAGAATATATCTAATAAGACGCAATAACCTATCGGTCACATCTAGTTCCCTCACACCCCTCCCATCCTCCTCAATGTGGCCTTTTTATTTCCGGAAATTTTTTCATACATGTACTCTGAAGAGCCCCATTATCAATAATGAAAATATGTAATTAAAATGTCTCATATTTCATTGAATACTCAGAATGAATTAATGATTGATATTTCCATGCTCTTGTTAATTATCTATTTCAGTTTTTGCAAAGAAACAAATTGATTGAAAAGAAAGTTCTAACATTTTTTTAAAGCTGTATTTTCTAGAAAACATAATCCAATTTTAATTCAGTTTTTCTATCGTGATCAGCTAGCATATATCGGCACTTTAAATTTAAATTTAGTGTGGGTTTATCGTTAGGCAAATACGACGTTTTCGTTGTAACAGATGAAGTAATTAGTTATCACAGTGTGTGTGTGTGTGTGTGTCATAAGATGAAGTAATTAGTTATCAAGCTGTGTGTGTATAAGTGTATGCGCGCGTGCATGTGTGTGCATATGTGCGTGTGTGTGTCATGGAGAGGTCAGGTGGGGTTAATCACATTCCACCACTTAAATAAAACCTGGATTTACCACGAGAAAAGGTTTTGGCGTAGACGTGCACATAATCCCTCAAAAATGTGTAAGAGGTCACCCAAAAGCTAACAAAAATTATATTAAGCATTATGGGCTTATTTTTTTCCAACATCATGAGATTCTGACCTATGACATGCATTTGAGGGTCAAGAAACTATTTATTCTGCACTATTGCATGCTGAGAAGGGAAGAAAATAAAGACCCAGAAGACATACAACAACAAAAGCTTGCTTATCAGCACTCACCTTGAATTCCAGTGTTATCCTTCAGGAACAGAATGGTTACAGACGTGCCAATTAATCGAGTGTTATTTGGTATATTCCTTATGTTTCAATGATGCTACTGTTGCTTGTGCTCATCCACAGGTACAGCGTGTATTTTTTGTCTTGCCTTAGGTATATATATGTACACATATTAATGCGATGGTACTACACTCGATGTAGAAACGTACGTGTATGGACCAGCCACTGGCGTATGCGGGAAAATAAGAATCAAGCGTTACTCGTTTCCATGGACGCAAACCATTGTGAAGACAGTTCAGTCAGCATTTGCATACATAAAAACATTATCTACCAGGCCAAAGAAGCAAAATTTACATACACTGTAGAGAACTCTTTCAAAATATCAATTGAAAATTAGATTGGTTTTCGTCTGCATTCATTTGATAGGCATTTAGATCTCAATTCTCTGGCGTGATAAAGTCAATAATGTGTTAAAAGTGCATTTAAAACAACAACACATTTCCATACGCTGTATATCTGGTATACCACGCGCTGTATAAACTTATACAACGAGTGGTATATCAAGAATGCATCCTATATTATATATATTTTCTAATTTATGATACAAACTTTACATTGAAAATATTTAGATTGTTTAATAGAAATAGATATACCACATACAGAAACGCATATTCAATTAAGACTGACTACTGTTATTTAAACATGATTTGACTTCCTATGATCTATGATGCCTTTGCTTTGGTTACTTGTTGTGTATGTTACTTACTTCGACTTACCCCATGGTTGTTTCTGTCATATCCGAGTTTCAATCTTCACCATGTAATAGCTCTATCAAGTAGATGAAGATGACGACAACGACTACGACTAACATCATTTTTGTTCTCCAGTTCTCCTGGCAGATTACTTATCTAACAAACATGTACGTTAAGAATTCAAATCTTTTGATGAATGAATATACATTACGACGCTTTATGGGTAGCGGACAACAAATGACCCGTATTTAAACTATTATTATAAAGGTCATTTCTAATTTTGCTGGATTCTCTTCATTCACTTTAACGTTCCCACATGGATAACATAAATAAAAGGGTCATTGGATGGATTTTTATGATATAGAAACTTCTTATATAATATATTCGTTATATTATTTTATCTTGATTTTAGTCAATTTTGTCCTACGTACGTACGTGATAAGAACTTCAAGTACAAGGAAATATGGGCTTAACTAGAGAAATATAATAGCAAAAGTCTAATGTAATGTTGAAAATGCGTTTCGTAATGCAGATACATTTCAAATACAGTCTGTTACACTTACAAATTATGTAACAGGAATATCATTAAGGGACATTTATCAAACTTTTCTTAAAACTTTCGAAAACTCATAAATAACCAGCAGTTGTTCAAACTCTTATTTTAAATGTCCAGTAATGATCTGTTTTGCACGATTCAGGCTAACTTGTGGTATTTGATGAACACTTCAAGTCACTATGATATATGTGTGTGTGTGTGTGTGTGTGTGTGTGTGTGTGTGTGTTTGAGTGTGTGTGTGTGTGTTTGAGTGTTGTCGAATTTTGAGTTGTATTGAACCTTAAGGTTGAATGCATCGAGCATTAAAATTGTATCACATTTAAGCCAGAAAAATCTTTGTGAAGTGTCACTTCGACATTTCCTCTTTTATCCCCCATGTCAGTGGTAAAACTTGAAACGCTAGAATTTATGACTCAGTGAGATTGAACAGAGCATTGGTACGCTGTCCTGAAAAAGTAAACATTTGAGCTACCAACCATAACCACTTGATAGGAATCCATGTCAAATTATCATTTTTCAAAGGGAGATTGATATTTCCGTAATTCAAAGATTCTATGCTGTCTGAGATCTGACGAAAGAAATGTTTGTCTTGGGATAATCTAGGAACCGCTGCTTACGATTGGCCAGAGTGAATTAAGGCGTACACTTTGAAAATAATGTGAATTTAAAGTGACGACCTTAGTCGAAATTCTTTCCTCCAAAAATCCAGAGAGTAGTTGACACCGAGGACGCCTAAAAAGAATAGTACTTTCCTCGTTAAACAAGAAAAGGGGACCAGGTGGTTCTCTTGTAAGAAAAGACAGGGTTTAGCATTAAGGTACGCAATTTTAATTTCCAACGTAATTTTCTATTTTCTGATTGTTTTTTTTTTATGCAAATGTGTTTGATATCACTAGGATCCATATTATGTATCGTTTATTCAAGTTCATGGAAATTTGTTTATGCTAGAGTTGTTACGTAATTTATCTCTTTAATTTTACAGTTACTAGTTCATTGGTAGAATTGACGATTGCATCCTATCCAAGTTTTCACATGGGTAGGACCTCATAGGGTTATATGAAATAATTTCCTTTGTCTGTTAGGATGACACTGATTATCGTGAGTTAACAATACTTGCATTTTTATATCTGATTTTGTAATGTTTGAATAATCTTGCAAGTTAGGGATTGCTGTGAGCTACAATTTTGTGAATTTTATGCAATAGTAATCGAGCATGTGGTAGCGTAGGTAAAGAGATACGTTAACGTTAGATATACCGCTAACGTGTTAATTATGGCCTGTTGCTGTTAGGCGAGGGTGATGTTCTATTGGATTAGTTCAGAATTTATGCAGTGTGGATAGCTAGTATTCTTCTGAGTAACGTAAGTGAGGGAATTTTATGTACATGTAGAAAGTGATACATACAGAGATTATGGGGTAATTTTGTCCTGTAAGGAACAGCTCTGTGGGGAGAGTTCAGTATAAAGGACTAGGAAGTCCAGGAAGGGGCGATGCGTTGATAATAGGAAGGCTCGAGGAAGTAGGAATACGTTGGTACACGTGCAATCAGTCGTGGACATTATTTCTACCCGATATTCTTGCTCATTTCCCGTTGAAATTCTGTTTCCACTCCCATCGGGCTATAATATAGAGGGAGGTCATCCTCTAGATAACGCCAGCCAAATTCAATTAACCACCCCTCTTACTAAGAGGGCGACGTTACAATAAGATAAATGGTAATAAATGTTAATTAATTTGAGAGAGAGAGAGATAGATGCTTGCTTCAAAATGTGCTGGTTTGTTAAAATGCTATTGATTCCTATTGCTATGCATGTTACCCTCACCCATCCACTTTCTTTCTTGTGCGTTCGTGTAAACAAAAAGATGCTCTGGTAATTGTTCCAGACCTATTAAATAACATTAGAGGATAATTCCGTATCAGAGAATATTGCTGTTCTTTCTAATTTATTAATGTGAAAGGTTTGTATGTGAACAAATTTGCGTTCCTTTGTAGCTATAGAGTAGACCGCCACTAACGCATTTTAGAAATTTTAGTTACTTTGCGTTGTAAATCTCTCGGCCGCTATCGGCCATTGTGCTCCGCTTGCCTAAAATGAAAAACAACTTACCTAAGCATGTATATACGCCGTGTTAGTAGAAAAACACCAGCCTGGTTTAAAATGCAAGCAACACGACAGTGCTAGAGACCACTGGATATAATCGGTCTAGAAATTATAAATTTAATTAATGAAATTTAAGTTGTTTGCATCTTCTTATATCAGCGAGACGTTTCAATTTTAAGATCGGTAGGTGGCACAAACTGCCAGGGAGAGAAGGCGAATAATATAGTCAGACTTAGGGTCAGTTTGATAATGCACTTTTCATACGAATTAATATCGTTGGCAATGCAATGTTACATGGAATGTCCGTGTGTCTTTACTCAGTCAGACGTACTAAATATATGTTATAATGTTGCCCTTGGTGAAGGTCACTTTAATAATATATTATTCTTTGCAGTAAGCACATCTTTTAAGCATATATTTTTCTGTATAGATTACATAATCGCAGACTACAAAATCTTATGCCTACAGTAAGATGCAGTTTGAAGTCTTATAATCTAAAAACATTGTTTTGACTTTAAACCAGGGAACCACGATGTTCTAATATGCAAGAACAAGAACAGTGGTGCTACGATGGAGTGAGTGCAGGTCAGTTCACATTAGGAAGAACAAAACTACTCTCAAAACACAGAAAAAAGGAGAAAATGTTCATAAAATTAAATTAAATAGTAACACTTGAAGCCCAAAGTAGACATAACAGTTTTATGTAGCCAAATATATAACACATCAGCAATTGTTTGTTTTTTTTGTTTTTTTTAATTTTTTGATCATTGTGTTGGAAGGAGCAGCAACATGAACAATGAATTTGAGTGATTTGGTTGTGTACCACTTTGATTCTTTGCGGAGGAGCAGCATTGTCGTGTTATATATTAAATTGGTACTATCGGAAATATTTGTAGCATGATAAATAAAAGCCATAGAAAGTAATTAATGTTAAATGAAACTTGATTTATTTCGTTTTCGGATATTTATAAACAGAACAACAGAGCGGAATTGGAGATTTGTCACCATTATAACGGACCAGAAGTAGTTATTGGTAAGCAGAGGAAGATTGGTATGAGAAAAGGAGCGACGTGTAAAGAATCCCAGTTGTTCATTAAAAGTATAACCTGAAAACGTCTCATGTTTAGGAAAGACGTTTTTGTTTTGAGTGTAGAATAAATATTTGAATAATCTTCTCCACATGGTTTTGATGAAACTCTCTTTAGTCCTGGAGTTTTTCAATTGTTATAATATCCATCCTTTGATATACAAAAATCACTTTATGTTTGCTTTATTGTGAAAAATGTGGTCACCACCTCATTAAAAGTTTAACTTTACTACAGCCATATGGCATAGTCTGCGATTTTAAATCGTCCAGGACAAGCTTGTATAATTACTGTAATTTACCCTATGACACCATAGACTAGTAATTAAATTCGTCGTTTGTGGCCCATGACACCATCGTCTATAGACTAGTGATTAAAGCTGGCGTTTGTGGCCCATGACATCATTATCTATAATCAAGAAATTGAAGTCGTTGTTTGTGTCCATGACACCATCGTCTATAGACTAGTGATTAAAGCTGGCGTTTGTGGCCCATGACATCATTATCTATAATCTAGTAATTGAAGTCGTTGTTTGTGTCCATGACACCATCATCTATAGAGTAGTGATTAAAGCTGGCGTTTGTGGCCCATGACATCACTTTATATATAGTCTAGTGATTAAAGTCGTTGCATGTGGCCTGTGCCATCATTATATATAGACTAGTAATTAAAGTCGTTGATTGTGGCCTATGATATTTTCATCAATGAACTAGGAATTAAAATTGTTGGTTGTGGCCCATGACAGAAGTCCATAGCAGTAAAGCAATGACACGTGGTCCATAACACCAACATCTATTTTGATGAAGCTATTTTATGTGGCCTTTGACAATATTATTTGTAGCTGTAAAGAAATCACGATAGGCCCTTGACATCATCACCTATAATGAATAAACAAACCATCGTATGTGGCCCATGATTCCATCATCAATAGAGATATGGCAAACACACGTGACCTAGGACACTAGCATCTATGACAATAAGTCATGGCATTAGGCTTATAACACACCATTAACTATAGTTGTAAAGCAAACTCGTTGGTCCCATAACACCATCGTCAATGGAGATACAACCATAACACCATTATGTATATGGAATCGGTTCACAATTGATACTTCCAGTTCAGTACCCACGAATGTAGTTCTAGTCTATTTTTAGAACATTTTTTTCCTCTCTCATTTTGGTGGTGATAGAAGAGTTTTATTTATGCATTTTTGGTAGGATTTAAAGGCAACTGTTTATTCTTGATAATATGAGCTCAGGGTGTTGTTGTCTGTGTGTATTTCGGCGACAGTGCACAGTGAGTAACAAGGCCTTGGTGATGATCCGGAAGTGAAATCTGTGTTCTGTTTACATACTGCTATGTTGACAGTCCGGCATCTAAAAAAAGAGCAGGTCAACCTTTGACTAGAACTTCACCGTGAAGTCATCTTTGAAGGTATTTTAGATTAACCTGTTTTGTATTGATTGTCTCGCAGTGGAAAGGTCAGTACTGAGAAACAAATGTAGAGAAGATATAGTAAAATTAATTGTGTTCTATGTCCATATGCATAATGCCTTAATACTAATCCAATTACGCAACCATTTATTGTGTGGTAAAACCTTTATCACTCGGAATGATGTTGTTTAATTCCCGTTATGTGTCTATTTGGTTGTCTTCTGTCACTAACGTTTCCTGTGAAATATTTCGAAATGTTTCACAGAACTGCTCTAAAAAATCAAATCGAACATGCAAATAGCCTTACTCCCAATGATGAAGACCCAGCTGAGATTGGTTTAAGCTTGACATGATGATGTATAATGTGCCGGCAGAGACGAACCCATGTTGGACATTGCTCGTTCTACTATTGCTTTCTAATGAACAGCGTAGATTGAGATGTAATCTGATGGATATTATATAAATTACAATGGGACACGTTAATTGTCATGTTTGGAACTGGTCGTCGTTGTCATATACTGGAAAACAGACATGTTGTCTCTCAGCGGCTATTCAAGAATGAAAGACTCAGGGTACATTAATGCGTGCATCCACAAAATGTAAAGTTAATGACACTGTAAAATCGAAAAATACAGAGCTTGTATGGACCATAGGTTGACTATCTCCAATCAAATATGCAATTCTTTTAACACTGATTGCACAGAACCTTTCAGTTGTCTTCGGTATGAAATGCAACAGCATGTATGAACTGTATCAGCCGAGTTAAACTATAATACGCAAGAATCTGATGGATTAGATGTACCATGTACAATAAAAAGAAAGCTAATCCATGTTAGGTGTCTTTGGAAAGTGCTGAGAATCAGATTTCAACTAGCCATAACTCTAAGCAATTCTTTTTTACTGTCCCAGTGCGTCCAGTCATGTTAAAGTTATTAAACGGAAGAAGAAGAAAAAAAGACTCGGGTCTCTTTGTATCGAAGTTTAATACGGGCCCAAAAAGTTAGTGAAAAATAGACTCGATTTAATTATAATTAATATCACATTTTTCTTGTTTTGCTCTCAGTCAAGCCAGACTTTTTAAAGTTTTTCATCATAAAGAAAATAGAAAATAAATAGAACTTGAAATAAACACACGAACTGGCATCATGATGATGGAGACATGAGTTTTTATATTTGCTTTTTATTATTAAGTGATTTATGTAGTGCTGCTTTCTATGTTACAACTACTGACTCCATTTTTACTGTTTCCCTTTTGGTGGCTGTTACTGTTTATTTTGATAATGACGATGATGACTATATATTTATTGATGATGCCACAATAACTGGTAAAACAAATTACAACAAAATCAAAGTTAAAAGATAACAAATTTAAGTTTTAATAAAGTGTGCAAGCAATAAAGACGCGAAGTAAGTACTCGATGCAATTATTAAACACGGAAAATTGCATTGATTTACAAGAACCAATATGACTTTGTTGTCTGCCATATTGTTAACACTGAACCCAAATTATAAAGGTATTTTTCTCCCTTATGGGACGTCAAGCAGAACTATCTGCTGGCTGAAAAATACCGATATGATTTTGTATCTTCAAGAAATCGATAGCCACCAGAAATACCTTTCAACAATTATCAGGAATAAAAAGAGCTGGTCTGGGGTACAAGTATGTAACAAAAGTTCTAAAATTAAAACAAGCGTATAGCTATGATTAAGACATCCGTGTACTATCGTGTACGGCAAGTAAAGTTTTGGTGGGGGTAAATATGAGCATCAGTAGTAACGCAGTCCCGATCCCCTATGGAGCCTTTGGATAGTTATTAGCAAGTAAATGCTTCTTGCGGGCTATTATGGGCATCAGTAATTATGCGCAGAGAGAGACAGACAGACAGACAGACAGAGACAGACAGACAGAGACACAGAGACAGACAGACAGAGAGAGAATCTGAAATTTCTTCTATCAAATAATATTGGAGATTATACATATTTTTAGCACTGAAAACAGCATGCCAATTAAACTATGAATTACTTTGAGGTGTCTGTTTTATTGGACGGAAATATTTTCAATCTTGATGATGACGACGACTACGATGAGAAACACAATGATGAAGACAATTATGATTAAATCGAAAATGATTTGGTTTCTAACCTAATAGAATGGGAGTCAATATAAATGCAAAGCACAAAACTGGAAAGAAATCAACACAGTAATTAATTTCCTTATAAATTGTATTCATTTTTCTAAACTGACATTCAGTACAATAGTTCCACGTTCACGTATATCAAGAATATTATAAATATGTTGAGAAATAACTTGGACAGAAGGAATAGTTTGCGCTGCATTTTCTGAAAATATTTACAGTTTAATTAAATGACCGGATCTTTTTAGTGCAAGTGGCCACACTGAAACCGCACAAATCACACATGTTCAGATTTTAATACTGCTTTCTTTTCAGAGCAAGTAACATTGGTGGAGATCGACTCAATTTGTGTAGACACCTGGAACAGTTAAACATGACTTCAGATTCAAGGACATTGATTAACTTCCATAATGGTCACCTTCATTAAACAACAACCTGCCATAACAGTCAATTCCACATTACAAATAGCATTCATAATCTGATTTAAACATTAAATTCATTTAACATGCTTAATTAGCGTCGGTAAATAGCCACCTCATTTATCCAGCCAAAATGTCACAATCATGTTGGTGGATACTTGAAATATGTTGCCTTACACAAGCTTAATAGCCATTATATTCAAAGCTTATCAAGCAAAGGTTCTTTTCTCAAGAAATTATGATCTCACCTTTTTTAAGATTAAGATACTTGCAGAACAGAATGTTCTCTTCTAACCTTCACACCCACCCCATGAAAGGCAAAAGAAAACAATGCAAGTTTGGTGACAATGAATTAAAGGATTCTGTAGTTAACTAATTGCAAGACACTTTTAAAATAAAATGTATACTGATGTGTATTCAGATTAATCTAATTGACCCTCTCAAGGCTGATTCTAGAGGTCACACTATAGTATCAAGCAAAGAAATTCCGGAACACACAGACATCTCAGTAGTATAGGAAAATGAGAATTCTGGCTCACCAAGGTCTATAAACATTTTGCTTCTCAGCAGATAACACTACTACTAAGAAGAAAGAAAATCAGGAAAAATGTAGATTTTTGGGGTACTAAGACACCTCAATATGCTTTTGTTTCATCAGCTAATATGAGATACAAAACAGTTTCCATCACATATAAAAAGAGACAACAGATATGTAAATATTTTTTGTTCAAATCAAATTTATTGGCATAAAACGTGCGATAATACGCAATGTTGGTGGAAATAAATAATCTAGAACGCATCAAATATGTTATTGTTTCATCAACAAATAAAGCTTTCATGAGATATTGAGCCCTCGCTCTAGCATCCAATTTGTTTAATTGAGTTATTTTGTTTTATTGTCCATATTTGTCAAATTTTAAATATACCAAATATTAGGAATATTAAATGTCTTCAAGAAGACCTGAAAGAAATATATCAAGAATACATCCTGGAAATACTTGAACTAATTCAGCAAAACCACCGGCACCAGTTACTTACTCAAGCTGACAAATATCAAAATCACACAAAAAATACGCTGAGAGTCGCGAAAAAATTAAGGAAAAAGTACAGTAAGCAAGGCCTGAAGAAGCTGGAAAGAAAGCTTTAATGGAAGAACATGTTCAGGTATATGCAGAAGCACTTACATATATGTTGTCTCTTTCTATATGTGGTGGAAAATGTTGTGTATCTCATATTTGTTGGTAAAACAAAAGCCTATTGAGGTGTCTTAGTGTTCTAAAAATCCAAATATTTCCTGATTTTATTTTCTTAGTAGTAGGTGTTATCTGGTGAGAAAAAGAAAAAAAAAAAGGTTTCTAGACCCGGGTGAGCCAGAATTCTCATCTTACTATACTACTGTCTAGTTTCACGAAATCTGAGTATTATTTTACATATGAAGTAAACGAATGTATCTTAGACATTATTAACAATGTAATATTAGGACAATTTCAAAGAACAAATATACTTTGAAAATGAGGATAATAGTGTATAAACATCAAGAGCAATGTGTACATGGACAATAAATTATAAAGATCAATATCAAAGTATGCATGGGCAATAAAGTATAAACAGCATGATCTAAGTATACACAGGCAATAAAGTATAATGGTCAAGATCAAAGTATACACAGAAAATAAAGTATAAACAGCAGCATCTAAGTATACACAGGCAATAAAGAATAAGCACCAAGATCAAGGTATACACAGGCAATGAAGTATATGCATCACGATCAAAGACAACACAAGCAATAAAGTATAAACATCAAGATCCAAGTATACATGGGCAATAAAGTATAAAGACTGAGATTCAAGTATACACAGGCAATAAAGTATAAGCACAAAGATCAAAGTATACACAGGCAATAAAGTATAAACATCAAGATCAAAGTATACACAGGCAATGAAGTATATGCATCAATATCAAAGACAACACAAGCAATAAAGCATAAACATCAAGATATAAGTATACACAGGCAATAAAATATAAAGATCGGGATTCAAGTATACACAGGCAATAAAGTATAAGCATCAAGATCCAAGTATACACAGGCAATAAAGAATAAACATCAAGATCCAAGTATACACAGGCAATAAAGTATAAGCACCAAGATCCAAGTATACACAGGCAATAAAGTATAAACATCAAGATCCAAGTATACACAGGCAATAAAGAATAAACATCAAGATCCAAGTATACACAGGCAATAAAATATAGACATCAAGATCCAAGTATACACAGGCAATAAAGAATAAACATCAAGATCCAAGTATACACAGGCAATAAAATATAAAGATCGAGATTCAAGTATACACAGGCAATAAAATATAGACATCAAGATCCAAGTATACACAGGCAATAAAATATAGACATCAAGATCCAAGTATACACAGGCAATAAAGAATAAACATCAAGATCCAAGTATACACAGGCAATAAAATATAAAGATCGAGATTCAAGTATACACAGGCAATAAAATATAGACATCAAGATCCAAGTATACACAGGCAATAAAGTATAAACATCAAGATCCAAGTATACACAAGCAATAAAATATAGACATCAAGATCCAAGTATACACAGGCAATAAAGTATAAACATCAAGATCCAAGTATACACAGGCAATAAAGAATAAACATCAAGATCCAAGTATACACAGGCAATAAAATATAGACATCAAGATCCAAGTATACACAGGCAATAAAGAATAAACATCAAGATCCAAGTATACACAGGCAATAAAGAATAAACATCAAGATCAAAGTATACACAGGCAATAAAGTATAAGCACCAAGATCAATGTATACACAGGTAATAATGTATAAACATCAAGATCAATGTATACACAGGCAATAAAGTATAAACATCAAGATCCAAGTATACACAGGCAATAAAGTATAAACATCAAGATCCAAGTATACACAGGCAATAAAGTATAAACATCAAGATCAGTGTATACACAGGTAATAATGTATAAACATCAAGATCCAAGTATACACAGGCAATAAAGTATAAACATCAAGATCCAAGTATACACAGGCAATAAAGTATAAACATCAAATCAATGTATACACAGGTAATAATGTATAAACATCAAGATCAAAAATATACATAGACAGTAAAGTATAAACACCATGATCAGAGCATACATGGATAAAAAAGTATGAAAAGTAAAAACTCACCGTTAGTTACATCCCATTTGTCACTGTTTCCCGAAATATTAGTGTCCTTTAAAGGTAATGTTGTGTGTCATTGAGTAAACAAGAATTCGCTTTTTGAGTGACAAATTCAGATTAATTTCAATTGCTTTTTCCATTACGTAAAACCCACACAAAACGCTTCAAAAACTGCATCGAGATGTTATTAATATTCTTTGGCTCATAACATCCATACGAAGAGAATATTTAATACGGCTATTCACGCGATATTTTCCTCACCTCTTTATATTAAATGGCTATTAAGTTGTGTAAAATAGAATCCCCCAACACGATCCTCATCATAAACTACTTATTTTATGACTCAACAGGATTAAAATATACGCATGCTTGCTTCTTCAGCAATCAAATTCTTGCAAAGGTATGATTGAAATATTTGCTATAACAGTATCTGAACGCTATATAATCGTGATCTCGGATTAACCTAAATAGAAACATGCAATATGAGATTTTTGACATTTCTAATATTTATTGCAAGATAGCTAATGAGCGATTAAAAACGATTATCTACGTAGACTAGTTTAAGCCCCACCGTTTATACAGAATGCATATTATATTTCATCCGAGCCATCTATTTCTAATGTTTACCAGACTTATATCATTCGGATTGTTAAAGTCTTCGTGCCTCAATAACTGAAGCTTTGTAGCATGCAGTATTTACACACCTAACCGTGAGGGAGGATAATAGAAACACGCTACTATCCCCCCATGATGGGAGAAACATCTAGATAATATTACAGAAGGTGTATGAACTTATCCATTGTTTACTAAATGATGTCATGATGTGTCACACAACGTGCCCCTGATCAAAGTCACTCATTGATTTTAAACTGTTTTCCTCTTGGTCGAGCTAGTCATAAGTTCCGATTTATCAAGATTTAGATTAATTACCAAACTGTAATATGCTTAACTTCTGCAAATAAATTTCCGTGATAAGTTTACACGGCTTTTTTTAATTTTTGGTATTTTAGATTTCTGCTCATTTCAATGCCATTTTTCGTTGAGGTTCTTCTTTTTATGCTGTGTAACTTCGTTGAAATAGTAACAAAGTCGATTTAATGTCTACGTAAGCCATGTAGGTATAACATCTTTGTGGGATTTTCAATCAATAAATCTCCTTTTTCTTTAATCTCTACTTTCTTTTTCTTTGTCTGTTTAATGTTTAAAAGCATTGATGGAGCCTCGATATAATGACAAATCTTCAAGGCTTTTCAATGAAAATCCACGTCAGAAATATTTCATTGAAATGATTCAGCTTAATTAACTTTTTCACACAAATTTATGTAAACTAAAGTTTTATTATAAGAACAAACTTGAAAGGAAAAATTTGATTTTAGGGTCACGAGAAAATGATCCAAATCCATGGGCAGCTGTTAAGGACTAGGTTATGATGCATGAAATCACACGAAGTCATTTAGTTAACCAGGAGCATGTCTATACAGTGCACACTTCTGATCTTTAATATTTCGAAGATATTGTCAGATCTTTAGTGGAAAAGTTCGAGAGTGTTCCGATTGAGCCTCAGTATATATTTTGGAATAATTCCGTAACAGTAAAGTTTCACTGAGGCCAAGTGCTGTAGATCATAATAGATCAGCCTTAAATATATGCATCGAACTTCAACACAATCGTTGTGTGTGTGTGTGTGTGTGTGTGTGTGTGTTAGGTTGGGAACAAAGTTTGGCTTAAAAAGTGAAAAATTCAAAGTTCTATCAACATTTTTGAAAAACGGATGTTTAATGAGAATTCTTTACGAAACTTTCAACATGTATAACATTATTGTGGCAAGTATACCGTTCTTCGACAAATACTGTAAAATGTTGGGTTTTTTACGAGCAATATATCTCTTTGTAACGTGCTAATTAGTACACGGTTGAATTCTGACGAGACAACAACCATTTTACCTAGTTATCCAATGCGAATATTCGTAGGAATAAAATGTGTACATCCAAATGTTATGCAGAGGTAGTTAGAAATCGAAAGGACACAAAAGACCACAGGCTAATGATAATACACAGATTATCTTGTTTCTGCTCGAGTGATCAAGGTAGACAACTTTATAGCTTTAGTCTAAAGGTTGTGCATTTTGCAAGGGTTGATTCCCTTATCACAACAAATCCATTTTTCTTTCGTTGTGTAAGAAAATAACTCACTTCTTTACATATAATGACACTTAAGAATCAACAACAGGTGCATACAAATCAATTTTTATTGTATCCAATAAGAAATAGAAATACTTACGTCTTTTCTTAAACATATTACTTAACGATCTGTGAAATTAATTTTGTGACCAATTCAATATTTTTGGGAAAATGTGCAGATTCGGAACTTTTACTTCTTCAGCATTAAAACGTCATAAACGGACAACTAAGATAAAATCAATAGACAACCTTGAAATTGTTCGTCAAAGAACTTATGTTAATAAGCTGTTATAATTTTCGTTACACCAGTCTAAATACAATCATGCAGAGAGTTTCTGTATTTTAATTTTTTTAAATTTTGCCATAAAAGCAGTAAGTAAAATAAATGAATCGCCATGCATTTAGACAACAAAGATTATTATGTCCACATCGATAATCAAAAGCAAACGTCATGTGATCGTGTGAAAACTCTTTAGGGTTCAAAACATACACTTTCAGCTCGCGAAACCAATGAACCATCGAGGCGCCATTCTTTTAATTTTCAGGGGTTGGTGTGCCGGGTTCTGTACCGAAAGTTGCGGTTTGAATCCTACCATCGGACCAGTTTAATCTCTCTCTAAAGAGGGGTCAACCACATGGGTTCTTCTCCATTCAGCCCTGTCACCAGTATAGTTTGCAGTGAATCTGAGTTTCTTCAAATCCTGCTGTACCACATTTTATGAGTGATACAATCTTTTCCAACTCCCTTTTTCCTTAAACTCCAATATACAACTTACATTGGCACTCAATCAAAAGTCTTTTCCAAATCCACGAATGTCAAGTAATTCTTGTTGCTCCCTTCCAGAATTTTTTCTTGCACCTCCCTGAAAATGAAAATTGCATCAACTGTGCCACTGCCAGGCTTGAAGACAAATTGTTTGTCTGATACGTCTTTCAATCACTCTTTCATACACCCTCAAAACGACTTCCAAAGATTTGTTCCGTCTGTAGTTTCCACACTCGAGTGCATCTATTTTCTGATTGTAGGTAGTCAACTGTCTCACTCTCTTTCATATCATCTTATCTACACCAACGCATATGACGGGTTCTCTAAATGTCCGTTGTATATGACAGATTTCGTGCCGTTTTCAAGAACCGTGTAGAGTGCTCAAAAATGGAGGCACGTAAAAGATCATATTTGTAAGAATATTCTGAAGAAAGTAAACGTTCAAGTGCTCATATCTTTAAACCTGCATACCTTTGGCATATGTATACCCGAATACCTTTGATATATTTATACCTGCATACCTTTGGTATCTGTATACCCGAATACCTTTGATATATTTATACCTGAATAGTTACTATCATCATGATGAAAGCTTATATACATTAAAGGATGATATTTAGGTCATGTTTGGGTGTCATTTACCTAAGCACAGGGCCTGGGTCCTTTATTCGTGATGATGAAATAATTAGACCCCATTGGGATGCTGAAATGCTTCTTCAACAAGTGTCGTAATCCAGAAGGCACAAATCCATTTAAAATTTGAAGAATAAGAAATGAATGAAAAATATCTTAATCGTGGATCCTGACTGTTAATAGTGTTGCTGATGGTGCTGTTGAAGCAGATTCACATCTTTCTTTCGACTATCCTGCTGTTTTCCTTGTGTTTCAGTTGTTGGAGTCACGGCGTACCAACCACCAATCCCGAAGAGATTTTATCTGCTTGTGTTAGGATTTTTATAATTCCCGGTCTGTCCCTTGAGTGTATTTATCAAACATTTTTCAGTATTTCTGAGATACTATTAAAGATACATGCCATCCCTAACACTTTTTATAAACCCCCTCCCCCAAGAGGAGAGGGGCATGTTATGATGTTGTCCGTCTGCCTGTCAGTCTGTTCCTTATTTTGTTTCCGTACAATAGCTTAAGTTCTCTCTCATCGACCATTACCAAACTTTGCTAGCTGCTTGCATTTTGAGGCAAGAAAAAACATGTCCGTTTCGGGCTCAACAAGTCCAAGAGCAAAGTAGCTGGAACTGAAAAAAAGAATAGCTGCTTGTACACAATAATTTGATTGTGTACCAAATACATTGACCAAAGTTTGCAAATCGCTTGTATTTTAGTTAAAATACACCTTTTGATTAGGGGTCAAAATATCGAATGTCAAAGCCGTGGTGACTCTAAGAAGGTAGGATTTCTGCACGATATCTTGAGTTCTTTATAACGTATCTTTTGACACTGAGGATTTGAAAACGAGAATCCAGTTTCCCAAGGCTATGTTTGTCAGTCTCAAGAATGGATCTTTTAAGACTGAGAATAAGTCACCAGAAACATTGTCTTCCTCATACGAAAACGGTTATGTAGAAACAAGGACGGCGACACTCTGACCGCTTCACTACATAATAAATGGCTAAATATGGCAGCCCACTGTATCCAACATCTTGTTGCAGTCGAGCTGAATATTACCCTCGGCTACATCTTGGTTGGAGTAATAACGCTCCTCGACAATAAAGGTCACCAAAACGTCCGACTTGACACCAAAGACAAACGTGTTCCATGGATGCGTTTTGATGATCTGATGAATGAGTTGTTTTCTGAGATATTTGTGAAATAAATTTGTTCATGTTAACGCAAGAAAACTTGCCTATAGACACGATCAATAAGCAAATAGAATATCGATATGTAACTGGTATTTTATTTAAGTAACTTGCAAGATTTTTTTTTCAAGCGCTTACACGTTGTTAGTTTTATGTCCTGTTTCTCCCATCGAAACATGTAAATACGTACACATTATCTATCTATACCGAGAGACTGTTGCTTTTAAATTAGGCTCATTAAACACTTCAGTGATTTCTCTAAAACTGTTGACTTTATCCCAATGCTGGTTTTTTTTTAAATTATGTAGGTTGTATATGCCATATCAATTATTTTTTGTTGTGATCTTGAAGTAAAGCACATATAGCTTATCATTGCAATTTATTTCAGTATTATTAATTCAATATCGCAAAAGTATTGGGCCATTCATTAGTAAGGTTGATCGATCGGTACTATGTGATCGGCTGGTTCTGGGTCGACTTTTTAACAGTCCAGTTAAAAGAAACAGAGCCAGTTGTAAGGTCTAGTAAAAAAATTTTTAGGTTATTGCATGCAGTGGTAAAGAATGTGATTGGGTCATTCTCTCGTCAAGGGTTACAAAGGTGTTTGTTTTTCTTCAGTAGTAACCAAAAGTGAACCATCTCTCCCATGGACATATTGGTGAGGTGTACAGAGAAACGGACTAATGGAAGTTCTAGCGTTTGAACTACGTAGTTCCTCATTTTAGTTTTATGTTTTGTGCGTTGGCGACAGCACACTAAAATGCTCTTTGCTATATATTTACTTTAATTGAGAGCCATTCACTTCAAAAACATTAAATTATATTCAATCCATTCGGTTTCTAAGACGTGATTTTACATCAATGATCTCTATCTGAAATAGTAAAGGATAATATCTGTCCTGACTTTAGACAAACCAATGCAATGTAAACTTAGTGGAATCGAGATTGAGCGAAACGTACTATTTTATTCTGAGAAATACTAATTGTTTAAATCAGTAAGTATGCTGAGAGTGGGATTGATAATTTAAAGTTGAATGACGTGGTTAAGTTATTCAGTCAGGAAGAAAATATCTTGTTGACAGATTTTTTAGAATCATGGTTGAAAGTATGGAACGGGTTAATGATGGTGACGGCAGGTAGTACATCTCTCTTGTACAGTAAATTGAGATGTCATTCTTACACGCAACATGTCGCAGTATAATCTTTACAAGATGTTGTTTATTGTCTTCTAAGTCAACCACATCTATGCGAAGACTAGTTATAAAAGTCAGTGGAGATTTTGTTCAACGGATCAGGGTATATAAAGCCCATTTGTATGTCATTGTTTTTAAATAAAGAGGACTTGCTCCATGTGATAGCAAGTTTCACTGGTCTTATTGATCTTGTCCAATGTTTAGTCTACCAAACATATTGTCAATCGTTCACATTTCATTGCCCCGTTTTGTGTATACACAGGGCTTGGTTTATGGCATAATGACTGTTTTGCGTTTCATTTATATTTGTTCGTAACTATGCTGTAATTTGATAAATTGTGATCAGATGTGTGTGAATAATGTAACAGTTTTCTGTCAGCTGGGTACATGTTTATTTCAAAGTATTTTGATGAAATACCGTCTTCAATGTAACCCTTATCCATTCTGAATGACAAATATTAAACAGTCATCTATCCATGCACACACATACATATATACATACGTACGTATGTAAATAAAAATAAATATAAACATGCAGTCAATTACATACATATATACATGCATGCCTAGAGAGAGATTGAGAGATTGTCCAATGCATGAAAATAATACAAACATTATGAGGCACCAGGAAGGTTATCATATTTTTTATTTCAAGATCCCCATTGAGAGAGAGAGAGAGAGAGAGATAGATTCTGACTCTTCAGCAACTTGCGAATGTACAGATAGGACACCAAAACCGGAAGTTACACAATCGTCTCTCGTAGACGGACGGATGCTGACTGATTATATATATATATATATATATATATATATATATATATATATATATATATATATATATATATATATATATATATATATATATATATATATATATAGTATTGCCTTCTTTTCAATTGACTCCTAGTCTACAGTCCAAGCTAAGCTTTTCTCAATCCAAAAGATTGACACAGACTGACTACTTAGTCTTAGCAATCATACAGAATATCGAAAGTCTTTTGACTTGGACCGAGAATACCGGGTGGGAAGAAGGAATTTTTGCAACATTAAGTATTACATGATTAAAATTAGTTATACCCCCATACATCTTTATATGAATACATTTTAATAGCAGTAATACTATTATATTGCTAATTTTTGCCATTTAGTGGGAAGGTTTATGCTATAGAAAAATAAATGCACTATTCCTTATTGTAGCAGTGTTTATTCCTGCAGGCTAGTAGAAATGTGGATCACAAGGTGTGCCGTCACTATAAGACCCAAGAAAAAAATTATTTATCCATTTCCACTGACACAATATGAAGCCCTTTAGCACTTAATTGCGTAGCTAACCTGTTAGACTAAACGATGCAATTGACAACCTTGCTCGAAAATTGTCTGTGGCGGAACAATCCCTTTATATAACCTAAGCGTGAAGGCAGAGAATACGCGCAATGTTGTGGAGGAGAGACCCCTTTGCTGCGACAGCGGGTCTGTCGTATTCAGAAATCTCCTGAGCTCCTCTACCAACAGGTAAGTGTAGGTCCCGATTTAGTCACTACCCAGGAGGATCCGACCTGATAGTAGGCCCGTTTGCGGTCTTTGGTTTGCTAGAATCAGTAACTGGAGCGGAGACATGTAAAACCTCTTAATGGGAACTAAGTCCGAAACTGAGTTCATACTGCCCTGGGGTGAAAGGTTAAGGCCAGCCAACGATGAAGTCTTTATCACGAGTCCCGCTTTGAGGGACAAGGACTCAATTATCGTAAACTAAGAAAAATAGAAAGTAAAACTGGCAAGTTCAGTAAAATTCAATAAATAATATATTTCTCTGCAATACAGAGTTAAAATTTAAAAGGAAAACACTGCATTGTGAATCAAATCGCCCAATGATCCTAAAAGGTCTATAAAAGTTAAAAATGTATAGTTTTCCGAATTCCTGTATTGAACGTGCTGATGGGCCAATAGTCTTGGATCAGCTGATATGCCAACAGTATTGATGTATCATAACGATATTATCCATCACGTCCTTAAATGAATTCACAATACTAGTAATCCCAAAATAGTCATTTAGTCCAAAATGTCATTGAGCAATTAGTAATTCCAAATTTTATCTGAACACAACAACGAATGATTGAAGAGATGATCTTAAGGGAGGAATTACTTAATTGAAGAGCTGAACTTAAGGGAGGAATTACTTAATTGAAGAGCTGAACTTAAGGGAGGAATTACTTAATTTTGTTTACATTACGCAAGATAAATATAAATATCACAGGATTTGGTCAATCATGTCTGGAGGAACGCATACCCTCATTATGCTGGTGAGAACATTATACCCACATATTAGAAGTGCTGAGAATGTTGGTACAAAAAAACCGAGACAAACAAAGAACAGCACTTTCTGAAAAAATCTCCCGCAATTTTGTGCAGCAAACAGTTGTCGAAATAATGGAGGATTGGGATTCATAAAGACATCAAGTCTCCTTGTCCAGTGGTATAGTATGTATGGCCGGAACATGGGGATGTGGAGGTATACATCCTGACGATTGATGGATTTCGCCCAGTCGCAGGGCCTTATAGAGCTCCCGACCGAAGCAATAGTCTGCATGGTAAAGCATTCTTCCCAACGATGTATGTTTAAGGCAGAATGATAGATTTATGAGCCGAAACATTTAACCTTTACTTGACACCAAAAGATCAGGCAATATAAACCATGAGTTTAAACGCTTTCAACCCAGATCGTGTACTTCTCTTAATTAAGCAGCTTTGGACTGGCGAAGGAAGATGGCAGTCTGCGTTAGGGGAGGATCTTCCCGAAAACGATACCGGTATCACTCCTTTAATGTGTAATGGATCTACACATCGTCGTTGATGCCCCACCAAGAAGGCTAGACGACCACCTATCAAAAAACTTTGAAGAGAAAGACGTTGCAGAAGTCTTTTGGAACTCCCTAAAGCTACACCTAGCGAACGGTTGGTTAGAGGAACTTTTGAGTTGTGGCTGTTTATGAGACTGTTGAGGCTGCGTCTGTATGGAGAACTTGGGAGAAGGTCACAAGAGTAGCAGGGGTGCGATTTGGACATTTTCATATCTAAGTAAATGAGAACATTATAATAGGTTGAAGAAACAACAACAACAAGAAGGATAAAGCATTAAATAGGTTACAATATGTGTGCCTCTTAACCGATAAATTTAACTTACAGTGTCGACAGGCTATTGCTACAATCCATCATTGATATTATGAACACTGTATATAGATCCCAAGGAAAGTGTAAATATACAGTGACGACGAACTATTTTCTTGTAGGTAAATTGGTGCAAGTTTAGTTTCAAAGGTTTTCATCCAAACCCCCAAAAAATTCTCTCTCACTCCTTATTTCTGTTTATATTGTCCCTTATGCATGATAGAGGAGAATGGGATGGAAAAAAGAAATGATTACGATGAAATTGTGTAGCATGTTAAATTCATTTAGTTTTGTAAACGGGGACTAGTAATACGTTTTATAGCTAATGACGTTCACTTTACTGTGTGATGTAGACCAGGAAGGAAATCGAAGATATTGTTTAAACAAAAAACATACTCATTTGAAAATATTTTGCCTTGCTTGATCAATTGAGAGAGTCGAAAATAAGAACACAAAAGAACAAAAATAATTTAGTTGAATTTAATTTAAATTATAAGCCAATCAGTCAGTCATTACCTATCTATCTACCCGAAATCAGTGTATGTATGTATGTATGTATGTATGTATGTATGTATGTATGTATGTATGTATGTGTGTCTGTGTGTGTGTGTGTGCGTGCGTGCGTGCGTGCGTGTGCGTGCGTGCGTGCGTATGTATGCATGCATGCATGCATGTAGTATGTATGTATGTATGTATGTATGTATGTATGTATGTTGCGTATTTTGTGAATAAAGACATATTAATCCTCTCAGTCGTAAACTATTAAAACTTTTCATGAAATTAATTTAATTGGCTCGGTTTGGTTTTGTGTTTTACGGTACAGTAATACAAGTAGCTTATTTAAGACCAAGGCAATTGGAGTAAAGTTCCTTATCCCAGGGCACCCTGTGGAAGCTGACAGAGATTGATTTGATGGGCAGGTTCATACACGCACCCTTTCGGCTGTGAGTCCGGTACATATACCACTGAAGCACCGCAACTCCCAAAAATTAAAAGAATGGAGCCTTGATGGTTCATTGGCTTCGCGACTTGAAAGTATGTTTGAATACTAAGGAGTGTCACACATGAGATTTACTTTTGATTATCGATGTGGACATGATAATCTTGGTTGTCTAAATGCATGGCGATTTATTTGTTTTACTTATTGCTTTTATTGCAAAATTTAAAAAAAGAAGCAAAAACTCACTGCATGATTGTGTTTGTTTAATGAAAATGGTATCAGCTTATCAGCACAAGTTCTTTGACGAACAATTTCAAGGTTGCTTATTGACCTTGTCTTATCTGTCAATTTAATTAATTCTTATGGTGCGAAAGTAAAAATTCAGTATCTGCATATATTCTCAAAAATATTGATTTGATAAAAAAAATCACTAATCGTTAAGTAATCTAAGATACGTAAGCGTTTGTATTTTTTAATGTCTGCAATAAAAATGGATCTGTATGCACCTGTCGGTAGATTCTTCGGTGCCATTTTATGTAAATAAAAAAGCGGATACTTTTGTTACATTACAAAAGCAAATTGTATGACGGTTTCGCGCAACTTGTGACAAGAAAATCAACCCTTGCAACACGCAGCTTGAATCTGTAAAGTTCCTTTAACTTGATCCCTTGGAGAAATAAGGGAGTCTGTCGATGTGCATGACTTTGTGATCATTAATTGTCGAATTGAGTTCAAACTACTTCTGCATGAACATTTGAATATACACACGTTATTCCTAGAGAAAATTCACCTTGGATAAAATTGATGTTGTATAGTCAGAATTTAGCCATTTATTAATTCACACTTCAATGTATTTGCCCGAGCGGACAAGCTAATACATTGCTATAGTCTGACTCAACATCCCCGTTTGTTTCTACCCCCCTCCCGATTTAAAAAACGAAACGTTTAATGTGATAAAAAGTGACACAACTAAGTTAATTGAATCATTAATTTATAATTTCTAACTGACTGTGACCAGAATGGACTAATGCTGGCAACCCCTGCACCATTTCATGCTTAACGGACTTTCCATACTAACACGGCGCCATATTGCGTACACTATAGGCTAGTTTATTTCCATCGGACAACATAATGACGTAGTTCATCCTGTTCGGCAAATACTGATGTAAATTACATAACGTTGAGAGTTTGGAATTATATCCCTCTGCATACATGAACATAGAAATTAAACCGCTTGTTAAATCCACATGAAAAGCGTAGTTGTCATTTCCTTTGCTTGATTCGACATTGTAAATATCGGAAGCAGACGACTTACGGATGTACATCCGTAGTCGTGATACACCAGTAGTGAAGGGGGGCACTTTACGGACAATGGGAATTAGCATTACAAGACCCCTTGGGGCACTTTACGGACAATGGAAAATTAACATGGAGAAAAATCGTGGGGCACTTTACGGACAAGGGGAATTAACATGGCAATAAATCGTGGGTCACTCTACGGACAAGGGGAATTTAACATGGCAATAAATCGTGGGTCACTCTACGGACAAGGGGAATTTAACATGGGATTTTTTTTTTAAAAATTTTTTTAAAAAAAGGGTAGGCAATTCAAAGACTATCTCTTTTCGAGAAATATGGCTGGCCCTGAAGAGGGCCTTTGGGTTTTCTTCTTCTAATTTCTTCTTTTCCTCCACCAAGTTCTTATCTTATCTCCTACACTCTTCTTCTCTTTCTTTTTTTTCTTCTCCTCCTCTTCTTTCTTTTTCTCTTCCTCTTCTTCTTTCTTCTTCTTTTCATTTTCCTCTTCTTTTTCAATTTTTTCGTTCCATGTTCTTATTCTTATCTTTTCCTCTTCATCCTCCTTCTCCTCCTTTATTTCCTTCATCACACCACTAATCTTGTCCTTTGCTTTTCTTAAATTGTTAATTTCCATCTTTACACGATGGGGACTATAGGAATAATGGTCTTCAACGAGTCTTATTAGCATCTGTTCCATTATTCCTAAGTTGTCTAAAACGTCTTGCAAGGTTTGTAATTTGTCCATTTGGTTTGACGCCATCTTCTTTGTATTCTTTGCAGAATGGTTTGAACAACTAATACTGTGGGTTCTTATACGAAAAGCGCGAACGTGAAGGAAAACATCCCCCTAAAACATAAAATGGATCTTACCTAGATGATGACCCAACATCGCGCCGACGTGAAGGAAAACATCCCCCTACTTTCTCATTTCATATAATATAACCCTAACTATACTCTCCACATTTTTCTAAGAAACCCATAATCTACTATTCACACAAACATACCTGAGCTCTTACAAACACACAAACACATACACTTCCACTATTAATAAAGAGTTAGTGTTTATTTTCACACTACTCTACCTACACACATTGGCAAATTAATAGTTATTTCTTTTCTAGAGTATTGGGTAGCCCTGAAAAGGGCTGTTTTGTTTGGAACTTCATGGACACCTGGTTAATGGTGGCACCTTCCAGGCCTGGCGCCACATACACATCTTATCCCCCAGTTACTTTTTACCTTTTGGGGGGAGAGAGCAGAGGCAGGATATGTCGCTTCAGAATCCCAATTTTCACTCTCTGGGATTCTGAAATTTTTTCTTCTCTCCTTTTCCTCCTCCTCTTCTTTATATCTTCTTTCCTCCTCTTCTTTTTTTCTTCTTTCCTCCTCTCTTATCCTTCCCTCCTCGACAATGGCTTCAGCGGCCAGTTCATTTAATATGCGCCTGGCATATTCCAGATGCACATGAAGTTCCAACAGTTTCTCCAGTCTCGTGTTCATTTTTGGTGTTGATCAATCAACAAGGGTAGCTGGACTGCCGAACGAGTTTCAATTTACACTGAAAGCGCGGACGTGAAGGAAAACATCCCCCTAAAAACATAAAATTCATCTTACCTAGATCATGACCAAAAAAAACAACAACAACGCGCGGACCTAAAAGAAACACTCGCTCACTTTTTTATGCTACCCATCACTTCAATAGACTATCCACATACTCAAAGCAATCCAATCTAACCCCAAATATACACCTCAAACAGCCCAAAAAACAAACATCATTTTAATCTACTATCCACACCAACCTACTTTATCACTTACAAACACAAACACACAAACTCATACCCTCACATTTTTTAAGAAAGAGTTAGTGTTTATTTTCACACTACTCTACCTACACACATTGGCAAATGGATCGTTATTTCTTTTCTAGAGTATTGGGTAGCCCTGAAAAGGGCTGTTTTTTTTGCTATGGCATTCTTTTTTTAGTTTCTAAGAATGCGATGTCCTCTGAGGATAGACTTTCTGGCGATAGGTCTGCTTCTTCGGAAAGAGAAGAAGAATTCTTTGGTGTCGATACGACAATCGACAAAGCCTCTGTCAGCTTCAGGTTGCTGCTGCTGTTGCTGTTGTTGCTGCTGCTGTTGCTGCTGTTGCTGCTGTCTCTGAAGTCTGTACTTCTCTGTCCATTCTTCTTTCTCCCTGTTCATTTCTTCTCTGAAGAGCTCTTCTATCAGGTCTTCAGTGATTTTTAACATTCTCACATTCTCTATTTCTTCTGGTTTCGGTATCAGACTGTGTCTGACCCTATGCAGATTCACGTAGGCTTCGTTGAGCTTAGCTAGTTTGGAGCACATCTTCTTAGGAGGATGAGTCGACAATGGATGGCTAGACTGGGAACAACCCGGTTCTTAAAGTTAAACCGCGGACGTGAAGGAAAACATCCCCACACGGTTTTCGAGCCGCAACGTTCATGAGAGGGATAGTAAGAAATGAAAGAGCATCAATCCAACATTCTTATAGCTAAACAAAAGACAAAGGCATTTTTTTTCTAAACACAACATTTTTTATTCAAAAATCACTTAACACTAAACAACAACATTTTTAACAATAATCCAACACTATAACATCAAACAATTTTTTTTCAAATCACAAACATTTTTTTCTTCAAATACAATCTACTTTAAACAAGGCTGACAACGTTGTGAATGAAATTGTGATTTCCACTGTTGGAAATCATTAGGCCATTGATGGACACTACGTTTCCTAGCTTGAGACAAAAGATAAGCATAATGGTCACAAAACCATCGATCTACTTTCACATCGTTTCTAGCAGAAGAACGAGGATCGAAATGAGTCACTAAATGTTCTAAGGAATAGCCCAGGCTGCGATGATGCAGAAAATACACACAGTACTGTCCACACACCAAGGAATCTGTGCCTTGTAATTTCACGTTATTGAATCGGGTGGTTTGAGCATTTCTTCTCATAAAGTCGATGATATCGTCTTCCAAAGGGGGCAATCCATACGAATCGAAATATTCCACACATCCTTCTTGAGGAAAGTAGACGGCTACCCAGTGGGTTCCTGGGAGATGACTGTCGTCCGTGTTGATCACGTAAGCTTGATGGTCTTTAGGTTTGCGATGAGGGAGTTCATCTTTAGCACAGACGACAGGATTCCAAGAAGCCGTATACGAACTGTGGTTCAAAAGGTAATAAAGTTCCCAGGTATCCATTTGTGTGGTTTTTTTTCTTCTTCACAGGTAATAATACGTCGTCAATTCGATCCTGACTTTTTGCTTGAAAATGTCTGACGAATAAACGGTTATTCGTTCTGTTTCCTCACTCTGATTCAGGAGAGCTTCGATACGATGGATCTCTTGAGTGGTTAATGGTGGACAAGAATGTTCACGCAAGTCTTTATACCACTGATGCAACACGTCTTTGTTTGAGATGAGACTCCAAGCTTCGTCCAGATACTCGTCCAATTTTTCTTCTTGGCTCAACATCAGGCATTTATCGTGTTGAATTTGACTGGGATGATCGTTTTGACATCCATAGCAATTTTTCTTGATCAATTCCGTCATTTTGTCGACCAAGTGTTTGGCAAAACAGGAGACTAAATGGGCTTCTTGTTCTGGCCATCTCGACTTCATCATGATCACTTCTTCTTTTTCCACGGTCTCCTCACATTCCATCTCCAAAGTTTCTCCACTAGGTAAAGAGGGACAACAGTCTTCCATGGTTTCTAGTAATCTAGGATGACTTCTCTCAAACTGTTGATTTCTATGGTATTATCGAATTCTGCATACAGGATGACGTTCACCGTTTCATCAGGGTCTCGGTCTTTAAACTGAAGTTCCACACGAATCTGGCCGGATTTTATAGGGTGGAAATGTCCCTCGTCGCTGCCTTGGTCTGGAGTGAAATCGAAAGCCCACAAAGCGTAGCCTCCTGCATAATCCTCGTACGTAATACCGTGACTGGTATTGGTTCCTAACTGTCCGGTGGCTTCGTACAGGGACAAGTACGATCTCAAGTAATTCTTCTTGGTAAAGTCAGGTTCGAAAGGTCGGGTACACAAGGTCTTGCCATCGCGACTGACTTCGATTTTGGACACGCCAAAGTGTTGAAAGTAGAAAGGATTTTTTTCGGCAGCTCCGTTGAAGGCTGTATTCTCGACGATACCAACGATCAAACGTTTGGGTAACTGTCCTTGGAACAGATGATCTTCGATCATGGATCGCTGTCCCTTGGGAATGGTGAAGGTTTTCACTTCCACGCGTCGTATGGGATACTTGGCGGTCGTTCTACTCAACGTCTGACTGATGTCGTTTCCCACTTTAGGTAACACTTCCACACGGCGTACGTAGAGTCTGGCTTCTAGGATTTTGGTTTTGTAACCGTCACTATCAGCCATCAAATGGAAAGCGGCACTGCTACGATTCAGTCTCAGGCGGACATCCACCCCGTTCAGCAAATACTTTTCTTGCAACCACATGTCCAAATGCAAACGATCCATCAGTTCTAAACTTGTGTCGGCTCCCGTGATTCTCTTTCTTCGTTCTACAAATCCATCATTGTTGTCTTTCTTTTCATCAGTTTCCAATATTTCAAACTTGGTAGGTTCGTCAGCTTCCCATACCACACAGGCATTGAGATGAGTGTTCTTGGCATCTATTCCGTACGTCAAGAGATTTTCCAGGTAGGCACGATAAGGGTAAGTATCCATGCTGCTACTGACCAGTTTGTTATTCAAGTACAAGTCCACTCCACTGAACAAGGAATGCATGAAATTGTTGACGGGAGCTACTGCTTCATCGTCTATAGCACCTCCAGTCTTATCTAGAATTTTGACTTTCAGGTACAAGTAACTGCTATTCAGATCGATGTAATCTTCGGGCTGTCCTTTGATTTCAAACTCGATGGGAGCGGAATCGGTCAGTGAGGAGACGGGGTGAAATTCCACCCACTGGGATTCTTGCATGGTCATCATGGTAGGGGGCATGGCAAACAGATCCAGTTCCGTCTTGGAACAAGCGCAAGATTCTCGGTGCATCATTTTGTTTTGGTCTCTTTTCTCAATAATCGAAAACGTCTAAGTCTCGAACGGTTCTTCTTTTCTTGGCCTTTCTCGCTTGAAGTCTGGTGAAAGGGTGTTTTCTTCGTCGTCTCTTTCTGCCTTGTCCTTGCTGAATGCCTGACTCGTTAGCGTGCAGGGCATTTATAGGTGTTTCTCGTTGGCCTAAAATGTCTTTGCCCGTTTGCAGCAAGACATTTTTGCCTGCCCTCATGAAGGCTTCTTTAGGGTTTTGTTTGTCGATGATGACATTTTGGAGAAATTCTTTGCCTTGCGTCAGTGCCGCATCTTTCAAGGCGTGCAATCCGCGTGTCACCATCGGTTTCAACACCGGGGCCACCGAACGAAAGGCCGATTTTAACTTGTCTCCTAAACCGTGTCCTCGCTGTCGAGCAACCCCTCGGTACACTGGATACATGACTTACTTACGAGTCGTGAGAGAACCGTTTTCGAAAATGGAGTTTCACCGTGACTTTTCCTTTGGTGAATGGAATATTTTGTCCCAGATCTCCTTTTATAGCAATGTTGACCGTGTCCAAATACGACTTACTGACAGGCAAATAGTGAGGATGGACAAATTCGCGGTGGACGTGGTAAGTGTTTCCACCTTCCTCGTCAGCGTTCGTGGCAGAATCCACTTTGAAAGGAATGACACGCAGTAACGGTACGGAGGTGTGTCCCACCACGTTGTACTCCACCACATCGGAATACACGAACATCAAATTCAGTCCTTGGTTCAGTTCTACCGGGGCACGAAATAACTTGCTAAAAGACTCGTTGTCGTAAACGATGGGTAATTCGTTTTTCTTGAGCATGGCCTTTCTCATGTCCATGTCTCCGCCCAACATGTCAAACAATTCAGGACAAAATAAAATGGACACGATTTTACTTCGTTCAAATTTCATCAAGAAGCGACGAGCTGCTTTGTGGTACTCCATGGTGACATTTTTGTTGATATGCTCCAAAGCTTTCAGAAACACGACATTAAACCTGGAGGTTATGGTGCTGACCAAATGTTGACCACTAAAATAATAGCCTGGGGGAATGAACAAGTGATAGGTGGTGTACTTTTGTGTACGGGTTTTCTTGTCATATTTGACATTGCTATCCATCCACTGTTGCATTTGCTCGTCATGAACTTCCACATCAAAAAAATTTTGATTGGGAAGGACATTGAGGACTTGGGTCGGGTGAATCATTTCTACTAAAGCCACTTCCCAATGGGCTTCGTGATCTAAGGGGATGGCCTGAGGTAATTTGGCCGTGTAACAGCACAACGTGTTCTTGGGAAACACCTCCATGGAACTGTCACTGGGTAAAGTTAAGTAAAATTGGTTTTGGTGACTCATAATTCCAGAGTTCTGTGGCTGTCCGAGGGGTTACTGGACGTCAGAGGCGTGTCTCCGTCTAAAATGGGGTTCTGGTTGTGATTGAAGTGGTGACTGGCACTGGCACTGGACACAAGGTTCCCGGGGTTCCCGTTCGAGGTGAATTTCAGGGAGGGATTAGGAAGCAGGTAACCGATGCAACTGCTCAATAAAATGGTCCACAATTGTTTGTCTCCTTGTTGCAAACTCAAATTGGCGATGGCTGCCCCGATGACACAATACACCACGAAGATTTGGCAGAAAAAGACGATTTGCGTTTTAGGCACACGTTCTCCACACCACACCCACAAGGGTTGTTTTTGTAAATCTTGCACAGAAGAACTAGGGGAAGAAGGAGTGGTCGACGTAGCTGCGTCTGATGTGTGAAAGGGCATGATGGTTACTTCTTCTTTTTATAGTCGATGACTTGCGAAGCGTCGATCCAAGAATCGAAACTGGGTGGATATCCTTTCCAACGTACTTTGACTTCTTTGACACGTCGTTTGCCCACTTTACGGGTTCTGCGTTCGAGAATGCTTTCGATGTCGTACACGTCGTCTTCTTTTTTGGTGACACGTTGTAACTCGGGCAAATAAAACGTTCCTTTGAGCACTTCTCCGTTCATGTCTTCCAATTTATAGACGGCAGGATGACGGCCATGCACTCGTCCAGTGACGCGAAACAATTCGGTCGTCCAGTTAGGTAAGTAACCTTTGTCGAAAGTGCGTTTGGTTTTGCCAATGCGCACCCAATCTCCTACGGTCAACTCTCCACTTTTCTTCGGGACAGCCCTCGTCGGGGACGTACCGAACAGACGCTCAAACACCAGCACTTCGTTGTCGGGAGTCACGTCTTGCGGGGCACGTCCGATGCTTCGATGGTAAGATTGGTTGTACGCTTGCACCAGGTGCGGTAAGATGTCGATGTACTTCAGAGTGTGGTGATGCGTAAAATATTTCCACATGCGTTCTTTCAAAGTGCGTTGAAAACGTTCCACGATGCTGGCTTTGGTTTCGGGATTCTCGGTGGTAAAAAAATGAATGTCACGTTTCTTTAATTCTTTTTGGAAAGCTTGGTTCAGAAATTCGGTGCCTTTGTCCGTTTGCCATCGAAGAGGGTGACGACCGCTTTGTTTCAACACTCGTTGCAGGGCTCGCACTAATTCGCTGCTCGATTTGGAAGTCAAGGGCACGACCCAGGCAAATTTGGAAAAGACGTCGATGACACAAAACAAATATTTGTAGCCGCGATTGTAGCTGGCCAAATGAGAGACATCGGCTAAATCGGCTTGCCATTGATGATCGATGCCTTCCACTCGGGTGCGACTTCTGGCAAACTTACGTCGAATGGGTTTGTGTAAAGTGTAGGTAGCTTGTTCTTGTAACCATCGTTGCACTTGAGGTAAACGGAGACTTTTCAGTCGAGTTTTGGCAGCACGATACAATTTTTGAACTCCTGCGTAACCTGCAGGATGCGAGGGATCGTAGTAAATGCTGGCTAAGACTTTTTCCATTTTTTTGTGTTAATAAGGCACCCACTCTTGGAAGAGGCTACTCTTTTTCTCTTGGGGTATTTTCTTGGATTGCAAGGCTTTGCGTGTGCGACCGGCAATAGGTGTCGAAGAGGAGGATGTCTGAGCAGGGGATATCGGTTCTTGTTTCACTTCTGTCTTCACTTTCTTTTTCTCTTGTGATGAAGAAGGGGTGGCCATCATCTTTTTAATCCATCCAATTCTGGAGGTAGGTGGTGTTGTTAACTTGCGTACTTTTTCTGGTGGAGTTTGAAACCCTTCTTCTTCTTCTTCTTTTCCTTTTTCTTTCTTGACCACTGGTACCGGTACTGGTACTGGTACTGGTGATGGTGCTGGACTTTTCATCAAGGTCTTAAAATCTTTCAAAGTGGGTAGAGCTGTTTCGTCTAAAGCTTTCTGGTGAAAGAGTTGCAGTCGTTGCAAGAGTTAACCGTACTTTTGCGATTTTTCTGTTTCGGACAAATCTTGGCGATCCATCAAGGACTGCAATTCGTGTTGTAACTGGGACATCTCGCTCAAATTGGGATTGGGAGGTAAATGCGGGGTGCGTTGTTCTTGCCACCGATGGTATTCCATCCATCGTTTGTAAGGCACTAAAGCTAGTTTTCGTCCTTCCATGGGGTTGTCAGGGGTGAATTCTGAGATCTTGGGACTTTCGAGGGCCTTTTTATCTTGCTCCCACTAGTCCTCCCAACATGGTTCCCAAGACTCCTTTCAGTATGGGGCCTAACAAGAGGGGCAAAATGCCTCCACGTTGCACTAACATCTTCTTTTTTTGACGAATGGGAATTTTCTTTCGAACCATTTGGCGAAGAACGTGACGATGTTTGCTTAAGCATTGTTTCTGGTGTTTGGACAAAGGGATCGTGCCTTTCAAAACGTTCAAACAACATTCGCACACGGTATCGATGACCTCTTTGGAGGCCGTTTGAATGAGTTTTTTTCGTAGGGGTGGAGAAGCTTTGGACAGGACAGATAACATGTCCCCATGTTTGGCTAAACGTGGTGGCAGTCCTTTCCTTTTCTTTCCTTGGGGTTTTCTGGAGGGTGACATCTTTGAGTCTTCAGGAGCACCAAAAAAACACTGATACCCTACTCGGTCACAGGCCTTTTTTATACTGGAACGCGTCGCCACTGATTGTCTTTACGTCGTATCAACTTCATGACAGGCATGACACGTCGTGCAGGGGTACGTAACGGACTAAATCGAGCCAGTTCTTGCTTGGACAAATCCAGTAAACTTTGTAACATGCCCGATCTTTCATGGACTTTGATTTTGGGAGAAGGTACTTTGTGAGCAGCAGCCACTGCCGCTAAATTGGAAGGTCCTGCCACTGGGGAAGTTCTTTTGGGGGTCATCAACGGAGAAGTTCTTGGTGTAATCAACGTCTCCAAGTACTCTTCAGTTCCTGGTGACATCAACGCAGAAGTGGACAAACGTGAGGCTGTCGGAGACGCTGTGGCAGGTCGTGGTTTGCGAGTGTAAGGCTGCGTCCTGGCCGCAGTGCCTCTCTTGCGACTAGTTTTCTTCTTCTGTGGACTTTTCTTTTTCTGAGGACTTTTTCTCTGTTTCTTTTTCTGGGGGCTTCTTTTCTTTTTTCGTGGTGGTGTCTGGTAAGAGGAGGGTCCCGCCACTGGAGAAGTTCTTCTCTTTGGGGACCTGGTCTTTTTCTTCTTGGGGCTTCGTTTAACTTTTGTCTTAGGGATAACTTTGGGGGCATTAGGATCCCATCTTAAGAGTGAGCGAATGATGACCCCTCCTAGAGTACCGCTCCCTCCAGGTTTCAAAATGATTTGTTTTTTGGTTTGAGTGTCGATGCGGGGATCGGCCAGTTGGACCAAAGCGACTTTGTTTCGATCGAAAAAGCGTTGGGTTTGATGAGGAATCTGAATGATTCCTTGGAGTAATTGACGTGCCGTCACCGTGAACCATCGTAAGACTTCTTTGAGACTAGCTTCTAAGACACGAGCTCGTGTTTGTGGATCTTTTTCTCGACTGATGCCATACAAGGCACGAATCAATTTGACGGGAAGATGCGACTGAAGGGACGTCATGTTCGCACTGAGTGTGAGACAGACGAAAAAGGGTCTGAGGTTTTTATAGATTTTTTGATGGGAAGTGAAATGAAGTCGAGGACGGAGACGTGTACAGGACAGGCCCTCCGTCTTGGCACCAGTGGTGAAACAAGTGGGTACAAAATCGCAAATCCTCGGGAGTGGTAGGTTTCAAATCGACGAGTAAATAGGCGTGTGGCGTTTGAGTGGCATCGTCGTACGCCTGAGTCAGCCAAGGCGTTCCTAACTGTTTGGCTAAGACTTGCACTTGCGATTTATCTCGAGGGCTTTTAAACAAGACCACGTAATGCGCATTGAGACTGATGGTACGATGGGCTTTACTTTGTTGAAACAAATTTTGGGTGATGTAAACGACACTGGCATTACGGTGATGCCCTTTGCGCGTGAACCACAATTTAATTTCTTCTTCGTCTTCTCCTAACATGTCGTCGAAAATGACCAAATGGGTTAGACGGGAGTCAGAGACGATGCCGTCGTCTTCTTTAGGAATGCCTTCCACAAACACGATGGAATCGCCTTGACTTTCTCGCAAGAGGTTGTACGCCGATTGCCACTCTTTGTAACACCACACGATCCGTTGAGGGGGTCGATCGATCAAATGATGTTTATGCTCGATCAAACGTTTGACGAATTCGGTTTTGCCTGAACCGCTAGGTCCAGCAATGAGCATGTTAAAGGGATGGCGAAGATACAAAGCCTCCCAACTGTCACGATCTAAGTGTTCGTCGATGACTTTGACAGTAGAGGAAGAGGGAGCAGAGACAGCAGAGGTAGCCATGGTGTGAGAAATGTCACTTGTGACACGAAAAACAAACAAGACAAGAGTTTATATACTTTTTCAGAACACGTTTATTGAATGTTTCAAATATGAACACGAAAGACAAAAATACATACAACCCAAATAGTGATGTACAGGAATATAAAACACAGCAAAGCGATCAAAGTGGAATATAAACAAGTGTCTGTACAACATGTTTTGGGTAACGAAGATGTCCTAGGGACAGTGTGTAATGTTCTTACAGTCTCTACATGAGGTATTGTCACACAAGTGTCCTCCCGGAATGACCTTTCAGGAATGTCCATGACAGTCCTGTCCTGAAGCGAGTGGTTGTTCTCGGTGACGGGTTCTTCTGGCACCGTCACTAACACAGGTTGAAAAGTAACTTTTTTCCTTGAACAACTCTTGTGCATACTGGGCCACTTCTTGGGTCCAAACCTCAAAACCCCCCTTTTTCCAGTCACGAACATCTGTCCAATGAGGGTGTAAGTCACAAGCTACACACACATCGTCATACACGTCTTGGGTCGCTAAAAGTTGACGAATCTTTTTTTCCTGTTGAGGTCGAGAAGTATCCAGATGAAACCGCAAGGCTTTGAGCAAAAGGAGTTTTTCGTGACCATTTAAGGCCATGGAGGTGGTAAGTACTGATCGTAAAGAGTCCACAAAGAATCGGCTGGTAAACGAAATCCCAGAAAACAAGTCACTAAGACACACACCACTTGTCGTCCCAAATTGAATGGATACAGTTCTTGTAATAATCGATGGTAATCATCCACGGTTTGAATATGGTCATTGAGTTCCTTCCACGGAATCTGTTGGATTACATACGACATAAGTCGTGGCATAGCTGCCTGTTTTTATAGTCTCTTTGTTTCGAAAAGAATACACGTACTTTCTAGCCAGTGATGTTCGTTTTCCAGTGGGGAATGTAAATCTTGCATACTGTAACCGAAACGTCAGAGTTCGATTAGAAGTTTCCTCTTCCGCTAAGTAGATTCCACGTAAAATATGTTGGTAATCCTTTACCTCGTCTTCCTCAATGGGTTGCTCTAGGTGAATCTCGAAGTAACCAAAATGATCAACACGTGAATCATCGGGGGCCTGGAAGTATTGAACAAGGTCTGACCACTGAAACAATTTCTGACGAATCAGTTCTCTTATACCCTTCAGGTACCAGTGGTTAAAGATCTGGTGACGTAACGGATGCAATTGTTCTTTACGTTTCACTTGTATTTTGACCAGCTCTCGGTAAATGCGTTCTCTCAACTCCACAGGCAAAGCACGAATGTTCTCTTGTAAAGTATCCATGAATAGGTCATACTAAATCCTCTTTGGTCTGACACAAGAAATGTACTCTTTGCACAAACATGGTTTCACTTCAGTGTCGAATTTAAATCGTTGAGTCACTAATCTACACATTACAATTCGTTCAGAAGTTTCCTCTTTCACCAAGTTGACATTGTGTTCAAGATGTTGGTAATTCGTTAACTCTTCCTCTGGAATTCGATGCAGTACGTTTACAATGTAGTAGATAAAATCGTCAATACCAAACCATTCCTTTTTATAACCAGGAGGTCGTTGATCAATGTCTATCCAATGGAACACTTTCAATTGAATCAGTCCTTGTATAGCCTTCAGGTACCAGTGGTTCAAACACCGGTGACGTATCGGATGCAATTGTTCTTTACGTTTCACTTGTATTTTGACCAGTTCTCGATAAATGCGTTCTCTCAACTCCACAGGCAAAGCACGAATGTTCTCTTGTAAAGTATCCATGAACAGATTATTATGGTAAGAAGTTACTTCAATGTCTCGGTCCCACTAAGGGTAAGTAATAACAATTCGGTGACCATCGAGCATGTTCAACGTAGGCCGAATCTTGCGGTTCCCAGTGGTGAAGTGACACACCGCAACTGAAGCACTTGACTTTATCTCCTTCGCCCAAGTAGAAAAATCCGGCTCTGGCTAATTCTTCGGGGGTCGGTCCTCCCAGATACTTTGGCCATTTTCCTTTGAACGATTGAAGACGATTTTCAAAGTCGCAGTATTCCGACAAACGCACAGGAAACGAATATTCGTTTTTCACAGGTTCGTTTCGATGAGGGTTGAGTGAAATGGGCAGGAGTTTGCTCAGGGCTGGATGACATCCGTAGGGAGGTAAACGTGAAGGTGGACATTCCCCTTTAAAACGAAACCCAGTAAAATGTCCAAGAGGACGAGCAGCATCGCTTTCGCATCCCACAGGTTTGACACGCACAGCATCACTTTCCATGACAGGGGTAGGGGCACTAAAGTTCCCATGATGCTTTACGGCATCGCTCAGGTCACAAGGTACAGCATCGTACCCATCGCAAGGCTCACAATCGCATTCCACTTCCGAAGCCTCACACTTGAATTGTGCCCTTCTAAACAACTTGTTCTGTGTTTCTCTGAAAGTATTCATCTTGTTCGCTCGGTCTTGGTAGTCACAATGAACTATCGATTTTGCCTAGGGTTCCTTTTTATATACAGACCAATACCGACGTGACCGTACGGTAAGGTGAAATGATTGGGAAGTCGAACTCGCTTCTGGTACACGATTTGATAGACTTTTTCCAAGGGCCGACTGACGATGTGGTGAGTGGGTAAACGTACAATCTTGTTCGGTTGGTGAGTGGTCACTTTAAAGTTTCCATCCTCTCCCGATTGCAAGGCTTCTTTCAATACTCCAAAGTTGACCACTCGACTGGTACGATAATTCAGAGTCAGTCCTTTCACTTTGCACGTCGTGTGCACTTCTCCTTGTTTGTCCCGGTATTCGTAGCCGTAATTTTTGGGACCGCCACTGACGAAACTTAGAATCTTGTCGTCGGGATGCTCGTCTGTCCAGGCTCCTAAACGATCTCCTTCGATGTTAGGGTGATGTTGAATCGGGTGATGGATGTAAATGCAACTGTCTGTGTCAAAGTACAGGACACGTTCTTCTAACAGTTCTAAAGCTTCGTACAATTTTAAGCGAGCATGAGCTGTCACGTAAGCCGCAATGATGACATTTCCAAAAGGGTCGTCTTGTACAAAGTCCAGATCTTCTTCGTAATTGACCAAGATCAAATTCTCTCGAACGACGTCCACGTGTTTCATGTATTTGGTTTTGTCGTGAATCATCTGGAAGTAGCGGGAAGGTTCTGTCAAATATTCCGTCTTGGGTAAACACGGTCGTTGTGCCATTTTACCCCACAAGCAATTTAACATCACTTTGGCAAACGATCGCCTGCCTTCGTTTTTCTCGATGTGGTCTAAAGTGATGCCTTCTTGTTCGTAGTATTTCTCTTTGAATTGTATTTGGTCTTCGGGAGTGTGACACCAGGAAGGATAGCCGCTGGCTTCTTGTTTCAGTTTCAAAAAGGCATCCACGTAGTCGGCGAAAATGCCTTTCTGAGTAGGGTCACCCTTGCGGTATTGTTGTGTCTTGGGAAAGTGGCAAATTTCGTACACTTCTAACAGTTGGTATCCCATGTCCAGAGCTTTGAACAATTCTACGCTGACCCAGGTTCCCGTCAAGGCCCGTTCTTCCTGGCTGTGCTGACAAGGTTGGTCTTGGTTGCACGTTTCGGCACAAGTACGGCACAAGGGAAACATCAGTTTGCCTTGACAATGGTGAGGTAAGACGGGATGGTATAGGTTCGTGGGAGGCAAAACTTTGCACTTGATCAAGCCTTCGTATTGTCGAATGTTGACCAGGTCGATGTGTTCCGTCAGCAATTGCGGGTGCCCTACGGGAAAGCGACAATATTTGCACACGTAAGGATACAGCGAACACACGTCCAAGTATTTGATTTCTTCTCCTTTCTCTTCGTCGGCTTGGTACAGCAAACAGGTGGCATTGGTCCTTCCTCCGTACAAACTATCCCTCGGGTTCAGCGGGTCCATGAACTGGTAACTTTCCACGAGGCGTTTAAACTCGGGATCGGTTTTCAAGCGGTGATCGTACTCGTGTTCCCACATTTCCACCACTTGGTATCCTTGCTGTTCTAACTTTAGGCGTCGCTGACAAGTGTCCTGGTACAAGTCTTCCATGGTTCGTTGCAAAAACTGATTTTTAGTGCCACGGTCAGGGTAACAGATGGGACATCCGTGAAATAAGCAACCGTTAAACTCGTACACGATCTTGGGGTTTTCTAAGTCCCAGCCATCTACCGAATACGTTCCGATGGTCTTTTCGCCCCCTCCGTTGCGGGCATGCTGAATCCACTTGTCTTCCTTGTCGCACAAGTAATGTAACCAACGTAGGGCTTTGACCGAATATTGACGTTTGACAAAGTGGGTCGTTTGAGGACTGATGACAGCCACGGTGTTTTCAGGCATGAATCGTTGTCGATACACTAAGGAACACGCTTTGGCAATGGTGCAAGCTTCTTTCAAAGGATCGACCCCTCCGTGTTCCATGAACAGTTCTCGAAATTTTCCACAGCAACGCCGTAAAATGTCCACGTCGGAACGACAATACTTTAGCATTTCTTCCTGAAAGTCGAAAGGGTCCGAGGCGTGAATCTGGTACCAAGCGTAGAAAGCTTCTCGTTGTTCGGTACGCATGTTGTCGGGGTCGTAATAGTGAGCCTCAGGTAAATGGGGTAGAACGGCGTGTTGATTGGCTTCCGTATTGAAAAAGTGTGGAAAGTACCCTTTAGCCATTTCTGTCATTCCAAACGTTTTAGGCATTCGACTCAAAGGCATGGCCAAATAGCTCATCGAATCTTTAAACTGTACTTGTCCCACTTGCATGAAAATGATTTTGGCTCCGTTCAAAGTCACTTTAGGACGCTCGGTGCCTTGTTCCGTATAGTACCTCAAAAGAAACTGTCCATCGTATCCGGAGAAATTGTGAGCCATCACCGTGGCATGACGATGACAATCTCCGTAACGTTCGATGTCCTCTTGGCTCCACGTCTTGTCGACGGGGTCTAAGACCCATTGGGCAAAATCGGCTAACGTGTTTGGTCCCCGAAAGATTTTTTCACGTCCTCCAGGAATCTTGCTGCAGTGAGGGCAATGACTGAAGATAGGTTCTTGAATGCACTTCTCGCACGCTCGATGAGCCACGCAGAAATTAGGAATGTGAATGCCGGTTTCTTGCATGCATTCGAAATCGAAAAAGATGAAATTGCCTTTCTTCTTGTGACCGTCCTCTTTCTCTGGTTGGGGTTGGTATTTTTGCACGTAACATTGGTGTTCCAAGTCCACGATGTGGTGACAAATGTGACATTTTTTCTTTCCTGAACATACGTGTGCCTTGGTATTATTGGTACGTATGACTTGTTCACACGTAGAGCACAATCTCAGCAGTTGACAAGCGCATTTCTTCTGTGAACCTTGCGTTTTCAGATGTTGTTGGTAACAGGTAGGGCTGACAAACGTGCGCAGACAAGTGGAACAAGGCACTGGTTCTTCGCTCAGACAGGGTGAAGAGGCCAAACATCCTGTGCATTTCGATCCACAATGCTTGTGTTGCTCTCGATTGTTATAACCATGGTCACATTTCTCACAGTAATAACTGTATTTCAGGAATCCGGTGATACTGGTAATGGTATCGAAATGTTCATCGTGATAATACACATGAATGTATTTTCCGTCCTTAAAGTCTTGGCCTCGAAACAACAGAGGTCCGCGCACTTCTTGAGGGTGCACTTTCAAGGTGTAGCGTGGAGCTAGGGTATCTTGCAATTTTTGCATCTCAGGAATGCCACAGGGTGTGTCTTTGGACAGTCCGGCTTGTTGTAACAGGAGTTGTGCTTCGTTTCGTTGTTTGGCTCGATCGGATCGTTGAATAGTGTCCCAGGTTCTTTTCCATTCTACCGTGTCGTTCTTGTTGGCATAGGTTCGTCCCACCACGATGGCACGGGCTAAACACATCTGGTCATGAGAGTTGTTAATTCGGACGAGACTCTTTTTGGTGTTGCGAAGGTCGTCCACCAATAACATCTTTTTGCGTCCTGTCCCTTGAGGAGGAGAGACGTGGGTCATGTCCAGTGTGGCTTTACCATCGGTGATGTCAAACTGATCATTAGATTGTTGTACGTGTTGAATCTTGTCCATGACTTTGGAAGCAGTCAATTCTGCAGGGGTGCTAAACTCGATCCAAACAGGGGATTTCAAACCGTCGTGTTGTATGGAAAGTCTCAAGCGATCGTCTTCTTTGGGTTGACATTGTCGCTTGAGTGCAGTGAGCAAAGAATCCCACACCTCAGTGATGAACACTTCTGCTTTCTCTAACGGCACTTCAGCCTTGAAATCTTTAAACTTCACCGTGTATTTGTAAGCCGTGGTTCTAAATTTTCTAGAGGAGCGCTTTTCCGTCTCTCGAATGGAATAGTACTTTTCAGGGTTGACAAAGGGTGGTGAACTTGGTTTAGAGGGTTCGGATTCTGGTTCACTCATGTCCTCTTCAAAATCACTGGCATGAATTTGTGCCAAGATTTCAGCCCTGGTACGAGGCGATAGATCACGTTTCTGCCTCTTACTTTCTTCTTCTTTCTTCTCGAATGAATGGGATCGTTTCATCTTGAAAGCAAAAAGTCAAATGACTCAAGTTCAAACACCATAAACTACTTTATAGTCATAGCAGACCAGCGTATATAAAAGGATGTGTGTCTTGTCCTTTCACTATTCATTTCACTCTCAAGCCGAGCACAACGATGGAAGAGACTGACCAGATGGAACGTTTCGTCAGAGCTTTGCGAGGGGTCATTAGAAAATTCTCTTCAGACCAGCCTACGGACTACTCTCCTTCCTTTAGAGATAAAAGTCAAGATACTTGCTATATCTGTCAGAAGAAAGGGCATTGGTCTTCAGAGTGTCCAGACCGTCAAAAAAGAAAAAAAACAGGGGATAAAAAAGACAAAAGTCAAGATACCTGTTATTATTGTAAAGAAAAAGGACATTGGTCTCCAGATTGCCCAAAAAAGAAACAAGAGGAGTCAGAAGAAAAGAGGAATTCTTCAGAAGAAGAGAGGGATTCTTCAGAGGAAGAGAGGGATTCTTCTGAGGAAGAAAGAAGACAGGTGAAGAAAAAGAAACAGGAGAAAAAAAGAAGAAGGGAAGAAAGCGAGGAAGAAGAAGAAGAGGAAAAGAGTGTAAAGGTGAAGAAATTCAAAAACCAGAGAGACTAAACAAGGAGACAGAAGAAATCAATGAACTTTTTATTAAAGTGTTGTGTTGTGAATTGTGAATTGGATTGTAAAAAATGGAGAAAAGAATAAATGAATGATATAAGGTAAGAGTCTTTGAGTTTTGATTTTAAAATAAGAAGCTACACTCACGCACTCATACACAGACACGTACTATAAGGGTAAAATGGGTGAGGTTTTTTTTTGAGTTATTGGCAAATTGAAATTGTATTTCTTTTCGAGAAATGTGGGTGGCCCTGAAAAGGGCCTTTTTTCTTTATGGTGCAGGGGTGAGTTTAAGCAATCAATTTTAACTGCCTTAAGCCTTTGCCACGGCCAAGGCCTACTTCTGGACTGCGTAATGATGATAATGATTGGGTTGAAATCACTAAGGGTGGTACGGTAGGCTTAGTCACAGGGTTGACATGTTTGGCTCGGGAAGGTCGTATTCTCTTCGGTCGTGATAAAGAAGTCTGATACATTTGTTTCAGACTTCTTAACTCCGCTAAAATGTCCAACAGTACCTTGACCGTTTGATTTTCACCCTCTTGTTTCTTTGCTGCTACTACTTCTTCTTGCTGTTGCTGCTGTTGTTTTTTTCTTACCTCTTCTTCTTGCTGCTGTTGCTGTAGGAGAAAAACTTGTTCGGCTTCCTTTTGTCTTTGTATAAATTTCTCCAATTCTTCTTTCTGTCTCTGTCTAAAATTCTCCACTTGCGGTAATGAAGAAGGTAACGAAGGTTCCGGAACAAATTCTTGCGAGGAGAGAAAATCCACAAAATCCCAATTCACCTCTTCTGAAAGTAAGTCCGAGTTCCCTTGGGCAGTCTCTCCTGCTGGTGCACCCCAATGGATCGTTTTCTGAGTTTCCGTCATGTTGAATCACTGTCGCATAGATTGACTGCACACAAGCGCTAGCGAATCTATATAGACTACGTGACGTCACAGACTGCACTCTTACGATTGGATGCGGGCTGACTGAATTCTGTAACGCGTGTTTGGATTGGTGAATGAACTCAATCCGTTTCAATCCTTCCTGTCCCTATAAATAAGCGCCGTTCACTGCATTGATTCACCTATTCTCGGAGCCTCAACATGTGGACAGACGTTGAATCTTCAACCCTTGTGTCAACAATGATGTTCAGGACGGACATGCTCATGTATGTCCGATCCAAGTGGACCGTTGTCCACAGGACCAACAGCAGCCTGTGGATAAGAAGAGTCTATATAGAGAGACAAGGTTGCCTCAAGAGGACTCTGATGTATGGCCCTGCTGTAAGACGAAGTTTGACGAAAAGAAGATGTCGCAAATGCCCTCTATGTTAAGGGCATATTAACATAAACCAAAGGCCCTTTTCAGGGCCAGCCATATTTCTCGAAAAGAGATAGTCTTTGAATTGCCTACCCTTTTTTTTAAAAAAATTTAAAAAAAAAAAATCCCATGTTAAATTCCCCTTGTCCGTAGAGTGACCCACGATTTATTGCCATGTTAAATTCCCCTTGTCCGTAGAGTGACCCACGATTTATTGCCATGTTAATTCCCCTTGTCCGTAAAGTGCCCCACGATTTTTCTCCATGTTAATTTTCCATTGTCCGTAAAGTGCCCCAAGGGGTCTTGTAATGCTAATTCCCATTGTCCGTAAAGTGCCCCCCTTCACTACTTACACCCCTTTGTTAAAAATGGACTTGTCCAGAAACTGGAAATGGATCCGAGCATGTCCGTCTGTTACACTGAAAACTTCCGTTAAGCATGAACCGCGCAGTCATGACGGAGTTAGGACCACTCTACTCAGAGTCAGGTTAGAAACTATAAATCAATGAATGAATTGACTTTAGTTCTTTGCACTTGTTATCACATTAAAGGTTTCCATTATTTAAATCGGTAGTGGGGTACAAACAAACGGGTTTGTATTATTATACTATAGTTAAAAAAAGAATTTATTTTTTACAGTATTTGTCGAAGAATGCACTTGTCGCAGTAATGTTAAACATGTTTAAAATTTCGTAAAGAACTCTCACTTAAGCTCAAACTTTGTTCCCAAGCTAATTCATATTAACACACACACACACACACACACACAACGATTGTGTTGAAATTCGATAAATATATTTGACTCTGATATATCTACTGCACTCGACCTCAGTGAAAGTTACCTGAAAGGTTTACTTTTACGTATTTATTCTACAAGATATACTGAAGCTCAATCGGGACACTCTCGAACTTTTCCGCTAATCATCTGACAATATCTTCGAAATATCAAAGATCAGAAGCGTCCACTGTATAGACATGTTCCTGGTTAACTAAATGACGTCTTGTGATTTAATGCATTATAACCTAGTTCTTAACAGCTTCCCAAGGATTGGGATCATTTTCTCGTGACCCTAAAATCAAGTTTCTCCTTTTAAGTTTGAGCTTATAGTAAAACTTCATGTTTCAAAAATCTGTGTGAAAAAGACATCATACTGAATCATTCATTGAAGTATTTCTACGTGGATTTTCCATAGAAAAGCCTCGAAGATTTGTCGTTATGTTGAGTCTCCGTCATTCAGAACATCTGGATGCTTTTAAACATTAAAGAACGAACAAACAAAAAGACAAGTAGAGATTAAAGAAAATGGAGTTTTGTTGATTAAAAAACACAAAGATCTTAAATAGCTTACGTAGACTATAAATCTACCTTGTAACTATTTCAACGGAGTTACTCAGCATAAAAAGATGAATATTAACGAAAAATGGCATATAAATCAGCCAAAATCTGAAATACCAAAATTAAATTACTGCCGTGCAAATGTATCACGGTAAATTTGCCGAATTATTTGTAAAAGTTAAGTACTTGACAGTTTTGTAAATAACCTAAAACTTGATAAATCGAAACTTAGGATTAATTCGACCAAGAGGAAAACATTTTAAAATCGATGAGTGACTTTGAAGAATACGTTGACGATGTGTGACATAGCATGACATCATTTAGCAAACAATGTATAAGTTCATACACCTTCTGTAATATCACCTAGATGTTTCTCCGATCAAGGGGGGAGGGGGTTATAGCGTGTTTATATTATCCTCCCTCACGGTTTAGCTGTAAATATTGCATGCTACAAAAGCTTCCGTTATTGAGGCACGAAGACTTTAACCACTCCGAATGATGTAAGTCTGGTAAACTTTAGAAATAGATGGATCGGGTGAAATATATTATGCATTCAGTAAAAAACAGTTGGGTTAAATTACTCTACTTAGTTAATCATTATCTATCTTGCAATTAATCTTAGAAATGTCAACAATCTCATATTGTATTATTCAATTTAGGTTAATTGGAGGTCACGATTATATAACATTCATATATTGTTATAGCAAATATTTCAAACCAACTTTTAATCCGGATGAGTCATAAAAGAATTAGTTTACGATTCGTATGGATATTATGAGGCCATCGAACATTAATAACATCTTTATGCAGTTTTGGAAGCGTTTTGTGTCTTTCATTTTATGGAGGAGTACTTCATGCAATAAACAATTTAACTTAATTTTAATTTCTGTCACCAAACTTGAATTGTATGTGTTTCTTGGGCGATTTCATGATGCACACTTAATGTAGGCGATCGTGAGACAGATGTTTAACGTTCACCGACATAAAATACAGATAGCTTCAAAACGGGTTTCAGCTTCTTATAATCGACTGTCTTAAAACTTTTCTCAACGGGTGAATCTTGGGGTGAATAGTTAAAGAGAATGAAAATATGTACATCCTTTTCAAAGTTCATTCAGTGAGAATTGTAGTTGTATTGTGGTGGTGACTATTATGGTTGGTTACATTTTGACTGTTGTTTAATGAAGGTGACGATTATGAGATGTCACACTTTGAGGGCACACATTTAGGTTTACGTGTATCAATCTTCTTGAATTGCAAGTCATGTTTGGATGTTGTAAGTATCTACACAGAGTCAATCCCCACCCGATGGAAATACTTGGATTTGTTCCTGTGGTCCTGTTGACTAGTGAAAAATGTTAGTACTGGATTTAATGTTTCCCCCACTGTAAAAATTAAACTCTTTCTTAAAATCCTAGGAATATAATTCTGCGCGCTTATTATTTTACAATAAACTTTTCTGACACAGTAATGTTTTTATGGTAATATTTGTAGTATTTGATGAGCTTTTCCCTATTATTGTCTGACAGACCTGCTGAAATATGATTGAAGTCTATTGTTTCTTTTTTCGTCATTATGAAACTGTTTCTGTAATTATTTCAATCGCCGTAGTAAAAATATTTTCAGATGAAACTTTATCGATCAGAGCACTAATTATTTTATTGACAGGATCGGCAAGAAACTCTCTGTACTCATCATACACTTCAGATGAGATATCATTATATCTGATATCTGTTAAAGCTGAGGATGAAAATGGGGGAGGGTTAAAATGTTTTAAAATATTTTATTTTACTCATATTGGTTGACCAAACAATATCGACGTATACAATACAACACGAGAACAGTGCGGGGTGTATTAAAGGATAAATTTGCCGAACTTTATCATAACCCTACTAGTGATGGCGACACATTTTCTTTTTTTTTTTATAAACTAGCAAGAGATCAAAATCGTATGTTTAGATGTGGAATATACACGTTTTTAGACTGCGAAAATTAATCTAACGGTAAACTGGTCTTACGGCCACAATATAAAATTAGTATAACAAAATAAATAAAACGAAAAAATTGGATGCAAAAGAAATAGAGGCTCTAAAGAAATTTGTTGCAACCAGAGCAGAGTTCAAAAAGAAGTTTGGGCAGGAAGGGTCTACAGCAGACGGCAGAAGAAACTGTTGACCGAAGCAGTACTTGGCAAACAGCCAGATATTTATGTGGTATCACCAGAAGATCTTAAAAATTATCAGAGAAAGGATTGCTTGATTTTACTTGAAAAAGGACAGAAAAAAAGTTATTGAAAACATTGGGGATCCAGAAGAACTAAAAGAAAAATCTTGTATCTGAATTAATTCAGTTTCAGGAAGAGTTAGCAAGGAAAGAAAAGTTTTCACAGATATTATGGCCACAAAGTTGCCAAGGTAGGATCAAATTAGGTCTCATAGAATAGCTGCAAGAGAATAAATATTAGAAGAAGATTATAACAATTGTTTGAGAAATCATATTCCTAGAGAACAACATGACGTTTGTCAGGTTCGCAACTGGTCAACACATAAATACAACGATTTTATTGAAATCCTGAAAAAAAAATTGACAATATAGGATTACAAGCTTAATAAAATATTAACAAAGCATAGGCCAGGGTGCTTTCTGTTAAAGTTGATCAGTAGTGAAGGGGGGCACTTTACGGACAATGGGAATTAGCATTACAAGACCCCTTGGGGCACTTTACGGACAATGGAAAATTAACATGGAGAAAAATCGTGGGGCACTTTACGGACAAGGGGAATTAACATGGAGAAAAATCGTGGGGCACTTTACGGACAAGGGGAATTTAACATGGGAATAGAGTTTGGGCTTGTTTAGGGACAAGGGGAATTTAACATGGGATTTTTTTAAAAAAAAAATTTTTTAAAAAAGGGGTAGGCAATTCAAAAGACTATCTCTTTTCGAGAAATATGGCTGGCCCTGAAAAGGGCCTTTGGGTTTTTCTTCTTCTTCTTTTATCTTCTTAACTTTTTCCAACATCTTCTTAATTTGTCCATCATTCCTTTCTTCTTTTTCTTTTCTGTTTCCGGCAACCAGTCCGGGTGGCCCATGGCCCGGAACTTCTCTTGGATTTTCATCCAGTTTGTGTTCAGTTTTTCGAATTCATCCTTTTTTCTTCTATTTTCTTCGTCTTTTCTTTCATTGGACCACTTTTCTTTGATCTTCTTGACCTCTTTGGTCAGCACATTCCTCATTAGTTCTTCAGCTTTCTTAAGTTTTTCTAACCCCCACTTTGCGAAACACCAATCTGTCCATTCTACAACGTCTTCTAAAAAGCACCTTGCACTTGTCACATGATCTATTGCTTCTTTTAACTTACCCACTTTGACATACGGTGGGTTAATTAAACCTCTGATTCTCTTCTCCTCATCCTCTATCATTTCTTTCACGATGTTTACGGCTAAGTGCAGGCTGTTTACTTGTCTTGACACGAAGTCTTTTGTCACTTCATACCTCCATTCCTGTTCAACCCTTTCTGCTACACTCAATCCATCTACCATCCAATACCAACTTCCCATAAGATCGTTATATAAAGCTGAAGCTGCTGGCATCTTCTTGTTTGCTTATTCCGTAGAATGAGCTCCAATGGCCAACACTGTTAGTTTTATACTGAAAGTGCGGACGTGATGGAAAACATCCCCCTAAAAAACATAAAATTGATCTTACCTAGATCATGACCCAACAACGCGCGGACGTGAAGGAAAACATCCCCCTACTTTTTCATTTCATATAATATAACCCCAACTATTCTCTTCACATACTCTAAGAAACCCATAATCTACTTTATCACTTACAAACACAAACACACAATCACACAAACACTTACCCTCACATTTTTTAAAGAAAGAGTTAGTGTTTATATTCACACTACTCTACCTACACACATTGGCAAATCGATCGTTATTTCTTTTCTAGAGTATTGGGTAGCCCTGAAAAGGGCTGTTTTGTTTGGAACTTCATGGGCACCTGGTTAATGGTGGCACCTTCCAGGCCTGGCGCCACATACGCATCTTATCCCCCAGTTACTTTTTACCTTTTGGGGGGAGAGAGCAGAGGCAGGATATGTCGCTTCAGAATCCCAATTTTCGCTCTCTGGGATTTTGAAATTTCTTCTCTCCTTTTCCTCCTCCTCTTCTCTGTTTCTTCTTTCCTCTTTATATCTTCTTTCTTCTTCTTCTTCTTTATATCTTCTCTCCTCCTCTTCTTTCTTTCTTCTTTCCTCCTCTCTTATCCTTCCCTCCTCGACAATGGCTTCCGCGGCCAGTTCATTTAATATGCGCCTGGCATATTCCAGATGCACATGAAGCTCCAACAGTTTCTCAAGTCTCGTGTTCATTTTTTGGTGTTGATCAATCAACAAGGGTAGCTGGACTGCCGAACGAGTTTCAATTTATACTGAAAGCGCGGACGTGAAGGAAAACATCCCCCTAATAACATAAAATTCATCTTACCTAGATCATGACCAAAAAAACAATGCGCGGACCTAAAAGAAACACTCACTCACTTTTTATACTACCCATTACTATTTAAAATTTTTTATAAATCACTTCAATAGACTATCCACATACTCAAATCAATCCAATCTAACCCCAAATTTACACCTCAAACACTAAGAAAATATATCATTTTAATCTACTATCCACACCAACTTATTTTTTAAGCTCTTACTAACACTAACACACCAACACATACCCTCACATTTTTATAAAAGAGTTAGTGTTTATTTTCACACTACTCTACCTACTCACATTGGCAAATTAATAGTTATTTCTTTTCTAGAGTATTGGGTAGCCCTGAAAAGGGCTGTTTTTTGTTTTGCTATGGCATTCTTTTTTAGTTTCTAAGAATGCGATGTCCTCTGAGGATAGACTTTCTGGCAATAGGTCTGCTTCTTCGGAAAGAGAAGAAGAACTCTTTGGTGTCGATACGACAATCGACAAAGCCTCTGTCAGGTTCAGGTTGCTGTTGCTGCTGTTGTTGTTGCTGTTGCTGTTGCTGCTGTTTTTGAAGTCTGTACTTCTCTGTCCATTCTTCTTTTTCCCTGTTCACTTCTTCTCTGAAGAGCTCTTCTATTAGGTCTTCAGTGATTTTTAACATTCTCACATTCTCTATTTCTTCTGGCTTCGGTATCAGACTGTGTCTGACCCTATGCAAATTCACGTAGGCTTCGTTGAGCTTAGCTAGTTTGGAGCACATCTTCTTAGGAGGATGAGTCGACAATGGATGGTTAGACTGGGAACAACCCCGGTTCTTAAAGTTAAAGCGCGGACGTGAAGGAAAACATCCCCCACACGGTTTTCGAGCCGCAACGTTCATGAGAGGGATAGTAAGAAATGAAAGAGCATCAATTCAACATTCTTATAGCTAAACAAACCACAAAGGCATTTTTTTCAAAACACAACATTTTTTATTCAAAAATCACTTAACACTAAACAACAACATTTTTAACAATAATCCAACACTATAACATCAAACAATTTTTTCAAATCACAAACATTTTTTTCAATCTACAATCTACTTTAAACAGGGCTGACAACGTTGTGAATGAAATTGTGATTTCCACTGTTGGAAATCATTAGGCCATTGATGGACACTACGTTTCCTAGCTTGAGACAAAAGATAAGCATAATGGTCACAAAACCATCGGTCTACTTTCACATCGTTTCTAGCAGAAGAACGAGGATCGAAATGAGTCACTAAATGTTCTAAGGAATAGCCCAGGCTGCGATGATGCAGAAAATACACACAATATTGTCCACACACCAAGGAATCTGTGCCTTGTAATTTCACGTTATTGAATCGGGTGGTTTGAGCATTTCTTCTCATAAAGTCGATGATATCGTCTTCCAAAGGGGGCAATCCGTACGAATCGAAATATTCCACACATCCTTCTTGAGGAAAGTAGACGGCTACCCAGTGGGTTCCTGGGAGATGACTGTCGTCCGTGTTGATCACGTAAGCTTGATGGTCTTTAGGTTTGCGATGAGGGAGTTCATCTTTAGCACAGACGACAGGATTCCAAGAAGCCGTATAAGAACTGTGGTTCAAAAGGTAATAAAGTTCCCAGGTATCCATTGATTTGTGTGTGTTTTTTTCTTCTTCTTCACAGGTAATAATAAGTCGTCAATTCGATCCTGACTTTTTGCTTGAAAATGTCTGACGAATAAACGGTTATTCGTTCTGTTTCCTCACTCTGATTCAGGAGAGCTTCGATACGATGGATCTCTTGAGTGGTTAATGGTGGACAAGAATGTTCACGCAAGTCTTTATACCACTGGTGCAACACGTCTTTGTTCGAGATGAGACTCCAAGCTTCATCCAGATACTCGTCCAATTTTTCTTCTTGACTCAACATCAGGCATTTATCGTGTTGAATTTGACTGGGATGATCGTTTTGACATCCATAGCAATTTTTCTTGATCAATTCCGTCATTTTGTCGACCAAGTGTTTGGCAAAACAGGAGACTAAATGGGCTTCTTGTTCTGGCCATCTCGACTTCATCATGACAATTTCTTCGTCTTGGGATTCTCCTTCTACGGTCTCCTCACATTCCATGTCCAAAGTTTCTTCACTTTGTAAAGAGGGATAACAGTCTTCCATGGCTTCTAATAATCTAGAATGACTTCTCTCAAACTGTTGATTTCTATGGTATTATCGAATTCTGCATACAGGATGACGTTCACTGTCTCTGGCAGAGGATTTGCAAACTGAAGTTCCACACGAATCTGGCCGGATTTTATAGGGTGGAAATGTCCCTCGTCGCTGCCTTGGTCTGGAGTGAAATCGAAAGCCCACAAAGCATAACCTCCTGCATAATCTTCGTACGAAATACCGTGACTGGTGTTGGTTCCTAACTGACCGGTGGCTTCGTACAAGGACAAGTACGATCTCAAGTAATTCTTCTCTTTAAAGTCAGGTTCAAAAGGTCGGGTACACAAGGTCTTGCCATCGCGACTGACTTCGATTTTGGACACGCCAAAGTGTTGAAAGTAGAAAGGATTTTTTTCGGCAGCTCCGTTGAAGGCTGTATTCTCGACGATACCAACGATCAAACGTTTGGGTAACTGTCCTTGGAACAGATGATCTTCGATCATGGATCGCTGTCCCTTGGGAATGGTGAAGGTTTTCACTTCCACGCGTCGTATGGGATACTTGGCGGTCGTTCTGCTCAATGTCTGACTGATGTCGTTTCCCACTTTAGGTAACACTTCCACACGGCGTACGTAGAGTCTGGCTTCTAGGATTTTGGTTTTGTACTCGTCAGCATTAGCCAATAAATGGAAAGCGGTACTGCTCCGATTCAGTCTCAGGCGAACATTCACTCCGTTTAGCAAATATTTCTCTTGCAACCACATGTCCAAATGCAAACGGTCCATCAGTTCTAAACTCTGTCCATCTTTGATTCTGTCTCTTCGTTCTACAAATCCCGCATTGTGTTCTTTGCTTATATCAGTTACCAATTCTTCAAACTGGCCTGCATCGTCAGCTTCCCATACCACACAGGCATTGAGATGAGTGTTCTTGGCATCTATTCCGTACGTCAAGAGATTTTCCAGGTAGGCACGATAAGGGTAAGTATCCATGCTGCTACTGACCAGTTTGTTATTCAAGTACAAGTCCACTCCACTGAACAAGGAATGCATGAAATTGTTGACGGGAGCTACTGCTTCAGTGTCTATAGGACCTCCAGTCTTATCTAGAATTTTGACTTTCAGGTACAAGTAACTGCTATTCAGATCGATGTAATCTTCGGGCTGTCCTTTGATTTCAAACTCGATGGGAGCGGAATCGGTCAATGAGGAGACGGGATGAAATTCCACCCACTGAGATTCTTGCATGGTCATCATGGTGGGGGGCATGGCAAACAGATCCAGTTCCGTCTTGGAACAAGCGCAAGACTCTCGGTGCATCATTTTTTTGTTCTGTGTCTCAATAATCGAAAACGTCTAAGTCTCGAACGGTTCTTCTTTTCTTGGCCTTTCTCGCTTGAAGTCTGGTGAAAGGGTGTTTTCTTCGTCGTCTCTTTCTGCCTTGTCCTTGCTGAATGCCAGACTCGGTAGCGTGCAGGCCATTTATAGGTGTGTCTCGTCGGCCCAAAATGTCTTTGCCCGTTTGCAGCAAGACATTTTTACCAGCCCTCATGAAGGCTTCTTTAGGGTTTTGTTTGTCGATGATGACATTTTGGAGAAATTCTTTGCCTTGCGTCAGTGCCGCATCTTTCAAGGCGTGCAATCCGCGTGTCACCATCGGTTTCAACACCGGGGCCACCGAACGAAAGGCCGATTTTAACATATCTCCTAAACCGTGTCCTCGCTGTCGAGCAACCCCTCGGTACACTGGATACATGACTTGCTTACGAGTCGTGAGAGAACCGTTTTCGAAAATGGAGTTTCACCGTGACTTTTCCTTTGGTGAATGGAATATTTTGTCCCAGATCTCCTTTTATAGTAATGTTGACCGTGTCCAAATACGACTTGCTGACCGGCAAATAGTGAGGATGGACAAATTCGCGGTGGACGTGGTAAGTGTTTCCACCTTCCTCGTCAGCGTTTGCGGCAGAATCCACTTTGAAAGGAATGACACGCAGTAACGGTACGGAGGTGTGTCCCACCACGTTGTATTCCACCACATCGGAATACACAAACATCAAATTCAGTCCTTGGTTCAGTTCTACCGGGGTATTAAAATACTGGCCAAAAGACTCGTTGTCGTAAATGATTGATAATTCGGGGGTTTTTTTTAGTTGTTCTACTTTCTTTCTCATCTCCATGTTACCGCCCAACATGTCAAACAATTCATCACAAAAATAGAAACCTATGATTTTATCCTCAGGAAATTTTATCAGGAAGCGACGAGCTGTTTTGTGGTATTCCAGGGTGACAGTTTTGATAATCTTCAAATTCTTAAAAGCTTCCCCGAACACGCCATTAAACCTGGTGGCTATGGTGTTGACCAAATGTTGACCACTAAAATAATAACCTGGGGGAATGAACAAGTGATAGATGGTGTAATGTCGATTTTTTGTGCCAGGGGTTTTATGCTTATATTTGCTATTGATATCCATCCATTGTTGCAATGACTCGTCATAAACTTCCACATCAAATTTATTTTGATTGGCAACGACATTGAGGACTTGGGTCGGGTGAATCATTTCTACTAAAGCCACTTCCCAATGGGCTTCGTGATCTAAGGGGATGGCTTGAGGTAATTTGGCCGTGTAACAGCACAACGTGTTGTTGGGAAACACCTCCATGGAACTGCCACTGGGTAAGGTTAAGTAAAATTGGTTTTGGTGACTCATAATTCCAGAGTTCTGTGGCTGTCCGAGGGAATATTAGTGGACGTCAGAGGTGTGTCTCCGCCCAAAATGGGGTTCTGGTTCTGGTTGTTGTTGTTGGAGTGGTGACTGGCACTGGCACTGGACACAACGTTCCCGTTCGAGGAGAATTTCAGGGAGGGATTGGGAAGCAGGTAACCGATGCAACTGCTCAATAAAATGGTCCACAATTGTTTGTCTCCTTGTTGCAAACTCAAATTGGCGATGGCTGCCCCGATGACACAATACACCACGAAGATTTGGCAGAAAAAGACGATTTGCGTTTTAGGCACACGTTCTCCACACCACACCCACAAGGGTTGTTTTTGTAAATCTTGCACAGAAGAACTAGGGGAAGAAGGAGTGGTCGACGTAGCTGCGTCTGCTGTGTGAAAGGGCATGATGGTCACTTCTTCTTTTTATAGTCGATGACTTGCGAAGCGTCGATCCAAGAATCGAAACTGGGTGGATATCCTTTCCAACGTACTTTGACTTCTTTGACACGTCGTTTGCCCACTTTACGGGTTCTGCGTTCGAGAATGCTTTCGATGTCGTACACGTCGTCTTCTTTTTTGGTGACACGTTGTAACTCGGGCAAATAAAACGTTCCTTTGAGTACTTCTCCGTTCATGTCTTCCAATTTATAGACGGCAGGATGACGGCCATGCACTCGTCCAGTGACGCGAAACAATTCGGTCGTCCAGTTAGGTAAGTAACCTTTGTCGAAAGTGCGTTTGGTTTTGCCAATGCGCACCCAATCTCCTACGGTCAACTCTCCACTTTTCTTGGGGACAGCCCTCGTCGGGGACGTACCAAACAGGCGCTCAAACATCAGCACTTCGTTGTCGGGAGTCACGTCTTGCGGGGCACGTCCGATGCTTCGATGGTAAGATTGGTTGTACGCTTGCACCAGGTGCGGTAAGATGTCGATGTACTTCAGAGTGTGGTGATGCGTAAAATATTTCCACATGCGTTCTTTCAAAGTGCGTTGAAAACGTTCCACGATGCTGGCTTTGGTTTCGGGATTCTCGGTGGTAAAAAAATGAATGTCACGTTTCTTTAATTCTTTTTGGAAAGCTTGGTTCAGAAATTCGGTGCCTTTGTCCGTTTGCCATCGAAGAGGGTGACGACCGCTTTGTTTCAACACCCGTTGCAGGGCTCGCACTAACTCGCTGCTCGATTTGGAAGTCAAGGGCACGACCCAGGCAAACTTGGAAAAGACGTCGATGACACAAAACAAATATTTGTAGCCGCGATTGTAGTTGGCCAAATGAGAGACATCGGCTAAATCGGCTTGCCATTGATGATCGATGCCTTCCACTCGGGTGCGACTTCTGGCAAACTTGCGTCGAATGGGTTTGTGTAAAGTGTAGGTAGCTTGTTCTTGTAACCATCGTTGTACTTGAGGTAAACGGAGACTTTTCAGTCGCGTTTTGGCAGCACGATACAATTTTTGAACTCCTGCGTAACCTGCAGGATGGGAGGGATCGTAGTAAATGCTGGCTAAGACTTTTTCCATTTTTTTTTGTGTTGATTGGTGTGTTAATAAGGCACCCACTCTTGGAACAGGCTACTCTTTTTCTCTTGGGGTATTTTCTTGGATTGCAAGGCTTTGCGTGTGCGACCGGCAATAGGTGTCGAAGAGGAGGAGGATGTCTGAGCGGGGGATATCGGTTCTTGTTTCACTTCTGTCTTCACTTTCTTTTTCTCTTGTGAGGAAGAAGGGGTGGCCATCATCTTTTTAATCCATCCAATTCTGGAGGTAGGTGGTGTTGTTAACTTGCGTAATTTTTCTGGTGGAGTTTGAAACCCTTCCTCTTCTTCTCCTTTTTCTGTCTTGGTCACGGGTACTGGTGGTACTGGTACTGGTACTGGTGATGGTGCTGGACTTTTCATCAAGGTCTTAAAATCTTTTAGAGTGGGTAAAGCTGTTTCGTCTAAAGCTTTCTGGTGAAAGAGTTGCAGTCTTTGCAAGAGTTGACCGTACTTTTGCGATTTTTCTGTTTCGGACAAATCTTGGCGATCCATCAAGGATTGCAATTCGTGTTGTAACTGGGACATCTCGCTCAAATTGGGATTGGGAGGTAAATGCGGGGTGCGTTGTTCTTGCCACCGATGGTATTCCATCCATCGTTTTGTAAGGCACTAAAGCTAGTTTTCGTCCTTCCATGGGGTTGTCAGGGGTCGATTCTGAGATCTTGGGACTTTCGAAGGCCTTTTTATCTTGCTCCCATCAGTCCTCCCAACATGGTTCCCAAGACTCCTTTCAGTATGGGGCCTAACAAGAGAGGCAAAATGCCTCCACGTTGAACCAACATCTTCTTTTTTTGACGAATGGGAATTTTCTTTTGAACCATTTGGCGAAGAACGTGACGATGTTTGCCTAAGCATTGTTTCTGGTGTTTGGACAAAGGGATCGTGCCTTTCAAAACGTTCAAACAACATTCGCAGACGGTATCGATGACCTCTTTGGAGGCCGTTTGAATGAGTTTTTTTCGTAGGGGTGGAGAAGCTTTGGACAGGACAGATAACAGGTCCCCATGTTTAGCTAAACGTGGTGGCAGTCCTTTCCTTTTCTTTCCTTGGGGTTTTCTGGAGGGTGACATTTTTTTGCTTGTGGGTTCCGGGACATTCACCGAACAGACACTAACGTCGATGACTTAACGCACACCCTTTTATCTTTTTTTGGGACTATCGCTTTGTCATAAAGGTGACAATGTTTTTCCCAAAATCGCCAAGGAATCCTCCCCTTTGTTGACGCCTCTTTTTCTTGGAACGACTGTGTCTTTTCTTAGGGTAATGTCGATGCTTGGCTAAGCGCTTTGTCGGATGACGCATCTGCCTTTGTCTCTTTCTTTTGTGGCTTCTTGGAGGTGACATCTTTTACAAGTTCACTGATACCCCGACTTGGTCACAGGCTCTTTTTATACTGGAACGCGTCGCCACTGATTGTCTTTACGTTTTATCAGTTTGAGGACAGGCATGACACGTCGTGCAGGGGTACGCAACGGACTAAATCGAGCCAGTTCTTGCTTGGACAAATCCAGTAAACTTTGTAACATGCCCGATCTTTCTTGGACTTTGATTTTGGGAGAAGGTACTTTGTGAGCAGCAGCCACTGCCACTAAATTGGAGGGTCCTGCCACTGGGGAAGTTCTTTTGGGGGTCATCAACGGAGATGTTCTTGGTGTGATCAACGTCTCCAAGTACTCTTCAGTTCTGGGTGTCATCAACGGAGAAGTGGATGAACGTGAGGATGCCGGAGACGCAGTCACTGCTGTGGCAGGTCGTGGTTTGCGAGTGTAAGGTTGCGTCCTGGCCGAAGTGCCTCTCTTGCGACTAGTTTTCTTCTGTGGACTTTTCTTTTTCTGGGGACTTTTTCTCTGTTTCTTTTTCTGGGGGCTTCTTTTCTTTTCTCGGGGTGGTGTCTGGTAAGAGGAGGGTCCCGCCACTGGAGAAGTTATTCTTCTTGGGGACCTGGTCTTTTTCTTTTTCTTCTTGGGGCTTCGTTGGACTTTTGTCTTGGGGATAACTTTGGGGGCATTAGGATCCCATCTTAAGAGTGAGCGAATGATGACCCCTCCTAGAGTACCGCTCCCTCCAGGTTTCAAAATGATTTGTTTTTTGGTTTGAGTGTCGATGCGGGGATCGGCCAGTTGGACCAAAGCGACTTTGTTTCGATCGAAAAAGCGTTTGGTTTGATGAGGAATCTGAATGATTCCTTGGAGTAATTGACGTGCCGTCACCGTGAACCATCGTAAGACTTCTTTGAGACTAGCTTCTAAGACACGGGCTCGTGTTTGTGGATCTTTTTCTCGACTGATGTCATACAAGGCACGAATCAATTTGACGGGAAGATGCGACTGAAGGGACGTCATGTTCACACTGTGTGAGACAGACGAAAAAGGGTCTGAGGTTTTTATAGATTTTTTTCATGGGGAGTGAAATGAAGTCGAGGACGGAGACGTGTACAGGACAGGCCCTCCGTCTTGGCACCAGTGGTGAAACAAGTGGGTACGAAATCGCAAATCCTCGGGGGTCGTAGGTTTCAAATCGACGAGTAAATAGGCGTGTGGAGTTTGAGTGGCATCGTCGTACGCCTGAGTCAGCCAAGGCGTTCCTAACTGTTTGGCTAAGACTTGCACTTGCGATTTATCTCGAGGACTTTTAAACAAGACCACGTAATGCGCATTGAGACTGATGGTGCGATGGGCTTTACTTTGTTGAAACAAATTTTGGGTGATGTAAACGACACTGGCATTACGGTGATGCCCTTTGCGCGTGAACCACAATTTAATTTCTTCTTCGTCTTCTCCTAACATGTCGTCGAAAATGACCAAATGGGTTAGACGGGAGTCAGAGACGATGCCGTCGTCTTCTTTAGGAATGCCTTCCACAAACACGATGGAATCGCCTTGACTTTCTCGCAAGAGGCTGTACGCCGATTCCCACTCTTTGTAACACCACACGATCCGTTGAGGGGGCCGATCGATCAAATGATGTTTATGTTCGATCAAACGTTTGACGAATTCGGTTTTGCCAGAACCGCTAGGTCCAGCAATGAGCATGTTAAAGGGATGGCGAAGATACAAAGCCTCCCAACTGGCACGATCTAAGTGTTCGTCGATGACTTTGACAGTAGAGGAAGAGGGAGCAGAGACAGCAGAGGTAGCCATGGTGTGAGAAATGTCACTTGTGACACGAAAAACAAACAAGACAAGAGTTTATATACTTTTTCAGAACACGTTTATTGAATGTTTCAAATATGAACACGAAAGACAAAAATACATACAACCCAAATAGTGATGTACAGGAATATAAAACACAGCAAAGCGATCAAAGTGGAATATAAACAAGTGTCTGTACAACATGTTTTGGGTAACGAAGATGTCCTAGGGACAGTGTGTAATGTTCTTACAGTCTCTACATGAGGTATTGTCACACAAGTGTCCTCCCGGAATGACCTTTCAGGAATGTCCATGACAGTCCTGTCCTGAAGCGAGTGGTTGTTCTCGGTGACGGGTTCTTCTGGCACCGTCACTAACACAGGTTGAAAAGTAACTTTTTTCCTTGAACAACTCTTGTGCATACTGGGCCACTTCTTGGGTCCAAACCTCAAAACCCCCCTTTTTCCAGTCACGAACATCTGTCCAATGAGGGTGTAAGTCACAAGCTACACACACATCGTCATACACGTCTTGGGTAGCTAAAAGTTGACGAATCTTTTTTTCCTGTTGAGGTCGAGAAGTATCCAGATGAAACCGCAAGGCTTTGAGCAAAAGGAGTTTTTCGTGACCATTTAAGGCCATGGAGGTGGTAAGTACTGATCGTAAAGAGTCCACAAAGAATCGGCTGGTAAACGAAATCCCAGAAAACAAGTCACTAAGACACACACCACTTGTCGTCCCAAATTGAATGGATACAGTTCTTGCAATAATCGATGGTAATGATCCACGGTTTGAATATGGTCATTGAGTTCCTTCCACGGAATCTGTTGGATGACATACGACATAAGTCGTGGCATAGCTGCCTGTTTTTATAGTCTCTTTGTTTCGAAAAGAATACACGTACTTTCTAGCCAGTGATGTTCGTTTTCCAGTGGGTAATGTAAATCTTGCATACTGTAACCGAAACGTCAGAGTTCGATTAGAAGTTTCCTCTTCCGCTAAGTAGATTCCACGTAAAATATGTTGGTAATCCTTTACCTCGTCTTCCTCAATGGGTTGCTCTAGGTGAATCTCGAAGTAACCAAAATGATCAACACGTGAATCATCGGGGGCCTGGAAGTATTGAACAAGGTCTGACCACTGAAACAATTTCTGACGAATCAGTTCTCTTATACCCTTCAGGTACCAGTGGTTAAAGATCTGGTGACGTAACGGATGCAATTGTTCTTTACGTTTCACTTGTATTTTGACCAGCTCTCGGTAAATGCGTTCTCTCAACTCCACAGGCAAAGCACGAATGTTCTCTTGTAAAGTATCCATGAATAGGTCATACTAATTCCTCTTTGGTCTGACACAAGAAATGTACTCTTTGCACAAACATGGTTTCACTTCAGTGTCGAATTTAAATCGTTGAGTCACTAATCTACACATTACAATTCGTTCAGAAGTTTCCTCTTTCACTAAGTTGACATTGTGTTCAAAATGTTGGTAATTCGTTAACTCTTCCTCTGGAATTCGATGCAGTACGTTTACAATGATGTAACTGCAATCGTCCATACCAAACCAATCCTTTCTAAAACTAGAGGATCGTTGATCAATGTCTGTCCGATGGAACACTTTCAATTGAATCAGTCCTTGTATAGCCTTCAGGTACCAGTGGTTCAAACACCGGTGACGTAACGGATGCAATTGTTCTTTACGTTTCACTTGTATTTTGACCAGCTCTCGGTAAATGCGTTCTCTCAACTCCACAGGCAAAGCACGAATGTTCTCTTGTAAAGTATCCATGAACAAATTATTATGGTAAGAAGTTACTTCAATGTCTCGGTCCCACTAAGGGTAAGTAATGACAATTCGGTGACCATCGAGCATGTTCAACGTAGGCCGAATCTTGCGGTTCCCAGTGGTGAAGTGACACACCGCAACTGAAGCACTTGACTTTATCTCCTTCGCCCAAGTAGAAAAATCCGGCTCTGGCTAATTCTTCGGGGGTCGGTCCTCCCAGATACTTTGGCCATTTTCCTTTGAACGATTGAAGACGATTTTCAAAGTCGCAGTATTCCGACAAACGCACAGGAAACGAATATTCGTTTTTCACAGGTTCGTTTCGATGAGGGTTGAGTGAAATGGGCAGGAGTTTGCTCAGGGCTGGATGACATCCGTAGGGAGGTAAACGTGAAGGTGGACATTCCCCTTTAAAACGAAACCCAGTAAAATGTCCAAGAGGACGAGCAGCATCGCTTTCGCATCCCACAGGTTTGACACGCACAGCATCACTTTCCATGACAGGGGTAGGGGCACTAAAGTTCCCATGATGCTTTACGGCATCGCTCAGGTCACAAGGTACAGCATCGTACCCATCGCAAGGCTCACAATCGCATTCCACTTCCGAAGCCTCACACTTGAATTGTGCCCTTCTAAACAACTTGTTCTGTGTTTCTCTGAAAGTATTCATCTTGTTCGCTCGGTCTTGGTAGTCACAATGAACTATCGATCTTGACCATAGCCCCTTTTTATACTAGTCTCAATGCAGTCTCCAGCTTGTACATCTTTCCTTTTTTACGTTTTTTATGTCTTGTTCTGGAAGGTACCGTCTCTAAGGTACCGTCAACATTGTACCGTAGTGTGATGGGTGGAAAGGCCATAGAAAGGTAAGGGCAGTGCGGAGACCATCGAGTATGTTCCAGAATAGCTGAATCTTTATAGATACATAGATCCATTCGTAACTTCAGTCCGCAAGCGAAACACTGTACCTCGTATCCCAATCCTGACTCAGGTAACAAGTAGACAAATCCTGTTCTAGCTAAAACATGCGAAGAAGGTAATCCTTCCCTATCCGTAGGCCATTTCTGAAATGTGTCCAATCGACGGGCACAATCACAATAGTCAGGTAAGAAGACTGGAAAATGGTAGGGCTTGAACTTGGAGTTCTCATCGGGTTTCTCACTCGATTCTTGCTGTGGCGAAGTCATCTTTCTCGTAACTATCCTCTTACAACCAATGTTTTATACCAACATGTCCATACGGTAAGGTGAAATGATTGGGAAGTCGAACTCGCTTCTGGTACACGATTTGATAGACTTTTTCCAAGGGCCGACTGACGATGTGGTGAGTGGGTAAACGTACAATCTTGTTCGGTTGATAGGTGGTCACTTTAAAGTTTCCATCCTCTCCCGATTGCAAGGCTTCTTTCAATACTCCAAAGTTGACCACTCGACTGGTACGATAATTCAGAGTCAATCCTTTCACTTTGCACGTCGTGTGCACTTCTCCTTGTTTGTCACGGTATTCGTAGCCGTAATTTTTGGGACCGCCACTGACGAAACTTAAAATCTTGTCGTCGGGATGCTCGTCTGTCCAGGCTCCTAAACGGTCTCCTTCGATGTCAGGGTGATGTTGAATTGGGTGATGGATGTAAATGCAACTGTCTGTGTCAAAGTACAGGACACGTTCTTCTAACAGTTCTAAAGCCTCGTACAATTTTAAGCGAGCATGGGCTGTCACGTAAGCCGCAATGATGACATTTCCAAAAGGGTCGTCTTGTACAAAGTCCAGATCTTCTTCGTAATTGACCAAGATTAAATTCTCTCGAACGACGTCCACGTGTTTCATGTATTTGGTTTTGTCGTGAATCATCTGGAAGTAGCGGGAAGGTTCTGTCAAATATTCCGTCTTGGGTAAACACGGTCGCTGTGCCATTTTACCCCACAAGCAATTTAACATCACTTTGGCAAACGATCGCCTGCCTTCGTTTTTCTCGATGCGGTCTAAAGTGATGCCTTCTTGTTCGTAGTATTTCTCTTTGAATTGTATTTGGTCTTCGGGAGTGTGACACCAGGAAGGATAGCCGCTGGCTTCTTGCTTCAGTTTCAAAAAGGCATCCACGTAGTCTGCGAAAATGCCTTTCTGCGTGGGGTCACCCTTGCGGTACTGTTGTGTCTTGGGAAAGTGGCAAATTTCGTACACTTCTAACAGTTGGTATCCCATGTCCAGAGCTTTGAACAATTCCACGCTGACCCAGGTTCCCGTCAAGGCCCGTTCTTCCTGGCTGTGCTGACAAGCTTGGTCTTGGTTGCACGTTTCGGCACAAGTACGGCACAAGGGAAACATCAGTTTGCCTTGACAATGGTGAGGTAAGACGGGATGGTATAGGTTCGTGGGAGGCAAAACTTTACACTTGATCAAGCCTTCGTATTGTCGAATGTTTTTCAGGTCGATGTGTTCCGTCAGCAATTGCGGGTGCCCTACAGGAAAGCGACAATATTTACACACGTAGGGATACAGCGAACACACGTCCAAGTATTTGATTTCTTCTCCTTTCTCTTCGTCGACTTGGTACAGCAAACAGGTGGCATTGGTCCTTCCTCCGTACAAACTATCCCTCGGGTTCAGCGGGTCCATGAACTGGTAACTTTCCACGAGGCGTTTAAACTCGGGATCGGTTTTCAAACGGTGATCGTACTCGTGTTCCCACATTTCCACCACTTGGTATCCTTGCTGTTCTAACTTTAGGCGTCGCTGACAAGTGTCCTGGTACAAGTCTTCCATGGTTCGTTGCAAAAACTGATTTTTAGTACCACGGTCAGGGTAACAGACGGGACATCCGTGAAATAAGCAACCGTTAAACTCGTACACGATCTTGGGGTTTTCTAAGTCCCAGCCATCGACCGAATACGTTCCGATGGTCTTTTCGCCCCCTCCGTTGCGGGCATGCTGAATCCACTTGTCTTCCTTGTCGCACAAGTAATGTAACCAACGTAGGGCTTTGACCGAGTATTGACGTTTGACAAAGTGGGTCGTTTGAGGACTGATGACAGCCACGGTGTTTTCAGGCATGAATCGTTGTCGATACACTAAGGAACACGCTTTGGCAATGGTGCAAGCTTCTTTCAAAGGATCCACCCCTCCGTGTTCCATGAACAGTTCTCGAAATTTTCCACAGCAACGCCGTAAAATGTCCACGTCGGAACGACAATACTTTAGCATTTCTTCCTGAAAGTCGAAAGGGTCCGAGGCGTGAATCTGGTACCAAGCGTAGAAAGCTTCTCGTTGTTCGGTACGCATGTTGTCGGGGTCGTAATAGTGAGCCTCTGGTAAATGGGGTAGAACGACATGTTGATTGGCTTCCGTATTGAAAAAGTGTGGAAAGTACCCTTTAGCCATTTCTGTCATTCCAAACGTTTTAGGCATTCGACTCAAAGGCATGGCCAAATAGCTCATCGAATCTTTAAACTGTACTTGTCCCACTTGCATGAAAATGATTTTGGCTCCGTTCAAAGTCACTTTAGGACGCTCGGTGCCTTGTTCCGTATAGTATCTGAGAAGAAACTGTCCATCGTATCCGGAGAAATTGTGAGCCATCACCGTGGCATGATGATGACAATCTCCGTAACGTTCGATGTCCTCTTGGCTCCACGTCTTGTCGACGGGGTCTAAGACCCATGGGCAAAATCGGCTAACGTGTTTGGTCCCCGAAAGATTTTTTCACGCCCTCCGGGTATCTTGCTGCAGTGAGGGCAATGACTGAAGATAGGTTCTTGAATGCACTTCTCGCACGCTCGATGAGCCACGCAGAAATTAGGAATGTGAATGCCGGTTTCTTGCATGCATTCGAAATCGAAAAAGATGAAATTGCCTTTCTTCTTGTGACCGTCCTCTTTCTCTGGTGGGGGTTGGTATTTTTGCACGTAACATTGGTGTTCCAAGTCCACGATGTGGTGACAAATGTGACATTTTTTCTTTCCTGAACATACGTGTGCCTTGGTATTATTGGTACGTATGACTTGTTCACACGTAGAGCACAATCTCAGCAGTTGACAAGCGCATTTCTTCTGTGAACCTTGCGTTTTCAGATGTTGTTGGTAACAGGTAGGGCTGACAAACGTGCGCAGACAAGTGGAACAAGGCACTGGTTCTTCGATCAGACAGGGTGAAGAGGCCAAACATCCTGTGCATTTCGATCCACAATGCTTGTGTTGCTCTCGATTGTTATAACCAAGGTCACATTTCTCACAGAAATAACTGTATTTCAGGAATCCGGTGATACTGGTAATGGTATCGAAATGTTCATCGTGATGATAAAGATGAATGTATTTTCCGTCCTTAAAGTCTTGGCCTCGAAACAACAGAGGTCCGCGCACTTCTTGAGGGTGCACTTTCAAGGTGTAGCGTGGAGCTAGGGCATCTTGCAATTTTTGCATCTCAGGAATGCCACAGGGTGTGTCTTTGGACAGTCCGGCTTGTTGTAACAGGAGTTGTGCTTCGTTTCGTTGTTTGGCTCGATCGGATCGTTGAATAGTGTCCCAGGTTCTTTTCCATTCTACCGTGTCGTTCTTGTTGGCATAGGTTCGTCCCACCACGATGGCACGGGCTAAACACATCTGGTCATGAGAGTTGTTAATTCGGACGAGACTCTTTTTGGTGTTGCGAAGGTCGTCCACCAATAACATCTTTTTGCGTCCTGTCCCTTGAGGAGGAGAGACGTGGGTCATGTCCAGTGTGGCTTTACCATCGGTGATGTCAAACTGATCATTAGATTGTTGTACGTGTTGAATCTTGTCCATGACTTTGGAAGCAGTCAATTCTGCAGGGGTGCTAAACTCGATCCAAACAGGGGATTTCAAACCGTCGTGTTGTATGGAAAGTCTCAAGCGATCGTCTTCTTTGGGTTGACATTGTCGCTTGAGTGCAGTGAGCAAAGAATCCCACACCTCAGTGATGAACACTTCTGCTTTCTCTAACGGCACTTCAGCCTTGAAATCGTTAAACTTCACCGTGTATTTGTAAGCCGTGGTTCTAAATTTTCTAGAGGAGCGCTTTTCCGTCTCTCGAATGGAATAGTACTTTTCAGGGTTGACTAAGGGTGGTAAACTTGGTTTAGAGGTTTCAAATTCTGGTTCACTCATGTCCTCTTCAAAATCACTGGCATGAATTTGTGCCAAGATTTCAGCCCTGGTTCGAGGCGATAGATCACGTTTCTGCCTCTTACTTTCTTCTTCTTTCTTCTCGAATGAATGGGATCGTTTCATCTTGAAAGCAAAAAGTCAAATGACTCAAGTTCAAACACCATAAACTACTTTATAGTCATAGCAGACCAGCGTATATAAAAGGGTGTGTGTCTTGTCCTTTCACTATTCATTTCACTCTCAAGCCGAGCACAACGATGGAAGAGACTGACCAGATGGAACGTTTCGTTAGAGCTTTGCGAGGGGTCATTAGAAAATTCTCTTCAGACCAGCCGACAGACTACTCTCCTTCCTTTCGAGATAAAAGTCAAGATACTTGCTATATCTGTCAGAAAAAAGGGCATTGGTCTTCAGAGTGTCCAGACCGTCAAAAAAGAACAAAAACAGGGACTAAAAAAGACAAAAGTCAAGATACCTGTTATTATTGTAAAGAAAAAGGACATTGGTCTCCAGATTGCCCAAAAAAGAAACAAGAGGAGTCAGAAGAAAAGAAGGATTCTTCAGAAGAAGAGAGGGATTCTTCAGAGGAAGAGAGGGATTCTTCTGAGGAAGAAAGAAGACAGGTGAAGAAAAAGAAACAGGAGAAAAAAAGAAGAAGGGAAGAAAGCGAGGAGGAAGAAGAAGAGGAAAAGAGTGTGATGGTGAAGAAATTCAAAAAACAGAGAGACTAAACAAGGAGAAAAGAAGAAATCAATGAACTTTTTATTATAGTGTTGTGTTGTGAATTGTGAATTGGATTGTAAAAAATGGAGAAAAGAATAAATGAATGATATAAGGTAAGAGTCTTTGAGTTTTGATTTTAAAATAAGAAGCTACACTCACGCACTCATACACAGACACGTACTATAAGGGTAACATGGGTGAGTTTTTTTTTGAGTTATTGGCAAATTGAAATTGTATTTCTTTTCGAGAAATGTGGGTGGCCCTGAAAAGGGCCTTTTTTCTTTATGGTGCAGGGGTGAGTTTAAGCAATCAATTTTAACTGCCTTATGCCTTTGCCACGGCCAAGGCCTACTTCTGAACTGCGTAATGCTGATGATGATTGGGTTGAAATCACTAAGGGTGGTACGGTAGGCTTAGTCACAGGGTTGACATGTTTGGCTCGGGAAGGTCGTATTCTCTTCGGTCGTGATAATGAAGTCTGATACATTTGTTTCAGACTTCTTAACTCCGCTAAAATGTCCAACAGTACCGTGACCGTTTGATTTTCACCCTCTTGTTTCTTTGCTGCTACTACTTCTTCTTGCTGTTGCTGCTGTTGTTTTTTTCTTACCTCTTCTTCTTGTTGCTGTTGCTGTAGGAGAAAAGCCTGTTCCGCTTCCTTTTGTCGTTGTATAAATTTCTCCAATTCTTCTTTTTGTCTCTGTCTAAAATTTTCCACTTGCGGTAATGAAGAAGGTAACGCAGGTTCCGGAACAAATTCTTGCGAGGAGAGAAAATCCACAAAATCCCAATTCACTTCTTCTGAAAGTAAGTCCGAGTTCCCTTGGGCAGTCTCTCCTGCTGGTGCACCCCAATGGATCGTTTTCTGAGTTTCCGTCATGTTGAATCACTGTCGCATAGATTGACTGCACACAAGCGCTAGCGAATCTATATAGACTACGTGACGTCACATACTGCACTCTTACGATTGGATGCGGGCTGACTGAATTCTGTAACGCGTGTTTGGATTGGTGAATGAACTCAATCCGTTTCAATCCTTCCTGTCCCTATAAATAAGCGCCGTTCACTGCATTGATTCACCTATTCTCGGAGCCTCAACATGTGGACAGACGTTGAATCTTCAACCCTTGTGTCAACAATGATGTTCAGGACGGACATGCTCATGTATGTCCGATCCAAGTGGACCGTTGTCCACAGGACCAACAGCAGCCTGTGGATAAGAAGAGTCTATATAGAGAGACAAGGTTGCCTCAAGAGGACTCTGATGTATGGCCCTGCTGTAAGACGAAGTTTGACGAAAAGAAGATGTCGCAAATGCCCTCTATGTTAAGGGCATATTAACATAAACCAAAGGCCCTTTTCAGGGCCAGCCATATTTCTCGAAAAGAGATAGTCTTTTGAATTGCCTACCCCTTTTTTAAAAAATTTTTTTTTTTAAAAATATCCCATGTTAAATTCCCCTTGTCCCTAAACAAGCCCAAACTCTATTCCCATGTTAAATTCCCCTTGTCCGTAAAGTGCCCCACGATTTTTCTCCATGTTAATTCCCCTTGTCCGTAAAGTGCCCCACGATTTTTCTCCATGTTAATTTTCCATTGTCCGTAAAGTACCCCAAGGGGTCTTGTAATGCTAATTCCCATTGTCCGTAAAGTGCCCCCCTTCACTACTTTGATCACAGTCTGTAGAGCAATTTGCAATAAAGTTCTTTGCATGTTTCTTTTTCTAATTTGATCAACCTGGCTATGTTTGATAGCGGAATCGAATAATTCCTACCGGTTTCAAAACCATTAATAGTGTTTTTTTTCTTCAAAATTTGTCCTATTCTGTTCAACAATATTTTTAGACGAAGTCATTTATGTGAGTTTTATTGTTCTTTCATGTCGGAACACCCTCTGTCATATTTTGGCAGATTTTCTGTATCAATTTTTCCGGAGACGTAGTTTAAAGCATTTCTTTTTAAATAACGGTGACCATGCTTAATTGCAGACAGGCCAGGCCCAAGGCAAGGCGAACGTGACAACCACCTTGGGCCTCGCGCTTTCAGGTAATGCATATTTTTCGCTTGGGGCCCCGCACTCATCGCTTGCTGCCTTGGGCCTCGCGCATCATAGGGCCGGGCTTGACTGCAGAGTGGCATAAAGTTATTCAGGCCAAGATACTTTCTCTCGAATTCGATCAATTGTTAAGTGACTTTTAAGAAGTCATTTCAATCTTTTTTTATTTTTTAGTAACGGCAGCCATATTTGACGGCAGATCAGAATCAGTTGCATGAACTTGAAATCCCTTCACGTCAGGATGTTTTCTGAGAGTGGTTTACATTGAATGTATCAAATTCAAAAACATTTGGATGAGAAAAAAGGTAAAACCTGCCCAGACGTTTGCATAAAATGGTCTATTTCTTCTTATAGACTTTATAGAATATTTTTTTTTAAATCTAGATCAAATGTTTGAGTTAACTTATGCAAAGATGTTAAAAGATATCTGACAAAGCTAAATAATAAAACCTATTATTTTGGGGCAACGTAGACGTCTTGACAAATTTAACAGCTCGTAAAATACTATTGCTAACCACGTATCTACTGTTGAGATTTTTCACAATCTGAGTAACACCCCGTATGTGTGTGTGTGTGTGTGTGTGTGTGTGTGAGAGAGAGAGATGTATCTCTGTATTTATGTTGTTTATATAGACTGTGCACACTGTTAGGACATCTCGACAATTATGCTTAATTCCCAAAACACTGTGTCAGATGATGCTAAAGTGAAATTGTAACATTTAAAATTTAAAATTCAATAAAATAAAACATGCTTTCTATCAAATTTTAATAAGTACTTTTAATTCGTTTCTGATAAGTTGTTTGAGCGTTCTTCTATAATTAGTCACGGCGACTGTATTTGATGGTGGCTTTGTATCATTTATACAAATGGAAAACCCTTTATGCCATAATACTTTCGACCATTTAATAAATTCTGCTGAGCTATTTTGAGGAGAGGTCGTTTAAATATTGTATTCTTTGGTAGCTGTATATGATGGCATCATTTAAAAACAAACTTGAATATCGTTAAAACGGGATGATTTCCTCATACTTGGTCGAATTCTGCTGAGCGAGCTTTGAGAAGATATTATTTGAAATTTAAAATATTTGTGGTTGATGGGGGACGCACAACAGACTCAGGCTGTACATAAGTTATCACTCAGCTTTAAGGTTAGGTGAGTTAATAAGAATCATAAATGCGACATGGAAAAGAAATGGCATGAACTCGGACACCACGTTTATATAAAACGTGACTAGTTATGGGGTAAGTATCGGAGAATGGGAAATCTACTCTAATGTCATCTTGGATTTTCGCGGTATGAAATTGAGATTTAATTTGTTTAGTGGATGGCTCTATGTGGACACGGTAATTTAACACTGAGTAACATTGTTTACAAGCACCTACATCTCCTGATAATTAGTGTCATACGGACCATCACCTACACATACTGACTAACACAAAGTCTTAACGAGATATTATATATCCAACATGACGGCCATTAGACGGAGACTAAAAGTGATACTAAAATTCCGAAACAGACACTATATTTTAGGAAGACCAAAAGAAAGGAATATTTTATGAATATAATCAAAAACAAAAGTCGCAGTAAAATTCCCTAAATTGATTTGAAATTTAGCAGAGATTATAAAACCCGGGAATATTTTATTAAATTTGTTCACATGTAAACGTAATACTAATATTGCGAATCTCATACGAAGTTTAGGGGATAATATAAAAAAAATGGGATATTATTAAATTGGCCCTTGATAAAAGTGGTAACCTTTAAAAACTGACGAAAAATTTAGTAGAGACCAAACATTTCCGGAACATTTCACGAATAAAGCTAAGCTTAATAGTGGTACTTAAGCATATATACACTATCCAACACCACATATAGAATCAAAACAGAGAGAAATGGAAAATGTGACAGCCACTTACACCTTCGTGTTGACAAATGCACATAAATCCTTAATAACAACCACAAGAACAAAAACACATATGTATTAACAAACAAACAACCAAACACATCATAAAATGAATTAAAGAACATTCTATAAAAAAAACACACGTCCATATTAATTATCATACAAACACAATTCTTAAACAAGCAAACATCCTTACATACAAATATTTTATACTTGTTTGTAAAGTTGTTAAGTAATGTCTAGTGTTAAGTTTCCATCTCCCCCATATTGTCAATGAATGCTAAACCTTTGGACGTTTCTAACATTTAATTCCCTACTGTCCCAATAGTGACATTTTTCACGATAGAAACATAATTTTAAAAAGCAAAAATAAAATATAACGCAGCTTACAAACGATTCAACAAAAGTGTGCAATCATGTTTCATCAGGGTGGCGGTGTGTCTAACAAATATAATCTATAAGAGAATCAATGGTCTCCAAGTTTATCACACGTGCCACAGACCCTAAGCGACATCAGAGCTAGAACAAACAGTGAACGATCTTAGTAAACATAATTTATAGTATTCAGAAACTAAGCGTTCTGTGCTCGCGGAAGTCACATGAACGTATAGTCATTCAGTTATTATTGCACACAGAAAAGCAGCAATTTGAGTGGCAGAAAGGGTGAACACATTTTTGAAAAATAAAACTTTCTTAAGAAAAATGAAAATTAAAGGTCAATAACGTCAAACCAAAGTCTCTAACAAAAACCGAGAGTTTTTGGGTTAGTTTATTTTGTTACTCTATGTCGTTTGTATTTTTCAAAAGTTTTAATGCATGTTTTTTTACCCACCGTGACACTTATTTGTGGTCGCACCCTCTCTGCTCATCAACTGACTGAGCTACTAAATACAACTTTATCCCATTTAGTTTGGCTCACATCTCATTATCAGATTAAGCAATAATTGCGTCTTACCAGACCCAGATGGACCAATGATAACTGCTCTGATAGAATTTAGTACAGCTGCATGATGTTTGACTGGCTCTTGCTTTCGTGTCGCTGAGAAATCAACGACATCCATGTTATACAACTATAATAAATAATATGGATTTATATTGTGGTCACTGTAGAGCACCTACCCCCACAAGTGAATTAACAACAATAATAACAACAAATATAAAGAGCGCACTTACAGGCAAGTGTGTGAAATGAAAAAAAATTAACATTTATCTCCTGACACAAAGTGCCTGGTGGTGATATCGCTGCTTTACTGGGAAAATTACCAGAAGCTCCTTGGGCAAAATACCCAGGAGAAAACCACCTTCCAGGATATAATTAGTGTGGTCCAGGAACAAGACTTGATATCCAACTTGACGAGAAATATCAACCAAGACCTGGAGATTAAACAATAAATGTTCTTGACCAGGTATGTCACGTTCATGATGTAGCTTATAAAAGTAAAGGTTTACAACGATATATTGCAGATGTGAAGTTGATTCACTCATTAAATTCCATAATAAACTCGCTGATGCAGCAAATACTACACTATACTACCACCACCTAAAATATTCAGCATTTACATTTTGATGTCAGCACTCCGAATGAAGTTTTTCAGGCAGATATTTTATTTTTACCACAAGATATTATTAAAATTGGTAGACGTTAATCACCTACATACAAATACGCGTTAACAGTCGTTGACGTTACAACTAGATATAAAGAAGCAGAACCACTATCAAGGAAAACAGCAGCTGAAGTTGTATGTGCTTTTGAACGAATTTATCAACGAAGACCCTTGCTATGGCCACAGTTGCTACAGGTTGATCCTGGCAAGGTATGTCTTGGTGCAGTATCATATCTGATGAAAAAACATAACGTGAAAATTAGACGAGGACGTAACGCAATTCATTGCGATCAGGAAATTGTTATATGATTTAATCGAAAACTAGCTGAGCGGTTATTTTGATATCAAGATGCGAAGGAAATAATTCAGAAAGATAAGATATCTCGCGAATGGGTTGCAAGATTATCAAGTGTGAGAGCTGCCTTAAATAATGAAATTACTCGTGCAATTTCTATGAAACCCATCAATGCAATTACATAAAAACACATACCAATACAACGACATGACTTTTCAAAACAACCAGTACTAGGTAATGTGACTGTCAGATATTTATATGAACCTGACGAACTTGAAGGTTGTAAAAAAAAGCGACTGATCATATTTGGAGTGTTGCAACACATAATTTCCAGCGTGGTAAGATCTACGGGTAGACCTGCAATCTACAGAGTAGATTCAACTGCTCCTCAACGTGGATTTGTACGCGAGCAATTACAAGTAATTCCTGAAGATACACAATTACATTTTAACGCATTCACTTTTGTAAACTAGCGCCTCGACGTCGATTACATTCAAGACAGGTCAGCATCACATTTTCACGTGTGTGACCAAGGCTACTATTAATTCTGTCTACGGTAAATTGTCTTTGATTATTATTTGAATACGGCCACAACATTACTGTGTTATAGCTCGCACAATGAATATTCTGTCATTGTTTCAATGTCATGATAAATTCAGTATCGAGATCAAAGTCGCGTTTATTTTTTGTCACACTGTTTATAACTATAACAAATTCTTACTGTATCATCATTAATTTCCTGAATTTGATGATTATTTTCTCTGAAGTCTATGATAATCATCCGCAGCTGAGATATTATTCTGACTCGGGACACTGCGACCTAAATTAAATTGGACCATTCGATACGATCATCGACGATCTAAACATTTGTATCAGAGATGGTTAATTCTTGTGATGAATGAATCGTCATTGCGTAGCCTAGCGTCCATGGAGTTTTGTCCATAGTTAACGCGCTCTCAACAACACTGACAGGAACTAAAACAATATCATTAAATACAAGATTTTGTTTCTGTGACGATCCTGGTATATCAACATCGATATTTTTGTCGTCGCGTATCTTTTGGTCGATAACACAATGGTACGGGTAAATTGGAAATTTTTTCTATATGTAACAAAAATAATTGTTGTTGAAGTGTATCACGAACTATCTTTCTACTTGCAACTATCAAATCATCTGGTCTCCATAAATTCCAAAAATTGTTTATAGGAGTTTCTGAAATTATCTCGCGCATTATTTCAAACTGAACTTTATTCGGTTGTAGTCTGATTAATTTCTTAAACTCTCTTAATTCTGGATTAAGTGCTTTATGACATTAGTTATTTCTTCATAATAATCCACAAGCTTTTTCAGCCATTTATATGGACCATGATCGCCATACATTATCACAGCAGCATTTTTGTCAATAACCAATCAAGAAATATTGTTAACTTTTCTAATGAAACGGTGCATATTTCATCCCAAACAATAATCCTTTGAATATATTTATCGCCCATTTCTTCATGAGTCCATTTATCTCCCTTCCATCGAAAGAATTTATGATAAGTGCATGATGTAATATTTCTTTCTTTCATTTTTCTTGCGAGTCTGTGTGTAGGTGTTAATACAACTATACCAAAATTCCAAAATAATTGAATCACACGAGTTGTTTTACCAGAACTCCATGCCCATTGAGATAAACAGTCTTATTTCTGGTCACAGGATCATATACCGATGGCGCAGATGACAATTTTAATATTTAATTTTTTGGGTTAAAACAATATCCTTAATTTCATCGTCGGCGGATTCAGAATAATTATGTGTATTTTTTGTTGTTGATATAAAATGAATCCCTAGCAACTCTGACAGCAAACTCAGACACTCTTTTTATCATATATAGATGTATCAAACCGTAAGTGAGCATTGAAGATCTTAAATGAGTAAACTACAGTGACTCACCGTCAATATGGCTCACAATTGTACCTAATTTAGTTAAGTCTGATAAATCAACATTACTTCGACTTATAAATGTGTTTATATTCGTTGTATCAGAAATTATAAAATCGAGTTCAGCATTATCTATAATTAATCTTGTACAACGTCGTTTATTATCATATGATCCTCCTTGGGTGAATTTACCGATTATTTTTCTGCCAAGATCTTTTGTGATTTTATTCTCAAAACCAGTCATATTAGGATTCTCGTCATCAGAATATTTCTTTTGTTGTGGTAGCCAAACTTGTTTCTGCGAACTATATGATAAAATTGCTTCACTTACAACCAACGATATTAGTATTTTTACACAGAGCATTTATCGTAATAATACTGTTGGTGCCCACATTTTTTTCTGAAAAATGTTTGCCAAACTAGATATAACAAATCAGATGAAGATCTTCGACAAACTTAAATGACTCGATACAAGCGAATCCAGTCAGGTCAAAATCTGGCAATGGTCCATTTATCGATACTCTGGACACCTCGTGTGTTGGAGGTCCAAATCGCTCAAAATACTTAGAACATTCTCCCATTCCAAGAAAACTTCCGGGATAACATGCAACCATATCAACCAAGATAGTATCGTTATAATCGTATCTGGTATTCAATAATCCACCATTCCACAAAACTCTATATTATATCATTGAGAAAATCAAATATCGTAGGCTTCCATGAATTTTTCCCTCTAGCGAAATGAGCCGAGACTAATGGAATCGTAAAACAATTACTGAGCAGTCTTTCATGCATGACATCGTCATGGGTGTATTTTGACGCAAGATTTTTCATTTCTTCGGGGAGAGATTTTGTGCGATAAATATCTCCATTAGGTTGTACAAACTGATCATAGTTTAATCGGAACTCTGAAATAACCAAACTGGTACAGGATCGTTCTTAGTTATTTCGTTAATAAAATCAAATATATCTCCTTGGTAAAATTTAACTACTCGATTTCGTTGAAATATTACTGCATTAATCCAGGCATGCGCATTATAATAAATAATTTCAATCGAAGCTCCTTTCGATTTATACTTCGATTCGTAAAAAAATCTCTCCAGTTAATCGTTTTTAGCATTATTGGAAATTTTAATTTCTTTCCTAGCTCAGCGACATCTTTGATAGACGCTACGTATCTTTTCGGGAGTCTTATATAGGCCTGTCCTTGTTGTAACCACCATGGAGATGTGATTACAGGAGGCCTAGCTTGCGACATGAAGGGAGACAAAGCCAACCATTTTCGACAACACCAACATCATGGACAACCATGTCTGAACCTTTGTCTTCATAAAACTAGCAGTATGCGCGACCTGCACAAAATTCTACAACAACGTCGTTCTGATCTCGGCGGCATCTAGTGGACTACGACGACTGCCAAACGAAGCTATGTCAGGACATATTTGCCAAAGATATATACCAGACTGGCCGTGTGCTTTTCATGGCCGGTGGCATTTTGCGAGGGGCTTTGGAGCAAGAAACGACAGTAGAGTCAACCAGGGCCTTTCGAAAGAACGAACAAGAAATATTTTGGAACCCACTTCATATACTGTGCTCTCCGGATCTAAACCTCTTGAAAATTGTTCAGCGATTGTTAGTGGAAATCACACAAAAGAAAACTCCATGCTGGAGACAATCCAATTGTCATCGTCTGAACACAAGGAAATTTTAAAAAAACAATCGTTGCCGAACCTGTACAATATATTTGTAGCTGCTTTGTGGAAACCACCTTTCGGAGTGCACAACAAGCCATCCTATATCCACAACCATGCAACGACAATGGAGAGCTAACAAGTGATGAGGAGACTCCAACGTATGAATATGATATGTCCTAGAACAGGAAGATGGCAGACTATAATCATTCTCATAGTCCCATTTGCTGCATGCCAGGGTAGTAACGGACAACAGCCTGCAAGACAAACAAGACTGGCAACGCTTGCTATATATCTTCCACTCCGGTCGAGATGACTGCAAGTGCCTATTAGCCTGTCAACTCTTGATATGCCACCTAAGAAACATTTTTACGGGGAGAGGGCTGAGGGGCGGTGCGGGAGGGGAGTGTATTAACTACACACTATGCTTACGACCATGGAAGGATGTGTCCATACTTCGTGCATAAACACACAAGTACTGGCATTTCCAAAGATGGCGAACAATATACAACCTCTAAGTGTTCCACCAAACTCACTCTTGTCAAATTGTTTACTCAAGGTGCGCAAGTATGCCACCTTTTTTTTCGCGTTACACAGATTTTGTGTCCAAGGTATACACATTATATTTTTGTCGTTACAAGCACTGATTTTGCTTGTAGACCACCTTGACAACATTCTTATCGCGCTGGCAAAAAATTGGCACTGTCCAGGAATCTGTCCATACTAGTTTCATGTCCATCTATATACAATGCATGCGTACTTTTCCAACGTTGGATCATCGCACGTGCGATCAAACATGCCATCGCGTCCCTGATTTGTTTATTTTGTTGTTGTTGTTGTTTTGCTGGTTTTGCTGTTGTTGGGGTATTTTGGTGGTGGTGGTGGTGTGTTCTGGTTTTCCTGGTGGCGGGCATGGACAGGAGAAGTGGGCAAGACTTGCAAGGTGGAGCAAATGAAATCATGTAGAATCCAAAACGGTTCTTGTACAGAAGCCGATACGGTTCTTGCATAAGTGTTGATCCGGATCTTGCAACTGTACTAACACAGTCGTGGTACAAGTCATACCCAGGTTGGGTCCATCAAGACGGCTTATGTCGATCCTAGGAATTGGAGAATGGGTAGGAAACTGCAAGAATCCACAATGACACCTAAACGCGACCTCTCCAATCTTTCTAAGGATAAATTTATAAAGCAGATGCGAAACGATGTATAACACTACCCGCCCATACAAAATATATCGTTGTACCAAGTCAGCTGGAGACCTCGTAACAAGTGTAGCCGAAACAGAGCAGTCCCCTTTATCACAGTCTGAAACTGCTGAGACAGCTGTGTGAACGCTATTGTTTCCGTTGGAACCGCCCAGTGGGCTTGAACAGTAGTTAAGATGATGCTTTGGCGAACGCCACGGGTAGCACCAAGACATCTGCACAAACTGATGGATCTCCAAGTGCAGCTCGTACGTGCAAATGCATCAATCCCCATGTGTTGACGATTTCATCGACCGTCTCACCAACTTGAAACTTGACATGCGCCATCAAACGAAAAAGCTATCCTTTGTATCCAACTCAGTGCCTTTGCAGTATCCTTAGTCGTTCAAGTAGAAAGAATTGCCGGATACCTCAGATCGAGGATATCGCTGAATAGTGGAGATCGAGAAGGTCAAGAAAACACATACCTGCCAACTGAAAAATACTTGATAAATGGTCGAACAGCAATCTGCTGAGCAACTCTGGTACCATGGTTAAAGCTTTATTTCGCTTCTGTTTACCTTTCTGAAATCGCGCTCTCCATAGCAATAAGGTTATTTTAAAAAAATTGCCTATACAATAGTGGAATGCGACTAAGTAATGTGGATGTGTGCTCAGAAAATCGCAACAAATTGACCATCCTGTGACTGTTCAAAGAATACATTTGGATGCTCGTAAACTTCCTCAACGTTTAATGAATGGATTTATATAAGCACTTCCGGTTTAAATCAGTTTGGTGTGTTCACATATTAATCAGTTAATAAAAGAATCATCACTAAATCAAAAACTTTGTTTTGGTTAAAATATAATGGTATGCTACAATAAACAATAAATGATTTATTCAGTAATTAACGCGATTGAAATTTCAATTCACTCTACATCATATAGATAAAATACTCCTTAATAGAAGAAATGCCTACCGTTAGTGTTCCACATATCGGATGCAGAATACGGCTTCCGTTGCACCATTTGTATAAATCGATATAATAAACCTTACTTTCCAATACACTTCATTCTCTATCCTACAGTGTTCTTTGCGTTCGTATATTTTTGTACAACCACGTAGCCTAAAACTTTTCCTGGATTCGTGTATAAACTCAATCTCTCAAGAGCACAGCTTTTAAGCACATCTGTGCTCAGCTTGTTGAGAGAAGGCAAACAACAGCAGCTATTTTTTCTGCATGAGATGACGTAGTAATCATTGATTTCCTGTTAAATGCTTTGGCGATAGGCATATATTCAGGATTTCCTGTTAAATGCCTTGGCGATAGGCATTTATTCAGGATTTCCTGTTAAATGCTTTGGCGATAGGCATATATTCAGGATTTCCTGTTAAATGCTTTGGCGATAGGCATATATTCAGGATTTTCTGTTAAATGCTTTGGCGATAGGCATATACTCAGATTACATGCACATATATTTAGTCCGCATAAAACAATAGAAACGTCTATTTTAAGCAACCGTTTGATCACTTGCCAACTGTATAGGATAACATGGTGTAAACTTTGAGGTCCAAAGAGGGCTGTTGACTTTTTGGGTCGAAAGGTCAAACATGAAGGTCATTGTGACACTAACAAACTTATAACTACTGTTCTAGAGCAATTTCTTTGACCAAATATTGTTAATGGCTTGCTCTTAGGTCATAAAAAAACTTGTTTATTTTGAGGTCACATGTTACAGTGATAGCAAGTTAATAAGAAACAAAATGGATTTTGGTTGTGTGTGTGATTTGGTTTTTAACGTTGCTTTAACAATTTTTCAGTCATATTGCTACGATGTCTGCAGTGTGGCAGTTTATAGTGATATCTAGCACTGGGGGTATCATGCTGCAAACATGTAGCATGATGTCCCACCCAGTCACATTATCTTCACACCAGGCCAACCAGTCCTAACACTAACCTCTTAATGCTGAGTGCCAAGCTGTAGTACCATTATCGTAAGTCTTTGGTATGATTCGGTCGGGGATCTAACCCATGACCTCCTGCATGAGGTGGACGCTCTAACCACTAGGCCACCATAGCGGTTCAAAATGGATTTTGAACAGTAAGTTTACTTCAAAACTATGATTTGACCATTGGTCAAAGTATCTGAAACGAGCTGGTAAAAATCGATTAAGTCTATTAGTGCCTACATAGAGATGCTTAAACACAGGACAGGTATACATTGTGCTGTTTACAGTAGCATAAAAGGAATTGAGTGTTAACAAATATGGCTTGCATAAACATGGAATAAGTTGCATTTATGTAGTTTTTGATGTATGCTGACCTTGAGGGCAATTATGACTTCTCGGGCCTATTGACCAGTGTCCATTATCACATTACTTGTAAGACAATGGTTCAAGTAAGTATTCATGATCATGATACAATTTGGTATATAGTTGGGTCATTGTAGTATCCCGAACTTAAGATTGATAACCACTCTCCATGACTTTGTTGTTGTTGTTGTTGTGGGGTTTAACGCCATTTTTCAGCATACGATAGGCTACGCATGGCGGCCAGTATTAATGGTGGAGGAAGAACCCTGGAAAACCCCGGGAAGTACCACCGACCCACGAGAAGCTACAGGCAAGCTTTTTCACATACCCACATTAGCCGAATCCGTGACTCGAACTCACGCAGACAGAGGTGAGATGGCAGTGACCCGTAACTGAGAGCGCTTTAGACCACTCGGCCACTCGGGGCCCCCTCCATGACTAAGGTCAAGGTAAAGATCATGGTGTAGTTTCCACTGCATGAAGATTGTGAATAAGATCATTTCAAAATATAAGTAGATCTCGGTGAAAATTGGTATTTGAATATGCCTGAATTGTAAAATTAAGCAGGCATCAACTTGCTAATATGTTTTGCCCTCAAAAGTAAGTCATATTCAAAATAGGTTGCCAGAGATATTTAAAGCACAGTATCACTATTTGTGGAAAAATTGAATTCTTTTAAAACAAATTATCTTGTGGTACATCATCAAAAAGCATCTTATTTGATTTCAAGACAAAAAGCTTCTGATCACTAGATTGAAGTCAATACACTGAACAAGAATGCGTTCCACTCTCAGTGAACACTAGCAAGATATAGTGTGGTCGACCTTCACCCCTCAACAAGTATTTGGATTAGTTAGGTATGTCAATCCACCACTCTGGTGGCCTAGTGGTTAGAACGTCCGCCTCGGATGCGGGAGGTCGTGGGTTCGATCCCCGGCCGAGTCATACCAGAGACTTACAAAAATGGTACTAACAGCTGCCTTGCTTGGCGTTCAGCATTAAGAGGTTAGTGTTAGGACTGGTCGGCCTGGTGTCAGGATAATGTGACTGGGTGGGACATCATGCTACATGTCTGCAGCATGATGCCCCAGTGCTAGACATCACTATAAACTGCCACATTGCAGACATCGTAGCGACATGGCTGAAAAATTGTTAAAGCTACGTTAAAAATCAAAATCACACTCACAGGTATGTCAATCCTATATAGGAGAGACCTGGCACTACCTCAACTAACAGATTAGTTCTATATGAAGGAAGCCACTATATGGAATCTTCCATTACACAACGGGTGACTGCAGGATATATTTGGCTGCTTAATCTGCTGATGTGACTATGCGGCCAGCAAAATCCGGGTTCTGTACAACTTGAGATATTAACGGGTAGTCATATTTCCCATGCTTCCATTGGAAAGCGAGATGGACAATATGAAGAAAAATTTATATTCCGATATTCTTCATGGAAAAAGTGTTTCAAATTAGTTGCTATGGTGGACATGCTCAATGTCGGTTTGGTACCATTTTCAATTGGACAAAGTAGACATCACTACAAGTCTTTTTGGTGAAAACCATGTTATCATGATCACAAATTGGAGGGGGGGGGGCAGTAGTGATAACAAGATTTTCAAACAGCTGTCTTGGCAGCAATACTGGATGTACAATTGGCACCATTTTCCCTAAAGATCAACTATGTATCATAACAAGTTAAGAAGTCTATTAGTGAAAATTCCATGTTGATATAGCCATCCATTTGACAGGAGTAGAGCTGACACTATTTTCAAGATAGCCACCATAGTGTCCACATCGAAGGTTAGTCCTTTTATTTCGGACCAAAGAGACACGATAAGAACTCTTCCGATAATAATCCTATGTCAAAATGGCTTTCCATTCAAGAGTAGAAGTATAAACAAGATATTCAAGCTCGCCAGATATTGCGCGTCTGATCAACACAATCTTAATTTAGGATCAACAAAAGATAAGAATTCGCTTACTAAAAATTCCTTGCTGATCTGACCATTTATTCAGGAGATAGGAGTAATGATAACCACATTTTGAAACCAGCTGCAGTGGAAGCTATATTAAGACTTCAGATCGACACCATTTTCGTTTAAGACTTCATATGATAAGAAGTCTACCAACGGAATCCCCATGTCAATACTTCCAACGAAATCCCCATGCCAATACTTCCAATGAAATCCCCATGCCAATACTTCCAATGAAATCCCCATGCCAATACTACCAACGAAATCTCCATGCCAATACTACCAACGAAATCCCCATGCCCCATGCCAATACTACCAACAAAATATCTATGCCCCATGTCAATACTTCCAACGAAATCCCCATGCCCCATGCCAATACTACCAACGAAATCTCCATGCCAATACTACCAACGGAAATCCCCATGTCAATACTTCCAATGAAATCCCCATGCCAATACTACCAACGAAATCCCCATGTCAATACTACCAACGAAATCCCCATGCCAATACTTCCAACGAAATCCCCATGCCAATACTTCCAACGAAATCCCCATGCTAATACTACCAACGAAATCTCCATGCCAATACTACCAACCAAATCCCCATGCCAATACTTCCAACGAAATCCCCATGCCAGTACTACCAATGAAATCTCCATGCCCCATGCCAATACTACCAACGAAATCTCCATGCCAATACTACCAACGAAATCCCCATGCCAATACTTCCAACGAAATCCCTATGCTAATATCACCTTCTGCACAAGATTTTCCAGACTGTTGTGGTGGCAACCATATTATAGGTTAGGTCGACGAGTTAAAATAACAAGATATTCAAGAATGTCACTGTTTCGCGGTCAAATTGCACGTCAGATAGGCACCATCTTCATTTAAGACCAACATTATATCGACATCAGTCATTTGATGAAAACATTACGTCAATATCACGTTCTCTTCCGTTGAAGCGGTGTTGACGTTATTTGTTAAGTCGAGTCTGCGTGGCCAATGTGCGTTTGTGAGAACGCTTGCCTGTTGCTTCCCCTCGGTAGGTGGTTCTTCTGCCACTATGCATAACCAATAATACATCTTAAACCCTCAAAAACAAAATGGCTGCTGTGAGGGGCCATACTGGACGCCAGATAGACTCCTATTTTACTTATACCAACTAAACATCATAAGTTTCTTATAGTGAAAATCCCATGTTGATCTGACCATCCATTCAAGAAGAGTAGTGACAAGATCTTACAGATGGCCATTTTGGTTGCTATAGTGTCCGAGCAGCACCGATTTCATTTAGAAACAACTAGACTATGGGATGAATGTGTGCAATGTTTCACTGCAATCATCCAAGTAGTTATGAAGTAGTGATAATAACATGAGCTAACAGACAGATGGACAAAAGACCGCCCCATAAGCTCTTCTTGTCTATGACAAGCTTAAAATGCCTCAACAGTGATTCCCAACAGCATTTATATGATCTTTCCTGGCATCAGCCTACGAGAAGCAAAGTTAACCTTATTGATTTTCAACATTAATGTGTTTCAAAGAGGAGGTCAAATACTATTTGATACAGAGTCTATTCAGAAAAAGGAACTAAATGAAACTTTGCAGGAGTATTTTCCCTCCAGCTGAAAAAAAGATGGGATTTCTGAATGTAGGTGGGATTCCATAAGAAACAAATGTAGCTGTTGGTTTTAAGTGTCTGTAATTTTACTTACATCTGTTTCAAGAAACATTTCACCACTCAAGTCAAATGCACCCTGATAGTCTAGTGCTTATGAGGTGGGTGTGGGACACATTGACTTACTGGGTTACTGAGTTAGCTAATGTGAAACAAGCCATCTAACTCCAGATCAGGTTGTGGGGATTTACAAAAGATACAACAAAATATGCAACTGCATGTATTCTAATTTGAACACACATTTATTCTACAGCTGAAAACAAGTCTTTTCTATCCATATTAGGTGATGAATGGTATAGTGAAGTAAATTACAGATGACCTAGATGAAAGTTGAATGTGGTGTATGGATTAAGACAAACATGTTTTAATGCTTGTCCAATGGTTGGGACTTTACAACATTTTCCTTATGACAGACTAAACATACTTGCGCTAATGTCCTCCATCACTGGAACCTTGTTGGTACACTTCTTGAGAAATCAGTTCTTCATTCAAAATTACAACACATAATGGTAATCAAACAGTCAAAAATATGTTTATTTTGGAAGCTGCTATCTGTACTTGATTTATTTTTTATACCAAATCAAATCTTTCAAGGACGATTTGTACCGATGAGGTCGTTTTAAAAGAATTTGAGAATAGAAATATATTAAATGAATCATATTTTAACAATATTACAAAAATGGCCTCTATTGGAGTATCAGCTGCAAAAAGTATACACCCCTGCTATATCCATTAAGTGAATAACAATTATGTTATAAAGAAATCATTTTCCATGGTAACAACAGACCTGCAGATAAAATAATTTTTTTTCTAAACTGCTTCCCAAATCAAACACAAATCTGCCAACAGACTGGAAATGAGGGAATAACTAATGCGAATGATGAGAAAATTAAAAAATTTCTATATAAAAGCCCAATTTTACTTTTCTCACTACAATTCTCATACATAATCAGAAAATGACAAGTTGATTTGACATTTCACCAAAAAAAATAAGAAAGTGGTAACAATCCCTTAGTACAAAATAAACCATAAAGCTTGGTGCATAAAAAATGGAATTTTTGGAAAGTACAGTATCCACTCTTTATAATACGAGTTCAACTGCAAACAGCACAGAACCAGATCTGCTGACACATAATATCTGGGTCTGTGCAGTTTGTTAGGAGTAATCAATAGAATAGGAGTAATCATTAGAACAAACAACACAGACCCGTATCTGCAGGCACATTATGCCACAGCAGATCTGGATCTTTGTTCTTTGCAGCAACTGTAATCATGCATATACAGAACATTTTCTTACACTTTATGACTGAACTTTTTCACAAATATTTTAATAACAACAATATTAAAAATCAATCAGCTAAACTTTGATGTGAAGGAAATATACAACATCCAAGCATAACCTAAATATTGCCCTTTCTCTTTCACTGATGTGAATACAGTTAACCCAATAAACATTTCAGGAAAATGAAGAAATTACATCAAAATTTCTCTTCCCGTACAGTCCAGAGTACAGTGTGACTACATACCCCCATTTAGTTCCAAGAAGGTTAAATTTGTTCAGAACATATTAGTCGGCATCATATAAAATTCTGTACAAACGAAGATATTCCTTTACAAAAGGATTTGGAGAATGGATAAAGACCCATTATATTAGGTCATTTGTGAATATGTATTTACATATAATGAAAATGATGACATAGATACACCGGCAAAAACTCAGACTTTACAAAATTTTGGTGTGAATTTTACATCAATTGTGGTAAATATTCCATTTTGTGATTAAAGTGCATTCCATTCCTGCAGCTGATGCAGTTTAGGATGTGAAGTTTATTTGCTGCACCTTGACCAGTCATAAAAATTAAAATATCATGGAAATCACACAATTTTAAAAAAAATTACAAATCCTATTCGAGTTGAATCATTTGTACAAGCTATGGCATGTGCATTTTTTTCAAATAGAATTTTAAGCTTAAAAATGTTTTCTGTTAACATAATTTATATCTTTTACATATTTCCGTCTTATATGTTTTTTTCACACATAAGGGATAGATTCAAATCAAGCAGGTTTTGACACCTGTGACCATACATATGGTTCAGGCATGAAAACGACTAAGATATTTTGAAGACATTGAATGAATTGTAAACATGAACCCCTTTTTTCCAGTATAACCAAGGTTTCAACATATGCCAGTAACAAACTAATGGTGAACCAATTTTCTAGTCAAAGACCCAAAGCATGATTCCAAGTATTATGCATACATACAATACAGCTGTAATAACCATGTGCCCACTGCGAATGAATCGGTGCAACAGAAAGGAAAGCAATACAGTCCCATGTAAATCAAGACTAGTTAATCATGTGTAGTAAATAATTATATCTCCTGCTCCTATTAAATTTACTGAGTCATAATTCCTTTTAAATGGTAGTTTGTCAACTATACGATCATCTGAAAAGAAATGTATAGCTAAACTGTATGAAATTCTTGAAAATGATGTCTATGAATAAGTAATAATTTTTGTGGCTAACAATCATCTGGGAATATAAAATTGGAACAGAATTTAATTTTATGACCAGACATGGGACAATATGATGGATCTACAACATTTCAGTAAAATGTTGATTCAATTCTAATGTTCTAATGAGGAGTCCACCACAGCCTATACCAAGGAGTCCACCACAGCCTATAACAAGAAGTCCACCACAGCCAAAGATCATTCACCTGTCTGACATCTACCTAACAACCAAATACAAAAGCAGTTTGTTCAAGAATTCTGGGTCAGCAGGATGCTTTGTGCTGAAATTTATCCAGTGTTATTGATTCCATATGTGATAACAAACATTTCAGGTTTCTGTAATTTTTATATCTTTATCTACATCTGATTGCAGCTCAGCATCATTTTTCCAATACTGAAGGAAATCAGCATCACGATGCTTTGCATCCATGTTGGTCAAATTCTATCCACCCAACTATTCTTTTGACAAAGTCATGAAAATGTTTCTTCAACTCCAAACGTTGGCATAAATCCAAAAAATCTCAGTAAAGCCATCATGCATGAGCAAAGACAGAAGGATGGACAGAAAGGGACATAACCCATATACGGTCCTCTATGTGCACAACATAAATAATATGCCTGCAGAAACCATTTTCTCTTTCAGTCACAGGCTTTTTGACCATTTGCTCCCAAATCAATAGGCTTCTTCCTCAAGTGCATCCTCAATGTTTGGCTGAGGTGTGACACTGACCTTTAGGTTCCAACTAAATTGGGTTACATTGGCTTTTAGGTTCCAACTAAACTGAGTTTTTCCTTATCCCAAGTGGAGGCCAGACACAAAGACTGTTACTTGCTGATGAACTATATTACTGTGAGAATCCAACATTCCTTCAGTCTGAGTGACATTGACTTTTGTGATCTTTAGTCACAAATGATTCTTGCATACACTATGATAGTTTGCATCTGTATATAGTAATGGACTTCAGGTATTGTGTGGAGGGAATTTATCTTCTATCTTCAGTGACCTTGACCTTGGATATGTAAAGCCACATATCAACAGTGTTCTTTCTTATCCCACTTGCAAGCCATCCATAGTTACAGATGGACAAACTCAAGTTATTGTGGAGAAACAAAACTGGCAACAGATGAAAACAGATGGGTAGAAAGATAGACCAACAGATAACAACACTTCACCTTATCAACTGCCAATCTTGCTCTATGTGCCCCCCTCACCCCATCCTTTCTAGGCGTTGTAGATGAAACTGAACTAAAAATTGTCAACAAAAATTCTTAACATTCAAAACAATGATGCCATCGCATCCATAATGAGATACATATGTCTCACTTGGCAAGTCAAACAAAAATGTAGCTAGGAAATGATTATTCTCTTTATGGCTATGTTATAATCAATCAATCTACAAATTATACAATTGATTAATTAGTTACAAAAAGATTGAAAATATAGTAAGCTTTAAAGTAATGCAATTTTATGTTCAACTGTGTAGAAGATATAATTATATTTATATTATGTACCCTTATCTTCTATATACAACCAAAATAAAACTGAGACTGTACTTTGATAAAATGTGCTTTACAATGAAAGTTGACCCTATACTTTTTGAGTGAATACTGAGGAAAGTCCAGTATAAACTTTACCTAACAAAGTATTTCCTCATAAAACAGAATTAAACTTTACAGGTAAAGAGGTATTTGTGGCCATTCACCAAATATCAGTTTCCTAACCTCTTCATTTTAACTGCTGGCTATAAATGTCATCTGAGATCATTTTCAGAAACCACAAACAAACCAAAATTTACAAAAATCCATGACCACATGTTCAACCTAAAATATGTATAAAATAATGTTAATCCAATTTATGACCTTTGACATTAAGCCTAATGTCTTGGACAGTAGATCAATGAGCTAGGTCAGATCTTTTTTATAGTTCATCCATGTACCGAGTTTTCTACAAAATCAAATTATTACATTAAAAAGCCACTGCAACTCATCCCCACACCAAATTAGTATCTCTGACCTTGAATCTAAGGTTATATGAAGCATTGTTGCTTGTTGCAACTGTTCAAGGAATTCTTCAGTCATAACCTGGTTTCAAAAACAAACATATCAATTCAGACTTATCTGCACATTTATCTTCACCTGCTATTAAGATCCCTGACCTTTTAACTTGAACAAATATTACCAAAAGATGCCTATCAAACTAGTCAAACACCTTGATGAAATGTATGTACAAAGTCAGTCAAAATAAAATGTTTTGGTACAATTATTTTCACATGAAAGTAAAATAAAAAAAAATTATGACCTTTGCCCTTCACCCCAAAAATCTAAAGCAGCTGATATAAAAACCAATGCAAGTTACTGAGGTGCAAATGATAACATACATTATCTAAATCCATCCCTAATTATTAATGTCAGGGTGCTGACAAGACTTCGTAGTTGCAAACCCCCGTCACCAGCACTGACCTTGAACTCAAGGACACGCAGCTGGTGCATGAACAAAGTTGAGATGTTCTGTCATGTAAAGATCCATATTTAACTGGTTATAAGTCTACTGTAATGCAAACATTTAACATGTGACCTTTGACCTTGACCGTAACTGGTTATAAAATATATTCAAGATATTGGTTAAATACAGAAAGATACCATGTTTGATAAAAATCTGTTCTTTTGTGTTTAAATGATGGTATTTAAAGCCTGTTACAGTTTAAAGAACCACATCACAATCACTGACCTTGGACTAAAAGGTGACCCAATGCTGATTATGACTGTCACCCGAGATCCACCTGTATTTTAGTTAAGGGCAAAAAAACTACTGGTCGCATGGTCCAGAAAGGCTTGTTGTTCAGATCATTGAAGATTTACAACCATTACAGAATAAAACATGAATTGCAAATCACTGACCTTGACCCAAAGTCTTACAATGTTATTTGATACATTCAAGACTAGCTTGAGTTGAATGCACATACCAAGTTTTGTAGAGATCCATCATTCTCTGTCTTTGTTCTAAGAAACCAAGTTTGATCAAAACAGGTATATGTATCCATTTGTTCAAGTTATGATGAGCGTTCTTTAATCGATACAGCGTAAAATTTCGCGGTTGTGAACTTCTATCTTGATCCAGAGGTCACATCATGATGCAACTCATCTAAAATGTGGATCAAAATATCCCTTTTAACTTGTTTGTCAGTTTTGTTCCGCTTATCTTTAAGGTTGACTTTTGAAATAGTCTTAATTTTGAGTTAAAATACCCAGAGGGGACAATGGTTTCCAAGCATCTAAAATTACTAATGTATATCACAAATGTTAAAGAATTTAAACTTTTAGATGGAACATTAATAGAGAATAATAATATTTTTGTTTACTGAAACACAATTTTACATCAGAATCTTACAGAATTTAGAATGTTTCATGTATAATTAACTGTTTCTCCTTCTCCCTACACACTGACATAAGATGTACTAAACATCTCTGGCAACCTATTTTCAATATGACTTATTTTGAGGGCAAAACATATTAGCAAGTTGATGCCTGCTTAATTTTACAATTCAGGCATATTCAAATACCAATTTTCACCGAGATCTACTTATATTTTAAAATTATCTCAATCTTCATGCAGTGGAAACTACACCTTCACCTCAAAGTCATGGAGACTGGTTATCAATCTTAAGTTCGGGATACTAAAATGACCCAACTGTATACCAAATTGTATCATGATCATGAATACTTACTTGAATCATTGTCTTACAAGTATTGTACCAATGGACACTGGACAATAGGCCAGAGAAGTCATAATTGCCCTCAAGGTCAGCATACATTAAAAACTACATAAATTCAACTTATTCCAAGTTTATGCAAGCCACATTTGTTAATTATCAATTCCTTTTAAACTACTGTAAGAAGAACACTGTATACCTGTCCTGTGTTTAAGCATCTCTATGTAGACACTAATAGACTTAATAGATTTTTACCAGTGGGTTTCAAATACTTTGACCAAAGGTCAAAACATGTAGATTTGAAGTAAACGTACTGTTGAAAATCCATTTTGAACCGATCTGGTGGCCTAGTGGTTACAGCATCTGCCTTGGATGCAGGAGGTCGTGGGTTCAATCCCCGACCGAGTCATACCAAAGACTTACAAAAATGGTACTAACAGCTCTTTACGTGGCACTCAGTATTAAGAGGTTTGTGTTAGGACTGGTCAGACTGGTGTCAGGATAATGTGACTGGGTGGGACATCATGCCACATGTTTGCAGCACTGCAGACATCGTAGCAATATAACTGAAAAACTGTTAAAGCTATGTTAAAAATCCAAATCACACACACAGACAAAATCCCTTTTATTTCTTATTAACTTGCTATCACTGTGACTTGTGACCTAAAAATAAACAGGTTTTTATATGACCTAAGAGCAAGCCATCAACAATGTTTGGTCAAGGAAATTGCTCTAGAACAGTAGTTATAAGTTTGTTAGTGTCACAATGACCTTCATGTTTGACCTTTTGACCAAAAAAATCAATAGGACTCTTTGTACCCCAATTGAATGTCCTAATTAGCCTTTGGTCAAAGTACACGGTCTAAAACCAAGGCTACTGCACACATAAAACATTTTTCTTTCAGTCATTAACCTTGACCTTTGACTCCACAATAAACAAACTTTCTTACCCAAAGTGTAGGGCATCTACAACTTTTGGTTAAAGTATATGGTTGGTGAACGACTAAAAAAGTTTTGTTCAAAAACCATTTTTAATGTTTCAGTCACAATGACCTTGACCATTTAACTTTTGACACCAGCTTCAATAGGTTTCTAACTTATTCCAAATTCCATCCAGATATGTGATGCATAACAATAATTACTCCATGGAAACAATTTACTTATTTCAGTCAACGACCTCAGCCTTTTACCTATTCTGACTTCATAATAAAAAGGTTTGTTCTTTACCCAAATACAAGCCAGCCACAAAGTTTGGTCCAGGTCTGTGATGTTTTTGTTTCAGTCACAGTGACCTCAAACTCACCCCAAATGCAAGCTGTTTACAAAGATTGACAATCGTAAATGGTGAGGAACCTAATCATTATGTAAAAATCAAATGTTTTAACATGATATGCTCCATTTCTTGCAGGCATAATAAAGTTGATTAAATTATCCACTAGCTGTTAAATGAATTCAATATTTTCTTTTTAAAAAATGTTCTCAGATGTGACTTAGAAGAAACATTGAAGTAATGATGATAATGTAATCGTGGATAAAAACTAACATGGGGAAAAATGATGGTCAATCTCAACTCCTTGTGAGATCATAGTCTTATCACCTGAACACGAGAAAACACTCCCTCTAGATAAAATACCAGGAATATCTTAAACAAAAACAACTGTTTACCTCATCTGTTTTAATTGTTCCACAACAATCTTTTCACTGGGAAAATGCTCCCTTCAAGGGATCACTGTTAAAAAAATCATCATGTTAAACAAGCATTAGTAATTTAAACTAAAATTTATGTCAACATCTATGGATGCAACTTTTTTATTTTGAAAGAAAAGAGATTCATTTTTTAAAGGGCGATTTTATAACTGAAACTACTATTTTCATCAAACAATCAGAGTTCATTTTACAAACGTTTTTGATTACACAGCCATCAAAGTTCAACAGAATATTTTTTCAGCATTCTATCAAACATGAGAATCTGTATATTATAAAGTGGGTTACATTACACTACTGGCTACTGAGAAGGAGACCGAGTCACTCTAACTCACTGTAGGCATGACATGGAGTAAATCTGTGATTAAAACGTAAAGGAATAAATATATTAGGCCTTGCGGAATACACTGTCACTGCCAGGCATATCTTTAGCACAGTAATAACACCAAGTGGAACTTCTATCTTCCTGTCAATAAATTGTTTTTTAATTACCTCCTAGTCTTTTTCTTCCTGGCAGAACTTTGAGATTTAAAACACACCTTCACCGTCTCTTTGTAAACCTTATGTTTAAAAATTTGCATTGTTTACTTCACACACATTAAAATTATGATACAGCATCCATGCTTGGGTTAAGGTCCATTTGCATATTGCAAAAGTTCTTAGCATAGTAAAGATAAAATGGTGACAAAAAAATGTTGAACACATATCACAGCTCAAGTTTGTTTAATCAAATGACTGGTTCAGAACCCAAATCTTAGCATATCTCGTACAGACCTCCTCTCATGCCTATAAAATCTACATTTAAAATTACACTGCATGATTTGGAAGTCAAAGCTGTTCAGATTGGATGATCAATGACTGCTTCATGATATTTAATAAAATAAAGCAAAAACTACAAGTTTAATTTCTGATGCAAAACTTATATTCAATTCTGTTTTAGTGACATCATCTGAGATTAAGTTGTGATCCATGTAAATGACATGTCATGGAGTGAAAATCAAAAAGTCATTGTTGCTAATCATAAGCTAGCCATGGGCAGCATGTCAAAACTGCCATGAGCTTCAATAACAAGGGAATTTATTTAGTGTGAAAAAATTTAGAAACAAGAGTCACCTGAAAGAACTGATGCTCAACTGGGCAAAAGGAATTTCCAGAATTCAAGACAAGTGTTGAAACCATCTCTGATGTTCTTCAGCAATAACAAGATTTTCAAATTAGCTGGATGTCAGACTAGCACCATTTTTATTTATGACAAAGCGTCTCTGAGTGACAACCAATTGTCACAATGATATATTCAGGTTAAGTAGTGACACAAAATTTTTCACAAAAGCATGGCAGTCATACTGGGTTTATGACTGGCACCATTTTCATTTAAAAACAAACTGATCATAAGAAGCACTTTCGTGAAAAATGTTGAATTAAGCATCTATTTTGCAGTAGAGAATTGCAAGATGGCCACTATGGTGGCCATTTTGAGGGTTAGTCATTTTCATTTGGGGTCAAGTAGACAACAAAAGACTCTGTCTGCATGGGTTCAAGTCAAAGACTCGGCTAGCATGGGTACGTGGGAAAGCCTGCCAGTAACTTCTCGTGGGTCGGTGTTTCTTCCCAGAGTTCTCCAGGGTTCTTTCTCCACCATTTATACTGGCAGCTATGAATAGCCTATCTTGTGCTCAAAAATGGTGTTAAACCCTAGAACAACAACAACAACAAATCATTCTAGTTGAGCAGCAATAACAAGATTTTAAAAGTGGCCACTGTGTGGTGATGTACATATGCACCATGTTCACTGACGACCAACAGGACACCATAAAAGTCTTTTGGCAAAAGATTTGCCGAGACATAATTTGCAACAATTTCAAACACCAGAAACTGGCAGTTGTGCTAGAAACGTTTCCTAAAAAAGACGAAGAAAAAAAAATTGTGGAAGTTTTGATCATCAGCAAATAGCAAACAAATAACATTACTAAAATGACCTTAGCACTACTATATCTCTTACTAGGTTTATATACCTCTTGCAAGGCTTGTATACCTCTTGCTAGGTTTATATACCTCTTGCAAGGCTTGTATACCTCTTGCTAGGCTTGTACACCTCTTGCTAGGTTTATATACCTCTTGCAAGGCTTGTATACCTCTTGCTAGGTTTGTATACCTCTTGCAAGGCTTGTATACCGCTTGCTAGGCTTGTATACTTCTTGCTAGGTTTGTATACCTCTTGCTAGGCTTGAACACCTCTTGCAAGGCTTATATACCTCTTGCTAGGCTTGTATACCTCTTGCAAGGCTTGTATACCTCTTGCTAGGCTTGTATACCTCTTGCTAGGTTTATATACCTCTTGCAAGGCTTGTATACTTCTTGCTAGGCTTGTGTACATCTTGCTAGGCTTGTATACCTCTTGCTAGGTTTATATACCTCTTGCAAGGCTTGTATACCTCTTGCTAGGCTTGTATACCTCTTGCTAGGTTTGTATACCTCTTGCTAGGCTTGTATACCTCTTGCAAGGCTTATATACCTCTTGCTAGGCTTGTATACCTCTTGTTAGGTTTATGTACCTTTTGCAATGCTTGTATACCTCCTGCAAGGCTTGTATACCTCTTGCTAGGCTTGTATACCTCTTGCAAGGCTTGTATACCTATTGCAAGGCTTGTATACCTCTTGCAAGGCTTGTATACCTATTGCACTGGTTGATATACCTCATGCAATATACCTCCTGTAAAGGTTTATACACCTCTTGCAGACTTGCCAACTTGAGTGGCACGAAAATCATGATGCCAAAGTATAACAAAATTGGGATTTGAGGGGAAAATCCAGGATCAGTGTTTGCAACCATAGATCTACAAAATCTTTACAATGAAATTGACATCTCTACTGTCTTGTGCTATTTACTTGATGTAAAAATGTATGCTACAATCATACCATAAAAATGCATCATTTTTCCATTCTCAACCTTTATGCTGATATTTAGTGTCAATTCAATTAATGAACTAAATATCAGCACAAAAGATGAAAATGGAACGTGATAGATATTCATGGTACAACTGTAGTGAATTCCTCATGGAATTTCTGCATCATTTTTGCCCTCTTTCTACAGCCATCATGAATCATAAGAAGGGGGGGGAATGGCTATTTTAAATTTCAGGATTTTTTAAAACAAAAGTTAGGGATCATACCAAGTGGCAGGTCTACTCATGCAAAGGCTTTAATTGTCACCAAGTGGCCCAGAGGTCACAGTAACTTTTATTTATATCTAACAAGCAACATTGTATTTAGAAATTTTTGAATCACATCTTAGTAACTGCATCCATGACAAAAATTCCACATGGTGGAGTAAAGCTCCAGACCCAGACTACCACTGGGTATAAAATGTATGCCAATACAGGCTGTATACACATTAACAACAACAACAACACATCTGTGAGGTGCAGATCCATAAATCAGTAGTGTGCAGACATTTTTTGCAATGATAAATTAACATTTCATAATTTTGTATTTTGTCATTTCTAAACACCTCTCAATCTATTTCAATGAGAATTATGGAAAATTGCAATGAAGCTATTAACAGCTAATGCCGATACAGCTTGTTCCACTCCAACCTACCCACTTGTGCATCTTGTGAAAACACAATAGAATTTTTTTCGTCTAGTTTGATTTACATTCAAAATGCAATTTTTTTTAAAAAATGTGACCTCTGAATCAGGTAGAATGGTAATGATATTTTGCAAAATCTGTTTAAGAAAATGGAATACAAATATTCAACATGTTTGCAGAGACAGAAGCACACAAAATTAGTTTTCAATTTCACGTGTATAGGATGGACATGAAATTAATGGATATTTACAAATTTAAAAACTACAAGCAAAGTCATTTGGAAATTTATATTGTACTATGAAAGCGATACTTGACTTTATGTCCACTACCTACAGAGATCACTTATTAAATGGGAATGCAGTTGTTTCCGATCTGGATGGTATCTGAGACAAAAATGTACAAAACTGATGACAAAAAGTGAAAAGTGTACAACATTCACATCAAACTGCATGACCTTCATATAAAGATGGCAATCAGTTTTTAATAACAATGATGAGGACTTCTGTGACCAACTTGAACAGAACTATCAAAAATTGGGGGAAATTTTCAAATGCTTACGATCTTCATCGACTTTCTCATCTTGCATATATTACTGATGCAGACACCAAAATGGTCCACTGAAAACAATATCCTCCTTTTCAATTAATTGTACGTTGCAATTAAGAAATGAGGCTTAGCACAAAAATTCTCCTGTAAAGATTTCAACAGCACTTTAGAAACATTCTTTGGAAATGCTGCATATACAGTGAACAACATACATTTTTTGCTCTCAGCTGGCAAGAAAGAACAAGCCTAACATACCACAGGGATGTATTTTTGTGTCACATCAAAGCCTTCATTTTTTTTCCCTTGACTTGGAACAAAACACAAATGTGGTTTGCAATTATTGCATTCTCTCTCTTTACAGTGTGAATGAAATTCAAAATAATTTAGATTTATGAAAAATTCATTTTGGTGCTCGATTTGGAGACAGATTTAACAGATTCAGCCATACAAGACGTAATAAGAATCCAAACGAAATAGCCCAATTCAAACTATGTTGTCCAGTGAAAATATTCTAGTTGTAGAAGTCTCTTTTATCATGGCTATGTTCAGGTGTGAATTGGCAGAGATCAATGGCTTTATCAGTATGCAGTTCTGTCAGCTTGTTGTTTACACTGCAAAGTTATTTGCTGCCCGATGCAAATTCACACACTAATGCCCCTCTAAAGAGTCCAGATTATTAGATTTTAAACCTTTAATTCAAGAGTCACTGCAATGAACCCTTTCAATTAAGATATATGATTTATAAGTTTTTTGGCCCTGAATTTATGTAATATTCAAACAAGATGGAATTTTTTTTACACAAAAATAGATACATAATATTCCAAAGCTACTAATACAGTCATTAATTTTTTTTTATCTTTTCAGCCATTTTTCTCTCACAAAATATTCACGAAAATTTTAAAAGTTTTTGTTTAACACTTTGGATTCACATCAGTTACGTTTTGAGAAAAAAGTCATCCCTTTAAAATACTATAAATTCCACACCCAAATGCAAGTTTAACTGCTTGTATACAAAAGTATGCTAGCCATGAAATTATCTTTCTCTTGGATATTTTATGCCATGATCAATGCTATGAAGTAGTTTTCATATGTATGCAGTAGTTCTTTTTTTTTTTTTGGGGGGGGATAAATCAATCTTGACCAAACTAGAAGCAATAAAATTCTTACATTGTTTGTACAGCAATGTTGCATTCTTTGTGCAAGTTGTAAACATGGTACTTGTGTTGCCTAGCATGCTACTTTGTGTGAATATGTTGCTCTATGTTGAAAAACATTATATGAAAGACAAGTCATTTTGGTTTGGCTGGTGTTTTACAGCACAGCAACACAAGTAGGTTATCTGGTGTGAAGGCAATTTAAGTACAGTGCCTTGCTCAAAGATACATCAGAAATAACTGACCTGGACTGATCTAATGGCAGGATTCTTACCTGCATACTTTTGGTTCTAAGATTGGCATGCCAACCACTGTGCCACTTCAGCACATACCCCAGACTGACCTCTCTTACATGTTAGAAAATGTATCCAACATGAAATGCAGTACATGTTCATGTTACATACTATTTTGCAAATGGATTTAAAAGACTACTTTTTTGAAAAACTGAACACATTTTGTCTACTCACATTCAAGTCTAGAAAATGCAATGAATAAAAATTTGAGCATTCAATTTATCTCATATCTGTGAATGTTTTTGTTTATCTTCTGAATTGGAATCTATAAAATGATTACAAATTACACCAGCCACATGGGAAAGTCAAATATATTTAACAATGATAAAAAACGAATTGTTGTCGTAAGTGGGGGAATTTCAACAGACTGCATTTTAAAGCAGAAATGACTTTAAGGTGAAAATCCTTCTATAAATCCTGTTTAAATTTTCTTCAAGAAGCATACTTTGATTAATTTCTGCTAATTCTGGTCAGGTTTTTTCCCCCTAAGTTTTTTCACTTTAAACTTAGACCTGCCTTAGTGGTTTTGCTTGCATAGTATTCAGAAACAATCTCTTGCTTCTTAAATGACATACTTTCCACTTTTTCTCCAAATCTGATGCAGACGAGTACTTGTAAGCTCTCACCCATTGAGAATTTTTTGGGTCTCAACATTTGTTACAATATCATGCCATATTGTTCTTTCAACATGACAATTTTGATGCTGTAATGTAAACACAATGTCATAATCTTCTGTATGCCTTCATTTTTGTATTCAAAGCAAGTCAGCAATGTAATGCAATACAGAGAAAAATTTACTTCTCTTTTGTCTATAACCACATATGAGACAATCAGTTTAGGAGTGGCAATCAAACAAGGAAATCCTCCTTAATGCCAACCCCAATACAGATTATATCCAAGAACCATGTTATCGCCATGACATGTATCAAATCAATGCAGCACTAACAACTTTATTTCATGGCATTACCTAAATAGCTCATGTGATTAAATGTATTTGGATAAAAAATACCTCAGCCATCTGATATACTTGGATGAAAGTACCTCTAAGAAAAAAACACCTTTCTATATACAGTACAAATACTAACAATCAGTCCTAAGCTGCCTTGTATATTTTACACACAACAATTTAGAGAATTGGATATTGGTTGTTAGACTCTAGTCTTGTTAATCCCACCTTTGTTTCAACAATTATCCACTCTGATTTTAATTACCAAATTACATGCCCCTCATGAAATATTCTAGCATACACTTAGCAAATATCAAGAACTAATGTGATCCACCTAAAAGTTTATACTTTAATGACATGATTAATAATACTCTGAACATGGCAGTAACAAGAGGCATGCTTTACAAGTCATTGCCCATGGTGTCACTTCATCGAGTTGAGGTATTTTTTTTCCAAGAGTAGGTTGCAACAACAAAAAAGCAATGCTCTCCTAGGTGGGTGGGTGGGTGGTGTCTTTTCATCTAGTGAGAAGTTGCAATGGCCCCCGACTCTTAACATACCATGGGGTAAGGACATGCCATTTCCAATGGCAAAAGAGGTCATGTTGAGCAAATAAACAAATTTTTTCATGCAATTTCAGGATGTGTAACCTTAAAGTTATGGTCTGCTGTACCTGCATATTTGGGGAAAATAATGATTCTCAAAGATACAGAATTAAGTCTGGGTTGTTCCATTAAAACATATATGGGACCCAGGGAAGGCACTTTTAAAGTGGGGTACTCATCCATAGATGCAATTCAGAATTTTCTTACCATTTTAATTTGAACTCTGTAAAATAAAGTACCCTGGCATAAATTTTTTTAAAAAAAATGCCTTCCCTGGATAACATGTATGTTTAAATGGAACAACAAGCGGGACAACAACTGACATACATAGCCAGTGCACAAAGCCAAATTTATGGCCAACCATCTCTCCACTTCCAGCACAATCCTACTGTCAATTAACAGGGAAGTTGCCATTTGTAAAATAAGGATGACTGGGAAAGATTTTAGAAGATTACTATGAACGGTAGTTTTTATCAATGTGATTTTTGGGGGAGAAAATTCAGCTTTAATTTGATGAAAATATCATTTGGCAGGATATAGCTTTTTCGATTCATCTGTGGGCGGGATACAACTTTTCTAGCAACAATTTTGGCCAGATTAACAAGACACTGGCCTAACTTTATACCAATGGAACTTAAGTCACATGGAAAAGTTCAGAATTCAGTGATCTGATTGGCTGAAATATAAGTCCAACTCAAAACTGATCTATCAAGTGTTACAAGTGTAACTTAAGTTACAACCGAGGATGGTGAAATTACAGCTAGATTATAGGATGTGAATCGTGACATAACAGTTACCAGCTTTATCTGCCATGTGTACTAAAACTTAATGTCTTTAAAAAAAATGAAATATCACTCAAGTTGTATATTTGAGAAAAGAAAAATGCAAAAATGACTATCACATTTTCAACAAAACATGAATCAATCTCAACTGCTTCCAAAGAGTATGCATGTGGCTTTCTGATATCAATCATTCACATGTACACAATGTAAAATGATAGGATGATAAAATGACAGAACACATGTATATATAGATCTATATATAAAACTCAAAATGGTCCATCTTGAAGAAAAATATTTCGTACATCTTCTTACATGTAGTCTGTACATCCAACAACCCTGCCCTTATAAATAGCTCATCTTTGTCATTACAAAATAAATGCATCTATGCTTTCCCCGAGTTGAAGACCTCATTATAAAGTCAATTTATACCATAACTCAGCAGCAGCTTCCTTGTATCTCTCCTCTGAACAAATATTTTATCCACTACCATTTGCTCTAAAAGAAACATCCCGAAGTTCAGTTTTCCCTTGAAAACAGCTTTCTCCAGTCATTCTTACCAACAGTTCTTCTTCAAGGCAAATATGATCAACAGCCGACACTTAAACGTGTGGCACAGACACTTTTTGGAAAGAAAAAGTATAATTTCACACATTGTCCAATGGACTTGACCCATCATCATCACTGTCATCTGAAAAGTCCTCTGATGGAGTTTCAGTTGCTGCCCTTGAGTGCATGTCTGAAGATGAGCCCAAACTAGACTCTCGTGAAAGGCCTATTGCCATGGCAACCTCCATATCCATGGCATCAGCACTGTTGGAGGTCCCTGGCTGACCAGGCATATGCACTGCTAGAGGAGAGTGTGGGGCCACAGCCAAAGGCCTGTATTGGCTGAAAAAGGTGGATATATGTATGTATTGGGCTATATGACATGTAAGCACAACAATGACTAAAATTGTAGAGATAAAGAAATTAATAAACTTTATGAGAATAAAGCCTCTAAAATTAATGTAACACATACCACTACAAGACAAAACAAAGATTAGATAAAGGCAAAAAGTATAAAATCCTTAAAATGTAGTTTTAAAATAATTTTTGTAAACCACATTCTCTCAAAAAGTCCCAAGGTTTTCTCCAATGCTAGATATCAGTGTTCATCTTAGCTGCATCATTACACCACTGACCCTTTTTCTATCATTTTTGGGTGCAAGAGATTTCCTCTATGTTGCCCACAGGCTGAAGAAAAATGGCTACATAAAATAAAGATTCAAAATTGTTGCTGCTGATTTTTAATTCAATTAAGTACACCCAAAGCTGACTTAGTGAAAAGTGTACTACTTGCCCAAAAACATGATATCATAAATTTCATTGGATAACTGTTTACTGATACCTTTAAAGATCAGAAGAGGAAATCTTTATCAAAACAGTGCTGCATTATTTCTGAAGATAAAATTCTTGACAGAGATGTTTATTTTCACACACTGTTGAAGGTTTTAGTATGGAAGGCCTGCAGCAGAAACAGCTGCTGATGAAATGCACCAGAATTTTCTCAATAACAAGAGGGAGATAAAGATATTTGCGACTTTTTGTCTAAATGAACCAATGTCATTTTACTTAAAAGGGGGCTTTGGTCAACTTTATCTAATTCAAGACTAACCTTTGTAACCATAATGTTTCTTAATCAAGTTCACATAAAAACAACTTCCATTTCACAGGGTGGAAGCTGATGCACTTCACAGTATGTTCCAATGTCAGTTGACACTGGTATGGTGTTCACTCTGGTCCAAGTTTACCCTTTAGGAGCCTGGTATCCATACCCTACCATATATACTTGCTTATAAGACGAGTCTAACTGCAAACTGCATGAACCCAGATTTGCTGTCACAATGTGCCGACAAATCTGGGTCTGTGCAGTTTGCTAGGAGTAATCATAGATCCTGGTCTGCAGGTGAATTATATGGCAGATCAAGATGCTGCCAATGCTCCATTGGCCTAAGTGGACAGAACATCTGCCATGGATGCGAGGGTCGCAGGCTTGAACCCCCACTAAGTCACACCAAATACTCATAAAAATGGTACAGCAGCTGCCTTGCCTGGAACTTGGCATTAATAGGTTAATATCAGGACTGGTCGGCCTGGTGTCAGGATAATGTGAATGGGTGGGACATCATGCTACATGTCTCTGTCATGATACTTCAGTGCTAGACATAACTATAAACTGCCACACTGCAGACATTACTGATATGACCAGAATTTTTTTAAAGCTACATTAAAAATCCAAATCACACACACACAAGATGCCACTCCCCAATGATGGGTTACTTGATCCAATGCTTGTTTACAGAGTTTTCATTCCACATATTTTGCCATGTTTACAGGAGAATCCAGTTTCTATATTGTAAGTTAGTATTAGGAAATTTCCATACATGGGTGACTGCAGGGCACCTTTGGCTGCTTTATGTACCTTTTATTAATCATCAATACCAATGTGATGATAGAGCTAACAGTACAAAATACATTTTCCAGATTGAATAAGCAAATCACGTATCTTCAAGATTCTGGAATATTAACAGGTCGTCAAATTTTGTAGTTTTGCAAGGCTCTTTTTCTTTTAGAGTGCTCAGTTTAGTGCAAAGTTTTGAGTATGGTTGTAATTTTTCCAGTACAAATGGAGTTTGGATTTTCAAGGGGGGTTACCATTCAAAGGGAATAAAAGATAGTTACCACCCTTTATTTTGATTTAGCTAGATAGAACTGTAAAACTCGAACTGGGCAAAGAGGTTTATATTGATTATCTCCAGCAAAGAAACAATTGAGACAGGGGATTTTAGTAGGAACAGAAACTATCAAAGGTAGCAGATTGTTGGCCAGAAACTCAGTTGGCAAAGAGATAAGACTAAATCATAGATACAAAGCACATTTTCATGGACAACTCATGCCTGCTTGCTGATAGTAGTGAGGAGGAAGACTTTTAGGGACAAGATTCTCAAATGAAACTTGACTCAGGTGTTCATCAAGACATTTATAAAATGATCAAAGAATACACAACAGGTTCAACTTCTGCATTAATGAGTGTGACTGGTCTCTGGAGCTCAAAGTACCTAATCAGTTCTAATGACGTGCTAAGAATTTAGTGAAATCCTCCAAAAACTAAGGAGTAAGAGAGAGGTCTGTTCTAAAGCCTTTAATGATGGACAATGAGTAATCTTTATCTTCAAAGAGAAAAATAAGAAAATCTGCAACTGCAGTGAATACATTTCCTATTGGACCAATTAAAAACTTTCCACTTAGTACCATAAACCTTGCATTCTGGCATTTGGCAACCTTTCACGAAAACTTGACCTGGCAGACGGATCGTTTGATAGGAGAGAGATGATAAGGTAGAAAAGTTTAGGAGTGCTGTGCACATGGGACCCTCAAAAAGCCGATTCTTCATCAGCAGTAATTCCTTGGGATTGTCTACCAAAAGATCAAGGAGACTGCTGAACCACCATCTCCAAGGACACAGGGGAACTACCAGTGTGATCCATGACTTGAAAAGTCTCGTTCTGTGAAATAAAAAAATTATTCCAGAAGGGAGAATGCAGGAAAAGTGTAATCCCGTAGAACAACTTCCTTCCTCCTTAGGGAATGGGGAAGATCCAAAGACTTCCTTCCAGACCCCATCTGCCACCTTGATGTGAGAATGATGGGCAAAAGAGGCTTAGGAAAGAAATGGTCATTACAGAATAGAGGCATAGCTGCAAACCTTCCTGGCTCACAATTAGTGAAAAATACCATGTCAATAACTCCATCCACTCTGACCGTCAATACTACACTATATCAACATCGCAATATAAAACTAAAACACTATATATATGCAGAAATGTTTATTTATCAAGACACGATATTGTGGCAGACTTTAACTTCCTCAACTGCTTGATCGTAAATTTGTTTTCTAAACAATTCGGCCTTCTTGCCTGCTGGTTGATCTTGGTGACTAAAATTGCTGACAAATCTTCTGAACCTAAAGTGGCCCTAAAGTCTGTCTTATTTTTCCTCACTAGAGAAAATACTCTTTCGCTGTCACTGTTGCTGTGAGGAATGCACAGGAGCTGCAGCACTTCTGGCTCTTCCACAGGAAAATTTGGAAGCAATTTTCAAGTCCGGGAACATTTGTCAGAACAAATGTTTAGCATGGTCTCCAGCTGATAAAGGTAGATTGTGTTCGACAAGAAAACGCACAAATAATGCTACCGTGTTGGTAGCTTGCAGGTCTTCCGCCGATGGCTTAAACTGTTCCAGAGCTGAAATCTGTGAATTCTTAATTTTCCCAACTTCTATGTGTTTTTTGCAACTGATGTGCTTCCTCGGCAACTGATGTGCTTCCTCACATCGTCTCTGCGATGGCACATTGAGTGCAAAATGCACGATGAATATTAATGTTTAATGGCAGATTGCATGTCCAATTTTTTATATATTCCAAATTAAACTTCACTTTTTGAGCAATACGTTTCTTTTTCCTTGGTGGTGAAGACATTTTCATGATCTTACATGCAATGCTGAACGGTAACTCAAATCTGTGTTGGTGATGCATGCACGGAACAAAATTCCGGTTAGGCCCCACTTTCTCTCAAAAGCATTTGTAAAACTACTCTTATACATATTGATTAAAATAGGCTAAAATGCTTGCTACCATGCCAACTGTACTAATCGGCTGTAGATCTACTAATATCGCAACCAGCACTACTGGACCATTTCGGCAACTGCAAATATCACGACTAGCGCTTAACAGGAAATTGGTTATTTTATTAAAGATTTAAAATAATTGAGAATTCGTTAATTTTGGCTTGCAGCGTGAATCCCTGAAAAAGTTGTGAAATTCATGCCAAATTCGTGAGGGTTGGCAGCTATGTAGAGGCATTTCATTGCCTCTGCTGATATCTTAAATCCTGAGAAACCATTGGACAATGGACAAAAGACCATACCACAAGTTTTCCAGTCAATAACCAGGTAGAGTTAAAAAATGGCCAGAAGATGGTCAAAAATTTAACTTCACCCAGGTCTTCTGAACCTAAAACCTCAATATGGTGCTGTGCAGAAAAAACTCCAACTGAGATAAAAAAATATTGTAACCATTTTGTACATACCTGGGAATAGCAGGGATTCCTGAGGTAATTGGTCTAATTCCACTTGGGCCAGCATTTGCCAAGCTGCCTTTGGCTAAATCTGAAGCAAAAATGCTTACATATTACCTGCCAATCAAAGTATTTAGCAGACTCATGTCCTAGAAAGTCAAAATGATAGTAATTTTACTATTTCATTTAACAGATGGAAGAACGCATCTCCGATTATACCGTTATTTGTGGTCGTTTTGACTATATTATTCATGGTCTTTTGGACAATATTATTCAGTCTTTTGGACTATATTATTCACGGTTGTTTTGACTACATTATTCATGGTTGTTTTGACTATATTATTCACGATCATTTTTACTCTATTATTCATTGTTGTTTTGACTATTATTCATGGTCATTTTGACAATATTAGTCATGATGATTTTGACTATTATTCATGGTCATTTTGACTATATTAGTTGTGCTCAATTTGACTATTATTCATGGTCATTTTGACTATATTAGTTGTGCTCAATTTGACTATTATTCTTGGTCATTTTGACTATATTAGTCATGATCATGATCATTTTGACTACTATTCTTGGTCATTTTGACTATATTAGTCATGATCATTTTGACTATTATTCATGGTCATTTTGACTATATTAGTCATGATCATTTTGATTATTAGTCATGTTCATTTTGACTATTTTTCTTGGTCATTTTGACTATTATTTGAATATTTTAAACAATGGTTCAAATTATCATTAAAATATTTCTAATTTTCTTTTCTTTGTATCTGACAAGAGAATTTATATTAACATTTTCTTCAAGTACTCTGAGAATAATATCAAAAAGATCAGGTTTCATCTTTCACACAGCTGTACAGTACTAAATTTGAGTTGCCTCCCTTCAAATAAAATTGACCTTAAAAGACCAAAGGATGCTTTGTTACTAATTTTCAAGTTAGTCTTATTATACATATAAACGAAACTTGAACACTAATCAAGATTTCAGCCCATACAAATGTGACATGACCATACCGGATGACAAATTATTGCTTTCATTCATTTCAGTTTAAGTGGCTAATGATAATCAGGAACAAAATGAAGACGTAACCAATATAAATGAGTGATGACGAGTCCCTCTCCGTCCTGTATACATATTCTTCTTGAACATTAGATTTAAAAGCTTCAAATATTAAAGCCTTGTGTGTATCAAGAAAAGGTTAACAATACCAATGCATGAAAAATGGATCATCTTAGCATATACGCAGTATACCTTGAGAAAATAAATTGTTACCTGCATAAATAAATAAATTGTTACCTGTTGAATTTCCAATTGATGTATCCGTATCCTGTGTTTAAACTTTTTTTTTTAAAGAAAAAAAATCTCTTTAATAAAATCATTATACAAGTGATATCAACAGGTGCTATTTTAGGAATGAGAGTGCTCATACCAACTGGCCCACATGCTTTATCAAAGGGTGAAGTAACACAATGCCTTTATAAAAACAACACAAACTATCTTTACCTTTAAAATCTGAACATAGCAAACATTGTGTTTAAAGATCTTTCAAATATGTACATCCTGAGAGAAGTAGTGAACAGACCAGACACTAATGCTAATATGACTTGGCACACAGCCAACTGAGTGGACCTGGCACATCATTTCTCAAATGTTGCTGATGCTTGCTTAAGACATCCTTGTTGAGAACGGACTTCAAAGGAATGTCAATATGTAAAAAACTTAATGCACACACGCCACTTCATCTCTATTACTATTCGCAATATTTGCATGAAACTGCATTAAAAATATTCCTGCTCTTTTTAAAATAATATGTTTAAAAGTAAATTTAATGCCTGAATTGAGGGGCCCCGAGGGGCCGAGTGGCCTAAAGCGCTCTCCGTTACGGATCACTGCCATCTCACCTCTGTCTGCGTGGGTTCGAGTCTCAGATTCGGCTAATGTGAGTATGTGAGAAAGCTTGCCAGTAGCTTCTTGTGGTTCGGTGGTTCTTTCCCAGGTTTTCCTGGGTTCTTCTTCCACCATTAATACTGGCCACCATGTATAGCCTATCGTGTGCTGAAAAATGGCATTAAACCCTACAGCAACAACAATGCCTGAATTGACATTTTCCCTATATTATGGTCAATATGCATTTCAAGCATTCAGATAAACAAACAACTGTCCCAAAAACAACAAAAAATGAAATTTTTCTCATCAACAACTTGTAAGCAATCTACAAAGTCCAATTTTGTTAGCAGTTAGTAATACTTCTTTCGATTCTAGATCCACCTTATTTAAGTTTAATGTGAGCAGAAAGCCACATAATTTTATTCCACTGACACAAAAGTCAAATACAGTACTCAGCAAGATGATGCCTATCCTCATCAAACTAAAAAAAAGGCAAAACATTTGTGACATAATATGCATTAACCCGTCTGTATATAATAACTTGTATAAACAACTCACCTAAAACATAATGTTCCAATGACTTGGGCACCAGTTTGAGACACTTTTGTAATTCTAATGTTGAACACTGTCCCTTTTCCAACCCGTATGCCATACCCATCCTCTTCAGAACCTCTATATCATCATGAATCTCAAACGTGTTATCAAAATTGAATAAATATTCATCCCTAAAAAAGAAACAAACATCTAGTTCTAGAAGATAGGTTAAAGGTGATTAAAACTAAGTAGGTAGGTAGGTATGCATTAATGTTTATCTGTGTAGGTATAATGGTATCCAAGACAACTTATTCAATACTGAGGTCATATTTCCTGGAGTACAGTCAAAACTGGATGTAACAAACCTGACTGCATTTTTTTTTCTTCTTACAAAAAACATTTCATCCTTTAATGTCTGTGGTCTGAAAGTACACATGCAGGGACCGGGAAAACTACTTGTCCCAGGGCTTGTGTTTTGTAAAATGCAGGAGATCTGTGAACATCTCTTTTAGAAGTGTTGTGGAGAGTTATTTCACTCTTCAAAATTATTTGCAACATCAATGTTTATGGCACAAGATGTTCTGAAAGCAATTTTAGGAGCACAATGGAGTGTGAGAGTAATCGTGCTCCTCCAAACACTAGCCCTTTTGTCCTCTCATCCCGTTTATCTATATTTTTGTGTAACCTCTGGTAAATGATTGTATCTCTAACTTCTGTTCATGAGTGTAAATTGTAGATCATTTATAGACAAAAAAAATGTGCAGCAAATTTATTGTCCACAGGTATAGATTTCATTTTAAAGATACTGAGCTATAAATAGGCATTTACAAATTTAATTCAACATATATTTTGGACCTATTAACAAGTTCAGAGTTATTTCTCATTGGCTAGTTAGGTCAGGTGGGTTCTTTGAAAAAAAAACTCCAGTTATTTCCTACTGGATAGATCGGTCAAGTGTGATATTGTAAAATGTGTGGGAGAAAATGGCATGTTAGGCCTGTATGTGTGTATACAAAAAGAGAACAGAGCACTTTTTCCCATTTTAGATTCTTATTTCGTATGTTGTTAGGGTTCAGTAGGATTCACAGTTGCTGGGACCACACTGTCTGGAGCAGGAGTAGCTTATGTATCAATATCTCCAGGAGATAATGCAATGAATAGACATCTCCAGGAGATAATGCAATGAATAGACATCTCCAGGAGATAATGCAATGAATAGACATCTCCAGGAGATAATGCAATGAATAGACATCTCCAGGAGATAATGCAATGAATAGACATCTCCAGGAGATAATCCAATGAAGAGACATCTCCAGGAGATAATCCAATCAATTGACATCTCCAGGAGATAATCCAATGAATAGATATCTCCAGGAGATAATCCAATGAATAGACATCTCCAGGAGATAATCCACTGAATAGACATCTCCACGAGATAATCCACTGAATAGACATCTCCAGGAGATAATCCAATGAATAGTTTGTTGATCTTGTTCTCAATTCCCTGCACTTCTTTTGAGTTTGTAAAGTGTTCAATTAGTGAGTTTGTACAGTGTTCAGTTAGTGCAACGACACCTTTGCCTCTATAACTTATTATGCCTTCACAATGTGATATCAATGAATTTTGTGCAGAAGTTCTAAATGCTCTAAGACAAAGTTCAAGTCGCTAATTATTAGTCAGAGCAAGTATATGCAGGTAAGATACAATCAAACCATATTCATGTTTAGATCTAAGACCTATATAACTGTATCAACACCATCTGATTTGCTTCTCAATCTTTATCTGCTATGCCTCTCAATTAATGCTATTCAATCCTGTCCTTTTTTTACATTTGTCACTGAGGTATCAAGTATACTAAAGGAAGGTTAGATAATGGTAAATTAAAAAAAAAAAAACAAAGAGCTTAAAGTTAGGTCTCCTTCACAACTATTGCTTACATTTAAAGGCCAGAGTATATGCCTCTTAAGTTCTTCCTCTGAGCTTCAACTTTGAACTTTGAAAGTTAATAGTAACAAATGGCAAATGCATACAATGTACACTGGATGAAGAATCATAGCATAAACTCACTAATATGTATCTTAGAGGCACAGAAAACTACCATGGACATTAAAGAAACATGAAACATATATTCTCCTATTTATCCCTCCATTCAGCATTTATACATTCAGTGATGCCAACCCTTATGAATAGGAAACAGGAATCAGGAATATGAACATTGCACAAGCATCAATCGAAGGGACCGATGATCTAATGGGCAAAATAAATGTTTCCAGGAGTTCAAGACAAGACCCTCTCTCCTTTCAACTGCTAAATGGTGAAGTCATCTCTGATATTCTAGCAATAACAAGATTTTCAATTAGCTGATGTGGCACCATTTTCAATTAGGACAAATCAGACACCTTGGGAAGTGTTTTGGTGAATCTTCTATGTCAATTGATCAACTATTTAGAGGGTGTAGAAAAAGCAAGATTTTCAAGACAGATGTCATGGCAGAAATACTGAATTTATGATTGGCACTATTTTCACTCTGGATCAAAAACATATGAAAAGTCTACCAATGAAAATCTCATGGTAATATAACTTTCCATTTGGAAAGAAGTAATATGACAATATTTTCAAGGTAGCCACCATGCTGACACTATTGAGTCATACTGCATCATTTTTTATTTAGAACCAACACCAGGAAATCTCTTCCGATGAAAACCTGTTGTCAAAATGACTTTCTGTTTAAGAGTAGCAGAAATAAGATTTTCAAGATGACTACCATGGTAGCCATAACGGACACAGATAAGCACCGATTTCGTTTACAACCAACAAGATACTATAAACGTCTTCTCTGAAAACCTCTTGTTGACACGAGTTACCATTTTGTAAAAGAAACAATAACATTTTCGTTAAGGACCAACTAGACGTCATAAAAAGTCATTTAGTAAAAAACCCATGTCCATCCATTCAGGAGCAACAATAACAAGATTCTCAAGGTGGCAACAGCGACAGACACATTAGCTGTGAAAGCACTTTTCACTTCGACATCAGAAGGATGCTAGACATTATAAACCTCGTGTCAGAAAGTTTTAAGGAGGAGCAACAATAACAAGATTTTCAATATAGCTGCCATGGCATCTATAATAGATGTCAGATTGATAATATTTTCATTTAGAACCAACTAGACGTCACAAGATGTCTTGTAATGAAACCCGCATGCTAATATGACCATCCAATTGGAGGAGTTGCAATCAGTATTTCAAGATGGAGAATAGGGCAACCATACTGGATGTCCAAGTGGCACAATTTTCATTTAGGACCATCTAGATCATGCTATAAATATCTAGTTTCAGGTCAATTCTCCAAACTGTTAGGGAGACGTAGCAACAGCAAACATGTGCTAACAGACTGAAGGATGATAGAAGACAACATATGAAAAACCATCCAATAAGTTCATCTGGTCTATGACAACATAAGAATCCAATTCTGAACACTAAAATACAGGAATACTTGAAATTTTTATCTAACAATTAATTTAAGGCATTAAACCGTACTGATTTTTTGTTGAAATATCTTTTTATTCAACCACTATATGGTAAGACCATCAAGAAAAGAATGCAAAAGCATGGTAGTCTTCCAATGTTGATGCCTTGCACAGCATTTTTTCCCATCTAAGTATATCTTTATTGGTCATCTACCATCTAAGCCTTTTGATTGGTCAATATTCAATTGCTTTTGTGGCATGAACATGTAGGTAAGCATTCACAAATGAATTTACAATCTGACATAACAAGATATAAAAAATACTATTAGACCAGAAAATCTTATGCTGTATCATTCATTAATAAAGAAACAATGGCCTCAGCATGCTTTACTTACTTATCTTTTGATATACTGCAGTCTATCACAGTCTTTTTGCTTGTGTTTACAATGATAAAAGGTAGCTGGATGGCAGAGTTTGGTGCTGGTGGGCCCTGAGATTTTTCCAAGTCTCGATTCCTTTGTACCAGGTTCTTGAATGCAATTTGCTGCATAAAAATAAAACAAGAGACATAAAAAAATATTTTTTAAAAAATATTATCACTTGCATATATAAACAGTTCAACAATTAATTTAAAGATAAAACTGAAGGTATGATTATTACACACAGTGCAGTACATTACAACCAATTTTGTCGCATAAATAACAGCATCAATAACATTTAAATATGGATTTAACATGGATCTTTACAAAATCCAAATCAAAGTACTGGGAATAATGATGGCTCAGAGGGATAAGTGCTACAAATTTACACAAGATCTTGTTCTTTTTTGTTTTTGTGGGGACTAATGCCAATTTTCAGCACAAGACACATGGTAGCCAATACAGTTTGGTGGACGAAGAACCCCTGGAAGCTTTCTCTCGTACAGTGAAAATGAAAGATTTTTTATTTAAAAAAATTAAACAAAAAAAAAAATCAGATTTTCACGCTTTCTACAAACACATTACAGAAAACAGTGGGTACCAGTCTCCTAGGGACCAGGAATGTTACACTAGTGCAGTGATGTGTAGTCAAGGAATCATTGCCATGATGGTCGTATCAACATGGGATTTTCAATACATGACTTATGATGTCTAGTTGGTCCTAAATAAAATTGTACCAATGTGGCATCTAATATGGTCACCCTGGCACCCATATTAAAAATTGTCACAACTCAACTTCAAAAGAAAGTCATCTTGACATGGGGTTTTCACCAAAAACTTGCTATGCTGTCCAGTCGATCGAAAGCGAAAATGGTACCAATCTGACATCAAGTATGGCTGTCTGAGCAGCCATCTTGAAACTCTTGTTACTGTAAAGTAACAGCTTGAAAATATTACCCCTATTACTCTCCAAATGAAGGACTTTATCAAAATGGGGTTATCACAAATATTCTATGATACCAAGCTGGTCCTAAATGAAAATGGTGTAAGTCAACATCCAATATGGCTGCCACAATGAGCATCTAAAATACTAGCTGTCACTACTCCCTCTGAATAGATACGATCAATATGACACCAAAAGACTTCTAATGATATTTTTTTGAAAATATGCTAAGCTGTACCACAAAAGCTAATCTGAAAATTTTTTTTTATCGCTAAAGAATATTAGAGATGGTTTCAACAAAAAGTTTAGATATTCTTATCACAAACTTCTGGAAAATTCTTCTCTCCCAGTAGTGTCAGTCTTTTTAAGAGACTCTTATTTCTTAAAGCTAAGATTTTCTAATTACACCAGTATGACAGCAAGATCTGAAGAAAAAACCACGTGAATTTAGTATATCTTCATTTTCTTTTTTAAACCAGTATTAGTAGGCAAATTTAAATGCACAAACACCACGAAGTGAATAAATGTCCTGCTGATTTCTACCTCTCCTGCCCACCTCCTTCCAAAGAACCTTCAATCATTCTCATTATACTGCAGTATAGTGCATAAGTGGTTGGCAGTTTTTGACTCCAGCTACCACATTATAATGAAGACGAGCTACATAATGAGGTATAACTAAAATTAATGCAGTTAAAATAAGGATGAAGGTTTTCTTTAAAAGTCAAATAGTTTTTTGTGCACTAAAATGCACATTTATGTACAGATATGGCTGAACTATAAAAACTGTCTCCTATGAAACATAACCCTGAATTTCTTTTATGAAAGGAAATTGCTTTCTTGGAAATGAGATCACTTCCTGGACAGATCTTTTCTCCAAATAATGATAGTGTTGGATAGATATTTCCAAACCTGTGAATGAAATGTTGAGCCATATACCATTTCCCCTTGAAAATGTTTGTCCTAGTCTGCTGATTATTATTATATATACCCATAGTATTACAGTAGTATACACTAAATGAAATAAATCAGTGCCAAAATTAAGATTTGTTCGCAATTATGCATGTGTAAATTTGGCAGTCATGCACTTTTAAAGGAGTTTAAGTAATGATTTGCTGTTTATCACTGTACAATTTGGCACTTGCAAAAGCTTATAATCTCAACTTGCATGTTCCCAAATTAAATTGCATTTTGCAAATATGCAAGCATTTAACTTGAGCCATAATAGTTTCCAAGCTGACATTGCATATCTTTATTGAAAACATATTATTCAACAAAGTCAATGAAGTCAGTATCCTGTGTTGGCTATGAAACTAATATCAACATCTCACATTTTTCTAAACATGTGCCCAATATAATTCATCATCCTGTCAAATGACCAAGCAGAAAACTTGCTTGTAAAGCGAAATCATACCTGCAGTATTAATTCCTGCAACTGTTGCTTTTTATGTCGTATCCTTTCCAATCTCTTCTGTTTCTCTATCTGAAAAATAAAGTGTTACTAATAATGAAAGAACAATAATGCCACGTTGGTTTATAGCAAATATAACAACCTACAGAAGCCAATTTACACAATCCTAACCTTTGCTCTTTAAGTACAGCAACCATTTAACCTTCTTATTCCTGTGTTCACCCCTCAAGTGAGCATGATTCATTACTGGCTTAAGGTATGAAAGCAATCCCTCAACAACTAAAAAGCTTACTGATCATACTGAAAAACATATGATGAATCGTACACCGGATAACCTGCCCCATAATAGTGCTCTATGTCAAGCTTACACACACAGAGATGCTGCCAGGGTTTTTAACAAAAGGAGGTTGTCTACCTCATCACACAAAAAAATAAGCATGCAAAAAAAGAAGGAAGCAGGGTGGGAAAGGAAACAGTCATAGTTCAATAGTTACCTAACATTTCAATATCTCTCTTCCTTTCTTCCTGCTCCACTCTGTTTGCTGTTTGAGCTTTATTGAAATCAAAGTCTTTTCAAGAAATTTCTTCTGGTTGTATAAGGATTAAACTTCATTGCTTGTGAACTTTATTCTGTGCCTTATCTGTAAGAATACTGTTCTGAGCTAAGACCTACCACATTTTCAGTCATAGCTTGGGAAACTATTCTTTATGGTTGTTATGTACAATTTTCCACAGCTCATAGATATTGTCTTATGGATACTTCTGCTCCAAAATAACAAACTCTGGCCATGTTTTACTTCTTATATCACTGTTTTGCTGATTATTATACCAGATTCCTTATCCACTCCATAATGCTATATTAGGGTTTTATGTTCATCAATGCCAGTGTCCTTTGTAAGATGGATATATTTTGTTCAAATAAACATCTTGACATTTTAATTTCATTTTGCATTTTTATCTTAAAAATTAAAGGGCAATGTAGTTTTGTAGCACAAGATCCCACAGGATTAAAATGTGGAGAAAAAAAATAGAAATTAGATTTTACTTTTATATTGTTGGTATTTTAATTAAGCTTGGTATTCCGACTTTTCAACATTTAATATCAAAATAATACTGAAAGAGGTGTTGACCTGCATACGTTTTTCTCCATCCAGCAGGTACATTGGACATGTATTCGACATCATTTTTTGGGTTCAAAATCACTTGTATCTTCATTGAAACTTTCCCAGCCCCAATAATCTGACAGCTTTAAAAATCACTGTTAACAACCATTCATGTCAAAGCCATAGATGTGTAAACAGTTGCCTACCTCAAAAGAGATGTCGCAAAAAGCGCTATGACATACTGGAGGTATGGCTCATGTCCTGACATAGATGTGTAAACAGAAGCCTACCTCAAAAGAGATGTCGCAAAAAGCGTTATGACATACTCGAGGTATGGCCCATGTCCTGACATAGATGTGTAAACAGAAGCCTACCTCAAAAGAGATGTCGCAAAAAGCGTTATGACATACTCGAGGTATGGCCCATGTCCTGACATAGATGTGTAAACAGAAGCCTACCTCAAAAGAGATGTCGCAAAAAGCGCTATGACATACTGGAGGTATGGCTCATATCCTGACAAGCACTTTAAGAGTTAACAGTTAACTAAAAATTGTATGCTGCACAGAGTACATTTTTATATGCACAGCTTAAAAAATGGGTGCAGGACTACTCATGCATCATTGCTCTCTAAGTGTGCAAACTTGTACAATTTTTGTATGATTCCCACAACCTGGCAGCATCTCTGCACAGGTAAATTGCATCATTTTCAGCTTTATGAAGTAAAAAAAGTACACAATCAATAAAGTTGGTGCCTTATGCTGTTAAAAGGGTTTGGAATGTTGGTACAATCAAAATTGCTGACCAAAAATGAGCGATCTACAGTTTGCAAATATTTTGTTTGAAAACAGTGAAAAATATAACATGAAATGCAGCTTACGTGCAGCTCACTCAGGTGAAGTACTGGCAAAATGTAAAATCATCTAAAGCACAAATACAAATCCCTTTATTCAAGTTGATCGAAAAAAGGTCATCCCAACAACCAACTGCAGCCTTTAAAAATCCCATACTCTCTTCAATGTAAATCTAGTCATGATTTGTGCCATGTGACCCAAAACCTCTCAGCTTAGTGGAGTATCCACATATCTCACCTATGCTAAAGCTGGGAGACAAAAAATGTGATGACATTAAAGTGCTAAAAGTAGATCACAATGACCAATATCTAGTATGGTGCTGTACAATTCCTCCGACCATATGCACATATCAAATTTATGACTGTACAGGCAACATTTAAGAAACTGACACAATTGTGAATTTGTACACTGGTCAATGGTATTGCCAAAAAAAATTCCAATTAGTGTACAAAAGCTCCAGCATAAATTTATAGATCCCTCGGTATGATACACCAAATTTACTACAAACCTCTGTGATTTTAATGGTTTTAGTCCATTTGAGGTCATTGCTCTTGTGTCCTTTTACAAGTTATCTGATTTAGCTCTAGTCAAGTTAGTGGATACAAGCAACTAATGGGAGGATGAACTGCACCCCATCTTGGAGGAGTCTTGTATTCTCAGTCACTTCACACTGTTGAAAGCAAGTCAAGTACTGCTCTTGCGGTTCCACTTATTTCATGAAGACATTAACACTGAGCTTAATGCATAATCTCTCTTATAAAAGGTTATAAATAAACGTTATAGTAGCAATAATGGCAAAACCTAAGTCATCCGATAGTAACACATTGCCTTAGTCCCCTACTTTTAATAACACAATTTACGTATTACTTATGACGAATTCATTTCCATGATAGCTTAGAAAATGCTGAATGCCTTAACGGCTTGAAAGTCCTGCTCTGGAAACAAAAATGATTTCTGAAAGACAAACCATAGCTATATTCCATTCAAACATGCTGGGGAGGAGGTAGAGTGATGAAAATTTACCACTTATGGTGCTAATAAATAAACAGAAATCCATACAAAGACATGTCAATATCCATCAAACAGTAACAGAAGGCTTATTACCTCTAAATTTTGACATTCCTGAGCTGAATTTGTGGGCAGACCAATCCACCGAATTTCTTTCTTTTCTTTTGAAATAATGTTCATAGCCATAAGCACATTTAATGCATCATAAACCCGCCGCCGTATGTTTTTCTGGTCGTATGCCTGAAGAATAAAATGCAAAATCAATAAACGCTGCCAAGACAAGAAATAAACCATTGTTCAAGATCATACTAAATCTGCAGACTACTACTCCTAAACTAAGAATTGTTAAGACAGCAACTCAAATTTTTCATTCCAAGGTGGGTCTGAAAATTGCTGAAATAACATGTAAAAAATTTATAATCTTCATTTATATGGTAGTGTTGGTGTCGGTGTGAAGAAATGGGAATCAATAAACTACATTTCTGATATTATGAGCATTATAGATAAATCATATGCTTATAATGTCGATCAGTTGACAGTGATGCACCCTTTTGGTCTCGTGTCTCCCAAATCTTGACTCCTAGGTGCCCCTTGGGTGCAGTCATTGACCATTACTTCTAACTGGATCAAATAATTGTTCCTTTGAAACTGTTTGTGTCACCCAGATTTGGAAGGCATGGGAAAACATTTCCCCCCAAGTCATTAAAGCCTAGGTGCAACCCTCAACAGGTGTTAACTGAGTTAATAGCCATCATAGAAAGGCCTTAATTAGACACCAAAGAAGTAGAAATAAGCTTGCCTTGCATTAGTTACTGTGTTTTCAAGCATTTAACATCTATTAAAACAGAGTTTATGATTATTTTCCTTCATTAGCAAAACACACCTAGCATATCTTGAAAATGTTTTAAAACAATATACAAGAACAAAGAACCAATATTTAAATACTCATTTTATATTCTCTTAAATTTAAAAGCGCTTAAATAACAATCTTTAAATGATTTGATTGATGAAACTCGTGTAGTATAAAATGCAATACTTCACAAGTCCGAAGTAATAGACGCTAACCAGAAACATTGTCAACATGCCTTGTTGAGAAAAGAAGGCAGCTGGTTTGGTTTGGTGTTTTATGGCACATCAACACTTTCAAGGTTATGTTGTGCCGAGACAAACAGAGTACAGTGCCTTGATCAAAGACAAAACAATAGCCAGTTTGGGCTAACAGAGTACAGTGCCTTGATCAAAGACAGAACAATAGCCAGTTTGGGCTAATAGAGTACAGTGCCTTGATCAAAGACACAACAATAGCCAGTCTGAGCTAATGTGATGGTGGAAATCAAACCTGTATACTTCTGGTCACAAGTAAATGCCTTAACCATTGAGCCACCACAACTTATTTTAACTAAAAGTGCTACATAGGAGGGCTGGTTGTGCCAGGTAGTAGTAGTTCTCCTAAGGTATTATGATTAGGTAACATATTTAAAGAATTCAGTTCCTACTGTTTTACCTGATCTGAAGGTGAACTCAAGTTCCGTGGATCACTAAACTCTGCCACAAGTTCATCAGCCACTTCATTGTAAGATGTAACTCCTTTTTTCTGTACCTTTTCACATACTTTCATAGAGAAGTGCCTCAACCCCTTTCCCCCTTTGTCTCCTTTCTTAGACCTTTTCCTGCCAAACGAAAACCAATTATGATATATACTTGCTGCTTACTATGAACATACGAGTACACTTCAATCACACTAGATGCGATAATATAACTTCATAAAAATTCCCCAACTAAATGTATATTATTCATAATGGTAATGACAAGTTTTTCATTATGTGTGTGTGTGTGTGTGGATAAATATAAATATATATATATGGTGAAACAATACACCTCTGCCACATATTGACATGATTCGTGATACAGTGTACAATATGATACACGAATGATCTTGACCGTCTTTTCATCTTTAGCTGGTCGCCAAGCGGTAGGGTAGTGCCATTTTTTTGTGTTGAGATATTTGTGTGTTCTAGCATGCAGATTACAGACAGTCATAGACTAATTATCTGTTTGTATGCCATTCTCATCCTTGACAAGACAAAAATATAAATAAAAAATTCATCATGTTTTTTGTTTTGCATTGCATAAATGATTTACCAATGATAAGTCTTCACTTAATTTGGAAGGTATTATGGTACACTTACACATTTTTTATTTCCTTATGTAAACTGCTGACCTTTTGAAAAAAACATCTTTATTTTCTTGCCTTAATAATGATCAAGGTAAATAAGAAACAACTTGCAAGGTGTTGTAGAGTTTCTCATGCGTGAGGATGAATAATTATAGGTATGGGAAAATATGAACGGGTTTTTGGATGGAATACTGCATGACCCAGATAAATTTGAACTTAGTCGCGTGCTCGAGATAACTTTCAAAAGAAAATGGCATGTCTACTTAAAATTGAAATTTGCAACTTTTCCATTTGATCTGGAATGAATATATTTTGGTATTTTGTTTTGATTCGACGACAGTTTGTGATTTTGGACTAGATTCATCTGTGCAAATTATACATGAAATACATCGGATTGAAGTGGCGCGGGAGAAGCGTGTTTACGTCTGCAAATGTGTTTCTGTTTCTGTCACTGAATTAACGTGGGGAAAAATATGAAGTCTTTCAATTGCAATTATCAAAAAGACGCTATGGAATTTAATGCTTATTTCATTTTGAGTGCAGTAAAGAGGATGCAATTGCACTTATCATCGAAATTACTGCACAATTTTGAAATGTGTAATCCAGACTGAAAAACTGTGACATGGCTCATGTAATTCGGATTTGCAGAATTAAGAAAAAACATTCTGAGGAAATTCAGGATGTAAAACTAAGTATATTTTATTTTGCCATTCTTACCACCAGATAAAGAAGACAGTATATGCCTTGTCACTTGTATGTTATTTGTAAGGGCCTAACCTTCCGTCTTTTATATAATGTAGCTAGTCAAAATCCGTAACATTGTATCAACGCGGAATGTGCCAAAACAGCTGGGGTTTTTTGCAGTCCACGAAACATGTTTTAGTTCATTCAGAAACAAATTTAAACAACCACAATGTAAAGGGCCTCTTACGCGAGTGTATATGATTTGTTTACAAATCAAAAGTGCTGGCGTATGCGTCATTGTTTGTTTACAATAGAAAGTAGTTCCTTTATTCACGTGAATGCTATATGTGTATTGTCGCGCGCATTCAGTATCGGGGAATATTGAACGATTCTGACAATGTAAAGTTAACGGGGAAAAAAATGAGCATATAATAAAGTATGGTACATAATTTATACTCATTCACTTTTAAATTCTGGACTAGAAAGAGTCTTAAAAGAGCAATAATCCATTTGTTGTCCTTGACTAACCATAAAATTCTATTTTCTCAGAAAATCTGATGTCCCGGAAATTATAAAACTGATATTTTTAAGTTTATTCTTGGGCTTGTGCAATTTTTACCAGAGTTTTTAAAGACCTTGTCCAGATTTTCGCTCTATACATCAAATAGTTCTCAACATGCACTCTGAGGGTATTATTATTATTATCACATTGATGTTGCTGCTCAACAGAACAAGGATAAGATGAGATTGGTGGTTGTACTACAGGGATCAATTTAGCCACAAGCCTGCCCGCCCATGAATTGTAGGTTTTAAAGAGGGTTAGTTCATATTGACAGCCAGCTGCAGGGCTAATTAAATTTTCGAAGTCACAATTACTTAAATTATATCATGAAGTTTCATCTGAAAAATATTTTGCAATGCCAAGTACATTCCATTGTTTAGTCAAACATGTTTTCAGAATACACCATTTGAATATATTATTGAAATTAAAAACTTTTATTGAGAAGGACAGTTGTTTTAATGTAGGACCAGCTGATTTCCACGCAAGCTTGTCCAATACGCCAATGGGAAAATCTGCAAAGCTGACTCCTGGAATAGTTTAACTCAGGGTGGTCCAAGATCTTTAACACCATTTGCCACATGGACCAAAATGTAAAGTTCATGGGCCATACATACATTTTATTTGTAATAATAACAACGGAACTTAATTTCTGTATGTGTGGGCCACATTGGGGCTGTAGACCCGTAGTTGGACAGCTCTGGTCAATCCTGTAATGCTGTGCATGGTAGTGTAGCACTAGTAGCCATGAGATCAATTCACCCAAATAAAGTGCATGGTTTCTAACTTGCATTGTTTACACTAGATGATCCACATGGCCATTTCTTCTGTATGGCCAGTTGTGATAGAGTAATATGAAAATGATGATAACATGGAACAAATATTAGCTTTCCAAAAATCTTAAAGGCTCCACTATACTTAATTCATTGTTTGGTCTGGAAAGAAAGAAAAAATCTTTAAAATAACAATTGGCTGAAGAAATAGATTATCTGTCCTTTTCATGCTGAGCTGGTGTGGGATAATTTTAGGGTGGGCTTTTCTATCTCATTATTGTTTCAAATATCATATTTTGCAAAGTTCATGCAGGCTAACTCGTATACAAGCACTTCTGGTTTTTGATGCAACAAATGTAATGTGGGTTCCTGGTGACCTTTAAAGCATCACAGAAAACATTACAGAAAATAGTAGATGTTTTATGTATGGGGAGGGGAAGGGTTAAAGCAAGCCAACCAGCCCAGAATGATGCTGTCCATCCAATTCTTATCCTGTACTGGCAATTGTTACTACTATTAAGCCACTATAATGTGGCGCTGGTACCTGACAGGCTATTAAACTAATGGATATAGATTTTCTAAAGGGATGTGCAAAAAAAACCCAGCACTTCTAGTACCATGCTTACATGCATTTTTCACAGTGCACTATTTCAAGAAGTTATAATTTCATTTAAGTACTTCACAACATGCATTTTATTTTTCTGCCATTTTATGTGTCAATGAAAAATTTGCAAACTGATGTACAGGATGACTTATTTAAAATCTTTTTTTATTTATGATAAAGGTGTAAAATTGCTGTACACGATCTGTAAATGGATCGGCTAGTACTATCACAAGTTCCCTCCCTTATATGTTTATTCTAGTAATATGTCGCTTTTGCATACATATTAGGGGCAGGCAATATCTGGGCTAAATGACAATAGAAATTTATTACAAGGAATAGGTATTTTAAGTATGGAAGATTAAAAAAGAAAGCTGAAACAGAAACCTACATAGCTGACCATTAAAAAAATAAGGAGAACTAGTTCAACCAACTTCGGCATTCGTTAGTTACCACTGGTCTTCAACCAAGTGAAATGGCAGTCAATATATTTTGAAAAACATAATCATCTGACTAAAGGTATTGGCTTTTCTTCAATCAGGAAAAAAACAACAAAGTACAGTCATGATTTTGGTCTTCCATAAAAAAGAAAAAACCTGAAAAAAATGTTAAGGGGGTTTGGGGATCCTCCCCCAATGGGGTGTTGAGGTTCAGCACCCCCTATCAGGGGGTCCAGGGGACTGAAGTCCCCTTGCCAAAAATAAATTTTACACTCATAAAAAATTGTTCCTGGTGCAACTTATGATCACAAAATAAACCAAAATAATCATCTGAAAAATTAATAAACTTACCAAAAATGTTCAACTTTACTTCAATAATTTCACAATATTTATAGTCACATGAATTTGTTCTCCAATACTATTGATGCTGAAGTTATTTCATGTGCATGTCAGTGTTCACATCATAATTAAGTCATAATAATTTGTCAATTTTTGCAGCAAATATATTATGCTCCTCTCTTTTCATAACAAATCTGTAAACTAAACACCCAAGTACATTAACTATATACAAATCATCCCATACATTCACTTGTCTTTTTCTCCAATGGACACAATCTGTTGATATGCCAGTCGAGCTCTTTTTGTGACTTTGGCAAAGAGTTTTTAGCCTTCCTTTTTGTCACCACTGAATTTTTTGGCTCAATGTGCAATCTTTTCTTTTCTTTTCTTTCTCAATAAGAGCCTTTTAGCTTTCAAGCTGCTGCTTGTATTGACGACATGCAGTGCACATATACCAACAGAAGGCTACATCTGTTCTCACGTGCAAAAAATCTTTCTTCTTATAGTAATTAACTGTACTTTTCCCAGATGCCTTCTGAGCTTCAAATATTTTTTCATGCTTCTTTTCAAGGTGCTGTTCCAAACTCTTGCAACTGTGATGACCGTAATTCATATCTTTCTTGCAGAGGTCAAAAAATGCCAGTCCTTTTCACTCCAGCCATTCCTATTTCCATACGTTTTTTAAAACTTTATCGAAATGTTTCGTGTCATGCTCTCTCTCAACAACTTGGGATGCCATGTTTTACAAGCATGCTTCTTCTTTCCATTGCCATCAGTTTCCATTACATGAAGATGCACTGGATGAACTTAAAAAATTTGACTGATCAGAATACTCTTTACAAGAGTCATGTGCTAGCTAATATATGGAACTAATAATTTACAAGGGTCGTTGCAGAATCGTACTGGACAGACCGTTAAAAAAAAAAAAAAACAGATCATAGATGATAAAAAATGGTTTATATTAAGAAAAATCAGATTCAAGTCAAGAGAAAAGCGTATAGTACAACTAGTGCAGTTAGACACTAAGCTGTGCAACAGTGTTAATATGGGCAGCCATCTATGAGATATTCTTGAAAATCTAGTCTCCTGTTCCCCCAGTGACACGAGCTAAAGGGGCCCCGAGTGGCCGAGTGGTCTAAAGCGCTCTTCGTTACGGATCACTGCCATCTCACCTCTGTCTGCGGCGGTTCGAGTCTAAGATTCAGCCAATGTGGGTATGTGAGAAAGCTTGCCAGTAGCTTCTCGAGGGTCGGTGGTTCTTTCCGGGGTTTTCCCGGGTTCTTCCTCCACCATTAATACTGGCCGCCATGTATAGCCTATCGTTTGCTGAAAAATGGCGTTAAACCCCACAACAACAACAACAACACGAGCTAAATGGTACCAAATATTACACAAACACGATGTCCATCCTTAAATTCCACATATCTGGGTTTATGTCTTCCATTTTATGCCATGATGTTACAGCATCAATTATGTTAACCGAAAATAACAAATCCCTCATAATTACATACCCTTCAGAAAAATCAGGATCAACCATGAGTTCTTGTGACTGCCGTTTCCGCACTGTCCATTGTGAGTCTGTTGTGAGGATAGGCGTACGAGGGCTAGCTGCTGTAATAATCTGTGGAGAACCTGCCATTCTTGGACTTGCTGTTGATATGATCTGTATGATGAATCATTATACAGGTAAACAAAAATTCTGTTTAAAAAAAAATAATACATTTGTGATATGTATGCCGCCCCCCCATGTCCACTGCAACAAGACTAATCTTTGTCTCAAATATTATAAATTTGCATTCAACTTTACAGAATAAAAATATTAAGTTTACTCTGCTTAATATGCTGGTGTGAAAAAACAACTTTTAGAAATGGGTTGTTCTAACTTGACAAGACGCCCTTAAAATGAAAATAAAAATTCATTTTAGTCTGCTTGGTGACCTAACCTCTCCTGATGCAATCATTGTCAAGTAAGCACTGAGCATGGGATTCTGCACTGAATACTGCCAAGTAGATTTTTTACAAGGTCTCATAAAATCCATTACATTGACAAGCTGGGTACAGGAGTAATGGCAAATTTTTCTACTGACAATAACGCACTATATTCCCAACGTGAACTACCAAATAATAAGCAATGATACTTCACATTTTTAGCAACTTTACATATCAAATGGGGAAGTGAGGAAAATAAGCTTTGTTATTTTTGTTATTTTTCTCTTAAACTTATCAAGTTGTATATTGCAGACAATATGCTGGCACAATGTAGTGCCAGACTGATCTTCATACCTTGCATTTAAGCAAACCAATCTAATCACCTAAGAGCAAGGATTGATCATCCAGCAATTGTATTGCAACAGACACATGCCTTACAAAATAATAAATTTGCTAGGCCTTACATCTTTGTACCGTTTAAGCCAATATGTAAAAGCTTTTAAGTTGCTTTTCTGATTCTTTATTTTTTTGGTTTTTTTGTTTTAGTTGTCCCCAGTTGCCTTCTACTATGTCACTGATTTGTGTTTTCTTGATGTGTCTGGTTCCCGTAGTGGTGTTTAATATTATCCTGCCCAATCGGGAGTCCCAAGAGCAGGGAACTAGACTAACTGCTGATACACCACAAAACAAGATTCCTTTTCTTCAAAAACATGTGACATTTATTTCTTGAGACAATCGTCTACATCGAAACTTTTGTATTATTCAATTAGTACACTAATGATGCTGAGATTTCATTGGAAGTAATAATGAAACTTCTTATCATCCTTGAGGATATCTGTAAGTGCCAGTTCAAGAATTCTCTGAAACTTGCTTGCCCACAATGGTCCATATCTGTAAAATCAAGCTCATTATTTTACAAAGTATTCATTTCGCTTGGCTGCCTTGTTATCTTTGATCACAGTAGATTTTAAGTTTGTAGGATTTTCATGCCTTTTAACTTTTCTTGTATTCCACCTCCTTTATTTGATTCAAAAGACATAATTAACTTGATAATACAAAGGAGGCCAGCTTTCAATTCAGTACACCAATACAATAAATACTTCCGGAAGTCAGTTATCAAAACATTGTCTGCACTTAATTAGGTTCTCACATAAACACTCACAGACATAGCTATTACGGTAGAATGACACATTTTACATTTAATTACATAAGGAGTGTGTGTGATTTGGATTTTAAAAGTAGCTTTTAACAATTTTTCAGTCATATCGCTACGATGTCTGCAGTGTGGCAGTTTATAGTGATGTCTAGCACTTGGGCATCATGCCACAGACATGTGGCATGATGTCCCACCCAGTCACATTATCCTGACTCTGGGCTGACCAGTCATAACACTAACCGGTTAGTGCTGAGTGCCAAGCGAGGCAGCTGTTAGTACCATTTTTGTAAGTCTTTGGTATGACCCGGCCGGGGATCAAACCCCCGATCTCCGGCCAATTACAAGATGACACATTGCATTTATGACGATTACACTTAAAAGGAACTAGAACACAAATTTCAACTGATGAAAAAAATTATTTCATTGGTATTTATTTATTAAAGTACTGCCTCCACTCTGCATAAATGAAATTTTCATTGATCAAAATTTCTTTACATATCGTTAAATGTGGTGTACAAGGAAAGTCGTTTGGAAAGAAAATGTAAAATATTGTATGACCTATTTTTAAATTTGATATTTCATAGTGTTGATTAAAATTTCCAGATCATATCTACCATTTTCAACGATAAAAACAAGCAATATATCAAAGTTTCCATTACCAATTTTGATCACGATTTTCTTCAAGTTCAATAAATAGGAATAAATTTTTGGGGGTAGTTTCTGGTTTAAAAAGTGGGATCCATGCCTGACCCCGCGTTATAAGCGGATTTGCGACTTATCAAGGGTGTGGTGTAGTTATCATCCTTCTAAAGTTAGTCTGGTTCCCTTATTAACTCCACTAACTCTAATATGAAACCCGGATCCAAATCAATTACGGACAAGCCAATTATCTGGATTGTACTGCAACAACCTTGTTCCATAGTTTTACTGTCATTTCCCCAAGTCCACATTTTAAATGTCATTTTTGTAAGTCTTATGGCACAATTTTAAGGGTTGGCAGGTCTGCATTGTATCAGTACAGCAGTATGGTAAAAATACTGTACAATGCCATCAACTAAATTTTTTTTAAAAAGGCACTCAATGACAAGTGTACCAAGTGTAAAGCAATTTACCTGATTTGTATGCATGGATCTTGGCAACAACTGCTGATCCACCTTGTAGGGTGACATCTTTGCTGGGGAATTGGATATTGGTACAGCTACCAACTGGATGGCTGGAAGAAGTAGAGTGTCCGTTATTTAATTTTCTTAGGCAAAAATAAAAAGTGTTTATGGAAAGCTGACCATTCCTGTTATTCATTGCTGACCCTACATGTTACTTCTGATTTTCGACTGAATCGAGCAAATCCCATGCTCACTGAGTAGACTGCATTCCTTTCCAATGCAGCACAAAACTCAGAACATGATGATCACTAACAGAAAATGCAGAGAAGAAAAGACGAAATCTTAAGCAAAAACACTACTTCATTTCGAAAGCAGCAACGTAGCACACTGGGACAAAACAGACTCAAATTCTCAATATATACTAGAAGGGAAAATCTACTTGAGCATCAGGAATTCAAACCACATAAGACCTATGGAAGGCACACGACAAGCAAGGCTAATAACTTTCACTGGTATGTGGGTAGAAGAATTATTATTTTCTGCAATAAATATTAATGTTTCCAGCATTGTATGTTCTATATTCAGTTGCTGTCGAGTCTATCTATAGCAGTCTCCTTGTCCATTTGAATAACCATGTCCTGAACAGTAGAACACCACACTATAGCTTCTTCAACTCCGCAACAAGAAGCATATATTGCTGGCAAAAGTTAATATTTATAGCAGATATAATAATACGAAGACCAGGTACAACTGATAATAACAAGCAATTGACATTCTTGAACAGGCAAGAAATGGTAAGAATATTTATCAACCAAATATTCATTCCACCCTGTGTTTTTCTAAATTACTCCACATTTTGACTTGGACATTGGGTCCCACTTTTTCCACTTAGGGAATGAATGTACATACCTACCAGGCACAAGTATAATCTCAGTGGTAAAAAAAAAAAAACAACAATATATACAAGGTTGCAATATATTTCCTACAACATTTGTTTTAAAATTAAGATGGGTAGGTATTTATTTTTTTAAAACATTATATATATGTCAGAAAAGAGACACAAGATCACCTCATTATTATGCATGTGCGTGTGTATGAATTGGATTTTTAACACAGCTTTTTAAAAAATTCAGTTATATTGCTGTGGAAGTTTATATTGATGTCTAGCACTGAGACATCATGCCACAAGCATGTAGCATCATGTCCCACCCAGTCACATCCTGACACCAGGCTGACCTGTCCTAACAATAACCTCTTTGTGCTGAGCACCAAGCAAGGCAGCTGCTAGTACCATATTTTTTAAATCTTTGCCATGACTTGGTCAGGGTTCGAATAGACGACCTCCTGAGCGGTCCCTCGTAAATCAATTTCACTTATTATCAAGCAAGGCAACATCATTAAATGTAGCTAACAATATATAATTTGTTTCACACGAAATAGTTAAAACTGGTTACGTAGCTTTAGCTACATTTAATGACCTGAAAATGTATTCGAGTTAGGCCTGCATATAAGATAAAATTGACCATGCTTGAACTAGATAATACCAAAAAGCTCGACATCATATATGCGTGCCTTTGTCTCTCTTGAAATGTTTTTGTATGGTATGTTCTCAAAGATGGATTTACCTTAACTTACTATGTTTCTGTTACATATTTGTTGTGGTTGTTGTTTGATTTTAGAAGAACTACATCGGACAAAGCAGAAGACAACAAGGGTTTCTGTTTTTTAAGTAGTTCTAAGCGTGTGGATACCTTGACCGAGACGACTGGGACAAGAAAAATGAGGTTAGCAAAACAGCTATATTTCTCTGTCGCATGGGTGAAAATATAAGCAAATACTTCATGACTGATTAAAATTGGACCCGAAATTTGGTCTTTGGAGTTTTAACAAACTGAGCCTGATGCAAGATAAATTCATCAATATGCATGGACCACATACATTACTGAACTGAACCGCTTCGGTGGCCTAATGGTTAGAGGGTCTGCTTCAGATGTGGGAGGTTGTGGGTTCAATCCCCAACCAAGTCATACCAAAGACTTATAAAAATGGTACTAACAGCTGCCTAGCTTGGTGATCAGTATTAAGAGGTTAGTGTTAGAACTGTTCGGTCTGGTGTCAGGATAATGTGGCTGAGCGCTAGACATCACTATAAACTGTCACACTGCAGACATTGTAGTAATATGACTGAAATTCCAAATCACACACACATTACTGGATTCATCTGAGTCTTAATGCAATATGCAAATATTCCAAGTCTGATTAAAACTTGATTAGAAATATGGTCTCCAGAATGGCAACAAGGTCAGCCAATCACATGCAAGATCACCTCATTTATAAGCAATGATCTATATCAAACACTATGATCTACACAATCATGGAGTTTTAGAACAAATGTTTTCTTGACTTGCAAACAAATATCTATAATTAGGCAATACAATAATATTGCACTGTTTTTAAAATTAGAGTCAGTAGATAGTATTTTTTCCTTTAAACACTATATATATATATATATATATATATATATATATATATATATATATATATATATATATATATATATATATACTAAGCATGTCAAGTACGTTGCTAAACCAGTTCAATTAGACAATTCAATTTCAGGAATTTTTTTGAAGTTCTTGGGTCTGCAACGAAAAAGAGGGATGGTCAGAAACATTTTTGCGGCCTTATGCACAGAATTTCTGCTCCTTAATTACAACAGTACAAAGTTATGCTATTATGCTACTGTACATTTTCTCCATCAATATTTCTCATTTTTACTGATCTTTATTTAAAACATTAGTTAGCTCCCTTTGTTTGTAACTTGTTCAACAGAAATTACACATCTTTTATTCCAAAATTCATATTTTATATCTGGTTTGGATCATTCCTGCAAGGAAAGAACTCTGTCACCACAAAGCTGTGTCTCAACAGTCAACAGTATACATTACTTTTATTAATTCTGAGAGAGAGAGAGAATAAGTGAGTGTCAGATAGAGAAATGTAAAAGTCCCCATAAACTCTTAATTGATGCAAAGAACTATTTCTGATTTTACTAATATGCATAGATCTTGCTCATAATAAAGCTCATTGGATATCTTGATTGAAGTCTTATAACAAAGGAATACACAATCATATCATCAAGAATGCAAGATCATTTCATTACTTTGTGGATTTTGCTCATTAGTGAATTCTTCTATCTTAATCTTATTATGCCGATCATCCAAATTTTATAAATCGAAAATGTCACCGGGAGTAGTAACATGATGAAAGAGCAACTCATTAATATAGATTGATCTTAGTCTAATAAACTTTCCGAGCAGCTCGATTATATGGATTATATGGATGCATGGATTCCACGTCTGATCCAAAATCACATCTGAATTAAGGCTTCCAATGGTAACAACAATCCTAATTATATGCAAGATCACCTCATTAATATCCATGTATCTTGCTCATTATCAACCTTGTTTGAGATCTTGATTATGCCAATACTTATTCCAAGTCTGATTGAAATTAGATCAAAAATATGGCCTCCAGAGTCATAGCTAATCAGATACAAGATAACTTCATTAATATGTTTAATTGTTGTTCATCATCAAACTTGTCCAAGACCTTGATGATATAAGCACAGGGCTGAGCAAATCCCATAGCTCGAAGTCCCAGACTAGTCATTTTTGCAGTTGGACAAGTAAAATTTTCCAAGTCGCTAGTCCGGGACAAGTGCTTTTTAAAAAAGTCGGGCTAGTCCTTATTTTTGTGCTTTAATCACTATATCTGCCTTTATTTGGCCAATCATGCCCTCTGGGCATACTGAATACTTGATTCTATCCCTCTTCGTGTATACATTTACAGCTTGACTGCATATTGGGCTAAGCGACCAAATTATCGGCAAATCAAAACACGTCAAACAAAAGAAAGCCAGTATGATCAATTAGCAGTGTTGTAAGCGGTTTTGTTGCAATGAGTTTACTCAATCTAGATCATAACGAGCGGTTCACTATGATTTTAATCTGGCGAGTCAGTGTAATTAAATTAATGAAAGGTACTTTAGTGACATCAGTGTTGGTTTCCTTTATCAACTGATTAAATGACAGTAATGATTCTTTAATTAAAATTGATTATACAGATGATTAACTCCATGTGCGATATTGTGTTTGAAGTGAAACAATTACGCTAATTAATGAGCTGTTTCAGTTCGTATTTAAAAGAGAAAATTGATGTTATGATCACTTTAGAAATAGTTGTCAAGCAAGCTGATAGTTACTGTGGATAAAATGAGTTTGCTAAATTATTTTCGCAAGTAAAGTAATAACGGCGATTCGGCGAAGGTAAATTTGTTTGAAAATGAAGGGATAAAACGTAATACGGATACTGAGTGTGCGGTAGCTATTTCTGAGTGTGAACGAGGATTTAGTTCAATGAACTTAATCAAGACTTCTTTACGGAATTCCTTAAACCAAAAGAATTTACAAATGCTAATGAACATTTCTGCAAATGGACCAGAGCTTGAGGACTTTAACCCAGACAGAGCTATCAACTGCTGGCTTAGTGCTGGTGCAGGTGGCAGACATATACATGGACATATTTTCAAATCCATTAGCTAAAACATATATACATGAACCTGAAGAAGCCAAATGTATAACAACCAATGTTTTTGAAAAATTAAATTCTTTTAAGAAATAATTATGTTGTATATCGTTTTGTTTGTTTTTTCTATGGATTAAGCATATACATCTTAATCTCGGCAAGTGATTACCATTTTGGGACCAGTGAAAAATAAGGTTGTACTAGTGACGAGTAAGGTGGGACTAGTGAAGAGAAAGGTGGGACTAGTGAATTTTCTGAAACCACTTGTCCTGGACTAGTGGTTTAAAAAAAATTTGCTCAGCCCTGAAGCATATATTCAATTTAAATCAGACCCAAAATATGCCCTCAGAAATGAAATGAAATGTGACATGGTCACCCAATTAGATGCAAGATCAGCTCATCAATATGAACAGATCTTGCGTATATTCACACTTGTTAAAGGTACTGACAATGTAAGTCTTTTTTTGGAGTTTGATAAAATTGGAGGAAAAACATTGCCTAGAGTGTTGATGGACAGATGACAGACACATGGTCATACAAAGGCTTTAAGTCCTTATAATAGGCGTTATATCCTTATAATGAGTCAATGAAATGCCTTAAGCAACATGCTCCATCTCTGGTCAAAGGAGAGGAAATGCATATCTGTTTCTCTCTCTCTGTCTCTCTTTCTGTCTCTCTCTCTCTCAAACCTCTGCCCTCAGATGTTCTCAGGAAAATCTTACTAGCTGTTTTTGTCCCTGCTTTCTGATCACAAAAGCCTATCAAATCACCATTTGCATCAATTAAGCCAACCTGAAATAAAAGAGTGAAAGGTTGTGAGAAGTGAAAATGCATACATGTGATTCTACTGGTGGTAGGCTAAAAATACGATCTGAAAGACCATCTACCATACATACTGTTTTATAGTCAAAATCTATCACTTCTGAAAATTAAAAGAATGTTTAATTTATTTTCATGCATTTTATCAAGAGTAGCAAAACCAGTCAGAACCAGTTTACTGGGGACCAAGCAATGTTTCATCAATTATGTGTGATGATACATGGATGCATAAATGGATTAAAATTATTCAAAAGCAGCCAACATGCAGACAAAGCAAGCTGATAATTTATTTCCTTAATGTTATAATGAAGAAGATTGGCCAACCTTTGGCTGCGGGGAGATAAAAAGGATACCAACTACCCACCACCAAAAATTGAGTAAGCATTTTTTTTATTTATTTTTGTCTTGTTTAATTGGTATTATATTATGTTTTAAAAGAAATATTTAAGGACAGCTCTTACCTATTTATTGAATTCATGCCAAAATGCAGAAATCCACTTTCTTCCAATGGTAAAAACAACAAAATATTATTGCAAGTTCAACAATGCTTAGATATCCAAGTTTAATGTGTGCAGGTGAGCAGCAGAGGTCACATGTTTGCATAACATTTTATGCTAAGTGAATTCCAAGATACCATATAGAGGAAAAAATCATATCACCATGCATATCCAGACATGGTCGCAGGGGAACAATAATTCTTCTTTAGTAAAGACCTTTTATGAAGGTCTTATTTAAAGCTGCATCCAACATTGATAATGTGGTGCACTTGCACAGACTTAGCAAAGTTTCTGGCAAACTTTAAATGCATACCTCATTATTAACCCTTTACCTCATGCAACCGTCTTTGGATGCCTCTACAAAAGTCCCATCGAAGCGCCTTTTGACGCCTCTACAAAAGTCCCATGGAAGTGCCTTTTGACGTCGGCTGTAAACATCAGCCATTTTAAGCCGGTTTTCGTAGCGCCACCTTCGGGGAAAACCCCTTATTAGATACTACATTCATTTCTGCGAATGAAAATTACTTAAGATCACGTGGTCACTGTTTATGTACTGGTCGATATCTGCTATTTAAATTAACTGGGTTGTAATCTCCACTCTCCAAAATGGCGGTCACGGATTTCATTCAGTACTTACGAAGTTTTCACGATTAGAATCACAACTATGAAAGATTCAATAACCTAGGTAAAGGCTCTCATATTGATATAGGCAGCAATTAGTTTTTATAAATTATCAAATTCTGATGACTTAGTGATGTAGACACAGACGAAAAACTTGTAAATTTCGAGTATGAGAAATGGCTGCTACGGTTGTCACACGGCCTCACTGACATGACGGTGATCGAGTTCTCTCCAGATTTTAAAGCACATAAATTCTTCCATGATAAATAATTACACAGCTATAACAATCGGACTTTACTCTTAAAGTGTTCCACATATAATAGATGTGTACCAATAATGTAAAATGGTTAAAATTGCTGTTAAACGTAACATACACTACATTGCTTAACAGTTCACAGGCAGGCCTATGCATATGCTGTCAACTAGGTAATAGGTGTTCTATTTATAGCATGCTGCACTTTGTCACTATGAGGTAAAGGGTTAAAAGGGCATCTTATTTTATCATGAATTGCTGCTGGTGTTGCTAATAATAATAATAATAATAATAATAACAACAACACTGATAATTAAATGAGGTGCACTTTTGAGAATGATGTACATGCTTAAAATGTTCTTTTTGGAGGATAACTGTCCTGCTTTTTTTAAGTTCTGTGGGAAACACTACCAATTCCACCGCTTTCACAAAATGCATGCTGTTGCAATATATTTATAACGCTATATTGAGACAAATGATGAGTCAACTTCAATTTGGGATAATGCCCATAGACATAGTCCAATTGTTTTCGCTTATCATTAGTCTTCCATTTTACTGCACCTGTGTGTAGCTCTCTAGATGGAGGTTTAACCAAAATCGATCATTTAGTATGGAAGATGGCGTACAATGAAATGGCTAAAATTCTTCCAAATGCAAGATAATAATAATTTTCTTGTAAAAAGCAATTTCATACTTTTATAAATATCAGCCAGCGTCTTTATTTTGACGTTTTAATAATTGAAGACGGAAAGAATTGAAAACACTGGTGATCCATAGGCATGCATAATAGGATGTCCCAAGACAAAAATCATAAAACAGGCTCCATCTTACCCATATTTAACTCTTAAAGATGTGTGATAGCTTGTTGCAAAGGAAAGTTCCAACACATAGATTGCAAAAAGTTTCACTGTAAGCACAACTAACACTAAGAAATCAAAGGCTATGTGTGCAAGTTCAATTTTTCAAACCTTGTCTTTTGTTATATGTTTATATAAGGAGCTATTTATTAGAACAAAATATTTTTATGATTTGGACCCCATTTTTGTGTCCAACTTGCATGTGGGTTTTTTTTATAGTAAAAACTCAGAAGTGTAGTGGAGAATTGACAAATTTTGAGTATAATAAGGATAGGAATGAGTAACTCTTGCATTTCACCTAATGCAGGGTGATGAATGCTTCTCAAATATTTTCTGAGCCCTGTACTGGAATTTATTTCCTAGGTTGAATTAATGATAAAAGGGACTGGAATGAAATTCTTGCAGAGATCACAATCATCACTTAATTAGTTTAACAGGAAAAATAATTTTTAAAAAAAATAGGATTTGTTATAATAAATGCTGATAGATAATGAGTGAATACTTGTGAGCAAAATCTGGAATAAAACATTCAATATTGCAGCTTTAAAAAAAAATCTGAACCAGATAGTAAAAGATGTTTCTTTTTCTTCTTTTTTGTTGCTATTTGAACACATGATAAAACATTACAATATCGCATGTATCCAATGTCCCCAGGGGTGGCAACTAAGGATGGCAACTCTCAAGTTGATGGCTATATCAGTATATGAAGGGCAGCATTACCACAATGTTTTATGCAATTTAGGAGAATGTGTTAATGAACAGAAGGAAGGATGGAAAGACAGAGACATATATACACTGGATTACATCAGCCAGCTAAACAAGAAGCACAGACAAATATCTACAGGAACATTATAATGAGCAATCCCACTCCACCGATTATCAGTCAAATCCTAACAATCATAATACAGCTAATATGCAAGGACTGTGCTGCTCTCAATACCACATGTTCTGTGACCCCAAATCCCTTTGTTGACAAATAGAGCTAACTGTACACCTATTGTAATCCTATTTATGTGTAATTAGTCAGTATAACAATCAAGGTCTGTACTAAACTTAAAACTAGGCATATATTTGAACTCTTTACCTGCTTAAGAGCAATCCAAATGCACAATACTGACAAGCAGGCAACAAATAAGTACTTACCCATGCTTCTTTCTACATTTCTGCACAACAATGTATACAGAGGTGAAGAGACCTGCTGAACCACTTCCTGTGCTAGAGAAGCTATAGTTTGTTTCAATGATTGCATGCATGTGGTTTTGCCTGGAATCACAAATCAATTACATTGTCCAATAGGATTTCAAGGTCAGACTAGTTTCACTTGTGAGCAGGATAATTACAAGAGTAACCCAAACTGAAAGTAAATATTTAACTTTGTTACAAGATGAAAACATTAAAAGTGAAGGTATGGGTGAATGGGAGCACTAGGGAAGTGGATAAATCTAATTAGTGTTTCCTCTTTACCTTCATTTGTGCATCAGAGACTGCCAAATTTTTAATCTGACCCCTGTTCTTACACCAAGGTTTGTTTACTACTCAATTTGACCAACAGTTGTTAAACCATGGGGATTTCTTTACTCTCAATTTTGCACCCAAAGGGAAAAGACAGCTAATCCCAGGAAATACACTGCATCTATTCCAATGTTACCAAATATAATTCCAGAAACAAGAACTACAATAACTGCAATGTCTTGTCATTGCAAACTCACATTATATTTCACTGCATATTTCAAACAAAATTGCCCTCTACACCCACCCCACCATCCCCAAGATAATGCATCCCCAAGATAATGACTCTGTGTCTTCCAGCTATGACTGCATATATGTCACGTTGAAATGTGAAATTTTTGTCAAGGAAAACTCCTCTCTTGCAGATTGTAACACCAAGGGCAGCATATTACATATTTTTGCAAATTTCCCTCAGTGTTATAAGGGATATAGCAGTAATGGACAGAGTTATTTAATCAAATTATCATACAACTAAAACATGTGTCTAAATGTTGCAGAATCAAAATCTCAGGACAAGCTGCTTTTTGCTGATGGTGTAAACCACTATAATTTTTTTTAGACCTGTCTAGTTAGAGCATCCAAATTACCATTAAGTGCTTATCCACACTTACTGGAAGACATGGATTTTGGCAAAGCAGGGCTCCTAGACAAATCTGATTCTTCTTCCCCTCAAGACTTCCATGACTTTACCTTCACAAATGTTGGATTTTCCATGACTAAATTCTTTAATGTTTATGACGATAAGGTTGGAAAGTTGTATTTGTACACTATATAATAACACTACTGATCAAAATGATAAGGAAAGATAACCTATTGGGGGGGGGGGGTTAAGATAGCCTTCCCCTACCTCTACTTTCCCATTTCGGCATGACAAGCAAGCAAAGGGAGATTTTCAATTTTTGGGCCAATTTCAATGTCTTTTCCATTACTTTCATGGACCCTTCATCCCAATTTTTCATGACCATTGGAACCCAACAAAACAAATGGTATCTTTTAAGCACGATAATTATTGTATCTATGCACATTCCTATTGTCTGTCTGATCATTAGATAACTAAGTATAGATAATGGATGTTCTTCTGTAATATCATTAAATATTGTTCTAGATGACAAAATCCTCATTACTACTGTAGTCTGCATCCATTAGAAAATCCATTTCAAGTCATTCAAAAGGGACTGGTGCTCCCTGGCAAATCCAATTCATTCCTCATGTTATCGTTTTTGTTGCAGTGTATTAAAACCATCTCAGACACTTTTGAGAAACTCAAAAACATCAAATTTGGTAACAGAAACATATTCAAATACACCTCTCCATCAACAACTTGAGCACAAAATGGTCCAAAGACATAGGCTTGGGGCAGCTAGCGACACTGTATAATGACCGAATACTCATTTTATAATCCTGCAGGTTAGGCCTACCATTTGATTTGACGATGAAAACTAATGGCAACTTTGAAACTTAAAACATTAGTATCTAATTAGTAATTTGTGCTTTAAAAATAGAATTGGTGAAGTACACTTTCTAATTTAAACAAAAATTATTAAGATTTTCACAGCCGTGCTTGTGTTATTTTCTTTATAAAATCAGTCTGAAACCATAAGTGAACCTATAATGTCCGACAGCAGTGTCACAGAAAACACACTTCATTAAGATTGTTGTCATAAATCACTGGGCAAATAGATTAAGGGAAACATAAAATTCACATAAAATCAAGTCAAATATTCTGTGATAGAAGATTTAGCCTACAATTGCAATCACGTAGGTCAGAAATGTATAGGACAATTCTATGTTGTGGAATTCAAAACTACAGTATGGTCAAGGTTGTTTTCTAACATCACTCATTTTTGAAAGCAGTGAAGCAAATATTATACAACTAATGCCAAATGTTACCATAAGAACTTATGCAAATCGAGGAACCATAAATCTGCAATCCTATCAACAGATTTTGGTAACAAAATTTTTAAGTGAGTTGTTATATAAGGAAAATGCCTCTTTCTAAAAATAGATGCACTGACATGTTATGCATCATGCTATACTGTTCTTGGTTGCATCAATTCAGTTGGAAAGATGGGTCTAGTCTGTTCATATATCGACTTTAATGCATGAATAGTTACAGTAACGTTTTATCAGAAACAATGCAATTAGGACAAGTAGTATGGTGTGCATTTGCAGCCCTGTACATGTTACAGGGATTTTGTCAAACTAGTTAAGATCTTTTTTACTTCAATTTATAACGAACGTTCAGAAAATAAAGATTTTTTTTATGTCGTGCCTGATTAAACATTTTTAACTTGCAATTATAATAATGTAATCTCATTACTCCTATCAGTTAAACTTAATTAAAATTTACCGTTTATGTTGTGATATTTTCAAGTCATATGACCAGAAGCACTGCATGCATCAAACCACACTTTCAATTAAGAATACAATCATATGAGGATGACAATTTTTGTTGTTGTTCTAGGGTTTAATGCCATTTTCAGCACAACACAGACTATACATGGCGGCCAGTATTAATAGTGGAGGAAGAACCCGGGAAATCCTCGGAAACAATCACCGACCCTCAAGAAGCTGTACATGTACTTATAACAAACATACAACAGAGAATTTTCAACTTGAAAAATTAAATATTGCTTAAAACCAATGTTATATGCTTACTGAGAAACAGATGTCATAATCTGACCAACAGAACGAAAACACACACACAAATGTGTGTGTATATATATATATATATATATACACATACACATACATACATACATACTGCATTTCTTGCTTTACTCCTACTTTCCCTATTCAACTCTCACTTGTTAAAACTCTTCAAAAGAAAAAAGTTACTTCTCTTTACACAACAAAACAGATTCCCATTGTTCACAAAATACAGACGTTTGTTTCATGAAAAAATCCTCAATGCTGAAACTACATTTTTGTTCATGCTGTGATTTCTGCTCATCCTTAAGCAAATCTCCAAGTGCCAATTCAGAAATGTTAAGTTCAATACAAACGTTTGAATTTCCTTTTCTATAATGAACCGTATCTGTCAATTTTAATTCACTGGGTATTTCATTTGCTTGGTTGCCA